>CM062819.1:1977704670-1978954400 GCA_031772625.1 Pinus tabuliformis | reverse complement strand
CCATGAATAAATAACATTGTAGCTGATATGTTAGCTAATGTCACTGTGAGGTCTACGTTGCTTAGGGACGACCTTTCTATTCAAATAGTTTATAAATCTGCTATCTCGGATAATATAATTAATTTATTCTTTTTCAATGATGATCAACAGATATTGGACATCCTTGTCGACACATGCATTTTCAAGATGCGACCATAGACGAGGAAAAACATGAGAAAGGCTTGTTGGAGGAAGCTGATGCACAAATGGGAAACTCAATTCCCAAAGGTGTTGTGTCACTTGAGAAGTTATCTGACTCACAAAACTAGTTCAAGGGACCTCCTAACAGGAAGACTCAAATTTCTACATTAATTCACGAGGAAATCAATCTCGAGACAGAGGTAGACCCCAAGTTCATTAATCTTGATACTTTGTTGCTTCTTGGAAGAGAGAGAAATTTTCATTAAGTTATTAGAAAAGTATCAAGACATTTTTTCCTAGACATATGAAGACCTAAAGACATATGATACCTGTATTATCCAACATGTCATTCCGATAAAAGAAGGGGTTAAGCCTTTTTAGAAAAAACTAAGAAAGGTACATCCAACACTTGAGCCTCTTATATCGAAAGAATTAAAGAAGTTTTTGGGTGCACATATTATATTCAGAGTCAAGAATTAGATCCAGGTATTGAACCTCATTCCTATAAGGAAGAAATCTTGAGAGATCTGCTTGTGTGTTGGTTTCCAAAATCTCCATCGGGATTCATATAAAGATAACCCCCCAGTCCCCTCCATGGAGCAGATACTTCAAATGATTTCAAGATGCAAGATGTTCTCTTTACTTGATGTATTTTCTGGCTATAACTAGGTTCTAGTCGTTGATCTAGATAGATTGAAGACTACTTTTAGAACCAAATGGGGGACCTTCGCATTTAGACATATACCATTTGGTATTATTAATGTAGGAGCTACATTTCAAAGAGAAATGGATATTGAATTTAGAGGGCTGATTGGATAGAGCATGGTGGTGTACCTTGATGACGTGACAATATTATTAAAGAAAAGATCCGATCATTTATGTCATTTGAGGTAGATTTTTGAGTGCTACAGAAAATATGGTGTATCACATAATAATAAGAAAAACATATTTGTCATGTCCAAAGGGAATATTTTAGGGTATATCATATTAAAGAGTGGTATTACCATTGATCCCAAGTGCATCAAATCTATTACACCAACCCTGTATCCAAATGGCAAGAAAACTATGCAATCATTTTGTTATGTGGACTTATCCCTCTTGCGGTGTCATGTCCCTTCTCAAACACATTTGTAACAGGGTGCTGCTACACAATTTTGCATGATTTTGGCTAAGGAAGAGAACCCATCATTTTTTACTTAGGGACTTTGGAGGCAATTCAACTTTATTTGGCTGCTAGTGGATGTGGGGGCCACCCACAGGGGAGTTCGAATTGGCCCATTCAAATAACTTGGAGGGAAAGTCAAATAGGTGGATGGAGGGGCCCACATGAGGCTAGGGAGGCCCAAGGAGTTATAAGGAGGGAGCAACTCTCATTTTGGATTCATTCTTACACCTTGCAATCAAAATTACTTGATTGTTCGCTCTGTTGTTTAGCTGAGTCAACCGGCTATTTAGCCATGAATCTCTCAAGTGGGAGATTCAACCTCTACTTCGGGGGACCATCCATGCCCACCCTAGAGAGGCAGTTCCATAAGTATTTTAGGAGTTCTTGGAGTGTGTTACAACACTACCATTTAGCCACAACGGGGAGTGCATATTTCTGGCTAGTTGGAGAATACGCGGGGGGAGTTTGGAGCTATTAGTAATCAAGAATTTTCTGGGAGAGTTAGAGGATTGGGAGAGCAGCAAAGGGATAGTGTTTCTTGCGAGTTTGGAGCCAACAAAACTAGCATCCTAGCAGCTCGATTTATAGTTACCTAGGCTTTCACAGAGAGCCATCACTAGGCTCACGTGGGAGTTGGAGGAAGGAATTGTAGAGCTGGAGATGGATGGGAGAAGTAGGAGATCACTTGGAGGGCCATTTGAGGAGGATTTCTAGAGTTGGGAGTGTAGAGATTGACAGGATCAATCACAACAACAAAATTCGAAATTGTAGGAGGGCCAAGCTGTGAAGGGTCAATTTTTGAAGGTTGGAACCAAGGGAAAACCTTTCTGGGTTTTGGGCAAGGATAAAACTCCTAATTTTAGAATTTTATGGGTAGATCTAAGGGGTCAAACAGGGATCCCAACTCAGCTAACAACTAGAGGAGCTAAGGGGAATTTGGGCCAAAATTTCGAGGTGAACATTTGGCCAATTCCTTCATGGGTTTTTTTGTGTTTAGGCCAAGGAGCAAGTAGCTGAAATCTCATAATTTTCTGAGCACGAGAAGCAATGATTCTAGCCCTTCGAAGTCAGCAGACATAGTAGTTTTTTTGGGGAAATGCAGTTCAATTTGGTGCAACAACATCTGGGTTTTGTCATGCTTGTCCATTGAGACAAGCCCAGGTGCACCATTCTATTTTACTATTGTATTTTCTCTTGAAGAAGTAATAAAATGGCTCAACAGTTCTCTATTTGCAGTGTTTCCTTGGTGCTTAATGTATATTTCATTTCTCTGAGCTAGATTGTTTGCATGATTTGTATATCACTTTCATTCCTGTTTAGGATCATTATAGTGGTATCAGTGCCATAATCTTGGCTTAGACTATGGGAAATATTAGAATCAAACAACATGGAAGTCACCTAGAATGAGGTGGTGAGGATATAGTAAATGGTGATTGATGTGGGGAAGAAGTTGATTCATTCCTCGATTGGGAATCTAGACATGATTGCAACTAATGTGGAGTTATTTGGTGAAAAATGGAGGGCATATCAATCATTGGGTCATGGCATTCAAGCGTCCCTCTCTTTTTGGGAATTTTGTGAACTAAGGGGTATGCACAAACCAATGGAGATTCAATGGGATTTTGCAGGGATGATGAGAACTATTAAGAAAAAAGATGAAAGAGTAGTTGAAGGGGCCATGTTTGGAAAAGAGATAGTTAAGCATACACCCATTAATGAGGCGTCATCCATTGATGAGGTATTCAGGGTTGTGACTGAGTTCTCAAGTGATAAGAATGCACCATAGGTTGGTGAGGTGCTGGAAGACAACTCCACTATTGTTGAGGAGCCAATTGGTACAAAGGCCTCTAGATCTATGATGGAGTTTCCAGATGACAGTCGCCTACAGCTGACTAGTGAGCATATTATGCATATTGGGTTGTCTATGGAGGAGAAGTCGAAGGCTCATGTTGAGCTCGTGATGGAGGAGGATGTGCAACCATCCCTTGGGCTAGCCATTGATGAGGGGCAACATAGAGGTCACACATTGGGTTTTCAACACAGTTCACTTCAGAGGCCCACTGTCGGGGTCTATAACATTATCAACCCACCCTTATGCATTGGATTGAGGGAGGCCAAGTTGTCTAGACATACCCGAGGGGGTGGACAGGTTAGCAGGACTGAGCTGAGCATGATACCACATCAGCTTGGAGGGCTTGTTCCTTCCACAAAGGATTACACATTCGATCTCTCCTTTGGGATTGGATGGCGAGAGGTACTGAGCTGGTACTCGATGGAGCAGGTTAGGCGGTTGGATACATCCATGGCCACATGTCAGCAGAGGCCATGGATTACCAGAGGGACTCGAGGGTCGGACTATTTTTGGGATCCAGGTGGGATTTTCCATCACATCATAGAGCTGGTAGGTGATGATAGTAGCTACGAGATGGATTTGACGCTTGAGCACACCCACATTTTCAGATCTCCATCAGAGCCCCAGTCAGCACTAGTGACAAGATGGTTTGACAGGCGAGCAAACAGATTTCATGAGTTGTCTTGGCATATTGACAGTGCGTGGAGTCACAGGGTGACTAGCTTACTCTGGCAGGAGCTGGTAGGAGGAGGTGGCATCAACAGGCTATCAGATAGGGCATTGTATGGAGAGAGTGCTCTCTTACTAGCATATGGGATGCAGGGACTATGGAGGATAGGCGCAGTAGTGTCATTTCTGCTACCATGTGGGGATTCGGGCCACTCAGGTCTTTCAGAGCAGATGGGGTGGATGTAGCCCACATCATGGAGGGCATACTAGCAGAGAGGTCGATATTTTTGCCTATGCAGGATACTATATGTTATAGGGTGGTACTACAATGGGTAGTGGTACACATGACTACACATAGTTATGTCATTGCATCCATTATTATGTAGAGGGATTCAGTCTGATGCATACAGACCCAATTTTAGGCCATAACATCGAGTGTTGTGCGGGGCTATGGAGCGAGGAGCGGGACCTGCAGAGGAGCATGGATATGCAGGGTGGTGTGTCATAGTATGTTGGAATGCATTGTGGAGTGGGAGTGCCTCACATCACATTGTGTACATGTGGGGAGTGAGAGGTACAATGACACATGCAGGATCCATGCTAGTACAGGATGGCATAGTCGTAGCCAAGTGTATCCAACGGTGTACAGGGGTAGGCCGAAGTGTATGATGGCATGTCTCGGAGTACTGGGATGATCAGTGGTACGCAAGGGTGTATAGTGATGCACAACGAGGTCTTAGAGTGTTGCCTCCAGGGAGACACTTGGAAAGAAACATTGGGCATACCTTGGGCATAGTTCACCCAGGATCGACGAGGACACAGATGAGCGATACTTGATGGTATCCACAGGGACTCACACACCCGGCCCTATTCTACATCCCTCATGGGTGTATTCGATTTTTTTGTTGACTTTATACACTCTGGGCATGAGCAGTGGGGGACGTGGAGCTCAATCGAGGTATTTGGGTGACACTCAGCGCATTAGGGGGGAGATTTTTCAGTAGTGGCATTGGATTGGTGCATCAATTGACAGTCACATGTTGGGGGATGAGGTGATCATTTGTAGGGGTGGCATATCATTCATCACCGAGCCTACATCTAGGGATCTAGTCCCGAGGGAGACTTGTGTCACTCTTTTCCCAGGGCATGTCAAGATTGAACATGAGCAGAGGATAGTGGTTATGACTAAGGTAGTTTCCAAGTATATGTTCAGGCTCCAGACATTATATTGGCACATTATTGGGAGGGTGGATGGCAGACCCAGGGGAGATGGTTGGTAGGGACAGGAGGGATCCACATACCCTAAGTTGATTACGCATATCGGATACCCATCGTTTGGTTGCATTCAGGAGGTAGCTCTTTGGCACACGTGGCTTCCAATGATCATCGATACTACACAGTGGCAGGCACATGGCAAAGTAGCATGCATCATATTAGCCCACAATATATGGAGCCTATATAGTGATCACATGCAGGAACTAGAGATGAGGGCTAGAGGGATTCCATTAGTTGATAGGGGTATGCTGCAGCAGGTCTGGATATGAGATGTAGGGATTCAGTTGATAGATAGATCACTCATGATGAGCGGAGTCGTGGTATAGAGTGATATACTTTGCTCTTGGGATGACACATGGGGGTTCACAAAGGGTTTCATCATATGGGGAGGCAAACATTCTCTGTTGCTACACAGGTTCAGAGTTAGATTTGGATGGGTTGGCTTGGCTGCCATGGAGATGCCTAGACATGATGTGTCTCGCCTCTTTAATTATTGCACCATCGAGTTCTAGGAGAGGAGGATATTGACTGCGCACGATGGGGAGTATGACATAGTCATAGTAGTGCAACATCAGCATACTGGTACCACTCTGAGACTAGCAAGGAACTAGGGCATCACATCTCTTCACAGCTCAATAACCTTTAGGGATGCGTCGACTACTACAAGGGGAGATCATACAAATCTTCCATTGGGCTTTAGCGATTCACTGATGGAGCAGGGGACTTCTAGTACTTTCACCGGGCATGATAGTGAGTGGAGTGAGGGGAGCTTCATGTTGGACAGGATTGCCTGGGATCTTGGTATTGAAGGTTCCATATCAGGACAGTACAAACGTCAGGCATGATCCAGTGGCACATCTGGGACCCTGGCACATTTTGTAGTGATAGTGGGGAGAAACAATTAGAGAGGTTACTTGCTCAGGCATTACTTGAGGACAAGCGACTTTTTTTGGTGCCTTGGAGAAGCTTTTTGGATGAGGGTGCCACTTGGGAGGTTGAGCACATTTTGGAGCTCCCAACTTTGAGGTTTCTTGAGGGAAAGCAACATTTGGGAGGGGAGGACTGTCATGTCCCTTCTCAAACACATTTTTAATAGGGTGTTGCTACACCATTTTGCACGATTTTGGCTAAGGAAGAGAACCCATCATTTTTTACTTAGGGACTTAGGAGACAATTCAACTTTATTTGGTTGCTAGTGGAATGTGGGGGCCACGCACATGGGAGTTCGAATTTACCCATTCAAATAACCTGGAAGGAAAATCAAATAGGTGGATGGAGGGGCCCACATGAGGCTAGGGATGCCCAAGGAATTATAAGGAAGGAGCAACTCTCATTTTGGATTCATTCTTACACCTTGCAATAAAAATTACTTGAATGTTTGCATCGCTGTTTAGCTGAGTCAATTGGTTGTTTAGCCATGAATCTCTCAAGTGGTAGATTCAACCTCTACTTTGGGGGACCATCCATGCTCGCCCTAGAGAGGCAGTTCCATAAGTATTTTAGGAGTTCCGAGAGTGTGTTACAACACTACCATTCAGCCACAACAGGGAGTGCATATTTCTGGCTAGCTGGATGTTGGGAAACCAGCTCACAAAAAGATAGAAAAGATAGATCAACGCCTTAGAATTCAGTCTCTTCGAGCGGGAAACCTCCTTTACATTACACAAATGAGCAACTCTTGGATGATACAAATGACTAAACCTCCCTTCTATATATAAGAGTCTAAGGGGTCATAATATAATCAAGCCGACATAACAGTAATAACATAAGGGCACATAAATAACAATAGTGGGTTTCTATGGGGCATACTACTAACAATATGGGGACAATAGGGTCACAATAACAACAATAAGGGATATAATGAAAATAGTAACGGGGGATTCAATAGTATTATAGGGGCCTAACATGCCCCTCTCCTTTCGAAAAGTGTTGTCCTCAATGCTTGAGTAGTTCTGGATGCTTCTGTATAAAATTCTCATCTTCCCATGTGGAATCTTCAGCGATTAGTTCTTCCACTTGATGAGATACTCCGAAATTGATCGATTTCTTAACTGTCAAGTTCTTATTTCTATTACTGATTCCGGTTCCAATATGATTTTTCCTTCCTCATCAGTTTTTGGAATTATTGTTTGAATTGGGAGCTTACCACCTATAACCTTCTTTAAACATGAAACATGGAAAATTGGGTGCACTCGGGAAGCTGTAGGAAGATCCAATTTGTATGCCATAGTACCAATCTTTTGAAACACCTTGTACGGACCATAATACTTTGGTGATAATTTATTATCCTTCTTAGCTTGCTTGGCGGACATTTGTTTATATGGTTGTAGCCGTAGGAATACCCAATCACCTACATCAAAACTTCTTTCACTACGTTGTTGATCTGCCTGTTGTTTCATTCTATTCTGAGCCAACGTGAGGTTATCCTTTAAGAGTTGGAGAACTTGTTGTTGATGCTCGATGTGATGCTCCACTACTTGAAACTTATAATTTTCTCTTAAATATTATGTGATGGATGGTCGATGATATCCATAAAGTGCCATAAATGGGGTCATTTTTGCTGCAGTATGGAAGGAAGTGTTATACCACCATTCAGCTAGAGGCAACCATTTGACCCATTGTGTCTATTTATCAGATACAAATCAACGAAGATATCCTTCCAAACATTTGTTTACTATCTTAGTTTGCCCATCAGATTAAGGATGATAAGATGATCTATGAGCCAATTGAGTACCGAGACAAGAAAATAATTCTGTCCAAAAATTTCCGGTGAAAATGGGATCTCTGTCGCTTACAATAATCTTTGGGTTTCCATGTAGCTTTTGAATTGTTTCCATAAATGCAGTAGAAATTGTACTGGCTTTAAATGGATGTGATAATGCACAACAATGTGCATACTTGGTAAGTCTGTCAAGTACCACCATGATGACACTCTTTCCTTTGGACTTGGGTAAACCTGTGATAAAATCCATTGGAACCTCCTCCCAACATTGGCTTGGAATGGATAAAGGTTGTTATAGACCTGGGGTCTTAATTGTTTCAACTTTATTTTGTTGGCAAACTAAACATTCTGCCACAAAATTTTGAATATCTAATTTAAGGCCATCCCAAAAAAATTTCCTTCTTCCAGCTAAATGTATCAGATGTATTGGGATCTTATCGTATCTTTCGAATGAGTGCCCACACTTCTTCGTCATTCTTCCATTCCTCCCTTGCTTCGTTTATCCAATCTGGTTGGATAATATAAATGGCGCACAACAATGCTTCCACATCCTCATCCTTTCTTGAGAGTGCATCTGCCACAACATTTTGCTTCCCTCTTTTGTAGATGATTTCAAAGTCATAACCCAACATCTTTGTGACCCATTTTTGTTGCTATTCAGATGATAATCTTTGTTCTAAAAGTATTTAAGACTATCATGTCCGTTTTTACTTTGAAGTGTCTTCCCATTAGGTAGGGTCCCCATTTCTTAAGTGCATGTAGTATTGCCAACATTTCCTTCTCATAAATAGCTTTGTGTAAATACTTTCCCTTGATTGGACGACTTTCGAAAGTAATGGGTCTTTCATCTTGCATTAAAACAACACCAATTCCATTTCCTGAAGCATCACATTCCACAAAAAAGGTTTTTGTGAAGTCCGGTGTAGCTAAGACCGATGCTTGGCACATTGCCTCTATAAGATGTTTGAAGGCCTTTGTTTCTTTTGGAGTCCATGAAAATGCATCTTTCTTCAATAATGTTGTTAGAGGTGCTGCTATTCTCCCATAATTCTTAAAAAACTTTTGATAATACCCTGTCAACCCAAGAAATCCTAGCAGATTCTTTATGGATGTGGGGATTTTCAATCCTTAATGGCTTTAATTATGCTAGGGTCTACCTTAACACCTTCATGAGATACAATATGACCCAGATATTCCACCTCCTGTACTCCAAAGAAACATTTGGATCTTTTTGCATATAATTGTTTCTCCTCCAATAGTTTGAGCACCCTGTCAACATGTTCAACATGATCCTTCCAAGACTTGTTGTAGATTAGTATATCATCAAAAAATACTAACACAAATTTTCTAAGGAAGGGTTTGAAAATGGAATTCATCAAACCTTGAAATGTAGAAGGTGAATTGGTAAGGCCAACAGGCATGACCAAAAATTCATAATGACCCTATGAGTTTTAATTGTTGTTTTCAGAATGTCTTTAGTCTTCATTCTGATTTGATGATATCCTGAATGAAGATCCAACTTGGTGAAGTAAATTGATCCAATAATTCATCAATGACAGGAATGAGAAATTTATCTTTAATAGTGAGCTTTTTGAGCTCCCTATAATCTGGACACATGTGCCATGATCCATCCTTCTTTTGTGTTGGAAATACTGGGGGGGGTGAATCAGTATTTATTTCTCAACTATTGTTTTACCAGTTAGAACATTTATATTCAGAACACAAGGTGAACAACAAGAATAAATGATTTTATTAATATAATATTTGCAATAAAATAGATACAATATAAAAATTGTTGTAATTAGTTTCCAAGCACCAACTTGGACTTTTGAGAGGCTCCAACCTCCAGAGCTCCAACTATGTTTCGCCAAGGCAACAATCTTGGACTTAGGAGCACCAACTCCCAAGGACTTCAATCCTTCCAATTCCTAAGACACCAATCCCAAGGACTCTAATCCTTCCTACTTCTGAGACACCAATCCCAAGGATTCCAATCCTTCTTACTTCTGAGGCATCAACCTCAAGGATTCCAATCCTTCTTACTTCTGAGGCACCAACCCCAAGGGTTCCAACCCAATCTTGTCAAGGCATGTTTGATAGTAATGTTTTGCTCTCAGAACTCTTCTTTACTAAGTTTTGTCAGTTTACACCTTCATTGTAGTCTCCATGCTACAACATCAATGGCAACCAGTCTTCTTATGAAGGAGTCTTTACAACTCTTCATATTGTCCACACAAAGTCTCCAATAGCCTTCATGACCTCTGATAATGTCTCCACACAGCTTTAGTGAGTCTACTATTAGCTGCACTAAGCTCTGCGTAAGAACCAACTTTCTGTTCAAGCATATGTTCTTACTATCACAGTAAATGCTTTAGCATGACTGCTTCTCTACTAACTACTTCTCCCTTCAAACAATGTCAGAAAAAATTTATTTATTACAACCCAGAATTGTTCTACAGACTACATTGTGTACCTGATTGATTCTTTCATAGGGTAACACGATTAGCAGAGAAGCTCACCCTTCGAATGCCTCCTATCCTGTTGGTCCTTCGGCCCTTTTATGTTCTGTTGGATCCTACGACTGCCTCTGTTTCCTCTAGCTTTTTCAACAACACTTCCACTTTCCTTGTTCTCCATTTTTGTATCTTCCTGATGCCTCTGGCTGTCAGTTTTCTCTTTCTGTTGTCTCTTTGGATTCCTCCTCAGTTGTTGTAGTTTCCTCTGCCTCGCTTGATCCTTCGGCTTCCGTCCTCGGTCGCTTTGGCTTCCTCTACATCTCTTCGTGTTCACCAACACTCCAAGGACACGTTAATTCAATAGCGAGGACCGAAATACACAAATAACAACTGTTGCAGATTAAAAACTATAACAGAGGCCCTTTTTCAATAAGAATATACGTACACTGGACTTTATTGTTTAGGAGAGATTTCATTGGAGATATAATACCAACAAGGAGGCCCCACATGCCACGTCACCATCACAATCGCAATCGTCATCGTTCAGGCCCATTGAACTATCGGAACCATTATTTATGCATTTTGGCCTTCAAAAACCCCGGGCAATACAATTTTCGAAATACACAAGAATATATGGAAAAACCGACTGAAGCACTTAAGGCCGGACTTCAAATTTATTACACCCGCATCTATAACTGCATCGGGTCCGCTGTGTAATCGCAATCGGTAGTTGCAGCTTCCCAATGGCTGATGGTCGATTCACCTGCGGATGCAATATGATATTAAATCAAACTGCAATGTTGCATCGAATCCGCAACATACATCGGAGTCGGTGCTTGCAGGAGTGACAACCCTTTGTGTACTGCGACATGCAAGTACCAATAGGGCGAATGCGATATAACAATAAAGCCTTCCATAATGTTGCAGCAGGTCCGCAACATATATATATATATATATATATATATATATATATATATATATATATATATATATATATATATATATATATCACATTTTGCATGTTCTAATGTGGCAGGGCTTAAAGCCTGAATATATGAAATACACTAAAAAACCATGCTTCGACACACTTAGCAAACTTCACCTGTTTATACACCCAGACATATATGTTGTTGGGTCTGCACATATATATCGTTGTCGGGGGTTTTAGGTAGTGGCTTATTGTAGAACCCACCGATTACAATGTTGCCAATATATATATCTATATATATATATATATATATATATATATATATATATATATATATATATATATATGTTCCGCCTCTATCCTCCGATATATATATATATATATCTTTTCTGCCTCCGATAATGTATATCGATATACATGTAAACTCCGCCTCCGATAGTGTATATTGCATATACATGTAAACTCCGCTCCTTTAACTCTTCTGCATATATATGTATTTCGCTCTTCTTTGGCTCTTTGGCATATATTACCCTCGATAGTTCTTCTTTGGCATACATTGCTCCCAATACTCCCAATATGCCTTGATAGCTCTGTTTTGCTCCTCCGATGGCTCTGTTTGCTCCTCTAATAGCTATGTTTGCTCCTCTCTGTTTTTCTCCTCTGATATCTCTATTTGCTTCCTCTGGCTCCTCGAATATTTCCATATTGACATCAATGACAATCTATGTCAACAATCTCCCCCTTTGTTATTGATGGCAATATTCTTCTTCTCTCCCCCTTTAACATCAATGGCAAAGGAATGCATACTGACTCCCCCTGTTGAACTGCTCCCCCTGTCATAGTGCTCTTATTTTTACTCAAGATAGAAGGATTGATGCTTTATCATCAATTAGCACATTATTCCCTCTTCATGTCTCAGAAATTCTTTATCATAGCTTCATCAATGCTTAAAGATGCTCTACTTCAATGCTTTCAATCAGATTGAAAATAGCCATACACCAAGTGTCCAAGTCCAGATTTTTATGCTTCAATCCATATTGTTGTCTCCACAGTTAGAATTGAGAGGCCTTGATAGTCCGAATCAAGAGAAAATGCCACTGAAATTTTCTTTCTTGTTATCTTTCTTCAGATCTGAGTTCCCTTGTGTTTATGTGCTTCTCCTTAAGTCACTGCCATCACTGTTGCTATATTTCCTAAGTGACCACTGTCAGCATAAATTATATTCGACTGCACAACATTCTCCTTTCTATGAGTCATCTTTTCCTTGTGTTTTTTTACATATCTTTGCAAGTTATTTCCGCTAGCATATTTAGATATCCTATCTGTGACTGTCTTTTAAATTCATTTTGTTGATTTTCATCTTCTTGCAATGCTTCAGTTTTGTTATATGCCGCCAACTACTCTTACTTCAAACTCCATTCCAGATGTATCTGTTTGTTTGAAGATTGCCTCTATTAGTGTCCATAATTTATCTGTTCTCACATTAAATCCCTGAGTCAAGACATTTAGCATCTGTAATATCAGAAACATAGTTATTTGCTCTATTTATTTAGCATTAGATGACTTTCTCTATTGCTCTAAATACTACTTAGTGATTAAGTGGAAAGCATCTTTAACAATAGTCCAAAGAAGGGTTACATGATCATGTTCTTCAATGGAGTACTCCCGAGAAATGATCTTTATCAAAGAATGATTTTTAATATAGCTCACCAAGGATTTCATAAGGACCCTTTCACTAATAGCTTATGAAAATAAGGATCAAGAATCACAGGCTCCCCCTAACTGTATGCATCATCTCTTTTGGCAGAATCTTCCCATCAAATGCTTAGATTGTCAAAATGCAGGCCAGTGACATTTGTTGTTGGCTGGAGAGTTCAAGGGACTTTCGGATTGTATTTGCTTCCTTCTCCATACTTGTGCAACTTTCTTCTTTTGCATGGTTCTAGCTTGTGTAAGAGCCCAAGTTAAGTTACAATCATGTGCCATATGACCAATGTTATGACACTTGAAGCATTCTACATTGTTCATGAATAAGAATTCATGATTTCTTCCTGCAAAATTGTTTCTTGGAGATTGTTGGGGACCATAATATCTATCTTTATGAGATGGTTTGGGACCATAACATCTATCTTTGTGATATGCTTTACAATATTTTTCCATGTGACCAAATTTTGTACAAGAATAACAATAACCAAAAAATGAACTTTGGTACCTAGGAGATGGAGATTTCCTTGATGTACTTCTGAAGCCTTTCTACCTTGGGATCCTTTGATGATAACCATTGCCTCTCGCATCTTTGACATCATCTACATTTCTTCTTGGAGCAGGATTTCTTCTATTGTAGCCTTGATTTTTCTCCTTGCCTTTGCTGGAACTGGGAGCATCACCATTTCTTTCTAGCTTCTTCACATCCCTTTTGTTTGAAGCATTATCATTCTTGTTTGAGGATTCACATGCATACTTGAGACCTGATTTATCAAATGGACATTTGTGATAGCTTAGCATGTCATCTAAGGCCTGAGAGCTCTTCAAGATTTTGTTCATCCCTTCAACCTTTTTTTGAGGAAGACAATCTCTTCTTCCAATATTTCATACTCATTATTCTTTTAGCAAGTTGTTTCTCAGTTTCTTCCTTGATAAGAGTAGCTTCATCTGCTTCTATTTTAAGGGAGATGATATCTGAATTCATTGTGAATATTTCTTCATCCTTTGCTTTTAGTTGACATATCATGGTGTTTCTTTCCTTTCCTACTTCATCAACCTGTCCTTCTATGACTTCCAATGCTTCCATTGTCTTCTCAGCTCCTTGTGCTTGTTTCCTTGCTTCTTATAGTTGAGATATGAGAGAGGAGACCTCTACCTTGTACTGACCAATCTCTTCTTCAAGTTTGTTCAAGCTATTGTGCCTTTGTTCAAGTTGATTTGACAAGGTATCTTCCCATTTATTTGCTTTATCCAATTGATTTGTCATGGATATGAATTTTTCATGATTCTTTCTTTTGCTTTGATGAAATTCCTTCTTAAGCTTGGCAAGCTCTTCATCCCTTTATTGTACTTGATGCTTGACAAGGTCAACTTTCTCCCTTGTTTGATCTTGGTCACCAACTAGTGTTATCTTCTTAAGTTCCTAATTTTCCTCTTTCAAATTGTTAATCTCTTCCATGGCAGCCATAAGTTGAGCGAGGAGATCTTCTACAAAATCTTTTTCATTCTCTTCATCTTCTAGGTCTGCTTTATCCTTGATGTCATCATTCTCATTTTCAGATTCTATGATAGGTTCTAGATTTCCTTCTTGATTTCCATGATCTTCTTAACTAATGGTCATGGTCAATGCTCCTTTCGAGTGAAGGTCATGAAGTTTGTCCCACATACCCTTTGCTGATGAATATTTTCCTAGATTGTTCTTTATAGAATTAGGTAGCCCATTCAAGATTTCCTTCATTGCTTTTTCATTGTACTCCTTGGGTTCTCCATCTATCCTGCTATCACCAATCACTGATTTCTAGATTTCAATGCCTTGAGTCTATAAGAAATTCCTCATTCTTGCTTCCCATATATTAAAGTTCCCATTGAACCATGGAGCCTCCTCAAATTGATTGTCTTCTATCTTAGTAGTCGAGGGAGACACATCCCTAGGAGGATTGGAGAATTTCTTCCTTGACTTCGCCATTTGTGTTCTAAAGATCAAACTTAAAGATGTTAGGCTTTGAATGAAGGTACTAGCTCTAATAACAATTTTTGGAAATACTGAGGGGGGGTGAATCAGTATTTCTTTTTCAACTATTGTTTTACTAGTTCGAACATTTATATTCAGAACACAAGGTGAACAAAAAGAATAAATGCTTTCATTAATATAATCTTTGCAGTAAAATAGATACAATATAAAAATGGTTGTAATCAGTTGCCAAGCACCAACTTAGAATTTTGAGAGGCTCCAATCTCCAGAGCTCCAACTCTATTTCACCAAGGTAACAATCTTGGACTTAGGAGCACCAACTCCCAAGGGCTTCAATCCTTCTAGTTCTTGAGACACCAGTCCCAAGGACTCCAATCCTTCCTACTTCTGAGGCACCAATCCCAAGGATTCCAATCATTCTTACTTTTGAGGCATCAACCCTAAGGATTCCAATCCTTCTTACTTCTGAGGCACCAACCCCAAGGGTTCCAACCCAATCATGTCAAGGCATGTTTGATAGTAATGTTCTGCTCTCAGAACTCTTCTTTACTGAGTTCTGTCAGTTTACACCTTCACTGTAGTCTCCATGCTACAACATCAATGACAACCAGTCTTCTTATGAAGGAGTCTTTATAACTCTTCATACTATCCACGCAGAGTCTCCAATAGCCTTCATGACCTCTCATAATGTCTCCACACAGCTTTAGTGAGTCTACTATTAGCTGCACTAAGCTCTACATAAGAACCAACTTTCTGTTCAAGAATCTGTTCTTATTGTCACGGTAAATACTTTAGCATGACTGCTTCTCTGCTGACTACTTCTCCCTTCAAACAATGTTAGAAAAAACTTTATTTATTACATCCCAGAATTGTTCTACCGACTACATTGTGTACCTGATTAATTATTTCACAAGGTAACATGATTAGCAGAGAAGCTCACCCTTCGAATGCCTCTTGTCCTGTTGGTCCTTCGGCCCTTTTCTGTTCTGCTGGACCCTACGGTTGCCTCTGTTTCCTCCAACTTTTTCAACAACAATTCCACTTTCCTTGTTCTCTATTTTTGTATCTTCCTGATGCCTCTTACCATCGGTTTCCTCTTTCCGCTGGCTCTTTGGCTTCCTCCTCAGTCACTATAGTTTCCTCTGCCTCGCTTGATCCTTCGGGTTCCCTCCTTAGTTGCTTTGGCTTCCTCTGCATCTCTTCATGTTCACCAACACTGCAGGGACACGTTAATTAAATAGCGAGGACCGAAATACACTGAGAACAACTGTTGCATATTAAAAACTATAATAGAGGCCCATTTTCAATAAGAATATGCGTACACAGGACTTTATTGTTTATGGAGAGATTTCATTGGAGAGACAGTACCAACAAGGAGGCCCCACATGCCACGTCACCATCACAATCGCAATTGCCATCATTCAGGCCCACTGAACTATCGAAACCGTTATTTATGCATTTTGGCCTTCAAAAACCCCATGCAATATAATTTTCGAAATACATAGGAATATATGGAAAAACCAACCGAAGCGCTTAAGGCCTGACTTCAAATTTATTACACCCACATCTATAACTACATCAGGTCCGCTGTGTAATTTCAATTGGAAGTCGCAGCTTCCCGATGGCCGATGGCAAATTCACCTGCTGATGCGATATGATATTAAATCAAACTGCAATGTTGCATCGGGTCCGTAACATACATCACAATCGGTGCTTGCAGAAGTGACAGCCCTTTGTGTATTGTGATATGTGAGTACCGATAGGGCGGATGTGATATAACAATAAATCCTTCCATAATGTTGTAGTGGGTCCACAACATATCACAGTTATATGATATATATATATATATATATATATCTATATATATATATATATATATATATATATATATATATATATATATATATATATATATATATATATAGATCACATTTCGTACGTTTTAACATGGCAAGGCTTAAAGCCCGAATATATGAAATACATTAAAAAACCATGCTTCAACACACTTAGCAGACTTCACCTATTTATACACTCGGACATATATGTCGTTGGGTCTGCACATATATATCACTATCGGGGATTTCGGGTAGTGGCTCACTGTAGAACCCGTCGATATATATGTATATTTTCTACCTCTATACTCCGATATATATATCTTTTCCGCCTCGGATAGGGTATATCGATATAAATGTAAACTCCACCTCCGACAGCGTATATTGCATATACATGTAAACTCCGCTCCTTTTACTCTTCCGCATATATATGTATTCTGCTCTTCTTTGGCTCTTTGGCATATATTACCCCCGATAGTTCTTCTTTGGCATACATTGCTCCCGATACTCCCGATATGCCTTAATAGCTCTTTTTTGCTCCTCCGATGGCTCTGTTTGCTCCTCTGATAGCTCTGTTTGCTCCTCCTATAGCTTTGTTTGCTTCCTCTAGCTCCTCAAATATTGCCATATTGACATATATGACAATCTATGTCAACATTGCGCACCAATACTACTGGATCAGGGAAAGAACTTTGACTAGGTTTAATTATACCAGCCTCTAGCATTTCTGCAACCATACGTTCAATTTCACTCTTTTGGGCATAGGGATATCTATACGGCTTGATGTTTGGAAGAACACTTCCTGGAATCAAATGAATAGCATCATCATGATCATGAATAGGTGGGAGAACTTTGGGAGTCTCAAATACCTTGGAATGATTGTCCAAGGCCTTTTGGAGATCTGGAGAAATAGATGATTTCGATGTGGGAACCTCTAGCGAACATAATTGTGCAATTACACCTCATTGTTCCTTCTTTAGAAGCTTTGTCATACTATTAGAGCTGATTATTTTTCCCAGCTTCCCTACAATACTCCTTAATTCAACTTCCTTTCCTTCCACGCAAAATTTCATGAAAATTTCTTGAAAATTAAAAGCTATTGTACCCAAGGATTGTAACCATTAGACTCCTAGTACAACATCAACACCACCCATTGGAATGGAAAGCATTGGGCTATTCAATACATATTCTCCCATGGATAGCTTGATATTATGGCACTTTCTCGAGCAATTTATGGTTCCTCCACTTGCAACCATCACTTGACACTCTGGTGCTGGAGATAGGAAGAAATTTAATTCTTTTGCTTTCTTACAATGAATAAAATTATGGGTACTTCCCGAATCAATCAACACTATTACCTTTTTCTTCTTGATATGCCCTTCTATCTTGATAGTTTGAGGAGTGGTAATTCCAGCCAATGCATTACAAGATATGGTCAGATTCATTTCTTCTTTATCTAGGGTTTGTTCATGGAGTATATCCTCTTCTTTTGACATTTCTTGATCCTTTTCTTCCTCCTCTTCACAATCTATGTAGAATAATTTCTTCTTAGCACACTTATGACCTTTAGTGTATTTGCTGTCACAACTGTAACAAAGCCATTTTGCTCTTTTTTCTTCCAATTGTTGTGGTGTCAACCTTGTAGGTTTTGGAAGGCTAGGGGCTACAACACTTCCATCTTTATAGTTGTGAATAGTAGGCTTCCTCGTTGCCATAATTCTGCTTTCCATTTTTCTTGCTAACCAGAATGCCTTCTCCAATGAATCAGGTTCCCAAAGGCAAACCTCATGTTGCATATTATCCTTTAAAGTCCCTATGAACACATCAATCCTATGCTCCTATGGAATATCTTTTACCCTTATGTTCAATTTTTGGAAGTCCACAATGTGCTCCATCATTGAACCATTTTGTTTCAGATTTATCAATTGGCTAAAAAGGGTGTTGCTTTTTATATCCTCATAATGTGTTATCATTTCTTCCGTAAAAATTTCCCAAGTGACAATTTGTTTACGAGAGCAAAGCCATCGATGCCATACAAACTGATTTGGTTCCAAATATAAAGTTGCAATACGTACCTTTTGTGTGTTTTTCACATTATGGAGATCGAAAAATTTCTCCATTTGTAGTATCCATGTTCTGGGATCCTTGCCATAAAACTTCCTCATATCGACTTTTGGAACATGGTGGGTCTTCAATCCAACATTAGAGTCTATGAAATCATTAATAACATTTTTTTCGTTCTCATCATGAGTTCCCTTACTACCCTTTCACCATTAGTGACCATTTCTTGTAGCAACTTATTCAAATTTATCTTCAATTCTTCCATCTTATCGTCCATGCCATTCATCTTAGCATCCATGCCATTCATCTTAGCTTCCACGCCATCCATCTTAACTTGCATGCCATTCATATTAGCTTCCACGCCATCCATCTTAACTTGCATGCCACTCATATTAGCTTCCACGCCATCCATCTTAACTTGCATGCCACTCATATTAGCTTCCACGCCATTCATCTTGGCTTCATTTACCTTTAGTGAGAGTGAAATTTATTGTACTCGGTCTTGTAATTTTGATATATCATGTTGCATTTCTTCCTCTTCTTCATGAGTCATGCTAGAGATTTCATGTTGCTTACTAGGTGTTTCCATTTTCTTTCTTCAGGGCATTAATTAATGCTAATAATTCTTCACTGTTCACTTTGAATTCCTTCAAACTAATTTTCAAACCAATCTTATGCAAAATAAAAAAAATAAAACTACACAACTTTTTTTCACTTTATAAGTGCTCGATATTGAATCTGTTGTATCTCTGTCACTGCAGATCTTGAATATCTAAAATCATATCCTCTAGTAGCCCTTTGAGTCCTCTTTCTAACCCCGCAAGTCTAATCAAGATTGGATTCTCCAAGGAAGAGTTATGCCAAATTTCCCACGGTGACCTGATTATAGACTAGTTCAGTAGAACGAAATTGTACGACGTGCCACGTGTCACAGTTTCGGCCTTAGTATCTGAAACTGATACATAGAAAACTACAGTTTGTTCGCTTTCTGAGACTTCTTACGAAATTTCAATCTGACGCTCAAAACAAAAGTTAGGATGATTTTCCCCAAGTCACCTATTTGGAATGTAATTTGGGAGTCTGCAAAAACCCTAACTTCCTCAGATCATATCTCCACAAATATAGTTCTACAAGCTCTGAAATTTCGACCTGAAGTTCAAAACGATTTCGGCTCAAATGGATTTTTTTCGTAGCTTTTGAAACATCACAAAAAATGTTATAGTGAAAATTCCACGATGACCTGTTTAGAGCAACGAAACCTTAGAATCCAAAGCTCTGATACCAAATGTTAGGAAACCAACTCACAAAAAGATAGAAAAGATTGATCAACGCCTTAGAATTCAGGCTATTCGAGGGTGCAACCTCCTTTATATTACACAAATGAGAAATTCTTGGATGATACAAATGACTAAACCTCCCTTCTATATATAGGAGTCTAAGGGGTCACAATATAATCAAGCTGACATAACAGTAATAACATAAGGGCACAAAAATAACAATAGTGGGTTTCTATGGGGCATACTAATAACAATATGGGGACAATAGGGGCACAATAATAACAATAAGGGATACAATGACAATAGTAATGGGGGAATCACTAGTATTATACGGGCCTAACGTTGGAGAATACACAGGGGGAGTTTGGAGCTATCAGTGATCAAGCATTTTCCGGGAGAGTTAGAGGATTGGGAGAGAAGCAAAGGGCTAGCCTTTCTTGTGAGTTTGGAGCCAGCAGATCCAACATCCCAACAATCCGATTTATTGTTACCTGGGCCTGCACAGAGAACCATCACTAGGCTCACGTGGGAGTTGGAGGAAGGAATTGTAGAGCTCAAGGTGGCCGGGAGAAGTAGGAGATCACTTGGAGGGCCATTTGAGGAGGATTGCTAGAGTTGGGAGAGCAAATATTGACATGATTAGTCACAACAACAAAATTCAAAATTGGAGGAAGGTTAAGCTGTTGAGGGTCAATTTTTTAAGGTTGGAACCAAGGGAAACCCTTTCTAGTTTTTTTTTGGGTTTTGGGCAAGGATCACACTCCTAATTTTATAGAATTTTCTGGGCAGATCTAAGGGGTCAAACAGGGGTCCCAATTCAGCCAGCAACGAGAGGAGCTAAGGGGAATTTGGGCCAAAATTTCTAGGTCAACATTTGGCCAATTCCTTTGTGATTTTTTCTGGGTTTAGGCCAAGGATCAAGTAGCTAAAATCCCATAATTTTCTAAGCATGGTAAGCAATGATTCCAACCCTTCGAAGTCAACAAATATAGTAGTTTTCTGGGGCAACGTAGTTCAGTTTGGTGCAACAGTTGTAGAAGCCTTCAGTTCAACACTTTCTCACCTGGGTTTTGTCATGCTTATACATTGAGACAAGCCCAGATGCATCATTCTACTTTACTATTGTATTTGCTCGTGAAGAAGTAATAAAACGGATCAACAATTCTCTATTTGCGGTGTTTCATTGGGTGCTTAATGTATATTTCATTTTTATGATTGCTAGATTGTTTGCATGCTTTGTATATCACTTACATTCCTATTTAGGATCATTACATGCAGACAAGAGTGATCTCCCTATACTTCAAATAACCCTAGTAACAAACAAACAAGAATTTTTACCTTTCTCTAGACTCTAATTGACTGAAAGCAAATACAATGATAGAGGCCTCTTACCAATTAAACGAAATGATTGATGAAATCCCCTTGAAATCTTCCGACCATTTTCTCCTCGATGCTTTAGAGATCCTGTCATCGTTCCCCACAACTTCTCCATAATGTCCTGAAAGAGATCTGCATAAACAAAGAAAAACAAGAGATCAAAACATCCAACATATAACCAAAGAGATAAATGGACTAATTAACCAATTATATATCATAAACTGATTATTATGAAATCAAAATATATGTAGGTGATCAAATAATCCTACAAATTAGATCAACAATGATGTAATTGAGAAAGAAAAATTGCTTTTATATTAACAAACTGGACAAAAGCCTAACAACCATATAACATTAATTTTGCAAGTCCCTTCTACAATCTCCAACCCTTTCCCTTGCAAGAATAACCTTCCAACCTTATTCCAACAACATAAACCTACTTCCAACAGTCCTTTCCCAATCCTCAGACCTATAGTAGCTTTATAGGCCATGAATGGGAAATTTTGGATCCATTCTCCAAGATATGAGATCCACTAATAGTTGGATAGAGGTTCCAAGAAGGAAGGGGAGTTGTTCCATAATGGGAGGGATTAGGACTGAATAGGCACCCATTCAAAGCTTGTTGGTTGGGATAGATGCTGCCAACAATTCTTCTAGACTTTACCTTTTATTTTTACATTCGTTGAGTCATGCTCATAGGTCATAGTGTAAGACAATGTGTACTTATGTGCATCTTTTAATGGTCTTCTCTGTGTATGTGCAGGAATTAACTAGGGAGTTGTACAAGTATCCAAAACAAGGTTTTTGCACCATGGGATCTAGGAATTCCACTTTGTTTGGGATGATTTAAATTCTAACTTTGCAGGGGAATTCTCTTGGGACACATCTGTAGATAGAAAAAGATCCAAACCAATGGTCATTTTCCTAATGCGACAAAATGACGTGTAATAGATTGCCCCTAAAGTGAAAAGTCAGAAGAGATATATGATGACTGAAGTGCTTTATCATACCAAGGTTTGGGTTAGAGACTGTAGTCAGAGACTTAAACCACTCAATCAAATGTTACAATGAAATATATAATATCATCCCCGAGGTAGGCATTCCCATACTCTAAACATAAATGTCTCAAAGAACAATATGAAAATACATCTAAAGATCCATGTCAATAGAAGACATAGTATCGATGCAACCATCAATGGATCTATGTTTACAATAATGAATATTTAATAGCTCTATGCAGCCTGGATGAATGAAACTAGATCCAAGGTCTTGATCTTCATTTCTCGATCCATAGTACAAATCTAGCCATGCAAGTGAATGTCTCGAAGTTGAACATGGTATAAACCACTTGATTACCGGTCAATGATGTAAACAGTTAACAAGTGCAAGACAAACCACCAATAATGAAAATGGCTCTCAAGGTACATCTAGTACAATGTATGAAGTGTGAATCAATGTGTTAATGTCGAACACTCATAGAATCACTCGATCAAAGGTCAATGATGAGAACCTATCATCAAAGGAGAGAAACTTTCCATTAAGGCATGCAGGCTCCAAGGTACTGACGATTTCTAGATCAACTTCCTAGATAGTGAGTTAAATTCAATAGGAAGAGATCCGTTGTAGGAGGGCTTATAACATGAAACTCATGTCAATTTTTGAAGAAAAAAAGTTTAGAGTTGTTAGCGCTTGAGATTTCACCCTAGGCTGAAAAAGGTAAACCTTCAAGGCAACATCAAACCATTTCACCTCGTAGCTAGCCCTACGGGGTATGAGAAGGCTCTCTCCGGTCAATCTCAGTAAAATATTCAATGGACAGAGATGACCAATACAGTGACACTGATATTAGGCTAGTAAACTGATAAGGAGGGTTGATTTAAAGTTTTTGGGGTTTTTGGTGGCAATTGGAGGGAGTGCAATTCAGGGTGTGGGGATTGAGCTCAGTTTTTGCAGGTGGGTCTTTGGGGCAAGGTAGGAGTTTGTGCTGATGCCTTAAGCTGAGATGGATGATCAAGGAAGAAAGAAAGGGAGCTAAAGAGGGAAAACAATGACTTTGAATCCTCTTTAGACGGTGGAAAACATAAATATTAAACAAAATTGAAAGCTGAGCATGGCATGCATGAATTCAAACTTTATCACTTCTTTTGTTTAATTAGCAGCAATAGAATAAGAGATGGAACACATAAACACACTTACAATGACAAGTAGGAAACACACCATCAACACAATAATCCACAAGAATCCACAATGATGTCTGCAAAACCCTGGCCTTCCTTTTCCTCAAATTGCAGAGATACAAGTAAAATATACAATAGAGCTTCTCCCTCAAGAGTCCAACCATGAAAATGAGCAAGAGAAGGCATAATATAGATCATCTAACTCCTTTCCCCACCTCTAGGGGTCAAGCTCAGCTTCCTAGGAGCAGTTTGAACTAATTCTAAACTGAGCACTAGATAATAGGCAGTCAAAACAACTTGCCTCTAAAACTTAGGTAACCCATCCATGCATTTAATATTCACTATTTACATCAAGGAAACTTCTAGAAGTGTTAAAGGAGAGTAAATGTATCCATGTGCCATGAAAATTATCCAAAAATCCATCATTTACAAGCATTAAGAGTCAACCATAGTAAAAACTGAGTTTTGCAGGCCGAAATGGTCAAACTGGTGAAATTTCCCTGAGTGGTCGCGCCCCTCCCTTGGAGTGGTCGCGCACATTGGCAGCTGTGTTTGAGGGCCTTCCTGGTGTCCAAATCAGGTGCAAGATAGCTTGTTAGAAAGTTCTATGAGTCTACTTTCCAACCCCACTGGAATTTCTGAATTTGGAGTTGATTTGACCCCTCAAAAGTCATTTCTCCCAAGGCAGATTTCTGCAACTCAAAAAAGGAGCAGAAAGTCAAAATTTGCATGTATTTTGAGCTTTTGGAAGTCCAAATCTCCATAAAATTTGAAGTCCATCCATAGGCAAGTGTATTTTTGCATGAAAATTCCAAAAATGTAGAGTTTTCCCCGTTCTGAGCTGTCCCCACGAGTGGTCGTGCGCGGGGTGAGACCACTCCAATGGCCAAAACCTGTAAATTGCACAAAAAATTCACAAATGACAAAATTTTCTCCAAATTTTTTGAAATTTGGGCTGGGAGTCCCCAATCAAGTACCATGCTCAGTCAAAGAGGCTTTGGCCAAAGTTTGGAGTGGATCGGGCGTTTTCCTTCGTTTTTGTGCTTTGGCCAACCGTCCTTGGAGCACCTTCGTTCTCGCCGGTATTTTTGACATTTCTCTCAAACCATGACACCTGTGTAAAAATTGAAAGAGGTTTTTCTTCCTTGGCATGTTGTGGACAAAAACCTCTCTCATTTTTTCAAAATTCATCTTTGATTGCTCAGAAACAGCTTTTGAGTGAAACTTGTCCCGATGTGTGAAACAAGGGATTTTGTCGAAATGGAGCAAAATGAAGGGGATAGGGGGCTTCTAAATTCTTGGGGAAATTTTTGGAAGTAGGGAGGGATGTTAGGAAGTAGGGGAAAGTGGAATCTCAGAGATTGAGTGAGGGGAAGGGGTCAAAAAGGACAAAACACAGGCCAAACCTAGAAAATTGCCAGGTTGTAGCTAGAAACTAGGGTTTGTGCAAAAATGAGGAATTTGGCGGATCTAAGGGATGGGAAGTGTTTGATAAGGTACTTTAAGGATAGGGGAAGGTGTATGAACATCTGGATACAAGTTTTGCCGGTGACTTGACCGTCCAAGAGAAATTGGCTTCAAAACCCTAGGAGAGGGAAATGACCTTGCCTAGGCACAACTGAAGCATGAACAAGATGTAAAATGACTCATTAGACACTGACATGACAATGAAAACCCTCTGAATGATGATAGGCTCAGCTGAATGATGACATGGACTGACATTTGGGCAAACCCTAGACCTAATGCCTAGTGACCAAATTTTGCTTGAAGACTCACTGAAATGACAAAATTTGACCTTGACACTCCAAAATCACTTTGTAAGAGCATATTTGATCACTGGAGGAAGGATGTAAAGACTGACACTAACATTGGCTCCAATGGGGATGGTAGCTCCTTGGAGGTGCCAAGAACCTTAGACCTCTGGGAGAGCAGACCAGTGCCTTACAATCATTGGGCAATGGAGTCAAAAACTCAAGCTGAAATGCATGACAGAAAACCGACTCAAACTAACTTAACAAGAAGACTGAAAATGGACTAACAAAGGACTCATGACTCAACTAAAAACTGACTCAATACTTAAACATAATCGACAAACTGAAAATGATGCTCAAAGTGGAGCTTATTCATCACAACCTACTCTAACAGTTTCATTCATCCCCTGATCAAGTGAAATGAAACAACCAATGCAACCAAGTAAGTATCTCATCTGCTGTTCGAATTCTCTGCAAGTGCTCACTTATGACCGACAAGAGAGAACTACTGAAAGGCAACTCCGATGACAACCTGGGAACAGATCCGCTGAATGATATGAATGCTCTATTCGCCTCCAAAAACACTGCATAAGGATCTTGAAATTCATGCACACTGGAACTTAGCTCATCCAATGGATTACTTCTCGTTTCCTCATACCATGAATGCAAACTTTGATCTGAACCTTGTGACGAGACCTCTGCTGAAAATGACAAAGAAACCAGCTGCCGGATCAAATTCATATCAGCACATGTTTCAAGCTCACATGTAGTCAATGGTGAAAGACATTGACTGCAAACCTCATCCAAAACATCAGCTATTGGATCATGAAAAACTTGAAAAGACCGCTGCAACCCATTTTCTATTGGTTCCAATGTGATTACATGATTGCCTACATGTTGCTCATTCTTCATTGAAAATGGACTATGCAACTTTCCCTTCAAATACTGAAATGATTCAAAACAGAAAGGTAGGGAACCTTCTTGCATCATTTGATCAAATATGTCAGCTTCCATGCTTTCATCTGCAACTTGACAACCAATGGCATTTGGGGACTGCAAATCTGAATATGTAAAGTCTGGAACAAGGTTTTTATTGCTTTCAAGATGGTCTAGATCAAGACTTGTTGACAGCTGATTTCTAATTTCA
The DNA here is from genome assembly GCA_031772625.1 of Pinus tabuliformis. Classification (NCBI taxonomy): domain Eukaryota; kingdom Viridiplantae; phylum Streptophyta; class Pinopsida; order Pinales; family Pinaceae; genus Pinus; species Pinus tabuliformis. The sequence goes on along the minus strand of CM062819.1, from coordinate 1,978,927,855 downwards.
TAGAAGTTGTCTCTAATGAACTGACATGAATCAAAACAAAAAGGCAAAGATCCGCCACTTACTTCCCAATTTTCTGCACTTTCCTCATCAATGTCATAGCTGATATGTGATGGCTGAACATTGTATTCAAGCTGCTGAAAATGAACTTTTTCCTCCCACAAACTAGCTGCTGGTTCGTCTGCAAGATTAGCGTTTGTTTGGAGAACATAATCATCATCATACTGATCATAATGTGGCAAATCATCATCAAACATACACATCATATCAACAGCTCTCTCTTCTTCACAATGATCTATAAAACAATCACTACGACAACTAGGGTAAGAAACAAAATGTTTTGGATCAGCAACTTGTTCTTCTTCAATCTGCGCGCCATGAACATCATAATCATTCCTTGAGTTGATCTTGTCCATCATCTTTTCCACTGCACTTACCAAAATATCAAGCTTTACCTCTAGAGATGTCGATTTTTCCAGATCTATGGTTTTCATCACTTCTTCCTTCATCCTTGCCCTTCGGATCAGCAGATGTGCCTCTACACTTACTGCACTGTTTTGCATCTCGTGAAGTGTTGCAATATTCCTTTCTCACAGCTGAAACTCCATCTCCGGATCAAAGGCGCCCGGGTAGTGCAAGAGAGCAGATCTAGTAGAAGGTCTTATATCAACTGGCATCGAATAATAAAATTGGTTAAATCTGGCTGAAAACTGTTGTACTGTCTCACCTGGCAGTCTTTTCAGCTGGTTATACTCTTCTACAATCAAGAAAAGGTTCTGCCCGATCATCCACCTGTCGAGAAAAACTTTGACAAACTGCTGGAAATCTGAGATGCTTGCATCAGGCAGGGCTTTGAACCAACTCTTCACTTTGGCTTGCAAAGAAAGAGCAAAAAGCCTTATACTAACATCTTCTTCATCAACTTCAAAAAGATCTAGAAAATTCTCAAAATTCTGCACATGTTGCTCAGCGTTAACATTCTTACATTCACCATCAAACATCGGCAAGTATAGATCATAGTTTTTTGGGAAAACATGAAGAACAGAAGGCAAAAGAAGAGGTTTATACCGATCTGGAATTTTATAAGATGTAGGGGTATGTACAGCAGGTATATAATCAGTCTTGGTCTCTTGAGGTTCATCACAAAATTCGGAAAAAGGATCTTGATCAAGCTCAAAGGCATGCAAATCTTTGGTATTCACAATCTTCAAAGGGAAAGAATCGACGGCAGGCCGAGGATCTTTTCTCAAGCATAATATACTTTGCAAAGCCTTCTTGACATTCTTGGGAAAAGAGAAGAAATAATTTATGACAAAGAACAAAATGTCTTGGATGAAATTCCAACTTGAATACCTGATTTTGCCATATTCTCCTTTCATGTTTCTGCTGGTCGGGATCATCCTCCAGTGGAGTCTTTGGATCTGATCTTCAAAACTGATTTAGAGTCGCCAAGTGAATGATTTCAACCTGTCAAGTGTCTGATCGTTGTCCACTATCAACAATCAGATCTGAACTTGATACATGTACTGGGGTAAAATGAAAATGAAGTGCTGTATTCACAAGCTCACGGAGATTGACTGAAGCAGCGTTTATCTACTAACGCTGATGTAAAACAAGAGCGTTTTCGAAGGCTACCTGGCGTAACTTCAGGCTCCGTCTAAGACTTACGAAACAAACACATCAACCCACAAACAAGTTTGTTCTCCCCAGTATGGTCGCCACTATGTTAGCGCTTGAGATTTCACCCTAGGCTGAAAAAGGTAAACCTTCAAGGCAACATCAAACCATTTCACCTCGTAGCTAGCCCTACGGGGTATGAGAAGGCTCTCTCCGGTCAATCTCAGTAAAATATTCAATGGACAGAGATGACCAATACAGTGACACTGATATTAGGCTAGTAAACTGATAAGGAGGGTTGATTTAAAGTTTTTGGGGTTTTTGGTGGCAATTGGAGGGAGTGCAATTCAGGGTGTGGGGATTGAGCTCAGTTTTTGCAGGTGGGTCTTTGGGGCAAGGTAGGAGTTTGTGCTGATGCCTTAAGCTGAGATGGATGATCAAGGAAGAAATAAAGGGAGCTAAAGAGGGCAAACAATGACTTTGAATCCTCTTTAGACGGTGGAAAACATAAATATTAAACAACATTGAAAGCTGAGCATGGCATGCATGAATTCAAACTTTATCACTTCTTTTGTTTAATTAGCAGCAATAGAATAAGAGATGGAACACATAAACACACTTACAATGACAAGTAGGAAACACACCATCAACACAAGAATCCACAATGATGTCTGCAAAACCCTGGCCTTCCTTTTCCTCAAATTGCAGAGATACAAGTAAAATATACAATAGAGCTTCTCCCTCAAGAGTCCAACCATGAAAATGAGCAAGAGAAGGCATAATATAGATCATCTAACTCCTTTCCCCACCTCTAGGGGTCGAGCTCAGCTTCCTAGGAGCAGTTTGAACTAATTCTAAACTGAGCACTAGATAATAGGCAGTCAAAACAACTTGCCTCTAAAACTTAGGTAACCCATCCATGCATTTAATATTCACTATTTACATCAAGGAAACTTCTAGAAGTGTTAAAGGAGAGTAAATGTATCCATGTGCCATGAAAATTATCCAAAAATCCATCATTTACAAGCATTAAGAGTCAACCATAGTAAAAACTGAGTTTTGCAGGCCGAAATGGTCAAACTGGTGAAATTTCCCTGAGTGGTCGCGCCCCTCCCTTGGAGTTGTCGCGCACATTGGCAGCTGTGTTTGAGGGCCTTCCTGGTGTCCAAATCAGGTGCAAGATATTTTGTTGGAAAGGTCTATGAGTCTACTTTCCAACCCCACTGGAATTTCTGAATTTGGAGTTGATTTGACCCCTCAAAAGTCATTCCTCCCAAGGCAGCTTTCTGCAACTCAAAAAAGGAGCAGAAAGTCAAAATTTGCATGTATTTTGAGCTTTTGGAAGTCCAAATCTCCATAAAATTTGAAGTCCATCCATAGGAAAGTGTATTTTTGCATGAAAATTCCAAAAATGTAGAGTTTTCCCCGTTCTGAGCTGTCCCCACGAGTGGTCGCGCGCGGGGTGAGACCACTCCAATGGCCAAAACCTGTAAATTGCACAAAAAATTCACAAATGACAAAATTTTCTCCAAATTTTTTGAAATTTGGGCTGGGAGTCCCCAATCAAGTACCATGCTCATTCAAAGAGGCTTTGGCCAAAGTTTGGAGTGGATCGGGCGTTTTCCTTCGTTTTTGTGCTTTGGCCAACCGTCCTTGGAGCACCTTCATTCTCGCCGGTATTTTTGACATTCCTCTCAAACCATGACACCTGTGTAAAAATTGAAAGAGGTTTTTCTTCCTTGGCATGTTTTGGACAAAAACCTCTCTCAGTTTTGCAAAATTCATCTTTGATTGCTCAAAAACAGCTTTTGAGTGAAACTTGTCCCGATGTGTGAAACAAGGGATTTTGTCGAAATGGAGCGAAATGAAGGGGATAGGGGGCTTCTAAATTCTTGGGGAAATTTTTGGAAGTAGGGAGGGATGTTAGGAAGTAGGGGAAAGTGGAATCTCAGAGATTGAGTGAGGGGAAGGGGTCGAAAAGGACAAAACACAGGCCAAACCTAGAAAATTGCCAGGTTGTAGCTAGAAACTAGGGTTTGTGCAAAAATGAGGAATTTGGCGGATCTAAGGGATGGGAAGTGTTTGATAAGGTACTTTAAGGATAGGGGAAGGTGTATGAACATCTGGATACAAGTTTTGCCGGTGACTTGACCGTCCAAGAGAAATTGGCTTCAAAACCCTAGGAGAGGGAAATGACCTTGCCTAGGCACAACTGAAGCATGAACAAGATGTAAAATGACCCATTAGACACTGACATGACAATGAAAACCCTCTGAATGATGATAGGCTCAGCTGAATGATGACATGGACTGACATTTGGGCAAACCCTAGACCTAATGCCTAGTGACCAAATTTTGCTTGAAGACTCACTGAAATGACAAAATTTGACCTTGACACTCCAAAATCACTTTGTAAGAGCATATTTGATCACTGGAGGAAGGCTGTAAAGACTGACACTAACAAGAGTAATCCAGGACTGACTCAGGGATGGTCGATGCAACTGAAGGCTATGACTGACAAAGTGATTTGACTGAGGTTGGACTTCTCTTGAACATATTAGAGAGACGACATGATGACTTGGAAGCATTTGACTCAAAAATAAAATCCAAACCAATTGAAGACTTTCAATGAGGTATGATTAATTGATAGGCAAATGGATTTCCCAACACGGACACAAAAGTGATGGAGTGTCATGTTTAAGAGTGACAAACTGTCTTTTATAAAAGAAAAAATATTCTTTCTCACTTTTCCCCCACCATTACTGGCAAGTACCTCTTTATTTTTTACAAGCTTGAAGAGGATAACATATGCATGTCCTGTAGGCTCATCCTTCAGATGAGTCCTTCGAATTATTTTTAACGAACCTGTTAGCACTCAAATCTGCCTCAGGATGAAGAAGGCAAAACTCGAGGCAACATCAAACCACTTAGCCTTGTAGCTAGCCCTACGAGGATAGGAGAGGGCTCTCTCCGGGTCTATCTCGGCAAAAGGTTTTCAAAAGGGCCGAGATGACCAATAAAGAACACTGATTTTAGGCTAGTAAACTAATAGGGAAAGTTTGATTTCAAATTTTTAGGGTTTTGTTGGAAAACAGAGCACGGCAATTTTGGGTGCGGGGATGAGACACAGTTTTTGCAGAGGTCTTTTTGGGGCAAGGTAGGAGATTGTCTTGATGCCTTTGAAGGAAGTGAATGGATAGATATGACTGGTGAGGAGTTAAGGAGAGCAAGAAACCATCAGGAGTTCTCCTTAAACAGATGAAGACTAGATATTAAGCAAACTTAAAGGCAGAGCATAGAAACCATGAATTCTACCTTAACACTTCATTTACTTAATTTGCAGAAGAGAAGAGTAGGAAAATGATACACATAAAAAACTTACAAGTACATGAGAGAAACACACCATCAACACAAATCACCACAGGAATCCCAAATAGTGCTGCAAAACCCTGGTCTTTCCTTTGCCAAAATTGCAGAGATACAAAGAGTAATATAGTCTAAGCTTATCCCTCAAGAGTCCAACCATGAAAATGATTAAGAAGATACATAATATAAGCAAGCTAACCCATTTCCTTGCCTCTAGGGGTCGAGCTCATCATCCTAGGATCTGTTTCAACCAATTCTAAACTGAGCACTACAATCTAGGCAATCAAAACAACTTGCCTCTATAAGCTAGGAAACCAATTCATTCATTAATTTTTTGACATTTTATGAATGAATCTTCTAGAATAGGTAAAAAAAGTGTCATGTCAACATGAAAATACATTAATTATATCAAAGAGGGTGAAAAATCCCATGAAAAGTCAAAAATGGTCAAATAGTTGCGTTGTCCTGTACTGTAGATGAAAAACTGGAAAATTTCCCTGATGCGTAGCGTGCCAAATCTCTACGCATAGCGCGCCTTTCAGCCCACTTTTGGGGCACTTACTGGCATCCAAATGAGGCTCAGGTGGGCTTGTTGGAAAGGTCTGGATGTCTGCTTTCCAACCCAAGAATAATTTCTCAATTTGGTGCCCATTTACCCCTCCAAAATTGAATTCTCCCAAGACTGCTTCCTGTGTGTCCAAAAAGGGGCAGAAGGTCATTTTTTGCATGTTTTTTGACCTTTTGGGGGCCCAAAACTTGATGAAATGTCTTGGCAGTGGCTAAGAAGGTGTATTTTATCATGACAAATCCAAAAATGCAAACCTTTCTTGAATTGTGACTCCCCATCTTCAGGGTAGCACGCTACGCGTTGAGGGCAAAAACCTGTTTTTAACACAAAAATTTCAAAATTGACCAAAAGTTCTCCAAATTTTCTGAATTTTGAGCTGGGGGTGTATCATCAAGTACCATGCTCCTTCAAGGAGGCTTCAGCCAAAATTTGGAGTGGATCGGGCCTTTTTCACCGTTTTAATGCCTTGCTCAATCGCCCTTTAAGAACCTTCATTCTCGCTTTGCAAACATGCATGCGGGCCCAGTAATGATTCTTCATATGGTGGAGCATATCTTTGTCCCTGTTTGCCTTGGCTAACAATTTCTCTAAATGAGTGTTCACCCGGATAAGCATAGACTCTCGCTCAATAGGTGTCAAATCACCGGGTCTCTTGCGGGCCAAGCCTCGGTCTTCCCGGATTTGCCGCAGCTTATAAAGTGTGTGTTCATCTTCCAGCTGTTTGTTGCGCTGCTCCAAGTAGTTGATCACCCACTTAACCATCTACAATTTCTATTTGTTGACTGAACCTGTTGCTGATAGCATTCTTGTCACTGCCTGAGCATTCTTCATCCTCTTCAGCTCCAAGATTGTTGCTGTGTGTCAATACCAAACTTATCGATGAAATTTGAATAGCCATGAATTTCGAATAAGTTTTTGATATCTGAATTGTCCCTCCCCAGGATGACCTAATGCATCAATTGCTACTATCCTTGTTTCTCGCCTACCACAGAAATCATGACACCTTGTATCAACATAGTCACCAGCAAAACGGAATCCTGAAGCATATCCTTCATATTTTGAAAACCTTTCCCATACTAAGTGCACCACCTCCAAGGTATGCATTAGCAAAGTCTACCTCCAAAGCCTCCTCTTCATGTTCTTCAATTGTACCTGTGATTTGATGCGTGAGAAGAGGAGTTGGAGTGCGTTCTGGCGAATTTTTGGACAAAAATCCCAACGCGTAGCGCACCTCACCCAACGCGTAGCGTGCCCCTGGTTCATAGTGCACATTTATAATTTCACTGAGAAATGTTGCCTGATGCGTAGCGCGCCTCTGACGCGTAGCGCGCTCAAGCTGATGCGTAGCGCGCACCCAGCTACATAGGGCATTTTTCAGGAGGCTTTTGGAGGCCTTCCTGGTGTTAAAATCGGGCACATGATAGCTCGTTGGAAAGGTATTTGAGTCTACTTTCCAACACAACTATAATTTTTTAGTTTGGAGTTCATTTGACCTATCAAAAATCAAATCTCCCAAGACTGGTCAAAATGTACCAAATGAGGTTGCCTCAAGGCAGAGTGTTGTTGTAGTCAACTTTTGAATGCCTTCCTCAACTCCAAATTGAGCTCATGATAGCTCATTGGAAATCTATATGTGTCTAGTTATCTTTTAACTCATAAAAAAAGTCATTTGGCCAACCAAGCTAGGAAAAAACTTGATTTTCCCAAGGTCACTTCAGAGGTGTATTCGATTCTCCTGAGGCAACAATATTTTTGACATTTCTATAAAACCATGACACCTGTGTAAAAAGTGAAGGAGGTTTTTCTTCTTTGGAATGTTGTGGAAAAAAACCTCTCTCAGTTTTCCAAAATTCATCTTTTATTGCTCAGAAACATCATGTGAGTAAAACCTATCCCGATGTGTGAAACAAGGAATTTTGTGGAAATGAAGCGAAATGAAGGGGATAAGGGGCTTCTAAATTCTTGGGGAAATTTTTTAAAGTATGGAGGGATGTTAGGAAGTAGGGGAAAGTGGAATTACGAAGATCGAGTGAGGGGAAGGGGTCCAAACGGGCAAAACACAGGCCCAACCTAGGAAATTGCCAAGTTGTAGCAAGAAACTAGGGTTTGTGCGAAAATGAGGAATTTGCGGGATCTCAGAGATGGGAAGTGTTTGATAAGGTACACGAAGGATAGGGGAAGGTGTATGAACATCTGGATACAAGTTCTGCTAATGATTTGACCATCCAAGATAAATTGCCTTCAAAACCCTAGGAGAGGGAAATGAACCTTGCCTAGGTGCAACTGAAGCATTAACAAGGTGTAAAATGACTCATTAGACATTGACATGAATAGTGACATATATTGAATAGTGACATATATAGACTCAGATGAATAGTGACATATATTGGCATTTGGGAAATTTTGAAAAGAGTGAAAGCAAACCCTAGACCTAATGCCTAGTGACCAAATTTTGCTTGAAGACTCACTGAAATGACAAAATTTGACCTTGACACTCTAAGACCACTTTGTAAGAGCATATTTGATCACTGGAGGAAGGCTGGAAAGACTGACACTAACAGAACCCTAGGAAGGAGTGGCTCAGTCTCATCATGATTAATGAGTTGTAATGTTTATATTTTACGAGTCCAGTAAAAGGGTAACTTGATGGTGTTTTCATGTTTAAAGAGCTTGAAAAGACATAAAAGAAAACTCGTCAGCTCTTTCAGCGTAAAATTTTAACGAGCACGGAGAAAGTAAAGCTCGATGTTGTTCAATCTTAGGGAGCTAGGAGAAAAACATAAGTAAACTCCACAATGTCCTTTTTCATAAATTGAGTCCCTCAAGCTCGAAAAAGGGTAAAATAATGCAAGATATAACTCTATTGATCATGATTAGTCAACGCATAACGTTTTCATAAATACTCTAGTTCATTCCGTAAAAGGGGTAAACTTATACTGAATAGACAGTTGTTCATTTACTTTTATGAGTTCGAAAAATCAAGCACTCGATGATATTTTTGTTTTTAAGGAGTCTGAAAAGGGCATAAATAGAACTCCAGGGTTTTGCTTTTTTATAAGTTTTAATGAGTTTGAAAAAGTGATAAAATGCACTCAATACCAAAATGATGACATCTGCAAATCAGGTGTAACACAAGATAAGCATGAGAAGTAGTGGAAAATCGTAAAAAGCTGCTAAAAATTTCCACACGTAAACTATGGTACAGTAATACACAAACTTTTCACATAACAATCTAAGTATAATATCTCTTTAGGTAAAGACCATTTTTGGGCTTTCCCAAAGGAATTCCGTCATAATCAACTAGTTCATAGGTTCCTTTTGCCAATGCACACTTTACAACATAAGGGCCATGCCACATGAGCTCGAACTTACCAACACCTAACTTATTGTGCTCTTGATCATAGACCAAGACTAAATCACCTTCTGCATATGAACAAGGTTTGAAATTTTGATCATACTGTGCTTTAACTTGTTTCTTTTGGGCCTCGCTAGCTAATGCAACATCATGATGAGTCCCATCAAGGCATGCTAAGTATAGGAAACATTCTTGTTCAATAGAAGTGGCTGGTAATAATTCAATTTCCAGTTTCAAAGACAGTATATCACATTCAATTGGTAGAATTGATTCCATTTCGTAAACAAGCTAGAATGGAGTAAAACCTGTTGAAGTTTTTGTTGTGGTACGATATGCCCACAAGGCTAGATAAAAAATTAGATGCCAATCTCATTTATGAGTCCCGATAATCTATTTAATCATGGTGGTTAAAACCTTGTTAACGACTTTTACTAGGCCATTTGTATGCAGGTAATATGGAGTAGAATGGTCATGATGCAAGCCTAGATTCGTGGTAAGATCGATCATCATAAAGTTTCGAAAATGGCTACCATGGTCTATGACGATGGTTTGTGGAACTCTGAACCAAGGAATCACATGATTGAACATGAAAATTAATGTTGTTTCATAATCATCCTTATATGTGGGCATCAGCTCAGCCCATTTTGTAAAATAATCTACCGCAAGGATAATGTACCCATGCCCCCCCACTGAGTGAGGGTTACATGTAACGAAATCAATGTCTCATTTAGCAAAAGGACCGACAACAATGATAGGGTGAAGAGGAGCTGGGTGTGCAAACGTTTTTCGATCATAGATTTGAAAATTATGACATTTCCGGACTGAGTGATATAGTCTTTGAACATAGAAGGCCAAAAATAGCCTACACACAAAATCTTTTGAGCAGCGGAAAACCTTGACATATGATCGCCACAAGCTCCAGAATGGCATTCATTTAATGCCTTTTTTGCTTCCTTGTGAGTTAAACATCGTCTGAATATGGAATTTGCACCATGATGATAAAGCATATTGCCAAAAATATTGTATTGTTGGGATTGATACTAGATACGATGACAATCAGTTTGAATCAGTTCTGGCTGAAATGTTCAGTGTAAAGATAAATGATGATATCTCCATACCAGGGATCTAAAGTACTGATTAGAAAGAGTGATTCTTCTGGAAGAGAATCCTCTACCATGTTTTCTGTTTCAGTACAGGGAAAGTCACATAATAATTCAACAAATACGAATGATGTCTTAGATTTTGATTTAATGAATTCCAAATAAAATTCCTATAGGATGACTATCCATTTGGAATACCTGCCCCCCAACAATTTTCTGGTAAGAATGTAAACCATGGGGTTACAATCATAAATCACATTAGTTTTGCGCAATAGAATGTAATGACAGAAACGTTGGACAACTTGAACAACTGCCAAGGAAAATTTCACCACATCTACATACTTTGCTTGATTTTTGTTCAAACTACGACTTAAGTAATGTATCACATGCTCTTCGTTTGATTCGTCTTCTTGAACTAGAACCATGCCAATGGTGGCATCAAACGCGATGAAGTATAAGAAGTAGTCTCGGTGATAATCGGGAGGATGCAACAATGATGTATGGGTCAACACATATTTAAGTGCATCCAAGGCCTTTTGAGCCACTTCATCCTAGATAAATGAGATGACCTTTTTCAAAAGTTGAGTAAAACCTTTAATCAACTGATCGTAGTTCTAGATAAATCGACGTAGAAATTTTTCCTTCCCTTGTAAACTTTGGAGCTGGTAGTGATTGAAAGGAGGAGGTAGATTCAAAATAGCTTCAAGCTTCAATGGATCAACACAAATTCCTTCCATTGAACCGAAAAATCTTAGCAATCGACCAGATTTCACACAAAAAACACATTTGTGTGGATTCAAGTGAATATTGTAATGATGGCATCTGATAAAGATTGTTCTCAAATGCTTTGGATTATCTTCTTGTCTCAATGAATGAACTAGAAAATCATTGAGATAAGGTTGCACAATATTCTTGATATCATGAAATGAATAATACATAACTCGTTGAAAAGTTTCATTGACATTCTTCAAACCAAATGGGAGTTTTCGATAGGAAAAATTCCCCCATGGGAAGATGAATGCAGTTTTGTGTTGATCAACTAGGAGTATGTTGGTTTGGCTGTACCCAAAAAATACGTACATAAATGAAAACATTTCATTTCCAGCACATTCGTCAATAATTTGATCGATATAGGGAGTGGGATAGTTGTCCTTCAGACAAGCTTTGTTAATATCCCTATAATCGACACACACTCTAAAGGTTCCTTGTTTCTTGTTAACGGGTACAATATTGGACACCCAATCAATTAAGGGAACCAGTTATATGAAACCTACTTTGAGCAGTTTCTCGACCTCAACTTTAATCGCAACAACTTTTCATGGATGCGCCAGACATAATCGTTGTCTGATAGGTTTGACATATGGGTAAGTCTTAATCTCATGCACAACAATGCTTGGGTCAATTCCTAGAATTTCCTCACAGGAGCAGGACAAAATGTCGGGGAATTCTTGAAACAGGGCTTTATACGTTTGAATCTCTTCAACTGAGCATGAAGCACCTACATGAATATTTTCAACAATTCCTGTTTTGACTAAGATATATATGGAAATCATTGCAGATATATTACCCAAATTCCTTTCGGATTCATCTTGGAAAACTGAAATGGACCATTCCAGATTATATACAATCTCAGGCAAAAACATAGTTGAAAAATCATTCTTTATTTTATCAGGGTTAGGTATTCCAGATTATATACAATCTCAGGCAAAAAAATAGTTGAAAAACCATTCTTGATTTTATCAGGGTTAGGTAAAAAATATGAATGATGATGGTAGTCGTTCCATGGAATTTCATCCAAAGTCATGACCTCCATGCTACTTTTGTCAACTGGAAACATATAGTCGAAAGGACCAGGAAATGAAATTGGTTCTAACCAAGGTAAAGGAGAATAATCATCATTGATCGTATCCACTCAATTAATTTCAAAAGATGATGGGTTATAAAATGATTGAACTGCCTGATAAGCCAATTCAAAAGGGTTTAAAGGCATCTCATTTCCATAGGAGGCTAATTCAAACTCTAAAGGCACTATCCAGGGATCAAATGATTCCATAGTGCTTGATGTAATCATGTTAACCTCGGAAAAATTAGAAGGAAAGTTAGGTGGAGGGAGTGCAAAGGTTCCCATCAACGATGAGTCTTTAAGAAAACCAACACCAACATCCTCATAAAGAGCATTTGTTTTACTGAAAAATGGTATGCTACCCATAGAATTAGGGTCTGAAGTATAGTAAGACAACTGGTCTACTTTGACAATCTTCCCTTTGTGAGGAAATTGTATCATTCGAAAAAGCGATGAGACCACTGCTGACATAGCATAGGTCCAAATTCGACCAAGGAAAAAGTTATAATCGAGATGAGCATCAACAACTTCAACTTCGATCGCGACCGTTTTACCTTCTAGTTCTATGGGCAGATTTTTAAGGATTCCATTAGGAAAAATAACTCTTATATAAAAGGCTTTCAGAGAGGTAGGTGTCTGATTAATGGTCGGAGAACCTAAAGTTTTCCAACACACAATAAACATAATACACATAGAAGCTCCTTCATCAAAAAATGTGTAGAACACTCATATGGTTTTAACAAAAACTGGAATCTGGAATGCTAGTTGATGAGGGAGTCTTGGGATATGACTCTCGAGATCAAAGATAGTTCTATTAGAATCTTATGGATCAAAAGATCCTACGGATGCCAATAAAATTTTTCATTGTGTTGGGCATGTTTGTAGCACTTCTAGAGCTAACCTTGCCGAAGGAGACATAGCTAAGTCTTAACCAATGTTATAGTTTTGTGCAGCTCTAGCATGTGGGTTGAAAGTTGATTTCCGAAGCACACCTTTGGGAGGTGGTTGAATCATCATGTCAGGGCTTGGTTTCTCAATCTATAATGGTTCAGAAGGAGGAGGAAGAATTGAACTGAAAATTTGACGAGATGAACTAGCCTCGTTTCCCTTGTTAATAGGACCCTTGAATCCGTAATATTTTGATCTCGTAGCTACCATAGTTTGTTGCGAATATATCATCATGATATATTGCGATGTGGAAGAGGAAGATGTGTTATAAGAAACCATTTTGCTATCTTGAGAAGGAAATGGATCCTTCAAAACAATGGGAGTTGGAGAACCTTTAATGAATTTGGAAACCTCTACCTGATGTGGGCATTCCTTCGTATAATGATCCTCATTACAAATAAGGCAAGGATATCGAGGTTTACGTTTCTCGTTAGTAGATTCAGTTTTAGCGAGTTTCTCTTTCGAAGAAGCATTTTGTTTCGATTTAAATTTCCCCTTATTTTTACCTCCGGTTGATTTGAACTTGTCGATAGATGATTCTACAACATTAATCTCGAAAATAATTTCCGGAGAAAGGCTTTTAGATGGTGAATCTTGTATGGCCAAAGTCTGAGTACTTTTAGAATTTTTCATTTTCCCCTTACTGTTGGCTAACAGAACATATAATACCATCAATGACATTAGATCCCATAGGAGAAGTAACTATTGGATCACAAAAGGGCTTGGTAAATTCAGGATTTTATCATACAAGGCGCCGAATTGAGTGTAGACTAAGTCTAAATACTGGGTGCGAAAAATTGCCTGCTCTTCCTTTGACGACACCTCCCTTAGAAACATCCTCGGTAATAATAGGAAGAAGTGATTTCATAAACCATTAAGCTAAAATATGATATGGAATAAAAACTTTGACTAATCGACGTCTACGTCTCCACTCATGGATATGATGAGAAATGTGAGTCGATTTTGATTGTTTTAAGGAAGTCAATAGTCCAGTACTAATATCATAACGAATCAGTAACTGAAAGTGGGTTAAAAATGCTATCGCCAGGGAGTTAAACTTACGGAAAGAGGCGCAAGGTAGCTTAATGTACCGTTTGGCTACCGAACCGGTTAAAGTTCATTGGAAAAGGTGAAGATGGATAGAATCATCAATTAAAGAATTCGATGCAAACAAAAGATGATATTTCATCACATGGTTGAATGTGTCTTCTCCTGTTTTGCCTTCATATTTGGGTATGTCACTTGGTAACTTGGTAGGAATCGTTGACCAATAAGGATAATAATAAATAGGTTCGTTCGTTAACTGAGATAAATAAGGTAAATCTAGGGTTGCAATAAATTGTAATTTCCAATTAGGGTCTTGCAGTAAAGTTTGACAACCTTGCGGGCTAAGACCAACCCCTGGAGGAGGATACCTAGAATATCTTAGAATAGCCTGTGCAGTTTGAATTGGAATTCCACTAGGGTAACTAGGGTGAACCATACTAGGTTGAGGTTGAACAGGGACTTGATAAGTATGACCAGGGTATGGTTAACTCTGAAAAGGTTGAACTTGACCAATTTGACCTAAGTAATATTTCTTGTGTACAAGTTGAGCTTGAAAAGGTTGAACTTGAACAAATTGATTTTGAACATACTAGCTTTGAATAAATCAACCTTGAACAGGTGGATTTTGGAAAGTTTGGCCTTGGAAAGGTGGAATTTGAAAAACTTGTCCTTAAAAAGGTGGAACCTGATAAGCTTGACCTTGGAAAGGTGGGCTTGGAAAAATTGACCTATAAAAGGTGTTTGCACTATTCCTATAATGGGTTGTCTGATAGGAATCTGTGGTATAGACTGGACTGTAGGGCTAGTTTGATAAGCATAAACTTGAGGGATTTCCTGATTAGTTTGAGGAACAAATATTTGAGGGGTAATTGAAACAATCATTTGTGATACTTCTAGGATAGGTTTCTAAGGGGAACTTAGAACCGACTGTGAAACAGATGTTTGAGGTGCACTCTGAATATTTTGTTGAATCAGTAGCTGAATAGGTGTTTGAGGAATTCCTTGGACAAGTTGTTGGACAACTGTTTGCGGAATCCCTTGGACAGGCTACTGGAGAGGTACGACAATACTTGGAATAAGTATTTTAGGAATAGGTTGTCCAACAGGCTAAACAGGTTGATAAAGTGGCACTTGTGAAGAAATTGGACCATACTTTTGAGTAAAATCAAGATTCCAAATAGTGTTTGTACCAGGATAAGGAGTACCAAGCAAAGGTTGATTTACAACAGGTTGACCTAGACCGGGCCAAGGTATCTAACCATAAGTTTTCTATAAAAGGTTGGCCCCCAGAAATAGGTTGTCCTCCAGGTGGAGGATAAAGTGGTTTCCCCTCAGGCGAGTAATAAACACCAGTTGGGGTTACAAGAAAATGATTGCATCGCATTCCTGGACCAGTTCAGGAAGAATACATAAACAAAACGAAGGACCACCTATAAAAATGTGGTAGTTACAGGAAACTTCAGAAAAACCCTATCTCAAGAATCACAAGACTTGTCAAGAAAGCTATCAAAGAATCTAACCTTGATGAGAAGCTAAAGAAATGCCTCACCCCTGATAGTGAAATTACCCCTCGTATCTATGGAGCACCCAAAATACATAAAATCGATGTCCCCCTTAGACCCATAGTCAATACTATCGGAGCACCTACTTATGAATTAGCTAAGTATGTCGCAAGCACGCTAGCACCAATAGTAGGAAAAACCAAATCTTACATCAAAGACTCCAACCAATATGTTGAGTTCATCAAAAATGCTAAACTAGATCTGGGTGATAAAATTGTTAGCTTTGACGTTGTTCAACTCTCCACCAAGATTCCCTTAGATGAATCTATCCAAGTGGTTAAAGAAGAAGCATACACTCAAACTGCCAAATTAGAAAAAATCTGCCTACGCTCCACCTTCTTCATCTTCTAAGGGGAAATCTTTGAACAAACCTCAGGAGTGGCTATGGGATCACCTCTTTCTCCTATTGTAGCCAATCTCTTTATGGAAAAATTTGAAAAGAAGGCTCTTGATACCTTCCCATTAAAACCTAAGTTCTGGATTAGGTTTGTGGATGACACTAGTGTAAATTGGCCGCATGGGGAATTAGAGCTTAAAATCTTTTTAAACCATCTCAATAGCATGTCGGATGACATCAAATTTACAATGGAGGTTGAGGAGAATGATTGCATTGCATTCCTAGACATCCTCCTTATAAGAAATAAGGACGGTTCCCTAGGACACAAAGTGTTTAGGAAAAAGGCGCATACTGATAACTATCTTCATGCAGATTCACATCACCATCCTGCTCAAAAATTGGGAGTCCTTAAAACACTCTTCACCAAAGCCTGTAGGATATCAGATGAGATACACACTGAAGAGGAGATTACTTACTTAAAGAAAATATTTACAAACCTGGGATACAATAAAAAATACATATTCAAAGCCATCCGAAAAGCAAGATCTGGAAGTAAGAAAGATCTATCTAATAACCCTCAAACTGCTAATTCCTTCCTTCCATATATTTAAGGTGTCACTGACAAGCTAGCCAAAATTATCATAAGGAAATATATTAAAACCTCATTTAAACCCATGAAAACCATTAAAAAAAAAATTGAAATCAGTGAAATACAGCACGGATCACCTCCAGCAAAAAGGTGTGTACATGATCAACTGCTCTTGCGGAGAACACTATATAGGTGAAACAAGCAGATCGGTAAAAATTAGGCTCAAAGAGCATGGTACTGACATACGTAATGAGAGAACTCGTTCCTTAGCCTTAACTGAGCATGCAGGTAAAACAAACCACTACATATGCCTCGAAGACACAAAGATCATTGCCAACGAGAAACATTATTTTAAACTCAAGGTCCGAGAGGCAATTGAAATCATCAAACATCCTCATAACCTCAATAGGGATGGAGGCCTAGAAATTAGCAGAAACTAGATCTCTCTTCTTAAACCTAGTGAATAGAAAGACCCCTTGTTTCCATTAACCTCTGTCATTCACATCCCCTTCCCCTTAAACCCCGCAGCTCTCATTTTATCTTCATCTTCTTATAACAAATACTTCACCCTTCATTAAATCAACCATTATTTAAATCATTGTTAACATTAGTACAACATACCCTTACATATAACAACTAAAAATGGATTCATTTATTACCTTAGATAACTAACCATTAAAAATAAAACAATTAAATCTTAAACCTATTTAAATAATATAATAAATTATGAGCATAATCAAAAAAATTAATAAGAAACTAATTGTAATATTATCTCGAATAAATTAATTTTATAAAACAAACCATTATTTAAATCATATTTAACATTAATACAACATACCCTTACATATAACAACTAAGAATGGATTTATTTAATACCTTAGATAACTGACCATTAAAATAAAACAATTAAATCCAAAACCTATTTAAATAATATAATAAACATAGTCATAACAAATTAATAATAAACTAATTATAATATTATTTCAAATAAATTAATTTTATAAAACAAACCAAAAAAGTAACACTAGCATAAGTTATAGACTTTAATAACATGAATATTAGAAACATAGGATATAATAGGATAAGACATCAACGCATCATCATCAAACTTATTAAATAATTAAAATAAAATACAATAAATAATTAAAATTGAATTGAACTAGTCGGTTGTCCTAAAAAATTCCTTAAAAAACATATTTATAACCAACACTTCACTTCTTTGTAAATTAGTCCTGAGGATGAGTCTTGTTCTAGACTCGAAACGTAGACAATGCAAAAATGAAAACTGTGGAATATTTGAATACTAAACCTCAAAAACCACACCACAGAAATCTGCAAAACATAGTTACTTGAGTTACTGGTTACCATATGGTTGAGTTATTGGTTACCATATGGAAGTCATGCTCTGAACAATAGATGTAGATAAACCAAATTACCAAGTAGAAGGTTGGGGAGAAGAAGCAGCTCCTGAAAATGTCCCAGTAAGTGACTGGTATCAGTGATTCTGGGGAGTTGGTAAACATAGATGAATCAATGGGTTGGCTCCCAATAGGAATTTTTGACATAGTTCTCTCTAGTGAATACAAAGGAATGCATGCCAGTGATAAATTATGACCTAAAAAGGCTAAAGTGGTAGAATACCAAGGGTCAAGTCGGAAAGGAGAGAAAGGAACTCTTGGGTCAAAGGGTTCACTATTGGTAAATGGAGAATGAGGTGCTTCTATCTCTTTGTTTCCGGTAACATCTTGAATTCTAATTAACCTAGGAGGTAATCCAGTCATAATTATTAACTTCCTTTGAGGTGAAGGTGGCCCGGGAGTAGGAGCTATAACAACCGAAGGTGATTTAGGTTGAGAAATTTCAGACTTAGGTTCTTCTATGTCTGGTTTGGTTAGTTCAATATCCAAAACTTCACTAGTATCAGATTCAGATTGAACTACTTTGGTAATCTCTAGTCCAGAGTGAACTAATCCTGATTCTATTTCTTGCGTTGGATTCACTTTGGTTTCTACTATCTCAAATTGTAAAATTGTTGATGTTTCACATTCTTCTGAGGCTTTAGATCCTGTTTACTTTTACCTTTCAGTTTTTATTTTTTCCAATTGACTAGGTGTGTATTCAAGAGGTTTACCTTGCATTCTACGTGTATTCCTTGGTGATTCAGCTAGGATGAAAATTTATCACAAAATCAAATAATATTCACAATCCAATCCTAAGGTCTCTAAAAAGTAAAAACAAACAATTAAAACACGCTAAAAAGTCTAAGGGTTCAAACCATGCAAACCATCTTTTCACGACGAGTTCACCAGTTGGTGATGAAATCCAACATCGCATGGATCAAAGTGGAAAGTGGCTACAGATAGTGTGGGTGGAACCAATTACGCAGACAACCTGCTTAATGTACACGATATGGTGCAAGTAAACTTCATTTATGCCATCTTGAATAAAGAGTACCCTCTAGAAATTTCCAAGTAAGTCTAGCCAACATATGTTCCAGGTACAATAGAGACTTCCTCTTCGCCATCACCTTTAGTAAAATCCCTAAGAATAGGGTCACTAAGGCTACCACTCACAACAATTCAACCTAGGGGGACTGTCACAGATCAAACATACACGCAATGGCAGAGTAACACAACTCAATCCCCTTGAAAGTTCCTCAACATGATTAAGCTAAGGTTTACTTCCAAGTGACTCCCAATTACCTTTTGACACCATTTTTAGTACATGTAAACAGGGAAAATTTTAAGAACCCCCCCTAAATTTATAAATATAATAAATGGGCGAATCTCCATGGTATATAGGAAAAATGGAAGGCGATTTTATCAATAATATAATATGTATATATAATTTTTTGGCGAATCTCTCACTAGGCATGGCGAATATTTTACTCAATTATAAAATCTTGTAAGATCTTGGCGAGTCTTTCACTAAATAATAAAACTTTGTAAAGTCCTAGTGAATCTTATCATAGGCTACATGCTGGTTTAATTCTCCCATTTAAATAGGCTACATTCCAGGTGAATACCATGGGTCAATACCATGTGCCATTTTGGTGAATACCATGGGTCAATACCGTGTGCCATTTTTATTTTTATTAATTCTAATATTAGTGTTAATAATGGTTTTTTGCATGGTATTAATAACAGTCTAGTCCATGGTATTTGTCCCATAGTATTTTGGCCATAGGTTTCACCTAAATATAACCCATTTTTTGAGTGTTCGTAAATATAAGGTGACTTATGGAGTAAATATAAAAAAATGTTTTATTTGTTTACCATACCTCTCATTTATTTATATTTTTATTAATTTACCATACCTCTTTTACAAATATGGTATTTGGCCCATAGGATTCACTTAAATAAAACCTCTTTCTTGAGCCTTCGTAAATAGAATGAGGGTTATGGACTAAATATAAAAAGAGGTTTTATTTATGTACGATACGTCTAGTTTATTTATATTTTTATTTATTTACCATACCTTTTGAGTAAGTATAAAAAGACGTTTTATTTATTTACCATACCTCCACTTTACTTATATTTTTATTTGTTTACACCCTTACATGTATATAAGGTGATTTATGGAGTAAATATAAAAAACGTTTTATTTATTTACCATACCTCTCATTTATTTATATTTTTATTAATTTACCATACCTCTTTTATAAATATGGTATTTGGCCCATAGGATTCACTTAAATAAAACCTATTCTTGAAAATGGGCTAATGGATTCACTTGAATAAAACCTATTCTTGAAAATGGGCGAATGAAAGGTTGTAAGTCCTAATTTCAAGGGCTAAATTTACTTTTTTTACCCTCTCCCTTAAAATAAGGTGGGCTATTTGAGGTGATTTGTAAAAATGTACTATGATACAAAATATTCGCCCACTAAAAATTTAAAACCCATTAATTTCGCCAAAGGGCGAACATTCGCCCCTAAAATTATCCTTGCATGTAAATCACTCTACTGTAGCCAATGAAGTGGGGTCGATCACTTCATCGGGTTTGATATGATCTCATGCTTGAATCCTTTGTAAGGGGAGCTTCCTAGAGAAAAAATATAGTAAATGGATTTTCCTCCCTATCACAAGATTCTATTGTTTGTTTGCAGCTTTGGAAAATTTACCCCCTTATTCCAAAACCTTACAACTTGATCTACTATAGGTGGAAGAGAGCCCTAAAAATAAAAAAATTCTAGGTTGATTTTATTAGCATTGATTTTAAGAGCTATTATTTACTCAAAGGTGATGGATATGAAACTGTTGAAATTATGACTTGACACAAATCCTAATGCAGTCGAAAATGAAAATGTAATCTTTTCGTTTCAATGAAAAATATATCTAAAGTAAGGAGAGAGTCTTTCACTTTTTCAACTGAAATATAAACAAAAACTCTAACCCCACTATATTCCTTTTCCTAAAATGCAGCTATCCAATTTCGAATTACCCAAATATTGAAAAATAACTTCAAATTTTCATTTTTCCCATTAACACAAAAAATCAAGAAACTTCTCTTTTCATACAATCACTTAGAAATTTGGAAAATGCAACAAGAAACCAATAATCACTAAAAATGAATTTTCCCTAATTGAATGTTATAAATTTACTTGCAGTAAAAAATACAGTTCATGAACACTTCAACAAATAGAAATAAAAATGACTTTTCATTTCAGAACAAGCATAAGAAGTATTTTCATAAACAATACCTAATCTTGTAAATCATTCATTTTGACACTCAAAATAAACTTTTGCAAAATAGAAAACTAGACTCAAAGCCTGATCTAATCGACAGAAGAAAGATATATAGTCAACACAACAGGACCAACATATATCCCTTTTGATAGATCGACCATTCATCAGACGCGACTCTACCCTAATTTGAAAAAACAGGACAACCATAAGCAAATATCAAAATAGCACTCAGTTAGACAGAAAAACACTCATAGGAGGTTCAAACAAGTGTAAAACAACAGGGAAAAACCAAAAGCTTAGATTTAAAAAGGAGATAAATAAGTTTTTAAGAAATTCCATGTATGTGCACAAGCTCTGGAGTAAACTAGTGTGTGTAAGATGTGTTTCTAAAAGGAAATGCATAGAGGTGTGCACTGTGCCTAAAGTCTAAGTGCACACAATGGGGAAATTTAGAAAAAATAAAAATAATAAATCAAATCCCGCCCAAAATCCAAATCTATAAAATTTCCAGACACTCAAGGAAGGCTTGTGCAACAAGTTGAAAAGGTCAAACAAGGAAAATTAATGAAGGCTGAGACGATTCCCCAGTGGAGTTGCCAATTTGTTATGTGGACTTATCCTTCTTACGGACAAGAGTGATCTCCTTGGACTTCAAAGAACCCTAGAAAAAAACAAACAAGAACTACTACCTTTCTCTAGACTTTGATTGAATGAAAGAAAATACAATGATAGAGGACTCTTACCGATTAAATGAAATGATTGATGAAGTCCCCTTCAAAGCTTCTAACCATTCACTCCTCGATGCTTTACATATCCTCTCGTTGCTCCCCACAACTTCTCTGTAATGTACTGGAAGAGATTTTCATAGACAGAGACAAACAAGAGATCAAAACATCCAACATATAACAAAAGAGATAAATGGACTAATTAACCAACTATATGTCATAAATTGATTGATATGCAATCACAATCTATGTAGGTGATTAAGGAATCCTACAAATTAGATCAACAAAGATGTAATTGAGAAAAAACAATTTCTTTTATATTAACAAAATGGAGAAAATCCTTACAACCATATAGCCTTGATGTTGCAATTCCCTTCTACAATCTCCAACCCTTTCCATTGCAAGAATAGCCTTCCAACCTTATTCCAAAAACATAAACCTACTTCCAAAAGTCCTCTCCCAATCCTCAAACTTGTAGTCACTTTATAGGCCAAGAATGGGAAGTTTCGGATTGATTCTCCCAGGGATGATATCCACTAATAGTTGGATAGAGGTTCCACAAAGGAAGGGGAGTTGCTTCATGATGGGAGGGATCAAGACTAAATAAGCACCCATTCGAAACTTGTTGGTTGGGATAAATGCTACCAACAATGCTTCTATACTTTCACCTGTCAAATTCGCTTCATGATTGTTTTCTTGTTGAACGTCTCCTTATTTTCCATTCTGAGACTTGCAGTCTTTCTTCAAGTGTCCTCTCTTCTCGCATTTCCAACACTACTTTTTATTTTTACATTCATTGAGTCATCTTTGCAGGTCATAGTATAAGACAATACGTACTTATGCACATATTTTAATGGTCTTCTCTGCGTATGAGCAAAAATTAGCTAGGGAACTGTGCAAGTAGCCAAAACAAGGTTTTTGTACCATGGGATCCAAGAATTCCACTTTCTTTGGGATAATTTATATTCTAACTTTGTAGGGGAATTCCCTTGGGACACATTTGTGGATAGTGAAAGATCCAAACCGATAGTCATTTCCCTAATGCGACAAAATGACGTGTAATAAATTTTTGAGTAAAATTAATTTCCTTTGGAAGTCCATTTTAGATTATGCCTAAATTGTGAAACCATTAGTGGATATGATAAAGAAGGATACAATTTATAAATGGGACCTGTTATCACATTAATCATGTTTTTAATTTTTTTTCAAAAAATGTTGACAGTCTTAGTGTCAACATTTTATTTGGAATAAACAGGGAAATCGTTGCTAGTGGGATTATCAACATTTTTCATGGTTTCGATAAAAAATTTAGAACAATGTTGTTATCACATTTTTTACTATGTAATTTAAAAAAAAATGTTGAAAATGAGAGTTTTAGCGAAAATTTGTAATAAACAATTTTAAAATGTAGACAATGGGAGTGTTAGCGTTATTTGTAATAAATGTAGGTTTTAACCCCGTACAGAAATTACCTGCATATGAATTCTAAAACACAGAAAATAAAACACGCGAGAGCATAACACATAAAACACATATACACAGAGACTTTCCCCTTGATCCCAAAATCCGGACTACGAGCTTGATTTTTCATTATTTCCTTTCAGTGTTACAATACATATATATACATGCCGAAGCACCCAATACCATGGACTGAAAACCATCGCGTCCAAAAGCATGTGCGAAACCATGCAAAAAACCATAGGTAGGTCTGCCCAACCTAATATAGGGTCCAAAAAAAATTTCCGCAGGGCGTTGCCCCGGACCCTGTAGAGGGGGGCTACTTGCACCCCTCAAACCCACTGTGACCCCCTCGCTGCACAATTGGTGCAACGAAGGGGGGGGCTCTGCCCCCCGTCTAACCCCTCAGTTAACTAGGGAAGCTAGTCGTGGAAAGAATACAACACAACCAAACAATAAATATGTTTTAACTCTGATTATTGGAAAATCAACACCAAATGAAAAATTTAAAAATTTTCATGACCAAAGAATAGCGCCAATGGAATATCATGTTTAATCTCAAGTGTTTTCTTGATAGTGGAAGTTATGAAACAAGCTCAACAGTCAAAGGGAAAAGGTGCCAAAACATGTTTGTTTTTACTTCACAAAAAACTCTGTTTTTTAAACTATTTTTCCTATAAAAGGCAGTAAATTAAGGAAAGGTTTATGAAAATATGGAAACATATTTTTCAAATATTAAGAAGGTTTTTTTCCACAACGAACCCATTTAGAAAAACCTCTCTTTTTTTTCTAACAGGTGTGATGGTTTAAAACATTCGAAGGGATATTTGAAAGGTTATTTTTCAGAATTTTACAATCCTGTTTTAGTAATTGTTTTCAAAATCATGTCCCCGACAAATGAGAATGAAAATTTCAAAACCGAAAGAGGCTTTTGTCCACAATGGACACATTTAGAAAAAATTGACTCCAACAGTAACATGATCTCTAGATTTAGTTAGGATTAGGAAGTTTTCTATATGCATGTATTTGATAAAGTACACTATTATTTTTAGATTTTGTAATTAAGTTTTGCTAGAAACTTGTTTTAGTTTTTTAGTCTTTTCTATAAAGACAATTTCTGTAGAATGAAGGAGGGTTGGAAATTAATTGAAAAATATATTAGCAGTCTGATATATTTGAGAAATATTGAATATATTTATAGTGTTTAATGAGAAAGTTGTAGGAAACTCATGTGTTGCATTTCCCTGTCAGTACTTCTTTGTTATGCAAACTTTCTTTCATGTCTGAAAATGTTAGTATCTAAGAATTGGATTTAATTTATGCTTCTTTATTGTATTATTAGTCATTAATATTTGTTGCTCCATTCATTTATAAACTCTGTTTCATTCTCGTTCCTCTTTCTTCCAACTTCCAAAATAGTCAAAGGACTTGTTGCTTTCATGCTTTGTACAACTTGCTCATTGAATTTGTAATCTCATTTGTTTAAGAAATAGACTCCATGCCCAATGGTATGTTTTGAAAACCACCCAACCAATTTCATCCCTAGATCTAAATCTGTCTACCTGAACTCAATTGCAGAAAAACTTCTACTACAGTGACATTAAGGTAGTTGAGTTTTACAGAGAGATCCCTCTCTGGGTTGAAGGGTTAGCTTTCAACCTAAAAGAGGTTTGAGGTTAACTTAGGGTTTTTCCTGCAGCCAAGGTTTTCCCTAAGAGATAACAGGGCCAAAAGGAGAAGGAATCCTTCATGCAAATCAAGCAAGCTATAGTTGAAGCTACTGTGCTCTATAATCCTAATTTTGATAAGGATTTCATGCTCTATACTTTGCTTCAGATTCTTCATTAGAAACCCTTTTGACTCAAGAACATGACCAAGAAAATGAATGACCAATATCCTTTATGAGTACGGGCATGCAAGGATCAAAGATGAATTATCATGATATGGACAAGAAAGCATATGTTGTGTACAACACTGTCAAAACCTTTAGGCCTTATATTCTAAAAAATAATGTCATAGTGTTTGCTCCTCATCCTGTAGTAAGATATTTGTTTGTACAACAAGAATTGGGAGAATACAGAGCCAACTAGATGACTTGTTTACAAGATTATGATATTTAGTTCAAGCTAGCTCACATAGTCAAAGGCCATGGCTTATGTAAGCTTGTTACCAAAGCCTTTAATCCACATGAAGAAGAAATCTTAGGATGGGAACAAGAGATTGAGATGTATAACAACGATTATACACGTACACCTCGTACGTCATCATATTGGTATGCATAATTAAGAAAATATCTAGAATAAGGAACTTTTCCTTCACATTTGTCAGCAAAGCAAAAAAGGGTCATCAAATTAAAAGGCTCTTCTTATCAGTTGGTCCATGGAAATCCATTTCGGAAACACCATAATGGCATTTCGCTGAAATGTTTAGAATCTGATGATTCTGAGAAGGTATTAAAGGAACTGCATGGCAGACCGATAGGAGGACATTATGCCAGTGTTATTAGAACACACAAGATTATGAGGGCAGGCTATAATTGGCCTACATTATTTAGAGAAACACATGCATATGCACACAAATGTTCCATCTATCAAAGGCACATTAGAAGAGTGAGACGATCAACTGTGCCACTCCAGCCCATTGTGATAGAAGAGAGTTTTCAATAGTGGGGTTTGGACGTTAATGGGGAGATCACTCCACACTCCTCAAAGCAACATAAGTACATTCTCATAGCCACAAACTATTTTACAAGGTCGATTGAATCCGTGCCACTTAGAAAAGTGAACGATTAAGAAGTGAATTCAATTTCTCAATTGAAACATCATTACTAGGTTTGACATACCAACCTCACTTGTCTTAAAAAATGTAACTTATTTTTCATCATTAAGGTTATATGATTTTGATTTGGAAAATGGGATTGTATTGAAACATTATGCTAATTACTACCCTAAAGGCAATTTCCTAGCTGAATCCACCAACAAGAATATGATTCGTATCATCAAGAAAACTGTGCTTACACAACATAAAATTGGCACAATGCTCTAACTAATTCTCTTTGGGTTGATTGGGTTACTCCTAAACCTTCTCTTAGCATTTATTCTTACTTCCTTGCGACCATACCACCCAACATGTTCCTACGTGCTTTAAATTGCCTCAAGAATCCAGTAGTAGGTCATGCCAAATTATGCAAATTAGGATTGACACCTTGTTAAAACTTTAGGAAGAAAGGAAAATGGATCAAGAAAAAATTGTCTCACATCATAACCGAATCAAGAGATGGTTTGAAAAAAAATGTATAGGCAATAAGGAATTTATTGTGGGTGACCTCGTATTGAAATGGGATAAATACCATGAGGACAAAGGCAAGCACACCAATTTTCATTCCCCATGGATTGGTCCATATCAAGTTAAGGAAAAGCTTGGCCAACATATCTACTATCTCCAAACCCTAGATGGGAAGATTGAATCCCTTCCCATGAATGGCAAAGACTTGAAATTTTACTTTATTTATCAGCACTTGTAGCTCATCTCCTTTGTACATATTACTTTTGTGTCATTTTCAATCCATGCTTTTATTTTCCTATCATATTTCCTTATGCATTTGATCTTCAGTTTTTCTCAAAGGCTTCTTTACATAAATAAAAGCATTGTGTATAAATAAAGTGCTCAAGGACATTTTCAATAAGTTGGATTTACATACAATGTGGTAATTGTTCAATCATTGTCTATATTTAGACATCTTTCCACTCTTTGATCTTGAACATATTTACAAGTCAAGGATTTCCATAAGGAAAATACAAACTCGATTTTATTGAGAACTCTAATTCGATGGAACACCCCATATCCATAATATGCTTTATGTTACTTGAATTGGCTTTTCAAATTCAATCGGTGTTCTAATCGAGTTGATATAGTGGTTAGAGAAGGGAAAGGGAGAAAAAACATGGTGAGAAAACTCATTTTGGAAAAACCTAAAAATATTTAAAAATAAGAAACAACCTCACTTGCCCATAAAATAAGTCAGGATCCCTCATCCACCCTGATGTAATAAACACCTAATCAATGATGCCAGTGTGCATGCAAAATAAAATCAATCAAATAAAGGGTACAAGATTGAGAAATGATTCTTGCACAGAGAGGTCATGCAAGCAACTTCGTCAGGGTACTGAACAGGCCTGCTGCCAGCGAATAAATGCTTGTGATTTCTTAAGTGACTATGTTAGGGTACTAAACAAGCATGTTGGCAAAAAAATGCAACCAAAGACTCATTTTAAGTCCAAACATCTTCATGTCATTAATGTCTCCTCCTAACTTATAAAGTGTGTTCGAAACAAACCAATCAAAGTGATAGAGACACTATGCTTATCAATAGGGTTGCATAGTGAAATTGGTGGGATCCATAGGTCTAAGACACACTTCCAAGGATTACACTTCATCTTGGAGCAAAGGCCAAACAAATATTATGAGGTCCTACCAGTAAATCTCCAATTGTTGTAGCTGCTACAATAGCCCCAAATTTCTGAGCACTTCAAAAATTGGAGATCCCCTTTACTCATCTTCATAATACACTTTTCCTTGGTTTTCTTAGGCTTTTACTTATCCTTTGACCTAGATAGGGTTTCACTGCTTCCTAATGAGCGTACCATTAAAGCTTTAAAACTTATGTTTTTTGCCTTACTTGCAAGTCACAATCGCAACTTACAGAGCTAGTCTCCCGAGCCTTTGAAAGTGTGACACGCAACTTACTCTGAGTAGTTCATTCCCTCTAGTTGCAAATCACATCTTCAATTGGAAGTGACTTATCACTACACTATAGTATTGCGACATGTGGCTGGCATTGTCTTTAGTGCATGCAATAAAGACAACGCACACTTCCAGGTTGCAACCTTACACACGTGCTATTCCTCATAGAAACAAAGAAAGAAAGAAATTATTTTAATGTCCACGAGGCTAAAGATAACCTATGGGACAGATTGCTTCTTCATCTGCTTGATGTATTCAACCCTTTTTCTGTGAAGCTTCACAATAAATGCTCCCAGCTTTTCGACAAACCCCTCGCTAAATAGATTATCCCAAGAGCTAGCTACCAACATATCTACATAACTTTCCCTATTGTCTTTGAAGGCCTCATATTCGAAAATGAAATGTTTTTCTGTTTCCACTTTTCTAAAAGAAGAAAAAAATGCATACCCTTTCCTCCCACACTTCCTTTGGCCTTTTCTAGTGCCCTATTTCACAACAGAGTTGATGAGAATTAGTCTTTAACTAAGCAATAAGAATTAGTCAAAATTTTCCCTCTTTATTTTCATTGTCTTTAGCGCTGGATGAGTAGGCTTCTCTTATGGACATGATTTGCGATCTCCACCTCCTAGTAAGTAGCACATATCTTATGTCATCATTTCTCTTGTTTTACTTTCCAAGTATAAAATCGATTTGTCTTCTCACAACCTTGCCTACTTATAACCTCCAGTGCACTTTCCTCTCTATTAGCTTCGCATTTGGCCATCAAACATTCATCTTCGATCTCTTTAGCTGAACTACACTCTCAAGGAGCCACTGATTCTCTTTTGTTTGCAAAATTCGATGCTTGTAGCTTTAGACATCTAAACCCTATACTATTGTCAAGGGCCTTTACCTTGCGTTTACAATGAAATCCATTCAGATAACCAAAATCATGCACACTACCCTTGCTTTAATTGTATGCATTCGCTCATGGCTGGAATCGCATGAGCTTTTGCTTGAAGATTGTGTGAATATGTTTGTGGGGAGTCGTGTTTTGTTTATATAACACATTAACAAAAATAGCAAGGGTCATATTAGTTATTTTATTAACATTTTCCCGATTCAATCATCTGATACTCAAACAAATAAATCCTCTTCTGAAAATTCTATTCGCATATCATGTATTTCAAACATAGTTCCTTGCAATTTATTCATGGAGAAACCCTTTGTTAGTTCATTGCAAATTGAACCATTAAGGTTCAAAGACCCGATAAAAAATTATGCTGGGAAACATAGTTTATAACTTACAAAACGCATATCCAAAAGAAAATAATATTGGAACTCATATTTATGACTAGCATAGGTGTCTCGTACATCTCAAGTCACAAATCATGTTTACAACTTCCAGTGAAGCTAAGGTTAAATTCTGTGACTAAGCTAATCTCGTTCCCTTTTCCCTCTATCGCTACTTATATGTCTAGCTCTTAGTGAGACTATGATATCAAAATGTGATATGTGCTATAGTTTTAAATTGTGGAAAGGCTTAGGTCACAAATCATAGTCTTAGCCTCCATCAACATTGTAGTTTAAAAATGCGACCTACGTTGTAGATGAAACCAGCAACGAGACTGACCCTGCTCTTCCTTTAGGTCACAAATCATAGTTATAATCCTAAGTGGCATTGCGACCGGTGATCAAATTTGAAATGATCATACTAATTTTATTGGGAAGGTTATATATTCATCTAACCTTTCAAGGATGAAAGGTTAAAAAAAATTGTACTTAAATTGACAAGTGTAAAGTAAATAAAATCTTCATTAAAAAAAGCATAAATAGAGTGCCCTTCTAAACCTCTACATATTGAAAAAATTATATCGTGGTTACATCAAAATAATATAAAATTTCAATAAAATTAGTAAATAAGTAAAGGTTTTTCTCAAAATTTATTTAAACAACTAAGCAAATGTTTCTTTCATTCATTAGATGATGTTCAAAAATATTTAGACTTACATGATTGAAAATTTCAATCTATTTTCCCAATGACAGAAGCTTTCTACTTTTCATTTGTTTCCATACATCCTGAATGACATTCCAATCATTTAGAGCATGAGGTGCACTAAGAGAGAGGAACATCAACAGATCTAACATCTCCAATCTAAGTATTGATCTATCATTTCTTTTAATCTTGTTTAATTTTGAGAAACCTCTTTCACACACTGTTGTGCTTGCTGGAATAAAAAGAATTGGTTGTGATAATTGCATTAACTATGGAAAGCCTTAATACCATTCAGGGTCATATCCACATAGATCCCATTCTCCAAACATATATTTTTTGAGGTATAATTTAGAAATAATATAAATAAATTCATCCATTTCACCCAAACATCTAGTAGTATCCACAATGGGTGATTCCCTAACACTAATTTTTTCACATAAACACTTCAAACATATTTTATTTTGAGAGTATTTATCATTCGAATATTCATAATAATTTCGTGGACAAAAAAATTAACAACGCTAAATATAGGTAAATCTGTGAGCCTCCTATCTAGAGATTCGATCACCTTCATAACATTAAATTTTCCCAAAAGAATACAATCATCTATTGTCCCTGATGTTTGCATCTTTGGAAAAATTTCAAAACTTAATGGATGTAAATGTACCATACCTATGTTATCCACAAATTTACCCCCCCGCCTTATGGTTTAATTAGAAAATAGGATATGTGAATTTCACTTGCCCCAAAACTGCTTCCTAAGAATTGTTTGCGAAGCATGCTGATAGAAACATTTAGAGTACCTCCAATACATGTAATACCAACATGATCCTCTTGAAACTTATAATTCAACTAATTTAATTCAATGAGCACATATGCAAGTATATGGATGAAAAATTTCACTTGAAATATTGTTTCCAACCCATACATTTTTTTCTCCCCTAACTCCCAATCTTTTAACAAAGCAGGCATGAGTTTAACAAGTCTCTTCATGAATTTTTCTCTAGAAATCCATATAATTTGATGAATTTGTAAGACCTATAGCTTAGTTATTTGAAATTATTCCATTAGCTCTTTCAATTCTCCGTGTATTTTTGTCGATTTCCCAAGCCATGAATAAACTTTGCAAATTTGTCAATATATTGCAACTTTGGAAAATGAGATGAATCATCATTTGTAGCTAATTATTCTCTATGTGCTATGCAATTGATATCTAATAAATGAAGAGAATCTCAACGAAGATTATAAGATAAACCTTTATGAATACCACTCAGAGTAGATGCGCCATATGATCCAAAACCAACTAACTTCTTCAAAGATAGATCCATCTCTACTAAAAGAGTTTTCAGAGCATCATACATGCACTGAGATGTTCCATCCTTTATATGAAGCAAACACATAATGGAATGAACAAAGTTTGTTCTTCAAGTTAAATACTCCATAAGGCTTGGAATATGTATATCTCCATTGAGATACAAGAATATATATTAAAATAAATGAATGGGAATGATGATACAATTGATAGTGAGGGTCCTATATATATAGCTAGGTAAGTACCCTTTCACGAGCGATCATGTCTCCTTAGAAATGACTCTTTGTTTAACTAATTATTAATTAACTGATCATTATTACAATTATTTATATTTAATATATTTTATTCATAACAAATAACTTTGTTACACATCGATCTCTTCCTCCATTTGTCAAATATTTAATATAAATAATCA
Organism: Pinus tabuliformis; assembly: GCA_031772625.1. Classification (NCBI taxonomy): domain Eukaryota; kingdom Viridiplantae; phylum Streptophyta; class Pinopsida; order Pinales; family Pinaceae; genus Pinus; species Pinus tabuliformis. Next base: position 1,978,896,211 of record CM062819.1, on the reverse strand, counting down.
AATTGTGTTCCATAGTTCGATCTATGCTTTAATCAACTAGAATTGCATAAAATGGGTTATGTAATATCTCATCTTTTAAATTTTTCTAATACACCTCTTTAGCAGCTTGAAGAAATTATTTTCTCGATGTCGTATTTGTGTATGCATAATATTCATATGATGAATGCATATTTGGAGTGAATTTATACCCGTTTAAGTCACATACTGATTGATACATTTCTAAAGATAAAAGATGTATAGCAACAAAATACATGTTTTCAATCACTGATATAATTCTCCCCTTCTCAGCATCTACCATTAGTTCCATGTGTTTAGTGATTGGAAGATTACTTTGTTTGCTTTCATCCTACAAAAGTTGTAAAGAAAATTTATGAGCTTCTGATTTTGCATGGTAAATCATACCACTAACTTGAAGAGTGTTACTTCCCTCTTTAGCAAATGGAGTGCCTCTTTTAAATTTAACACACTAAGAACATTTTATCTTTCCATTTTTGTTACAATAGTTTACAACATAAGCCCATGGAAACCTTGTCTTCCATTTGGATTTGATCATTCTTTTGTGTTTCTTTGATGGGTTTTCCCTTTCAACATGCTCCACACTATCTGGTCCCTCATCTTCAAGTAGATGAGCATCAACTTCATTTTGATAATGAGACGCTTGATTGGAATTTTGTGGGATACCAAATGCATCAATGGTTGTCATTTGATTCTTATCTTTCTTAGGGCAATCAAGGGGAGAATTTTTTCAAGATTTACACCTAATCAATCAACACAAACAATAAAATAAGAAAATACATAAATTAGAAAGAAACAACATATTTAATCATAAGAAAAAATCATATCTATATACAGATAGTATTATAGTCTCGTGAATCTTTACATATATACAACTATATACCAAAAGCATTTTCCTTGCTTTTTAGAAATATAAATCAATGTGAAATGATTCCAACATTTGTATTCAAATTCACATTAATGTTAAATTTGACAAAGAGAATTCTTGAAAACATGTTTAAATATCATATTGTTCAAAAATGTATCAATAAATATATGTTTCTTTATTCAAGGGAAAATAGAATCTAAGTGTGTTAGTGAAATTTATAAATCAATGCTTGGCCATTAAATTCACCATTGAATTAACCATTATAATTGAAATTAGCTTAAGTTCCACAATGCTTTAGGTTTATTGAATTTTGAGAAAGGATGTAACATATTATACATGAGAAAGACTGTAACATATTATCTATACATGAGATTAGAATGAAATACCAAAATTTAATTTAGTTTTCTTTTTCATATTACTTCCCAACTAAGTGGACATAAGAGAAAAACAAAGTCCATGATCTTTTTCATATTAATTTCAAAGCGAGTGGATATTAATTTAATTGATTATATTTTAACATAAAAATAAAAAATGTCGAAATATATTTTTAAATAACAATTTTATTTTAAATTTATAAAAAGCTTAATTAGACACTTCAATATATATATATATATATATATATGGTATTTAACAAAGAAAACACTATAATTCCATATGATTTCATAAATATTCCTATATTTGGTTCATGTGCTTCAATGGCCCTCTCCCCAAGATATTACTGACTTCCTTATTGCATGATTTTGTTATTGGATTTAGGATGTTCAATTTCAATATTTAAATTCACAAAGCATCCTTTGAAACTTCGTTTGTTTAAATACAATCTAAATCCTAAATATACAAGCATGTTCTGTAAACATAAAGATTAAGTATCTATATCTCCAAACATAAAGGTTCAATATCTATATATATATATATATATATATATATATATATATCTATATATATATATATATATATATATATATATATATATATATATATATATATATGATGTACCATACATAAAATAAAACAAAAAAAATCACCAATAACAAAACAAAATTTAATTAGCCACATCATCTAAAGAGAAAACTACAAATATTTTGCATTCAAAATTTAGAACAAAACAAAAAAATTCACCAAATAAAAAAAACAAAATTTAATTAGCCACATCATCCAAAGAGAAAACTACAAATATTTTTCATTATATAAAACAATCTTTAGTTATTTTATTAAATAATTCATAGACTACCATATTTAGCCCCTTTGTTTCTTAACCCAGGAAATGAGAAGTGGTAATCTAAATTGTTCTTGAATTCGACATCAAAACAATATCATATTATAATATTCAGAGCTGAGCAAATTTAGGCAACGAACCTACCTCCATTTCCATTTGTAATTATTGGTTAACATTGACGTAATCTAATATATTGTTTTGCTAATGAATATCTTCAATATGTCAGGTATCATTGACCTAGATTTCATCAACATATCATCTTCTTTCAAAGAGATGGTTCTGCCTATCATAAGAGGATATGGCAGAAGCTTTGGAAGGGTGGAAAGAAACATAAAGCGAGTTGTGAACAACCCTCTGAAATTTCCTGTCTATGGTGATACTATTTGTTATATTGACAGGGCAACGACGCTCACATCGGGTGACATCTACTCAAAGTTTTCAAGGAAATATATCCCACAAGATGAGGAGGACTTCCATGTGTACATCAATGTAAATAAGTCTTGGCTACACAAGGTTGTAGCACACCCACTAGTATTCTAGTGTGCAGATACATTAGAGTGGATTCTTCAGCATAGAGATGAAGAGAAATGCACAATGAAAATATATATGGGAGAAATTGTGGCATCATTTACAACAACAGACATTACAAATTATTCTAAGCTGCCCAAGCATCATGAAACTTTTAATAGCAGAAGGTTCATCATATTTGATGGATCCACCAAGGATGTGTTGAATTCTTGGTGGAAAGAGCCAAATAAGTTCAAGCATAGAGTAGATGGAATATACAAGACAAAATCTATCAAGAAATTTTATCAAATGACAGTTTCCTAATGAACAGGCTCCATGGAAAACAAAACACAGAAAGTTCTTAGGAAACCTAGGTCCCCTTGATGTGTGCATGTGCCACAAAAGGGATAACATTCAACTAGGTGAGTTTACTTGGATCATCTCTCAAATCAAATTCCTATGCAAAAAAGAGTCCAGCAGAGGGAGAAAAATCAGAGTTTTATATGGCTTCTTATCTTTAAGATGCAGTATGTGCAAAATGTGACTTTGAAGGCGTAGGCTTGAAGTGGACTCCTGAATAAGGATTACATGTGCATATAAATTACAAAAACTTATGGAACACAGGGTACATAGGGATGTACGAGAAGATCACATAGTATTTCATCTCTCCTCTATATAGAATACTTTTTGGAGAAGAACCTCCATGCATGTCTGAAAGAGCTAGGACTCCTCTTCATGATATTGCAGACTAGTTTCCCCATGGAGATACTACTTATATTAAAGTGTTTGGTGCTTACAAGCCTCCTCATGCCCTTCCTACATTTATTACAGGTAAGATGTTGCTGTAAGAGGTGACATACCAACTCAACACTGGGTTGTCCAAGACTTTGGTGAAAGGCTAGAAGTGTCCGTGGCCTCTATTCAGATTAGACATCGACACTTACACTATTAAAAGTTTTAAGGAGGCGAAAGCAGACGTTGAATACCTACAACACTTCCATTTTGTTGAGTTAAGTTTCCACAGATATGACCCAAGGGGTATTTCCATGGCACACTGCAAGGAAATTGGATATGGTTGGGCATATTCTCCGACCACCGACAAAGCGGAAGAAAAGGTGAAATTTTTTATAATGCTTCCAAAGCACTAGAATTAGCCTTGCAAGTGGAAGAAGCAGAGAAATATGAACACAATACCAAATAAATCATAAGCTTGGAGGCTAGAGAAACTATTCTCAAAAGGAAACAAGGGCAAGAAACTAGTAAGGAAAAATAAAAGAAACAAAAGAAGAAGCAAGAAGAAGAGGCTAAGAAGAAACAAGAAGAATAAGCTCAGCGCAAGAGAGAGGAGGAAGAGATGAAAAGGAAAGAAGAAGAAGAAAACATGAAAAGGCAGGAAGAAGAGAGGAAAATAAAATAAGCTATAAAGAGAAAGAACATAGAGGTAGCTAAGAAAAAGAAAGAGGAAACAATGAAGAAAAAGAGAGAAGAGGAAGAGTAAAGAAAAAAAGTTGAAGAAGAACAAAAGAGAAAGGAAGAGGAAGAAAGGAAGAGAAAGGAGGAAGAAGAAACCAAGATGTAGGAAGAGGCTTTAGCCAAACAACTTGAGAAAGTGTTAATGGATACATAGCATGAGAATAAGTTAACAAGATAATAGGATAAAGGGTCCAAAGACACAATTGAAGATGCCTACATTGAATATCCCGCCATCTACTCCTATCATTGGTGGAAATTTCCCATTGTAGGAAGTAGGCATCACAGAGGAGGGAGAGGAAGAGGTATTGGATATATCTATGATTACCTTTGACCAAGTCCAATGAAAGATCATACAAGAAAGTCACAGATTCTTGGCCAAGAACCCAGTGAAGCCTATATCAATCATTATAGAAAGGGAGATAGTTATGGACACTGTAATGAACCTTGTAATGATAGATTCCGCCGGAACTTCCTTTGTAGTTGCGACGAAAAAAAATATAGATCAATTAACAAAAGGAAACGAAGGTCTAAAAGAAAATTCGACTACCTCTGAGAAAAGAATTCTACAATTGCAAAATGAGAACCAAAATTTGTTGATCTCACACTCCTGAGATGAGGACTTGCAAGCATCCATTCTTGAAGAAGTAATGGATATTGTTCATAATGAGATGCAATTGACTCTGCATAAAGTTATGGCTCCATTCCCCAACATGCAAAGTGAGGGAAAAGATAGAGGAATTTTGAACAAACTAGCCTCCTCAACAATAGATATTGTATATGAGTGGATCATCAAGTGTCCTAATGCACCTTAAGAGCTCCCAAGGAAAAATTGGATAATGGCATAGAAGGATAAGGTTGATGTCAAGATCAAGATGCAATCACATGATAAGTTGAGCAGGGACTTGGACAAGGTAGTGGACTCTTATAAGACCTTGTATATTGTGTTGGAATCTTTTGCCAAGGTGCACAATATACCTTCCATAGGTGCACTAGGTGAAACTAGATTGAAAGAAGAGGTCAAGCAAGAGGTACAAACAATTTTTTACCCAATTAAGCAAGCTGCTACAAGAGACAATTTGGAAGCTACAAAAGAAGTAATTGCACAATGTGTATTTGAGCCTGTGAAGTTGCAAACAAAGCTTGCCATGCTATTGAATAAGATACTATCCAAGAAGCCAACCTTGGTACCAGATGCATTAGAATGCCTTATTAGACATGGGGATGAGCTACAACACAAGGTCCTAACTATCATAGGTGAATACAAGCTTTGGCAAGCATATTTTGTTCGATATCTACAAGTAGATGTTCTAGAACTTTCCATCACTAACCTGGTTGATTGAGAATGTTTGTTTCCTTGATATTAGTGTAATTTGTATTTTTTTAAAAATGCATTAGGATTTAAAGTAGAGAATCACACATAGAATGTGAAAGGTCATGTGGGAGTTTAAGAGTCATGAGGGTAGGTGAAAGGTCATGGTAGGTGAAAGTCACTCTACTTTCTATAAATAAACCCTCATGGCTATATGTAAGGGACCTTTAGTTTTGGACTTGACTTGTGCATATTTTTTTAGAGCTTATAGACCTTTTGAGGATTCAAGTGGTGGCTTTGCATTCCCACCAATGGACTTCATGGGAATTTCATGTGATGGGGTTGTGAATATTTCAACTTAATGTTAGAATCTCTTTGAGCCTCGGCAAACAATTCCTTACATGTGTTGTTGAGTATTGCAAGACACTTCTTGCAATGATTCAATGGTATATGTTTGCTTTCATTGTTTTTACATTAACAAACTGCTTTGTTGATTTAAGCACATATCATTTATGGAGTTGTATGCTTTTAATGTTTTAATGCTTTAATGCTTGTTCTCGATTATGAACTAAGTCATGGTCGATAAACAAATCTGTCTTTTTATACACGCATTTTAATTGAAGTTTTGCTAATATTACTTATTTAAGATTCATGTCTTGTTAATTGTTGTTATGTTCACAACTCATATGGTAAGTTTCTATAAAGCTTCTTAACTTGTGTTTTTTACAAGTTTTATTTGTTATCTAACGATCATTGTTCATCTTGTCGAAAGCAAATCTCTAAACAACATGGTGCCATCTTGACCCACATATTGGATGGGAATCCTAACCCAAATGGTGTAACATCTAACCGAGATTATGCACTGGGGAAATTCGATAATTTCTCTCATTAACAACATGTTGACATGGCGAATTTTCGCTATACCAACAAGGGGAACTAAACCGATCACAAGCCCCAATTAGGCTTGCTTTCGTTTGGAATGGCCAGTTCCAACGGGTTTTAAGGGACCTCGTAAACTGTTAAATGCTTTGAAAGATTGCTTCTGGGAAGAAGAATTCAATTAAATCAACAAAATAAAATAGCTAACCTATATGTATCAAATCCTATCCAAACTACTTCTAACTACTCTAGTCTATGTCCTAACTATCCTAACCTATCCCGTAGGAGCAAAACAAAAGGAGGTTAAACATCATAAATAAATCCCAAGTCTAAATGAATCAATTACTGATCCACATAAGACCAAGGTTGTATTAAATCCTAATCACAATGAAATTACTCATATAGGAATATACATTCCTTTCCATACAAATAACACTTGCGACTGATGTTTAACAAAGTATGGAATCAACAACCTTTCATGAATTATCAATGCTATTGAATTACATTCAAATAACCATGAACAACTAGTTATCAATGTGCACAAAGAAAATCACACTTATCCTTATACCAGCAACAACACACTGATTCTAAACATATAAGAGAAAAGGGAAACAAATTGAAACAACAGGCTCCTTCTTGAACCAAACAGTCCTCTTTATTCATAATAAATAAAAGTTGTTTTCTCCAAAAAAAAGCCCCCCTCTCCTATCTAGAGGTAATACTTATGCAGCCCTGAATGACCCTTAGTCTTCCATGACCTTTCATTTCCCCTCTTTTCATTAAACAGATCAGCATATATAGATGAGAACGGTCGGTGAAACTGCTAACACGCCAAGGTCACCCTTGGTGGAGCATTCTCCTTCCTGGGGAAATGAATGGATGCCTTTGGAACAGAGGAGGACTGTGTATCATTTCTTAGCACCTGTATGGAGTGGCTATCATTCTCTATCATTTCCTGAAGGAAACTGAAGATGTTGCGCTCATCATCACACATCTGGCATATTTTGTGATGTATCTGGCAGTGATGACATCTTGATGGATTAGCGTTGTCATGAGTGCTTCCACTGAACTGAAGGAGTGCCTCCATTATGCACTTTGGCGGTCCGTCTTCCCTTTTGCAGAGTGTGTTTCGCAATGCTGACACCGGTGGAGCAGAGGTGTCATCTTGATACAACTCACCTTTATCCATTATCGGGTCTGCTCAAATTTGCCTGCAAAATAATTCATATCAGCTATGACTGTGAGACATATGGAAAACATGCCTACAAAACATGAATCTTGTGTTTATAACATCAAATGTGAAAGAATCCCCCCTTCTTTTTAATTTATGCACTAATTAAGTCCCGTGAATGTAAATCCAATTTACATTGCAAATCCTCGCAAAACACAGAGCGGAACCCAAAACCCGGACTTGAAATACTATAGGTGGGAACCTATACCCTATCAGGTCCGCCATATGGCATATTCCATAAAAAACTGTAACCATATCATTTTACTGAATACACAAGAAACAAGGGAAAAACCGCCTCTGGGCCGTACAGTTGGACTTCAAATTTCATATGCTTGAGCCTAAAGTTATTGGCGGGTCCGGCGTATGGTGTCGCACCTTATGCATGAGTGCTAGACCCCCCGATAGCGATTTGCGATGGGGGAGGGGTGGACCCGATAGCATATATATTATATTTAATCGGATCGGCGGGTCCGCCATATCACATATCACAATATGCCCAGGCCCAGGGCCCCGCCGATTGTGATATGCGATTATGCCGGACCCGATATATATATATGCTATATTTAATAGCCCCGGTGGGTCTGCCATATCGAACTACGCTTTATGTTCATGCCGTGGACACCACCGATTACGATATGCGATTGGGGGGCAGAGCTGATAAAACAAACATGTATCATGGTTAATACAGCCGTCGGGTCTGGAAGACATATGCGCCCTTTATATATATAGCCTTGGTGCTTGGCTGATAGCGATTTTCAATATAACTCCAAACCCTAAATATATGAATTTGGGTCGATAATTTCTTTGGGTCCGGAAGGAAACAGTGCGTAGTGTTAATTGCGGTAAGCCAAAAAAAAGGGATTTATGCATGTTTTGCGAAGTATTTTCGCTATAAAGAGTTATGATGGGAATAATGATGCGATAGAAGGTTTTGAGGGCTGAAAAGGTTCTGATGGAGCGAATGAATGGAGGGCTAGGCTGGGTGATGAATGGACCATGTAGTAAGGATTAAAAGGGGGGTCTTGACCATTAAAAACTGAAAATTTGGCTCAACAATGAGTTAAAGTATCTGGGACTAAACAGATCATTCAGAGAGGTAGAAGACCAACTTTTAGGGGACCCATTCAAAATTGTTGCCAACACAAGTTTTGATAGGGTGGTGGTTGTGGTCACAACAAATGGCAAACCACTGAGCGAACCAGTTATCTCTGTTTCCAAATAAACATTGGATCAATAGAACATCAGGGTGTTAGTATAAACTTGAAATGTAGACTATATAGATGGACAAGCATGGGTTCCACTTCAACATTAATTACTTCAGGTGGGATAGAGACAAATAACTTCTACTTATTGATAGGATTTTGACAGGCATTCTCCAATGGAAATATTATGGGGTTTATTGACCTTCCTTTACCTGTTTCCCACTTTCAAAAATCCTTTTGGGGCCATCACTGGTCTATCCATAGCTGTTTAGGTGTATACCTCAGCTCTTTATTGGTCATCAAACTTGATATAAATATGTTTGCCTGCACTTTATATAAGAATTTCAGTGTTGTATTTGCATATGATTGAATGGGGCGCAGTCATGGATCTTTCCATATTTTTAAACCGCTTAAGCAAGGTTGGGCTTGCTGTATCAACCGATACTCTAAACCCAGCAACAGTCCCTACGCTAACCGGCTTCCCAAACAACTTGTCCTTCCAGATTGGCACAAGGACCTAACATTTCATTTTCTTTTTAAATAAGTTCTTCCAGTTTCAGGCACAAGGACTAGAGCACAATTGCATTTTCCACAGGTATACGACAGTGAGTTTAGCCCATGAAAGGAAGTTTACTTGTAGATGACAGGTATTGAAAAACTTAGTGTGGTGGATGGGACCAATGGAGAATGATTGCAAACCTTACAAGCAAGTATAGGCTAGGTCTGAGTGGGATTTTAAAATGCATCGTTCCTCCATGCCAATCCAACTGTAGTTACACATTTTTTGTTTTATAAGGATGCCCCTACATGCTCCAAATATCCAAGTTATCAATAGATCTCATATAGTTCCCAAAAGATGCCAATGAGTGGCTTCGGTTTGAATTCCACTGCTGATTTTCAAGTTCTCATGGGCCTATTGAAAATTTGTTTGATTTGCAAGGTAATGATGGATTTAGAATCAACAAACTCACCAGCAGGTCAATGAGGAAGGTAAAGGCTGAAGGTGGTGAGTGAGTGCACTCTTGAAAGGGTAAGAAATGACACTGGAGGACCGAAATCAGTTGGCTGAAAAGGACTATTATTCAAAACAATAGGAAAATAAACTTTGCAAAAAACAAAAAGGAAAAGATAGAAATGCAACTAAACTAACCACAAAAATAAAATGAATTCTAACCTACTCAGGAGGTAACCACCATGTGGTGGCTACTGGAAGTATCTCTTTAGATGATGGCCATTAACAGGGAGTTTTTTAGTCTCTCCGTATAATGTTTTCAACCTGTAAATTTCTTGACCAATTTTTTCAACAACTTGGAATGGGCCCAGCCATAAGTGTTGGAATTTCATGTGTTTACCTTTTGGCTCACTCAACTTGGCCCATTTCAGGACTAGCTCTCCTATTTGGAATTCTTTATCTCCTGCCAAATGATGATCAAACCATATTTTTACAATCATTTGGTGATTCCTGAATTTATTTCTGGCTTTATGCCTCAATTCCTCCAACCTCATCAGTTGGTTGATCCTCTCTTGAAGTAAGGCAGAGGGGGTTCCTCTTGAAGCTTAAGAGAGCTGTAAAGAGGGAAGGGTAACATTGGGAAGCAGGATGGCTTCCTGTCCATAGACGAGGAAGTATGGGGAGTTTCCTAAGGCCACTTTTGGGGTGACCCTATCGGCCCAAAGGGCATTTTTTAGAGCGTTGTGCCAGTTTCTCTGGTTATCTGTGACAGACTTACAAATTATGCATATGAGGTTCTTATTTGAGGACTCTGCAAGTCCATTTCCTTGGGGTAATAGTTTGCTGCATACCTTATGTGGATTTATTTATCAATAGAAAACTCAGTCAATTTCAGTGATGAAAAGTAAGAAGCGTTATCAAATATGAGAGCTTAGGGATGCCATACCTATTAATAATGAATTTCTCAATGAATGATATTACCTCGTCTTCGTTCACCTTCCGAAGTGGGATGGTTTCAGTCCATTTGGTGAAGTAGTTAGTCGCTGTGAGTATATACTTATGCTGCTGTGAGGAGTTTGGAGTGATCTCGCCTATGATGTCTAGGCCCCATTGCTGGAACGATCAATAAATCATAACAGGCCTGAGGGGAACAACTGGCTTTCTTTCTCGTCCTGCAGCGGTTTGACACACCTTGCATTTGCAAGCGTAGGCATGTGAATCTCTTAACACTGTGGGCCAATAATATCTAGCTCTTAATATTTTGTGAGTTGTGGTCTCTCCGCCGTAGTGACCACCTACTGGGTTGTCGTGCATTTCTTTCAATACATGGTTGGCATCGTCCTTTTCCAAAAACCTTAGCCAGATTCCATCATAATTTTTTCTGTACAATATGTTATTGGCAAATGATATTGATTAGATTTCAGTATGAGTGCTCTCCTTTGTGATGCATCCATGTGTTCAGGACATGATCCCCGTATTAGATAGAGGCATATGTCGTAGTACCATGACTCAGGATCCAAAAAGGCTTTCGAAGTTTCTTGCTCATACATCAACGCTTCATTAATCCATAGGGGCTTCTCCCTGAATTTCATTTGTGCATATTGCATGCTCCGTTTTTTTGGTTCTTCAGACGCCCCTTATTTATCTACCAAGGCTTCTGCTGCTAGCCTGTAAAGTCCCTACCCTCTAACTATCTATGCCGGTTTAATCTCGAGGTCAAAATATTGAAGGGCAGTTATCCAATTCCCTCTCCCTTCACCCATTTCCTTTTGCACAAAGAGGGCTCTTACAGCATAATGGGGAACGATTACTTTGGTCCTGGCCTTTAATAGATAAGGGCGGAAATGTTTTACAGCCTTGAAAACCGCAAAGCCTGTTTCTCCACGTCTAGGTAGTTAAGTTATGCCCCTTGCAGATTAGAGCTCATATAAGAAATAGGGACTTTGTTGCCTTCGTTATTTTTCTGGGTGAGTATTGTGGCATATGAAACATCAGAATCAAAAGTGTACAAGAAGAATTCCTTGCCGAAATCGGGGTTGACCAATGCAGGAGCTTCAGCGATGGCTTCCTTGATTCGCTGAAACGCTTTCTTAGCTTCATTGCTCCACTTATATACAACGTCTTCATCATCATTAGCTGCATGGGATGCACTTTTTCGGCGAAACCTAAGACAAATTTCCTAACGAAATTGATCTTCCCAAAGAAAGATTGCATTGCTCTTTTATTTGCAAGGGGCTGTATTCTCGTGATAGTCTCTATTATTTCAGGATCAATAACAATCCCTTCTTTAGAGAGGATATGACCCAGTAATTTCCCCTCTATGACTGCAAAGATGCTCTTCCTGGGGTTCAATGATATTCCATACCTTTGACATCTTTTGAAAATCTGTTTCAGGTGATAAATACGATCCCTCCTGTGATATGAATACATAGTGATGTCATCCATGTAAACCACTACTGATCTATTAATCAACCCTAGGAAAGCTATGTCCATAGCTCTCTAGAATGTGGCGCTCGCGTTAATAAGTCCAAAAGGCATTTTACGATACGCGTAGGTGCCCCATTTAGTGTTGAAGGTTGTCTTCAGTTGATCCCCACTAGATACCAGCACTTGATTATATCCTAAGAACCCATCTAACAAGGACAACATTTCAGACCTAGAAACGCACTAGAGAATATGTTCCATAGAAGGGACAGGATAGTTATCCTTTTGTGATGCTTTGTTCAGGTCTCTGAAATCAATACACAGCCTGATGTATCCATTTTTCTTTCTCATTGGCACGAGATTGGCTACCTAGCATGTGCGTCTGACAGGAAAGATGATTTTAGCATTGAACATTTTGTTTAATTCCTTCTTCACCAACGGCTCTAGTGATCCAAATTGGATCCATGAAAATTATCAAAGTGCCATGAATGTATCAAATTAGGATAGACTTCGAGTTTATAAACAAAGAGCTATTAGGAAGACCTTTGGACAGTGGCAGTTTGCAGCCAGCAAGGAACGACGAGGACCTCGGTTAAAGCGCGCCGACCGAGGCCCATGGAGACCGTGCAGGAGGATAAACTGGCAGTTAGGAAGCTCGGATAAGGAAATGGAGCCATTTCTGATGCGCGATTAGTGCGCATCGCTGGGAAAAAACCCTCGAGAAGGAAAAGCCCTGAAGCGCACGGTCGCACGGGAAGCCGAGAAACCGTAGGGAAAGCGCTAAGGTGAAAGGTGGGCCCCGTGCTCCAAAACTGGCGGTATATCGTTGGCATATTGGGGCAGTAAGCGGATTTGGCAGAAAATGAGCGATCCCACTCATTGTACGACGCGTGTCCGCCAGATGAGAGAGAAAACTGCCTCTCATCGCGGGCTAACGGTTGAGCAAGTCAACTGCGCGAAATGAGCGAATATCATCGGATCTGGGGGCTCCAGATCTAACGGTGGAGATTGTGCCCGATGAGAAACCGGATTTGACGGGGGAATTAAGCCACGACATATAAACGTCTGAAGTCCGATTTGACTGTTGATTTGGCAGATGAATCAATACACAATGTAACTGAAATACCGAATCGTTGAGGAAGAGCTGGCTCAGTTCGTGAGAGGACAAGTGGCCACCTCCATGTGAGACGTTGGCGATGACGTAGAGGCAGGGAACTCTAAGCGAACAGTAGCAGGCGATCTGAAGGGGTGGAAGAGGAAGCGAGCAATCATGAGACAAATTGGCTTTAAGCCATGAACATATAGAGAGCAGAACAAGAGAAAAGAAAAGGTAGAACTAGAAAAGGGAACAGTGAAAAAAAGACGAAAGAGACAGTGAAGCAAGAGGCAGAAAAACAGAGAGCCAAGCTGACCTGCAGCGTAAGGCAGCATCGAGCAGAAAGAAGGCTTGAGAGGTCCAAGCAATCCCTGTGAGGATCTGTCGGGAATTGAGTACCACATTTGGCTCCTCCCATTTAAGACCAGAGAGGTCGAGACTTGGTAAGGAAAGAGTCTGTGCACTCTAGTGGCTTGGGGAATCCAAGAACCACCCTATAAGCATTCTCTGTTTCAGGAGACTCAAGTTGAGATCCTCATTGTAAATCTCTGCTTTAAAGACACAATAAAAGAAGGCCACCATTGAAATCTAGACCAGAGGCATAGCCCTAGAGGATAGGGTGAACTCCTTATTAAATTTGTTGTGTTCTTGTATTTGCTTACTGTGTTTCTCTTACTGTTTTCCATTCCAGTGTCTGTGTATTTTGCAATTTGATCAATCCGTTGCCTAAGATAACATAGACACACACCAACACATGAGTCTGTAATACCTTCATTCATTAATTAATTAACTAAGGTCACTCAAGAGTGATTTTCAGATCATCTAGGCTTGGATGCATCTTACGAAGCTTTTGTTGGTAGGGCCTAGCCTCCTTTTCCAAAGGAATTACATGCTGCATGACACTGGCATCAAAGGTTTTTAAGTCTCCATACATCCATGCAAAGACATCCTTGTATTCTTTAAATAGCTTGACAAATGCATCCTTTTCTTGTGGAGAACACCCCAAGCTCAAATTAACAGTTTTTGGGTCTACTTTGGTCCCAAGGTTGACTGATTCATACTTTATAGATGAGCTATGCATTTTGTAGTTAGTCGGCTTCTTGAATCTATCATGCAAGTCATACAAGTGCTCCATCTTAACAACTGACTTGGGAATCACATTGGGCTGATCCTTTTCCTCATCTTCCCTCTCGTTGATAAGCTTGTTGTGCACCTTTTCATCAACGACTGCATTCTTGAATATCTTCTCGTAGTGCAAGAAATCAAGGATTTTCTCGTCATCTTCTAACACGTGCCAATTTAAGATGTTATCATGCATGGATGATCTGAAGATCAATTCAACTCAACATTTATTTTTCTTCAATATAAAATTAGGAAAAAGTTTAGCAGCCATACTAGCCATGAGATCAACATCTTGGTTTTTCCCTCAGGGTATGTATGTGATATTAAAAGAATCAAAATTTTCAATTAAGCTCCATACCTCATGCTGGTACCTTACCAGGTGTGGTGAATTGCAATGTATCCTTTTCCTAACCTGATCTACGATTATCTGTGAGTCACCAAAAAGTTTAAGATTTTTTACCTTCATATCAGTGGCTTTCTTCAGGCCCTGCAGCAAGCCTTCATATTCTGTTGTATTGTTGGTGCACGCAAACTCCAACCGGCTGGCCATCAAATGTTGGTTCCCTTGTGGGTCAATGAGAATGCTCCCAGCACCTGCACCTTCAAGGCAGTTAGAGCCATCAAAATAGAGTGTCCAAAATATAGAGTCTAGTGTTACATCAAATTGCTTCCTACAAAACTAGTTCTATCATCTAATGTTTTACAAGGTGGTTCATCAGTTGGATTACAGGGGAGAGCTTCCAACTGTGTGTTTATTGCAGTTTCTTCAGTTATTTCTGCATGGAATTCTACAAAACAAGTTTATGTGGCACAAACATTGAAACTATAATTCCCAAGGATCGAGTTGGTAAACATTACAGGTTCATTGGGACCTAATTTCATCACTACATACTTCATGTATCTTTCACAATCAACTCTCAGCATATCACCCTTCCCCTTCTGAGGCAACAAGAGATGGGACCAATCAGTTGAGAAGTATCCATTCAGTTTTGTTGACTAATCCCTACTAAGTAGCATTCCATAAGCCTCTGGTATATCGACTACCACTATATCGATGACTTGTGTGTATTGTGGTTTAGCAGTCA
This sequence comes from Pinus tabuliformis, assembly GCA_031772625.1. Taxonomy (NCBI): domain Eukaryota; kingdom Viridiplantae; phylum Streptophyta; class Pinopsida; order Pinales; family Pinaceae; genus Pinus; species Pinus tabuliformis. Next base: position 1,978,880,832 of record CM062819.1, on the reverse strand, counting down.
TCCGAATCAATACATCTTTCAATTCCCCAATCACTTTCACATTTGTCCTGTCTAATTGCATGATTTGAGTTCCAGTTTTCTCAGGTATCGCATGAAGTCTTTTAGCAACAGCATAAGGCATCACAGTGGATGAGGTACTTGAGTCTACCAAGCAATTGTATACGTTCATGTTGAAGATTTCAAATGTGATAAGGAAAGGGGGAGTCATGGATTTTAATTTCCTTCCTATCATGGCTGCATTGACATCTTGGGGGTTTCGATTCATTTTCAATAGGGTGGATTCCATGGCTACTGGATTTTGGGCTATACTGGGAGTATTAACAGGTCTGGAGACCGACTTCTGTGTTTGGCTGCTTGGAATGGTGGGAGTTTTGTAGTTCCACTCATTCATAGCTTTCAAGAGCAAATCCCTTTGTTGCGTTAATTTCAACAAATCAAAGTATGTGATATTAGCCCTAGATTTCTTAAGATCATCCACAATATTGTAATCAATGTAATAAATAGGATAGGGTAGAGTCAAAATACCAATTTTTCCATTATTAGGAGGGAGTTTACCATTTTGAGTCGCCTTCGTTGCAGTGGGAGATGCATTTTCTTTCTCTGGATGATTTGTGACTGGGGTATTCTTGGACTGACCACTAGGTCTACCCTTCTCAACAGGAACTTTGGGAGTGGTTGCCTTCATAGGGCGGACATCCCTTTTGGTCTGATTTACAGGTTTCATCACACCCGCAAGTGGCCCCTTGCTTCGTGTGTGGATTTCATTAGTGTGGATCTCTGCCATACTGTCTCCTTGGTCATCATCGTTCTCGTTTGTATAGAAATCCCACAATACGTTGATTTGAGATTCTTCCTCCAAGGGCTCTTCTACTTGGTATTCTTCCTCATCTTCTTGTTCTGGCTCTAGCTCCACTATAGGTTCTTCTTGGTTAAGGAGCGATCTGATGAGAGCCAGATCTTCTGTATTTAGATTCCCTTCATTGGGTGGAGCAGGCAGTGCAAGTGGATCATGACCACCTTCTGTCTTCATACGATAGAAAGGTTTGAAAGGTTTTCTATTGTTATACTCTCCTCCACTCCCACTTGTACTCTCTCCAGAATTCCTTTTCATATCAATGACTATATTTGTCAACTTCTTAATGATCTGATGCAAACCTTCTACTTCTGTGGTATCCTTTTCTTTGGTTTCAGCCCCTTTCTTATCATTCCCATTATTCTTCTTGGATGCTTGAGAGGCTTTATTTTCTCTGGTCATATGATGGCATGTTGTGAGACTAAGCATTTCATTCTCAACTTTTACTACTTCATTGATAGCACCCTATAAGGTTTTTGTGTTACTCATTTTGACCCACATCACAGTAGGGACAGGGAGAGCAGTGATGTAGAATTCCATGAGCACCTCCTCAGTAGGTCTAGTGGTGTTGGAATTTTGTTAAACAAGGTGTTGAACCGGATTTTAAAATCCTTAACCTTTTCTTTGGTTTCCATTTTCAAATGGGATAGTTCTAAAACTAAGATCGCAGGGGTTTTGTCATCACCATACTTGTCTAAAAAGCCCTGTTGGAAGGTAGTCCAAGAGGTGATGGATCTGGTTCTCAAGCTAAAGTACCATGTGGACGTTGCACCAATAAAGGTAAAAGGGAATAGGCGACATACTATATCTTCATCAGCCACCCCCAGCATGCGCACGACCAAGAAGAAGGAGTGAATATGGTTATCAGTGGTGTCTCCCTTCCCAGGGTCGAATTTAGGCAGTACTCTTTCTGCATTCTTGGGTAAGGGATGTTGCTGCCCAGGTATCGCTACGACATCCTGAGTGAGCCAGGGAGGAAGTGCTCCCGGAGGAGGTGGGAGTTGGTTTCCACCCGGTTGAAGTTGGTTCCCACCTGGAAGACGAACCTTAGCCATATTGTGGATAAGGATGTTCTGGTTGAGGGTTTCTTTGTTAGGATTTTCCAACTCAAGCCAGGGATTGCCTTTAGAAGGGGAACCCTCAAGAATTTCTTCCCAATGAGAGTCGATACTCTGCAAAGAATCAAGCACAATATCTTCAAGAGAAGGGTCTGCAGATGTCTCTTCATTTATGTGATAGACCCTTGGCTTTATTTTTGCTTCGGAGGTAAATACTGAAAGATAGGGAGCTGTGATAGGGAACGAGCATAAGCCTGAGTAAGTCTTCTGATTGGTTGTTCCTGAGTGACAAGATACTCCCACAGTGTCTCTTCTTCGAAATGAGGCTTTTTTGAATGAGAGGAAGGGTCTTTTCGACCTTCATGATCCATGCATTAATCTTTTCGAGTCCATGCAGACATTTATAAATGAAATCATAAAAAGCTGCGGATGGCGTTTCAGGCCCTCCTTCTAGCGCCAATTTGTTGACATGGCGAATTTTTGCTATATTAACAAGGGGAACTAACCTGATCACAGGCCCCAATTAGGCCTACTTTTGTTTGGAATGGCCAGTTCCAACGGGTTTTAAGGGACCCCATAAACTATTAAATGCATTGAAAGATTGCTTCTGGGAAGAAGACTTCAATTAAATCAACAAAATAAAACAGCTAACCTATATGTATCAAATCCTATCCAAACTACTTCTAACTACTCTAGTCTATGTCCTAACTATCCTAACATATCCTACAGGAGCCAAAAAAAAGGAGGTTAAACATCATAAATAAATCCCAAGTCTAAATGAATCAATTACTGATCCACATAAGACCAAGGTTGTATTAAATCCTAATCACAATGCAATTACTCATACAAGAATATACGTTCCTTTCCATACAAATAACACTTGCAACTGATGTTTAACAAAGTCTGGAATCAACAACCTTTCATGAATTATCAATGCTATTGAATTACATTCAAATAACTAGGAATAACCATGAAAAACTAGTTATCAATGTGCACAAAGCAAATCACATTTGTCTTTATACCAACAACAACACACTGATTCTAAACATATTAGAGAAAAGGGAAACAAATTGAAACAACAAGCTCCTTCTTGAACCAAACAGTCCTCTTTATTCACAATAAATCAAAGTTGTTTTCTCCAAACAAAAAGCCCCCCTCTCTTATCTAGAGGTAATACTTATGCAACCCTGAATGACCCTCATTCTTCCATGACATTTCATTTCCCCTCTTTTCATTAAACAGATTAGCATATACAGATGAGAACGGTCGGTGAAACAGTTGACATGCCAAGGTCACCCTTGGTGGAGCATTCTCCTTCTCGGGGAAATGAATGGATGCCTTTGGAATAGATGAGGACTGCGTATCATTTCTTAGCACCTGTGTGGAGTGGCTATCATTCTCTGTCATTTCCTGAAGGAAACTGAAGATGTTGCGCTCATCATCCCACATCTGGCATGCTTTGTGATGTATCTGGCAATGATGACATCTTGATGGATTAGTGTTGTCATGAGTGCTTCCACTGAACTGAAGGAGTGCCTCCATTATGCACTTTGGCGGTGCGTCTTCCCTTTTGCAGAGTGTGTTTCGCAATGCTAACACTAGTGGAGCAGAGGTGTCATCTTGATACAACTCACCTTTATCTGTCACCGGGTCTGCTCGAATTTGCTTGCAAATAATTCATATTAGTTATGACTGTGAGACATATGGAAAACATGCTTACAAAACATGAATCTTGCGTTTATAACATCAAATGTGAAAGAATGCCCCCTTATTTTTAATTTATGCACTAAGTAAGTTCCGTGAATGTAAATCCAACTTACATTGCAATTCCTCGCAAAACATAGAGCGGAACCCAAAACCCAGACTTGAAATACTATATGTGGGAACCTATACCCTATCGGGTCTGCCATATGGCATTTTCCATAAAAAACCGCGACCATAGCATTTTACCGAATACACAAGAAACACGGGAAAAACCCACGTCCGGGCCGTACAACCGGACTTCAAATTTTATATGCCCAAGCCTAAAATTATCGGCGGGTTTGGCGTATGGTGTCGCACCTTATGCATGAGCACTAGACCCCGCCGATAGCGATTTGCGATGGGGGAGGGGCGAACCTGATAGCATATATATTATATTTAATTAGATCGGTGGGTCTGCCCAGAGCCCCACCGATTGCGATATACGATTAGGCCGGACCCGATATATATATATGTATATGTATATGTATATGTATATGTATATGTATATGTATATATATATATATATATATATATATATATATATATATATATATATATATATGTATGTATATGTATATGTTATATTTAATAGCCCCGGCGGGTCCGCCATATTGGACAGTGCTTTAAGTTCACGCCATGGACACCGCCAATTGTGATATGCGATTGGGGGGGCGGACCCAATAAAACATATATCTTGGTTAATATAGTCGTCGGGTCTGGAAGACATATGCGCCCTTTATATATATAGCCTTGGGACTTGGCCGATAGCGGTTTGCGATATAACTCTGGACCCGAAATATATGAATTTGGGTCGATAATGTCATCGGGTCCGGAAGGAAACAGTGCGCAATGTTAATTGCGATAGGCCAAAAAAAAGGGATTTATGCATGTTTTGCGAAGTATTTCCGCTATAAAGAGTTATGATGGGAATAATGATGCGATAGAAGGTTTTGAGGGTTGAAAAGTTTTCGATGGAGGGAATGAATGGAGGGCTAGGCTGGGTGATGAATGGACCATGTAGTAGGGATTAAAAGGGGGGTCTTGACCATTAAGAACTGAAAATTTGGCTCGGAAACGAGTTAAAGTCTCTGGGACTAAACATATCATTCAGAGAGGTAGAAGACCAACTTTTAGGGGACCCATCCAAAATTGCAGCCAAGGCAAGTTTTGATAGGGTGGTGGTTGTGGCCACAACACAACAATATAATGATCTAGTCCAAATCAAATGTCCGTCACATGTTCATCAATCTTTTAAAATAATAAAAAAATATACCATACCAATAAAAATGTTAAAGGTAAAAATTCACACTAAAGAAATTTTCCATTTATTTATACATCATACTAAAACATTTTTTTTTCATAAGCATAATCTTATAACTCATAAAAAGGACATTAAAGTAAACTAGCATCACTCAAATTTCTTAGTAAAACTTAGCTATAGAAAAGAAAACACACTATATTATTAACACTAGATTTAATGAAATATTGAAAATATAAAGTGTCTAGATATATTTTTCTAGATATATCTAGTAAATGCTATATGTTTTCTTATAATATATAAATTTATTAGAAAATAATAAATTTTTTATTTCTCTTAATTGCATGCCTTGTCTTATTTATTAGTAAAATTCAATAATCACATACCTGTATTTATTTACAGTTAAATATCATGATACTTTATAATTTATAAACATTTAAGAAAAATATTGTAAAATTCTATTTTGTGTACACTTTCCCCATATTTTAGGGAAAATCTGAGTCACCTCCCCTCATTTTGAAAATGATATTGTTAAAAATCGGTAACACGATTCTTATTGCAACAACTGGAAATAATCCTCCTAATTGTTAAATTAATTTTAACAATTTATTTACTGTATACTACAACAAATAATGAATCAATGACACTACAACCTACACAAATAATTTGCGGAACAAATAAACACTGGAAGAAATACTAGCATACACATAAAACAATGTCCCCAGAAAAACCCAACTCGGGAAAACTAGCATAGAAACTGAAGGTTTTATTATTATGCAACAGTGAAATAAATTGAGTAGAACTTGATGTCGAAACTGGAGATCCTACAAATAAACAATGACAAGAAAATCTAGTAAGGAGAAATTCCTCACTCCACAGGCAAATCCCGACGCTGACCTCAACTCAAATAGAGACGTCCAAACTTCCTCTGTGCAGTCACTGCGTCACTCTAGCACAGTTGTTGTTGCTCTTATCTTGGAACAACTTTTCCTCAAGCCATATAACTAGCTATTGTCTGGGAAAACTTCTCTCCTGGCATCTGGAACCTCAGCCAACCTTCTGGCTCTAAAAATACGCTTCTCCCCAGCAATTCGACTTTACGTCTAAGGCGACTACGATGCTTTGCGTCAACTTGTCTATGGTTTCTCTGCCTCTTTGCAAATGCACTCACTGGATCAGGAAATATTCCTCTGGCTTCACTGTCCTTGCCCCTCCCTCATTGTTTTGATTTATCTGGCTCTCTCTCTGGAAACTGAATGCTGCTACTTAGGAAACCGATTTTCTCAAGTGATTTCTCCAAGCCCCATCGAATTCTTCTTATAACCCTCTATTGAGACTTCAACGACCAAGATTAGATCTTAATCAATGGCTAGGATTAACTTGAAGTTGATCTGTGTGAGTTTCTATAACATTCACACCATAACTTAATTAAATCTAATTAATTAGTCATATTCCCTAAGTTTAGACTTAGGAAATATTTAAAAAATGACTAATAATATAATTAAGTCATTTCTAGGCAGAATTTCTAGAAAAGATTTCTAGGTTTTGGAGATATCATGTATTCTAGCCGTTCCACAAAATTCCGTGGCTAGAACACATCCAATGCTACAAAAACTATCATCTAGTGCTTCTGCCCATTCTAGCAACACCCTATCTCTGTATCATCTCCTGTCACGCTGCTGATGTTTGGCTGCTACTGCCCAACAACAACTGCGCAACTATGATATGTGTTGCACCTGTGCTATTGTTGACACTACAAAACTGCTGCCAACATTGCATTTGCACTACAACTCCCTCTCCATTTGTTGTTGTTGCAATGACAACATCTCAAACTTAAAGGCATCCTAAATACTAAATTAACTATGATCAGTATGATACATCTATCTCTTAAGTCTATGACTGGTGCTATTATCTGCACTGTCAATGAGGCACTCTGCACTGCTACCAACTTTTCACTGTGCTCCCCAATATCTGACATGAGACTAGACTTTGCATCTCTCACTCTAGCATTTGACTGCATCTACTGCCACTAATCAATCCTACTACTGAAATACTATGGGCCCCGTAGCAAGGTATTGATCCAAGAGGTGGTCCTCCTCAATAATCTCACCCATCTGTAGCACTCTGGGGCTACAAAACCAAGTCACCCCATTTCACTCTTGGGGGTATGTTAGCAAACATAGTGAAGTCTTCCTCCAGCTTGGAGGAAAGCCTATCAATCTTTGTTGATGCTGCCCACTGGTCCTTCTTCTCCTCCTTGTCATTCTTCCTGAGAGGAAACTGGGTGTTGTAGTGGCCAAGCTCATGATATCTGAAGAACTTGACCTTCGACAAGTCCTTCTTCTTCTTTCATTGCTCCCCCTATCCTTGATTGGGACCCTTTGATGCGAGGGCCACATTCTCCTCCTCCTTCACCTGCTTCAACCTGCTGCCGTTACCACTGATGGAGATCTTCACTAAGTCTTGCCTCAACTCCTCCTGCTGCAAATCGACTCACATCTTGTCCCACTTTGGCAAGGTTTCTCTGCCCAAAATGATTTGGACGAATACTTTCCATTCCTTGGAGACACTATTGAGTGCCAATCATACTAGCTCTGTGGCCCGAGGTGCTGCTCCAAAAGCTGACAAATGATCTCGTATCTCCTGAATCCCCGTGAGGTAATTGTTTATGCGTTCCCCTTTCTACATCTTGGTGCATCTTAGCTTCTCCTCCAAGTACATCTTCCGCTGCTCGGAAGTGCCTTGGTATAGTGTGGAAAGTGTATCTCACATTTCCTTCATCATTCCCTGGATCACTATGTGTGATAAAATGTGATCTCGAACATCGTCAAGAATCCACCTGTTTTCCCTCACCATCTCCTTGCAATATTTCTTCAACTGATCTGCATCCGTTGGGATAGCCACCACTACATCTATGAATGGCTTCAGACCATATTCATCTTGTTATAGACATTTTTGTGCCCTACAACCCCAAGCATGAAATGTCCATAAACCAAGGGCTCCTAAGTCCCTAAAAGTGTTGTTCTAACCCCTAAAGGAACAAGGTCAACAGATTACAGCTTCTCCCAGAAGTTCTCCATGAGAAACTACTCAGAATTGGTCAAAACAAGATCATTGCAGCTGCTCCACTGGCTAAGTGCGTTGCATCTCACCTAAATACACTGTGAGGGTGTGTTGCATTTCAAAAGTCCCTTCTATGGGGTGCGATGGGCGAGAAATGACAAATGGCAGTGTCATTCCGCGAGGTGGAGAGGCAATGGAAGCTTCCATAATCTTCTCCTGTGACACTTGCCTCACTGAATTCGACCAAGGATGAGTAAGAGGCCCTCAGTCTCCAAGTGGAAGCAAGAAATGTAAGAGAGAAGACACTAATCAAATCACAAGCTGACTCATCCCCCTTACAAATATCTATATATGGATCCCTCATCCCAGAGATACGGGGGCTGGAATTTTGCATATTGTAAGGAATTGTTGTTGGTTTCTAGAGACAAACATCAGATTGTTGGGTGATCTAAGCTTTGTTTGAGGTGAAGAGGGGCTTCTTTGCTGGGAGGTTGATGCTGGGTCAGAACAACTGGTTGTAACTCCTCCTGGATCTTTTCTTGTTTATCAATAAAATCTATTTGAGTTTTCCTCCATGCTTTTGTATCATTGATGCTTGTTACATTTGTATGGTCAATTTACATCTGATCCTAGATTGTTTATGATTATAGATCCATGTCTTTGTATAGTGCTATGCTTCTGTGATCTTACAGGTACTTTGTGAAGCTGGGCGTGCAAGGGAGCAGGTAGTTGAGGACTATCAAAGAAGAGAGGGATCGAATCGAAGGATTAGCGCAAGACAGAGGTTGGTCTTTCTGTTCCTCTCTATCTATAATTCATAAAGGAAAAACAAAAGTAGTTTTTCTCTGTTTGTTTCTAAGGCAGATGTCACACCTTAGTGGGATAGAGAAGTTCTAAATAGACACTTTTCCCTGTAACACATCTGGAAGGAAGGACATCCTTGCCTTCCAGATGACATAGTTGGAAGCGTCGTCCAACCTGTCCTGATCTCGTAGCTTAACGGTGGCCATCTCAAAAAATAAGTCGAAATCGTCGTCTTCTCTTCTGCTTCGCTGTTGTTAGGCTCTACGCACTCCCTATTGGAGTGAGTAAATCTACTCACAATGATTGCTGATATGCAAGAGAAAAACGAACTTCTAAAGCTAGAAGTCCCTTGAGGAAAAGTCCCCTCAGTGTGTGCTCTTTCTTCCTCCTGACGCTATTTTGCACTAGCTACTGCTACAAAATACTGCATCCAACTAGAGATCTGCTCTGCAAGGAAAATATTGGTTGCTCCCTCTACCTCTGGTAATCCTCGTACTAGATAAATCCAATTTCTCTTTCACTCTCTCAAAGAAATCAAATTTTCCTCAAGAAATTGACCCTCCTGGCCAAGAAACTGCGATGCTTCTGAGGGTTTCAAACTGTTGCTTACATAAAGCTACGTAATTCCTCTTCCCTTCTACTATTGAGATCTTTGGGCGCTCTGATACCATGTGAAAAATCGGTAACCTGATTCTTATTGCAACCACTGGAAATAATTCTCCTAATTGTTAAATCATTTTTAAAAATTTATTTACTGTGTGCTACTACAAATACTGAATCAATCACACTGAAAACTACACAAATAAACTACGAAAGAAATAAACCCTAGAAGAAATACTATCACACACACATAAAATAACACAGTTATTTTTTGGACCAATGTTCCCGGAAAAACCCAACTTGGGAAAATTGGTGAAATAGTTGAGGGTTTTATTATTATGTAGCAGTGAAATAAATTGAGTACAACTTGATGCTGAAACTAGAAATCCTACAGATAAACACTTGCAAGAAAATCTAGTGAGGAGAAATTACTCACTCCACAGGCAAATCCTGATGCTAACCTCAGCTCAAATTGAGCCATCCAAACTACCTCTGCGCAGTCACTACGTCACCCTAGCGCAGTTGTTGTTGCTCCCAGCTTGGAATAAATTCTCCTCAAGTCGTCTGACTAGTTATTGTTTGGGAAAATGTCTCTCTTGGCCTCTGGAACCTCTGCCCAGCTTCTGGCACTGAAATTATGCTTCTCCCCAACAGTTTGACTTTGCCTCTAGAGGCTATTGCACTGCTCTGCATCAGCCTCTCTGTGGCTTCTCTGCCTCTCTCCAAATGCACTCATCGGATTAGGAAATATTCCTCTAGATTCACTGTCCCCGTACCTCTCTCAATGCTTCAATTTCTCTGTCTCTCTCTCTAGAAATTGAATGTTGCTATTCAAGAAATCGATCTGCTCATGGAATCAAATTTCTCAAGTGATTTCTCCAAGCCCCATTGACTTCTTCTTTTAATCCTCTGTTGATCCGAATTGGATCCTCAAACAATTCCATGATTGTTAAGAATGACTAACAGACTTCAAAAAATCTTATAGCTATCAGAAATAACCTCTGAATAATGGTAATTTTCAACCAGCACAGAACAACAAGCACCTTCGCTCAAAGTGCACTGACCGTTGGCCCATGGAGACTGCGCATGGCGCAAAAATGCAATTGGGAAGCACAAACCCAGAAACGGAGGTTGTTTCTAATCGCATATGGCTGGGCAAAACCCCTTGAGAAGGAAAGGCCTGAGCGCTCGGTCACAAGGGAAACCAAAAAACCATGGGAAAGCGCTAAAATCGACAAGGCGGGTCCCGCACTCAAAATCGGCAGCATAACGGAGGTGGGCGGTAAGCGGGTTTGGCTGAGGACCCAGCGATTCCATACACCAAGTGACGCGTGTCCGGCAGGGAGAGAGAGAAACCGCTTACATCACAGATTAACGGTCGAGCAACTCAACTATGCGATAGGAGCGAAGATCGTAGGATGTAGGGGCTCCAGATCAATGGCGGAGGTTCAACTCGATGGATGACCAGACCTGAGGGAGAAATAAACTACGACGCATAAGATTGGAAGTTCGATTTGAACGATGAATCGACAGAATGATCTGTTTCGCAGACATCTAGGAAATAATGGAAAAAACGACCGTTCAGGAAGAACTGACACTCAGTTCGCAAGGAGACAGGTGGCCACCTCTCTGCGAAGCATTACGTAGCAACGATGATGTAGGGCAGAGGTGTCCCAGTGGATAGAGGCAGGCGATCCAGAGAGCAGGGAAGCCGAAACGAACAGTCGAAGGAACGAACTGGTTTTAAAGCCACGAGCTGACAGAGACAGGAGACAATGAGGCGGAGAATTAGCGAAGAAGCCGAAGGTCGAGAGACACAGAAAGAGAGGCAAAATTGCAAAGGACAAAGAAGCCGAGCTAACCATCAGAGCAAGGGCAGCATCGAGCAGACAAAGACCAATTGAGGTCGAAATTCGGTAAGGGGAGTCTGTGAACTCTAAGGACTTGGGAATTCCAAGTGCCATCCTACTGATCATCCTCTGTCAAGTGAGACTCAGATTGAGTTCCTTATTGTAAGACTCTACTTTAGAAACATAATAAAAAGGCCACCACTGAAGGCGGGACCAGGAGACGTAGCCCAAGAGCATTGGGTGAACTCCTTATTAAATTTTGTTGTGTTTATGTTTTGCTTACTGTGATCTCTTACTGTTTCAAGTGTCTATGTATTTCACAATCTTATCAATCTGTTGCACAAGATAACATAGACACACACACCAACACATGAGTCTGCAATACCTTCATTAATTTCCTGAGATCACCTAGGGGTGATTTCAGATCAAGTGGTATCAGAGTGTCTAGGTTATTAAGGTTAGACAAGCTTGTGCTGGATTTAGCTGTTGAATGCTAACTAGATCAAAGCTCAAATTAGGAGAGGGAGAGTTGGTCGAAACTAATCCTGAAATTGGAAGAGTCTATCCTCAAAATACAATGTCGAAGGAAGGTTCTGTGGGCCCAGACCCACAATTTTAGATAGTTTCCTGGCCATGAGGTCCATGGTAGAAGAAATGCATAAGGACTTTCGAAAACACAAAGATGAGGAATCATCAGGCTCTAAACAAAATAAGGGGGAAGAAGAATCTTTCCTCCATGACCACTCCAAAGGCAAAGGGAAAGAAGAAAGCCTTCTCATACCTCCTAATAGCCCTGAACATAAAAAGAAAGCATCTTTGGTTAAACTAGATTTTAAATTTGATTTACCAATATATGATGGAGAGTTGAATGCAAAATAGTTGGACAATTGGATCAGACAAATTGATGTTTGTTGCAAAGTGTAGAGTATCGATTTAGACAAGAGCAAGATTCAGTTGGCCAGCTCACGCCTTGGGGACACTGCCTTGGTATGCTAGGAGACCCAAACTGACATGAAGAAACATGGTAAGACTATTTTTGTTTGGAGTGAATTTGTTTATGCAATCAAAAAGTAGTTATATCCATTGGCTTACATGCAGTAAGCCATGATGAGCTGGCAAACTCTTTGCCAATTGAAAGGGAAAAGTGTACAAAGTTACACCCAAGAATTTAGGAAGAGAGCTTTGATTCTAGGAATCTCATTAGACTCACTTGAGACTTTGTTGAAGTAGATTGGCGGTCTACACAGCTACATGAGGCACACTATCCTCATGTTTAATCCCACTAGTATAGATGAGTTATCTATTCAAGCTATGCATCTAGAAGCTAGAGGAAACAATGGGAACCCAGAAGTTGGAGGATCATCCAAGCCCATTGCAAGCAAGAATAAGGAGAAAAGAAAATAGAAATGGAAAGAGAGGAAGACCAACACTGTACAGAAAAGCAAGTCTTCATGCACTCACTGTAAGAAGGATGGGCATGATGATGAGCACTTTTGGATCCTGCATCCAGATCTGAGACCTAAGAAGTTCGAGGGCAAGAAGAAGAAGACTGCTGCAGCGATTCAGAAATATTTGGGGTCGGACTCAGGAGATGAAACAACCATTGCAGCCACAGGTATAAAAGGTAAAAATTCTCAAGCATCTACTAGTAATTCTGCACAATCTACTATTGATGAAGAAAATGAGAGAAAAAGGCATGAGCTTTTCCATATTTGAGTTATTTCCAAACATCAAAAGATTGATACTTTGTTTGATAGTGGCTCACAAGTAAATTTAATTTCTGAAGCAATTGTAAAGAAGTTGGGATTACTAACTACACCTCACAAGAAAGCATACCCATTAAGTTGGTTAAGTGATAAAGCACAACTTCAAGTGACTAGAAAATGCAAACTTAAGTTTTCTTTTGGGTCAACATTTGTAGATGAGGTTGAGTTAGATATAATTCCTTTGGATATATGTGGAATTGTTTTAGGAAGTCCTTACTTGTATGACAGAAAAGCTATTTTCTATAGAGTTGAGAACAAGTATATACTCGTTAAAGATGGAATCGAATACTTTGTAAGAGCTCATAAGCTCAAGAATAATTATACTCTCATAAACTCAGCGCAGATAAAACGAATTGTAAATTCATGCAAACAATTTTTACTGATGGTTGTAAAGGAAAAGAAACCTGATGAAACCAATGTATTTGAGGGTTGTGATGCTAAACACCAAACTGATTTAGAAAAAGTTGTTTCAGAGTATGATATCTTGTTTCAAGAACTTAAAGGTCTGCCACCCAAAAAGGAAATAGTGCATGATATTAATTTGTAGTAAGATGCTCCATTTCCTAACATTAGGATGTACAGGTTGTCCACTTTATAGAATGCAGAAATCAAGAAGCAGGTGCAGGAATTGCTCGAGAAGGGGTTCATCAGACCTAGCACATCACCATGTGGGTCACCAATCGTTTTGATGAGAAATAAAGATGGCTCGTGGAGAATTTGCATTGATTACCAATCATTGAATAAGATAACAATAAAAAATCGTTATCCCCTTCCTTGCATAGATGATCTATTAGATCAATTGAAAGAAGTTTATTTTTCCAAGCTAGACTTGCATAGTGGATATCATCAGGTCAGAGTTGCAGAACAAGATGCATGGAAGACTGCTTTCAAAAAAAAGTAGGGATTGTATGAGTGGCTGGTTATGACTTTTGGCTTAACTAATGCTCCTGCTACTTTCATGAGAATAATGAATGATGTGCTCAGACCTTTTCTTGATGATTTTGTTATTGTATATCTAGATGACATTCTTATATTTAGCAAAACATGGGAAGAACATTTAAAGCATGTTAAGCAGACACTAGATGTTTTGAAAAAAGAAAAACTTTATGTTAAACTCTCAAAATGTGAATTTGGTAAAACATCTTTGAATTATTTGGGTCATATAGTAGTGGGTGGTGAATTGAAGATAGATCCCTCTAAAGTTGCAGTCATTGTACACTGGCCTAAACCCAAATCTGCTACAGAAGTTAGAAGCTTCTTAGGAGTAGCACAATATTGGAGAAAGTTCATTTATAACTTTTCCTCAATTGCAGCTCCCTTACATGCTTTAACAGGATTGAACAAGGTGTTTCAGTGGGGAGGAAAACAACAAAAAGCCTTCGACACCTTGAAAGCAAAGATTAGTACAACACCAGTACTAGCACTGCCAGATCTTCAAAGACCGTTTGAGATCCAAACAGATGTCAGTGACTATACCATGGGAGCAGTGTTGATACAACACGGTAAACCCATATGTTATCATTCTGAGACGTTTAACTCTGCAGTAGTTAACTATCCCACATATGATAAGGAATTGTATGCATTAGTATAGAGTGTGAAAAAGTGGAAACATTACTTAATGGGCAAAGAAACAGTTATACATACTGATCATCAACCACTTCAATATCTACACTCCCAAACTAAGTTTCAGCAATTAAGACACTACAGGTGGATGGGGTTGCTATAGCAGTTTCATTTAGTCATCAGATACAAAAAGGGCATACATAATAAAGTTGCAGATATGTTATCTAGACCCACTATAAATGCATCTACTATACTTAAGCACAATTCTGTATTACATGAAAGCTACATTGAACAATATGCTCAAGATATAGACTTTAAAGATGTATATGAAACTTTAAGTCAAGGAAAACGAGTAGAAGAATTGGATTATCATATTAAGGACCAACTCTTTTATCATTGTGGGAAGCTATGCATTCCACAAAATGAAAGAGTAAAGATAATTAGATAAGCACACACTTCTCTAATATCAGGTCACTTTGGGGTAAGAAAAATAGTTGCACAACTGCAAAGGTTTTGTTATTGGCCAAAAATGAACAAGGCAGTTTCTAGATATGTAAGAGGGTGTACTATGTGTGCTAAAAGCAAGCCCAGCAATAGAAAACTATGCTTGTACACTCCACTACTAGTTCCTTCTCGTCCTTGGGACAGTGTTTCCATGGACTTTGTTGGAGGACTGCCTAAATCTAGGAAAGGTCGTGACTATCTATATGTTGTTGTGGATAGGTTCAACAAAATGTATATTTTGATATCTTGTAATAAACAGATTACAGTTGAACAAACTAAAAAACTGTTCTTTCAACATGTATGGGTTCATTTTCGATTAACCACTTCCATTATATCTGATCAAGACACCATATTTGTGGGAAAGTTTTGGTCAAGTCTGTGGGAATTGATGGACACCAAGCTGAATAAAAGCACAACTTTCCATCCACAAACCGATGGCCAGACAGAAGTAGTCAACAGGACAGTGATCTAGTTGCTCAGTGGATATTGCAGCAAGCATCCCAAGCTTTGGGATGAACATTTGTGTTATGTGCAGCATGCTTACAGCCGAGCCAAACATTCTTCCACACAGAGATCTCCTTTTGAGACCTGTTTTGGTTTCACACCAAGGTCTCCCTTGGATTTTGTCTTTGGTAAGGACACAACAGTTGAGGGACACAACGATGTGGACAAGGCAACTTGGTTCATTGAACAAATCCAAGAGATCCATCAGGCAATGCAGGAATAGCTGGAAAAAAGGCAGGCCAAATACAAGGCAAGGCATGACAAGCATCAAATGGAGCATATTTTCCAAGTTGGTGATCAAGTCTGGCTATATATCAACAAAGACAGGATGCATGGTGAAGGTAAAAAGCTAAAGCCAATAAGGTATGGACCTTTCAGGATCCTTGAGAAAATTGGTGAGAATTCTTTTCGCCTTGATTTGCCAGCTTATATGCACATCTAGTCAGTCGTCAATGCAAATAGCTTGAGACTATTTGAACCTTCGTTAATTGAAGATCCTGAAGAGCAGAGTCAATTGCCTTCTATTGATGACCTGTTACCTAAATATCTTAATAAATTGCAGGAAGACATAGTTCTGTATAGGAAGGTGAGGATGACGTGCAGGGGAGATGTTGAGTACCACAGAATTGGGCTCAGGGGTTCAAAGCCAAGTAGTGCAAAATGGATAGAGATTGGATAGGTGAGAAAGTTGTATCCTCACTTAGTCGATGCTTGAAAACCAACTTTTGGTGGTTCAAAAGCTTTTTTCAGTGGGAAGGTCGTAATCCGAATTGGATCCTCAAACAATTCCATGATTGTTAAGAATGAATGACAGACTTCGAAAAATCTTATAGCTATCAGAAATAACCTTTGAATAATGGTAATTTTCAGCCAGCACATAACAACGAGGAACTTCGGTCAAAGTGCACTAACCGTTGGCCCATGGAGACTGCACATGGCGCAAAAATGGCAATTGGGAAGCTTAGACCCAGAAATGGAGGCTATTTCTAATAGCGTATTGCTGGGAAAAACCCCTCAAGAAGGAAAGACCTTGAGCACTCGGTCACAAGGGAAACCAGAAAACCGTGGGAAAGCACTAAAATCGACAAGGCAGGTCCCGCGCTCAAAACCGGTGGAATATCGGAGGCATTTCAAGTGGTAAGTGGGTTTGGCCGAAGATCCAACGATTCCATACACCAAGTGATGTGTGTCTGGTGGGGAGAGAGAGAAACCACTTACATCACGGATTAATGGTCGAGCAACTCAACCGTGCGATAAGAGTGAAGACCATAGGATCTGGGGGCTCCAGATCAACAGTGACTGTTCAACCCGATGGATGACCGGACCCGAGGGAGAAATAAACTACAACGCATAAGATTTGAAGTCAGATTTGACCGATGAATCGACAGAAGGATCCGTTTCGCAGGAATTTGGGAAATAATAGAAAAAATGACCGTTTAGGAAGAACTGACACTCAGTTCGCAAGGAGACAGGTGGCCACCTCTCTGCGAAGCGTTATGCAGCAATGATGATGCAGGGCAGAGGAGTCCTAGTGGACAGAGGCAGGCGATCCAGAGAGCCAGGAAGCTAAAACGAACAATCGAAGGAACGAACTGGCTTTAAAGCCACGAGATGACAGAGACAAGAGACAGTGAGGCGGAGAAGTAGTGAAGAAGCCGAAGGCCAAGAGACACAGAAAGAGAGGCAAAATTGCAGAGGACAAAGAAGCTGAGCTGACCATCAGAGTAAAGGCATCATCGAGCAGACAGAGACCAATTGAGGTCGAAATTCTATAAAGGGAGTTTGTGAACTCTAAGGACTTGGGAATTCCAAGTGCCATCCTACTGTTCATCTTCTATCAAGTGAGACTCAGATTGAGCTCCTTATTGTAAGAATCTACTTTAAAAACATAATAAAAAGGCCACCACTGAAGGCGGGACCAGGAGACATAGCCCAGGAGGATTGGGTGAACTCCTTATTAAATTTTGTTGTGTTTATGTTTTGCTTACTGTGATCTCTTATTGTTTCAAGTGTCTGTGTATTTCGTAATCTTATCAATCCATTGCACAAGATAACATAGGCACACACACCAGTACATGAGTCTGTAATACCTTCATTAATTTCCTGAGGTCACCTAGGGGTGATTTCAGATCATCTGTTGAGACTATTAGGGTCCTATAATTTATAGGATCACATGATTTCTTTCAGTATTTCAAATTGTAAATAATATTGCATACTGAAAATGATTTCCAAAAAAAGACATATAAATGAAAATAAAAATGAAAAGAGGGTATATAAATATAAAAAAAATAGAAAAAGAAAAATAAATGATAAAGGAACCCCACAGAAAAATGAAAAAATGTGAAAGTGATTCTAGTTGAAGTGCCACTAATAGTACAATAATTTTGTAGAGAATAAATTTTTGAAATTGTGTGCTACTTGTCTAAAATACCAGAATACTTATTTTTGTTTGAAACATACTGTTTAATCATGTTCAAGAAAATTTCAATTTATGCCAATTAGATTAGAATCAATAACTTATCCAAACAGTGTAATCTTGGCTAAGATTAGGTTAGGTAGAATAGGTGAATAAATTAATCCAACAATTTAATCTGGATTAATGCAGTTGATAGATTAATTTTATTGTTTGAATAAATGCTTTTAGTCCTTTAAAATGGAAAAATAAATCAGGGTTTGCACTTCTAATGCAACCTAATTGGTTGAGTTAGATTAGTTTAGGGAAAAATGAAATTCATCATATGGAGAGCTATTCATAAATATTTTTATTTGTCCATGGTTGGACCTTATTGTAAAAAATATATACGTCCATGATATGACGTTGTACCATTGGCGTTAAACACCGCACGACTCCTCGCGCCCGATCGCAATCCTATCCCCATCCGACAACTCTAAGACCTTTTCAAGCCCACTAGCATGTTTCCCTTTACTAGCGAGGGGGGATCCGAAAAGCAGTTTCCCCACCGCTACATGTCCTCCCCTTGTCATTTCGCACCCCCCTCTCAATACCGCATATCGCTCTTACCCCCCTTTGAAAGCGGTTTTCCTTGCTCCCGCCATAACCCACACTCCCAATTACGTCATCTCCACCTCCACTCCCCTACTACCACGTAGCCCCTTCTGCCTATCACTTCCTGCCAACGGTGCCGCATTTTTGTCTGATTATCCCTTTCCACCATGTCAATGACTGTTACACCTTTCTGTTGCAGTTTCCTCCCGTTGCCTCCGTCCCGTTGCTGAGTAAATGCTGCTCCCAAACAACCGTTTAGCCAACGGTCTTGCTCCATGTGAAAAACTATAAAGCTTGGTTTTTTCCCACAATCACACCCTTTTCTCATTTTTATGCTGACATAGTGCTCCCGCCCTCTGCTTGCTTTCCTATCAACGACTACTCACAGAGGAATTTCCTCCACACTCTCTTCCCATGCAATTAACAGTAATCCTCTGCAAATTTCGTCTGTCACCCTATGAATTTTCATCTTGTTACCACGATGGCTCCCAAAGCTAAGACTAATGCCACTATGGTTAACCCTATGCTCCCTCCCCCTGTGGATTTAGACCACATCCCCCTAGCTGACAGAGATTATAAAATTGACAAAATGCAGTGTGAATTTGACCTCTTCGAATTACACTGTTGGTTTCATGACACTTATCTTGACCAGTCCGATGAGATTAATGTCTGGAAATCTAGATTACCCCTCTTAATTTTTCCCCAATCCTACTATTTCCTTGAATTCTTCCTCAAGTGTCATGCCTATTATCTCTAAAGTAAGAAGGTTATCATCTCCCATAATGGTGAAATACTTTTCACCATTACCTTTGAAAATATAAACCAAATGTTTTAGGTCCCATACAATGATTCCCTGACTCATTTTTCCATTGAGGCTCTTAAAGAAATTTATCAGAAACTCACCTTTTCCCAGAGAGCCAGGATTTTTGAGGTATTCTTGCTGAAAGATTCTCAACTCCCCAAGAAGAATCCCCCTTATCCCTCTTCTATTTTCCCCTAAAGAACCAGACAAATTATCTCTCTCTTTTCCTACCTACTTGGTTACTTTTCAAATGAATGGGTAGATGAGCCTATTTTAGGCTTTCTATCCACCCTTTCTACAGAAGAAGGACTATCAGTCACCTTTGACTATGGTCACTTCCTTGCAGATATAATTCATGAACAATTACTTCAGTTTTGAGCTGATGAAATGTTTAGATATTCTTCCATTCTTATGTATATGTTTATTTTCTTCCAAAAAGGCAGGTTTCCCTTTGCAAATGCAGAAACTCAACCAACAAGGAGAGCCTCAATCGATTATTTTTTGGACCTCCATGATTAGAAAACAATCACATGAATTTATTTTTAAAGAGTTTATTGATCAGTTTTTGTATCCAGCAACTTGTTTACTAAGTGGCCAACAGATTCCAAGAATCAGTGATGATATTCAGAAAGTGTTGCATCTCAGTGAACAGGTGAAGACAGGAGATTGGTATATATACCAATCATTTACAGAAATAAGAGTTTATGGCTCCGAGCTACCACCATATAAGCTGCCCAAGTACGTTCTTCCAACGAGGATATTTTCCTTGGAGTACATCAGGGAAATAATCCACTCAGACAACATCCATTTTGTGGCAGCTAAGAAGAAGTTTCAATTCAGAATTAAGACACAGATAGGACCTTTTATATGTAACAACAGAGCAGCAGGAGAGGAAGCAAACCTCCTGCCGAAACAAATGAATTTCCCTCTTAGCTTTACATGGTCTTATGACCCCTTTGAGGTAATTTGCTAAGACTGGAACAGAAGACAACTCCCTTTGTGCATACCTAAAGACCAGAAATAAGAAGTACATGAACCAAAAAAATTGGGTAGAGAACACATTGCAGGAGGCTGAAGAATAGGTGCTTTCCAAAACTGCCTCTGAGACTCCTATACCCAAAGAAAAGACTCAGAAAATACCAAGAGAGGAGGACTCCCCTACAATCATTGAAGTCTCAGCCAAATAATTCAAGATCTATACAAAGAAGACTAAGACAAGTTCTAAGATAGATTTCCCACTACTTGAGGAAACATAGGGTACCATCGTGCTCATTGGCCTTCAAACCTTGAAGTTTTACAGCAGTACCACCGGTTCTCCATCATCCTCGACTACTAAAGAGACTCCAACTACAACACCTCATACACCAGAGACATTCACAGAACATAGGCAACTAGATATTTTCCAAAGATATAGAGAAATTAAACAAAGGAATGAAGCCCTTCATGATAACATCTATGCTCAATTCAGAAAGTAGTCTTCCTTAATTCAGCGCAGGCTCATTTCAGCCTATGACACAAAGAAGGGGAGAATTCATATGGCATTATTATAGGCACAGGTTCCACAACCAAAATCAATAGCTGACTTCAATCATACTACCTTTGATTTTGAGGCAAAGGATGTTCATCCTTTAGATCAGATGGACATGCACAGGAAAATAGGAGAAATGGTCTACTCAACCTTCACATAGACTGCCCTCACTGCTTCCAAACTACAATTGTCTTTGAACAATGTTCAATCTCAGCTCAAACTGGAGAATATTTCCTCCCTGGCCAAAGATAACAGAATTAAATATTTGGAGGAAATGGTGATTAAAGCAGGTTTTGATCCTGACAATTAAAAATCCATGGAAGAGGTCATTAAAAAGAAGAATGTTGATATAGCATCTCTAAGGAAGCAATTAAAGTTACCTGCGACTGAAGATCAACAAGAAAAGGAGTTAGGAGCGACAAAGTTATAGAAAGAAGAAATGTTGAAGCTAATGGTGGAGCAGAGTGTACAGATAAGGAGATGGAAGCAGAGATGACAAGTTGATCAAAGAGAAGGAGAAAAGTTCTCAACTTGAAGTAGCTCCTCTTGATGCAGTACCAATTTCATCCAAAATTCAAACAGGTATCCCTACGACATCTACAACACCATGAACATCTTACTCTGCAATACCTCCTTCCTCAACTACAGATGATTCAATTAACTTGTCCCAATCCCTGGAAAACATGTCTATACAACGAGAAGAAATAAATAAGTTAAGATAGGATGTGAAAACCCTACAGGAGAAGAGCAATAGATATGAAAATTCTCTCATGACAGAGATGCAGAAATCTCGGACACTTTCCCAAAGATTGTAGCAGATGGAAAAAGATACTGCCATGGGTAATATTCTGGTCCAGGTCTGTTGGAAATACTGGGGGGGGGGGGGGGGGGGGGTGGTGAATCAATATTTCTTTTCAATTGTTATTTTTACCAATTAAATCATTTATATTTAGAACACAAAATTAACAATAGGAATAAATGCTTTTATTAATATAATCTTACAATAAATCAAATACAATACATATAAGGTTCCAATCTATTATGAAGCACCAACTTGGACTTTTTGTGAGGCTCTAACGTCCAGGGCCCCAACCATCTAGTCAAGGCACCAACCTTGGATTTAGGAGCAATAACTCCAAGGACACCAATCCTTCCAATTCTGAGGTACCAACCCCAAGGGCTCCGACCCTATCTTGTCAAGATATGTTTGGTGGTAATTCTCTACTCCCAAAATCTTCTTCATTGAATTATGTCAATCTACAGCTTCACTGTAGTCTCCATGTTACATCATCGATGACAACCTGTCTTCATATGAAGGAGTCTTCACAACTCTTCATACTATCCACACAGAGTCTACAAAGTTACCTCATGATAATTTCAAATAGCCATCATGATCTCCAATAATGTCTCCACGATCTGCTGATGCTTTTCAACAAGATATCTTTGATAAGTTGCGTTAAGCCCTCAATATTTGCACAAAGGCACTTCTCTGTTTTCAACCCTCTATTCTTTACTGTTGTGGTAATTGTTTCAGGTGTAACTACTTCTCATTGTTCCTTCCATTGCAATCTCTTACTTCCCATAAACAAATTAACATACACTTCAATGCTGGTGCTGGCTACTGCTCCCTTCAAATGATGTCAGATGAAACTTTATTTTTCCCTTCACAAAATTGTTCTTCAGGTTGCATTATGTACCTAATTAATTCATCACTGGTCTGAGCCTTTCAAAGGTTAATCCGATCAACAGAGTTGCTTGACCTTTGGCTTCCTTCTGTCATGCTGGACCTTCGACTTTTTCTTTTTGTCTTGCTGGACCTTTGGCTTCCTTTTGTCCTGCTGGACCTACAACTTTTTTTGTTTCTTCCAATTCACCTGTTGTGAACTTTCCTTGTTCTTTGTTATAGATGCCTAATATGCTAGACCTTTGGCTTCCTTTTTTGCTCGCTTGATCTTTGGCTTCGTCTGCACTCGGTCGACCTTTTAGCTTCTCGACCTTCGGCTTCCTCTGTCTCTTCAAGTTCACCAATACTCAAAAGACACGTTCATTTGGAAGAGAGGCTGAATTACAATAAGTGTTGCATTTAAAATTATATCAGAGAGGCCCTTTTTCTATATTCATACAATAGGCTCATTATTTACAGAGGATTTCATAGGAGAGACTGTACCCAATGAGGTCCCACATCCACGTCATCAATCGAAATCGCAACTTTCGGAGGTCCTGCAATCACAACTCTTAACATCACTGATGTAATATGGCCGATATTCATACTGCTAATGAAATGGATGCTATATAATATTAAACAGTCGTCAATAGATCCGTTGGGTCCATAGCTCCATCGCAATCAGTGGTCTTTCGGGTCCACAAGTCTTATCACAATCGCATTTTACCATCGTTACATTTCTTAAAGTCTTGCGATATGCGACGAATGCGATAATTATTTAGGACGTATCATAATGGTGCAGTGGGTCCGCATACATATCGCAATCGACGGATTTAACGTGAACTTTGCGATTCAGCGGATGTGATATTATATTAAGTTGTCATAGTGGTGCAGTAAGGTCCATAATAATATCGCAATCACAGTTTTTACTGTGACATCCATTTATGAATTGCGATATGAAAGTTCTGATACAACAGATGCAATATTACAATAGTGTGTGTTATAATGGAGCAATCAGGTCCGTAGTAATATCGCAATTGGAGGTTTTAATGTGAAAATGCTTTAAACACTTGCGGTATGGCGGATGCGAAATTTCTTTAATATGTATTATAATGGTGTAGCGGGTCCACAATGTTATCTCAATCGACGGTTTGCGGGACTTCGACTAGCACATGGATTAAAAACCAGCCTTAACCCTCGCAGTTGACCGTGATCTAAGGGTTGACTATGAGATCGACAACTAGGATTGAGTATGGGATTTCAACCACGAGTGCGGGACTTGAGTCCGTACTTTCCTACCCCGCTCTTTCGATATGTTAACTCCTCTGATACTTCTGCAATACTCCTCTGATATGTTAACTCCTCTGATATTTCTCTGGTATTTCATGCGATATTACTGTTAACTCCTCCATTAACATTGTTTATGCACCTCCGCCAATGTGTTCCTCTTTGCTTCTCGTGGCTTCCAATGACCTCTTCTAATAGCTCTTCTTTGACTACTCCTGTTCTTGACTTCCAATGGCTTCCAATGGCTTCCAATGGCTTCCAATGGCTTCCAATGTCTTTCTAATGGCTTCCCTAATGGCTTTGCTCCTTGGCTTCTTGCTCCTATTTCTTCACGGATCTGCTCTACTTCTCCTTAGCTTCATATCATCATTTAGTATCTAGAATATTGCCATATTGACATCAATGACAATCTAGATGAACAATCTCCCCCTTTGTTATTAATGGAAATATTCTTCTTCTGTCCCCCTTTGATATCAATGGAAAATGAGTGCACAAGGACTCCCCCTGTCGAACTGCTTCTGTTCTTTATGCATAATATATTTTTGTGGGTATCTTACTCCCCTTGTCATGGTACTCTTCTTTTTACTCAAGATAGAAGTATGGCTACCTCATCATCAGCTAGAATATTATCCCCTCTTCATGTCCCAAAACTTCTTCATAATTCTTTCAACAATGCTTAAATATGCTCCACTTAAATGCTTAAAAAAAAACGGACTCCAAATAGTCATACAACAAATGTCCAAGTCCAATTTTTTTATGCTTCTACACCGTATTTTGTTGTCTCCATAGTTCGAATCAAGAGAAAATGCCACTGAAATTGTCATTCTCCCTATCTTTCTTCAAATCAGGATTCCTTTGTATCTATGTGCTTCTCCTTAAGTTACTGAGCTATATTTGACTGCACAACATTCTCCCTTCTATAGTCCTTTTTATGAGCCATCTTTTCCTTGTGTTCTTGTAAAAGTGTCTGCAAGTTATCTCCACTAGCAGATTTTGATATCCCATCTGTCACTTTCTTTTAAATTCTTTTTACTGATTGGCATCTTTTTGCAATGCTTCAGTTTTGTTAGATGCTGCCAACTACTCTTGCTTCAAGCTTCATTCCCAGATGTATTTGTTTGTTTGAAGGTCGCCTCTATTTGTGTCCATAATTTACCTGTTCTCACATTAAATCCTTGAGTCGAGACATAAACTTCCGTAATAATAGCAACATAGTTATTTGCCCTATTTCTCTAGTATTAGATGACCTTCTCCGTTGCTCCAATTTCTACTTAGTGATCAAGTGGAAAACATCTTCAACAATAGTCCAAAGAATAGTTAAGAGATCATGTTCTTCAATGGAGTGCTCCCGAGAAATGATCTTTATCCAAGAATGATTGTAATATAGCTCAACAAGGATTTCATAAGGACCCTTTCACAAATAGCTTCTGCAATAATGATCAAGAATCACAGGCTCCCCCTAATTGTATGCATCATCTCTTTTGGCAAATTCTTCCCATCAAATGCTTAGATTGTCGAAGATCAGGCCAATAACATGTGTTGTTGGCTGGAGAGTTCAAGGGACTTTCGGATTTTATTTGCTTCCTTCTCCATATTTGTGTAACTTTCTTATTTGGCATAGTTCTAGCTTGAGAAGGTGCCCAAATCAAGTTACAATTACATGCCATATGACCAATGTTATGACACTTGAAGCATTCTATGTTGTTCATGAATAAGAATTCATGACTTCTTCTTGCAAAATTGTTCCTCGGAGATTGTTGGGGACCATAATATCTATCTTTATGATATGCCCTACAATCTTTTTCCATGTGTCCAAAGTTTGTACAAGCATAACAATAACCAAGAAATAAACTTTGGTACCTGGGAGATGGAGATTTCCTTGATGTACTTCTGAAGTGTTTCTGCCTTGAGATCCTTTGATGATAACCATTGCTTCTCGCATCCTTGACATTATCTACATTTCTTCTTGGAGCGGGATTTCTTCCATTGTTGTCTTGACTCTTCTCCTTTCCTTTGCTGGAACTGGGAGCATCAACATTTCTTTCTAGCTTCCTCACATCCTTTTTGTTTGAAGCATTATCATTCTTGTTTGAGGATTCACCTTCATAGCCAAGACCTGATTTATCAAATGGGAATCTTTGATGGCTAAGCATGTCATCCAAGATGTTGTAACATGCATTGTTTATTGTTTATAACATTCATTTTTCATTTTTGAAAATACTTAAAAAGGAGACAAAGCAAAAGGAATGATATATCGGAGGTCAAAGGTTATATGGGCACACATGCATATATATATATATATATATATATATATATATATATATATATATATATATATATATCTCGCAAACATAACTCTATCGGAGTCAAAATACAAAGGGAAACGAAGGGAAAGATTGGATTTACAAAAGAAAACAAGTGTTAAAACATTAACATTGGACCCGAAATTTTATATGCTACATTCTAAAGTTCGTCGGGTCCGAAATATGGGTGGTTGGCTCCGCAGCGCCGATTGCGATTACTGATTGGGTTCCAAACCCGAAAATTCATATGGCATATTTTATAACATCGGCGGCTCTGTAAAACAATGAAAATAGAGGTTGGTGCATTCAATGATCGCCAATTGTGATAAATGATGGCGGACCCGAAATATATCTACGTTATATTTAACAGTGCGTCAGGTCCGTCACACCAATGACATAATATATGTATATATGGAAAACACCGACTGCCGATTACAATGAGGGGTATGCCTCGATAGTCGTGTGAGTAGTGTTAAAAGTGGAAAAAGCATGTCTTACATTATATTTTCGAAAACGTAGATGTGAAGGGTTTATATATAAGTTCAATATTTTCAAAGGTTCATAAAGGGCTGCTTGCGATTACGATGGTCGGACCCGATACTTTATGTAACATGTTTTATACTACAATCGGGTCCACCATATCACAGAATTGTTAAGACTGGATCTAATACACCATTTAATAAGCGCCGATTGTGATTTATAATGGAAAGTAACTGCAGCACTGAAAAATCAAATTGTTTCCTTTTCAGTTTAGCTTCACGTGTTTTGCATCAGTTTTGCTGTGTAAATGGAAAATTGGTGTTAAAATTAAATTTAAAGGAAAAGGCATTCGACAGCAGATTAACAGAGCAAGTCATATAATTGTCTTCTTTAAAATTTAGTTGTTTTCTATTATGTTATGTTCCTTGAGGTGTCTTTAAACCTTTGAAAATTTCTGTCATAGTTTTTAATTTAGATAGTTAGAAAGTAGTTTAGTAGTTTGACAGATTCAATAACTGTTCCAAAAATGTATAAAGGGGGAAAATTTACTAAGAAAGGGGGGAATTTTGGAGAACTAGGCCACTGTATTTCTAATAACATCATTGATTAATAAAACAACCAGAAGCTTCCAGGAGTTGTTACATATAATTTGTAAGTTTCACTATCATGTGTCATGCAATGTTTTCTTCTTTCTAAGTGTAGTAATGAAACTGCAAGGTAAAATCCCTCAAAGAGCGCTCCTATACTTAAAGTCCTCATTTCCTTTATAAATTATAGATAGTAGTTTCTGTGAAAGACCAGCATATTGTCTATGATTTATTCCTCATGATCATAATTCCTCTAAGTTACAGATAATAGTTCCTGTGAGAGATCAACATATTGTCTTTAACTTCCCTTTCAAACTTTCCTCATTCATCATTTATATTTAGCAACAAATGGCATTCTGAGAAGTTCTAATCATACATGTATTAAGAATCTAAGGCCAAGTTTTCCAAGTCCTTCATTTGGTAATCTAATAAACAATAAGTGACAGTAAATAATATTTATTAATGTCTTAAGCACAATTTCCCTACAGCTAGGAAATTGGTTTCTTAAGGAACAACATTAATTGGCGTCGTTGCCGGGGAGAGAAGACAAGAAGGTTTTTCCCCGGGTTTTCAATATTTTCCTCTAGTTGTTCAATGAGGAGGAAATATTTGGCTGTTTGAATAATAACAATAAAAGGCGACTCCATTGTAACAAAGACCACAGTCTGCAAAGTAATAAAATAAGAATACTTTTCCATAAGATTCATTAAGTTTGAAGTTGATCCTTGAGAGTGACAAGTTTCAGCAGTTGGTTGTATATGCACACCTGTGATTTTCACTTACCACATTGATTGGTGACTCTACTGGACTTTGAAGTTTTCTTTTCTGGGTTTTAATGGCTCTCCCTGCATTCTTAGTCCATAAATTTGATCCATTTGATTTTGCTGGGATCACTGGCTATCCCCATGATATGCCTGCATTTTCTGTATGGAATGAGTATCTTCCAAGGTTCAGTAGAAATGAATATGAAGATCTAGCTCATCATCTCCAAGAGTTTCATGAATGCATGGAGTAGTAGGGCATCTTTCATGAAGATGTTAAAATTAAATTGTTTATGTTTTCTTTGGATCAAGAAGCTAGGACTTGGTTCAGATCTCTGCCTTTTGCAAGAATTTCATCTTTGAAAGATTTCCATTCAGTATTCAATTCTTATTGTAGAATTTATTATCCACACAAGTTTCTTTTTGAAGATTGTTGTGAATATTATCATGCTAAAGAAACTTTAAAAGCTCATGATGATCTTGTTGAAGAAACTATTGATCTTGATGAATATATCAAGCATTCAAAGTTATGAACAACTCTCTGAAAGCAAAGAACTATCATTTTCTAAAAATGTTGTAGAAAATTCTTCAATAACCTCCCAAGCAGAGAATTGGTTGACTCTATTCCAAGCAGATCAAGAGGGTATTCAGATAGAGGAAATTTCAAGCATGCATCAAGAAATTCTACTCAGCAATCGAGAGGAGGAAGAAATAATTAAGATGCAAATAAATCCCCAGAGTTCTTATTTGGTTAAATTTGATGATCCTCCTATCTATAATGAAAGTGGTTTAAATGGGGAGTAGGATGAAGCTCTTCAAGTTTATCGGTTGGGTGCTGAACCTATAGGAAGAAATCAGCAAGTGGAATATGTTGGACAGTAATATCTTGAACCATCTATCATAGAAAATGATGCTTTTTCCTGTAAAAAGGAAGCTGATAAAGGGGTTGTATGCCATTGCATTGAAGAACACAATGATGCACATGGATCAGAGGTAAACAATTTGTTTTAAGTTGATCGTATGTCATATATTGATGTGAAAAAATTTCTTTTTCTTCCTAAGGGTATAATTACAAATTATGTTCAATCAAAGCTTAGAAACGGAAAGTGGACACATGAAAGTGACATAGATCATTTTCTTAAAGATGTTACTGATTGTTCTGTTAAGTGTATCATCCCAACAGAAGGTATATTTGGGCAAGAACCTTCATATATAGAGAATTTATTTGTTGGAGCTGATCAAGAACATGTTTTTTCTCATACTTTTGAAGATCCTACGACAGATTACATGGAATAATTTATTAGCAGTCTACACATATCTTTTGGTTGATATACTTCTAATTTTGGTTGTGAGCTGCTTTTATGCATAATTTATTTTTTGTTCAAGATGAATGGCATTTTCAAGATTCACTCACAGAATGGTTCTGGATTAAGCACTCAAATGTTAATCTGGTATCATTGGAAGATTGACTTCATCTGATTGAGGCTAGTCATGTATATATGTATGAACTTGTACATAAATAAGCTCAGGTGTTGTGTATGTGGTTTTCCAATTGCAATTCTATAGTTTAATCATTAGTTGATGAATAAGGGTGATTTTCCCAATTGGAAACTATTTTTCAGAGGTGTCAAACTTCAAGATTGTCAGGTTTTCAGATTTTAGGGTTTTCACAGTTTTGGACTCCATGCCAAACTAAGGCTACTAATCTACGATTCCTAATATTTTGTTATTAGAGTGCGAGTACAGATTTTCACATAGTTAAGACTTGGCGAGGCAATATATGACTGCATGCCCAATGGATAAGACAATGATATGAGGTTCTTAGTGCTTCCGGGACAAAAGCACCATCCCCAGGTGGAGCCAAATGTTGTAACATGCATTGTTTATTGTTTATAACATTCATGTTTCATTTTTGAAAATAATTTAAAAAGGAGACAAAGCAAAAGGAATGATATATCAGAGGTCAAAAGTTATATGGGCACACATGCATATATATATATATATCGCAAACATAACTCTATCGGAATCAAAATACAAAGGGAAAGACTGGATTTACAAAAGAAAACAAGTGTTAAAACATTAACACTGGACCCAAAATTTTATATGCTACATTCTAAAGTTCGTCGGGTCTGCAATATGGGTGGTTATCTCTGCAGCGCCAATTGCGATTACCGATTAGGTTCCAGACTTGAAAATTCATATGGCATATTTTATAACATCGGCGGGTCCGTCGAACAATGAAAATAGAGGTTGGTGCATTCAATGATCGCTGATTGCGATAAATGATGGCGAACCCAAAATATATCTACATTATATTTAATAGCTCGGCGGGTCCATCACACCAATGACATAATATATGTATATATGGAAAACATCGACTGCCGATTGCGATGAGGGGTATGCCTCGATAGTCATGCGAGCAATGTTAAAAGTGGAAAAAGCACGTCTTACATTATATGTTTGAAAGTGTAGATACAAAGGGTTTATATATAAGTTCAATATTTTTAAAGGTGCATAAAGGGCCGCTTGTGATTACGATGGTTGGACCCGATACTTTATGTCACATTTTTTATACTACCGTCGGGTCCACCATATCGCAGAATTGTTAAGACTGGATCTGATACACCATTTAATAAACGCAGATTGTGATTTATAATGGAAAGTCAATGCAGCACTGAACAATTGAATTGTTTCCTTTTCAGTTCCGCTTCACACGTTTTGCATCATTTTTGCTGTGTAATGGAAAGTTGGTGTTAAAATTAAATTTAAAGGAAAAGGCATTCAACAACAAATTAATAGAGCAAGTAAGAGATTATTGTCTTCTTTAAAATTTAGTTGTTTTCTGTTATGTTATGTTTGAGGTGTCTTTAAACCTCTGAAAAGTTCTGTAATAGTTTTTAATTTAGATAGTTAGAAAGCAGTTTAGTATTTTGACAGTTTCAATAACTATTCCAGAAATGTATAAAGGGGGAAAAATTTACTAAGAAAGGGGGGAATTTTGGAGAACTAGGCCACTGTATTTCTAATAACATCATTGATTAATAAATCAACCAGAAGCTTCCAGGAGTTGTTACATATAATTTGTAAGTTTCACTATCATGTGTCATGCAATATTTTCTTCTTTTTAAGTGTAGTAATGAAGTTGGAGGGTAAAATCCCTTAAAGAGATCTCCTATACTTAAAGTCCTCATTTCCTTTCTAAGTTATAGATAGTAGTTTCTGTGAAAGACCAACATATTGTCTATGATTTATTCTTCATGATCATAATTCATCTAAGTTACAGATAATAGTTCATGTGAGAGATCAGCATATTGTCTTTAACTTCCCTTTCAAACTTTCCTCATTCATCATTTATATTTAGCAGCAAATGGTATTCTGAGAAGTTCTGATCATAAATGTATTAAGAGTCTAAGGCCAAGTTTTCCAAGTCCTTCATTTGGTAATCTAATAAACAATAAGTGACAGTAAATAATCTTTATTAATTTCTTAAGCACAATTTCCCTACAGCCACGAAATTGGTTTCTTAAGGAACAACACAAGGCTTGAGAGCTCTTCAAGATTTTTTCCATCCCTTCAACCTTTTTCCTGAGGGAGATAATCTCTTCTTCGAATCTTTCAAAATCATTATTCTTCTCTGTAAGTTGTTTCTCAGTTTCTTCCTTGATACGAGTAGATTCATTTGCTTATATTTTAAGGGAGATGATATCTGACTTCATTTTGAATATTTCTTCATTTTCATTCTCCAGACTACTCTCCATTTCTTCCTTGATTCTTGTAGCTTTACATGTTTCGACCTTGAGAAGGTTGAGGTCAGATTTTAGTTTGAAGATTTCTCCATCCTTTGCTTTTAGTTGACATATCATGGTGTTTCTCTCCTTTTTTTCTTCATCAACCTATCCTTCTATGATTGCCAATGCTTCCATTGTCTTCTCAGCTCCTTGTACTAACTTTCTTGCTCCTTGTAGTTGAGATTTGAGAGAGGAGACCTCTACCTTGTACTAACCAATCTCTTCTTCAAGTTTGTTCAAGCTCTTGTGCCTTTGTTCAAGTTGACTTGACAAGGTATCTTCCCATTTCTTTGCTTTATCCAATTGATTTGTAATGGATATGACTTCTCCATGATGCTTTCTTTTTCTTTAATGAAATTCCTTCTTAAGTTTGGCAAGCTCTTCTTCCCTTTCTTCTACTTGAAGCTTGACAAGGTCAACTTTCTTCCTTGTTTGGTCTTGGTCACCAAATAGTGATTTCATATTAAGTTCCTCGTTTTCCTTTTTCAAATTGATAATCTCTTCCATGGCAACCATAAGTTTAGCGAGGAGATCTTCTACAAAATCTTTTTCATTCTCTTCATCTTCTAGGTCTTCTTTAGCCTGGATGTCATCATTCTCATTTTCAACTTCTACGATGGGTTCTGGATTTCCTTC
Source organism: Pinus tabuliformis (assembly GCA_031772625.1). NCBI lineage: Eukaryota > Viridiplantae > Streptophyta > Pinopsida > Pinales > Pinaceae > Pinus > Pinus tabuliformis. The sequence goes on along the minus strand of CM062819.1, from coordinate 1,978,848,424 downwards.
TTGGTTTCCATCATCTTCTTGACTGGTGGTCATGGCCAATGCTCCTTTTGAATGAAGGTCATGAAGTTTGTCCCATATACCCTTTGCTGACGAACATTTTCCTAAATTATTCTTTATAGAATCTGGTAGCTCATTCAAGATTGCCTTCATTTCTTTTGCATTGTACTCCTTGGATTCTCTATCCATCATGCTATCAACAATCACTGATTTCTAGATTTCAATGCCTTGAGTCTTTAAGAAATTCCTCATTCTTTCTTCCCATATATTAAAGTTTCCATTGAACCATGGAGCCTCCTCAAATTGATTGTCTTCTATTTCAGTGGTAGAGGGAGACATATCTTTAGGAGGATTGGAGACTTTCTTACTTGGCTTCACCATTTGTGTTCTAAAGATCAACCTTCAAGCTATTAGGATTTGAGTGAAGGTACTAGCTCTGATACCAATTATAAGAAATACTGGAGGGGGGGTGAATCAATATTTCTTTTCAATTATTATTTTTACCAGTTAAATCATTTATATTTAGAACACAAAATGAACGACAGGAATAAATGCTTTTATTAATATAATCTTTACAATATATATAAGGCTCCAATCTGTTGCCAAGCAGCAACTTGGACTTTTTGTGAGGCTTCAACCTCCAGGGCCCAAACCCTGTCTAGTCAAGGCACAAACCTTGGATTTAGGAGCACCGACTCCAAGGACACCAACCCTTCCAATTCTGAGGCACCAACCCCAAGGGATCCAACCCCATCTTGTCAAGATATGTTTGGTGGTAATTCTCTACTCCCAAAATCTTCTTCACTGAATTCTGTCAATCTACAGCTTCACTGTAGTCTCCATGTTACATAATCAATGACAACCTGTCTTCATATGAAGGAGTCTTCACAACTCTTCATACTATCCACACAGAGTCTGCAAAGTTACCTCATGATGATTTCAAACAGCCATCATGATCTCCAATAATGTCTCCACGATCTGCTGATGCTTTTCAACAAGATATCTTTGATAAGTTGCGCTAAGCCCTCAATATTTGCACAAAGGAACTTCTATGTTTTCAACCCTCTGTTCTTTACTGTTGTGGTAATTGTTTCAGGTGTGACTGCTTCTCATTGTTCTTACTATCACAATCTCTTACTTCCCATAAACAAATTCACATACACTTCAATGCTAGTGTTTGCTATTGCTCCCTTCAAACGATGTCAGATGAAACTTTATTTTTCCCTTCACAAAATTTTTCTCATGTTGCGTTATGTACCTAATTAATTCATCACTGGTTTGAGCCTTTGAAAGGTTAATCCATTCAACAGAGTTGCTCGACCTTTGGCTTCTTTATATCCTGGTGGACCTTCGGCTTCCTTTTGTCCTACTGGACCTACGACTTTTTCTGTTTCTTCCAGTTCACCTGTTGTGAACTTTCCTTGTTCTTTGTTATAGATGCCTGATACGCCTGACCTTTGTCTTCCTTTTTCGCTTGCTTGATCTTCGGATTCCTTTGTGCTTGCTCAACCTTTTGGCTTCTCGACCTTCGGCTTCCTTTGTCTCTTCGAGTTCACCAATACTCAAAAGACACGTTCATTTGGAAGAGAGGTCGAATTACAATAAATGTTTCATATTAAAATTATATCAGAGAGTCCCTTTTTTATATATTAATACAATAGACTCATTATTTACGGAGGATTTCATAGGAGAGACCATACCCAATGAGGTCCCACATCCACGTCATCAATCGCAATCGCAACTTTCGGAGGTCCCGCAATCGAAACTCTTAACATCACCGATGTAACATGGCCGATATTCATACTGCCAATGAAATGGACCCGATATAATATTGAATAGTTGTCAATAGATCCATCGGGTCCATAGCTCCATCGCAATCGATGGTCTATCGGGTCCACAAGTATTATTGCAATTGAAGTTTACCATCGTTACATTTCTTCAAGTCTTGTGATATGCGACAGATACGATATTTCTTTAGGACGTATCATAATGGTGCAGTGGGTCCGCATACACATCACAATCGATGGATTTAACATGTCATCCCTTTTGAACTTTGCAATTCAAAGGATGCGATATTACATTAAGTTATGTCATAGTGGTGCAGTCGAGTCCATCGTAATATCGCAATCGCAGTTTTTACTGTGACATCCATTTAAGAATTGCGATATGAAAGTTCTGATACATCGGATGCGGTACTACAATAGGGTGTGTTATAATGGAGAAATCGGGTCCGTAATAATATCGCGATAAGAGGTATTAACGTGAAAATGCTTTAAACACTTGCGGTATGGTGAATGCGATATTTCTTTAAGATGTATTATAATGGTGCAGTGGGTCCACAATGTTATCTCAATCGACGGTTTGTGGGACTTCGACTGGCACATGGATTAAAAACCGGCCTTAACCCCTGCAGTTGACCATGATCTAATGGTTGACTATGAGATCGACCGCTAGGATTGAGTGCAGGACTTGAGTCCGTACTTTCCTACCCCCGCTCTTTCGATATGTTAACTCCTATGATACTCTGCAATACTCCTCTGATACGTTAACTTCTCTGATATTTCTCTGGTATTTCATGCAATATTACTGTTAACTCCTCCGTTAACACTGTTTATGCACCCCCGTCGATGTGTTTCTCTTTGCTTCTCATGGCTTCCAATGACCTCTTCTAATAGCTCTTCTTTGATTGCTCCTATTCTTGACTTCCAATGTCTTTCCAATGGCTTCCCTAATGGCTTTGCTCCTTGGCTTCTTGCTCCTATTTCTTCACGGATCTGCTCTGCTTCTCCTTGGCTTCATATCATCATTTAGTATCTAGAATATTGCCATATTGACATCAATGACAATCTAGATCAACAAGGTCGAAGAAAATATTTGGAAACATAGCAATGAAGACATGATAGATATTTGGCCTTCAATACAAATCATATTTGAGCAGCAGGAACAAATTGAAAGATCTAATGAAGCCACTGAAGAATTCAAAAAATAGTTGGGTGACAAACCCAGTGAAGCTACTAAGCTCATCAAGTTCCTCAACTCTAAAAATAAACAAGAATTAGAAGAGATGGAGATTTAAGATAGAACAAAAACGATACTGGAGGTCAAAAAGCTGCTGACTAAGAGAAATATAATGAGGAAGCTTGAAGAAAAGTGTCAAATTTTGGACATTGGTGTATAGAGGTTCTTCAACAAGCTGGAAACCCTCTACAAAAAAGGACTTCCTAATTTATTAGTAATAAATGATAAGCTGAGTACGTGGTTCAATTATAGTGAGAAATTAACAACCAAGGCTAAAGATGATTCTAAAGTTGCAGGAGGAAGAATCAACATGACAGGAAAAGCATTCTTGGAAGCATTGACATATTATTTGGATATCTAGTACGAGATTAAACACATCTTCATTTCCAAACCAACATTTGCAAAATACACTGAAGTGGACGAAGTTTATAGAAAGTTACTGAAGGCAACTATCCCTAGCGAGTAGCGTTGGGATAAATTATGCGAATTACTAGAGTAAGCAGAGGATTTTGTTGTACAACTCAGCAAACACAACAGGATTCGAAAGGCTAGACAGTCAACAATTCCACAAATTTAGTGCCAGCACTTCAATCAGTTCAAATTCTCCTAATTTTTTGTAATAAGTTAGATAGATTCAATTTAGGAATTCCTAAATACATCCTAGTCGGATTTGACATGATTTTTCGTAAATATCTTATAAATACTTCTCTTTTTGAAGTATCAAGGGTTGATTTTGTTGATTTCTATGTTCCACAAAGCCATTGTACTTTTTTATTCGATGGGCTGATTAATAATAAAAGGACATTTTCAGAGGACTCATGTGTTAAACTATCTGGTCATGTGCTTCTCTCATTGTTAATTTTTTATTACTTTGTTTCTGTTGTGCCTTAAGAAACCAATTTCCTGGCTGTGGAGAAATTGTGCTTAAGACATTAATGTTTGTAATTACTGTCACTTATTTGTCACTTTATTTTTTGTTGTATTCTCAAATGAAGGACCTGGAGAACTTGGTCTTTAACCCTTAATACATATGTGACCGGAAAATCTTAGAATTCCATTTGTTGCTAGATATAAATGATGAATGAAGAAAGCTTGAAGGAGAAGTTTAAGATAATATGCTGCTTAACACAGAACCTACTATCTGTCACTTAGAAGAATTATGAAAATGAGAACTGAATCATAGACAATATGATGCTTGACGCATAAACTATTATTTGCAACCCTTGGAGAAGTTAAAGATATTATGCTTCCTTACACAGAAACTATTATCTATAACTTAGAAAGGAAGATGAAAACTTAAAGTATAGGAGCGCTCTTTTAAAGGATTTTAACTTTATCTACATAAGCAAATAAAGACCTGCAGCTTCATTATTATACTTGAAAGAAGAAAACATAAGATGACAAATGACAGAGAAGTTACAAAATTATACCCAACAATTCATGGAAACCTCTGATTCTTTCATTAATCAACAACTATACCAGGAATACAGTGGCTTAGTTTCCAAGTTCTCCAAAATTCCAACAACTTTACAATTCCCTTTTCGGACTTTTATCTCTTCCCTCTCTGATTAACTATCAAATAAATTTTGGAAATTGATTTCTCGAAGCAGCTAATAAACCGCTTTATAACAGTTATAAAACTATTTCCTATTTGAAATCATTCAACTTTATTACATATAAAATATTGAAACTCGGAACATATGTAAAATTGTGCCAAAAGCTTTAGGAGGGGTCCACATATAGGTCGGGAGTGTTCTGATTGGCAGAAACACAAAGAAACCCAACCAATCACCTTTTCTTCGGACTTGGCTATAACACTGATTTTCCCTTTATACAACGAAATTAACGCAAACCTTTGGTTTACCACAGAACTCAAAAAGAATTAAATTTGTTGTATAAACCCATTGGTTCCACCTTTTCAGTGCTCTGTTAACTTCCCATCACTAATCACAATCGGCACTTTCAATTGTTATATCAGTATAAACCTTTACAATCCACGCTAAGACGGACGCGCTGAAAGAATTAAACATAATACATATGTAAAATCGGGTCCGGAAACTCCATCGCTCATCACAATCGGCAAAGGAACCAACCTATATGCATAAAACACTTTGCGGACCCGCCAGAGTTATAAATCATGACATAATTAATATCGGGTCCGGCCTATCGCAAATCGCAATTGGCGGAACCATATACATATATATAACTGCGGACCCGCCGGAATTATAAAACGCCACATATAGTGTTTCGGGTCTGTCATCGCAAATCACAATCGGCAGAACCCAACGTATATGCATAAGGCGCTCTGCGATACGTCGGACTTGCCGAGACTTTTAAACATAATGTAATAACTTTCGAGTCTGGCCCATCGCGAATCGCAATCGGCGGAAGCTGAGGTGATACTCCATATAACTGTATTAATATGATTTGCGATTGCGATTCGATCATATGCTAACATATATATATATATATATATATATGTCGGGTCTGGCCCTCATTGCATGACTATTTACATTGCGATTTGACTTGATCGCATGGGCCGATTCTTTAACAATTATTTCCTTTGTGATTTTGATATACAATAAACAAAATACTTCATTCCTTTTAGACTTTGCGAATGTAAAGAAAATAAGGGAGCTTCATTGAGGTTGAACCCCTGCAGTGATTTTAGACTGCGCATTGTGATAAAACTGATAAATAATTTTAAAACACAATATAAGCTACAACATCTGGCTCCAACTGGGGATAGTGTTTTTGCCACAGAAGCACTAAGAACCGCATATCAGTGCCTTATCCATTGGGCATGGAGTCCAAAACTGTGAAAACCCTGAAATTTAATAAACTGAAAACTGACATTCTTGAAGTTTGAGACCGTTTCCAACTGGGACAGTCATCCTTATTTATCCACTAAAATTGAACTAAAGAACTGCAACTGAAAACGAAATGCTCAACACCTGAGCTTATTTATGTACAAGTTCCCACCTATGTGCATGACTGATCTCCATTAGGTGAAGTCAATCTTCCAATGGTACCAGGTTAGCATCTAAGTGTCTGATCTAGAACCATTCTGCCATATAATCTTGGAAATACAATTCATCCTGAACAAAAAATAAATTATGCATAAGGGCAACTCACAACAAAAGTTAGGAATATATCCACGACTGTAGACTGCTGATAAATTCCTCCATGTAATCTGCCACAGGATCTTCAAAAGTATAAGAAAAAATATGGTCTTGATCAGCTCCAAAAAAGAAAGTCTCTATGTACGAAGGTTCTTGCTCAAATAGACCTTCTGTTGGGATAATATGCTCAACAGAACAATCAGCAACATCTTAAGAAACCAATTTCCTAGTTGTGGAGAAATTGTGCTTAAGACATTAATGTTTGTAATTACTGTCACTTATTTGTCACTTTATTTTTCGTTGTATTCTCAAATGAAGGACCTGGAAAACTTGGTCTTTAACCCTTAATACATATGTGACCAGAAAATCTCATAATGCCATTTGTTGCTAGATATAAATGATGAATGAAGAAAGCTTGAAGGAGAAGTTTAAGATAATATGTTGCTTAACACAGAACCTATTATCCGTCACTTAGAAGAATTATGAAAATGAGAACTGAATCATAGACAATATGCTACTTGACACAGAAACTATTATCTGCGACCCTTGGAGAAGTTAAAGATAATATGCTGCCTTACACAGAAACTATTATCTATAACTTAGAAAGGAAGATGAAAATTTCAAGTATAGGAGCGCTCTTTTAAGGGATTTTAACTTTATCTACATAAGAAAATAAAGACCTGCAACTTCATTACTATACTTGAAAGAAGAAAACATAAGATGACACGTGACAGAGAAGTTACAAAATTATACCCAACAATTCATAGAAACTTCTGATTCTTTCATTAATCAACAACTATACCAGAAATACAGTGGCTTAGTCTCCAAGTTCTTCAAAATTCCAACAACTTTACAATTCCGTTTTCGGGCTTTTATCTCTTCCCTCTCTGATTAACTATCAAATCATTTTTGGAAACTGATTTCTTGAAGTAGCTAATAAACCACTTTATAACAGTTATAAAACTATTTCCTATTTGAAATTATTCAACTTTATTACATATAAAATATGGAAACTCGGAACATATGTAAAACTACACCAAAAGCTTTGGAAGGGTTCCATATATATGTCAAAAGTGTTCTAATTGGTGAAAACATAAAGAAACCCAACCAATCACCTTTTCTTCGGACTCAGCTTTAACACTGATTTTCCCTTTATACAACGAAATTAACGCAAACCTTTGGTTTATCGTGGAACTCAAAAAGAATTAAATCTGTTGCATAAACCCATCGGTTCCGCATTTTCAGTGCTCCGTTGACTTCCCATAGCTAATCACAATCGGCGCTTTCAATTGTTATATCAGTATAAACCTTTACAATCCATGCTAAGACGGACGCGCCGAAAGAATTAAACATAATACATATGTAACATCGAGTCCGAAAACTCCATCGCTCATTGCAATCAGCAAAGGAACCAACCTATATGCATAAAATGCTTTGCGGACCCGCCGGAGTTATAAATCATGACATAATTAATATCGGGTCTGGCCCCACTGGAATTATAAAACGCCACACATAGTGTTTTGGGTCTGTCATCGCAAATCGCAATCGGTGGAACCCAACATATATGCATAAGGCACTCTGTGATATGTCGGACCTGCTGGGACTTTTAAACATAATGTACTACACTTTCGGGTCTGGCCCATCGCAAATCGCAATCGATGGAAGCTGAGGTGATACTCCCTCTAACTGTATTAATATGATTTGCGATTACAATTCGATCATATGCTAATCTGTGTGTGTGTGTGTGTGTGTATATATATATATATATATATATATATCGGGTCTGGCCCTCATTGCATGACTATTTACATTGCAATTTGACTTGATCACATGGGTTGATTCTTTAACAATTATTTCCTTTGTGATTTCGATATACAATAAACAAAATACTTCATTCCTTTTAGACTTTGTGAATGTAAAGAAAATAAAGGAGCTTCATTAAGGTTGAACCCCTACAGTGGTTTTAGACCGCACATTGTGATAAAACTGATAAACAAGCTTAAACACAATATAAGCTACAACAGTTTCCATGCTTATGTTTTTTGAAATCTTAATTATTCAATAGAAATTTGAAGGAAAAGATTTGTTGAAAGATACACTTTGATCTTGGCTATGAATAATTTTAATGTTTTCTTCTGATATCATGTTAACGAATTCTTAATTACTCTTTAACTTCAATTGAACTTATATCTTTTCTTCCACTCCATTTCATTTTAATATAAAATATCCAATTAGTCGAGCTACCTTGCCCTGTGAAACTCCATTCCAAAAGCTAAAACAAACCCCTTTTAAACTGTAGACTCCATAGCCAATGGAAGTTTCAGGCACTTAATCAACCAATCCATTTTAAATTCAAAACTTCGAACCTTCATAACTAGCCTAATATCTAATACAATAAAGTTAAATCAAATAGAGAGATCCCTCTCTAAAGCTGGCAGGGCTAGATCCCAACTTCCAAAGTGGTTTTGTGGTTACCTTTGTGATTTTCTTCTGCAATCTCGAAAAACTACAGAGTGCTAAAAAAGATTTCAATGACCAATATTAGATCTTAATCGATGGCAAGGATTAACTTGAAGTCGATCTGTGTGAGTTTCTAGAACATTCACGCCATAAATTAATTAATTTTGGTTAATTAGTCATATTCCCTAAGTTTAGACTTAGGAAATATTTAAAAACCGACTAATAATCTAATTAAGTCATTTCTAGGTGGAATTTCCATAAATAATTCTTAGGTTTTGGAGATCTCATGTGTTCTAGCCTTTCCACAAAATTTCGTGGCTAGAACACATTCGATGCTACAAAAACTAACACTCTGTCTTAGCGAGGAATGCCTTCTAGTGTTTTTGCCCCTTGTGGCAACACCCTGTCTCTGCATCATCTCCTGTCACGCCACTGCTACCCACCAACTTCGATGCAACTCTGATATGTGTTGCATCTGTGCTATTGTTGACCCTACAAAAATGTTGCCGACACTATATTTTCACTGCAACTCTCTCTCTATATGTTGCTGCTGCAACTGCAATATATGCAACTGAAAAGCATCTTAAATATGGAATCAATTGTGATCAATATGATACATCTGTCACCTGAGTGTATCACTGCTACTAGTATACATGCTATCATTGAGGCATCTACACTGCGCTCCCCAGTATCTGACATGCAACTAGACTCTACATCTATCACTTTGGCATCTGACTGCATCTACTGCCACTGATCCATCCTATTATTGAAATATTGTGGGCCCCGTAGCAAGGTATTGATCCAAGAGGTGGACCCCCTCAAGAATCCTGCCCATATATAGCACTCTGGGGCTACAAACCAAGTCACCCCATTTAACTCTCGGGGTTATGTCAACAAACATATTGAAGTCTTCCTCCAGCTTGGAGGAAAGCCTATCGATCACTGTTGATGCTGCATGTTGGTCCTGCTTCTCCTCCTTGTCCTTCTTCCTGAGAGGACATTGGGTGATATAGTGACCAAATTCACCACATCTGAAGCACTTAACCTTCGACAAATCCTTCTTCTTCTTTCGCTGCTCCCCTTTTCCTTGATTGGGACCCTTTGATGCGAGGGCCACATTCTCATCCTCCTTCACCTGATTTGACCTGTTGTTTTTGCCACTAATGGAGCTCTTCCCTAAGTCTCGCCTCAACTCCTCCTGCTACAAATCGACCCACATCCTATCCCACTATGGCAAGGTTTCTCCACCCAAAATGCTTTGGATGAATACTGTTGGCATTATGTTTTCTGGTATGACTGTATGTTACAGATGTTGTACTTGATGGCAACTCCAGTGGTAAGGCTCTCAGTTTGTTGGAAATTAAGAAGGACGCAGGAAATCGGTTCAGAATGTGCATCCCCGCAGGTATACCATGCAGAACCCGCGTCCAGGGACGCCGGCCAGCCGTTCAGGAGGTGCGTCTACCCAGTGCACACATTTCAAGGCAGAGAAAAGCACGTGGGGGTTTCTTGTGTGGTATCTAGCCGACGGTTTTGTGTTTCTATGGTGTCGGCTCGTGGTATTGTTCCATGTTTTGGGGAGGAGCTTTCCTATATAAAGCAAAGGAGTTCATTTGGATTGAGCATCGTCTTTGGTTGAATATCTTATTTGGTGAGATCTAGTCCAGATCTAAGAGGGCGAATCTTCTAATGGACTGTGATCTCTATGGCGCATGATCAGATCTGTAGATCTGACTGTTTGGGTTAGTCTTGAAGTCTTCATATCATTTATATCTGAAGGGACGCAGGTTCAGTGGAAGAAAAGTGCGCCGGGACGCAGGTACTATAAAGGGCAAGTGCGCCGAGACGCAGCACAGTAGAAATAGACCTGCGTGGGGACGCAGGGCGATCAAGGTTTAGGTGCGTCTCTGAAGTAGAAGGACGCGGCGCGATAATGTTTTCAGGTGCGTCTCTGTAGCGAAAGACGCGGCGCGATAGTATCTTTTGGTGCGTCCCTGAAGCAACAGAACGCAGAGCAGTCAAAGGAACAGTGCGGGGGCACGCAGCGGAGCAGAAGGTTATCTGCGTGTGGACGCAGAGTAGCAGAAGGTTAATGGCGTCTGGTCGCAGGCCACAGAAAGAAAAACTGCGTCTCTGTTTTTAAGATGTTCTGTTGATTGAATTTCTCTATTGATAAGGTGTTCTGGGTTAGTTCTGTTGTTGCTGATCTGATATCTGTAGTGATCTATATCTGTTATGTACTTGTTGATTATCTGATGCTTTATGAAAAGAAGTAGGGGGTTGTAGCTCCCTTCCAGGAGTAGACTGGAAAACGAGAGAGAGAGAGAGAGAGTTGTAGCTCTCTGCAGGTTGCAGCCTGCGTACTGGTAAAGGACTGCACCAGTACGAAATCATTGTAAAAGAAGTTTCTAAATTGAAAGAAGATAGAGACATATTGCAGCAGGTGGTTTTCACCCACATTGGGTTTCCACCTTACATCTTGTGTTCTTTGGTGTGACTATCTGTTTTTCTTGCTCATTATTTTATGGTACTGACATGCAAAAATAATTCAAAGATCAAATAAGGGAGATTATTAAATTACTAGATAATACTGATTCACCCCCCCCTCTCAGTATTATTTCCAACAAATACCTGCCATTCCTTGGAGTCATTGTTGAGTACCAATCATACTAGCTCTATGGCTTGAGGTGCTGCTCCAACAATTGACAATTGATCCTGGATCTCCTGAATCCTAGTAAGGTAAGGGTCTATACATTCCCATTTCTACATCCTGGTGCATCTCAACTTATCCTCCAAGTACATCTTCCACTGCTCGGAAGTGCCTAGGTATAGTGTGGAAAGTGTATCACACATCTACTTGGTCGTTCCCTGGTTCACTATGTGTGATACAATGTGATCTCTAACACCGTCAAGAATCAATCTCTTTTTCCTTGCCATCTCCTTTTGATATTCCTTTTATTGATCTACATCGGTGGGGGATAGCTACCACTGCACCTGTGAATGGCTTCAAGCCATATTTATCTAGAAGGAAGGACATCCTTGCCTTCCAGATGACATAGTTGGAAGCAACGTTCAAACTATCATGATCTCGTAGCCCGTTAGTGGGCATCTCAAAAAATAAGTCAAAATCCTCCTCTTCTCTTCTGCTCAGCTGCTGCTAGGCTCTACACACTCCCTGTTGGAGTGAGTAAATCTACTCACAACAACTGTTGATTTGAAAGAGAAAAATGAACTTCTGAAGCTAGAAGTCCCCTGAGGAAAATTTCCCTCAGTGTGTGCTCTTTCTTCCTCCTAACACTATTTTTCACTAGCAATTGCTACAAAATATTGCATCCAGCGAGAGATTTTCTCTACAAAGAAAATAGAGGTTGCTCCCTCTACCTCTTGTAATCCTCAAATTGGAGAAATCTGATTTCTCTGTTGCTCTCTCAGATAAATCACTTTTTCCTCAAGAAATTGACCCTCCTGGCCAAGAAACTGCGCTGCCTCTGAGGGTTTTGAACTACTTCTTACGCAGAGCTATGAAATTTCTCTTCCCTTCTACTACTGAGATCTCCGGCTTACAATATGCATTTTGATACCATGGGAAAAATCGATAACCAGATTCCTATTGCAACAACTGGAAATAATTCTCCTAAGTGTTCAATTAATTTTAAAAATTTATTTACTGTGTGCTACAACAAATATTGAATCAATCACATTGCAACCTACACAAATAAACTGCGGAAGAAATAAAGATTGGAAGATATACTAGCACACGCACACATAAAATAACATAGTTATTTTTGGATCAATGTCCCCAGAAAAACCCAACTCGGGAAAACCGATGCAACAACTGAGGGTTTTATTATTATGCAACAGTGAAATAAACTGAGTACAACTAGATGCCAAAACTGGAAATACTATAGAGAAACACCGGCAAGAAAATATAGAGAGGAGATATTCCTCACTTCAAAGGAAAATCCCAATGCTGACCTCAACTCAAATTGAGCCGTCCAAACTGCCTATACGCAATCACTACGTCACCCTAGTGCAGTTGCTGCTACTCTCAGCTTGGAACAAATTCTCCTCAAGCCGTCTTACCAGCTACTATCTGGGAAAAATTCTCTCCTAGCCTCTTGAACCTTTGCCCAGCGTCTGGAACTGAAATTCTGCTTCTCCACAACAATTTGAATTTGCCTCTAGAGGCTACTCCCCTGCTCTATGTCAGCCTCTCTATGGCTTCTTTTCCTCTCTGCAAATGCACTCACTGGATTAGGGAATCTTCCTCCGGATTCACTGTCCCTTCCTCTCTCTCATTGCTTCGATTTCTCTAGCTCTCTTTCCGGCAACTGAATGTTGCTACTCAGGAAATTGATCTGTTCATGAAATCAAACTGCTCAATTGATTTTTCCAAGCCCTATCGACTTCTTATAATCCTCTATTGAGACTTCAACGACCAATTTTGATCTTAAGTGATGGCTAGGATTAACATGAAGTCGATCTGTGTGAGTTTCTAGAACATTCACACCATAAATTAATTAATTATGATTAATTAGTCATATTCCCTAAGTTTAGACTTAGGAAATATATAAAAACTCACTAATAATCTAATTAAGTCATTTATAGGTGGAATTTCTAGAAATGATTTTTGGGTTTTCGAGATCTCATGTATTCTAGCCTTTCCACAAAATTTCCTGGCTAGAACACATCTAATGCTACAAAAATTGACAGTCCCTCTTAGCGAGGAATGTGTTCTAGTGCTGCTGCCCCTGTAGCAACATCCCGTCTCTGCATCATCTCTTTTCACGCTATTGATGTATGGTTGTTGTTGCCCACCAACAACTGCGCAAATTTGGTATGTGTTGCATTTGCTTTGTTGCTGACCTTGCAAAATTGTTGCCAACACTGCATCTGCACTGCAACTACCTCTCCATCTGTTGCTGCTAAAGCTCCAACATCTGCAACTGAAAAGTATCATAAATACTGAATCAACTGTGATCAGTGTGATACATATGTCACCTGAGTCTCTGACTTCTGCTAGTATTTGCGCTGCTGCTAACTCTACACTGCTGCTAACTCCGCACTGCTACCAACTCTGCACTACGCTCCCCAACATCTAACATGTAAATAGAATCTACATCTGCCACTATCGCATCCAATTGCATCTACTACCATTGATCCATCCTACTACTGAAACACTGTGGACCCCATAGCAAAGTATTGATCCAAGAGGTGGACCTCCTCAAGAATCCTGCCCATATATAACACTCTTGGGCTACAAAACCAAGTCACCCCATTTCACTCCTGGGGGTATGTCATCAAACATAGCAAAGTCTTCCTCCAGCCTAGAGAAAAGCCTACTATTCTCTGTTGATGCTACCTGCTGGTTCTGCATTTTTTGCTTGTCCTTCTTCCTAAGAGGACAATGGTGTGAAATTTTTTGAATCTACACATCAGAAATCCTACTGTAATCATTGGTTTATCATCTCCTACTTGTTATTACATTCAGCAAGTTATTTAATTTATAAACAGCGATGAAAAACACTACCGCAGATTACACTGACATACAGATCATAAACTGAGAATATATGAGACAAACACATAAGGAACACCATTATTTTTTGAAAACACGTCCTTGGAAAAACCCAATGCGGTAAAACCGTTGCATCATATAGAGGGTTTGTATTATTAAGCAAGAAGAATCTGAGTATAATTGGTTGCCTCTCACAATGGCTAACCTTTCGGAGAAATCTCAGCAGTAAGAAATACATACGAGGGTTTACCTCGTTCTCCAAGTCACAACTGATCCATTGAGTGACTTGACCCCCGCAAGCACTGTGAAATCCCAACGCAATCCCTGCTTGGGCCAGCATCTTTCCTCTAGGAGACTGCGTCACCCCTTCTACTAGATCAATTTACTAGAGGAAGACCACTGCTCAGTCGTCCCGACTCAGAACCTCGCTTCTCCAGAAAAATCTCGAACCTCTATTGATTATCTTGCACTACCACTGCAAGAGACCCTCTTGGCATGCGTCAGCTCTGCATGAGCCCCTTCTTGGGCTACATAGGCCTTTGCACTGCCTCTCTGATGCTACCGCTACCTCTTTGACTGGTACTCGTTGGCTCGAAACTCCTTTCCGATCCAACTCTCTACTTCTACCCCTCTCACTGCAACTCAGATCACTAGTTCGATTTTCTTAGCAAACCACGCCCCAGAAAAATCGAACTCATTTGATCACTCGATGTATCTTCAACTAACCCTCAAGCCTCCTCTTATATTTTTCTTGTTTATGAATCAACAGTCGAGGTTAATTCCCTAATAAACAGCTAAGATTAAAATAGACTTGATCCTCACCTCTCAGAAGCTTCTCACCCATATTTTTATTAATACCCATTTATATTTTTATTTTCCTAAGTTTAGACTTAGGAACCCCATAAAAATTACTAATTATTTAAATAACTCACAATTCGGGTGGAATTTCTCTAAACAATTTTTGGGTCTTGGAGATCTTATGTATTCTATCCCCTCCACAAAATTTTGGAGCTAGAGCACATACGATGATACCCAAAATAACCACTCCCTCTTAGCAAGGAATGTGCTCTAGCAATACTTCCCAACAGAAGTATCACACTGATCCATGACATCAGTCCTCTGTGCTGCTAATGCTTGGCTTGTTGCGCTTCATCCACTGCACTGCTGCAATCTCTACTGCTACCCATGACACTGCCATTGTCACTACTACATATGTACTGTAGCTCCCTCTCAATATGTTGCATCATGTTTCCCATAGCACTGCCACTGGTAACTGCTGCACTGCATCTCAATTGTTGAGAAGTAAGCAACTGAATAGCCACCCAAAGGGTGACATATTGGTCAGTCTGGATACCTCGTGATGTTGAAGCTACCTCTGCTGCTAATTTGTGCTGACCCTCTGCTGCTACTGCGCTACTGCAATCTACTTTGTTCCTCCCGCACTGCTGCAACCTTCACTACACTGCTTCAAACTCTGGTACTCTAGCTCTGCCACTGTTTCTCCATCATCCCTTGCACCAACTTACTCTCGTCATTCTGCTACTGTCATTAAGGGCTCCCGTATCCATATGTGATCCAAGAGTTTGGGCACCTCAAGGATCCTGTCGATGTGTAGTCCTCCCGACTACAACTCGATGTTGCCCCACCTCTTCTCCAGAGGTGCATGAGCACTCATGGCACAATCCTCGTCATCATCCTCCTTGTCAGCTTTCATTGGAGAAGCCTTCGAGTTATGCTTTTCTTCCTTGCCCTTATTCCGAGGTCACTATGTAGCGAAATGTCCCAATTCCCCACACCTAAAGCATCTAACTTTGGTTATATCCTTTTTCTTCCTTTGTTGTTATCCTTGCTCTCTTGATGATGCGAGAACTGCATCCTCCTCCTCCTTCTTGACCCGGGCTCCTCTTCCGCTACTCCCTGCCTTGGTCAGCCTCCGTCGAAGAGCTACCCACATCTCCTCCCAACTGGGGAGAGAAGCTCTACCCAAGATACTCTGGAAAAATGTCTCCCAGTCTTCAGTGACTGCATTCAGTGCAGTCCTGACCGTGAACTCGAGATCTGGCATAGACCCCAAGGAAGTCAGCTGGTCTCAAATCCTTGCAACTTGAGAAGGAAGGGATCGATCTCTTCTCCCTTCTGTGTATGGTACTGTCTCCACTGATTCTCCAATAGCATCTTCCGTTGAACGGAAGTCCCCTGGTACAAGGTGGTTAGCGTCTCGCACATATCCCTTGATGTTTCCTTCTCAGCATTGTGTGGGACCACATTATCTTTGACTCCATCTAGAATCATGCATTTAGCCTTCGCCTAGGCCTACTCGTACTACTTCAGCAGATCATCATCGACCGTAACATCAACTACCTTCAAGGCATAGTCCTTGATGCGATTCTTGTCTAGGACTGCCAGGATCCTTGCCTTCCAGATGACAAAATTGGATGCTCCATCCAACCTTTCGTGATCCCTCAGTCCATTGACTTCCATCTGTGCTCAACCAAATGTAACACTAGTTCTCTTCTCCCTCTTCTGTTGCGACTCCAGCAAGACTGAGATCTAGATTTCTTCGATGCTATAAATCCTCTAAGGAACAAGCTCCTCTAGACTCCCTCTAAGTCCTGATTTCCTTCACGAAAATCCTCCTGCCAAATGTCGGATCACTCCTCTCCAATCCTCCTTTGCTGCTGTTCAACAACCCGGATCTAGATTTCTTTGGCTAGAAATCTGTCAAGGCAGTGACTCCCTCTACCTTGGCTTTGTCTCCACAGACACTGTTCTACACCAACAACAACATCATCCCACCAGTTCCTTAGATCGAATCTGCACTGCTCCTCCAGCCTCCTTAACTGACTGATTTGAGCCTCTCAGGCTCTACGCTGACCCAGAGAGCTGACGCAGTCACTACATGAGCTCCTATCGGTTACTGTGTTACCCTCTACAAGCTCGAAATGATGACGCAGGAACTGTGTGAGCCTATGCATCACTTCTCTGGCTCTGTGTCACTCCATCTGCTCCTTTGCCTATGAAAAAACACTGTCACTCGGGACAACTTCTTCTGTGCAACAAATTCACTAGATCTCCTAGATGATGTATTTAGTGTCCTATGATCTGCAATTCTTTGATACCATGTGAAAAATTATGAATCTACACATCATAAATCCTAATGCAATCACTGGTTTATCATCTCCTACTTGTTATTACATTTAACAAGTTATTTAATTTATAAACAGTGATGAAAAACACTACTGCAGACTACACTGACATATAGATCATAAACTGAAAATATATGAGACAAAAACACAAGGGACACCGTTATTTTTGGAGAACACATCCCCAGAAAAACCCATTGCGGGAAAACCGGTGCAACATATAGAGGGTTTGTATTATTAAGAAAGAAGAATCTGAGTACAATAGGTTACCTCACACTGGCTAACCTTTCAGAGAAATCTCGACAACAAGAAATACATATGAGGGTTTACCTCGTTCTCCAAGTCACAACTGATCCACTGAGTGACCTGACTTCGGCAAGCACTGCGAAATCCCAACGCAATCCCTGCTTGGGCCAATGTCTTGCCTCTAGGAGACTGCATCACACCTTCTGCTGGAGGAAGACTACTATTCAGTTGTCCCAGCTTAGAAACTTGCTTCTCCTGCAAAATCTCAAACTTCTGACGATTATCCTGCATTGCCATTGCAAGAGACCCTCTTGGCCTGCGTCAGCTCTGCGTGAGCCCCTTCCTGGGCTGCGTAGGCCTTTGCGCAGCCTCTCTGATTGGTACTCGTTGGCTTGGAACTCCTTTCTGATCCAACTCTCTACTTCTGCCCCTCACTGCAACTTAGATCACTAGTTCGATTTTCTCAGCAAATCACGCCCCAAAAAAATTGAACTGATTTGATCACTTGGTGTATCTCCAACTGACCCTCAAGCCTCCTCTTATACTTTTCTTGTTGATGAATCAATGGCCGAGATTAAGTCCCTAATCAACAAGTGAGATTAAAACAGACCTGATCCTCGCCTCTTAGAAGCTTCTCACCCATATTTTTATTAATACCCATTAATATTTTTATTTACCTAAGTTTAGACTTAGGAACCCCATTAAAAATATCAATTATTTTAATAACTCACAATCTGGGTGGAATTTCTCCAAACGATTTCTAAGTCTTTGAGATCTTATGTATTCTAGCCCCTCCACAAAATTTCAGAGCTAGAGCACATCCGATGCTACCCAAAATCAACAACTAGGTGTTGTAGTGGCCAAGCTCACCACATCTGAAGCACTTGACCTTTGACATATCCTTCTTCTTTCGCTACTCCCCTTGTCCGTAATTGGGACCCTTTGATGCGAGGGCCACATTCTCCTCCTCCGTCACTTGCTTTGACCTGTTGCTATTGCCACTGATGGAGCTCTTCCCTAAGTCTCGCCTCAACTCCTCCTGCTCCACTTTGGGAAGGTTTCTCCACCCAAATTTTTTTAGATGAATACTTGGCATTCCTCGGAGACACTGTTGAGTTCCAATCATACTAGCTCTATGGTTTGAGGTGTTGCTCCAACAACTGACAACTGATCCCGGATCTCCTGAATCCTGGTGAGGTAAGGGTCTATGTGTTCCCCTTTTTGCATCTTGTTGCATCTCAGCTTGTCCTCCAAGTACATATTCCGCTGCTTGGAAGTGCCTTGGTATAGCATGGAAAGTGTATCCCGCATCTCCTTGGTCATTCCTTGGCTCACTATGTGTGATACAATGTGATCTCGAACACCGTCAAGAAGCAACCTCTTTGCCCTTGCCATCTCCTTTCAGTATTCCTTCAGTTGATTTGCGTGCGCGGGGATAGCTACCACTACATCTATGAATGGCTTCAGGCCATATTATTTAAGAAGGAAGGACATCCTTTCCTTCCAGATGACATAGTTGGAAGCAACGTCCAACCTATCATGATCTTGTAGCTTGACAGTGGCCATCTCAAAAAATAAGTTGAAATCCTCCTCTTCTCTCAGATCAGTTGCTGCTAGGCTCTGCGCACTCCCTGCTGGAGTGAGTAAATCTACTCACAACAACTGTTGATCTGCAAGAGAAAATGAACTTCTGAAGCTAGAAGTCCCCTGAGGAAAATTTCCCTCAGTGTGTGCTCTTTCTTCTTCCTGACGCTATTTTGCACTAGCAACTGCTGCAAAACACCGCGTCCAGCTAGAGATCTATTATGCAAGGAAAATACTCGTTGCTCCCTCTACCTTTGGTAATCCTCAAACTAGAGAAATCTAATTTCTCTGTCGCTCTCTTAGAGAAATCAATTTTTCCTCAAGAAATTGACCCTCTTGACCAAGAAACTTTGCTGCCTCTAAGGTTTCGAACTGCTGCTTACGCAGAACTACGAAATTCCTCTTCCCTTTTGCGACTCATCTCTCCGGCTTATAATCCGCGTTCTGATATCATGTGAAAAATCGGTAACCCGATTCCTATTGCAGCAACTGGAAATAATTTTCCTAATTGTTAAATTAATTTTAACAATTTATTTACTGTGCTACAACAAATACTGAATCAATCACACTGCAACCTACACAAATAAACTGCGGATGAAATAAAGACTGGAAGAAATACTAGCACACACACATAAAATAACAGTTATTTTTTGACCAATGTCCCCAGAAAAACCCACCTCGGGAAAACCAGTGCAACAGCTGAGGGTTTTATTATTACGCAACAGTGAAATAAACTGAGTACAACTGGATGCCAACACTGGAAATCCTATAGAGAAACACTGGCAAGAAAATCTAGTGAGGAGAAATTCCTCACTCCACAAGAAAATCCTGACACTATCCTCAGCTCAAATAGAGCCGTCCAAACTTTCTCTACGTAGTCACTGCGTCACCCTAGTGCAGTTGCTGCTACTCTCAGCTTGGAACAACTTCTCCTCAAGCCGTCTGGCTAGTTGTTGTCTGGGAAAACGTCTCTCTTGGCCTCTGGAACCTCTACCCAGCTTCTGGCCCTGAAATTCTGCTTCTCCCCAGCCTGAATTCTGGGGAGGTAAGGGTTTATGTGTTCCCATTTTTGCATCTTGGTGCATCTCAACTTCTCCTCCAAGTACATCTTCCACTGCTTGGAAGTGCCTAGGTATAGCGTGGAAAGTGTATCACACATCTCCTTGGTCGTTCCCTGGCTCACTATGTGTGATACAATGTGATCTCGAACACCGTCAAGAATCAATCTCTTTTCCCTCGCCATCTCATTTCGATATTCCTTTTGTTGATCTGCATCTGTGAGGATAGCTACCACTGCACCTATGAATGGCTTCAGGCCATATTCATCCAGAAGTAAGGACATCCTTGCCTTCCAGATGATATAGTTGGAAGCATTGTCCAACCTGTCACGATCTCGTAGCCCGATAGTGGAAATCTCAAAAACTAAGTCGAAATCCTCCTCTTATCTTCTGCTCAGCTATTTCTAGGCTCTACGCACTCCCTGTTGGAGTGAGTAAATCTGTTCACAACGACTGCTGATCTATAAGAGAAAAATGAACTTCTGAAGCTAGAAGTCCCCTGAGGAAAATTTCCCTCAGTGTGTGCTCTTTCTTCCTCTTGACGCAATTTTGCACTAGCAACTGCTACAAAACACTGTATCCAGCTAGAGATATGCTCTGCAAGGAAAATACTCGCTGCTCCCTTCGCCTCTGGTAATCCTTGAACTAGTGAAATCTGATTTCTCTGTCGCTCTATCATAGAAATCGATTTTTCCTCGAGAAATTGACCCTCTTGACCAAGAAACTGCGCTACCTCTAAGGTTTTGAACTACTTACGAAGAACTATGGATTCCTCTTCCCTTCTGCTACTGAGCTCTCTGGCTTATAATCTGCGCTCTGATACCATGTGAAAAATCGGTAACCCGATTCCTATTGCAACAGCTGGAAATAACTCTCCTACTTGTTAAATTAATTTTAACAATTTATTTACTATGTACTACAATAAACATTGAATCAATCACACTGCGACCTACACAAATAAATTGCGGAAGAAATAAACACTGGAAGAAACATTAGCACACACACACAAAATAACATAGTTATTTTTCGACTAATGTCCTCGGAAAAACCCACCTCGAGAAATCAATGCAACAACTGAGGGTTTTATTATTATGCAGTAGTGAAATAAACTGAGTACAACTGGATGTTGAAACTAGCATTCCTACTAAGAAACACTGGTAAGAAAATCTAGTGAGGAGAAGTTCCTCACTCCACAAGCAAATCCTGACATTGACCTCAGCTCAAATAGAGTCGTCCAAACTGCCTCTGTGCAGTCACTGCATCACCCTAGTGCAGTTGTTGCTGCTCTTAGCTTGGAACAACTTCTCCTCAAGCCGTCTGACCAGTTGTTGTCCAGGAAAACATCTCTCCTGGCCTCTAGAACCTCTACCCATCTTCTGGCACTGTAATTCTGCTTCTCCCCAGCAATTAGACTTTGCCTCTAGAGGCTACTGCACTGCTCTATGTCAACCTCTCGATGGCTTCTCTACCTCTCTGCAAATGCACTCACCGGATCAGGAAACCTTCCTTCAAATTTACTATCCATGCCCCTCTCTCATTGCTTCGATTTCTCTGGCTCTCTCTCCGGTAACTGAATGCTGCTACTTAGGAAATTGATCTCCTCATGAAATTGAATTGCTCAAGTGAGTTTTCCAAGCCCCATCAACTTCTTCTTATAATCCTCTGGTGAGACTTCAACGACCAATATTAGATCTTAATCGATGGCTAGGATTAACTTGAAGTCAATCTGTGTGGGTTTCTAGAACATTCACACTTAAATTAATTAATTATGATTAATTAGTCATATTCCCTATGTTTAGAATTAGGAAATATTTAAAAACTGACTAATAATCTAATTAAGTCTTTTCTAGGTGGAATTTCCAAAAACGATTTCCCAGGTTTTTGGAGATCTTATGTATTCTAGCCTTTCCACAAAATTTCGTGGCTAGAACACATTCGATGCTACAAAAACTAACATTCCCTCTTAGCGAGGAATGTGTTCTAGCACTGTTGCCCCTTGTAGCAACACCTTGTCTCTGCATCATCTCCTATTATGGTGTTGAATTCTGGCTGTTGCTGCCCACCAACTACTGTGCAACTCTGATATGTGTTGCATTTGTGTTGTTGTTGACCCTGCAAAAGTGTTGCCAACATTGCATCTACGTTGCAACTCCCTCTCCATTTGTTGTTGCTACAAATGCAACATCTGCAACTAAAAAACATCCTAAATATTGAATCAACTGTGATCAGTATGATACATTTGTCACCTGAGTCTCTGATTGCTGCTAGTATCTATGTTGTCACTGAGGCATTTGTGTTGCTGCTGACTCTGCACTGCTGCCAACTCTGCAATGCGCTCCCCCGCAATTGACATGCAAATAAACTCTGCATCTGTCACTCTGGCATTTGACTGCATCTACTGCCACTGATCCATCCTACTACTGGAATATTGTGGGCCCTGTAGCAAGGTATTGATCCAAGAGGTGGACCTCCTCAAGAATCCTACCCATCTGTAGCACTCTGGGGATACAAAACCAAGTCACCCCATTTCACTCTTGGGGGTATGCTCGTAAACATAGCGAAGTCTTCCTCCAGCCTAGAGGAAAGCTTATCAATCTCTGTTGATGTTGCTTGTTGATCTTGCTTCTCCTTGTCCTTCTTCCTGAGAGGACATTAGGTGTTGTAGTGGCTTAGCTCACCACATCTGAAGCACTTGACCTTAGCAGGTCCTTCTTCTTCGTTGCTCCCCCTGTCCCTGACCAGGACCCTTTGATGCGAGGGCCACATTCTCCCTCCTCTTCCCTAAGTCCCACCTCAACTCCTCCTGTTGCAAATCAACCCACACGTTGTCCCACATTAGCAAGGTTTCTCTCCCTAAATGCTTTGGACGAATACTGCCATTCCTCGGAGACACTGTTGAGTCCCAATCACACTAGCTCTATGGCTTGAGGTGTTGCTTCAACAACTGACAACTGATCCCAGATCTCCTGAATCCTAGTGAGGTAAGGGTCTATGCATTCCCCTTTTTGCATCCTGGTGCATCTCAACTTCTCCTCCAAGTATATCCTACATTGCTCGGAAGTGCCTTGGTATAGCGTAGAAAGTGTATCCCACATCTCCTTGGCCATTCCCTGGCTCGTTATGTATGATATAATGTGATCTTGAACACCATCAAGAATCAACCTCTTTGCTCTTGCCATCTCCTTTCGGTATTCCTTCAACTAATCTGCATCCGTGGGGATAACTACCACTGTATCTATGAATGGCTTCAAGCCATATTCATTAAGAAGGAAGGACATCCTTTCCTTCTAGATGACATAGTTGGAAGCACTATCCAACCTATCATGATCTCGTAGAGTGGCCATCTCAAAAAATAAGTCGAAATCCTCCTCTTCTCTTCTGCTCAGCTGCTGCTAGGCTCTTTTCACTCCCCGCTTTCTGCTCACAATGATTGCTGATTAGCAAGAGAAAAATGAACTTCTGAAGCTAGAAGTCCCCTGAGGAAAATTTCCGTCTGTGTGTGCTCTTTCTTCCTCCTGACGCTATTTTTCACTAGCAACTACTGCAAAATACTGCGTCTAACTAGAGATCTACTTTGCAATGAAAATATTGGTTGCTCCCTCTGCCTCTAGCAATCCTCGATCTGGAGAAATCTGATTTCTTTGTCGCTCTCACAAAGAAATTGACCCTCCTGGCCAAGAAACTGCATTGCCTCTAAGGGTTTCGAATCGCTGCTTACGCAGAGCTACAAAATTCCTCTTCCCTTCTACTACTGAGCTCTCTGGCTTACAATTTGCGCTCTGATACCATGTGAAAAATCAGTAACCCGATTCCTATTGCAGCATCTGGAAATAATTCTCCTATTTGTTAAATTAATTTTAACAATTTTACTGTGTGCTACAACAAATACTGAATCAATCACACTACAACCTACACAAATAAATCACAGAAGAAATAAACACTAGAAGAAATACTAGTGCACACATAAAATAACACAGTTATTTTTGGACCAACGTCCCCAGAAAAACCCAACTTGGGAAAACCAGTGCAACAATTGAGGGTTTTATTATTATGTTGTAGTGAAATAAACTGAGTACAACTAGATTCTGAAATTGGAAATCCTATAGAGAAACACCAACAAGAAATCTAGAGAGGAGAAATTCCTCACTCCACAGGCAAATCCTGACGCTGACCTCAACTCAAATTGAGTCATCCAAACTGCCTCTGCGCAATCACTGCATCACCCTATCTCAGTGGCTGCTACACTCAGCTTGGATCAACTTCTCCTCGAGCTGTCTTACCAGCTGCTATCTGGGAAAAAGTCTCTCATGGCCTTTGGAACCTCTTCCTAGCTTCTGGCATTGAAATTCTGTCTCTCCTCAGCAATTCGACTTTTCCTTTAGAGGCTACACCCCTGCTCTATGTCAGCCTCTTTGTGGTTTCTCTGCAAATGCACTCATCGGATCACGAAATCTTCCTTCGGATTCACTATCCCTACCTCTCTTTCACTACTTTGATTTCTCTGGCTCTCTCTTCAGCAACTAAATGCTGCTACTCAAGAAATTGATCTGCTCATGAAATCGTACTGCTCAAGTGATTTTTCCAAGCCCCACCGACTTCTTCTTATAATCCTCTGTTGAGACTTCAACGACCAAGATTTGATCTTAATCGATGGATAGGATTAACTTGAAGTCAATCTGTGTGAGTTTCTAGAACATTCACACCATAACTTAATTAAATCTGATTAATTAGTCATATTCCCTAAGTTTAGACTCAAGAAATATTTAAAAACCAACTAATAGTCTAATTAAGTCATTTCTAGGCAGAATTCTAGAAACGATTTCTGGGTTTTGGAGATCTAATGTATTCTAGCCTTTCCACAAAATTTCGTGGCTAGCAAACATCTGATGTTACAAAAACTAACAAATACCTAGGTTAAACTCTAGAATCTTCAAGGCATAAGGCTAACTCAACAACTTGAAAATATTATATATAGCTCATCAATAGTCACAACACTCAAGCTGTAGCTATACCCAATTGATTAAATACTTGCAAAATATTAGCTAGCCACTTTTATGTCACTAAGTGGTGAACTTGAGCTTTACATAGTGAAAAAAGGGGGGCATTCATTGATTGTTTTATTTGTATCCATTTGCATTGTACGAATTCTTAGTACCCATTGCAAACTTAAGAAACCTCTCAAATATTAACATTAATTGGTCAAGAGCTTAGAGCTAATTTGGTGATTGTGTATTTAGGATAACATGCTAGTTTTTTTTCATTTGCTTGGTTATTTATAGCACGTGTTACTAAAAATACATTAAGGGTAAGCCCAAAACATTGTTGTTATATTAACTCTTTTATGCCACTAGGTGGTGAGCTTTACATAGTGAAATATAGGGGTTGTTAAATTATTGATTTATTTATATCTACTTACATTGCACAAATTCTCAATGCCCACAAAAAACTTAAAAAACATTGCAAACATTAAAATTAATTAATCAATCAAAGAGCTTAGAGCTAATTTGGCGATCATGTATTAAGGATAATATAGTTTTTTATTAGTTATTTGAAATATAGGTTATTAAAAATGCATGAAAGGTAGGCCTAAAACATTGTTGTTATAACATTTTGGATTGAGATGAAGAATATACTGTGAATACAATGTTTGAATGTTTCACAAACATATTTAACTTTTGAATAAAATATATAACATGATAGAGACAATTACTGAGCCAAGAGGCTCATTCTACATCCAAATATGAAGGTGATGCGTAATTTTGTTCGTGCTCAACATGGAGTTGACACATGTCCATTTAAAAAAAAAAAAAAAATCCTTTAAATTAAAAAATAATGTTAGCTATAATCAAAATAAAAAACAAATATACATATTTGGTAAGTATTGTAAAACATAGTCCGATTGTGCTTGTTTATTGGTTGTTGATTTGCAACTCAATATAAAGGAGATCTTGTGCTTGTTTATTGGTTGTTGATTTGCAACTCAATATAAAGGAGATCTGCTAAAATATTTCTCTAACTCTTAGTTATAAATAAAATATTTCCATGT
This sequence comes from Pinus tabuliformis, assembly GCA_031772625.1. Lineage (NCBI taxonomy): Eukaryota > Viridiplantae > Streptophyta > Pinopsida > Pinales > Pinaceae > Pinus > Pinus tabuliformis. The sequence continues at coordinate 1,978,822,235 of CM062819.1, read as the reverse complement.
GCATAAGATAATATTATATCAACTTTTAAAATTATTTTGAAGTAATAATTTTTTTTTGATATTATTTATATTTTCATATTTAATTGGATACATAAATAACCCATTTTTATATCCATGTTAACTAATTTGTTTTAATATCAACTTTAGAAAGAACATAAACATATATGTATATATATGAACCTCAATAAAATATTTCAATGTTTAAAAAGAAAATGTAATTGAAAGTAGAAAAGTTCAATTCCTACTTTGTAACAAGAATAAGAGAAATAGTGTAATTAATTCGATTTTTAATATAAATTAATCTGTGACATTTAAAAAATATGAATAGTAATTGAAAAATTCAATGTGCATCACAAAAAAAATATTTCAATATATAAAATCAAGTCACATTGAAATTTGTTTCACAATATATTAATAGAAAAAAAACCTTTAATATGGACAATATAATCCATAAATAAAATATCTCAATGCTCATGTTAATTAAATTATTTCAATGCTAACAATTTACATATTATATATGGTTTAAAATAATAATAATAACACTAAAATGTCTATATACTATATTATGGTAAGATATATTCATCTAAATCATCTGGATGCAATTTCTGGAGGTGTAATTTTTTAAGTTTTACAACATAAAAAGAGTTTTCACGCCAAGAGATTTGATCCCTCTCGACTTTTGCTAGATCCGTGGTTAAGATGGATCTATGCTAGTGTTTTGAGAAAAATTGCAAGTTTCAAGCTTTTGCAATGTTTCTACATTTTGAATTAGAAATAAGCATTAAAAAAATCAAACAATAAATCTTAAAAGCAATCTGAAACCAAATGTTGAAAAATATCCCAAAAAAAAAAACATCTCAGGCCTCCCTTACCTTAGAAGTATTCTAAACCCAAACTCTAAAAGTGGCTCTCAAAACTCAATAATAAAACCTCCAAGACCTTCCTTAAGTACAATAAAATATTTTGGGTTTTTCTTGTTGTGGAGAGAAGTTGGCACCCTATAGTTAAAACCTCTAAGGCCTTCGTTGTACACTAAAATATTTTGGGTGTTTCTTGTTGTGGAGAGGTGGCACTCGATAGTTATTTGGGTTTGATCCTTTTTACTCAAGGGTTTGTGGTTCTTTGCTCAAGGCTTTGGTATAGATTTCATGACTCATCCATTCGCTTTTTCATTAACTATTAAATGTTATTACTTTTTTGTGTTATTTGTTTGACTTTGTTTTAAAAAATATTCAAACTTTGGTGGTTTTTCCATGTGAATTTCTTTTATTTTTCTTGTAAATTTGAATTAGGGTTTTAAAGCAGATTTATGATCGAATGCATAGTTATATCCCTATGATGGGTTGGCAGAAGCATCATAAAGGAAAATTTTAAGAACCCACCTAAATTTATATGTATAATAAATGGGAAAATCCCCATGATACATAGGAAAAATGGAAGGCGATTTTATAAATAATATAATATGTATATATAATTTTTTTGGTGAATCTCTCACCATATTATATTGTCTTGTAAAATCGTGGTGAATTTTTCATTGAATTATAAAATCTTGTAAGATCTTGGTGAATCTTTCACTAAATAATAAAGACTTTGTAAATGGATAATAAATTTCATAATGACTATTTCTTGTAATGGCTTCAAGCCTTGTTAATCAATCCATCAAGAACGAAAACAAGTATATTCCTTATATGGAATATAAAGATATTTCTCATGGAAAGTCAATTAGGTTTAGTGCAGGTGCTAGGTATGGATACAGGGCACCTAGAGTCCTATACTACCTTCTTTTAGCCCAAGGCACAATTTATATTGTAGGAATTATACAAAATATGAACTGAAGCAATGGAAAAATGAAAGAGAAGATCTGGTAAATTTCAGAAGTGTATTGGGGAATGTGTAATGGTAAAAGAAGAAATGTAGGAGAAACAAGTCTTATGACTTTTATGACAATGGGACCACTACACTCAAAACTCTCCATTGTACCTTTTGGGTTGAAATACAAAGAGAAAAATAAAAGTAATCAACATGGCACAACCCCCTTCATAGAAAACAATCAAATAAAAAAGAAAATGATATTAAAAGTCTCAAACATTCACACAAATAAGAGTTTCTTGCATCAAGCCCTATCATTTATGTTTGCCATTCACTTTTGGAAAGAAGAAACGGTAACGAGGAGCTTTCATAGCAGAAGGCTCAGCGACAAGATTCAATAAGTGAATGTCTTGCAAATGAGCCCCATTACACTTCTCTCACTGATCAAACTAGAGAAAGACCCAACGACGGGATAACTTCTATTTATGAAACCCCATATTGATCCTAAAATACAAAATGTTGAATGGTTATCTTACTAAATTTACTTAGACTGAAGATCCTAAGTTGAGACAATGTACAGAAAATCCCCGAGTCACTGTGAAATATCTACAACTAAGTTAACATATTCAAGGGCTTGAAACCATTACAAAGACCCATAATGCAACACCCAGTTCCAGAGAATCAATGCATGTCTCATATTCCTAGATTGTAGAAAAATCAAAGATCTAATTTGGGGTAATTCGGTAACTGCAGTTCCTTCATACTTGGGTTGATAAATAACAGATGATAGAGGAACAAGGGCTCATCCAAATCGGAATCAAATCAAGCCTGATGCAATCGAAGGTATAGCATTCTTTTAGGAAATCAAACCCATGGAGGCTCTTTGAGCGCAATAGTCATTGAAAGGGGTATCACTTTTCTTAGGCTACCTTCCATCTGCCAATCCGATTATCAAGAAGTTGGAAAGGAAGAGGATAATCTACTACATACTCCTTTTTGAGATATATTATGTCCAGTTGGATGGTTGAACACTAGGATCCATCACCAACTATTCAAGTCTTGCAGTGGTTCTCCAATCATCATGAAAGAAACATGACACCTTCCCCTTTTGACTTCTAAAAGATTGACCAAAATATTGGTTGTTCAGTGCTGAGAAATCTTCTCTTTTCTTCAAGAAAAAGAATATTTCTACTTTTATAAGATTTTTTCTAGGATTTAAATGGAGAGTTCCAAGAACCAAAATCTACTTTTCTATTTGTTGCACCTCTAGGAATGATCCTGTAGCCATGTTTTTCAAATACTTTTGGTGATGTCTTCATAGCTGTTACAACTAATGTTAAGTGTGTCCATCAGACTGGTGCAATTGTGTTTCATGCCATAATATGAGTACATCATCTTAGTGCTCTAGAAAATTGATTACAAAAAAGCGTCATTTGCAAATTCTGGGTTTCCTACCAGATCCTTATAGGAATTTATGGTAGGACCCTTCCTACAACAACTATGTAGAACATATTACAACCCTCAGAATTAATTCCAACTTCCATCTCTCTCTGACATTAAGATATTATTGGATGCCTAGTGAGACACTAGTGAGACTATTTTTGTGTTTCACAGTGGGCAGAGTTGAAATTTTATGTTAAGGCCCTTCCTACAACAAAAAGGTGTAGGATGTATTGGAACTTTCAGACTTAGTTCTCTCTCTCTCTCTAAAAGAAAATATTACTCGTTGCCAAGTGAGACACCAATGACATTGTATTTGTGTTTCCACGGTGGGTGCAAAGTTTTCATTGTAGGATTAAAGTTAACTTTATAGATTGGTAAGAATAAAACAACTGACTATCAAGGTCTTCACATCATCATATTCAAAGTATACTATTTCTTGTGGACCTTTTCGACTTTCAAACCTCTTTTTAGTTTGCCTGTTTAGGCCTCTTGACATTTTATATAGAATCAATTAGAAGGGTGAGAGTCCTTTAAAATGTAAACCTAATTAAATAAAACAAAGTAGTCATATTATCGACCATCTATATTATAGTAGAAAGGAGGACAAAATTGAATAGAAGGTAGGAGGTTATGGGATTTTGATATCTGTAACTACTCCCAATGAAGAAGTTATTTGGAGAAATTCATCTAAAAATGCAACAAGTTATTAAGAAAAGGGATAAATAACCATGCCTCGTTAAGAGAGAACCAAGATGTGCTTAATTCTATATTATTTTTGGAAATTAATGAAAATATTATTTATTAAAAAGGACAAAAATTCATTTCCACTAGGAACGGAAAGATGGCCCTTGGTAAAATTCGCCCATTCATTTCCGAAGAAATAAACACATTACACAAAATTATTGTTGAAGAAAGATTTGGAATAAAAAAGCATTAAAATTTGATATTTAAATAAATTGTCTATTTCCTATGGGCTTGTTTTGTTGCAATTCAATTTTCATTCAACAACTCAATTATCAAGAGAAGCTACACATAATGAAGAAGATACCAAGAGATGGATTTGGATGGAAAATAAAATTGGAAATTTTGGAGTGACCTCAATGCACAACAATGATATATTGGTTTGTTAATAATAGATCTTGCACAACAATGATATATTGGTTTGTTAATAATAGATCTTGCAAACATAGATCAATAGAATCATGAAATAGTTGTTTTGCAGTCCTATCGTCTTGTTCACAAGTGAAAATGGGAAATAACAAAAAAGATACCCAGAAAGGCCTAGACAACAAAAGAATTATATTGTTTAATGTAAAAACCAACAGACTAAGTCACTTAACATGGGGATTTGAGATTTGTAGTATCCGATTCAGACACATTGACCCCCCCGGAACAGGACACGTAGGATTCGTTATATATATATATATATATATATATATATATATTAAAAAAATATGTATATATTAAAAATTAGATATTTCTTACACAAATTTTAATTAATGATACAAATTTATTGATTTCAAACATAGATGTTCATCTATAGCCTGCATAGTACATACAAAATTCAAATACATGTCAGTGGTCACATAAATCATGATTCATAACTGAAAGACAACTTACAAGTTACAACTACAAGATAGTAAGATAAACACACTGACAACTGTAGTTTTCTCATTAAGTCATCAAATCAAAATGTGTTACATAGGTAGTGCTAGTGCAATGCCAATGGCAAATAGAAATAGAAAATATAAAACAACTACAGGTATACAAGCCTCAAGGCATCAATCCTCATCATCAGCATCAGAATCAACATCAATGTCCTCATCATCATGGTCCCCACTGCTCTCCTCTGCATCCTCCTCCTCCCCTGTATCCATAGTCGCCTCTGCATCTGCTGCTATGGAGAATGACCCCTCTAAGTCATCAAATCTAACAGGCTCTACCACTGGATCATTGAAATCCATGTTGGCCAATGCCAACTCAACACTAGTGTCCAGACCCATATCATCAAGAAAGACATCCCACATCTTTGTCTTTCCCCTCAACCACTCTTCCCTCTGCCTGTAAATAAGACGAAGGTTGGTGTGCACATACACCATTGTCTCTGCCCTGGACTGCTCAAGCCTGCTCTTCTTCACACTACAAATTCCCATATGTGCTCCAATTCCTCTCGCAACAAGAGGATGAAGTCACCTGAGAGAGGAGCCTCATGGCTAACTGCTGAAGAGGAGGGCTCATTGCCCCATGATTTGCCCACCAAGAATAGGGCTTCTTAGCCCCCCTGTCTCTAATCACATCATAACCTCCAAATCGACCACTGCCAGTGGAAAACTCTGCAAAGGCATCCTCCACCTCATCAAGCAATGCAGTATCCTGAAAAATAAGCCTGAATGCCTCTTTTCTCCCTTATGAGATTTCACCATCCATGTGAGGAGGGAATCTGCGGGAAGGTCCACCATTCAACCACTCATGGTTGTAGTATTTGGGGTTCAATGAGTGAGCCAAACAATGTAAAGGTGTACAATTCTTGTCCCATCTACTGACAAGAATATTCTGTATAGTATCACAGAACGCCGCTAGTGATGTCTCATACTCGGGGCACTCACTCTGTAGAATAATGCTCCTCACAGACTCAATCATGGAATCCCATCCCTCATAAACCTCTCCTAGGATGGGTTTGTCTATTTGAGAAGCAAAGAAATGATAGGGTCCATGATCCAAATAATTAGATCTACCCTCTCCCACCAAGCATCATCTAGCAGTGTGTCTTTCACTCTTTTAGAGGCTACCTGATCTGTCTTTCTCCAAAAAGACCAAAACTCAGAAATAACCATGGACTCGAGCGGTCTTGACCTCCCTCAACCTCTTTAACATCATGAATGAAGAGGCAAACCGTGTGTCAGTAATCTTCAACAATGATAGATTGTTGTACTCCTTGTAGATAGTGAGGGCGTTTGTATGATTTAGCACAAAGTTACGAATATGTTTTGCATCCTCAATAATGCTTCCAATCCAAAGCACATCAGAAGCAATGGATTTCAGTGCTAAGTTCAATGAATAGACAATGCAAGGTGTCCAAAACACTTGTGGATATTTAGCTTCCACAATCATGCCAGCAGCCTTGCAAACAGGTGCATTATCTGTAATGATTTGCACACAAGAATCAACACCTACATCTTCAATAACTTTAATAAATAACTCACCAATAAATTGTGCATCCTTGTATTCTCCAAGTGTATCCACTGCTTTCATGAAAACTGGACCACTCAAGGAAGACACCATGAAGTTGATGATTGGGTGTCGTGCTGGATCTGTCCATCCATCAGAAACAATGCTAACCCCAGATGTTGGCCATGATGCTACAATAGGCTCAAGCATTTTTTGCACCTACTTTTTTGCCTTCTTCAACAATGTGGTTCTCAGCTTCTCTGACCCAGGAGGCACATACCCTGCTAGAGCCCCTTGCTAAAGCTCGGCACATCTCAATAAATAGAGGTGAGCATGCAACATTAAATGATATGAAGTTTTGATAGAAGAAGAAGGCAATGGTGAGATCAAGCTCTTCCCGTCTCTCTTTTTGGAAAATCTTGTCCATTAGACCAAGTGCTCTTCTTTTTGCTACTTGTCCCCCAGTAGAAGTAGAACTCTCAAATGGAAATATGGTGGTGGCTTTCCTCAAAAATGGAAGGGGGTTTTCATTCTTGGGTTTTCTTGATTTTGAAGCCACATTTTCCATACCAACAGTGGACTCCTTTTCCAATTCTTTTCTCTTTTGTAAAGAAACAGCTTTACAAGCTCCAATCCTACAACCTGGTAAAGCCAACAAATGTGCTTTCACACGGTAATATGTGCTTTTGAAAGAAATGTGACAAAAGTTGCATCTCCATTGCACATTGCCTCCTCCCTTTCCCTTGGTGCTTGTCCCATCCTCTCTTGTGACATATTTCCACAATGGATATTTATCAGTGTTGTCTTTAGGTCCTCCTCTTCCATCAACATTACTTGCAGCAGACTCTGATGATATTGGGGGAGGAGGGGCATCTCCAATGGAGACATTCTTGCCCTTCCTTTGCCCCCTAACTGCTGCCTTTGATTGAGCCATGAATACTGTAAAAGAAATGAACAAAACATGCACAAATTTGTAAACAAAAAATCATATACAAACTGTTGTAATAGAATAAGAAATGCAAAAAAATGGAGCTGAAATGCACTTACCTGGTGCTTGAATCTCCTTGCCGAACACTCTACTCCCTTAGCTCCTTGCTCCAAACCCTTCTCCACTTGCAAACAGCTCAAACAATGCAAGCCAAATGATAAACAACGTGACTGAAATGAGGAAATGCGGCCTTTTTTAACCCGCGGGAGTCCCTTTTCGGCTAAACGAATCCTGGAAATCGGGACACGCAGGGAAAAATCGGGACACGCTGGCCAATTTCGGGACACGTTTGGGATTCGAAGAATCCTGATAAGATTTGACAAATCCTATTTTGGGACACGTTTTTTCGCTGAATCGTATCCGACACGCCGGATTCCGGTTCGCCAGGCCATTTGGACGAATCCGGTTACTTAGTCAACAGAGGTATTGCTCTGAGCAATAGACCTAGTAGACATATGACATTGCATCAATGGATTAAAAAATCAGTAGTTTTGCAATGCTATCTTCACGTTTATTAAAGGGAAAAAAATACTTTTGAAGGGAAATAATATCACTGCATCAATGCAAATACTGAAAACATACTTACCACAATACATATTGTAATTGACACTACATATATTTGTATCACAAATAACTTATGATCCACAATTGATTCAACTTAAGCCTTGAAGCTTGAGGGGATATTTAGAATTTGAGGTTTGAACACGAAATTGCAAATTGTTAATATTTTCTTTGGAAGTTTGGAAAGTGCTCACAACACTCATTGTTATGAGTCTGAGTCCAGTCAGGGAGATTTAAAAGATCTCATTGTTACGAATGAGTAGGTTTGAAATCGATCCTAAAGGAATTTGTCCACCATGCTTTTGAGAGGGAGAAGGGATGCCCCAGTTGGCATCTGAAACACAACTCTTGATCAGCTTTAACTCTCAAGAAGCACCTGCTAGCATACGCAAAATGTACCCTTACCATCCCTCTTGCTGAAAAAGAGGCCCAAACTACAGTGTGCACAACCTACGCACTGGATCAGAACATCATAAAATGCCGCAGACCCATCAGATTCTTATCTTCATTGCCATGCCTCCACAGATGCAGGAAATAGCAAATCCACATCCACCTGTCCCAAGTCAACTTCTTATGCCTGCCCCCTCAATTTGGGTTTTTCATACTCATATCTTGCTCATGCACATGCCTGCATGCCTCCGTCACACATACACAACAAGAAACACTAGTTGTTACATCCCTAGTTGGCAATGCCAGAATATCTTGCAGTTGCAGTTGGAGAAACTGTGAAGAAATTCCCATCCATTAAAGTTTGATAGATAAGAACAATGGTATGGATGTGAAAATTTCAAGCCTTAGGTGACTAATGTCCTTATGATATCAATTAAACAAACAAGTAGATTGTTGAATTTAACTAATATTGAAATTAAATTTCAGACCTTAACTTCGATCACACACTGGCTAAAAATTAAATAGAAGAAGCACAATTCAAATAAGCTTTTCAATCCTTGAAAAAGTTACAAGGAAACCTCCACACACTGCCCAAAAATCAGGACTGCACAGTGACCAAAATCACCCTAAACTTGAGCTTCTACAGGTTGCTTGAAAGGTACACCTGCTGAAAAAAACCAAAAATAACAATTCTCTGTTGTACAGACTGTACGAAAGGGGGCATATGATCCTGCTGTATGGATTCTGTGTGGATGTACAGAACTGTGTGCTGCCCAGAAACGCCTATTTCCTGGCTTCCTGCACTCTCTCTCTCTCTCTCAAAATCGCTCAACCTCCTCAACTGCTCATGTGTGTTGAAAGCCTTCTCATCCCTCTTCTTCTTCCCCCTCCTCATTGTCATGTTCTTTAGTTTATAGGGGACTACAATAAATGAATATTCCTTCCACTTCTAAGTTTCATTCTAAGAGGAAACAAATTAGAAATGGAAATGGTCTTAAAAAACATTTCAACTGCCATAAGTGTTTTGGCCATTCTAATGAAGAATGCCTTCAACAAAAAGCACTCAAATCACGTAAGCTAATGGCTGAGAAAATAATATAAACTGAGGAGAAAGATAAACTAACTACTAGTTCTCCAAATCCATTATTAGTCCCAAAGGCAACTCATTACACCTTTGTGGTTTATAAAGAAGCTTTGTTCAAGTGAAATTGACAAATCAAAGACCAGCTGGCCCAAAGCATAAATAATGACAACATGAAGAATCTTATTTCAGAAAATCTTAGAATGTCTCTTAATTTTCCCTCTAAACCTCATCCTCACCATTTTTAGGCTGAATGAAAGCAAATGAGAAACCAAAGCGAATAGATAAGGACCGTCCATAATGTTACGTTTTCTCACCTTTCATTGAAAATGTTGAGTGTGACATCACATTTGTTGATTGTTGTGGCCTTATCCTTCAGGAATCCTTTACAACATGACCACCATGCAATCAAAGATGCATATCACAACACTAATCAAATGGTACAAACAAGGATGAGCCTTTAAATAGGAGTTTTCTTCTGCCTATTCATTTTCAATACATGGGAAGTAGATCTGCACTTCTAAAACAAAACCCTCAGCTGGGAATTGAAACCTGATTAGTCACATATCAAAACAACAGACAAGGAATGCTAGATCTACAAACACGCAATTCTGTAGCACTCCACCACATTTCTCTCAACTAACTGAAATAATGAATTACAATGCAACAATCTCAAAATTTCTATTGTTTAACCATCACAATGAAGTGCATTTTCTAACCACAGTGAAGTGCCCTGCCCTTCTTTTATCGAATAAGAAAGGACTAGGGTTACACTAGATGTGGGCAATACCAATGGTGTGCTTCATATGAGCAGCTAAACCCTAACCCTAATGCACCTAGTGGATATCACCATCACGTGTGGATAACACTGCTTCAAATACAAGACCCAGTAGGGTAGACTGAACGCATGAACTCATGTGCCTCATCCAGTGATCCTACTAAACTTCTGCACCTCCATTAGAGGATCTCTTATGGGCCCTCTACTAAACATCAACTTTCCTCTGTACAAGCTGGAATGTATTTGTTGAAGGATGATGTTGTTGCCGAAGGAGAACAACTACTGAGAAATAGGTAAAATCTAAGACTCCCTCCACTCTTGTACAGATAAAAGTAAAACTGTTGTCAAATTAAGCAATACTGTTAAGCAATTTTCTCTTTGCATATTCAGCGAGCCAAAAATGAAAGAGGATAATTGTAATTTTCTTTCGCCTGACGAAATAAAGAATATTTAATGCCTAATTTGCATTTTTGAGGAACCTGGTTGTCTTTCTCATTTAATGATTACACTAACAATATTGTTTGCACTTTCCATTTTATTTTATATATTTTGTTTTTCTGTTTACTGGTATATTTTAAAAACTACGTGTATAAAGGAATCCAGGGGTACGTTGGCAAGCACCAACAAAGAAAGGCCATGGATAAGTTTTATCAACCTCCAGATTGCAACCCACCTTGGAACTTTAACCTTTGGAGTCATTTTTATGCCTTCATTTAGGTATTTTATTTGATGATGTACCTGAAAAGGAGGGATCTCCTTGTCTACAAAATTGTTATTCCTTCTTTCCTGTCCAAATGGCTCTAGAGGCAATCAGGGGCAATGATCTATGTTATTTGAGTGTTCTATCATCAAACAGTCCAACAAGAAAGCCTCCTACCAAGTACCCCATTCTCAAATAAGGGGAGAATAACACCCCATACCTTCCGAGAATAACACCCCATACATCTCACACTCTACTGTGCACAAAAAACTAGGCAAACTGTTGCTGCAAAATTAGAAATATACATAACTACACCTCCCTCACACTCTGCTGTGGACAAAAACCCAGGCAAACTGTTGTGATAACTGCTAGTGTACAGACCTGCATCAAATGCCCTCTTCCTCCTGCTGCTGTACCTACTGACATTGCACACCCTTTGCTGTGGAGAAGACTTTCCTAGCTAAACTAGGTAATATCTAACACAAACTTTATATATAAGCTGACACTATCTAGGTTCACGTTGTGTGTCCATGCCAGAAGTGTATTATGAGTGTATAATCTGTGAAACCTTGAAATGCATAATAATAGCATTGTGATCAGAATGTACAGAGTGAGAATCAAAATGAAACATCTGGGATTTCTGTTTTTCTATTTGCTGTGGTTTTCCCTGTCCTATTTCCTGTGGTTATCCTTGTCAACAGCCAATCATCTAACCTGAGTTTTAGCACATTAACATGAAAATCTTTCAAATTCCAGAGGACTGACACTTTAATCATAACATTTTGCCTTAACTGAGAAGAAAAGTTGGAAAAGGAATGCCAGTAGAAAAGTTGGAAAAGGAATGCCAGTTGAATTGACTACTGAGCATTGGATTTCCAAGCATTATCATTGAAGTAAAATTTACTATAACGTGCCAATGTGCCATCTGTATTTAAAGCTTCTGCTAATTTAAAACATATCAAAGGTAAAAATTTAAGGTAAAAAATTCTGTAACACATCATGCATATCAGTAGTATACTCTATAGAAACATAAGGATAAAGAAAAAATTTATTAATGTCCAACAAATGATCACAAAAGTACGTCAATGTGACTGAAAGAGTGCATAAGTGTCAAATGCAAAGTGGAAGTGCAAAAGCAACAACTAAATCAGTACTGAAAGCAGAAAAGACAAAGAACTAAGTGTCTAGCTGAAGGCAAAATATCTGGCCAACAAGCGTGAGGAACTTGATGCAAGAAACATCCATTGAACTTTCATGCTCAAAATCCATATTATTTTAATTTATTTCTAAAGACACAATGAAGTTGTAAGTCCACGGGCTAAGAATCTTTTAAAGCCTGCATAGATGAGGGCTGGGGATTTTGACGACAGAATATACCCTTTGTAGCTGCTTGTAAAAACAACAGAGAATTCAAAATTAGGGTCTTGCGTTATAATGAATTTAGCAAAACTGCTAGAGCAACCCACTTCCTTGTATATGGCTTTGTATTCCTGGAAGCATTTTCATTCTATTCAATCTCTCCCGGGTGCCACTTTGACATTCCAAAACCATTTGAAAAGACAGGCAAAATATCTGAAAAAACATTACTTTCCATAGGGGCATCTCCCATATAGGTCCATACATAGCAAGTTCCCTGAAAGATTTGGACCTTTACCGTGCATAACTTTTTCGGGCAGTTCCAGTGGACGGAATCAAGCTCAGGGAAAACAAAAAGGATCCTGCAGCTATGGCAGCTTGTGCTTAATTTAATTATATTTATGCTTACTGCTGGTGCCCCTTCCCAGGGTAGACATTAATGTTTTTGTGACCTTTTGTTACTTGACCTAGCACCAATGAATTTTATTATTACTGCTTCATCACAATGCAGATTTTGTCCACTTTAATGAACCGCATTGACTTGGTTTTTTTCAGATTCAACATGACATTTACATGTGCCTCTTGTTACTTTCTGGTGGTACCCTTTTACATTTCGCACCCATTTTTTTGTAAAATGTCAAATGAGCATATTGTTTTATTAATTGGGAAGCATTTTTACGATCAAAAAAAGAAGATGGAGAGATAATTTTCTACAAACTGTTGGAATTTCTAAGTCTAACTGTTAGAACCCCTTCATGTACTTTTCTGATTTAATTCTGCCTACTTGTTCTGATTAATGAAGAAGTTATTTACCATGTAAATACTGAAAATAAATACGAGTACATGCTCAACACATTACAGATCGTCAACTGAAAGAAACAAAACAAACACACAAGTGACACCGTTGTTTTTAGACCAATGTCCCCGGAAAAACCCAATGCGGGAAAACTGGTGCAGCTATCTGAGGGTTTTAATTATTAAGCAGTTTCAGAATACAATCTGGGTGCCAAAACCGGCTCACCCAACAGAGAATAATCTTGGCAGTAGTACCTCTCAGTTGGAGACAGATGTTTTGGCTAAAACCCCGAATACACACTCCGACAACTCCCAGTGCCAATCTGCCCCACGAAAGCCCCAACATCAGCCTCTAGGGACTGCGTCAGCCCTTTTTGGCCCAGCGTCTGCCTAGCGTCACCCTAGCTCGCCCTGCGTCAGCCCTTAGAGTCTCTGCGTCACCCACATTGGCTCTCTGAGGCACTGCACAGCTCTTGGCTGGTTCTGCGTGAACCTCTGGCTGGCTCTGCATCCCTCTCTCCCGGCGTTTGCGCTGATCCTCTTGGTACTATCTCTGCCTCTCTGCTTTTGTATTCATTGCACCTCAGCTACAACTCTGATCACTCTTTCGACTTCCTCAACAAACCCTGCCCCAGAAAATCGAAATCTTGATCAACTCAGTGTTTTCTCCAACTGACCCTCAAGCCTCCTCTTATACTTTTGTCGTTGGTCCATCAATGACCAAGATTAAATCTCTAATCAACGATTAAGATTAGATTTGGCTTGATCCATGACTTTTGGACCATTCTAACTCAGTTTTATATTAATTCACATTAATATTTTATTTTTCCTAAGTTTAGACTTAGGAACTCCATTAAAAATATTAATTATTTTAATATCTCCCAAACTGGTTAGATTCTGCCCAAACCATTTTTGGGTCTTGGAGATCTTACCCTCCACCAATGTTCGTGGCTAGAGCACATCCAATGCTACCCCAAATCAACACAAACAAATAGAGATAGGAAACACACCTTCTGTAAAGACTATGGTAGATGAATGCCTTTCTCCTCGACCGCAACCTGCAATTCTAATATTTCCTGCATTTTCAAGACCATGGAATCACAATTTGCCTCAGCGCTTCTGAAGGTATTAAGAGATGCTTCTTTTGAATTCTTCACAAAAAAGCAAGCTCTCGCTAAGACTTTCCGCCCTTCCAAAACCCTCTCTTTCGCAAGCATCCTCTAGTTCTTTCTCAATCTCCTTGTACTTGTTAGAGGCAATATTTACTTCCTCAGCAGCTTGTCTTCTCTTTTGCACTGCCGCTTTCCTGGAGATAGATATAGAGGCAGTGTTTTCTTAAAGCTCCTTTAACTTCAGCAATAATCGGTCCTTAATATCAGCGAGATTCTTTTCAATGGAGTGTCCCCTTGGTGATACACCTGTTGGCTCCACACCAATCGGTTGATGCTCAGATTGCCTTGCAACATCAAAATCAACATTCTCAATCTCGATAGAGGTTTGCAATACACTCTCAACATGATTTGATTCGCATATCTCGGTTGCCTCTACTACATCAGATTCTCTTTTCTCTGTTGTGATCTCGAGATTTGGGGTATCAATTGAGCTTCCCACTTCTTCTGAAGAGGGTCTCTGAATCATAGGGATTTCATCAAAACCTATTTTTTCCCATCTATGCTAAGATCACTGTTCTCTAAGATATCGAAGTTGGGTTCCTCTTTCGATTCATTAATTTGCAATTGAACTCCTTGATCATCAACATTGGCATGAACTTGAGCCGATGAGTAAGCTTCCAAGATATTATTACTATGATTGTTATTATTATTATTATTACCTTGATTGCAATTATTACTCCCAGGCTGCAATCCATCATCAACGTTGTAATCATCCCGACCATACCCAATCTTGAAGCTCTTTTTTTCCTTCTAGAACCCTGTCTGCTTCCAATAACTTCAACAGACCTTGTTAATAATGAACCCTTTCTGAGACCATTACAAATATTATTTTCGAACAATTTCGAATTTTCATCAATTGAGTCTTCATTGATGGAGCAGAGATTGAGATCAAAGAAAATATTTTCATCAAGAGGTTGACTTACAGCACTAATACCAATGGAGGATTTGTTCTTCGGATTCTGCTGGAGTTGTGCCAGTGTTTCTAGGGTATCAATTTGAGAGGGCCAAGAAATCAAGGGAGCTATTCACCAAATCACCCTTGCCCTCCATTTGAAAACCAAGAAATCCCTCCATTTGAAAACCAAGAAATTGGGGTGATTGGGACCAAATCCAACCTCCCAAACCAGAAAAACCAGAAAATGGGTGTTTGCAAACGAATTTAACCTTGCAAAGCAGAAAATCGAGCGATTGCAAGCAAATATAACCTCCCAAACCAGGCGAATCGGGCCAAATCAAGCTTTGCATGGTTTATACGCCCCCCTTTTCTTGGGCTAAAATGAAAAAAAAAAATATTTTTTAAATAGATGTTGGGCTAACTATATAAAATGGGTGTTTTATAAAAAATTCGCCCCTCTAAAATGTAAAACCCCTTAAATTTCGCCCTTGGGCTAAAATTCCCCCCTAAAATTTACTATGAGCATCATATAATAAATAAGTTTATGGTTGGTGATCACTAGACAAAATATCACCTGGATCAACTCCTTTGAGGTGACACTATAACCCTCGACTTTTTCACACAAAACCTGCAATTATGTGCAAAGGTTAAATATGATTTGAACCATGGTGGACATCATTAACACCATTACTCCCAATCACTTGATTTACCCTTGATGGACTATACAATTTCCCATGCTATTTCTCTATTGTTTCGATTTGTTTTTACAAATTTGGCGCATCCATTATCATGATAAAGTTTTTTTGACCTAGATCTATAGTTTTTGCAAAACAAAAGACAAATTAGAAAACACTTCCAACCATTAAAATTGTTTTACAAAGCAAATTGCAACTTCAAGCTATAAATTCCCATATGACACCCACATGATCAAAATTGGGATAGAAAAACCCTAAACAATAAAAGAAACTAGAAAAATTGGTAAAGCACATTTTTTGAAATAAATAAAACAAGGACATACATTGAATTAAATAAAGTTCGATTTTCACTTGTTATTTTTTTTGTTATCCTAGCTGATAGTGACTAGATAGCACTAATCACTATGAATGTTAAGGATTCTAGATTTGTCACCATGGGTAAATATGATCCAAAGTCCCTCATTGTAAACATGTCACTATTGTGGATATCCAAGGATAGGGGTTCTTAAACCTAAGTTTGGAATGAGTTTTAAAAAGAAATCATAGTTTCCCACACCAAGGTGAAGGCCCATTTTATTGACATAACATTGAATTAGAGTATGCCTAATCCAAGTGGGACAAAGGGTGTGACAAAAAAAATGAAATTATATACAAAAGAAAAATAAAAGATGGAGATGCTAAAGTTACATAACCAAATATTGTTTCTTAATTCCAACAACCAACAAAAATAGGAACAACATACACATCTATTGAATATACCAGCCTTCAAAGCGATCTAATTTAAGATTGCTTGAGAAGTGTATTAATAATGACACTCAAGATTAAATTTAGGACCTCTAGAAAGAGTATTAATAATGAAGCTCAAGATAGAGCCAATGAATCTACAAGTCAAAGCATTTATGCAAATGGCCTTCTTTTTAACTTACTTTGACCCCCATCTTAAATGGAGAGAACTAAGGGAGTTAATGAAGCCCCGAAATGGTACAATGGCCCTTGTTATGAAAAGGTAGACACCACTTCCAAGTAGTTTGATCCCCTTCTTAAACAGAGAGGATTAGTGAGGGTTAATGAGGCCCTAAAACAGTACAAGGTTTTGGTTATGAAAAGGTAGACATCACTTCTAAGAAATGAAAAATTACTACTAAAAAATGAATTAGAATCACTTTGGAATTCATGTTGCATTTCAATGGTGTCCATTTCTAATGGATGGGAAGAATAAAGTAATATGGTTTTGATCAACTAGGTTGTTCAAAGCCCCCGAAGGGCTAATGCTTATGAAAACAATGGATTGCAAGGAGAGGAGAAACATGCACAATGCATCGAAGACATTCCAATTGAAGCAGTTGAACTTATGGGGGCAGAAAGTGTTGTCCATGTAAGAACGAAGAATGGCAAGATTTCCAAAGTCAAAAGGCTAATTGCTGAGCACAAATATCAACACATATTTTACGAAGGCAAAAGAAGGTCCAAGTTTTCAACACAAACCATTGCTTTTGTCAATCCATTTATTAGAAATTTATAACTTTGGAGCTTTTCAAAGAGCCTAAAAGTTGCTTCATAAAATCTAGTCTATTATCTCAGCTTTAATTTTCCTTTTTAAACTGTTGATAATAGAATAATTTCAACTTCAATTCTACTTTGATCAAAATCTTGCAAGTAATCGAGACTTGGTTTGCCTTGCACATTATAGTCTTGACAATATTTCTATGGAGGAAACTACTATTGTACTTATGGTATGAAATAATCCTCTGTTTACATGGAGATAGTCCCAAACTAAAAGAGTCTAGTTAGTTAGGATGATCTTTATGGAAAATGATTGTTGGGATACAATGGACTACATGTTGGCATTTTCCAAGTCATCTAGGCATATATTGTAAATTTTCAACATAAATGCACCTAGTTTGGAGACATGTTTGAGAGAAACAACTCGATGATAGAGAAGAGAAGGGACACCAACAATGTTGAAGAGCAAAAATTGAAGAAAGCATTTTTTATAATGATGTTAAAAACATATTGACCAAAAGGTGGAGCAAGATGATCATCCTATTCCACATTTTGGGGTATGCACTAAACCCAAATATCTTCCCTGCAAAGTTTCCAGCAAGATGATCATCCTATTCCACATTTTGGGGTATGCACTAAACCCAAATATCTTCCCTGCAAAGTTCCCAAGTCAGCCAAGAATAACTACACCAGATAAGGGCAAAGGGTTTGGGCATAGATGTCGAAGATATTCAAACCTCATTCAGTTTAGATGATTGGTAGAACTTTCATGGTGAGGAATCCCAAATATCTAACCTTTGGCAATCAAGATCTTGTCATAAGTTGCTAGTTTCTCATCATGGGGAACTAAAGTACATATGACTTCATCCATATATTGAAACAAGAAAAATTGGGCTCACATAAGGCTTGAGCTTGCATATGTTCATTCCAACCTTCACCTTCTATTGTAAGGAAGAATAAACATTGGGCATGGAAAACTATGGAAGGCAAAACTAAAGTTGGCTTCCCTAAAGATGCCATTATTGCCATAACTCATCTTAATTTGCTTGATGAAGCATCAATGACATGGAAGCAATGTCATCAATTCTATTGTTATAGGCCATTTTGTTACATCTGGTCAATAGGTCTGCAAACCGAATGAATAAACATTTGTGAACATGTTGTCATCATCCCTTCACAAAGCCCTAAGCATGACCATTCCAAAAAGTCTGAGTTTCTGGGATTAATTGCTCAAAATCAATGTTTTTGGTCCCAACGCATCCTATCCCTTTAGCCACTTGCATTTAGCGCCGGTTGCTTCCTTCTGCACCAACGTTGGTCAACACTTGTTGCTCCCTTTAGTAGGTGCGTTGATTCTAGAAATTCGAGAAAATAAAAAAGAATTCCAAAGCTTCATCTTCCAGAAGCTTTCAAGGGTTGTTTCAACTATTTACCATGGATAAGAAGCTCGAATCCTATCTAATCCTATCTTGGAGACTTAACCTCTTATTCCTTGAGCTCATCCTCCCATCATATGTGGATCTTATGCCCATTATGGTAAATCCTAAACTACCATCCCTCTCCTATAAATTTACTGCCATCCATAGCCTCAGGGTTGGCTTTTGGAGATTGATGGTGCCCCTATGTTGCCGCCTTGAACCTAAATGAGTCATCATCTTCATGCATTAGGGTTGATATTGAGGTGTGCTTCGTGACAAGGAAGGACAAGTCAAGTTAGGGAGACATCTACAAGATCAACTAATATTTATGGTTGTAAACTCCATCCTATTTCTATTAATATAGGTGCAAGTTGACAATTATGGCTGCTGGTCATGCACAAGAGCTAGTTACAAACACCTAAGTTGGATCATTAATAACAGTTAACAAACTGGCAGAAGTTTCATTTGTAAAACCTAATGAATATAGGCAACACATAACGTCACAATGGTTTACAATCACCATGTTAAAGATTCCCACCCTCTAGTTTTAGAGAGATTGCTACAATCTCCTCACAAGTGACATTGTGATCAAATATCAACATAGTGTCTCACGAGTCAGACTTTGATATAACTTACATGAGCTTCATGAATATACATATTAAACTCTTCCATACGTGCATGGATTGGAAATACATCATAATAAATCATGTTTCCTGAATCCCCCATAGATTAAACCATACACTTGCTCCCAACAAAATTATTTTTTCGTATCATCTAGATATCCAGATGACATTAATTTTCCTGTAACAAAATAATGATTAGAAAATGTTCTCTGATGATCACAGGGACTTGTACGTTGTAAAATTAAAGCTTCAATAACATGAGGGCCCGTTATAATGGTTAGAAAAAATTCTTATGCACAAGCACAGTGCAAGGACCTGTTCTGTTTACACTACAAAATAACATGCTATGCCACTACCAACATTGAAAACAAATGTTCTGTCTTTGCAATGTCACCAACATACTGCCTTCTGTCGATATGATCATTTGCCACTAAATTCAAAGTTGAGCTACATTGTTATTACTGCAAGTCCTGTCATACAAAAGCAAAGGTTGATTATAAAACTATAACAAACAGAAATTCATCTGATTTTTTAATAAACTAGGCAATAAAAGTGGCCAGTGTCTGAGATGTATCAAATTTGAATACTGCATTGCCCTTTGGAATAAAGGGCGGTGAATACTTTCCTCTTCAAATGAAAAAGGCAAACCAAAGGAAGCACCTCACATGTAATGAGTTTCAATTTAATATTTTGATTGCTTTGAGAGATTTTTGAAAAAGTAACAGATTTGTCATATTACAAATTGCAAGTTTCATTTCAAAATGACCTTCACTAAAGCGAGTCCTGCCTTTTAAGGTATGGGGTTCTATACACACCTCCTCTCATAATGAACTCTCCTTCTTTGTATTAGTTTTATATAACTGATTGCTTGGTTGTTGTTCCCCTTCAATAGGGTGCAGTGTCACAGATCCATACTGTCATGATTCCTGTGCAGAGCAGTGATTGCTGTAGGGAACATTCATGCACTGGTCAAGTCTTAGCAGGGGTGAAGAAGTAAAGAGTGAATTGGGAGTGCTTTACCATGCATGCACTAAGTAAAGGAGTAGGTTTATTTTGGCAGATTTGCTAATTTTGTGTGTATTCCAGAATTAAGTTGCTGTCCTACTTTTAGATTTTCTAGGCTTGCATTTGCTTTTTCCAGATATGGAAGTCCATGAACTTAGGAGAACTATAAGATTAGGTAGGGAACACTTCTTTAAAATGTTAAGATAACCTTTTTTAATGCTCTGATTGAGGAGGTTTACATTAATCAACCGAGGATGTTTGAGGTGCATGAGTGAGATACCCCTGTGCAAATTGAAGAAGGTCCTTTATGGGTTGAAACAGGAACCACGTGCATGGTATTCTAGGATTGATGAATTCTTATTGAGATTGGGCTTCACCAACATGGCTGCATAACCTAATCTTTATTATTGGTTTACCGTTTGATAGATATGATTTGCTTGTCTTGGTACTGCATGTAGATGACTTGATCATTATAGGGAGCTGTGAGAAGCTCACTGCATGGTCCAAGACAGAGCTGACCCACAATTTTGACATGAAGAGAACTGGTCTTGACTCTTATGCATTACTTTTAAGGTCTTCCTTGGGTAGGGATAGTATACAGTGAAGATTTTGAAGATATCTCTGATGATGGATTCCATATCTGAAGTTATTTACAAATTAGATTCAGAATTGGATTGGTTCCCTTATGTATCTTGTTAATACTGTGGATGATATACACTTTGTAGTGAATATGCTTGGCCAGTAAATGGTTGAGCCGAGGTAGATTCATTGGAAGAGTGCAAAGCATGTCCTCCAATACTTGAAGGGTACAGAACATTATGGTCTAAGTTATGTGGGAGATGAGCTGATGTTGCATGGTTTGGTTAATTCTCACTGAGTAGGAGACGGATGGGATAGGAAGAGTGTAATACACTGGTTCAACAGTAATCAGTGAGAAGTTGCACTCAGTTTAACAGAGGCAAAATCCATCGCTGGTCTGCTAGTTGTGAGGTCATCTATGTTGGCGGCTAATATTGATTACTGTGACAATTAAAGTTACATACGATTCTCTGAGAATCCACTGTCTCATGATTGCTTTAAGCATATTAATATTTGATACCATTTCCTCAGAGAAAGTGTTCATAAGGGAGCAGTATTTCTTAGGTATGTTCCTTCAAATTCACAGGTTGCAGATATTTTGTTGAAGCCCCTGGCAAAGTGAAAGTTTGATAAATAAGGGAGAGACAAGGTTTGGTTGAGAACAGCTTCCTCACAAAGAGGAGTGTTAGTTTTCTATCCCTGATTGCTTAGTTGTTGTTTTCCTTCACTGTTGCACAGTGTAGCAGATCCAGAGTTGTCATGATTACTATATGTGGCAGAGATGGTTATAGGTAACACTGCTGCATTAGTCAAAACCTCATAAGGAATGCAACAGTCTTATAGTCAGAGTTAGGAGTACATGTGAAAATTTCTGAATCTAACAATCTCAAGAATCCTGCTGCAACCAGCTGAATCTACTTCACCTAGATCGTAAATTACATTACAAACTTATTTCAGATTTCTTCTTGAAATATTGAAACAAATTATTGAAGCAACCTACACCAAATTAAATATGATTCTAACACATAAAAACTGAGCAAGGAAATACAAACACATAGGACACTGTTATTTTTTGACAAATGTCCCCAGAAAAACTCAATGCGGGAAAACCGGTGCAACAACTTTGAGGGTTTATTATTATTAAGCAGTAACAAATTCTGAATACATCCCTGAATACCTCACAAGTGTTGATTTGTGGTAGCCACGAAATTTGGTGGAGAGGTTGGGGCACATGAGATCTCCAATACCCATAAAGGGTTTGGGGAGATTCTAAACAGTTCAGGAGATATTAAAATAATTAATATTTTTAATGGAGTCCCTAAGTCTAAACTTAAAGAAATTAAAATATTAATGTGGATTAATATAAAACTCTGTTAGAATGGTCCAAAAGACATGGATCAAGCCAGATCTAATCTTAGTTGTTGATATGTCAACGAGAAAAGCATAAGAGAAGGCTTGAGGGTCACTTGGAGGGCACACAAGATGATCAATCATTCTATTCTCTAGAGCGGGGTTTGCTAAGAGAGATAGAATCTGTGATCGGAGTTGCAGTTGAGGGGCATTGAGTACAGAGAGACAGAGAAGCAGAGATAGTGCCGGGAGATCAGCGCAGGAGCCAGAGAGGGTGACGCAGTAGCAGCCAGGGCTCACACAGAGGCAGCTAGGAGCTGCACAGTGCTTCAGAGAGTCCATTGTTGCTGACACAGAGGGCCAAAATGCTGACGCAAGGCCATTCAGGGTGACCCAGGGCCAGCGCTAGGCAGAGAAAGGCTGACGCAATCCAAAAAGGCAAATGCTGGGGTTTCTGGGGCAAATTGGAGCTGAGGAGATGCCGGAAGGTTTATCCGGGGTTTCAGTCAAGACATTTGCCTCAGACTGAGAGGTACTACTGCCAAAGAAATTCTCTGCTAGGTAAGCCAGATTTGGCACCCAGATTGTACTCTAAAATTGCTTAATAAGAAAACCCTCAGATAGCTGCACCAGTTTTCCCGCATTGGGTTTTTCTGGGGACATTGGTCCAAAAATAATAGTGTCATTTGGTGTGATTGTTTCTGTTTCCTTCAGTTGATGATCTGTAATATTTTGAGCATGCACTAGTGTTTATTTTCAGTATTTACATTGTAAATAACTTGTTAAGTAATGGAACAAGTAGGTAAGAATAAATCAATAAAGTGCATGGAGGGTTTCTAACTGGTAGACTTAGAAACTTCAACATGGTATCAGAGCGTGGTTGCAGATAACAAGAGAATTGAGGACATCAGCCAAGCGGAGCAATAGCAGTAGAAAACAACTGTCTCGAGTGACATAAGTTGTTTCTAGCAGAGCAACAACAAGGGAAGGGTGACGCAGTGCTTGCGTCATCAAGAGTGAGCCAGGAAGAGGCAGCGCAGAGGCTAAGGGAGGCAAAGGGAGACTCACATAGAACCACGAAGAAGCTAGGAGGGATGACGCAGTTGGCTGAGGAGGTCGGGTTGCTGGTGCCAATCAAACATGTGATCAAGTGTGACTACATGAGTTACCATTCATTGGGCCTTATTTTTCTTTCTTTTCCTTTTTCTTATATATAGGACTTAGGGAATAAGGTTTTCATAAGTTTGGCACAACTCATAGATATACCATTTACACTGAATTTTCACTTCAACCTTAGAGTTTAGACTTAAATAAATAATTTTAGTGTATCTTTAATGCTTTTGGCTTTCACTTTTTGATTTTATTTCATCACAAACGACAAAAGGGTAAATATTTTGCCACAAATCTATGAATTCTTAATCATAAAGGCATCATGCGATGAAAACAAATTAATCATGTTATTCCCTATAAAAATGATGGGCATTCTTGATAAAGCTTATGCTTGTGGATGTATCCTCCGTGGTTGAGAGGGAGTGAGGGTGGACACCATATTATCCATGTGTCATGTACTATGACCAAGACTAAAATTCGTAAGCCTAGTAAAGACACCAGTAGGGAGAATGGTGGATTGGATAAACATCTGGAACCAATATTCTTTGAGAATTTGTAATTTGACTAGGACTCACTACCATAATTCAAGTACATTAATCCAAGATAAAAATAGTCATGAGGATCGACATTTCCTGGTGTCAAATATTATGACAGTGGATTAGGATATGATCATGTGAGGACATACCTGGTGAACATTCTGGTGGGGTAACTGCCTAGAGAGGTAGTGGTGTCCAAATTTATGCCTCCCAACATTGTGCTCAGATCTAGTGGAGAGATAGAACTTCTTAATCAAGGCCTTGTTATTTTTACAATGTTGGCTATGATAATGTAAATCATCATTGGTGCTTATCAATCCAGATCCCTTCTTACATGAATATTTCAACTTGAGAGTACTTTTTTGTCTCATTATGAGTACCTCCTGAGTTTAGAGGGAGTGCCATCATCTTCATTATCGTCGTCATCACAACCATCATCGTCATCATTATTGTCATCATTGCATTATCATCATAATCATCATTCATGTTGTCATCATCATCATGATTATGGACATTGTCGTCAATTTTTCATAATTATAAGTGTCGTAAGAAATATCATCAACCCAAAAAATGTTACGAGTGCTCGAAAAGGGTTGTTTGGAAACATGATATATGAAAAAAAATAACAACTTTATTTTTGAGAGATGATCGATGATCATCATCATCACTACCATTATCATCGTCATTATAGTTTTCATCATCCCCATCATCATAATTAATGTACTTTCTATCATCATTGTTGTCATCTTCGTCATGAACATCATAATCATTATTCATGCCATTATTGTTGTTGATGATGACCAAGATGAAAATAATGATAATGATGATCAGATAACGATGAGTTGGAAGGCGACGCAAAATATAATGATTACGATTATGACCATGACAACATTTAAAAATTGGGAAGATTGGCCAAGGTCATTAGCATAGTCATCATCATTATAATCATCATCATTTTCATTGTAACCCCCATCATCTTTATCATCATTGTGATTGTCATAATAATCATAATTCATGTCATCATCATCATATTCATTATCATCATCGTCATAATTATTGACATTTTCATCAGTTGCTCATAATTGTCAATGTCATAAGAAATATCATCAATGCAAAAAATATGATGAGTGTTGAAAAAGGGATGCAAAAGTGAACAAAAAAATAGGGGCAACAATAGACGTAAAATTGGATGAAGAGTGGACACAACATAAGTAGATGCAAAACAAGACAGAAAAATTGACACAAAAGTTGATGAAAAAGTAGATGCAATCGTTTATGCAAACTTGGATACAAAATTGGATGCAAACATGGATGAAAAAGTGGAAGAAATCATGGGTGCAATAGTAGGCATAAAACTTAACATGAATTGTGGTGAAACAAATGTGGATACAACAACGAACGCAAAAAAAGGACACAAAATTGGATGCAAAAAGGAGGCAAACTTGGATGTAAAAAGAGATTTAAACATGGACCAAACATGGGTGCAACAGTGGACACAAAATTAGATGCAAAATTGGACGCATCAGAAGTGGATGTAAAAGTAGATGCAAAATGGGATGCAAAGAACATAAACAATATTTGATGCAAACTTGGACACAAAAGAGGATGCAAATATGGATGCAAAAGTGGATGAAAATGTGGGTTGCAACGATAGGAACAATATATGGCACAAAAAAAGTGGATGAGAAAGTGGATGTAATAACAGACACAAAAAAAAAAGATGCAAACTTAGATGCAAGACAAGATGCAATAAAGGATGTAAAAGCGAATGCAAACATGGGTGCAACAAGAGAAACAAAATTGGATGTAATGGAAGTATATTCAAAAGAATATACAAAATGAAGCACAAAACCCAACATAAAAGTGGATGCAAAAATAGATGCAATATTTGATGCAAAAGAGGATGTGAAGATGGATGCAAAATTGGAATCAAACATGGGTACAACAGTAAGTACAAAACATGACACAAATTGTGTCACAACAAAAGTGGATGTAATGATAGATGCAAAAAAAGGAGCAAATGAAGATGCAAAAATGGATTCAAAAGTGGACTTAAACATGGGTGCAACAATGGATGCAAAACAGGATGCAAAGTTGATGCAAAAAAAATCGATGCAGAAGTAGATGCAATATGAGACACAAAACCTTATGCAAATCTTGACGCAAAATTAGATACAAAAAGGGTTGAAAAAATAGATGTAAAAGTCGATGCAAACCTAGATATATATGAAGATGCAATCGTGGATGCTAATTTAGAAGCAAAAATGGGTGCAAAGGGAGGTGCCAAACTAGGTGCAAATTATGGCACAAGAAAATTGGATGCAATAGTGGACACAATAATAGATGAAAAAGAGGATGTAAATATGGATGCAAAAAAAAATGTAAAAGTGGATGCAACAAAAGTATATGCAAAATTAGATGCAAAACTAGACACAAACCTCGATGAAAAACTTAGTGCAAAGGGGATGCAAAAAATGATGCAAAAAATCAGATTTAAAAAATGATGAAAAAGAGGATGCAAGAGATGATGCCAAAGTTGATGAAAGTGTAGGCACAAAAAATGGATGCAATAGAGGATGCAAAAGTTGGTGAAACAAAATTAGGTTCCAAACATGATGCAAAACATAGTGCAAAGGATGGCACAAAACTTGGCATAAAACTTGTCGTAAAACCTGGTGTAAAATCTAGCGCAAAACCTATTACAATTCCTGGTGCTAAACTTGATGTAAGACTTGGTGCAAAAATCTGTGCAAAATTCGATGCAAAATTTGCATCAAGTTTTGCACCATATTTGATAAATGGACACAAATAGCACCAAAAATGGAATCTAGACAAAAAAAAGGAAGCAAAAAGGGATGCTAATCATACGGTTTTGTTGTAGTGTAATTTATGTTTTACAAGGAATTTTGATCCTAGTATAGGGGTTTATAAAGGCATTGAAGGAAGCACCTACTGGAGAGAAACTAGGCACTGTGGGAATTGGCAGGTTCATAATTGGACGTGCATCACCTTTTTCCTTGACCGATTCAATATCATTCTTTGGAGTTGCAATCTTATTTTGTCCTTCACTTTGATCAATCTTTTCCTCATATTTTCCTTGCAAAGTGATGAAGCTTGTGCCTTCGCCACATGGAGCATTCCCTGCTTCTTATACCTTCATCTTAACTAATCCAATTCTTGATCTTTCCTGCCAATAATATACAAGTGTTCTTTTTTCCAATCCTTGAACTTGTTAACTTTATTAAGAGTTGTGTCAAGTTGTTCTTGCTTTTGATCAAGGTCTTCTTGAAATTGACTTTTCAATATTTGTCTTCAGGGGAGCCACCTTTTCTACTTCTATATTGAGAAATTGTACATGTACCTTTTTCCTTCCATTTTCCTTCCTGGGCCTATCTATTTCTGCAACAACTATATCCAGTTACTTTTTCTTTTGATCAATTTCAAATACGTACCTTGTAATAGATTCCTTTTATTGGTTTATTAGCTATTTCTCTTTCCTTTCTTCTTTTTTCATGTATTTCTCATTTTTCATGTAGTAGGGTCCATCGAAAGTAGGAAACATCAGTAATCCTTGGATGAGGAATTAAATTATGCATCCAACAAGTGCTCCCTCTCGAAATTTGAGTAAAATCGTAGGGAGATAAGTTAAAAATACAAGTTGAAAAAGTAGTTTCTTCTTTTTTCTCTCTAAAATTTGATGATGTAATCTAATATTATTTTATTATTTCCACTATTATTTTATAATATTCCTTAGGAGGCCTATTTTATACCTCAAAAATTATCTAATGAATAGGTCGGGTCTTTAATGTCAATGTCAAGTCTATTGTCCAATCTAAGTCTCAATTCAATATTAAGTCATAACAATGCACTGTAGCTATAATAAGGTCAATGTATTGGTGTCAAATCAATATGTCATGTCACCATTATGTCTAGATGTCTATATTGTCAAGGATAAATGTCAACATTTATTCTATATTATTATTATATGAATGATATATCAATAAACCATAATACCATCGTTGTTATATCAAATCAAGTTCCCATAGTAAGTCATTGTTAGAGTCAAATCACAGTCAAATTAATGTGTGAAATAAGGCCATTAACATTGTAATATCATCGAAGCTTATATCACCTAGCCATTTTCAAATTTGTCAAGTCAACCTATACATGAAGATTGTCAAATTTCAATGTCATTTTGTTAAGCATTTCCCAACTCCTTATACAACAAATTTCCAACAATTATTGTTACTTCTCATCTATGTTATATGCAGTCAAGTTATTTTCATATCAATTCAAGTTATGTCAAGGTGTGTCACTATATAAAGTCATTGTTACATATCACATACCTAGTTTTTATATCTATGTCATAGATTGTCATATCAAACTTTCATATCAATTCACCAATAAGTCTATCTATGGATTAGGTGTAAAGTTACTAAAATGTTTCACTTGTATATCAGTCATTACTCTCACTGATATATCGTTGACTATTGTCAAACTTAGTTATTATGTAGATGAGAAGGTCATTGTTATGTATATTGTTATTAAGTAGATGATAATTCAATCATTGGGTTAGTGCATTTGATCTTAAAAGTTCACTAATAGATAATGAGATTGTGGGGAGGATTGTTGTCATATATTGAAAATTATGGGTGAACAAACTTCCTTTCACTACCCTAACTATACTTCAAACAAACCTAAGAGAAACAACAAGTCTAAGTTCTTGGGGGAAACAACAAATATGTTCTCTCACACAAACAGTCCTAAGGATAGCCCTAACACAGTGAGAAATTCACTGACTTTTAAGGCTTAAACAATCCTAAAATACTCTTCAAACCTTGTCCAAGACCTAAAGGAGATGCTCTAGACTTTGTTATCACAAAGATAGATTTTTTTAGGCCCAAAATCATGTTTTTGGTCTGTTGTAGGTAGAGCCACATTTATGAAGATAATCTATTGATTCAAGATTAAAGCATGAAGGCTAAAATGACTCGGTCCTATAATAGAAGTCTCAAGCACAACAAGAAGGATCAAACAATCACACAGATTACAAAGATCAATTTGACTGATTTATCTTTGAAATGTTATGTTTGGTCAGAAATAGAAACTCCTTTCTACAATTTTTAACCTTTTTTAAAAAAATTGAGCTTGTTTATTAAAAAAATAAAATTTGAATCTGCTCCCCTTCAAAAACTTTATTCAAATTTTCTGTGTGAGTTGAGTCCTTTTGTATCGTAAAAGGAGAACATCTCTTTGAAGGAGAGACATTGCCACTTGAAGTGAGAATTTAGTCCTTTTGTATTGTCAAAGGAGAACGTCTCTTTCAAGGAGATACATTGCCACTTGAAGTGAGAGTTCATTCCTTTTGTACTGACAAAGAAGAGCACCTCTATTGAAGAGCAGTTAATGAAGCAGAGTCCAAAGACGTATCCCATACTAGGTGAACTATGTTGCCAACTTGGTGATCTCTTCTATTATGTGACTGATCTCTTATATCATGTTTTCTTATGCATGTTATTTCCACAATTATGATCATTGGATGTATTAAGAAATGAATTAGGAGACTATCAACACATTCACAAGTTTAATTGGATTCAATCATGTTAATGCAATCAAGTTAGAATATCATTATTAAGAATTGATTATTGTTCAAGGGGATTTCAACTAAACCAAGTTTGGGACTATTTTCCCCTTGGACCCATATCAATATGGGTATCAGAGCAGGTCTGCTATGGATTGTAGGTATTGAATCAAAGATGGGAAGAGCATTGAAGAATGCACGGCTAAAAAAACTCAAGGAAATCAACTAGAGCATTTAAGTAGAGAATGTTGAGTTGAGAAGATTTCTACAAGAAGAAGAAGAGGAAAATAAGAGATTGAAAATTCATTTATAAGCCATAGAAGAGGTCTTGGTAAAGTTGTAGTGTAATAAAGGCTTACCGAAGCCATTCTCACCCGATCTAGAATCGAAAACTGAGATAAACAATGTTAGTAATTCTTCAGTTTCATGTTCTTCCCATTATGATGAAGATTTTGGTGTTTTTGAAAATCACTCTACACGCATTGGCTTGAAGGTAATGAAGAAAATGGGATATGAAAGAAAATTCCTTGAAGTTAATGTCTAAGGAATTTTGAATCCCATTCAAGTGGTAGAAATACTTCTATATGAAGGACTAGGCTATGCCAGAGAGGAAGACGAAGCATTCTCAAAGACCGTTGATGAAAGAAACTCCAAAGCCACAGAAGAAAGAGATTCTTCAAGTAATGAGTCTGAATCATTATAGGATGAGATCACATCACAACATTCCAGCGACCGTTATTGCAAGTCATATCCAAATGGAGGTGAGCATTTCAAAGGATGATATATGTAGTGTTCTCCTCACTAGATATGCACCAAATACAACCATTCAAGGTATAACTATTCCAGCGTTCCCTTTGATTATAAGAAAATTGGTGATGTAAAGAAAATTTTATGGCATAGAAAACCATGTACATTTTTTGGCTTGAATAACCATGTTGTTTCCAAGTGTTAGAAAAGAGTGGCTTTGTAGAGGAAAATTATGTCGACCAAGAAGGAGATACGACATAAAGACCCCTCTCCACACCAGGATAAAAAGAGGGGCGAGAAATTATGGATGTTAAAAATCAACACACCTATTGCAACAGGAGTGGGAACTAGAGAGATACATGTTGGAAGATCCATCTAGAGCTACATCCAAAGACGGACCAAAAGTTTATAAAAACACCTATGAAGAAAGCATCCCTTGTGCAAGAACCAAAATATGAGAAAGTAGAGCACATTGAACTTGCTTGGGAAGAAAGACAGCTACATGACGATAGCCCATTAGCATGGTTGTGTAAGAGCCTTTTTAAGTAGTTGAGTGTGGCCGCCATTATAAATCACATGTTTCTTTTGAAGACCCCATAGATAGGTGAAATATTTTGTGAAAGTGATGAATTGTATGACATCACTTAAGTATGCAACATAGTGATATTTTAGGCCCTTTGTTGTGCAGAAAAGGGTATGGATTCTGTTGTAAAACAAAGAAAACATGTATGATCTTTGTATGTAAAATTTTGAGGTCCAAAATTCCTTCAATCAGGAGGCATGATCTAGGAGGATGTTGGGAAAGCAAAAAAATCAGAGTTCCCAAAACATAATGGAAATAGTTCCATGTTGAATATCTTGATGAGATGATTCCAACAAAACTTGAATCACGTCGAATGGAGTCCATATGAAGAAGTTGTGATGTTCTAAATATTTCAACCAATAGGTAAAAAGAAAAAAAAAATCAGGACACGTGGAAACACCTAGATGTGACACATGGAAGTATGGACAGGGTGACTTGGTAGTTGTAGGAAGATCTCACACCATGTGGATATGACACATGGAACTAAGTCAGCAGTGACATGGTAGAAGTAATGATGTGGCAGAGGATGTAAGCATTGAGGTGGTTGTCTGAATAGGTGACATGTGGAAAGGCCACTAGCTAACATGTGGCAAAGGAAGTGATGTGGTGACTGACTTAGGTGTTGATGTGGAAAAATGGACAAGAGACACATGGTTAATTTTGAATGGCTGAGGTGGATAGTTCAAGAAGTGACACATGGCATCCTACATACACATCCACATGGCATATCACTGATAGTGACATGGACTAATCATTAACAAAAATGTGACATCTAGGTAGTGGTGATGTGGACCAATCCATAGGTCACAAGTGTACAAATCATTGGGTGCCATGTGGCTCCCTATAGTTGGCCAAGTTAGTCTAGCAAAAATGTGTATGGTTGTAACAGTTGGGGGTTGAACCCTAACCTTGGCAGAAATGGGCCAATGGAACGTCATTGCATCACAACGGATGGTCAATGACTAAATCGGGCAAGTAATGTATATTAATCAACTCCATGTCAAACAACTAAAAGGGGAGGCCTGCAGATTTTCCCTCGAAACCTCTCCCCATCATAATGATCTAAACTCAACGTGTCAACCAGTTCTCCAATGGGCTACTTTGTGATGTCCACCCACAACTTTGTATTTAAACAAATTTTTATTCATTTGTTGGGGGATAGGGACCTGTGCCCCTAGCCATGGGCACAAATTCCAAGGAGGAGAAAAGCACTCCCATTCTCAGGCATGAAGTTCAAGGCAGATTGCAATAATTACAGAGAGGTACGTTTGTGTGGCATGAAGCCTGAGGAAAATAAGCCTAGAGGGGTCTAAAAGTGATGGTCATAGAAACCTATGGTGTTTATAGTCATCCTTCATAATTTTTCGAGATGAGTCCATAGGTGTAGACATAATTTGGATTTGAACATTGGAGTTGAGGGCTCATGGTTAAAATCCCATATGTGTCATTAATTCTCAGCATGAGTTTCGAGACAACAATTCAGTTTTCATAAACTGATCATGTTTATGCTTAAAAGTTGCAAAATGTTGAGATGGACCTATTGGTGTTGTGTTAACTGAGTTTTGAGAATCTAATTGAGAATTTTGGCATGAATACCAATGAAAGTCTCATTTATTGTTGATTTCCCCTTTTCAAGGTTTGTAAGAAGGAGAATATGTACTTGCAGATTCTATATGATCTTTGTATGCTACAACAAGATAGCAAGATCTAAATTATTACAAAGAATTCTTTGCTTGAGCCTAAGTATGCAAATTGAGACAATGTGGTACTAAAAGGCTATTTTCACTTGAAGTGAGATTTCAATCATTTTGTATTGTCAAAGGAGAATGTCTCTTTAAAGGAGAGACATTGCCACTTGAAGTGAAAGTTCAATCCTTTTGTACTGTCAAGGAGAACATCTCTTTGAATGAGAGACATTTCCACTTAAAGTGAGAGTTCAATCCTTTTGTATTGTCAATGGAGAACGTCTCTTTGAAGGATATAAATTTTCACTTAAGTAAGAGTTCAGTCCTTTTGTATTGACAAAGAAGAAAATCTTTATTAAAGAGTAGTTAATGAAGTGGCTACATAGTTGAATGGGACCTAGGGACATAGCCCACATTGGGGAAGCTTCGTTACCAACTTGGTGATATATTCTCATGTATGTGATTGATATTTTGTCTCATGTTTTCTTATTCATTTTATTTCCGCAATTATGATCATTAAATGCATTAATTAATGAATTTGGATACTATCAACACATTCATGTGTTTACTTGGATTCAAGCATGTTAATGCAATCAATTCAAAATATCATTGTTAAGAATCAGGTCCTATTCAAGGGGCTTTCAAGTAGACCAAGTTTTGGATCGGCTTCCCCTCGAATCTAGATCACCATGGGGCCTATGGGAAATGGTGATAAGGTGTTCTATTTGTTGAGGTTGATTCAGATCAAGTGCTCATTTCAGAAGCAATTTTGCATACAAGTGCAGAAATTAAGCTTGCAATTCCCAAGTTGATCATCATACCTTGGGAAGAGCTTGTCCATAACAAGCATAGAACAGGTCTTGGATATGATAAGGAGGTTTCCTTTCACATTCCATATTACTCAAAGCCCATCCAGTTTCAGAGTGTTGGATTTCTTCATGACAATTCACCTTCAGTTGTTTCAGATTATGTTCATTTTCAATAGCAACAACAAGATATTGTTAAATGTCAACATTGTGACAGAGTTGGCCATGTGAAAGATCATTATTTTTATCTTCATTCGTGAAATCATTGTGATCAGTTCTTCACATAGATGCTTCAAAAACAAGCCTCCTGCAAGAGAAAAGATTCATCTTGGATGGATCGCTTCTTGGCAATGGGCTTCAACATCCAAGAAGATATTTCAGTCATATGTACGAACTTGTTCTAGAGTATTGAATAGTCTTGCAGTTGAGTTTTATCCATCATCTCACCTTGTACCTGAGAGGGGGGAGTGATGGTCATCTACAAGTTTCAAATTCACATCAAGCGAACCTGAGCCACAACCTGCCATACTAGATTTAGAGTTGTAGCCAGAGACAAAGATGCCTCTGAGTGTGCCTTCAGTTGGTGGTCAACCTTAAACCATCTATGTGGGGCTACGACCTCCCTTCAAAAAATTGGGGACATCCACTAGCAAAAGACTTTAGTTTCTTGCCATTTTTGTAAGAGTTCCAGGAATTGCATTAAGCATTCCAGAGTTGGTGGTCATCCTTAAACCACTGCAGGTTGTAGACCTCCCTATTTCAGGTTGAAGGTCTCCCTCTCCAAATCATTAGGGACACTTCCTCTAGCAGAAGACTTCATCTTCTTGCCATCTTTGGAAAAGTTCCGGGAGCTGCACTAAGCGTTCCAGTGTTGGTGGTCATCCTTAAACCACCCCCCTTATACCAACATTTCAGAGAGCACATCTAGCCTAGTGTTGCCATGTATTTTTGCACATTTTCTATTATATCTCTCTTCTTGGACTCATACATAACCCTTCGGATTAAGGGGGGGAATGTTGGACACCTAATCCTCTATGGGTTGGTGTGGAATGTGAACAACCACCGGATTCCAAGAGACCTTGGAATATGGAATCTAATGGTCACTCCAGTGTACTATATATATGTATCATTATGAATAAGGAAACTCAATGTTTATCATTCATATTCTGCCTTCTCCATGTATGTGTCTAACACTATTAAGGCACTCATTGGTGTAAAGATCATCGATTCGAAACTTAGTGGTTAAAAAAAATCTAACCATGCTAATAACTGGTGTGGACCAGGCACAATGTGATCTCCTGGTGATTTTTTATTAGGTCACGACTACTCAAGCCACAAGCTAGGCATGTCAGTTATCTCAGGACTCACATAACCTAGCAAATAAAAGAAAAATATCTACATTAAAAGGAAAAATAAATTAGTTAAAATATGATTATGTAAATAATTTTTATATCATCTGCTAAATTTGATAAAAGGTTATTTTCATAATTATAAAGTATCTATAAAATGTGTGAATATTATCCTTTGTAAATATTATTCAAGCTTTTAACAATAGATAAAGTATGCAGATGTTTATAATCTCATTATAAGTCCTACAAGACTCTAGCAATATATTTGCTTGTTGAAGCAATTGCCAATGAAACTTATAATGTTTAACTTTGAAAATTAAATATTCATTTTTAAATATTATTAAAATAACTAATTTTCAAACATTTTATTACACCATAACTTGAAGGTATTATTGCAGCATTTTCACAAGATAATGCCATGTGGATAACTGCTTCACATATTTTATGGCATAGTTTATGGAGATGGTTGGAATATTCATGCATTATTTTTAGATAATTGTTTAGTGATTTTTTATTCTGAAGCTTTGAAGAAAGTAAGTAACATATTTACCTTCAGGTACTTCCCACTAGGGTTGGAATTTCAAATTCCCACCCTAGGGCATTTTTCCTGTATTTTATGTTTAAATTTTTTATGTAATTGTCTCCCTTGATGTGTTTTGAAGTGTGCAGAATGTATTTTTGACTGTTTATTTTTTTCAGAAAATATCATTAATACCCAATCTCAAAATTGTAAAAGAACCTGCGACCAAATATGATGAAAACAAAGATATACTCCCAAATCTTTTAGCACCCCACCATTATTTGATCTAAATCCCAATTTTGAAAATCATAACCATACGAAGCAATGGGTCTCGTATATGAATCCAATTAATAATCATGAGTTTTATTTCATATAAGATTCTATTCAATAACCAAACATATGATAAAGAAGGTAATCATATGATGCCATGAGAGTCCACGTATTAACCAAACATATGATAAAAATAAGTAATCATACGATGCCATGAGATTCCATTCATTAACCAAGCATATTATTAGAAATGTAATCATACGATGGCATGAGTATTATTTCACCATGGTGACTGACGACAACACTAATCCAAACATGTGAATGACTCAATGGTTGGTGACCTTCCGCAACCTTGGCGACCCGCACACAACATGAACCATAATTTTTGACGTGGCTTCTGTCAATGATGGGTGCTCCTCTGCCTCCTGCAGCTTCTGCGATCTGCTCACAGCGTGAACTAACTACCCTTCACTTGGCTTCCATCAACGATGGACCTGCAGTGTTCCACACAATGCCCTTCTCCTAGTGTGATGCCTCTCATTTTGCAAGCAGTGGTTCGAACCCTTGTGGTCTGGAGTTTGTGATTCACGGCAAGGTCCACGCTCAATCTATCAATTCTATCAACCAATCCAGAATGGGTGGATTATTGGGTGTAACGAATAAAATATATAAATAATAGAAATATAATGTAAAAAATAATAATCATAAATAATAGTTAGTTAAGCTAGTAATTAGGCTGAAGAGGCATGTCTAATAAGACATGACTCTTCATGAAGAGACACTTGCTTAGTATATAAGCAAGCCTCTCGTTCTCATTGTAATTCATCATCATTCTTATTCTTATTCATTTTATTTAATATAATATTTATATCCTTAATGGATAATTTGATATTCCAAGTCTTTTGGAGTAATTAATCTCAAAGAAGGAACTTTGTTCGCTTCATTGGGTTTTCCATATCTCCTCATGAAATGATTATGCCCAAATGACCCTAAAATATTGTCCACCGAAAAACCCTCTACAAATAAAAGAAATCGACCAGCTAGGGTGATAATCAACACCACCAAAACAGGGTTTCCAACTAGGGTGAGAGTGAATCCCCACCGAAGCTAGACTGGAGATCTCACCTAAAACCCTCGTTGGTTGAAAACTCGCCTGAGCCTTCAATTGAAATGAAAAGAGAAATTATCCAAATCCATGTATGCTATCATTCCTCCTTCACCCTTTTTAAAGCTTGACATCATGCAAGAAACCGCAAGAAAATACCTTGGTCAAGAATTAACTAGGGCTAAAACCATGTGCTCTACGCCCCTTATTTATTTATTTTTATTTTATTTTATTTTTTACTTGGTCCAACAGGGTAAATTGGTTGGGGATAGTACAGTTCCCAGGTGGCATCTTCGACGGGAAAATATTTGCATTGTATGAAATATTCACAGATGGTCCTGCTTCAAAGATTCCTTTCTCGAACCTCTAACACCTCCTCTGGAATTAGTTTAATATGTCCCTCCTCATCTAATGGGGATAAATCAGGCGATGATTTGACGTTCTCCCCTACTGCCTTCTTCAAACAAGAAACATGAAATATGTTATGAATTTTGCTCTCTGCCGAAGCTCCAATTCATAAGCCAATTCTCCTATTTTTCGAATAACTCGATAGGGCTCGTAGAACCATGGCTTTAACTTTTTTACTCCTTTATTATTCAAGGTATATTGTCTATATGGTTGTAGTTGGAGGTAAAATGCATCTCCTACTTCAAAACTCCTTTCTATCCTTTATCGATATGCATATAACTTCTGTCAATTTTGAGTTGTCTGTAGGTTATCCTTGAGTTCCCTGGAGAATATCCTGACATC
Organism: Pinus tabuliformis; assembly: GCA_031772625.1. Classification (NCBI taxonomy): domain Eukaryota; kingdom Viridiplantae; phylum Streptophyta; class Pinopsida; order Pinales; family Pinaceae; genus Pinus; species Pinus tabuliformis. The sequence continues at coordinate 1,978,784,884 of CM062819.1, read as the reverse complement.
CCTAGATCCAATCCTTTTCTAATGGTGGCCTGTTATCTCCAAATTATGTGTCTATGAAAGACAGTGCCTCATATCCATATAATCCTTGGAAAGGTGACATCCATATGGACTTGTGATAAGTGGTGTTATAGAAATATTATCCTAAATACAACCACTTGGTCCACGCTCTTTGTTGCCCTATGACATAGTTTCATAAGTAACGTTCCACCCATTTATTTACTACTTATGTCTTTCCATCTGTCTGCAGGTGGTATCTTGTACTAGGAGTAAGTTTTGTGCCAGGTAGCCTGAATAAATCTTGCCAAAATGCTCCCATGAACCTGCTATCATGGTCACTGACAATGGTTTTGGGCAAACCATGTAGACAGAATACTCCTTTGAAAAATATTTATGTTATTTGAGATGCAAAGCTTCTGGAGGAAATCGCAAAGAAGTGGGCATATTTGGTCAGGCGATCTACCACCACGAAGATACAATATTTGCCTTGGGATGATGGTAGCGTTGTAATGAAATCCATGGAGATAATCTCCCATTTTTGTTTTGGAATGGGCAGCTGCTGTTAAAAACTTGTCATGTTTGTATGTTCAGCCTTATTGCTCTAACAGGTACCACATTCCTGTACATATTTGATAATGTCCCTCTTGAGTCCCTTCCATGTGAGCCTCTCCCTAATGGTCTTGTAAGTATTCAAAAATCTCGGATGTCTTGCTAGAGGGGGGTCGCGAGCTGCTTGTATGATCTTCTTCTTCAGTTGGGACTCTAGCACTAAATAGATTTGATCCTTATAATAGATAATGTCATTGAAAAATATATACTGGTTGTCTGATGATTGTCCATCAAGAATCTCACAGTCTTTCCGGTTCTTTGAGTATTCCACCAAAATATGGGACTTCCAGTCTTCCACAATGTCTATGAGGGAGAAGGTAGCTAGTCTCCTGGACAAGGCATCTGCAACTGCATTGTTTTTGTCTTTGACATATTCGATCTCAAAGTCATAGGCATGAATCTTGCTAACCCATTTTTGTTGCCTCTCATTCAATCCTTTTTGATCCAGGAAGTATCTGAGACTATTATGATTGGTTTTGACCTTGGATCTGTTACCCACTAGATATGGCTGAAAATTGGCAAGCACGTGCATAATTTCCAGCATTTCTTTGTCATAAATGGAGTAAGAGTGCTCATAATCTTGGAGCTTCCTACTCTCAAAATCAATCAGATGATGATTATGTGTTAAAATTGCCCCAATTCCTTCCCCAGAAGCATCACACTCCAATACAAATGGTTGGGAGAAGTCTGTTAAGGCTAGAATTGGGCATGAAATCATCATTTCCTTCATTCACTCAAATGTCTCTTGTGTTGTCTTTGTCCATACAAAGGCTCCCCTTTTTTTCAGGTCAGTGAGATTCGTTTTCAGTTGTGAAATCCCTTAACAAATATTCTATAATAAGTACAAATACCCAAGAAGCTCCTTAATTTTGTTACATTTTTTGGAGTGGGCCAATTGAGAATGCCTTCAATCTTCTCCTGGTGTACTTTTACGCCTTGGCCTCCAATTATGTGACCTACATATAAAAAAAATTCATGCCAAACTCACATTTGGATATTTTGGGATATAATTGTTGTGCCTCTAGTATTCCCAAAACCTCATCCAAATGTTGTAGATGCTCCTCCGATGGTTGACTGTAAATCAGGATGTCGTCAAAGAAGACCAACACAAATTTGCGTAGCTTCTTGTTAAACACATGGTTCATACATGATGGAAATGTTGCAAGGGCATTGGTCAATTGAAAAGGAATCACTAGGAACTCATAGTGTCCATAGTGGCATCTAAATGCTTTCTTTGGAATGCCTGTTCTCGAACTCTGATCTGGTGATAAAATGAGCGAAGGTCAATCTTTGAGAAGTACTTGGCCCCTTTTAGTTCATCCATCAGCTCATTGATCCTAGGGATAGGGTATCGATTTTTTATGGTCTTCTTATTTAGCGCCCGATAATATATGCACATCCATAGGGATCCATCATTATTTTTGGGCCACTAATTTGTCATTATTATTATCACTTTTTAAAAACTATTTCATCCATTTCTACCCTTCTTTATCATGTCATTTATCATAATTTATCATATAATTCCATTTTATAATTATTTATGCTTTTATGGATAAATATTATTTACTCTCCTTTATTTTTAATAAATTGATGATTATTATGCATGATTTTACCAATGATAGTTTATTAATGGATTTGTTGTAACATCACTCATGATTTTAGCCACCAAGATCTTTTCCAGATTGCAAATTTGATTTCCAGCTCATAATTAAATATTCCAACTCAAAAATTCGTTGGAATAAGAAGTGACAATTTTTCATTAAACGTTTCGGACAAATGAAGGCTAATATAAAAAATCTGAAGCATGGGTTTTGTCCAGAACGAACCAAATTAGTTTTATAATGAGCGATTTTCCAAAATTCCATCTATATTAATAGAAACGGAAGGTTCTTCGAAGACAATTTTCTTATATTTGTTGTTGTGGTTGTTTTCCAAATTCTTCCAATTGCAATACCAAATTCGACTTGTTCCTGCTGAATGTTGATAGAAATATCTTTCAGATATGATCTTGCTGATCAATTTGTTTTGCTTTGTTGTAACTTCTCTTTGCTTTCTGTGTATTTAAATGAAAACAGAGATCAAAGAGAGAGGGGAATTAGAGGAGAATTAGAGGATAATTGGGGGGATAATGGAAGGATAATTAGGAGATAGGAGATGGATAATTGTTAGATAGGATTTAGGAGAAGAGATGAGAGATGAGAGGATGAACAATTGTTGAATTTTAGGTAAAGCTAAGAGCTTCATTATGTTGTAATTATTTCTCTCATATGTTTTTAATGAATGAAGTTATCCATTGAGTTCTACATCCGTTATTTGTAATATGATCTGAGTTATTTCTCAAAGCGGAACTGAGTCTTGGGCGGTTGGGCCCACTACCTTGGATGAGGTGTTGCCTTGAACATCTACAGTAGTTTAGTTGTGTGCTTGTTTCTTTGAATTTCAATCATTTTTCCTTAAAGTAGATTTCCTTTCTTTTAACTAATTTGTTGTTTGCTGCATTTTCCAGATTTGTTATTTCATCCAATTTCTAGATTTCATTTGATTTATTGTTGTAGATTAGCATTTGAATAATGTTGGGTGAAATAGATTAAATTTCCAATTCAACAATGTGTGGTTTAATCTAGCAATGATTCAAGTTGTGTGATTAGCATAATTGTTTTCTTGTCATTTATTTTCTTCTTTTTAATTTTAGTTTTATTATTCAAGTCTTACATTTTATTTCTTGTTGAATGAGCTTGATAGTATAAAACACAATCATATAGAACCAGTGTTATTTGTTGGTATTGTTATGCATATATTTTTCTGATTTCCTTGAAATAAAAGACGCTCTTTGGGTTGATAATTAATGTCTAGGTGATTAGTTGTTTTATTTATTTATTAAGCAATTAATTTTACCCAACATTTTGGCATCGTTGCCGGGGAGACAGTCAAATTTCACTACCACACTAATATATGGTTGTAGATGCATACCTGACTTCGTGAGAGTTGGATATTGAAGATGGAAGGTAAGAACCTACGTGTGCATCCTGGGGAACCCGTGATGGGTCTACCCTCAGTAGTCAGACTTAGGTCATATAGCATGCACTGATAGAAGTAGGAATTTTAGAGGTAGAATTTTGAAAAAATCTCATAATTCCACTCAAGTGGTGATGTAAGCACCACCCATTCCACTAATCAATTGACATGAACATTTTAAGGAGCCTCAAAGCAACACATGAAGAACATCTTCTATTATGGTAAGAAATGGCTCACATTGCTACTTTTGAATTCCTTATCAAAGATCTAGGAGGAGTGACACAAATGCACATAATTGCCCCCTCTTCTCTACCAAATTTTCATGGTTTGAGAAATGAAGATTGAGATGCATTCTTATTTGAGTTTGAAGTACTTTGTAGAGGATATGATTATTGTATTAATGCTCAAAGGTTGAAAGTGTTTCCTCTTACTCTAAAAGGAACAACTCTCCGATGGTTCATGAGCTTTGGTGGGAACTGCATCCAAAAATGGGAGGACATGAAGAATGTATTCTTAAAGAAGTACCAAGACTATTGCAAGGCCAGTAAAGATATTTTCAGTATGATACAAGGGGAATATGAAATCTTGGAGGACTATGCATAGCGATTTCAATACAACCTTCAAAAATCAAAGTATAGGTATTTGGAAAAAGAGATCTTAAAAACACTCATTCTTAAAGGAATCAAAGATGAATTTTTAGAACCCTTAAATCTAATAGGAAAAGGTGATGTTTTTCAGTTATCATATGATAATGTTTGTGAATTATGCATAAGGTATTCAAGAGGAATCTGCAAGGCTGGTAAGAATTCTAGAGAAGATTCTTATTTCTTTTCCAAGTCTTCTACAAGAAGAGGAGACATAAGAGCTGAAATCAATGTTTTATTTGAAAATTTTAAATATGATTTTATTAGCTCTCTAAATTAACAATTGGATGTTTTGCAGGTTCAGAAAAATCAAGAAATTGAATAAGTGTTTTTCCCTCATTGCCAAAAGGGGCATCCCATAGATAGGTGTTCTTTCTTATCAGGATGGAAGCATCATATCAAATAGATGGAGAAGCTGCTAAAATTCCACAACCATTGAAATCGTGGCTTACATGTATGTTTCAAAACACTTCCTCTCCATTTTCTTAGCATAATCCATTATGGAATACTCCTCTGTTAGGGCAGCCATGTCAATCTCAATATAACCCCCACCAATCTTGTCTATAAGTTTGGCATGATTCATCTTATGATTGCATGACTACTCTCCCTCATCTTGTAGCACAAACAAATCATCCATATTCTTGACCAGCTCTTCCACAACACCTTTTTTGCCTATCAAAAGCATCCACACAACCCAATCAACTACATCATCAAAATGCTCCATGCCCTACACAATTTCCTACTCAACTAATTCCACACCCTCATAGTAATAAACCAGTACAACATGCTTACAGTGTTAAACTGCAAAATTTACCTACCCTTCCCACCCATTCTATCTCACATGCACCATTGCAGAAAACTTATATTGAGATTGGGAATGTTTCAAATCCAAAAATTGTAGAAGTTATGGAAGAAAATAAGGTTTCTTCTAGCCTGCATCAACAAGCCATTTTAAAAACTCAAGAACTTCGTGATATGACGATATGGGCAATCAAGAAAGTAAAGGATATATTGAAGATTGGTTTCACTCCATCATTTGTTTGCACCATCCCTTCATTCTTCAACAATTTTTGACACCATTTTTTCAAGGGAATTTGGCTTCTCATACCCTACTATTTATTGACATACATTTTTCAAATCTGGGTATGCACATACTTGAGGCCTTATTCTGAAAATGGTTCCACTTAAAGTACTCGTATACGTAAACATATTCATTTTTATCACCAATTTGAAAAAATTTCTTGAATATCATATTTTTTTGCTTGCTCACTTGATGAAAGTTTGAAAACACAATCGGGACAGTCATGTTTTGAGGGACCAAATTGGAATATTTTTAAAACATTTTTCTATCCTAATTATCCCTTGATTTTTACTTTCCAACTCAATTTTAATCACTCCATTTGGATTTGAAACGAAGAAGTTATAACCAAACCATTTACAGGGTGTCTAGTACGCATCTCAATCACAGAGTTGGGGCAGTCGGTTTTTGGAGGCCTAAATGACTATATTTGTAAAACCTGTTTCTATGGTATATTCCCCTATAAATCTGGTTTACAAGGCAATTTGAATCACTCAATTTAGATATCGTATGAGAAAGTTGTGACCAACATACTGACTGTCTATCGTAAATCTGCACTTCAAAATTCTGATTTTCCAGTTGTTCATTTTCGTATTTGACCCATCAATTCTTCTTGTCTTTAAAACATGTCTCTATTGGAGATAAAAAAAAATGGAATCTACTTTCATTTCCAATTTTAATTAGCTCAATCTGTCATCAAACGAAAAAGTTATGATTAAAATATTCATTGTTGGTCTAAGTTGGGAAATCGAAAATGACATTGTTATGTAAGTTGTTCTAAGTAAAATTGACATATCATATCATGGAATTTTCAAAACATGTTTCTATTAGTGATATATCTTTGAATTATCTCTCATTTGGCTTTGGAATCACTCAAATCGAATGAAAAACAAAGGGGTTATGATTAAAACACTGCTAGTTAGTATGGTCGACCACTGCTCTCCCGCAGGTGACAAATAAATTTTTCTTTGTTTATATTTCTGTGGATTTGTTTTACAGAATAACTACTTGTTATTTTTTTCATATGTCTTGGATTATAAGAGCCCAATCACCTCTCTTCTTCCTCGATTTCATGTTTTATTGCAGGCAGACACTTGTTTTTTGCAGGTTCCAAAAGAATAAAAGAAGTCAATTTATGAACGAGCGGTTCTTGAAATAAATGTTAATGAAACAATGGCATTTCATCCAATTCATTAACTAATAGATTCATAATAGAAGAAATAGAGAATTGATTTCCATTTGAAGATTCATGTCACCACTGCCAAAACATTTTTCCAAAAGATCATTTTTTCCATTGACAGATTGATATTCTTTTAGGAAATAACATCATAGCTATTGTAACTTAATTTAGTTATTTATTTACTGTTTTTAAATGAAGTTTTTTTTTTTTTTCACTTATGTTTTTGTGTTTCAAGTGTTGCTTCCTTCAAAGCTACAGTTTTTGCTCCGTTGGCGATTAAACAACACTTTTGCATGTCTCATTTTTGTTGTTCAAACGATTGAACGATTGTTGTTCAAACGATTGAACGATTGTTGTTCAATCGATTGAACGACACTTTTGCGTGTTTTATTTTTGTTGTTCAAATGATTGAATGATTGTTGTTCAATCGATTGAACAACACTTTTGCGTGTTTTATTTTTGTTGTTCAAACGATTAAACGATTGTTGTTCAATCGATTGAACAACACTTTTACATGTTTTATTTTCGTTTTTCAAACGATTGAACGATTGATGTTCAATCGATTAAACGAAACTTTTGCACGTTTTATTTTTGATGTTCAAACGATTGAATGATTGTTGTTAAATCGATTGAACAACACTTTTGCGTGTTTTATTTTTATTGTTCAAACGATTAAACGATTGTAGTTCAATCTATTGAACAACATTTTTACGTGTTTTATTTTCGTTGTTCAAACGATTGAACGATTATTGTTCAATCGATTGAACAACACTTTTGCGTGTTTTATTTTCGTTCTTCAAACGATTGAACGATTGTTGTTCAATCGATTGAACATCACTTTTATGTGTTTTATTTTTGTTGTTCAAACGATTGAAAGATGGTTGTTCAATCGATTGAACATCACTTTTGTGTGTTTTATTTTTGTTGTTCAAACGATTGAAAGATTGTTGTTCAATCGATTGAATGGCACTTTTGTGTGTTTTATTTTCGTTGTTCAAACGATTGAATGATTGTTGTTCAATCGATTGAACGACACTTTTGTGTGTTTTATTTTCGTTCTTCAAATGATTGAACAACACTTTTGCGTGTTTTATTTTTGTTGTTCAAACGATTGAACGATTGTTGTTCAATCGATTGAACAACATTTTTGCGTGTTTTATTTTTTGTTGTTTAAACGATTGAATGATTGTTTTTCAATCGATTGAACAACACTTTTGCGTGTTTTATTTTTGATGTTCAAGTGATTAAACGACACTTTTGCGTGTTTTATTTTTTTTTGTTCAAACAATTGAACAATTGTTGTTCAATCGATTGAACGACACTTTTGTGCATTTTATTTTTGTTGTTCAAACGATTGAACGATTGTTGTTCAATCGATTGAACAACACTTTTACGTGTTTTATTTTTGCCATTCAAATGATTGAATGATTGTTGTTCAATCGATTGAACAACACTTTTGTGTGTTTTATTTTTATTGTTCAAACGATTGAAAGTTTGTTGTTCAATCGATTAAACAACACTTTTGTGTATTTTATTTTTTGTTGTTCAAACGATTGAACGATTGTTGTTCAATCGATTGAACGACACTTTTGCGTGTTTTATTTTTTTTATTCAAACGATTGAACGATTGTTGTTCAATCGATCGAATGTTACTTTGCGTATTTTATTTTTGTTGTTCAAACTATTGAATGATTATTGTTCAATCGATTGAACAACACTTTTGCGTGTTTTACTTTTTCTATTCAAACGATTGAACGATTGTTGTTCAATCGATTGAATGGCACTTTTATGTATTTTATTTTTATTTTTCAAACGATTGAACGATTGTTGTTCAATCGATTGAACAACACTTTTGCGTGTTTTATTTTATTTGTTCAAAAGATTGAACGATTGTTGTTTAATCGATTGAACAATACTTTTCCGTGTTTTATTTTAGATGTTCAAACGATTGAATGATTGATGTTCAATTGATTGAACGACACTTTTGCGTGTTTTTTTTGTTTTTCAAACGATTGGATGACTGTTGTTCAATTGATTGAACAACACTTTTGCGTGTTTTATTTTTGTTGTTCAAATGATTGAACGATTGTTGTTCAATCGATTAAACAACACTTTTGCGTGTTTTATTTTTGTTGTTCAAACGATTGAACGATTGTTGTTCAATTGATTGAACAACACTTTTGTGTTTTTATTTTTGTTGTTCAAATAATTGAATGATTTTTGTTCAATCGATTGAACAACACTTTTGTGTGTTTTCTTTTTGTTGCTTAAACAATTAAACGATTGTTGTTCAAACGATTGAACAACATTTTTCCTTTTTTGACTTTTGTTGTTCAAACAATTGAAAAATTGTTGTTCAATTGATTGAACAACACTTTTGTGTGTTTTATTTTTGTTGTTCAAACGATTGAACGATTGTTGTTCAATCGATTGGACAATATTTTTGTGTTTTCTTACTTTTGTTGTTCAATCAATTGAAAAACACATTGACATGTTTTTCTTTTCGATTTTTCTATTCAATCGATTGAATGATTGTTGTTCAATCAATTGAACAACACTTTTTGCGTTTTTGTAAGAATAATTGTGATTTCTCTTCACTGTTTCATCGCCAGTCATTTTGTCATTTTTCTTTCTCTTTTATGTTTTGAATAAAAAAACCATCTGGTTGGATTTGTGCCTGAGATAAAGAAAAACAATAATATTAATACCTTTATGACTTATAAAACATTTTTAATGGTCATCTTTATTCCGAAGCTGACATGGTTCACCTATATAATGATTGGTTGAATATCTTCTCTTTGGACACATCATAAAATGATTTATTATTCTAATACCATGCTAGTTTATCTTTTACACTTTCAAATGGATAAATCTCTTTGATATGATGATATGGGCGGAAAATCATAACTTTCATTGGCATTTTTTTACTTCTTATTACTTCTTACGCCATCCCTGACTCTTAAAGAGTAAATGATCCTCCCTCTCTTTACAATAAAAGCATTAAAATATAAAAATATGAAAATGTAACAAGCATTGTCTTAAAGAGAATAAGGGGTCTCATCACGAACCAGCCTACCATGATCATAAGGTTGTAACAGGTGACATTTCATTATGGCCACCACACAAAGGTAATGACCTTCTTGATAGTTGAAACCGTCAAAAGGACAAGGGTCTCATCACGAGCCAACCTGATCACTTTGTTATACCCTAGTGAATGACACTATGGTTATCTGGTTACCATGCAAGCATAGTGGTCTCTTTATAACAATAAAAAACAGAAAACCATCTAAATACTCAATGGAGGACTCTGGCTCATGTTTGGGTTAAAAAGCAACCCTGTCGAGGTTATGAACACCCGCTGGCAGCAGTGCCTCTACTTGTGGTATTGAAGTACTATGTTACACTGCCAAATACTATACCCTATTACCACCTATGGATTCGTTTCTAAAAGAGAATTTTCCATTTGAACAACATTTCTAATTCAATTAGCCAACATGCATGGTAAACTATATATTATATGCATTAGATCATTATTGTCCAATCACTTTATCGACAGTGATTAACATTTATCGTCGGTCATGCTTTCGTCATATTTTACCACCTAAGGTAAATATCTATTTACATAATGATCTAAATTCCTGTTTTATTTTACAGGAATTTCAAATCTTTTGACCTTTACTGCTCTGATTTCTTTCGCCATATCTACGCCGCTTTGATTGATTCTCCTACTGCATTTATGGATCCTCAACGTCCTTTCCCTTTTTCCTATGCTTTATGGTCATGGATGCCCTTTTCTGATTTGAGGGGGGAAGATATGCATTATGGGATAGCATGCATAATAATTACCGAACTCTGCCATAACTTGCTGATTTAAAAAAATATTATTATTTCATTTATACAAAAGTTTTTTCTGATTGAAACTTTTGCATGCAGCTTATCTATTTTTGTTCAAAACTAAAACCGTGGATTCAAGAAAATTGCATACACAGTAGTGAATTGTTTACAGGAGAACAACAAGTATGGGGGGTAACTCTATTCGCAGAGAGTCCACACTATTACAACTAACAGAAGAGGCTTAAGCAAATCGCAGACAGGATGTGCTTGCATGGCTTCCACCTTTTGCATCACTTTCAGCGTCGGCTCAGCCTACATCAGCTTCAACAAATACCAATCCATACATGTCATTCCACATTTTTCCAGAGGTAAAACTTGAGGTAAAATAGCATAAGTTTTTAATTTATTAAAAGTTTAGGAGAATTTCATGAAAATCCATTGAGCATTATTTATCATCATTCATTCCACATCTTTACCACTTCCCATTTTTCAAAGACATAGAAGCTTTCAATTTAGGGGAGTGTTACTTTCACTCATTTATTTATTATGATCATGCCATCATCCATCGATCTCCTTATTCATTCTCAAAACCTCTCTTATTCCATGTTGTTTTACACCAAGCATAGATTTCAACCACAATTGTAGCAACCACCTCAATTTGTTTTCTAGTATTGCATGAGGGCATGCTAATTCTCTTGTTTGGAGGAGAAATTGATTTGCATATATCTCTAAAACTATGAATTGAATTCTTGTGATTTTTGGACAGCAAAGAGGTATCATTAAAATAAACAAACCCAAAAAAATTCAATTTAAATTAGTTTATAAAATTTCAGAAATCATGCACTATCACCTACAGCCATTTTGCTTATATCTCATGATTTGTTCATCAAAACAATAAGATTTTTGGATTAAAGAAACATTAATATAGTAGAAATCTTCTTGCCAAATTTCAGCAAAATCTGGTTTGTAGTTTTTGAGAAAATGGTTAATGAAGTTTGTTGTTACTTATATCATATTTTGCTGCAACTTCATATACATATGGTTGAAAGTCAATGTGAAAATTGTTACGCCTTCATCAACATTGCTAAAATTGAATATTCATTATTTGAGGAAGAACTCATTTGTTCCATCAATTTCATGAGTTGGGATGAACATTTTTTTATTATAGTTTGGTTAATAGAAAGGCTTTAGGTTGTATGAAGACATGCAACATATTCAGTTTGGGGGTATGTTGGGTTGCTAATTTTTCATTATTATTATCACTTTTTAACAACTATTTCATCCATTTCTACCATTCTTTATCATGTCATTTATCATAATTTATCATATAATTCTATTTTATAATTATTTATGCTCTTATGGATAAATATTATTTCTTCTCCTTTATTTTTGTTAACTTGATGATTATTATGCATGATTTTACCAATCATGGTATATTAATGGATTTGTTGTAACATCACTCATGATTTTAGCCTCCAAGACCTTTTCCAGATTGCAAATTTGATCTCGCACTCATAATTAAATATTCCAACTCAAAAATTTGTTGGAATAAGAAGTAATAGTTTTCATTGAATGTTTCGGACAAATGAAGGCGAATCTAGAAAATCCGAAACATGGGTTTTGTCTAGAACGGACCGAATTAGTTTTGTATGAATCAGTTTTCCAAAATTCAGTCTGTATTAACAGAAACGGAAGGTTCTTCGAAGATGATTTTTTCAGACTTGTTGTTGTGGCCATTTTCCAAATTCTTCCAATTGCAATACCAAATTCGACTTGTTCCTGCTGAATGTTGATGGAAAGATCTTTCAGATATGATATTTCTCATCAATTTGTTTTGTATAATCCAAATTTTTAATGGAAATCATTTTGTAATCAACTTTGTTGTAACTTCCCTTTGCTCTCTGTGTATTTAAATGACAACAGATATCAAAATATAAGGTAATTAGAGGAGAATTAGAGGATAATTAGGGGGATAATTGAAGGATAATTAGGAGATAGGAGATGGACAATTGTTAGATAGGATGTAGGAGAAGAGATAAGAGGTGAGAAATGAGAGGATGAACAATTGTTGAATTTGAGGCAAAGCTAAGAGCTTCATTATGTTGTAATTATTTCTCTCATATGTTTTAATGAAGTAAGTTATCCATTGAGTTCTACATCCATTATTTGTAATCTGATCTGAGTTATTTCTCAAGGTGGAATTAAGTCTTGAGCAGTTGAGCCCACTACCTTGGACAAGGTGTTGCCTTGAACATCTACAGTAGTTTAGTTGTGTGCTTGTTTCTTTGAATTTCAATCGTAATTCCTTAAAGTAGATTTCCTTTCTTTTAACTAATTTGTTGTTTGCTGCATTTTCCAGATTTGTTATTTCATCCAATTTCTAGATTTGATTTGATTTACTGTTGTAGATTAGCATTTGAATTATGTTGGGTGCAATAAATTAAATTTTCAATTCAACAATGTGTGGTTTAATATAGCAATAATTCGAGTTGTTTGATTAGCATAATTGTTTTTCTTGTCATTTACTTTCTTCCTTTTAATTTGAGTTTTATTATTCAAGTCTTACATTTTATTTCTTGTTGAATGAGCTTGATAGTATAAAACACAATCATATAGAACCAGTGTTAGTTGTTGGTATTGTTATGCATATATTTCGCTGATTGCCTTGAAATAAAATATGCTCTTCGGTTTGATCATTAATGTCTAAGTGATTAGTTGTTTTATTTATTTATTAAGCAATTAATTTTACCCAACAATTATTCTTGACCAATACTACAGATGGAGAAAAAGGGCTTGAGCTTAGTCGAATGTGTGCTAATGCCAACATCTCCTGGATTTCTTTCTCTATCTCATTCTTATATGCTTTGGGATGTCGGTAAGGGCTAGTGATGATAGCTTGGACCCTTCCTCTAGTTCAATGATGTGCTCAAATCCCCTTTCCGGTGGTCATGCTGGTGGTATATCTCCAAAAAACTTATGGTGATTTTGCAACAATGCCATGATGTCAGGGGAATACTCTATATGTTGTTATGTAGGTTTCTTCTCCATGATTCAACATTCCACAGCCCATATGATATCCCCATGTCGAAGATCCCATCCTATTAGATGTCACAATATTGGGCGGTTATGAATGCATTCCTCTCAACATCGCCTTCTTACCATCTGGACCAAATGAAATTCCAAGTCTTGATAGTTCACTATATGAGTCCCAATTGAATATAGTCATTGAGCCCCTAATAATACATGGGAGTTTGGACAGTCCACAACAAAAAAATATTTGTAACCATGTAGTTCCCCATTGTTAGACTCATATTATGGACTATTTTGGTGCATGGCATGTGGTTGTGTTCCTTCTTTCCAGGAATCAAAATTGTAAATCCTCCAAATTCTTCAGTTGTTAGTCCTCCTCTAGCTACAGATTTTGCGTCAATGAAATTGTGGGAGGCCCCACTATCAATCAACACGGTCACCTTCTTTCCTTGTATGGTGCCCCTAACCCAAATAGTGTGGTACCTTGGGACCCATGTAATAGAAGCAATAATCACTTCTTGGTTTTCCTCCTATACTACCCCCATACCTTGTGATTCTCCCTTATCCCACTCTATCTACTCTTCTTCGTCTTCACTCTCAGAAAATACTTCAATTTATTGGGCCTTTCCCTTGATACATTGATGCCCTGGCGCCCAAGGTTCCTGATAAGAGAAGCATAGCCTTCTCCTTTTGAGATCTTTCCTGGTTTCATCATCCAACCTGCTCTTCCCTGACAGCTCCCTTTGTTGTTGCTTGACTTCCTTTCCCCTTTGAGGAATAGTTGGTTTGGGTAGGAAACTAGCCTTGGGTGCTGCATCTTGCATATCCCTTGCTTTGCTAATTGTTTCTTGTAAGGTCACCGATTGGTAGGATTTGACCCAACCACACAGGGGTTCTGACAACCCTTCCATGAAAAACATGACCATCCGAGCCATTAATAGGTCAGTGATCATTAGTGCAAGCCTATGGAACTCTATGCTATAAGATTCAATGCTTCCTATCTGTTGGAGTTGGGTTAGCTCCCGAAAGTACAACTCAGGGTCCTTCCTGTCAAATCTCTCTATCAATCTCTGTGTGAATTTTGTATACGATATTATGTTTGCATGTCCTAGAGTGATAATCCCATGTTGCCAACATTTGTGTGCTTCTCCATCAAGATGAAGTGTGGCTTATTTAATGGCATCTCTCTCACCAATGGCATTAAGATGAAAATGTGTATCCATCTTTTGCACCCATGATCTTGTAGAACACTTTGTTGATCCATCAAAGTAAGGAAGAGTTACTTTCCCCATAGCCTTTTGCAGATCTAGGTTTGACTGAGGGCCCCCATATATTGTTTCCTTCCCTTTTTGTTTAGTCCTCATAAATAATATTCATTGACGATTAAAGTTGCTTTCACGTTGGGGGGAAACACGTCATATTCCTTCATACAAGCTATAATTGTCTCTACAATTGGTGAAGGAGAGTCTTACTTCCTGGAGGAATCATCCAAGAATGGAGGCATAGGTGGTTTGCTAAATGGGCTGCTCCGAAGGTTGGCATGTTTATGTGATGGACCATCCCTGCCTAAATGAGAGCCACCTTCCCTGTTATTTCTTTGCAATTTAGGTTGCCCGATCTACAATTTGAGAAGTCTATAATTGTGTCTTGAGTGGCGGCGATCTTTTGTAATGCATTTTCAAGCTTGGTACTCTCGTGGTCACCCATTGGTTCATCTAACTCTTCCGGCTCTTCCTGGCCTTCAGTGACGATCTCTTTATTTTTCCCTTCTTGACTTCTAGCCTTCCTTCCTTTCCAAATGATATCAATCCCTTTTTTTTTCTTTTCTTGGCACCCCATAGCTGGCCAAGGTTGTGGCTCAGATACCACTGTAAAATAACTTATGACCAAATATGATGAAAACAAAGATATACTCCCAAATCTTTTAACACCCCACCATTATTTGATCTAAATCCCAATTCTGAAAATCATAACCATACAAAGCAATGGGTCTCATATATGAATCCACTTAATGATCATGAGTTTTATTTCATATAAGAGTCCACTCAACAACCAAACATATGATAAATAAGGTAATCATATGATGCCATGAGAGTCCATTTATTAACCAAACGTATGATAAAAATAAATAATCATATGATGCCATGAGAGTCCATTAATTAACCAAGCATATGATTAAAAAGGTAATTATACAATGGCATGGGTATTATTTCACCATGGTGACCCACGAAAACACTAATACGGACATGTGAATGGATCAATGGTTGGCGACTTTTTGCAACCTTGGCGACCTGCACACAGCACGCACCACAATTTTTGACATGGCTTCTGTCAATGAAGGGTGCTCCTCAAACCAATAACCCTTGACGTGGCTTCCATCAATGACAGGCCCACAACCTTCCACACAACGCCCTTCTCCTAGTGTGATGCATCTTGTTTTTCAAGTGGTGGATCGAACCCCTGTGGTCTGGAGTCAGTGATTCAAGATAAGGTCCACGCTCAATCTATCAGTTATGTCAATCAATCTAGAATGGGTGGATTATTTGGGTTTCTCTGTCTCCTCATGAAATAATTGCACTCAAATGACCCCGAAAGACTGTCCACCGAAAAACCCTCTATAGAGAAAAGAAATCGACTAGCTAGGGTGATAATAAATACCACTGAAACTGGGTTTCCAACAAGGGTGAGAGTGAATCCCCACCGAAGCTAGACTAAGGATCTCACCTAAAACCCTCACTAGTTGAAAACTCGCCTGAGCCTTCAATTGAAATGCAAAGAGAAATTATCCAAATCCATGTCTGTTATCATTCCTCTTCCGCCCTTTTTAAAACTTGATGGCTTGAAAGAAACCATGGGAAAATACCTTGGTTGGGAATTACCTAGGGCTAAAAACATGTGCTTTACGCCCCTTGTTTATTTATTTATTTATTTTTATTTTTTTTACTTGGTCCAAATGGGTCAATTGGTTAGGGATGTTACAAAATTGTTTAAGGGCACCACCACCTAGACTTGTTCCATCTGGAGTACTAGTTACTCGTTACATTGAGCCTATTATATGGAATAACTAGAGCTGTAATATAAACATTTTATGTTTTTGTTTTTTTTTTTGGTAATATTTACCCGTCAATTTTACTTGAAATCTTGTAGAGATTTGTTTGAATCATAAGTTTGAGCTATAAAAAATGCATAATATGAGTGATCCATTGGTTTTTCAGTGCACTAAATCCATTTATGCATTCAAAAAAAACATATATTAAATGACAAAAGATGATAATTTCACTAAGAAAAAGCCAAAACTCAAAAGGGTTATATTGCCCATTCATAAAAGAGGTGTTCTTTCATTTGTGTAAGTTACTTGTGAGCCTAGGCTCAAGAAACTACCTCTAGGATTGTAGCTTCAATGTTGGATGGAAGAATAATTCCCCCTTGTAAAAGAACTGTGAACTGTGAACCATTTACCAGGTAGGTTGAGTCTATGTTGGGGCTAGTTGTTACTAGGATTGTGGCTTCGAAACAACTTATTTTCTTACAGTTGGATTCTACAGTCAACCTCTCCCGCAATATATTATCAGGTCTAATCATCACACAAACCAAAAAAAATATCTAAACTTACTAACCCTCTAAACCTAACTTAATAGTAATGAGACTGGACGTTGTCTTAACGCACTGATACATGAGTACACCTTGGGAATCATTCAGCGAGAAACAAAGCCAAAATTATTACAATTTGAAAATGCCTCCAAAATTCCTCTGAACTCACCACCAGTACTGAAGCAAACATATACAAGATATTACATCTGTTAAACAAATATTTTTAAAATTTTGATTGTTGTGAACCGATAGCAGAAAGAACATGCTTAAAAATTGCTCTTGTTTATTTATCTCTGACCACCTGCTACGACCCCATATATTAAAATTTGTCATGTGAACGATGTACGCTATCCATATACTATCTCGTTGTTTCTCACTGACGAGAAATAAAATAAATAACGCGGACTATAGCTGAGATGGTTATGCATGTTGTATGTATAATTTTTTACAATATTGATTCTTCATATGACTTGAAGACTTGCTCTGTTGTTTTTTCTATATTACGTTATGGGCCACCACTCACATGTGAAAAATATGCTACATCATAGTGTCACCTATGGAACAAAAGAAGTGTCCTTTCAACTACAATTTGTACCAGATCTCCAAAGCCCAAATAAATCAGTTTAAATATCTAAAAGTTCTGGCTCATGAAAAATGATGTCTATCACCATTTAAAAAATATAAAATACTTGTAATACATTGTGCTTGCTTGAATACAAACTCTCCACCACGAAACCCCACATTAATTCCATGTGATTATGATCAGGGAGAGGATGTAGAGCATGGAGGATAGCCTTCGGTCAGCTCTAGAGTCTTTGATATGGAGACTTCTTCGTGGGAAAATTTCTTTATTCACATTGTTCGAAGAAATCCATTTGTTTTCATTGAAATTGAAACATTCAAATGGTTTGATAAAAACCCAAGTCAGGAATGCTAAAATAGGGAGCATAATGATTGCAATAATGGCAAGCAATGTGAATAAAACAAAGTTCTAGATTTGCACATAATTTTTTTCCCTGTGTTTTGGAGAAGAACTAATAAGTGGAATCTACATGATTTGGGAGTTGTCAATACCATCAATCCAAATATTTCATTAAATTAATGAAGTTTTTTCTGGGTAGCTTGGATTTAAGGAAATTGAAGAATCCTTCTTAGATGGGTCCGACAGAAAAGTGGAGGAAGACAATAGCAGGAAGAGTGGGACATAAATTATTGTTGGTAGGCTAAATTGTCATATTTTTTAACCTCTATCCTACTCTAGACACATGACCTAAACCTCTATTTTAACCTAAGAACCTATTCATTCCTATACCTTTCTCTAAAATCATGCACATTCCTGCACCCTCTTTGTATTTTCATATTTAAAGGCTTGTCATGGACTTAATTACTTATTTATGGATTTTATACCTTTAATTATCATTGAAACTAATATTTGTCTTTCCTAAAGTATTTGATAAACAAATGTATTAATCATTGTGATAGAATGGTCGAGTGCAGGTAGGATTCCTGCACCAGCTAGCGGATTCCTGCACTCCTGTGACAACTCACCAACCGACACATATCTTTGGTAAAGGATCAGTTGACCTCGAGTTGGGCTCGAAGTGGGAGAGAAATCAACAAATTGAAGATCATGACCTCAACCAGATATCTTAGATTAGTATTTTGTAAATAGCTGAAAGGCTTAGTTAAGCCACTGTTATGATTTCATTACAGTAGTAGGCCCGAAGGCTTGTGTATAATGTAAAACTCTGATAGGAATTAAGGAGCGATGCTTTAAAATTTTGCTAAGGTATTGTAATTATTTTGGAGTATCGCCTCTCTGGGCTGGATCGCAGATCCAAGATGTATTTTTTCTTTTGAAACTAATATAAAGGAATGCGCCAATACGTAGTTTCATTTTCCATTTGCGTTGTGATGAATCTTTGACCAACTACGTTTCTCGATTTCTTAACAGGGAAACGAGCTGGTTGTCTAGGGCCCGACCAACCCAGTTCGTTCTCCCTTTCTTTAAAGGTGCGTTAACTTAATTTAAAGTGCAAGCGTGAATTTGTTATTTACTTGGATTTTTCTCTCAAGTTACAGATTTTATTTCATTTACAGTTATTGTGTTGTGGATCTATGGTGTGCAGGCTTAAAAGTATTTGATTTCAATTTACATAAGTTTTCCTTTTAATGTTTGATTTCATTTATGCAACGTTGCCTGTACTAGTGCATTTCTAGTTCTACAAGTTGATTTCATTGGTTTAGTTTCACAAGTCTTTTACACATATCCTTTTGCAAGAGTTCTTTATTCCTTTATGCAAGATTTATGTGTTCTTCTAAACTAAGGGTATTATTAATATATGAGGTTTCACTTAAGATTTAATTGTGTTGTGATGAATATGGAATAAAAGTTGTAGTAACTTACATGTTTGTGCTTGCACTGAACACTTTCGAAGAAAGGATTGAATTTCATGATTAATTATTAAATGAACCCTCTGAGTTAAAACATTAAAAAGGCAGATCTAAATGCACAACTATCTCAGGAAAAGCCTGTTCACACAACCAGAGGATTTTTGTAATTATATAGAGGAGTTTTCTATTTTAAAGAAAGATTTACTTTAACTTTTGAAAATCATTTCTTGTCTAGAATCTAAGTTTGCTTGAAGCATCTTTTTGCTTGTGAGAACTTACTTTCAAATTATGTTCGTTTTGCACTCTATTTCACTGAACGCATTTTTTATTCTTCGAAAGTAATCTAGAAACCAAGTGCAGAAAATATTGATTATCTGGTGCAAGAACCTCAGATCCAGTACATGATCAGAGTGTTCTAGCTCGAAGACTTAGAACTCCTGCATGAAGGTCAGAACTTCAGTACAAGTACAAAACATCCTTTTGGTATCTAAACCTCATTCCAGTGTAGGCACAACGTTCTAGTATAGGAACACTGTTGTAGTACAGGAATAACAATTTAGTGCAGGAAAGAATATCTTTAAAGAAGATAGATACACTACTGTCTCACTGAGGGTAAATATAAAGGGTCATTTCATTACTTAAGATTGTTCACAATGAATTAAGAATCCATTTTAGTTTCTGCAAAAGTACTTTTCATTTATTCTAGCACCAGACTTTCTTTGAGTATCAATTTCCGCTTGATCATCATTTTTCTTTTGATTCTGTGAATTTGTGATTTAAGAAGTAGGAATACAACTAGAGAAGGTTCATATCATTTCTTGGCATTTCTGTGCTACGCCTCGAAGTGTACGAAACCCCGGGTTGAAAAATTAAGAGTTGAAAGGAGCTTTATTAACAACAATTCCTGCACCCAACATTTTGGCGCCATTGTCGTGGAGGCTTTTTTAAAGATTGGTAAGAACTTTCTTGTTTTCTTTCCTTTGTAGTAGGGGTAAGTCTGCTTTTATTTTTTCTGCGGTGTGCTTATATTGTTGAAGGATTTCTTAGTGCTAATTTATTTATTCATTTGCAATATTTGATTTAAGATTGTTTTTTGTAAATTTAAAAGTTTTGTCATTTTTTGGATTTTATTTTAAGATGAATGCCTAAAAGGGGGGTAGAGGACCGAAGCCCAATAAGGGTCGAGTGAACACTGATAAATCTAAAACTTTTTTCTCATATTGGACCTTCTTTTGCATGCAAAAAGTCCAAAGAGACACAAACTCATCACGCAGGAACTATCAACTTAGATTCTAGAAACAACAGTTCAGGTGTAATGCAACCCAAGAAGGGGAAGAAAGAAACTAGTGGTGCTCCGGAGACCAATTTGAGCCATATTCAACCTTCTCACTTTAACGGGAGTGGTTTGAGCAAGGGAACAAAAATTGCAAAGCACGAGGATCATGGTGAGGGGACTGGCGAGAATCAGGTAATTGATGAACAAACCACCTTTGGATTTCCAATAGTGGATCCTGAAACAATTACTCAAATGAAGAACATTTCGCTGTCGGCTCTCCCTCATTTCTATGGTAAGGTGCACGAAGATCCTCATTCTTTTCTTTTCGATTTTGACATCTTATGTAGAAGTTATGATTACACTTCAGATGCCCAGAAATTAAAGTTATTCCCTACCACTCTCAAGGACTCAACCTTACGTTGGTTCATGTGACTCGAAGGGAGAACTATAACTTCTAGGGACCATATGAAGAGGGCGTTTTTGACTAAATACCAAGAATATTGTAAAACTAGAGAAATGCAGGACAAGATCTTTACCATTATGCAAGGTGATGATGAGACCTTGGAGGATTACTTAGAGAGATTTTTATACATCCTCCAGAGGTCGAAACATAAATTTGACATAAGTACTATCAAGACCTTGTTCGTACATGGGCTTACTGAAGATTCTAGGCATAATTTGAATTTACTAGGACAAGGGGATATTTCTCATAAAGCTTTTGATCAAATTTGTGACTTGTGAAGGAAATTTTCAAGGAATCAATCTAGATCCAATAGAGGAAATCAAAATAAAACTAGTAAACGTGGATCTACAGATGCTATGATTATTGGTTTGGAGAACAAAATGGACAATATGAAAATTGAGATAATGAATATTGTTAACAAGCAAATAGACTCTTTAAAAATTCAACAGAAATTGGTAGATGAACAAGAGTCCTTGTCTATTTTTTGTCCTAAATGTAGGAAAAAGCATATTTTAAGAGAATGTCCTACTGATTTAAAATGTGTGATTTGTGCAAAGAACCATGCCACCAAGAAATGCTCCTCCATACAAGGATTAAAAATTGTATTTACATGGGAGCATTCTGAACCTGAACCATTACATGCTATGGGAGCACAGAGAAATTGGCCTGAGGTAGGTGCAGGTATGGTTTCTGAACCTTCACCACATTTTTTTGGTCATAATGCACATCCATATTCCTATTATAACATTCAACACTCTCAACCTTGGCAGCATGGCAACCATTATCAATATGGGAAACCCCCTCAATCTTGGCAACAAGGATGGAAAGGGTCAAACCATTCACATTAGTCCTATCCTGCACAGATGTTGTCATATCCTCCTACATATGCACCTCACCATATGTCACAGCCATCCTTTCCTCCCCTACCTCAACAAAGTTAATCGATGCCACCATTACCTTTACCACAACCTTTTCGACCCCACCAAGTGCCTGCTCAACCAGTACCAAATCATAATAATAAGGCGGTGCAATCGATCCATTCTTTTAAATTGCCCCCTTCTCCTATTCATCAAACCTTGCCAGTTGGGATGCATGAGCTTCAATTGAGATCAGGAAGTGTAGTTAAACCAGAAAAGCAAAAAAAAACCCATGATGATCATTGTGGAGAAAAACGAGGAGTAAACTCCTGGTCATTCGAAGAACAATGACACCATTCATCCCATTCCCGCACCATCAGAGTTACCATCTTATTCAAACC
This sequence comes from Pinus tabuliformis, assembly GCA_031772625.1. NCBI lineage: Eukaryota > Viridiplantae > Streptophyta > Pinopsida > Pinales > Pinaceae > Pinus > Pinus tabuliformis. The sequence continues at coordinate 1,978,762,515 of CM062819.1, read as the reverse complement.
AGGCTCCCTACCCAGAGAGGCTAGTTATGGAGAGGAGTGACCTCAAGTCCAGTCTAGCTTCTGAGCTAAGGAATCTTTGCATAAGGGTACCTTTGCTTCAGGCTATTAGAGAGATCCCCATCTGCACAAAGATCATTAGGGAACTCTGTCTCAAAAATCCAAGGAGGAAGAGAGAAGAACCTCATACCATTCAATTTGTTGGTCGTGTAACCGAGTTAATGACAGGATGTGCACAAATGGAAAAGTATACTGATCCTAGAAACCCAGTTGTCTATGTTTAGATAGGTAGTATCCTTGTCCCCAATGTGTTAATAAACCTGGGTGCAGCCATCAATGTCATGACTAGGCAAACCATGGATTAGCTTGGGTTGGTCCATATTCATCCTACCCCTACTGTGCTTGAACTTGCAGATAGATCAAAAATCAAGCCAGAAGGTGTATTGGATGATGTGGTTATCTAAATAGACTCTTGGGAATACCCCGTAGACTTTATTGTCCTTTAGCCAAAATCTCCCGTGGGTGGACATCCCTTGATTCTGGGGTGACCATGGCTTGCCACAGCCAATGCCTACATTGGATGTCGCTCTAGTGATATGTATATTTTACGTGGAGACTCTAGGAAGAAAGTCACCTTATACCCACCTGCTAGATCTATTCAGGAGCTCAAGGACACTTCGTGGTTAGATTACGATAGCAGTGATGAGGAGACTCTTTGATCCACCATCATATAGAGTCTACCCATGAGGGTGAATTACAAGATTTCTTGAATAATTTGGACACAATGCCTAATGTTGACATGTTTCGTCAAATCTTTAGTCCAAATTTTCAAGAAAATTTTGATTCTCAACCCTCTTCATCACCAGTGTTAATAGCATATTCCTGCACTCTTGAGCTCGAGACTACTCTTGTTAAAATTAGTCTAGGAAAATCCTTACATATTAGTTCAAACCTGGACTCATCTCAACGAGAGCAGCTTGTTGATTTGTCGCATGATCACCTTGATGCCTTTGCATGGGATTACGAGGACAGGAAGGCATACCTCCTGAAACCTATACTCACCATATTTATATTTAGGAGGGAGCCCGACCTGTTCGTCGACCCCAAAGGCACATAACCCCTCCGCTAAGAGTTGTTGTGAAATAAGAATTACAAAAACTCTTAGATGCTAACTTTATATATCCTATATCAGATATCCAGTGGGTCTCCCTGTTGGTAATAGTCCCAAAAAAGGATGAAAAATGGTGCATCTTCATTGATTATTGAGAACTTAATAAAGCCACTCTCAAGGATTACTTTCCCCTTCCTTTTATTGATCTGGTGCTAGATACCCTTGCTGGTAAAAAGTACTTTTCATTTTTAGATGGCTTCAGAGGGTACAACCAAATTCAAATCACACCCACAGATCAAGATAAGACCACCTTTACCTGTCCATGGGGTACATTTGCTTACCGAAAGCTTCCCTTTAGACTATGTAATGCCCCAACCACCTTTCAAAGGGTTGTGCTGGCCATTTTTGTTGATCTCGAGGGTGTTGAGATCTATATGGATGGTTTTTCAGTTTTTGGTAACTCATTCCGAGAAGCCAAAAAGAACTTTAAAAATTGCTTTTATGTTGCCAAGAGGCTCACCTTGCTTTGAGTGATAAAAAGTGTAGATTAATGTGCAAAGCAGGAGTATTCCTTGGACATTTGGTTTCTGACAAAGGTATCCAGATAGACCTGACCAAAATAGAAGTTATCTTGCGTCTTCTTGCACCCAAAACACAAAGGGAAGTAAGAGGATTCCTGGGACATGCATGTTATTATAGGAGATTCATTGAGAACTTTTTTAGGATAGCTACCCCCCTTTTCCGATTGTTAGGTAAGGATAGTGAGTTTCTCTAGTCCACAACTTGCAAACAGTCTTTTGAGACATTAAAGGAAAAATTAGCACAGTGACCAGTTTTGAGAGGTCCCAATTGGTCACTTCCATTCCACATTTCCTTTGATGCCTCACATACTGCCATTGGCGCAGCTTTAGGACAAGAAGAAAATGAACAATCCTATGTTATTTACTTCATCGGTAAAAATTTGTCACCCGCTGAATTGAACTATACAGTGACCAAGAAAGAGTTTTTGGCCTTAATTTTTGCTATCAATAAATTCAGACACAACATCACAAGATATGAAGTCTTTGTGCATATTGATCAGTATGCAATAAAATATTTAATGAATAAACCATTGACTAGCGGTAGAGTGACTAGGTGGTTACTGTGGTTACAGGAATTTAATGTTACTATTATTGATAAACCAGGAAAATATAATGGTGTTGCTGACTATCTTTCTAGATTGAATAATCCTAGTGAAGTAATTCCTGTTGATGATGATTTCCCCGACGAACATCTTTGTTCTATGTCAACAAAGTCTCCATGGTTTGTTGACATAGCTAACTATTTAGTCATCGGAATAACACCACCTCACTTATCTACTCGTGAAAAGCGGGATATCATATTAAAAAGTGTTGCATATTCTTGGGTCCAAGGAGACCTCTTTTACACTAGGCCAGATCTTATCATTCGTAGATGTATACGAGAGAAAGAAGTGTTTGATATACTAAAATCTACCCATGATGAACCTTGTGGTGGTCACTTCGCTAATAAGAGAACTGCATATAAAATCTTACCCATTGGATACTTTTGGCCTACTTTGTTTAAGGATGCCAAATAGTTTGTCAAGCGATGTGATAGTTGTCAGCGAATGGGTCAACCTATTCAAGCCAACGAAATGTCTTTATGTCCTTAGATTATGATTGAGCCCCATGAAAAATAGGCTATCGATTTCATAGGACCAATAAATCCAACATCTATGAATAAAAATCATATATTGGTTTGCATTGGTTTTGTTACAAAATGGGTAGAGGCTAAAGATGTTTCTTTTGTTACATAAAAAGTTGTTGTTGAATTTTTGTTTAGTGAATTTTTCACTAGATTTGGTGTTCCTAGATAGATTGTTACTAACAATGGACCGCATTTTATTTCTAATCTGGTACAAAAAGACATGGATCAATACAAAATTCGGCATAGAAAGTCCACTCTGTATCACCCACAATTTTTGTTTAGTGAATTTTTCACTAGATTTGGTGTTCCTAGATAGATTGTTACTAACAATGGACCGCATTTTATTTCTAATCTGGTACAAAAAGACATGGATCAATACAAAATTCGGCATAGAAAGTCCACTCTGTATCACCCACAAGCAAACAACCAAGTGGAGTCTACCAACAAGGTGATCGAATCCATCCTCACCAAAACAATAAATCTACATAGGAAAGATTGGGTCACTCAGTTACCTGAAGCCTTATGGGCTTATCGAACCACTTGGCAAGCTTATCACACCACTTGGCAAAATAGCACAGGACATACACCATATGAGTTGGTAGATGGGAAACAAGTGCTTTTGTTGATAGAGTTCAAGATAAAAACCTTTCGAACAACAGTTTAGTTGGAATTAGATCTCTCAGAAGCACAGCAGTAGCGTCTATTACAGTTAAATGAGTTAGATGAATTTCGAAGAGATGTTGTTCAACAGAACGTGTTAGTACAACAACAACGCAAAAAGTGGCATGACAAGTCTATCAGGAAGAACCAATTCCAACTAGGTGATTGGGTACTTCTTTATGACTCTAGATTTAAACATTTCAAAGGAAAATTCCATACACACTGGATGGGACCTTATGAAGTAGTCAGAATTTTCGAGAATGGGGTTGTAGAGATCAAAACTATTGATGGGAAAAATTCAGTATTCCTTCTAAATGGGCATAGGCTCAAGGTATATTTTCAACCCCTCACAAAGGAGGACTTCATGCAGCAAGTGCAACAGCAACCTGGGCTAGAGATGGTAGGTGGCCATGCCAACCTATTACAGATCTGATTTTCTCTATTAAAAAAAAAACAATAAAAAAAATGAAAAAAACTAAAAATAAAACAAACAAAAATATTTTCCTGTGATTGTGAAAATCAGTTTGCTGACATGGTCACAAAAGGATCAGCGTGAAGACCAACATGTTGGCAGGAAGATCGAAATTTTAATAAAATAAGAATGTTGCTTGATCTTTATATGTGCTAATTGTCACCAAGAAGAAGTAGGTTTTTAAGTGCAGGAACCGAACCCTTATCCAAGTTTGGGACAGCTCACACGGAAATTTTTATGCAAGCAACACTCAATTCCCACTGCATTTACTTTTTGTTCGGCACTATCCAAGCAGATTTTTGAGGTGAAATTTTTCCCTCCTCCTATTTCCTTTTTCGTAAAATTCCCTCTATTTTTCTTCTTTTTATCCCATGAAGTTTACCACCCCTTTCTTCACATGGAAATCGTCCCTATCCAACTTCGTTTTTCCCTCTTTTTCCCTTGAAATTATTTTCCCTTTCCCTTTTTTCATACGCCCTCTTGGTGGTTTCACACTTGAATTCCCTGTTGAATTTCCTTCGCATTCTAAAAATTTACCCCCTTTCCCACTTCTTTTCTCCCTCATGGATCATATTGCAGAATCTGATTCAAGATTATGAAGCAAATCAAAAGGCATGTATTGATACAGAAAAGCTAGCGAATAAAACCTCCTTAATGATTCAGCAAATCCTTCAGAATCCATCATATGACTTTTATCATAAATATCCCTAGTGCAAGTATATGTGTTTAGTGCAGGAATGTTCAGTGCAAGAATGTTTAGTGCAGGAATGTTCGGTGCAGGAATGTCCAGTGCAGAAATGTTCAATGCAAGAATGTTCAGTGCAGGAATGTTTGGTGTAGGACTATTCGAGTGCAGAAATGTTCAGTGCAGGAATCTGTATTGTTGAGCACTCCTGAGTACAAAACTACATGTCCTGGTGCAGGAACAATGCTCTTTAGTGCAAAAATTTGTAATATGGTGTAGGAATACCTGGTGCAAAAATGTGCATCTAGAAATTGTATTCTTGTTTCATGAAAATCGTGTGCAGGCAGAATGACTGCACCACTTCTAGATTTATAGCATTCAACAATTTTTTTATTATGATTAGGCTTTGTTTTATCATCTGCTAAAATAGGAAGGAAATCTTTTAAGTACAAGGATAGTTAAGTTATGAAATCTTATTTTTTTTAAAGTATCATGTACAAGTTGTGTGAAATAATGAAGTGATTTTGGGATGTGTATGATTTAACCTGTCATACCATACTTACCTTTTTGAAAAAAAAAATTGTTACCTGTTAATGATGACACGACCTCATACCATACCACGCATGACTGTCATATTAATCATGGCACCTTAACTGTTGCCTTCACCAATGATCATCTGTGCTTGTACCACAACCTATCGGTATCGCATCCATCCTAAGGTCTACATTTAATGATGGCGCGTGACTATTACGAGGTGGCCAATATAGTGGCGGTCAGATAACTCAACGATCACAAGGTTTGTTTTAGACAGAGCTCCTAAATCCTGACTGTGTGATCTTTCTAAAAAGTTTTAGATAGAGTTCAATGAATTAAGGATGGCACCCGTGAGAATTGAACCCTATTTTGTGAAAGAGTTAGAGCAAATGGCAGAATACCAGAACAAACTTCCACTGTTGCAGGAATCCAGGTTCCTCCCATTTCTGCTGAAATTTAATGGCTTTGACTCGGTCGTGGCATTAGAGTTTGCTCGAACCTTTAATGGGAGCCGAGCCAAGGTAGGATCACTAGAATTTGAAGTAGCGGAACAGTCTATATCACAATCCATGGGATTACCAGCAGAAGGTGAGCAGTGGTTCAAAAAGGAGAAGGTTGAGAAGAAAAAGTGGCGTCGGTTTATGGTCGACAAAAAATAAAAAGTGGATTGGAAGAAAGGACGCCATGTAGCTCCATGCAAGGAAAATGGAAAGACCTGTTGTACATATTACAAAAGTTCCTCACTTATGAGGGTTGCTACTCATTGACCTTCTTGTATTCGGCTGTTGCTACATTTTGAGTGAGGTAAGCTTATCAATTTCCCTTATTTTCTGCTAAGAAACTTGAAGAAAATGTCAAAAGGAGTTCAGAAAGGTAACTTGATCCAAGTCACATGCAAGTTATACCAGCATGGGTTGACTGCAATTTTAGTTAGGAAGGAATTGGGAGGTCAAGAATATGACCTGGCAATTATTTTTTAACGAGTTACATAAAAGAGGTGCAAGGAAATCCTCCAGAAAGAAGAGTGCAAGCAAGAAGGGGAAGCCTGAAACCCTAACCCTCTGCCCTACCAAGACTAAGAACAGAGAAGAGTTATTGCAGGTAGAGAAGCGAGAGCTCGTTGTTGAAACCCCATCTACATCAAAATGAAGGACCCAAAGCTTGGTCAAGAGGATTGCCTCCTTGAAGGAAGCCCACATTCAATCAACTTCCCCAATAAATTTGGATGACTCCCCACCTCCTTAACCAACCGCAAACAACCTTACAGTGCTTGCATATTTTGTGGCCCATACAATGATTAGCGATTGGGATATTGATGAAGAATACTTCACACCCTTGTCGGTTTTGCATGGAAAAATGAAGAAAAGGAAAATTATGTTGACACCTAGTGCAAGTGCAAGTAAAGGCCCGACAAATGATCCAATGGATGTTGAAGTGCAAGGTACTAAAATCGTTCATGATATTGAAAAGCAGGAGGTTAATTACTAAGGTGATATCGACCTCAATGATGTCGGCACTTGTTTGGAGTCAACTGTTGAGAAAACTCCTACACAAGAAGAATTCATTAAGGAAGACCCCACTCTCAACCTGAATAGTTAGATAGAAGATCTCAAGCAACGTATCTATGGGTTGGAGGTACTGAAACAGACTTTGAAAGTACAAGGGACAGTGCAAAAACAAACAAACATAGAGCTGGAAGGAGAAGTGAAGGAGCAAAAACGCCAAGTGAAGATATGGAAATTTTGAGCATCAAAGTGCTACGGTTGTCTCGGAAAGGTGACCAAACGGCTCAAGAAGGCTCAAGGCAAGAAGAGGAAGACAGTGAAAGTAGGAATTAGCATACAAATACAGGACTAAAAACAGGCTCCCTTGTTTTGGTTTTTTTGCAGCAAGGTTGTGTGAGGACACGTAACAAAATAGGGATGGGAGGATGTTGGTAGGCTAAATTGTCCTATTTTTTAACCTCTATCCTACTCTAGACACATGGCCTAAACCTCTGTTTTCACCTAAGAACCTATTCATTCCTATACCTTTCTCTAAAATCATGCACATTCCTACACCCTCTTTGTATTTTCATATTTAAAGGCTTGTCCTTGAATTAATTACTTATTTATGGATTTTATACCTTTAGTTATCCTTGCAATTAATATTTGTCTTTCCTAAAGTATTTGATAAGCAAATGTATTAATAATTGTGATAGAATGGTCGAGTGCAAGTAGGATTCTTGCGCTAGCTGGCGGATTCCTGCACTCGGAGAGATTACTCACCCGTACGATAGGGTAGTCGGGTTGTATGGCTAAGGGTACGGTCGATCCTCCTTAGTTAGAGCCCTGAAACATTGGGCCGAGTACTACTGTCAAACCCTTATGTATATTGCGATCTATAGCAACTGACACTCCCCAAGACCATAGTTCCCTTTCTATCGGGGGATCACACATCATCTATTCCAGAATCAGCAGCAGCAGTTGTTCCACCATTCAGATCTCTCAGATCCACTAGATCAGATATTCCAGATCAGCAGCAGCAGTTGTTCCACCATTCAGATCTCTCAGATCCACCAGATCGAAGTAGTTGTGAAGGGTTCCTGTACCTGGATATAATTTTCGCAGGACTTTTGGCGGCATTGACATTTTGAGGATTTGGCGACTACAGTATTGATCAGGAAGGAGTAAAACTCCGTTAGGAGTTTTCCAAAAAAAAAAAGTCTGAGATCTTCCGAGGCGCTTATTGGTGACCTAGCCCATCGGTATCAGGAAGACGAGCTGAGCAAGGTGGTACCATTCAATTTCTTAGTAAAAATTTTTAGGCGGTCCCAATTTTTCATCAGGTTGGTGTATGGTAGAAACTCGCGCTCAAGCGATGGCCAATGAAAGGATCGACAAAATTGAAAACCATGTGCACTCCCTCCAAACTGCGGTGAATAAGATCGAACTTGAGCTTCAAGGAATGAGTAACCACATACAACTTGAGCTTAAAGGAATAGGTAACCAGATACAGGAGGCACTCCTAAAGGGCAAGGAGCTAGCCCACGAGGAGGCGTATAATGGCCATGAATACCATGAGGGTGAGTCTAGCCACTCTCCTCACGTTTGGCACTCCCATCCACCACCCAGTCAGCGACCTCCCAAGTTGGATATGCAGAAATTTGACGGTTCTCACACGTCCGCATGGCTAGCACAAATGGAGCAGTATTTCCAATTGAATCATATCACAGATGAGGGGACTAAGCTTATGGTGGGCACCATGTACTTGGACAATGAACGATGGCAATGGAAGGAATGGCATCAGCGTTGCAATGGACATTTTCAGAATTGGGCCCAATTTGCCAAAACTCTTCGCAGTCGCTTTGAACAGGAAGACTCTTTTTTGGGGCGTCTCACTAAGCTCCGACAGACGGGTACAATGGAGGAATATATTACTGCTTTTGAAGCCTTAGCCTTCCGCACTAAGGGTCTCACAGATGAGTTCTACATGGAATGCTTTATCAGCGGTCTTAAAGAAGCCATCAAAGCTCAGGTTCTACTCCACCACCCTCCCACATGGACAGAGGCTTGCCAGGTAGCCCGTAAGGTGGAACGTGCATTAACAGCCCAATCCAGCTGCCCCAACTTCCCCGCTAAAGGTCGTCCCTCACAGGCTCCCAATATGACTCAGACACTTAAGATTCAAAAGGTGTCACCTGCGGAAATGGCCGAAAGAAGGAAGCAAGGACTATGTTACTACTGTGATGAAAAATATTCCCCGGGTCATAAATGCAAAGAGCACAAGTTTTTTCAAATAGATGCCACTGACTACAGCTCCACAGAAGAAGATCCACCACTTGAGGAACCGGAGGCGATCGAAGAAGATAACCAACAGGAGATTGTATCTGATGAACCAATTATTTCGCTAAATGCATTGGCAGGAATTTCTTCCCCTCAAACTCTCAAAATTAGGGGTTTTCTTAAACATCGCCTACTAGTAGTCTTGATAAATAGTGGAAGTACCCATAATTTCATCCACCAAAAGATCGCTGAAGCAGCACATTGTTTCGTCCGGGCAGTTTCTAACTTCCAAGTCCAGATTGCAGATGGGGGCACAATGAAATGTGAAGGTCGCTGTGAAAATGTCAAAATTCAAATGGGGGATTATCAATTGAAAACCCACATGTTTGCAATACACATGGGGGGTTGCGACATTGTCCTCGGTGCGGAATGGCTCTGCACTCTTGGGCCAATCACAATGGATTTCCAGGAGTTATATATGAGTTTTAAGCAGAACAACTCCACACATACCCTCCGTGGACTACAGGCGGGAGCCCCCTCTATCATCAGCTCGCATAGGATGGAAAAATTGTTAAAAAAGAGCCATCACGGAGTGGTAGCTCAATTTAATGCCATCTAGGTAGTAGACACCATGTCTCCGCCAATTCATCCTGAGATGCAACAGATTTTAAATAAACATCGGACGGTCTTTGACAAGCCTCATGTGCTTCCACCCTCGCGAGGGGAACATGATCATAGCATCACATTGGTTCCAGGGGCCCAACCCCCAAATGTGCGGCCATACAGATATCCGTTCACCCAAAAGAATGAAATAGAAAAAATCATCAAGGAATTGTTGGAAGCAGGTGTCATTCGTCCCAGCATTAGTCCTTATTCATCTCCAGTGGTCATGGTCCTCAAGAAAGATGGGGAGTGGCGTATGTGTCCAGACTTCAGGGCCCTCAATAAGTTAACAGTCAAAGATAAATTTCCCATCCCAGTGGTTGACGATTTGCTGGACGAACTCAATGGGGCTCAATTCTTCACTAAGTTGGATCTTCGCTCAGGCTACCACCAAATTCGCATGAAGGAAGTCGACATTCCCAAGACAGCTTTCAGAACTCATGAAGGCCATTATGAGTTCCTGGTCATGCCATTTGGTCTCTGTAATGCCCCCTCTACTTTTCAGAGCCTTATGAATCACCTCCTCAAACCATATCTCAGAAAATTTGTCCTTGTCTTCTTCGATGACATCCTCATCTATAGTGGCACTTGGGCGGCACATCTTCAGCATGTAGATCTACTCTTACAACTGCTCCGCATGCATAGCTTATTTGTCAAGATGTCTAAGTGTTCGTTTGGCATGGAAGAAGTTGAGTATTTGGGCCACATTGTGGGACGTGAAGGTGTCAAGGTGGACCCAAAAAAGATCCAGGCAATGCAAGAATGGCCTCAACCTAAGACCTTGAAAAGCTTGAGAGGATTTTTGGGTCTCACAGGCTATTATCGTAAATTTGTCCGCAACTATGGCCGCATAACGAAGCCCCTAACGCAACTCCTAAAGAAAAATTCCTTCTTCTGGAACGAAGAAGCACAACAGGCATTTACCGCTCTCAAAACCGCCATGTGTTCCACTCCTGTCTTAGCACTACCGGACTTCACCAAATCATTTGTCATTGAATCTGATGCTTCGGGAATAGGTATTGGAGCGGTCTTAATGCAGGAAGGGCGACCATTGGCCTTCACCAGCCAACAACTAAGTGGGAGGAATCTGGGCCAATCTACCTACGAGAAGGAAATGATGGCCATCTTACATGCAGTCGAGACCTGGCAACCTTACTTGTTGGGGCGACGTTTCCAAATCCGCACAGATCATCACAATCTTAAATATTTTTGGAGCAACACCTATCTTCCCCACAACAAAATAAATGGTTAGCCAAAATGCTGGGATATGATTATGAGATCATTTACAAGAAAGGGAAAGACAACAGGGTAGCAGATGCATTGTCGCGCCAATTTGAGGAGGAAAGTACTCTGCTCGCAATTTCCCTCCCCATTCCAGACTGGATTGAAGAGGCTCGCAGGGAATGGTTTTCACATCACGGGCTCTCCCAACTCATTTCTCAATTGCAGGTAGATCCTAATTCCAGCAAGGGCTACTCGTGACAGAATGATATTCTTCGCTACAAGGACAGAGTTGTAATATCACCAACATCCACCCTCAAAAGTCGCATTTTGGCAGAATTGCACTCATCTCCCATTGCAGGACATTCGGGCTTTCAGAAGACATATGCTCGCACCAGAAGATCATTTTTTTCGGCCGGCATGAAACAGGACATCCTTACTTTCGTAGCAGAATGTGACGTCTGTCAACGCCACAAAGGGGAAACCGTCAACACACCAGGCACATTACAACCATTGCCCATTCCGGCGTCAATTTGGATGGAGGTCTCCATGGATTTCATTACAGGTCTTCCAAAGTCTGGGAACAAGTCAGTGATCATGGTGGTTGTGGACCGACTGTCGAAGTATGCTCATTTCTGCGCCCTACCCCAACCATTCACACCCACTTTGGTTGCTCAAACTTTCATGGATCAGATCTTCAAATTGCATGGCATGCCCACTTCTATTGTGTCCGACCGCGACCCAATCTTCACCAGTAATTTTTGGCAGGAGCTCTTCAGAATACAAGGCACTCAACTCAAACTCAGTACTTCATATCATCCGCAAACAGATGGTCAAACCGAAGCCGTCAACAAATGTCTAGAAACCTACCTTAGGTGTTTCACTTCAGAAAAACAACACCTTTGGGTACAGTGGTTACCTCTGGCGGAATGGTGGTATAACACCAACTATCATGCCACCACCAAAATGACTCCCTATGAAGCAGTCTATGGACAACTTCCGCCTTCCCCTACTTCTTATCTCACGGGGTGCTCCAAAGTACAAGCCGTGGATCAACTCCTACAACACCGCGCAACCATGCTTGCCCATCTGCGCGAGAATCTTCATCAAGCTCAGAACCGTATGAAGCAACAGGCTGACCAACATCGCTCAGAGCGCCAATTTCAAGAAGGGGATCAGGTCTTTTTGAGGCTGCAACCATATAAGCAAACATCACTCAAAGACAAGGGTTGTCAAAAGCTCTCTCCAAAATTCTACGGACCATACCAAGTACTTCAGCGCATTGGGGAAGTGGCTTACAAGTTGGCTTTGCCACCTACAGCAAAAATCCACCCAGTTTTCCATGTATCGTGCCTCAAGAAAGTGATTGGGAACAATTGCCGAGTTCAAACCAGTCTACCTGAATTGGACGAAGAAGGGTCAATCTGGCTTCAACCTGAACAGGTTCTAGACACACGAGACAAGCACCTGCGCGGCCGCATGCTTAAGGAGGTCCTCGTCAAATGGAAAGACACCTCTCCGGAATATGCAACTTGGGAACCAGCCACTATTCTTCAGCAGTTTCCGTAGCTTCAGCCTTGAGGACAAGGCTAGTCTTAAGGGGGAGGGCATGTTAGGGTCCCACCCTAACCCCCTTATTTATGTCATGGGATCACGTCATAGTCAAGAGTCAATAAAGCCCATATTAATATTTGTAAGTGGTTAACCCGCAATTAATGACGGGACCACAGTTAGTTGCAAATGGGCGGTAGTATTAGATAGATGGTAAATGGGCGGTAGTATTAGATAGATGGTATTAATAAAACCCACGATATTGGCCCGTGGTATTGCATGTATGAGTCATATATAAAGGATAGAGACTCCCTGCGAGGAGCATCGTGTCTTGTTTTGTAATCGAGCTCTGCTCTATTGGAGGTTGCCCCCTCGAAGAGGCCTGTGAACATTTCTCTCTGAATAATAAAATCATTGCTATTCTGTGTTCTGGGTATATTTTCTTCGCATATTCTGTGTTCTCGGTATCTTTTCTTCGCAAATTCTATGTTTGGGTATTGCTTTGCAGGTTAAGAGCATAACATCATTAGTAGGATTCTTGCACCAGCTAGTGGATTCCTGCACTCCTGTGACAGCTCACCAACTAACGTGTATATTTGGTAAAGGGTCAGTTGACCTCGAGTTAGGCTCAGGGCAGGAGAGAAATCAGTGGGTTGAAGATCATGACCTCGGCTAGATATCTTCGATTAGTATTTTGTAAACAACCCAACGGCTTAGTTAAGCTACTGTTAGGCTTGTATATAATGTAACACTCTAATAGGAATTAAGGAACAATGTTATGGTAAAATTTTGCTAAAATATTGTAATTATTTTGGAGTATCGCCTCTCTGGGTTGGATCGCAGATCCAAGATGTATTTTTTCTTTTGAAACTAATATAAAGGAATGCACCAGTATGCAGTTTCATTTTCCATTTGTGTTTTGATGAATATTTGACCAAATGCGTTTCTCGATTTCTTAACAGGGAAATGAGCTAGTTGGCCAGGGCCCGGCCAACCCAACTCGTTCTCCCTTTCTTTAAAGGTGTGTTAACTTAATTTAAAGTGTAGACATGAATTTGTTATTTACTTTGATTTTCCTCACAAGTTACAGATTTGATTTCATTCACAATTATTGTGTTGCGGATCCATGGTGTGCAGGCTTAGAAGTATTTGATTTCAATTTACATAAGCTTTCCTTTTAATGTTTGATTTCATTTCTGCAAGATCAGTACAAGCACACTGCCTGTACTAGTACATTTCTGGTTCTGCAAGTTGATTTCATCAGTTCAGTTTCGCAAGTCTTTTACTCCTTTCCTTTCACAAGATTTCTTTATTCCTTTCTGCAAGATTGATGTTTATTTCTAAACTAAGGGAATTATTAATATCTGAGGTTTTACTTAAGACTTAATTGTGTTGTGATGAATATGGAATAAACGATGTAGTAACTTACAGGTCTGTGCTTACACTGAACACTTTCAAATAAATGATTGAATTTCATGATTAATTATTAAATAAACCCTCTGAGTTAAAAAATTGAAAAGGCAGATCTAAATGCACAATTATCTCAGGAAAATCCTATTCACAACACCTGATGATTTCCATAATTATATAGAAGAGTTTTATGTTTTAAAGAAAGATTTACTTTAACTTTTGAAAATCATTTCATGTCTAGAATCTAAGTTTGGTTGATGCATCTTTCTGCTTGTGAAAATTTACTTTCAAATTATGTTTGTTTTGCACTCTATTTCACTGAACGCGCTTTTTATTCTTCGAAAGTAATCTAGAAACCAAGTGCAAAAAATATTGATTATCTGGTGCAGGAACCTCGGATCCAGTACATGATCAGAGTGTTCTAGCTCGAAGACTTAGAACTCCTGCACGAAGGTCAGAACTTCAGTACAAGTACAAAACATCCTTCCGGTATCTAAACCTCATTCCAGTGTAGGCACAACGTTCTGGTACAAGAACGTTGTTGTAGTACAGGAATAATAGTTTAGTGCATGAAAGAATATCTTTAAAGAAGATAGATACACTGAATAACTTATTTATCACACTGTCTCACTGAAGGTAAATATAAAGGGTCATTTCATTACTTAAGATTGTTCACAATGAATTAAGAATCCATTTTAGTTTTTGCGAAAGTACTTTTCATTTATTCCAACACCATACTTTCTTTGAGTATCAATTGTCGCTTGATCATCATTTTTCTTTCGATTCTATAAATTTTTTATATAAGAAGTGGGAATACAATTAGACAAGGTTCATATCATTTCTTGGCATTTCTTGTGCTACACCTCAAAATGTACGAAACCCCGGGTTAACAAATTAAGTGTTGAAAGAAGCTTTCTTAACAGCAATTCCTACACCCAACAATTACAAGCTTCATAGGGAGATGTTTGAGAAAAGATACAAGAGGAATATTGAGATTATGATTGAATACTATAATCGCATGCAAGAATACTATAACCAAATGGAAAATACGGAGAGATGTAGGCTCAAGAGTGTAATAGCCTTGGTGAAAATTCCATGTAATAAAAGTTAATAAAGGAAAAATAATAACCATGGTTGATGGGACACTTATTCCAAGTTGAATATTGTGCAAAAGAATAGTGATGGGGATCACTTGTGGTTGTTTTATGGCTAAATAAATTGGCAAAGGAAATGGCTAAGGCTTTGGAAAGAAAAATGACATTTTTGGTACATTTATTTATGAAAATAATGAAAATTAGGAGAAAGGGAGGTGAAAGGTCACAGGTTGCATGTGAGGAGGAAAATGAAGAAAAATAATGGAAACTGAAGAAAATAGAGGCCTCATTTATAAAAATGCTTCTGAGGATCAGTTGGTAACCTTTTTTCAATTCAGTGTTGGAGCTCTCTCGTTATTCTCTCTCTCTCTCATACTCTTGGATACTTAGAGTTTTCTTGAAGCACTCTTCGAGGGTGTGGCATACTTGGATTTTTGGAGCAAGAAGGCAAAGGAAGAGCGGGAAAGTGCAAGAGGACATCGAGATCAGAAGCTACAATGGAATTTTCTTGCAGATACCAAGTTGCATGTATGTTTTCCTCACTAGTTTTGGCATGCATGGCGTATGCATGTGGATTATTGGTCATGATCTGTGACTGGCATGGAGGATTGTCTAGATTGAAAGTGGATTGCCTAGCCTTTCCATTTCTTGGATAACCATGGAGATTGTGAGTTTATTTCCTTGTTTTGTTTTGGTCAGTTCTCATGTTTCCTTAGCTTGGGTTGAGTTACTAGTTCCTGGAGCTTTGGTTGGACAAACGCTTTGGAGCCCTGTAACAACTTGGGTTGAGTTACTAGTCCTGTAGCCTTGGTTGGACAAACGCTCTTGAAACCTTGGTAGGTTGAGTTACTAGTCCTGGAGCCTTGGTTGGATAAATGCTCTGGAACCCGACAACAGTTGTGGGTTGAGTCACTAGTCCTAGAGCCTTGGTTAAAACAAACGCTTTGGAGCCTTGGAAGGCTTGGATAAAGACCGATATGATGATGGTTTTATGATGTCTGACTATGAGGTGGAATCACTATTTGATGTGTTGATGTATTTGGCCTGTGGAAGCGCTGAATGGTTTTGGATTGATGTGTTTTATGACTTCCCACATTCATGCTTGGATTATGGCACAGGGGTGAATGGTTGAAGAGAGATTTGGCTCAGTCATTCTACGGTAAGGTGGAACATGGAAGTCTTTTTCATCATCAATATGAGGTTATTTCTCCCTGTAATTCTATGAGGATTATACTAGTTATATGTGGTTTATATGGTTGTGATTTCATTGGTATTTATGTTGCTATTATGTTGGTTATATATATGTTTTATGATAGTAGCTATTTATGGCTCTCATCATGTTTTTACTTGTAAATGAATGAACAATGTATCTATGACATAATGGATGAAATGGTAGTTGATGTGTTGAGGCATTAATGTTTCGTAGTGATTCTTAGCCAAGTATGAGACCCCTATGCTCAAATATGTTATTTACACTTGTATATTACATATTCGTGATATGTTTGACGAAATGTATGTCATGGCTAGTAGGGGTCCAATCAAAGTCTTATTTAAGTAATTGCATTTGTACTGTAATTTCCCTGTTATTTTACATTTCCCTGTTATTTACTGTTACGAAGATGTCATTCAATTATGGGCAGTGACCTGGGCTCTGGGCCTGAAAAAGTGGCTCAAATCTCAGGGACATTGGCATAGCACTGTGCAAAATAGTCCCTGGACACTAGCTTGAAGGCCTATGAGAGCGTCTAGATGTCCCTGGACATTGGCATGCCCATAGCATGAGAGCGTATAGAGGTCAAATTGTCCAAAATCTCAGTGGGACCCAGTGGCTGGTTGGCAGAAAGGTTGGATTGGTTCCTAACGGTCCTAATGATGATGTTGAATGTTTGTATGGTGTGTTTCCATCGATTCCACTTCCTTAACGTGACATAGGAGGCTGAATCATATCATAGTGGCTTCTCATCACATGTTTACCCCGACTGGCTGGTTGTTTGGGTATATGTGGGAGGAAGTTGTTACAAAGAGGGCCAGGTTTGGAGTAGTTGTGCTCGGTGCAAATGTTTCCACCCAACATAGCATTTACATGAGTCTTTGGGTAAAGAACAAATCACAAGTACAGAAAACTTAAGCATTTGGTCAATCTTTTAGTTTCGTTCGTAACAACAATAATTATTAATACTTTTGTGGTGTTGGTTTTCATTTATATTTGAAATATTCATTGTTAGTTGAATTTTATTTTAGAGTCCAAATTTATGTTTCACCATCTAGAACCAGGTCCATCTTCTGGATATTTAATTTTCATCTTCAATGTCCTGAAGATTGATTTGCACTTCGAACTCAAAAAAAATTCATCCAACTGTGAATATTGTGAACATAAATAAAAATAAGAATTATTATTATTTTTCTAAAGATCGATTTACCCAATATATAAATTCTTATTTGAGAACATATTTTTTTTTACTTTAAATTTGAATAAAAATATAAATTTTAAGAATTAATAAGCTCGACCAAGGCTTCTGATATAAACCACGGATCTTTAAAATATATCTTGAATCATATGCCTGGTGATAACAATGCAATCATTCAAGATTCCCTGATTCAGATTTCCATAAATCCTTCTGAATGAGTAGGGAAACTTTCAATCATATTTGCGAAGAATTGAATTTAGTGGTTTCCAAGGACACAATGTTGAGGAAAACAATCTGTGAGAGTCAAAGAGTGGTTGTTTGCATACAAAGGCTATTCATTGAAGAGCCATTACATCTAGTGTCCAAGAGATATGAATTGGGGATGTCGAACTATCATAAGTTCGTATTGGAATTTTTTGTTGTTATTCGCTAGGTGCTTCTCCCTAAATATATTATGGGGATTCCCAATGATTGGATGTAGGGCTTGATGAAAGAGTTTGAAAGAATTTATGGGATTCCTAAGGTTGTTGAGGCCATGTACACTACTCATGTTCCTATTATTTCTCCCAAGGTTAATATAGCTACATACTTCAATAAAAGGAACACTTAGAGAAACCAAAGAACATCCTACTCCATTACATTGTAGGGCTTTGTAGATAGCACAAGCTCCTTCCCTAATATATGTATAGACTTATAGGGTTCTATGTCTGATGACTTAGTCTTAAAGATTTTTGATCTTTTCAAATTGTAAATGAACGGTTTCGCTTATCCACTCTTGGATTGGCTTCTAGTCCCATATGTCCAACATAATATTACTTGGACTCAACATGCTTTCAATTATAAGATAATCGAGATTGAGAAGATTGTAAAGGATGCATTTGGTCGATTGAAAGGGAGGTGACACTGTCTAGAAAAGTGCACTGAGGTGAAGTTGCTTGACTTGCCAGTTGTTCTTGGAGCATGTTATGTGCTACATAATAATTGTGAGCAGCACAATGGGGATTTTGATCCAGAGTTGGCATTTGAACTAGTGGATGATGAGATGTGTTCAGAAAGTTGTGTGCAATCTCAGAGTTCTATGCAAGAAAGGGATAAAATTTCCCACAATTTGTTGCATCATGCTCATACTAGCACAAGTTTTCTCTAGACATATTTCCAAAGCCCTTTTCTTCTTTTGGGTATATTTATTAGATTCTATTTTCTAAAAACCATAGTTATCTTCCATTCATGCTCATGAGTTTGAAGCATCCCAATCAAAGATGGGATGAATATAGGGTCACTTATAGCTCATGAATATATTTCCCATAATTTGTTGTATCATGCTCATGCCAACACAAGTTTTCTCTAAACATACATCTAAAGCTCTATGCTTTATTTGTTTTTTGTTAGGTTATTCCTTCTTGATTCCATGTCAATCTCCCTTGCATGCTCTTGAGTCCTCCCACTTCTCCTAAAGCTGGAAGCATCCCACTGAGAGATGGGATGAATATCGGGTCCCCTTTGGTTGAGCTAGCAAAGCTCATGGCTCAAACATAATTCCATGCTTGTTTGCATTAGGGTTACATGTTTAGATGTTACAAAAAAACAACTAGAAGCATCCCAAATAGAGATGGGATGAAAATTATTTGTCAATTTTCCAAGAAATTCTTTTATCTAAAAAATAAACTAGTTAGATACCATAGGGAGCTCTATGAAAGTGAGCTTGTTTTGATTCTATTCAATGTTACTTTAATACACACTGGTTTTGTTTATATATATATATATAGTATGATAAATAGAGGAATCCAAATTCCAACCTCTCCCATTATAATTTAATCAAGTCCTTGCATAAGAAATGGATGGGAATAAGATGCAAATAAATATATTTACTTGGAGTTACTTCTCATCATTATTTATGTTTTCCTCAATATTTATGTAAGTAAAATTGTAATGTACAGACCTATTACCCACCAAAATTTATGCAAATCCAAATGCTTAATCAAAAAATTAATATATCCACTCCACATGTCAATTTATTAGTTTAGAATTAATTCCTTCTAAACTAGACTATAAAATTCCATTTGCATATTAACCACTATTAATTTAACTAAATAAATTATAATTTTATACCATTTCTCTTAATATTTTTTAAACTTTCAGCTTAACAAATAAACTACATTGCCATATATATTTATATAATTATAAAATTATTTTGCAAGACTATTGGTTTGAAAGATATATTCAAAATATTTTAATAATAAATGGTCACGTAGTCCTACCTCAGTCCTACTTCCGACAAAAACGGCCATCTGATAAAAGACCGCTATCCAGGGCCGCCGTTATCCGCACCTCCACTTCCGCCTCATTCCCGCGCGTCATCTTCGCCTCTTCTTCCTCATCGTTCTGGCCTGGGTCGTAAGTCTCCATCGGGGTCTTCAATATCTTCAAAGATCTCAAAATTGGCCGTAATGTGTCCTTGGATAACATAGTCTCAAGACATGGCAACTCCTCTACTGCCAGGGCGCAACATCCCCTTGTGTCCAGCCGCTCAAGTTGTGCAAGATCACACAGCCCTCCTATTCTCCTCAATGCACCACAACCCCTCAAATCTAGATGTTTTAGGGTAGTTGGGAATGCTCCAACCTCCACCAGATCATTACACCACCTGATCTTCAGTTTCTCAAGGTTGGGACACACACCTGCAGGGAAGGACACCTCCGATATTTCTGTGAGGTACAGATGCATCTCACGTAGTCCATTCATACCTCTGTCACTGGAAGAATCCAATTCCCTCTCTTGCATCTCACATAGTTGATTCATGTCAATGGAAGACTCCAATTGGCTCGCCTGTGAAGACTCTGTTAACTCAACAGATGGTTCTCCTTGTCCTTCAACCTTCTTTTTGAATGGTAGTGCGCGTAATGGACAACCGCGTACTCTTAAAATTTCCAGACTGTTCAGCTGCATGACAGAGTCTGGTAAATATTGTATTCCACATTTTGAAATCTCCATATTTCTCATCTGACTGCACTGTCCGATTGAATCGGGCAGATATTTCAATTTCCGGCATCCATGGAGCAGCAAATCTTTCAAATTCTCTAGGTAACCGAGCCATGGTGGAAGCACTTTCAACAGCGGGCTTCCTAACATCAGAACTTCCAAATTGTTTAGGCATACAGTAGGCGCACTGGGCAACTCTCTTATGTTGGTACTCAGCAAATTTAACCTTGTCAAGGACCTTTGTTGTAGCACCAGGAGAGGTAATACTTCTATTTGGAGACAACCTGAGAGATCTAAGCATTTCAGCGTGGTGATGTTTCCAAGCGTTTCATTGGAGAGGATCAACCTGCTACAACAATTCAAATGGAGATGCCTCAGTCGCAGTAGATTCTCTATGGAATCCGGAAGCGCCTCCAAACTTATACAGTTGCTCAGACTGATAGAATGAACGTTTGATAAATTCTCGGGGAAATTTGGAAGTCTCTTCAAATTTACACACCCTGACAGATCTATTTTCTGAAGGTTCGTTAAAGCCCCGATGGCGTTTGGAAGCACCTCCAAACTTTTACAGTTCTCCAGATTGATGTTTTGGAGATTTGCTAAATTTTCAATGGAATTTGGAAGATCCTCCAAACTTTTACAACCCTCCAGATCGATCTCTCGGAGATTCCTTAAATTCTCTATGGAATCTGGAAGCGCCTCCAAACTTCTACAGCGCGTCAGACTGATACTATGAACATTTGATAAATTCTCGGGGAAATTTGGAAGTCTCTTCAAATTTACGCACCCTGACAGATCGATTTTCTGATGGTTCATTAAAGCCCCGATGGCGTTTGGAAGCACCTCCAAACTTGTACAACCCCTCAGATCGATGGTTTGGAGATTTGTTAAATTTTTAATGGAATTTGGAAGATCCTCCAAACTCATACAACCCTTCAGATCGATCTCTCGGAGATTCGTTAAAGTCCAGAAGGCATTTGGAAGTGCCTTCAAACTTTCACATCTCCCCAGATCGATGCCTTCGAGATTCTTTAAATTCTCTATGGAATCTGGAAGCGCCTCCAAACTTCTACAGCCCCTCAGACTGATACTATGAACATTTGATAAATTCTCGGAGAAATTTGGAAGTCTCTTCAAATTTACACACCCTGACAGTTTGATTTTCTGAAGTTTCATTAGAGCCCCGATGGCGTTTGGAAGCACCTCCAAACTTGTACAACCCTCCAGATCGATCTCTCGGAGATTCGTTAAAGTCCAGAAGGCATTTGGAAGCGCCTTCAAACTTTCACATCTCCTCAGATCGATGCCTTCGAGATTCTTTAAATTCTCTATGGAATCTGGAAGCGCCTCCAAACTTCTACAGCCCCTCAGACTGATACTATGAACATTTGATAAATTCTCGGAGAAATTTGGAAGTCTCTTCAAATTTACACACCCTGACAGTTTGATTTTCTGAAGTTTCATTAGAGCCCCGATGGCGTTTGGAAGCACCTCCAAACTTGTACAACCCTCCAGATCGATCTCTTGGAGATTCGTTAAAGTCCAGAAGGCATTTGGAAGCGCCTTCAAACTTTCACATCTCCTCAGATCGATGCCGTTGAGATTCTTTAAATTCTCTATGGAATCTGGAAGCGCCTCCAAACTTCTACAGCCCCTCAGACTGATACTATGAACATTTGATAAATTCTCGGAGAAATTTGGAAGTCTCTTCAAATTTACACACTTTGACAGATAGATTCCCTGAATTTTCATTAAAGCCCCGATGGCGTTTGGAAGCACCTCCAAACGTGTACAGTTCTCCAGATTGATGTTTTGGAGATTTGTTAAACTTTCAATGGAATTTGGAAGATCCTCCAAACTCATACAACCCTCCAGAGAGATCGCTCGGAGATTCGTTAAAATCCAGAAGGCATTTGGAAGCGCCTTCAGACTTTCACATCTCCTCAGATCGATACTTTTGAGATTCCTTAAATTCTCTATGGAATCTGGAAGCACCTCCAAACTTTTACAGCCCCTCAGACTGATAACACGAACATTTGATAAATTCTTGGGGAAATTTGGAAGTCTCTTCAAATTTACAAACCCTGACAGATCGATCGTCCAACGGTTCATGAAAGCCCCGATCATTAAAGCCCCGATGGCGTTTGGAAGCACCTCCAAACTTGTACAACCCCTCAGATCGATGGTTTGGAGATTTGTTAAATTTTGAATGGAATTTGGAAGAGCCTTCAAACTTTCACATCTCGTCAGATCGATACTTTCGAGATTCTTTAAATTCTCTATGGAATCTGGAAGCGCCTCCAAACTTTTACAGCCCCACAGACTGATACTATGAACATTTGATAAATTCTCGGAGAAATTTGGAAGTCTCTTCAAATTTACACACCCTGACAGATCGATTTTCTGATGGTTCATTAAAAGCCCCGATGGCGTTTGGAAGGACCTCCAAACTTGTACAACCCGTCAGATCGATGGTTTGGAGATTTGTTAAATTTTGAATGGAATTTGGAAGCGCCTTCAAACTTTCACATCTCTTCAGATCGATACTTTCGAGATTCTTTAAATTCTCTATGGAATCTGGAAGCGCCTCCAAACTTTTACAGCCCCACAGACTGATACTATGAACATTTGATAAATTCTCGGAGAAATTTGGAAGTCTCTTCAAATTTACACACGGTGACAGATAGATTTTCTGAATTTTCATTAAAGCCCCGATGGCGTTTGGAAGCACCTCCAAACTTTTACAACCACTCAGATCGATGGTTTGGAGATTTGTTAAATTTTCAATGGAATTTGGAAGATCCTCCAAACTTTTACAGCCCCTCAGACTGATACTATGAACATTTGATAAATTCTCGGAGAAATTTGGAAGTCTCTTCAAATTTACACACCCTGACAGTTTGATTTTCTGAAGTTTCATTAGAGCCCCGATGGCGTTTGGAAGCACCTCCAAACTTGTACAATCCTCCAGATCGATGTTTTGGAGATTTGTTAAATTTTCAATGGAATTTGGAAGATCCTCCAAACTTTTACAGCCCCTCAGACTGATCTTTTGGAGATTCGTTAAAGTCCCGAAGTCATTTGGAAGCGCCTTCAAAGTACAGCGTCTGAGAGTGATCTTTTTGAGGTCCGGCAGGTGACATAAAGAGTTTGGAAACTCTAAAAGTGGAGCATCAATATGTAACTCCCGCAACTGCAGGGGTGGCTGCAAAGTTCCCGTTTCAATCATAAGAAAGATAAGACATAACATCATGATTCTCATCTATTCAAAATTAGAAATTAAGTTCATCTACATCCTACTCACATACCTGAGATTCCAATCTTTCCAATCTCTTCCCCCGCACTTCTAAAAATCTTAAATCGCGCATTGGGATACAGGAGGGTAGGGAAGAGCAGGGACAATCAATCCAGCGGAGCCATCTGAGATTTCGTGACCGCACTTTAGTCAATATGCCTTCAACAAAATCTCCGTGACCTTCAAGAAGTTGCAATTTACTGATTCGGACTACCATATCACTGAAACTTTCATCCTCCCAATGATCTGGTTCTTTCCTGGACCCCCGGGGAGCCATTATAATTCCGCGCACTTCTATTACCTGTTTGTGACATAAAAACAAAAAATGGATTACAACACAGCACGCTTCAGAAAAAATTTTGGATAAAAAATCTTTGAAAATTGTTGACACAAATACAAAGGTTGTGATGATTAAAGCACTTACAGATAATGATGATTGCTCCAGCAGATCATAGACGTCTTTCGGTGTGGCACCCCCGAGACGACGAGGCAATGATGGATCCTGAGCAATACTTCTCCCCAAATCTCTCAGGTGATCGTGCATTGTTATACGATTGAACCCATTCACATCAACAAGACATTTATTCTGCAAATTTCGAAACCCCAATGAACCTTTCCACCCTGAACAATTCCATATTATAATCCACTTATCCTTATCTTCTCCTAAAGAAAAACAAGCGATATCTAAAAACATCTGCTGCTCCTCTTGACTCAGTGAATCGTAACTTATTTTAAGTCTTTCCTGTATTTCAGGAGGTAGCGCTTGAAGTCCATTCAGTTGCTCTTCCCAGCAGGATCTGTCGTCTTCTTGACAGAGTAAAGCCCCAAACACTTCCAACGACAGAGGCAATCCGTCGCAGGCGTCTAGAAACCCATATACAAGCCCTACAAATTCTGGTGGTGGACGTGGCTGAAAGAAGGCATGCCAACAGAAAAGATCTAAAGAGTGTGTTCTATCGAGGCCCTTGAGCTGATAAATTGACGAGTCTGCAATTCTTGCAGTTCTAAGAACATGCTTGTCACGAGAAGTAATCAAAATCAAGCTCATGGGGTCAAGAACATGTTTGATTGACAATAAAGCATTCAATTGATGGAGATGATCTACATCGTCTAATATTATGAGAGCGTGAGAAGATTTGAGATTCTTTTCAAGTATCCCAATACCTTCTTCCCAGCTCTTAATTTCCACATTTATTCCTTTTATGTCCTTAATGAGCTCCCTTTGTAAATGAGTTAGAGACTTTGTACGTGCATTTTCTCTTACATCAAACAAAAAAGAGGAGAAATTGTAACTTGATCTCTTACTGTTAAAAAATTCTCTGGCTAGTGTCGATTTCCCAATTCCACCTGAACCCACAATCCCCACAACCTTGGCCTCCAGCCGGTCTTGCACCTCCAGCCGTGATAGGACTGTCCTCTCAAAGTCTTCAAGTTTTTCCTGTAAACCAATTTTATGTTTGGCCACAAACAGCGGTGGTTTTGGAACCTCTTTCAAAACTCTTTCCACAACCTTATCCACCAGCTCCACCTCGTCCCTGATATTCATAATCAGAGAACTAGTGAGAACAGGCCTACCTAAGTTTGTCATGTACCAATCTAGCACATAATATAATTTTGCAAATTAAAATCTAGCACAGATTGGGATAGTGGAAGATGCTTACCCATTGCACGCCTCTAGCTCGAAGCCGCTTATACCTGCAACACTAGAAAGAGCATTTCTCCATCCCTGAATCATTTGCGATTCGTATCGTTGATCCTCTTCGTGCTTCTGCAGGGCTTTAGCGTACTTTCCTTTGTGTGACCACCGGAGGTCAGCAGGATTAACGTTGTAAAAAACAGGAAGAATTGTACCCCTCGAGTTGATCATGAGGACAAGCTCTTCTAGGCACCACTTCGATTCTGCATAGTGTTCAGAGAAAATCGCGATATGCGCATAGGCCACTTCAATAGCGCCTTTTATTTGATCACAAATGCTGTGTCCAGCCTGCAGTTCCGGCCTGTCAAGAAAGACTTGCAATCCCCTGGATTTAAGTCTTTGGTAGAGATGGCCGGCAAAGGTGTTTTTGACATCAGGTCCCCTGTGATTTATAAAAACGTCGTAGGGACCATAAGAAATGGCCGCAGAAGAGGAAGATGCACCAGCGGATGGAAACTGCAACGCCATTGGGATTTGGATGATCAGATAGGCAGTAATAATAACAGGAAATGGCAGATCGATCAATGGAAACGAAGGGAAGTTCGAAAGAGCGTTGGGTAACAGAAACAATAAGGCTTTGGCTTTAATTAAAGGCTGTCCGTATATCAAAAACAAATTGTTATTATCTTAACCGATCTTTACTGATATAAAAATAAATAAATGGTGGTCCTCTTTATATGAAATCTCTTTAGGTTGAAAAATAGTATATAGTTGTATCTTAGAAGCGACATCTGAACTTTGGCATGGATTTCACGATGGTACAACTTGATTTAAGATTCTTTTCTCTGCATATTTTTAAAGAGGGAAGTTGCCCTTGTCTTATCAACATCATATCAATGCTTTTGGTTGGAAACAAAATGAGTATGGTGTCACACCATATGACTTTTTGTTAGGGTTTGCTTGATTACATGATTTTTATTACTTATATTTATTTTTCTCTTTAACAAGTCTATGGCCATGTTGTCTATGGATGTGAGGTAGTTAACATGTATTTGTATGAAAATAAAGTTTTATTTTAATCTTTGATTTATGAATATATTTTTTCGTAGTGATTAAAGGCAAGCTTGTGGTTTTAAATACAGGTACAACATATATATATTTTCAGAGTGTGGTGTATGTGTCATTGAAAAGATATAGAAAATGACTACTACATTCCAAATGTAGATTAAGTTGTTATTGGGTGGTCTCTTAGACCGCGAGGTCTTGTGGACGTCATTAGAAAACAAAGTAGTCCAACGAGGCCACAATTTTGCCCAGAAAATAATGGAAATTTCGGCAGAAATTTTGGGAAATTTGGGTTACAATTGTCAAGCTTCAGGATTTTGGGTGCCTTGGGGGTTTTTGATGGTGTGGAATCCATTTCCACCATAAAAAAACACTTCAAACACTCCTATGGTAATATTTTTTGGAAAAAAAGCGGCCAGATTTTGGTGAAAAATCACTTTTTAGGCGAAATTGTGGCCTCAATAGACCATAATGATAAACCCCTTCTTTGCAAAGTTATTTGGAAGCATGGTAGAAAATAAAATCAACAAGTGGGAGGAAGAAAGAGATAAATGTGCTAAAGGGCAAGAAGTTTTTAGACCTAAACATTCCATATTTGATCATGGTATAACTTTAAGGCACATCGTTGAAAAAGTTTGGGAGAAAAAGGAAGAAGCAATTTGTTGATTTGTTGAGTTCAGAAAAGCCTTTGACACAATCCCTAGGGATAAGCTTTGGCACAGAATAGAGGAATTTGGGGTTCCTAGGCATTTTAGAGCAGTTGTGCATAAGTTGTATGAAGAGGTGAAAGTCAAAATTAGAACTTGAGCAAGAATCTCTAAAAGTTTTAGAAGTGATATCAGGGTCAAGCAAGGTTTATCATTGTCTCCTACCCTTTTTGGTTTATATATTGACAAACTTGAAGAGTGGTTAAAATCACAAGGGGGTGGTAATGTCCATTTGGGCGAGTTTGTTGTAAGGATTCTTTTGTATGTGTATGACCTTATTCTGATTACTAAATAGGCAGTAATAATAACAGCAAATGGCGAGCAAGTGAGTGATGGGGCAGATCGATCAATGGAAACGAAGGGAAGTTTGAAGCACCAAAAAGAGTATTGGGTAACAAAAAAAATAAGCTTGCAGGTGGCTTTGGCTTTAATTAAAGGTTGTCCATATGATATCTGCACCATGCTGGGATTCAGTCAAAAGAAAAATTACGAAGTCCCACTATCTTCTGAATTGAAATATGATGCCACGCGTATGCATTTAGAACTATTGTCATGTCATGTAACATGGATTCTTGAGCACTCTGCATTGATTAGACGTTGAAAAATGCTAAGATGTTACACAACCTCATGTGTTTCCACTTTAAGAGTGCATAGATATGTTGGGAATCACCATGAAATTTCACATTGGGTTCACAAGTTCAACAATGACGAGCTCCACAATTTTTCTCGTTGCCCAACCTGATCTTACATACTGGCACAATCGACATCGAATCTCTATTTATAAAAGAAAATATTAATTATTTGTATGAGAGTGGGAACTTTTCAACATGATAGTGGTACACTATTTGGTTAAAGGTTTTTCAATGCATCTTGCTCGCCATACTCTTTCTCTTTCTCAATGACTTTTTAATGGCTAAATGTTTTGGCAGTTACATAGGAGTCAAATAGGATGTCTTCTTTCCTTCACATTGTTTAGTTTATATATTGATAAGCGTGAAGAGTGGCTAAGAAATAATTAAGGAGAAGGCATCCAATTAGCAAGATATATGGTGAAATTGTCTTTATATGCAGATGGCCTTATCTTTATTGCTAAATCTACCCTACGTTTGAGAAAACACTTGAAATCTCTTGAACTCTTTTGTCAAGGTGTGGGAATGCAAGTAAATACCAGCAAAACTAAAGTCACGATTTTCTCTCGAAAAAAAAGAAACAACATGTTACTTTTCTCTTTGAGGGCAACCCCTTGGAGGTTGTAGATGAGTACAAATATCTAGGAATTGAGTTCCACTACAGGCTCAGCTGGTATACATGGATCAGAGAGAATCCAGGGAGGGTGCAAATATTCCTACCTTCTTCAGAATAGGTGTAGACAAGCAGAATTATGGGATTGGAAGACTAAGAAAACCCTTTGGTTTATTAGTGGTGCCAGTGATCCTCTAAGGTTGTGAGATATGGAGGACTGACATGTCAAGCCACAAATGGCGGCAAATAGAAAGAATCCAAAAGCATCTAATCACAAGTAGCCTCAAATTCAAATCAATAGTTCCATATGATTTACTTTTAGCTCAGGTTGGTATGTTTTCAATTGGGGCTTCAGTGATAATTCATTTGCTAAGTTACCTAAAAAAGGTTGAAAATATGGATAAGCACCAATGACCCAAGTTGGTTGTCAACGAAGAGCTAAGTCGACGAAAAAAGACATGGATGAAGAAAAATAAAAAGTGGTTGGGAAAATGGGACCTAAATCTACATGAATGTCCTC
Source organism: Pinus tabuliformis (assembly GCA_031772625.1). NCBI lineage: Eukaryota > Viridiplantae > Streptophyta > Pinopsida > Pinales > Pinaceae > Pinus > Pinus tabuliformis. Next base: position 1,978,733,794 of record CM062819.1, on the reverse strand, counting down.
ACACTAAGGAGGAGATAAAAAAGTGGGTGTTATAAAAACTCATCACTGCCATGTGGATAAAACAAGTAGGCAAAAAAAAAACAAAACAAAAAACAAAAAACGAAAAAAAACATATTATGTCAAAGAATTTAACCCTGTGTGGAAGCATGATGATAAAGAATATTTGAGTTCCACAATCAAGGGAAATGATAAAATATTAATTGTGCAATTGAGGATTAGTTCCCATCATCTAAGATGTGAAACTGGTAAATGAACGACCCCTAAAGAAGAGTCAGAAGAACGAACTTGCATTTTTTGCAACACAGGGGCGGTAGAAATAGAATGGAATTTTATCAAAGAATGTGCAACGTATGAAGGTATTCATCATCATTTTGATAACAATATAAAGGTGAAAAACCTCAGTGAGCTTTTTGAGGAGGAAAGGCTTCAAAACATAGTGAATTTCTTACTCCATATTCACAACAACATAATTAGCATGGAAAAGAATCTGAATATGTTTTAAGTTGTTAGTTGGTGGTCCCTTAGACCATGGGGTTTCATGGATGTCATTAAAAAACATTCATTCATTCATTAATAACACAGTTGAGGACTGAGTCTTATCATCTCAATTTGAATCTAGGAGATGGACAACTCCAAAGGAAGAGTGTTAATGGCACTACATGGCACTATATCATGGATTGTCCCACTTATGAGGATATCCATAATTAGTTTGAAAGCATTATGAAGGTAGATTGTTTGAACAAGTTGTTTGAGGAAGCGATACTTATCAAAACTGCAAGCTTCTTGGTCAAGATTCATGACAAGAAAGTAAGCTTAGAGAAAATTTGAAGCTGTGATGTGTATGGAGTCCTTGTTGAAATAGCAACAAGAAATGCTAAATATAGAAGTGCTAAAAATAGCATTTCGGGATACATTCCAATTTTAGTTAGTCCCTAAAAGACAAGCTTCGGAAAATCAAGTGTGAAAAGGGCGACACGATCTCTACATATTTGAACAAGCTCACCACCTACAGGGATGAGCTTGGAAGTGTAGGGATCATGACAGCCGATAATGACATGATGAGTCTTGCTCTCCTTGGTCTTCCTAAGAGCTGGAATAGCTACCAAGACTCAGTAAATGGAAGAGAGAAACTACCAGATTGGGAACGACTGTGGTTGGATCTGATGCAGGAGGAGATAAGGAGAAGCACCAGAGATGGTTCTTCATCAAAGCATGATGATGAAGAAAATCTAGCCTTAGCGATTAAGGCGAGGAAAGGGAAAGGGAAAGCTTCCCATTCCAAATCGATTTCTTCCCATGGCGGGAAGAAGATTGACAAATCGAAAGTGCGATGCTTTCATTGTCATGAGGCGGACCATTATGCTACGAATTGTCCACAGAAGAAATACAAGAAGGGATCCTCGAAAGGTTCAGATGGTGAGGCACTGGCCTCATAGTTCAAATTGGATTTCACCCTCATCACATGCATGGTTTCATCGATGGTGGTTGTGTTTGGTACCTGGATAGTGGAGCCTCATTCCACATGACCGACGACAAGAGTTTATTCAGTACCTTGGAGGAGAAGGACCTCCATATGCGCATAGAGATGGGCGATGATGGAAAGTACCATGTTTCAGGTGAAGGCACGGTTGTGTTTCAGAGGGAGCATGGAGCTCCTCTCACCTGACTAATGTAAAGTATGTGCCTGGTCTGAAGAAGAACCTGGTATTCGTCGCTATGTTGGAAGACAAAGGCTATGATGTAGTCTTTAGTAAAGGAAAGGCATTCCTAAGGCACATCAGCACTAGACAAACCAAGAGGATTGGGATTCGAGTAAAGAATCTCTACAAGCTGGAGGTAGATGACTGTGCTACATTGAGTTCCAAAGCAGAGTTGGTGCAAAGCTAAGATATTGGTGAACTATGGCATAGAATATTGGGCCACTTGCACCATGGGGCCTTGAAGATCATGCAGCAAATTTCTACTGGACTTCCCAACAGTAAACTGGAGCAAGTGGACACATGCAAAGGTTGTACCTTAGGTAAGTATGCAAAATCTTCCTTTCAGGATTGAGACAGTCGAGCTGGAGCAATCCTAGAGCGAGTTCATACAGATGTGTGTGGACCATTCTCAACAGCCTCCATCGTTAAACAAAGGCACTATGTTATTTTTTTTGATGATTTTTCTCGTAGATGTTGGATCTACTTCATGCAGAAGAAGGATCAAACCTTCTCAAGGTTTTGTGAGTTCAAAGCCTTGGTTGAGAAAGAACCTGGAAAGAAAATAAGGGCCTTGCAAAGCGACAATCATGGAGAGTATGTCTCTCAATAGTTTAAGGACTTATGTGTAGCAGAAGGAATTAAACGGGAGTTGACGGCACCCCATAACCCACATCAGAATGGGGTGGCCAAAAGGAAGAACAGAACAATTGTGGGAGCAGCTCAGGTGATGATGCATGACCAAGGTATACCACTTCATTTGTGTGCTGAGGCATGCAATACAACAGTATACTTGCAGAATAGAAGCCTGCATCGTATACTGGGGATGAAGACACTAGTGGAGGCCTTCTCTGGGAAGAGACCAGATGTGAGTCACTTTAGGATCTTTGGATCATTGGTTTATTTCTGTGTGACCAAAGATGCCCGAAAGAAGCTAGAGCCAACAACTAAGTTGGGGATACTTGTGGGGTACACTGATACACCCCACAACTATCAGGTGTTCTTGCCTACCAGTCAGAGGACAATGGTATGCAGAGATCTGAAGTTCGACGAGCAGAAGGCCATGCGAGTTTCCCTTGAGAGGGAGCTCAAGTTGCATGTAGAGGAGGAACTTTTGGTTCCTAAGGAGGAGCCTTAGACTGATGTGGAGCAGCCGCATGCAGAGGATCCAGGAGTGGAGACATCCACTCATGCAGAGTCTTCCAAAGATGGGCGGAAACGCTCAAGGGAAGCTGCCAGGTTGGTGATGGATGCGAGAGAGAATGTGGGACAACCATCTTCTCGGCGCAGATAGAGGAGGTCACCCGAGCAGTACACTGGTTACATGGCCCTGGTTGGAGAACGTATAGAGACCGAACCATCTTCCTTCGAGGAAGCAGTGCAGCAACCAATATGGGTTGATGCTATGGTGGAGGAGTATGACTCCATAGTTCGGAATAGTGTTTGGGATGTTGTTCCAAGACCGGAGGACAAGTCAGTGGTGAGTTCCCGATGGCTTTACAAGGTAAAGCAAGTAGCTGATGGGAGTGTGGAGAAACATAAGGCAAAGTTTGTTGCCTGTGGTTTCTCACAAGTCGAGGGGATCGACTATGATAAGACATTTTCTCCTATAGCTAGGTACTCGTCTATCATATCGATGTTGGCACTATTAGCACAGATGGGTTGGAAGATCCATCAGATGGATGTGAAGACTACGTTCCTCAATGGCAAGATTGAGGAAGAGGTGTACATAGAGCAACCGAAAGGATTTGAGACCTTCGATTGTGAGTCGCATGTGTGCCGACTCAAGAGAGCTTTGTACAGGCTGAAGCAAGCACCTCGTGCTTGGTACACCAGGATCAATAGCTATTTCACTGGGTTGGGCTTCACAAAGAGTGAAGCAGATGCGAACCTATACCACATCATGGTAGAAGGTAAGCAGTTGATCATTGTTCTTTATGTTGATGATATGATATTGATAGGTGATGATCAGTTGATCATGTCTTGCAAGGCAGACCTTGCAAGAGAGTTCGAGATGAAAGACATGGGTCTCATGCACTACTTTCTAGACATGGAAGTATGACAGAAGGATGGGGAAGTTTTTGTGTCTCAAGGCAAGTATGCTAATGAGATACTCAGGAGATTCCACATGGAGAAGTGCAAACCCATGCAGACTCCTCTAGCAGGTAACTGGAGGAAGGAGGATGCTACTTCAGGTGAGGTAGTAGCTGCTACTGTTTATTGGCAGCTTGTGGGTTCATTGATGTATTTAGTGAACACACAACCAAGTTTGTGCTTTGCGGTGAACCAGCTGAGTCAAGCTATGGTTCAGCCTACCAAGTTGTTTTGGAAGGCAGTGAAGCATGTGCTCATATACCTCAGAGGCACATCTCAATATGGATTATGGTACAGACGGATAGAGGGAGTGAAGCTTCAAGGCTTCATAGATGCAGATTGGGCAGGGAGTCCATAAGATCGGAAGAGCACTTCAGGAGGAATTTTCAACCTTGGTTCAACTGCAGTTTCTTGGTACAACAGGAAACAGAGGTCAATTGCACTTTGCTCAGCAGAGGTTGAATACATGGCTGCCAGTCAGGCAGCATGTGAGGCCATTTGGATGTGGAAAATTCTAATTGGATTGTTTGATCAGAGGATGGATCCAACTGTGATCTATTGCGATAATCAGAGTTGTATCAAACTCTCTGAGAATCCAATATTTCATGACAGGTCCAAGCACATTGATATCTGGTATCATCATCTTCGAGACTGTGTGGTGAAGATGATCATGCTGTTGCAGAATGTTTCGAGCGAGGAGCAGGATGTAGATATTTTGACTAAGGCATTGTCAAAATGCAAATTCGAGTTCCACAGAGACAGGATTGGGGTGACAGATAATCCCTTTCTTGTTGAGAGGGAGTGTTGGAAATAGCAACAAGAAATGCTAAATATAGAAGTGTTAAAAATAGCATTTCGAGATACATTCCAATTTTAGTTAGTCCCTGAACTAAAATTGAGAATTAAAATTCGAATTTGATCTTAGCAGTTGTTTGAAAAATAATTAATTAATTCATCTTGAGTTAATTAGTTAGAGAAAATCAAACATGAAGTCTATGTGAAGACATCCAACAATTATCCCTTTGATTGAGGAAGTTATCCCTTAATGAAGGAGATCAGGATGAGTTGTACTTTGAGTTGTAATTAGTTAGCTCAGTTAGCTGAGTTAAGTCCAGTTAGATTAGTTCCAACAGTTTGTGGAACTGATTATGAGTTCAGTTAGTTAATGCATGCATGCATGTAACTAGTGTACCTCAGATAACTAAATATTCTCTCATAAATAACGCATGCATGTCAGTTCAGTCAGAGACCTAGTTGAGATCAGAGGATGGGATAGTGTACTATAAGTTGTAGAAATATTCGATTGAGGATATCTCTTGCATGCAGAAGGAATTCATTCCTTGAGGATTGCGTAGTTATTTCTGAGTTTGGTGAGTTGTGTGAGAGGTGAAATCACACAGGTGGCAGCCAGAGAACCCAAAAGAAAATGCACAAGTACATAGGAGGCTTGGAGGACTAAAGGAAGGCATATGTTGTGTCTATTCAGTCTATGAGCAGAATTGAGGGATTGTACTGAGAGTTGGATAGCTTGTGAGCTAAAGCTTTGTGTAATCAGAGATATTTCCACTTGTATGATAATATAGATATTGGGGATTTTAGTTGAGGCTTTCCCCAGAGTATTCTTCTATGTTCATGTGTGATTGATTTCTCATTCTCTGTTATATGTGTTCTATTTGATCTTGCTCAAAATCGATTAAGCTTTCGCAAGTTTGTTTTTAGAAGTAGATCAAGTATTTTTCTTTAGTATATTGCATTATCAGGTGATCTCCAGTGAGAATTTATACAGTCCTAGGTCTCTTAGACCACTTGGTCTTGTGGACATAATCAAAATCACTTCTACTATAATAATATTATGAAAATGAAGTTGTTTTTGTAATAGGAATTTTCAAAATTATAAGTGTTTGATTTCATCGAAATTTCTTTAAATTATGCTTGGTAGTGATTTTTTTCTTCTAATTAATTAAAAAATAATAATGTATAAATGTAATATAATTTAAATGAAAATTTTGTATTAATGGTATTATGATTTTGATAACTACATTGATGCAAGGAAAACTAGATGATCTTTATTAATTATGTCGTAAGGCGTTCCCTCTGAAATGAACTTCCCTCCGGTCTTAGTTGTCTTCATTATGGGCCATTAGAACAAGTGTTAGACGATTGAAATATTTTTATCCATTGATCAATCGAATAAACTTTCAATTGACTCCTTAATTTACTCGCCTCAACTAACTCACTCATTTATTCATTTATTTTTCCGGTTTGACGGTTGCATCCCACCCACTGAAATGAACTATCACGCAATTCGTTAAGTTTCGATTGAACTGAACGATCATCGGAGTCATTAGGTTTTCATTGGGTTGCTTTAACACTCAAGCTCATGGGGAATCTAACCCCCGAGGTGATTGTGGGAAATGCCCAGCCTCCGAGTTCAGCCGACTACCTGGATTTACCTCTCAAGCTCATAGTGACTCTAACCCCTGAGGTAATTGTGGGAAATGCCCAGCCTCTTTCCTCCATTCGCGATGCTTCTGAAACCCACATCACAATCTGCCAACTTCATTCGATTTTGCGCCCAATTTGCATCTCTTCTCCAGCAGTTGTCAATGGCGTTGGAGTTGCTGCTTGCAGAGAAAGATAGGGAGGCTTGCAACAACATCGAAATCAGAGCTAATAACATCCAATACAAAGAAACCAATTGGATAGAGTTGATCTCTTTGCCTATGATCGAAGAAAATGTTTCTATGGGTGCATCTCTCATGCCCTCCATCATTCCCTTCTTGGCCTACATGTTCTTTTGAGATCCTTAGGTTTTGTTACTTTAAACGAATTTTGTTATAGACTGATCCAAAATTATTTGGCAGATTTTGTTGTTTGAAAATTTGAAAGTAATTTTTAATTACAATAATATGCTATAATAAAAGTAATTTAAAGCAATAATTATGAATGAGTACAAATTATAACATGAAGCATTCATATTCTTTGAACTTCAAAATCGATACATCAATTTTATGTATAATTTGATGATAATTTTATCGATTTTTTTTAATGTATATTTATATTTATTTTTATGCATGAAAGTCTTTGTTATTTTCTGCTTATTCATTATCTTAATATGAAAATATGATTTACAGAAATTATTAGTTTTTCATTGATATTGCACGCTATCTCAATAAAGAACTTCAGTTGACAATATCAAATAAAAATGTTGAAATTTAAAAGCTATCTTTTACTCACAAAAACGCGTGGGAGCATGCTACTCTGCAAACTTTGGACCATGCCAACATGAGAAAATATCACGAAACCATTATCATTTGAAGCCTCGCCCTTGACTCTTCAAACCCTTATCATTTGAAACCTCGCCCTTAACTCTTCAACTGTGCAGCGAATAAACCTTCAAATGTAGAGCTGAGGCTTTCATGGTTCACCATCTTTTAAGAAACAGATGATATAGTAAAATGATGAAGACTATAGGGAGTTTAAACTAATTGAAATAGTTCAAAATTGCTTTAAGTGAATAGATTTTCCATTTTTATTAATATATTAAATGTGTAAGTTTTTTTATGGTTTTTTTTTTAGTTTTTTGTAAAGTTTTTTTCTCTGTAGTTGGTGTTTTGTTCATTTTTCAATAGTGTTTGTTGATTATTTGTTATTGACTAATGAGTTGAAATTGAATTACATTTGTAGGTTTTCATAGATTTTATTTTTATTTTTCACATTAACCAAAAGAGTACAAGATTTACAATCATTTCTCTTTAGTTGGTGTTTTGTCTATCTTCCAATAGTGTTTGTCGATTATCCTTTATTAACTAATAAATTGAAATTGAATTTAATCAATCTGTTATAAAAATTGTTATTGCATTTTTCTTTGCTTCTCCATATATATTTTTTTCTTATATTTAATATTGTAGTTCACTTTTATGTAATTAATTCTTACATTTACTTTAATGTTTACTTTAATAGACTTATTATACAGATGGATGTTATAGAGATATTGCACCAAATGGAAACATTTGGTTATACCACTTTCAAACAACATAACTTTATCATTATTATTTAAAATTAAATGTATATTCCATATGCCATGAATCTCCTTGTATATGTCAGTCTTTTTCTTATATTTAATATTATAGTTCACTTTATGTAATTAATTCTTACATTTACTTTAATGGACTTATCATACATATGGATGTTATAGAGATATTGCACCAAATCTGATGTTGTAGAGATATTGCACCAAATCCGAACATTCCGTTATTGGGTTATACCACTTTCAAACAACATAACTTTACCACTATTATTTAAAATTAAATGTATATTCCATATGTCATGACTCTCCTTGTATCTATCAGTTTTTTTCTTATATTTATATCTTGCAACATTTCTTTTGCAACATCTAGTGCAATTGCTAGTATAGAGATTTTTGGAAGATATGGCATGTTCTCATTACCATAGTTTTATAAAGTGAATGATTGGAATTTTTAATGAGTTAGGTTTTTTTATTAATTTATTTTGATATTGTCTAATTATTATATATTTTGGAGGTTTTGATTTAAATCTAATAAAATATTTTTGGGTCAAATTGTGATCCTTTGTTATTTAAAATGAGATTTTTACTTTAAATATAAATTCAACATTTAAAAAAATCTGTAGAGCACTTGAATTGTGGAGAGTTTACAACTTTAACATGTAGTTCTAACAAATCCCTTAAATATTAAGGAAAAATTCAACCAAAAAATATATCTTAAAAATCTCTAAAACATATAACATGAATTCTATGATGAAGAAACTTCTTACACCTAAGTGAAGAAGAATGGTATCATTTTAAAAAAATCACAAAATGGACTACAAACAAATTAAATATAAATTTAATTAAAGGTAACATAATTTATATTATTATCTAGAGCTTTTGTAAATATATTATTCTAATTGATTTTAGAGCTTTTGTAAATATATTATTTTAATTGATTTTACAAAAATATATGTTAAAGATGTAGTTTAACTATTTTATATTTTGAAAGTTTTTAATTCATTTTTTTTGTGAAATCTGCAAATCAAATATTTTGGAAGTATATTTGTGAACTCTGCACAATCCAAATATTCCGGAAATTAAAAAGAATAATAATAACCATTCACAATTTTAATGATCAGTTTTATCAAGAATACATACTTTCTTTATACTAAAAATTATTATTTATTTTTATGTGAAAAGACCAATCTCAATAATAAACAATTCAATTAAAAATACTTATAAATCTCACCTATTGCAAATTTTACCAATTTCCACTTAAATTGAAAACCTTACAACTATATGAAATTTGTATCAATATTTGACAATATATTAAAAATCGTGATTTTCATGTTTAAATTTTCAATTTATATATTGTATATTGTATATGAGATGATTGATTCAGATGAATCAATGTTGTATCATTTTCATATTTGTTTTTTTATATATTTATTAAAGTTTTATTATTTTTATATATGCTTTTTTTATATATTTATTAAAGTTTTAATTATTAAAGTTTTTGAATAAAATTATTTTGTTATAATATTTTCATGGTTTAAAATTATATTTTTAAAATAATTAATATATATATCCTTGTCTAATTCTAGACAAATAAGATTGGAAATAAACAGTGACTTTTCAAAAAATGTCACTTATAAACGATGCCTATAGTCTCACTTATATCAATCCACCTTACAACATTCGGTGAGGTTCACTATAAGAGTCATTAATATTATCACTTATAAAGAATGTCTATAATCTCACTTATATCAACCCACCTTACAACATTTGGTGAAGTTCATTGTAACAAAGTGATTAATATTTCCTATAACCTTATGCTCTTTGTTCACATAGCAAGGTGATTATTATTTCCAATAACTATATGCTCTTTCTAAACATAAATAATCAATACAATGTTGTTTGATAAGGTGATTAATGTTACTCTTATTAACGATAATTAATATTATTTTTATTTTAAAATATAAATAGCCTATAACTTAACATAATTACGTTGTCAAACATGCTAATCAATGTTTAAACATAATTAACCAATTTCTACTATCATTTAATTTAGCTCTGTTATTATGTGATGTGGTGCAAGTGATTGAGAACACTACATAAGTCAGAGGTAAAAATTACTTAAAAGTTTAAGTGAATAATTGATTTATTATTTTTCCATTTTCTTTTACACTATGGGAAAATCTATCATAACTTAGTGGTCAAACCAACAACAAAGACAATTATTTATGGCTGCTAACGACAAATACAATGCCGCAGTCTAACTAGCCGGAGGAATTAACCAGAAAGTTATGGAAATTCCCGTCATATTTAGAGAAAATCCGGCAAGGATTTTTGTAAATCCAAGTTATAGTTGTTAAACTTCAAAATTTTAGGTGGCCTAGAGGTTTTTGATGGTGTTGAATCCATTTCCACCATCAAAAACACGATTTAAACACTGCCTCTACAAGATTTTTTGAAATTTTTTTGCCCAGATTCCGACCACTTTTGACTTTCTGATTGATTATTTTTTAATGTTATCTATAAAATAAAAATAATAAAATATTTAATAAATAAACTAAAATTAAAATAAAATTATTATAATATAATATTTACCATTAAAACATTGATTAAATCCCTACATTTCCGCACTTCTTATTTCTCTGCTCACCTACTACAATGTTTTAAGCTGTACGGAAGAGCCTTCAGCAAACGCTATGCAATTGTCCTACATGCATTGATGTCCGTTATTGGATCCTCATCTTTAAATGTTAAAGATGCCAAAGGACCCATGCATCTTTTCCTACCACCGACATCGCTTTATGTTATTTCAAAGAGCTTTCAACCCAGGTTAAACAGATCATTATTTCAACATATCTTTACAATTCTAAACAAATAAATGAATGGTGGTCCTCTCTCTATGAAATCTCATTTATGTTAAAAGATATTATTTGTGCGACCAGCGACATCTCGCACAAAGGCAAGTTGCCCTCGTCTTATCAACATCGTATCAATGCTTTTGGTGGGACACAAAATAAGTAGGGTGGTAATTAATATGACTTTTGGTTACAGATAAATTTATTGAGGTGGAGAAATTGTCTGCCTTTTGGTTACGGATAAATTTATTGCCGTTGCTGAATTGTTTACTAAATCATTTTTAGTTGGAATTTGGGCAATTTTTTTAACTAATTTGGTAAAAGTAGTGTTTAAAAGTAGCATTTCGAGTACCGTGCTGGGAATCCATGGTCATGCTGCGAAACCGCTGGTGAAAGACGCGCCTCTGATGTCAGGGCGCACATAATATGCCACTTTACCAATTCTATTTCGAGTACTGTGCTGGGAATCCATGGCGATGCTGCGAAACAGCTGGTGAAAGACGGCAATTCCTATTTCCAACCCCATTGAAACATAAATGCAGCCTGACATGCAAGGGATATAGCAGTTCTCTTGTATTTATGTTTCAATGGGGTTGACTTTGGCATTTTAGCAACAAAGCAACCGCTATATCTCTTGCATGTCAGGGTGCATTTATGTTTCAATGGGGTTGGAAATAGGAATTGCCGTGAAAGACGCGCCTCTGCTGTCAGGGCGCTTTTAGCTCACCAATTTTGACAGTGGAGATAAATTCCACGCTTTTTCTATGTTTGTTTAAAGATAATGGTGCATTGACTTGACTTTGTGTCACTGCTTTTCATTCATGGAATATTTTTTATTGGGGTTTCCAATTTTCTTTATTCAAGTTGAAAGGCGTTGTTTCGGATAGGAAGGCAATGTAGGGTAATTACAAAGGGAAGCATTAATAAATATATTATTTTTATTTTTAAAAATATAATTATCTCGGTAGGCAAGTTTATTATTGAATAGAGTTTTTATAATTTTAATTTAATCAATTTATTTGTACTTAAAGTTATAAGTGTAAAATTAAGATGGATTTAAATTGGGCATTTTATAATAGTTTTTTATTTTTAAGTAAGTTTCATCATAACAAATACTATGGCTTATGCAATATTATGGCTTGTAAACTATTATTGGTAAACTCATCAAATTACTAATTCAAATTAGGAAGGCAGAATCGTCTCCCCAAAACAATAAAATGGTGACATATAAAGAGAATATTCCAATGACTATTGGTGTACAAGGAAATAGATCATCATTATGTATCATGACATTTTCATGAATGACTTACAATTTCATGGAAAGCTTCACAACGTTCACACTTGCACTTCCACATGAAAGGTCAATAATTGGATTATCAGATCAATAAAATAAGTTATAGTTGATGGATGTACTTTCTTACACCTGCTTTATTGCTAGTCAGCACTCTCGCATGACTTTTGAAACTAAAATCATTCATACAAAGACTCTGTGTGTTACACATACCTATACACATATACCCTAATGGATTGCCCAACAATTGGAAAAAGAATATAAAAATATTAGTTAACAACACCCAATATCAATATATACATGAATTGTGTTGAATCCAGAATATTTTGGTTTGAGTATTTCTGAAAACAATTATACCTCTTTAATGTGATTCATACGTTGCTTTCAAACTAATGTTTTCTCCCAAAATAGAAGATAAGATGTGGGTTGTCCCATTGGATTTTGAATGAGCATAAGCAATACTGTAACAAGGAGTGAGGTAGCAGGCAAGCAATTAGATCGATTAATGGAAACCAAGTTTCAAACTCTGAAAGGGAGTATGGACCAGAGGAAAGTGAGCACAAGATTGAGGTCCAATACCCAATATCATACAAGTTATGACACCTCGTGCAGGCGTTTAGAACTATTTTATTCAGAAGAAAAAAGCATTGTATTCATTCATAGAAATAAAACATTACATCTACATAGAACCAGTAGATTCATGGATTTTATGTAAACTTTAGAGCGATTTTAGTCGGGTCAGTCTATCAGAGGTTCAAAAAACTAAAACAGTTACAGGTAGTTTCTTCATAATGGCCCATTGGTACAGACCTGTATCATTCACAACAGAGATTCAAAAAAAGATAGAAGGTGCAACATGTAAACTAGGCAGACATGTTATCCGAGTAATGAATCTCCCCAGCATCATGCCAGGTTTCCTTCATTTTGATATTCACATGGAAGCCATCTAGCACCTCCTGCACTCCAAGCTTGGATAATCTGTCCACCTCCATATTGAGATTTTTGCATATGTGTTGTATAGAATATTGTTTAAGGGAGCGCCATATTGTCTTGATTTGTTTTAGCCAGCCCTGTAGAGAGGACTTGTGGATAGTGGCTTTTTCTCCCACATAGTCAATTACTACCTTTGAGTCTCCAAATACATGAATGGTTTGTATGTCTAGGAAGTGGGTGAACCACAGAAGCCCCCATAGTGCCATTACCTCTGCCTTAGTGTTAGTGCCCAATCCTGTCCCCCAGTGAACATGGTATAACAATTCCGGATGGATGTATAAGATGAAACCACATCCACAATTTCGGTCTTGTGTTTCTCCATCGAAATAGCCCATCGGATAGTCAATCTTAGGATTTTATGTGATCGGGAAGGCTTTTGAATGGATAAACTTTGTAAGGCTGCCTCGATCTTGTTTAATATTTTCATCAACACATATGTCCCCAGTTCTCTGTGGTTGTTGTATATTATGTTGTTCTGCCACTTCCATATCTCCCACATGAAAATAGCAGGGATGAGGCGTCGTAAGCCATGTTGGTTGCTCCACCATATCAGCCAGTTTACAATGTCTCCAAGAAGTGGTACCAAGAAAGCAATTTTGTTTTCCAAATATTGCCAGAGTATTGAGACCTCCGAACATGTTATGAAAAGGTGTAAATTATCCTTTGCTGCCCTCCCGCATAGAACATAGTATCCAGGGCCAGACCAATTTCACTTCTAAAGATTTTCCCAGGTCAATTTTTTTTTCTTCCATACAAGCCAAAGAAAAATGGAGATTTTAATGGGGAGGTGAGGACTCCAAAATTTGGCAAACCAACCACCCCCCAGATGTTTTGTTTGCAAACAGCAGAGTCTGTTGTAAGTATCCGCAACCTCAATATTATCTTTTGTCATTTTACCTTCCCAGGCAATTGTGTCACGTTCCTCTTCACGGTAGATTCCTGATAGTCTCATATGAATCCGGATGTTATCCCAGTCAGTCGCGACAATTCCCATTAGGTTCAAGTCGGATGTTTTTTTCCATATTGGGCAGTTATTAACCCAGATAGCAATGAGTTGGTGCCAAAAGAAAATACCTTGACAATTTAGGCACTGAATGATGGAATCTGGGAAAGGGTCTATATCCACCAATCCCCAAATGTGGTTGCGGCCAATAATGATATGATGTCCAGTGCCAAGTCGCCATGTAAACATCCTGAGAAATGTATTCCCCGATCTTTGTGAAACTACGCCAAATGGCAGAGCCAGATGTTTGTCCAATTCGGCCCAGGCGCATCCATACTTTGAAATCAATGTTTTTCAAGTATTTTTGATTAATAACTTGACACCAAATGCCAATGTCGAAGATCCCATGCCATATGGATTTTAGGAGGAGAGTGTGCCCAAATCGCCGCAAATCGAGGATGCCCCATCAGCCCATCGTCTTTGGCAGAATGATGTGATTCGGTTTCGAGAGGTGGTATTTTTGCTTTTGTCTCATGCCAGACCAGATAAAATGTGCAGTAATTCCATCAAGCTTCTTAATGATGGATGAAGGCAACTGGAATAAGTTTTCCCAGTAGACGCTAAGTTGCATTATCACTACTTGTACAAGTGAGAAACGCCCTCCCATGGAGAGACATCTGAATTCCCAACCGAAAATTTTCCGAAAATATCTGTCAACCAACCATTGCCAGTCAAAGATCCTATACTTACAGGGCTCTAAATGAAAACCAAGGTATTTTAAACCAACATAAATACATTCAGAAGCAATACCAAACAGATTGGCAATAATATCAGTAGTCTTAGAAATCCCTAGTGCATGCATAATGACCGATTTGCTTTGATTCATTTTGATACCAGTAGCATTTGAAAATCTATAAAAAATTTGAAATAAGTGGAGCCATGCAAACCTGTTTAGGAGCCCCATTATAAGCACATCATCCACAAAAAAGCTGTGGGAGATCCGAATATTTCTCCCAATTTTAAGAGGAAGAAAATGTCCAGTGGCAACAACATTTGATATGTGTAAACTCAAACCATCCAAAACAAGTATGAATAAGAGGGGCGATAATGAACATCCCTGTCTAAGGCCCATACCCGCCTTGAAATAAGTTGTCAGATATCCATTGATGATTATAGCAAACTGAACGTTTGTGACACATGCCATGATCCATTCAATGGAAGGGGGTTGTATACCAATTTTATGGAGGACCAATCTCAGGTAACCCTAGTCCAGGCAGTCGAAGGCTTTTTTGATGTCCACCTTCATAATAAAAACCTCGAGTTTCTTAGAGTGGATGGAATGTAAACATTCTTGAGCCGTGGCAACAACATCAAGGATCTAGCGATGTTTGAGAAACCCAAATTGTTGTGGGGAGATGAATGACGATAGGATGGGATTCAGGCGGTTGGCAATAGACTTAGAGATGATTTTATAGACAAGGTTACAGAGAGAAATGGGTTAGAAGTCAGAGAAGGTGTGAGTGATGGGCTTTTTCAGAATGAGGGCGATATAAGTGGAGTTTAGATGGGGGTGGACAGTGCCCAGAACCTGGGATTCCTCGACGAGGTTAACTAGGTTTGACTAAAACAGATCAAAAAAATGAGTAAATAATTCAACGGTCCAACCGTCTGGTCCGAGGTTCTTGTCACCATGAAAAGAGAGAAGGACATCATGTATTTCCTCCGCAGAAACGGGTTTAAAAGGACCTCGATTCGCTTCCTCATCGAACATTTTTGGGTAGTGCATAATATCCCACAGTAAATCCTCCGGGCAGTTGGGGGTATGTGGTCGTAGGCCGATTGAAAAAAGGTCAATGCAACCCCACTGATGTCTTCTTGTGATAGACACTTGGTTCCATATGCGTCATATATCTCCCAGATAGAGTTCTTTTGACGACGACAATTTGCAAAACAATGAAAAAACTTAGTATTGCGGTCACCCTCCCTGACCCATATGGCTCTACTTTTCAGCTTCCAAGTCGTTTCCCTTTGGAGCAAGATTTCAAATCTTCTTTTCTCAAGAATCTAAATGCGGGATCGGATGTCCTGTGGAAGCGAATGACCAGTCAGTAGTGGGCAGATTGATTCCAGCTCATGTTCAATATCCACAAGTTCTTTTCTTAGATGTCTCTTCTTATCAATCTCCCATTTCTTAGTTGCCTATCACAGGGTCCTTAATTTGTCCATAAACGGCCCCATATTTGATGGGAGCAACAAGTCGTATTGTGCCATATGATTTTGACCAGTTCAGTGTAGGATGGGTCTTCTAACCAGATCCAGTTAAATTTGAAAGGTAGCCCTCATCTGATATCCCTTTGACGTCAGTGTAGAATGATAGGACGATGATCGGAAATATGGCAGCTGATAATGTCAAATGTGACCAACCCAAGCCTGTCAATGAGCATATCATGCAAGAGAAACCTATCAAGCCGCTTCGCGATGTAAGAATCCCCTGACCGACCATTATCCCAAGTAGGAGATATTTGAAGGGCAGATGTCAACAAAGTTATGGTCCATGATTATGGCTTTTATTGAATCTGCCATGGCATCCCCGCGACATGAGTGACCCCAATTTTCATGTTCCAAATGTATAGTTTAGGTCCCCGCTAGAATGAGGGATGTTAGATTCAGCAACTCTGACGCAACCAACCGCTGCCAAAAAAGCTCCCTGTCATGGTATGGTGCATAGATATTGAGAATGTGTATACAACCCAAGAGGCCACATTTACCCTCGGCAAGTAGAATACCGACAAAACATGAGAATGTCCGCAGTCTGACCCTGTTAGGATCCCGATAGCAATCAGTCCCCCTGAGTGTCCATTGGCATCAATGACCGCCATGTGCCATTCAGGAAATATTCTATGAAAATATCCAATCGCTTGGGGAGCAGGATGCATTGTTTATTGTAAGAGTATAATGAATGGGCCATTTGTGGTGAATAATTCCTGCAGAGCTAGAAATTTGGGAGCGGCTCCAAGACCTCGCATGTTTAGCGAAAGGATAAAAGTCATGTTTGTCCTGGAGTGGGTGGTCGTACGCCAAGGGCCCGAGGAATGGTATCAGCAATGGGGACGTCAATAAGGGAGTGTGCGTCCATAGGGCAGAAAGCGGGGGGTTTACGTGGACGACCACGAAAGTGTCGGTTATCACGTGGCTTTTTCTCCCTGATAGTAATGTTTCCAGCGAATGTAGGGCTAATGCGGGGTGATGGAGGACCTGGTAGTTTGTGGATGGTGAGGGACCGAAGGTCCAAGGTTTTCCTTTGAAGAAGAAAATCAAGGTCGCTATCCATCGAGTTTGTGGGAGATTCTATCAAAGAGTGTGGGGTAGTAGGGGTAGATATAATAGGCAGGTCAGTAGTCGGAATAGGGAAAGCAGCATGTTAGGGGGGGGTTTCCTGGATGTAGAAGATGTGTGTGGCTGATAGGGGGTCACTGTGAGTAGGCTGTGGTGGAGCGTTAGGTGGCGGGGATGGGAAGTCTTGAGTAGGCTTAGAATGCTCGAAGGAAAAGGTGTCAGTGGGGGGGTCTAGGCCATCGGAGGGTGAGGTGGAAGGTATAAGAACGTGAGCAAACTACGGGGGATGTTCCATAGAATAATGAGAAGGAATACCAGGTGGGTGATGCGGAGGAATACCTGAGTGAGGTGGAGTGTCGTTGCCGCGAGAAGGAATCTCGAATCCGCCATATGATGAATTGTCTGCACCATGGAATATATCCCAATGCCATTTCCCTTGTCGAGACCTGTGAGCAGTCGAAGGTCTAGAGCTCCATCAACGAGGATAGTGAGCCAAAGGATGTCCAGTACGATGGCAATTTAGGCAGTGGAAAGGGACACCCCAGTAGTCAAGACACTGAATAAGATTTGTATTGTTCCAGCAAATAGTAATATGATCTGGAAAACCGCCTCGATAATTATTTTCAATAAGGCTCCAAGCTACATGCTTGTTTGGTGCCCCTAGACAGCGGGGATCCACATATACGAATTTTCCAATGCGTCCCCAATATCCTGAAAAACCCTTGGCGACCAAAATTCAATGGAGAGTCCCGACAATTTAACCTAGATAAGATTGTTTTGTGGAGTATCTCTTAAAGGGTTAAAGCCGATATACCAAGAGTATAATGCAAGAAAACTACGACCTTTAACCCAAGGAATGGACTTAATCTTCTCGAGGTCCTCCTGGCATAAGAAATGGAAACTGTACCATCCATTTAGCAATCTAACCATCGTCGACATGTAGTCCAGTAAAATATGCCATTTTGAATGTAGCCAAGCCCTCATTGTCTAAATCTTCCATTTCAGCTAAGTGCCATTTCCCGACCAAAGCTCGTTTTTGAAGGCTTATTACTCTGTCGGATAGCACATCGTATCCACAAGCCAGTTTTGGAGCAGGTTCAGTGATTTTTATGGCTCGGGTAGGGTGGCGAGCACGAGTAATATGATGTGGTTGCGGCTGCGTTGATTAGGCATTAAGTAGTGTTGTGTTTAACAATATTGTTATGAGTTGTTTTTAGTATGATTGTTTGGATTTTCTGGTGTTGGAATTTGGTGGAAATTTTGGTAGATAAGGGATAAATGTTGTAGTTTGACTTTGATTGTGTAGGCGTTACCCATAAAATTTGTAATTTCAATTAATTCTTGTCGGATTTTAGCGAAATTCGACGAGAAAAACTCACCAAAAAAGACTTCAAAAAAATCCGACTAAAGACAATTCTCATTATTATCCAATAATCTCATTATTATCAAATAATATGATTTTTATCAAGTAATATGGTATGGCTACGTTGATTAGGCATTGAGCAGTGTTGCGATGTGACGTCAACGTTTCCACTGAGCAACCAAAAACAGTGCATGATTCTGCGGAACTCCATGTGCATGAAGAGGTGAAGTCGCCCTATGGATACGCACTTTTAAAAGTGAAGATGCCAAACGACTGTTCCGCGCTTCTTCTTTCTCGGTGAAGTCGCCTTATATGTACGCACTTTTAAAAGTGAAAATGTCAAACGACTGTTGTCCCATTGGAATTTGGATGAACATAAGCAATACTGTAACAAGTGGTGAGGTAGCAGGCAAGCAATCAGATTGATTGATGGAAACCAAGTTTGAAGCTCTGAAAGGGAGTAGGGAGAAAAGTGAGCACAAGATTGAGGTCCAAGTTATGACACCTCGCGCAGGCGTTTAGCGCTATTGTTATCAAGTAATATGATGTGGTTGCGTTGATTAGGCATTAAGCAGTGTTGCGATGTGACGTCGACATTTCCACTTAACAACCAAAAACCGTGCATGATTCTGCCGAACACAATGTGCCCCAGATGTCATCATGAACAAAGATGAAACATGGAGCATGGACATTCCAAATGTCATCATGAACAAAGATGAAACATCCTTAGATGAATCATTAAAAGTATACCATGATTGAGTTTAATTTTTGAAAAGCTACAATAAGTTTTTTTTCAAATTCAATATACAAAATACTTTTAAAATATTGCAATAAAATCTTTATACTCATCCACACCAATTGTTTTTTATCATATTGTTCTCCATAATATCCATTTAAATGAATGAGAGTTAATTGCACATCCCAAAACTCTAAAAAGGTTGGAATAATTCTTTCATATTTGTCACTACCAATTATTATCATTGCATCTTGAAAACAAGAAGAAAACTTTATGTTCCAATTGTTGGAAGTAATGCTTCCATGTCATATGTAATTGCCATTGTGAGTTCCCAAGCACCAGTCTAGAAGTTGTTGATTCTTATATAATGAGTTAGAGTAATGATCTAGATGTGTCGAAGTTAGTGTGTTTTGTCCTATATATGTAACTGTTGTGATGAATAATATCATAGTGTGATCTCTGCTGTGCTCAATCTCTCTCTACTCATCTCTTAATTTCTATCATGGTATCAAAGTCTGTTCTAGCCTAACTCCTTCACGGGAGGGCCAGGAAGACGTGAGAGAGTCTTGAGTTTAATTATTCTATGTAAATAGATTATTTGAGTGTTTGATTTTATGTATTTCTTGTGTGTTGTGTATTTAATTGTGTTAAGGTGCTATAATTTGTTTGTTTGGTAGCAGAGTTGTGGGGATTTATTTATTTATTGGTTTGAATCAAATTTGTTGAGAAAAAAAGATCCAATGTTATATGACCAGATTTAAAGTTTTGGAGCGATTGTGCCCTATGACACTAAACAACGACGAAATTTGGATCTGAGATCCAATAGGGTTATCCGTATCTGTCAAACAAGAATTGTCGTCTAATCTCATTTAACGCAAAGAGGAGGGGAAACTAAGGTGCATGGCCACATCTTTGACCCTACATTTATAGGTATGTTGTAACAACCTCCTCCCACATCTACCCAAGTAGCCGACCAATAGAGGTAAACATGCAATGAGAGGCTACTATGGTTGGATTCAACCTCCTATGTGACCTTAAGTAAGTGGAATCGATGAACACATAACACAAAGACCTTCCACATCAGCTACAGGACCCTAAGAACCATGCCAACACTTCAGGCAGCTTGCCCCTGGGTCCCACTAAATTTTTTCTCAAATTAACCCTCATTCGCTCTCATGCTATAGGCATGACAACATCCAAGGACCTTCAATTGCTCTCACAGGCTTGTCTGCCAGTGTCCAGAGACTCTTTTTGTCAGTGCTATGCTAGCGTCCCCGAGATTTGAGCCACTTTTTCAGGCCCAGAGCCCAGGTCGTTGCCCTTAATTACATGACATTTGCAAAATCATAAAATTACAAGGAAACAATAATGCTAGAGAAAATACTTAAACAAGTCCTCAACCAAACCCCTACTAGCCTTGATAGGCATTTTGTCAAACATATCACAAACATGTAATCTACAAGTGTAAACAACAAAGTTAAGCATAGGCATCTCATACTTATCTCAGAATCGCTAAGAACCATTGTTCCGTAATGTCATTTGTTGCATTACCATCTATTAGGCCATAGATACATTATCCACTCATTTACAAATAAAAATATGTTGAGAGCCATACATAGTTATTGTCATGAAACATACATATAACCAACATAGTTCCAACAGAAATACCATAAATATATTAGCCATAAAATCCACACATGAACCAATACATTTTCACATGAAAACCAAGCAAATGAATTTCTCATTAATGAATACAAAAACCAATCGAAGATGAGACTACCACGTTCCACCCGACCATAGAATGGCTAAGCCAAATCTCTCTTCGGCCATTCAGCCCCGTGCCATATTCCAAGCATAAATGTGGGACTCGAACCAAAAGAACCAACTAGGGCATACCGAGGCTATACCACCTCACCCTCATCAATAGAAACCAGGCTTTATTGTAATCCATCCTGGATCACTAGGCCAACACAATGAACACATCATAACAGGCTTTACCATGATCTCCACCCGATCACTAGGCCAAACAAGCATGGATGCCACCGGATTTCTCCACCTACACCGTGAGGAATTTTCCTGTCTCCTAGTCTCTTAGGCTTTATCGCAATCCAAACTGGATCACTAGGCCCTAAACTGAGACCCACTCTTCAGGCTTTATGGCATATCCAGAACCTGAGATTACTAGGCCCAACAGAGGGCAAACCACCTCTTGGCTTTACCGTATATCCTGTCATTCACTGAAAAAGATTCCTAGGCCCACTGAGGCAACATAATCCTGGCTTTACAGCAACCCACAATCTGGCTCAGGGGTCACTAGGCCAGTGGCTTTACTGTGATCCACAGTTTGGTTCAGGGACCACCAGGCCATGTGTTTTATCATTCAGAGATCCACCTCACTCAACTTCGAATCCATCCGGTAATCAATGTATAGTCTTTCATGTGTAAATGTACTAGTTTATATGTGGATTATATGGTTAATGTATTCATGGTATTTATGCTATTATGTTGCTGGTTATGAGCATGTATTTTGACAGTGATGATGTATGGCTCTCCTCATGTTTCTATTTGTAAATGAATAAACAATTTATCTATGACCTAATAGATGGTATTGCAACTAATGATGTAAGGGAACAATGATTCTTAGCAATTATCAGATAAGTATAAGATCCCTATGCTTAGATTTATTGTTTACACTTGTAGATTATGTTATGTTCCTATACCAATAGGTGTCATATATCATGATTGACTTGGTTTAGCTCTGAAATATGTACATACCTTTGCTTGTTGCAAATGTTTTCCACATTCAAAATCAAAAAATTAAAAAATGTAAAGAGGGTATGTCCTAGAAAAAGAATAAAAGGACAAAAGAATGAAAAGGTCAGAAAGAATAAAAAATGAACCCCAAGAAAATAAAAAGACCATGAAAGTGTGCAAGCCCAAATGCCACTACCACTTACTTTGATGCAGCATAAAAGATTGTGTGCAGCTTGTTACTTATGCCACAATCCATGGTAACCAAACATTTTAAAATTGGTTATTCCATGTTTTGAATTTCATGCTTAGAGATAGAGAATAAAATATGATCAAACTGTATAATCTTAGCAAATAAGTAGATAGGTAGAGTGAATAAAAGGAATGTCAACAGTTTAATCTGAGCCCTTGGATGTAACAAGGTTAGACTTAGTTAGAATGCCATTGTAAAAGAAAAGAATAGGTTTTTATAAGGGTTTGCCAGTCTAAGTGCACCCTAATAAAAGAAGAAAAAATGGTAGGATAAAGTAGGTAGGGTAAGTAGATGAATGGTTACAGAATTATGTATGATGAATGATTAGCCAGATATCAAGTCATATACTTTCATCATCAAAAGAACTTAAAGATATGGATGACAATGAAGACATTTACATCATAGACAAAAGTCAAACTAATTAACCTCCTCACTCATTTTTTCCCTAAATTTTACTAATTTCCCATAAGTACTAAAGGCACCAACAACCTGAAAGTTAAAGGGGCTCAAAGCATTTCTTTGACTTCTGGAGGGACCGGACCCTCAGCTCAATAACTTGTAAGGCCTAAGTGCTAAAACCCCTTCATCAACATTCACCCCCTTCATAATTCATTCATTCCCTTCAAATCCTTTAGATGATGAATGTATTTTCAGAAACATTTACTTAGCGCATTTTCCTTTCCATGGTCATATTAACTCTTAATTATTATTATTTATTTAACTCTCGAAACAAATTACCTTCTCCCGTATTATTAATAAAAATCCCATAATAAATAAATATCCCTTCCCGATGGTTTGAAAAATAAACCATAAATAAAGTTAATCTAGTTGGATTAATTAATCAAACCGCAATTAATTAAGGCAAAAACCCTCCTATGTGTTAAATAGGAATTAATTAATCACCTGGATTAATTAATAGCCTCTCCGCCAATATCATCACTCCTGATATCATTTAAATTATTAATCCTTCATTCATCCAATCATATCATCCCCGATATAATTAAAGTCAATTTAATTATGTTAATTATGCCATTGGGTCCCCTCCATTAACTGCCTAACACTTACTGATGCCGACTACCACACGATCCGCCTTCCCTCATCCGACAGCTCTCACTTATATCGCGCGGGCCTTTCGGTCGAACGTTAACCACGCGATAGAAGATGTTTTGAATTTTCGCCAATGCTACGTGTCATCCAATTTGTGGTATCGCACGACCCTGTGCAAAAACCACCAACCTCCCAAAAGTTGTGCGATGAAAACCATTACCACTCCTGCTTACCACCTTCGCCAAACGACAAAGTGTCCCATTGGTGAGTTGATGCCAACTGTCGTTTTCCCATTCACTTGCCAAGAGTCATTGACTTTGTGCATAAAAACAAAAATATTCATTGTTTTCCCTTTTTACCGAGAAAAGAAAATTCTGCCTTCCATGCACACACAGAGTACGTCCAGACCAACAACTTACTCCCAACCGTCAACCACCATCAGTTGCTGAACTCCAGGCCACAACAGACTACTGTGTGCACCCAGCAAAGCATTCACCACAACCATTTGTCCCTTTAGTCAACAATAAACAGGTATTTACCACATTTCCTTCTCAGAAACCCTGTTTTTGTACTGAACCTCCACCAAATTGCTCTAAACTTAAGTAATTCAGTACAATTATGTTGTTTCTTGGCCCCAAGGCTTCCCCAAGCACATGTTTTATCTGAAATCCTTGAAAACCCCAACTTTCTTCCTTGAATACACAAGAACCAAGGATGGAAGCTCCTGTTGCCCTAAATGTCACACCAATCACTACTCCCCACAGGGATTTGGACTACCTTCCCTTGGCCGATAAAGATTTTCAAATTAAGGACCTTACTTTTGATGAAACCCCCTTGAAGCTACACTGCAAGTATCTGGACAATTATATGAACAATGCTGATAAAATAGGTCTTTGGGAGTCAAACCTACCTAAATATCAATTCGCCACTATCCATATTTTCCAAGATATTGTCCACCAATGCCATGCAAACTATGACTCCAATATGAGAGCTGTAATGTCCCCTAACCAGGAAGTCCTTTTCACCATTACAGCTGAGTCTATAAATGAAATGTTGCAATTACAGCCTGGCCAGGACCTCACTCCCCTTTCTATTGCCGATTTATTTGAAAAATCTTCAAGGCTGTCCAGTTCTGAAATTAACCAAGTCAGTCAGACTTTCATTGAAGAAAAATACAGATCAAAAGAGCCCCCTCCTTACATGTCATGTGCCTTTACTGGTCTGGGCAGGGATATTGTCACCATGTTTGCTTGCATTATGGGTTTTACCACTAGTGAGTATGTAGATGAAATGACCTTTGCCTACATGACTATTTTCACGCCTGGCCAACCTCCTGCTACCAAATTTGACTATGCTACATTCATTGCTGATAAGATGCAAGACCAATTCATGAGATTGGAGAACGAGAGAGTATTTAAATATTCTTCAGTCCTATATCACCCTTTCCTCTATTACCAAACTGATAAATTCCCTTTCTCTATACAAAGCTTGACACTAGAGGGAACCCTAGGTCAGTCATCTTCTGGACCTTCATTTTTCACTATTCACATTCTTCTCCCCATCCTTATACAGATTTCATTGATCAATTTGTGCATCCAGTAACTACCATGTTCAGAGGAAGTCCCCCTCCCAAAATCAGTGATGATATTAAGAGAATTCTTTAGTTATCCAAGCAATACAAGGTTGGGGACTGGTACTTATACCAGAACCATACCGAGATCAGAATTTATGGGTGTGAGCTGCCTCCCTTTAAACTGCCTAAATACCTCCCCATGAGATTATTTTCCCTGGAGTACTATAGGAAAATGATCAATTCTGATGAAATCCACTTTATGAAGAGTAAGAAGAAAGCTCAGCTAAGGATAAAGGATCACCTAGGCCCATTTGTTTGCAATAACAGAAAAGCAGGGAAAGAGGTAGAGGAAATCCTTGAGAGATTGAGATTGAAAAAGAGTTTCATCTAGCCTTATGATCCTCATAGCTTCATCTGTGACAGAAGGCAAAAGCATAAACTATCCCCCTACATCCATCGTAGAATTCCATAGATAGAACAGTATGCAAATCAAAATGAATGGGTGGAGGGAACACTTATGGAACAAGATAGTACACAAGTTGAAGTAGAAAATGTTATGAAAGATTTGGAGAAAAGACTTGATCTGGATTCCTTTGTACAGGTGCCTGGAGAATCTTCACAAAGACCAACACAGGAGCATAGTGCACAGACATTAGGACAATCAAAGACTTCAGGACAGAGAAAAGATTCAGGGTCACAGAGCATTTCTGAGGAGTTGACCCAAACTGATACAAACATGGGCAACCCTCCAGTATTGCAGACCCCTCTCAATGAGGAGCGAATTCAAAAAATAAGTAGGGATGAGACTAGCCCCTCTACAGTGCCATTGGACCAGGTATATGTAAAGAGACAGAGAGCAAGAACTAGAAAAAGCTTTACAGTCCAAATAGGGCCAGCCGACCACCATGCCTCAGACTGTGATACCCATAATTTCTACAGTAGTGCCATCTACTATTGCAGCATCTTTGGCACCCAACATTCCTCCAGCAACAGCTCTACCAGTAACAACAACAGCAAGTACATTAGAAGCAGTAGTAACTTCAACAAAGCAAACAGAGGACTTACTGAAGTCCATGGAGGAAATGAAAATCCAAGCAACTGAAATAAAGAAACTAAAAGAAATGGTTACCAGCTTGGAAAACAATTATGAGCTATCACAGATGAATTACACTGAAGAAGAGAGAAAAAATAGAAGGATGATTGAAAGAATCAAGACATTAGAGAAAGACTTAACATTGGAAAAGCCTTTGAGAGATATTAGAGAGATTTTATGGACCAATACCATTGATTCCATCAATGATATTTGGTCTTCTATCCAAATCATTTTTGAACAAACTGAGTTAGTTAAACTAGCTACAGAGGCTATACAGAAGACCAGGGAAGAATTGGGAGAGAAACCTGAAGAGGCAACCCAATTGATCAACTTCTTGAATAGAAAAAGCAGGCACCAGCTAGAACAATGGGATATCGAGGATCAAACTGCTACTATCCTTGAAATTAAGAAATTTCTTACTAAAAAGAACTTAATGCTGAACCTGGAAAAAAGATGTCAAAGTATTCAAGAGGACATAGATGATTTTATGTTAAAATATGACATTCTAAGAGATAAAGGACTTCCAAGCCCACTGGTCATAAATGACAAACTAATGACTCATGATGACTACATTGATAAACTGCACAAACAAGCCAAAAGCCAGGTCAGCTCTTCCACAGTGAAAGCACTACCTACAGGAAAAGTGTTGTATGATGGTTTGGAAAATCTTTTCTATATTGAGCATGAAGTTAAGCACCTGTTCACAGTCCAACCCAATTTTGAAAAATACATTGAAGCTGACGAAGTATACAGGAAATTGATCAGGATGAAGATACCAAATGAAGAATGGTGGACCAATATGACCGATATCCTATAATTTACTATGGTAACTCTAAGGTAAATAGAAAATAATTACTAAGGTAAAGTCTGGTAAACAGGTAAAGAGTATCAGGAACAGGTAAAGAGTATCAGTAGGGAAAAGTAAGCAAAGATCCAACACACAATTACTAGAGCAACAACAAGAGGCAAATTCGAGTTTCAACCTCCAACTCTTCCATAAATAAAGGGACAACAACAATCAGTTTTACATATGTCTCTATCATTTTGTAAAAGATATTTTGTATTCCCTAGAATAAATCTCATGTAGTTATGAGATATTTTTGATGTAATTTTTGTATAAATACTTCTCCATTCGAAGTATTGAGGGTGGATTCTATAACATCTCTGTAAATCTATGTTGTCAAGCTGAGAAAGCTTTTGTACTCAAATTTGGATTTTTGCTGGAAAAGGAATGAAAGTTGAGGACATTTCATCAGATTCTCGTGCAGTATAATTACAAATAAGTATTCTATCCTTGTGATTTTATGTGTTTTCTATATGTTTCAATGTTTCATGCATCTTAAATATGAATGGTAAAATAGTCAAAGTATATCAGAATTAGCTTTATTGCTCTCTGCTATCAACAATCTACCATTTATATGTTTTCTTCTAAACTATCTCGATAAAGGAATTCTTAACTGCTCCTCTATCCCTGTATTTTTTCTCTAATAAGTCCCTGGTATAGGATTCTTAATTGCCCTCTGCTAGTTGACCTATCTTCCTTTCCTCTTTCTAATCCGAACTTGAGGATTCTTAATTGCCCTCTAGTTTTGAGCAGAAATATCATACATTCAAGCCCCAAAGTTTGTTTTTACTCTGTTATCCTACCTGTTGAACTCATACCTCAGCAATTTGACTTAATCCAGTGAATCTTCGCTGATTGACTCCATAGCCCAATGACCTAAAAG
The DNA here is from genome assembly GCA_031772625.1 of Pinus tabuliformis. Taxonomy (NCBI): domain Eukaryota; kingdom Viridiplantae; phylum Streptophyta; class Pinopsida; order Pinales; family Pinaceae; genus Pinus; species Pinus tabuliformis. The sequence goes on along the minus strand of CM062819.1, from coordinate 1,978,706,015 downwards.
CCTAGTTTGCCCATTTGCTTCAGAACTCCACCACTCTCAAACAAAACGACCTCCTTGAACATTAATACTAGCCTAAAATCTCTTCAAACATAGCTAAATCATAAAGAGAGAGCCCTCTCTGGACTTAGGTGGGCTAGCACCGAAGTCTAAAAGATGGTTTGTAGTTACCTTGGATCCTTTCCTTCTTTCAATAACTTCTAAGGAAAATTTTAGTGATAACAGATTACATTGATGCCAAGTGTTTGACAGAATGTCAATCCCGGTTAGTGATGGTTAGGCCTAGTCCTAGAGTTATTTTTTGGTTTATTGGTTTTTTCATCGTGTGTTTAATGGATTTTGGAAGTTACAACAAGTTCTGGGCAGTGGCCGAAATTCTAGGCTTGAAAAGTGCGTTAAATTCCCTAGACTCTAGCACAAGTCTGTTGGAAATAGTCCCTGGACGCATGCATGCAAGCTTGTGGGAGCATTTAGAGATTCCTCGATGCTAACATTCCCATAGCATGAGAGCGTCTAGATGTTATGCAACCAACTCACAAAATAGAAGAAGAAATAAATCAATGACTTCAAAAGTTGCCTCTTCGAGGGGGCAACCTCATTTACATTACACAAATGAACAATTCTTGGATGATACAAATGACAATACCTCCTTTATATATATAGGAGTCTAAGGGGTCATAATATAACTAGAACCTACATAACAATAATATTGTAAGGGCATAACAATAACAATAGTGGGCTTCTATGGGGCACAATAATAACAATAAGGGGACTACATGGGCACACAAAAATACAATAAGGGGGTTGCACTAATAACAATAAGGGGATACACTAGTAGTGTAGGGACCTAAAATGCCCCTCTCCTTCAAAAAAGTGTTGCCCTCAATGCTTGAGTAGTTTTGGATGCTTCCATATAAAATTATCATCCTCCCATGCAGAATCTTCAACGGTTAAGTTCTTCCACATGATGAGATACTTTGAAACTGATCGATTTCGTAGCTGTCGGGTTCTTATTTCCATGACTACTTCAGGTTCCAATATGATTTTTCCTTCCTCGTCCAATTCCGACAATATTGTTTGAACTAGGAGCTTGTCACCTATAACCTTATTTAAGCATGAAACATGGAAAATTGGGTGCACTCAGGAAGATGCAGGAAGCTCCAATTTGTGCCATAGTACCAATTTTTTGCAACACCTTGTAAGGACCATAGTACTTTGGTGATAATTTATTATCCTTCTTAGCTTGCTTGAGGGACATTTTTTTGTATGGTTGTAGTCGTAAAAACACCCAGTTGCGTACATCAAAACTTCTTTCGCTGCGATGTTGATCTTCCTGTTGTTTCATTCGATTTTGAGCCAAAGTGAGGTTATCCTTTAAGAGTTGGAGAAATTGTTGTTGATGCTTGATGTGATCTTCCACTAATTGAACCTTAGAATTTTCTTTTAAAGATGATGTGGTGGATGGTGGATGATATCCATAAAGTGCCATAAATGGGGTCATTTTTGCTGAAGCGTTATACCACCATTCAACTGGAGGTAACCACTTGAACCATTGTGTTTGTTTATCAGATACAAAGCAATGAAGGTATTCTTTCAAACATTTTTTCACTGTCTCTGTTTGTCCATCTATCTTGAGAGTTTGAGGAGTGGTAATTCCTGCCAATGCATTACAAGATATGGTCGAATTCATTTCTTCTTCCTCTGGGGTTGGTTCCTAGTGTATATCCTCTTCTTTTGACGTTTCTTGATCCTTTTCTTCCTCCTCTTCACAATCTATGTAAAATAATTTCTTCTCAGCACACTTATGACCTTTAGTGTATTTTCTATCACAACTGTAAAAAAGCCCTTTTGCTCTTTTTTCTTCCAATTGTTATGGTGTTAACCTTATAGCTTATAGAAGGCTAGAAGCAACAACACTTTCATCTTTATAGCTGTGAGTGGTAGGATTCCTTGTTTCCATAATTTTTCTATCAATTTTTCTTGCCAACCTGAATGCCTTCTCCGATGAATCAGGTTCCCAAAGATGAACGTCATGTTGGATGTCATCCTTTAAAGTCCCTATGAAGACATCAATCCTATGCTCCTCTGGAATATCATTTACCCTTATATTCAATTTTTGGAAGTCCTCAATGTGCTCTGCCATTGAACCCTTTTGTTTGAGATTTATCAATTGACTAAAGAAGGTGTTGCTCTTTGTATCCTCATAATGTGCTATAATTTCCTCCGTGAAAATTGACTAGGTGACAAGTGGTTTATGAGAGCAAATCCCTCTATACCATACAAATTGATTCGGTTCTAAATATAAATATGCAATACATACCTCTTGTGACGATTGCACATCATGTAGATCAAACTATTGCTCCATCTATAGTATCCAAGTTACCAGATCCTTGCCATAAAAATTCCTCATATCTATCTTTGGAATATGGTGGGTCTTCAATCCAACGTTAGAGTCTATGAAATCATGATTAACATTTCTTTTGTTCTCATCATGAGTTTCCTCTACTACCTTTTCGTCATTAGGAAGCCTTTCTTGTAGCAACTTTGTCCAACCTTCCTTCAAACCTTCCCTGTCTTTATTCAAATACTCCATGTTTCCTTTCAATTTTGCTTGTATACCATTGATCTTAGCTTCCATTCCATAGATAAAACCATTGATCTTAGCTTTGATAGCTTCTATTTTGTTGTTGTAATTACTCTGCTTTTTTAAAAATTTGATATAAAATTATCTTATTCTATATGGGCATGAAAATATTTTATTTATCACTAATAGTGAGAATGAGAATGAAATGTTATTATCATATCTCGTTTGTAATGGGGCAAAAACAATTTAAGTGAGACTACATTTTATAATACTTTTAAGTCAAACTAACCAAATATGTATATTTGTTTTTACCTTGAGTATAGCTCACATTATTTTTTAATTTAAAAAATATTTTACTTTTATTTCAAAAGGAACGTATGTTAATTCCATGTTGAATAGGGACATAATTACACATTGCCTTCATGATTGGTTGTAGAATAAACCTCTCAGCTCAATAAGAAAGTATAAAGCCATGAACTTAGAGGGGATGTTTTTTTCTGCCCAACCTTTGGATGAGAACAATAATAAGGTTCTTGCTTATGCAATGCATATTCTTGTTTGGATAACATGTCTACACTTTGATTGTGATCTTTGAAAAAGTGTGAGAACTTGAGATATTAGAATTTCGTCACTAAAATGATGTATGTGAATAAAAGATTTTATTTTTCATAAATTTATTCATCTAATAAATAGTTATTTTAGAACTTTCATACACATCACATCTATATGGTTTATTTTATCATTTAAAGCAATTGCCATTAAAATGGAAAATTCCTTCATTTCTCCAAATTGTATGGTCTTATATAGAATTCAAATGATATCCAATGTTAATATGAAAAATAAAGGATACCCCTTGTTCCACATTCACCAAGTTTTTGTTGTGTTGTTTCATCAGAGAAGCCATAGGGTTTTGATTTATTTACATCAACCTCATCGAACACCCTCTTTGTATTTTTTTTTTTTTAAGTTTTATGAAAAGGATTTGTAGGAGCTTCATATCTTGTAAAAAACCATTGTTGGTCTAAAGATATCCTCATAGAACAAAGAGGAATTCCTTACCAACTAAATGGCCACAAATACAAACACTCGTAAAAAATGGTGTTTATATCTTATGTCATTGTCCCCAAACCAATTTTGTAAATATTTCTTTGTTGGCTCTCTTTAAATTTATCATTTCCTTCAATGATTATTCTCACCATTATCCATATTTTTTTAGCAAAATGACATGATAAAAAAATGATTTTTTTCCCCAATATCTCCTCCCATCCTCTCCCTCATATCGGGTGGGGGACGATAAAGGGTCAATTATCATATGTTTTCAATAATATCTCCTTCCATCCCCCACATGTTTTCCCCAATATATCCCCTCATCTCTATATTATATCATATGGTGATGAGAGGAGATATTGGGAATCATGATATTATGTTTTTAGTCAACATCTCCCCTCATCCTCATACTATTATGTTTTTCCCAATATTTCCACCCACTCCTCACCCTTATATATAAGGGTGGAGAGGAATAACGGGGAACACAAAATATAGTACTTTTTCCCCAATATCTTCCACACACCTTCATATGAGATCACATGGGCGTGGGGGAGAGATATTATGGAAAACATAATAGGTTTTCTTGGATATCTCCTTCCATATGTTTTCCTCAATACCTTCCCCCACCCTACATCCTCAAATGAGTATGAAAATGGGGGCTAGTCTTGGGGAAAATATATGTGGGGGTTGGTGGGTAGTATTGGGAAAAACATACATTTAGTAATATGAGGATTAGGTTTTACCCAATATCTCCCCCCTAATATCATTCCCTAATACCATCCCATACCCTCATACTCATATCAAGGTTATGTTTTCCTCAATGTCTCACCATCATACTCATATGAGGGTGGGTGCTAGGGAGAGATATTGGGAAAACCATAATATGTTTTCCCCAATATCTCTTTATTATGGTTTCCCCAATATCTCTTCCCACCCCCACATGAGAGTGGGGGCTAGGGGGTACAAAAGAAACCATAATATGGTTTCCCTAATATTCTCCCCATCGTTATCCCACCCCGCTCATGTAATATTTAAACCTTTATAGTGAAGTAATTTATAGATAGAGTATTTATAAAATAGAAAAGTAAATAATAACAATCACACAAACTAATGAAAGATTTAACATGGAAACCCTTAACCGAGAAAACCAACAAATGTCTAGAGCCACACCTCTAACTCTTATTATAGTAACTTCAACGTTATAACAAAATATATACAATTTCACGACATTAAAAACCCTAATATATTAACCCATATTAGATTATTTAACCAAAATTACATTAGAATAGGCAAAAAAATCAACCAAAATTACCAAAAAAGTGAAACATAGAATACATGGGACTAATCCTATAAAGAATATAATACATACCCAACACCTCACCTTCATTTTATATGTTTTCCAATTTCCCCAATATCTTCCCCCACCCCAACATGCTAGTGGGCCAAATTCCCCAATATTCCCCTCCACCCCATGATGTAGGAGCATTGTAAAAATCGAGTGACCAAGAAGGTCAAAGACATTTACCATAGGAGTTGGTTCCTCAAAGTGTAGATTTTGGTTAGATTAGGAGAATTTCTTGATTTCCATGTAATCCACTTATTATTAGGAATTTTTTAAGAGAGGATTGAAGAAGCTATAGAGGTTTTTCTCTGAACTAAAATTGGACCATTCGATCCTCTATTCATGGATCTAGAAGGATGCCACTGATGTCTTTATTCATTCTTTGAATTTAATAAAAAGGCAGTGTGGAATGCAATGTGATTTGAGTTAATTTATATCTAAACAAATCATTTTGCAATTGTATTACTCTATTCTTGAACTCATACATATTACAGTGTTGCAGGAGTATTGTTCCATGTCGATTTTTTGTTTAGTCCCCATAACTAGAGATAGAATCACCACGTCTATACAATAACCTTCGTCCAACCCTATGTTAAAAGATTTAAGGGAGTCGAGGTTATAATACATGAGCGGAACCAAAATAAATTTTTATTTTACAACTATGTGATTTAGGGTCTACAAGAGTGATAAAGGAGCGACAAAAATATTTAATAGGTTGAGATCAAAGTACACAAACAAAGCCATTGCTACTGGTATTTATTTTATAAAATTATGGGAGTATATCACTAGTAGGAATTGGGGTGACGTGTCCCAGGAGTCTTATCCTTGAAAGGTTAAAGGAGTTTCACACAAAGGGGAGCTCCAGGATGACAAGGAAAAGGACAACATGGAGGAGTCGGTGATCTAGAGAGTGCCAGAGTGAGTTGGAGGTTGTGATTTGGAGGATGAGAGGACATAACGACTATGTGGAAAAGGTGTGTGCACTATTGAAAAGAGAGGAAATTGCGTAGGGTGATGTGTCTCGAGAGTGTTTCCCTCGATGAATGAAGGGTTAATACATCAAATAAAGGTCAGGATGACTGGGTACCGAGGTGATGTGTGAGGATTGAGGAAGTGGAGAGTGTTGGGATGAGGTGGACCCGACATATTGGACAATAATTTAGATGACATAGCGGCCATGCAGAAATGATATTATGCATTGTTGAAAGGATTGAGGTAGGTTGCACATAGATAGAGAATTTGTGTTGTACCCAATGGAAAATGTTCACATCCTAGGGGCTTTATTAAAAATGCACTTTGCGCATTGTTTAAAAAGTGTTGGGGTGGCATGTCCTGGAAGTGGCTTGGGTTTGAAATCACTGAGGTCTCCGGGTTTGGTCGTATTGTGTGAGAAAATGGATAACAGTGAGCACTAAAGGATATATATATGTTGCTCTCGGTGGCTATTAGAAAAGGCTTGAGCTTGTGGTAGTATTAAAGGTAAGCACCTCCTCCTTTTGGTTATAGATATGATATCCTCTACCACATAGGTTTGGATTTATGTTGGAAGTTAATGTAAATGAATGCTTGGCTATGGTGGTTCTTTTGGGATTTTTGACTCCATATTTTAAGATAGGCACTTAAGTTTGGTATTTTTATAAAGGAATCCCTCCCACTTGGTCTTTATTTCATTGTGACAAAATTTGGGACTTGGTCCAAAGTCTTGGTTGCAGTGGCTCTGTGGTGGATTAAAGGGTTTGATTCAAATTTGACCGGATATATATACATTTTTAAATTTAAGCCTTATTCCTACATCACCCCAACATGTGAGTGGGGCCTTGGGGGAAGATATTGGGGAAACCATAATATTAAGTTCCCCAATATATACGGGTTAGGGTTCACTCATCCCCACCCTCATGTTAATATGTGGGGGATGGAGGGAGATATTGGGGAAACCATAATATGTTTTTCCCAATATCTATCCAAACTCCACATGAAAGTAGGGTTGGGGAAAGATATTTGTGAACACGTAATTTATTTTCCTCGCTATCTCCCCATACCCCCACATGATGGAGAAAATGTATGGGTGGGTGGAGATATTATGAGAACCATATAGATTTCCCAATATCTCCCACCAACCTCACCATTATATAAATATGTGGGAGTTGGGGGGATATGTTGGAAAAAAAAAGAATTATGGTTCCCCTAATAGATTTCCCCACACTCTCATGCAAGGCTGGTGGGAGATATTGGGGAAAACATAATATGTTTTTTTCCAGCATCTCACCTTAGCCCCCACTTATTTACATGAGGGGGTGATGGTAGATATAGAGGAAAACGTATCATGATTTTCCCAATATCTCATCTCAATCTATAGGGATGGGGGGAACATGATAGTAGTTTCCCCAATATCTCCCCCACCCTCATGTTAATATGTGGGGATGAAGGGAACATTTCCCCAGTATCTCCTATCAACCACCAACCACCAATATTTAACATGAGGGTGGGGTTCACAAGAGATATTTAGGAATATATACATGAGGGCGGAAGTGGAAAATGTTTTCCCCAATATCGCACCCCCACTCTTATGTAGGGTTAAGGGGAGATGCTGGAGAAACCATAATATATTTTTTTCCAATATCTACACCCAAATACCACATATTGACACGAGGGTGGGGATGGTGGCACATATTAGTAAAAACATATTATCCCCCCCCCCCTCCTCCCACTTTCCACTCTCATGTAGGGGCAGGGGGAGTTATTAAGAAAACCATAATATGATATTAACATGAGGATGGGGGGTGACGAGAGATGTTGTGGAAAACATATTATTGTTTCCCCAATATCTCCCCTAAATAATCTTTATTTAGGACCTAAGGCTAGGGTTTCCTTCCTGAACCATGTTCAAGTCTAGGGTTCCCTCAAACCATGTTAAATTACAATTATTTCTTATTTTTATAATAATTATAAATTATATGATAAATATTTTATATTTTAATAATGATTTGGGTTAAGATAGAATGTAAATCTAACTTTTATTTATTTTCTGATTTAAACATTTTAAAGTTTAAAAATTATCCACTTTGATATGTGTATTGTATTCTTTAAAAAAGCAAGGCAATTTGAGATATTAGAATCTAGATTTTTAGTCATTACACAATGTAGATTTATATGAGAACTAATGCTTACGAAAATTTTCCTTTCATAGATCCATTTATTTAAGAAATAGTTAATTCCATAGACATTTATATTATTTATTTTAAATTTTAAAGTAATTTCCATTAAAATATACAATTCTTTTATGTATGGAAAATTGTTGGATTGTGACCCTAGATAAAATTCAAATGATATCCAATGTGAATATGAAAAATAAAGGATATCGCTTACCGACTCTCACTTAGGTTTTGTTTAATTGCTCCATCAACAAAGCTATAGTGATTTGATTTATCTGTATTAATCTCATTTAACACCCCTTTTTATTTGGTTTTAAAATTTGTGCAAAGAATTTGGAGGAGCTTCGTATCTTGTAAAAAATGATTGTTGGTGTAAAGATATTCTCTGAGAACAAATAAGCATTATTCATCAACTCAATGACCACAAATACAAAGTATAACTAATGAGACACATTATATGAGTTCCACAAATATTTTCTTGAATCATTCTATGACCATCCATCAATTCAACAATAATATTAACAATTAATATTGATGGTCGACCTTGGTCCACCATTCATTCTTTCATATCTCTTCTGCAATGATTTGAATTCACGGCTACTATGTGACCAAGAATGTTAATTCTTGGGCGATTTACTTTGATCTTTATGACGATGTTGATATGGATCAATTTTTGGTTATGCATACTCTAAGATGGGTGCACCAACATTGTCATCTAGAATGATATTAGCAACCCTGTCGTTGATCCATTTATCAAAATTTGCAGGAGCATGTTCTTCCATCACCTCAGTTTGAACTCCTCCTACAACAAAAAACACTGCTCTATTCTCAATAGAGTTAGATGTAGGTAATGAGGTAGCAACATGATCATATCCAAGGCCTACTCTTGATGTATGCACTGCAAGGTTAATAAGAACAACGATGTCATGTATATTATTCCCAAATCATCCTTTGGTATATCCCATTTTTCTTAGAAATTGAGAACTAATATTGGTGGTGCATTTTTCAAATATAGGTGAAACAAAAGCACCATTATCAACATCAGTAGGTGAGTTTGATAGCTCAAATATAGTAACATTCTCCTTATGAGCATTCTGAAGGCGATTGACTTCCAATTCAAGGTGTTGTTTGCACTTTTGCAAGTATTAAATGACCTCATCCTTCTTAATCAACTATTGTGACAAGGAACTAAAATCTTGTTTGAAAGTTTGAGATCTTGATCCAACAATATATTGTTCTCTAAGTGAAGAGGGGATATTTCTTCACAAAACAGTGCCATTGAGGCTTTTAAATAGTAAACATCCATACCTCGCTTATTATTTTTCTCCTCCAACTTGAAAATTTGCTTCTTCAAAATTGTATTTTCTGAGTTATAAAATGACTCAACTTCCTCCAAATCATCAATGAGATCAACATTTTCCAAAAAATTATTTGTAAGATTTTGCAAATATTTTCCTATGGTTGACTCAGATAGTCAATCTTCCTTATTTTCTTATTGAGAGTGTTATAGTTAAGTGCACCCATTTTTTTTGCAAGAGGAAAATGAAATGCAAATGAAGAACTTGGTTGAGAAATTGATATGTTTTTTTTGAAATTCCAACATCTTTTACCCATCTTAAAAAAATTGTCACATCACAAAGATAAGTATGTCCTAAATAAAGCAGGGATAAAATCAAACAACCTTTTGTCATCAAAATACAAAATAATACAAATAATAATACTTGTTTCTAATCATTGCAAAAAATACAAATGATACAAATAATTTTGTTTCTAGTCACTGCAAATAATACAAATGATAGAATTCATTCAAAAGGCCACTCATTTTTTTCACAATGATACTTAAGGTTCCAAATAAGTAATTTTTGAAATATCACTCAATTTTTTAATACAAATAATAATACTTGTTTCTAATCATTGCAAAAAATACAAATGATACAAATAATTTTGTTTCTAGTCACTGCAAATAATACAAATGATAGAATTCATTCAAAAGGCCACTCAGTTTTTTCACAATGATACTTAAGGTTCCAAATAAGTAATTTTTGAAATATCACTCATTTTTTTTTTAATGTTGTTTAGAAATGAACATAGAAATAAGTTGGCCAAAATCCTTTATGAAAAAAATAAACTTATTCACCATAAATGAAGATCCTCAGTAGCCCAATATAACGCCTGTCACGTACTCTTAAACCAAAGCCAAAGCTGAAGTCTCCTGAAAAATGTAGCAGTCGAATTCACTCCCCAGTGATAAACATTAAGATTTTGCTTCAGAGTCAGAAAGAATTTTCCGCAAGCCAGTCGAAACTGTATTTTGGTCAGGAAATACTTTAGCTTCTCGGTATCAAAGAGACAATTCTTACATCTCCAATCATATTGTTATTGACCAACTCTTACATCTCCAATCATATCGTTGTCAACCCTGAGATCAACAATAAAACAATAATTATGTAAATCACATCTTCATCTGAGATCATATAAAGAAGAAAAAAAAATAAGCCCCCATTAAAATCCAAAAATAAATAAAATAAAATAAGCCCCTATTAAAAATATTCAACCAGACAAGAAATGCTCGCTTTCATGGTATTAAATCACATTGTAAAAGTACATAGATTCAATCACAATGGTAAAAATACATAGAAAACATTTAGTGTATAATAATGAAGAAGGAGACCTAACAACTAGATAGATACAAATTTTTATATGAACTTACAATTCACTATAACTAGCTTAGTGGAAAAATAATGTTGAAAAAACTAACAAACATAAAATAAATGATTTGTAAATACTATTAAGATTTAAATTAAATTTACAAACATGAGAAACATAGACAATTTAAAGGAAAATAAAATAAAAATTAAACCAAAAATTCAGTAATTTGAGTTTGAAATCACCAACCCATTTGAGAGGAAAGGAATAAACCAACAAATTTTTATGAAAGGAAAGGCTCTTGTTTCAATGCTTGACATGGCTTGAACTCAATGCTAAAGTTGCAAAGATGGAAGCCATGCTTTGTGATGAACCTGCAATAAAGAATCAATGACATGCTTACAATTTATTCATATTTCAAGTAGAAATTGTATGATTCAAAAACTATTTTCTGAGGACCATATCATTTTTGTTTTCTAATGAAGGATCCCTTTCTAGTTTAAGACTTCCATGATCCTTATGGATTTGATTAATTTTTGGACTTCCATGACCCTTCTAGTTTTGATTAATTTTTGTCCCATTTTTCATTATATGTATTAACATTGTTTTTTCATACTTAATTAACCAATCATACTTTCACATAATTTCAACTTTTTAAGTTTATTTCTTTATTATGTGTAGAGATTAAAGTTGTTATTTTCTTATATAATTTTATCAAACTTTACAAATATCCTCTAATGGATTTATGGAAGTTATTTCATGTTGCATTGTAGATTTCGATAAGAAGACATCAAAAGTACCATGGAGTGTGTTATCACAAAATCAAGTACTGAAGGCTGCCAATCAGCAAGATTCTGTGTAACTATTTCAAACCAGGCTTTGGACTAAGGCTTAGCCTCCTTAGTCTGAGAGGGCTCTCTCATAGATTATGAATATTGACTAATGACAAGAAAAGATGGCTAACTCTTATAAGACACATGAAAAATAAGCTGGCTGGACAACATTGAATTGATTCCCATTGGGCTTATGGAGTCTCTCATATCTCAGCAAACAAAAACACTATCTTTTCATAGAAATCAGGGCACTTTACATCTAAATGTTCAAACATAACTTTGAAACCACAGTTTGCCAAGGCATACAGGAAGTCAGAGCATGATTCATGAGTTCTGAGTGATTATGCTTTAACACAACTGAAAAAGAAACTTAAAGAAAGAATACCATCACACATTTGAACAAGAAGATCCATTGTGAATCCTGAGAAGAAAACACAATCATTTGCATTACTGAAATTTGTTTATACATAAACCAAAAACAGTCTTCTTCAAAACATCCAACCTTTTTTTTTTTTTTTTTCCCTTGTGAATCATGAGAAGAAAAACAGTCATTTATATTACTGAACTCTGTTTATACATAAGCCAAAACAATCCTCTGTTTTTGTAAAAATATCCAACCCTTTGTACATCAGCTCTTCTGCTATATATAGAGCTCTTTACACAACTTAGATTCCTCCTCCAACATGAGGGAAATTCGAATTCAACCTACTATGACACCTATTGATACTCAAAACTAACTATTAAATGCAAATGACACCGAACTAGCAGTCCTAGAGACCTAATACAACTAGGAGTGTAACTCATTATCATGATTCAACAACCTTATCTAAGCATTTAAAGCATTATTTGACATCTAACACTCCATGAAGTCGAATTTGATGAAGCCTCCCACGTGGTCACCCAACTGCTGATGACAAACCCTAGAAATTAGGGAACATGTTTCCTTGTTTTTAGGATTAGATACTTGAAAACTGGCATGTGGGACAGAGCCTTTATCTCTTCATCCATGACACATTTTACGAAACTGAAGGAGGTTTTTGTAGCCCATGATGTCTAGAACAAAAACCTCTCCTGGTTTTTTAAAACATTCCTCCAGCTGTTCAGAATCTGTCCTTGAAAAACACGTGTCAAACAGGAAACTGTCCTTTGCTCTGTTTTGGCTGAAAAATAGGTCTTGGGACAGAGGTCATAACTTCTCGTAAAAATTGTATTTGGAAAAACTGAAGGAGGTTTTTGTGAAAAACTCTATTCTGAACAAAAACCTCTTTTGGTTTTTTGAAACACTACTCCAGCTGCCCAGAATAAGTCTTTGAAAAACAGTTGTCAAACAGGAGATGAAAAACTGCACCTACAGCAGTTTCGTAGTTCAACTTTGGTCACCCTTTTCTCCCAGCTCATAATCAATTTGAAGAAAGTGGAAGAGGTTTTTGCACTTTAGTATCTTAGGAATGAAAACCTCTTTCACTTTTCAGAGATAAGTTTTCAACTGCTCAGAAAAGCTTCTGGAAGTTAACTGGTAAAAACAAGAAGACAGTTTGATTGATAAGTTGACTAATGAAGTTTGGAGTTCAAAAATGTCTCTCCTTTTTTGCTTTTGGTTTCCACAAGGATCTTCTTTGATTACACAAAAATGTATTGAAGTGCCATGTTCTTCATGTGCTGTAGACCTTGTTCATGCATCCCTGTGAAAATAAAACCTCTTCAACGCTGCCTGAAGTATGATGAACAATAGTAGCTGTGATCACTTTTATAACAAATGGCTTATGGTTCATATATGCTTTTCCTTTGCCCGTTTTTCCCTTGCTGGATGCTTGCATTGTGCAAATGATCATTCTTCAGAAACTCCCTTTCAAAAAAGGTTTCCCTTTTGTCCCTCAAAATTGGTTAACTACATCAAAATAGGCAGCTACAGCAAAATAGGCAGCTACAACAGTTTCGTAGCGCAAGTTTAACCACACATTTCTCCCACCTCAGAATGGAATTGAAGAAACTGAAAGACGTTTTTGTAATTCAACATGTTAGGAAGAAAAGCCTCTTTCAGTTTACAAAATTGAGTTCTCAGCTGCTCTGGAAAGCTTCTGGAAGTTACCTAGTAAAACAGTTTTTTCTGCTGAAACAGGCTGCTACAGGGGTTTCGCAGCGCGCTGCGAAAACACTGATTTCGTAGCGCAAAACAGGATTTTTACACTGTCTGCGCTACGAAAACGTGGATTCGTAGCTAGTTTCAAAATTTCTCCGAAATTATGTGAGATATGTCTTCTAAACACATGGTGAGGCTTCTAGGACATGGAATGAGGCTATCAAACTTTATTTGAAGATGGACATGAGACTCTAACCCTATGACTTAGACTTTAAAACATAAAAATGACTTGACCATGACTTGACCATGACTGATACAAGAATTGAGAAACCATGTAAGTTGTCCAAATTTTTTAAGGAAGTTTTACAGTGATAACAGTGGCTCCACTAGGGATAGTGTGCCCTTGTGGTACATTAAGAACCTGTAGCTCCAGTGCCGCTATCCATCCTCTAGAAGAAAACTTTGAACTTCTGCCCAATTTGCTTCTCAAGCCTTGAATGATTTTTTGTAAGAAAAATTCAAATTGTACCTACTGAAATAGATGCTCAGTCAACCTACCCTGAGCTTATTTGCACATTCCTACCTACCCTATCAGCTGCAAGCTCCACTTGTAGCTCAAGCAACATGATATTTCCAATAAAGCCAATCAATTGCCCTTTCTGATATGGGAGGCTCTTGACTGCATTCAACCTCAAAATAACCATGATAGTGAGATGACCAAATCAACTTATAATGTACCTGATCTTCATAATGCAAATGAAAATGAAATACTGGTGTGCAAAGCTTTGCCATGTATTCACTTATAGGGTCAAAGAAGACATGGTTATTTTGATGATCATCATAATATTCCACATCTTTAGACAACTGATTCTCAACCACACAAGACCCCTTTGATGTGCTATCCAATTTGCTATTTGACAAGCTATCCAACTGCTTTTCTGAATCATTCCAACAAACAATGGAATTTTCCTCATTATTATCATCATTCTTTGGTGTAAGCTGCTGCAAGAAATTACAAAAATGAACAATCTTTTCCTCTGCCTGAGGGTCATAAAAAATTTCTTCCAACATTTCTTCTTGCTGTTTGCAATCAATTTCATCTTCATTATGATTCAAATACTGAGAATACTGTTGCATCTCTTCATTCATATCAAAGGATGAAACATGGTTTTCACAAGTAAACCCCTGCTGCTCTTCATGTTGCGTTTCACAAGATGTTACACTTTCTCCTTGGTGCTGGAATGCATTGTTATGAAGAGCCTCTAAAATTTCTTCATCCATAAATTCATCATCATCATAACAATCTTCCAAGTACTGAATAAGACTTAAAGAATGTCTACAGCAATCTTTGAGCAATAATAAGGAAGGATGACATTCTTTATACATGTCATAGAACACATCATGGAAATCAGCAAGAGAATATAAGGAACCATTTTCCAAACTTTTATACCAAGACCATGCTTTTCCTTCTAAAGTGGCCATAAACATCCTCATGAGACAATCCTCAGGAAAGTGAACCTTAAGACTGCGTACATGCATATGAAACCTAACCAAATGAAGAGCAACATTGTCTTTCTTTTCATCTTTGAATATCGGAAGATCCTCTAACCAATCAACCTTTGGCATAGGATTTGGAAAACCAGGGATATGAGACCGATTCATAGGAGCATACCTGGCATTCATTCTTGCAGTGGAACTCATCTTGTAACTTCATGAAGCTACTGATCTTCTAGCAGTGGAGTCACCTTCTAATTTGTTATTTACTGTGTGGAGTCGCCAAGGTAGTTTTGCAGCCTCAAAAAGATGTCTGAGCTCCTGCTACCTTCAGAATTTCAGCCTCTAAATTTCGGGAATGAATAGACTTCAGGCTCCCGGCAGATGCACCAAAATGTTATCACAAAATCAGGTACTGAAGGCTGCCAATCAGCAAGATTCTGTGTAACTATTTCAAACCAGGCTTTGGACTAAGGCTTAGCCTCCTTAGTCTGAGAGGGCTCTCTCACAGATTATGAATATTGACTAATGACAAGAAAAGATGGCTAACTCTTATAAGACACATGAAAAATAAGCTGGCTGGACAACATTGAATTGATTCCCATTGGGCTTATGGAGTCTCTCATATCTCAGCAAACAAAAACACTATCTTTTCATAGAAATCAGGGCACTTTACATCTAAATGTTCAAACATAACTTTGAAACCACAGTTTGCCAAGGCATACAGGAAGTCAGAGCATGATTCATGAGTTCTGAGTGATTATGCTTTAACACAACTGAAAAAGAAACTTAAAGAAAGAATACCATCACACATTTGAACAAGAAGATCCATTGTGAATCCTGAGAAGAAAACACAATCATTTGCATTACTGAAATTTGTTTATACATAAACCAAAAACAGTCTTCTTCAAAACATCCAACCTTTTTTTTTTTTTTTTTCCCTTGTGAATCCTGAGAAGAAAAACAGTGATTTATATTACTGAACTCTGTTTATACATAAGCCAAAACAGTCCTCTGTTTTTGTAAAAATATCCAACCCTTTGTACATCAGCTCTTCTGCTATATATAGAGCTCTTTACACAACTTAGATTCCTCCTCCAACATGAGGGAAATTCGAATTCAACCTACTATGACACCTATTGATACTCAAAACTAACTATTAAATGCAAATGACACCTAACTAGCAGTCCTAGAGACCTAATACAACTAGGAGTGTAACTCATTATCATGATTCAACAACCTTATCTAAGCATTTAAAGAATTATTTGACACCTAACACTCCATGAAGTCGAATTTGATGAAGCCTCCCACGTGGTCACCCAACTGCTGATGACAAACCCTAGAAATTAGGGAACATGTTTCCCTGTTTTTAGGATTAGATACTTGAAAACTAGCACGTGGGACAGAGCCTTTATCTCTTCATCCATGACACATTTTACGAAACTGAAGGAGGTTTTTGTAGCCCATGATGTCTAGAACAAAAACCTCTCCTGGTTTTTTAAAACATTCCTCCAGCTGTTCAGAATCTATCCTTGAAAAACACGTGTCAAACAGGAAACTGTCCTTTGCTCTGTTCTGGCTGAAAAATAGGTCTTGGGACAGAGGTCATAACTTCTCGTAAAAATTGTATTTGGAAAAACTGAAGGAGGTTTTTGTGAAAACATCTATGCTGAACAAAAACCTCTTTTGTTTTTTTGAAACACTACTCCAGCTGCCCAAAATAAGTCTTTGAAAAACAGTTGTCAAACAGGAGATGAAAAACTGCACCTACAACAGTTTCGTAGTTCAACTTTGGTCACCCTTTTATCCCAGCTCATAATCAATTTGAAGAAAGTGGAAGAGGTTTTTGCACTTTAGTATCTTAGGAATGAAAACCTCTTTCACTTTTCAGAGATAAGTTTTCAACTGCTCAGAAAAGCTTCTGGAAGTTAACTGGTAAAAACAAGAAGACAGTTTGATTGATAAGTTGACTAATGAAGTTTGGAGTTCAAAAATGTCTCTCCTTTTTTGCTTTTGGTCTCCACAAGGATCTTCTTTGATTACACAAAAATGTATTGAAGTGCCATGTTCTTCATGTGCTGTAGACCTTGTTCATGCATCCCTGTGAAAATAAAACCTCTTCAACGCTGCCTGAAGTATGATGAACAATAGTAGCTGTGATCACTTTTATAACAAATGGCTTATGGTTCATATATGCTTCTCCTTTGCCCGTTTTTCCCTTGCTGGATGCTTGCATTGTGCAAATGATCATTCTTCAGAAACTCCCTTTCAAAAAAGGTTTCCCTTTTGTCCCTCAAAATTGGTTAACTACATCAAAATAGGCAGCTACAGCAAAATAGGCAGCTACAGCAGTTTCGTAGCGCAAGTTTAACCACACATTTCTCCCACCTCAGAATGGAATTGAAGAAACTGAAAGAGGTTTTTGTAATTCAACATGTTAGGAAGAAAAGCCTCTTTCAGTTTGCAAAATTGAGTTCTCAGCTGCTCTGGAAAGCTTCTGGAAGTTACCTAGTAAAACAGTTTTTTCTGCTGAAACAGGCTGCTACAGGGGTTTCGCAGCGCGCTGCGAAAACACTGATTTCGTAGCGCAAAACAGGATTTTTACACTGTTTGCGCTACGAAAAACGTGGATTCGTAGCTAGTTTCAAAATTTCTCCGAAATTATGTGAGATATGTCTTCTAAACACATGGTGAGGCTTCTAGGACATGGAATGAGGCTATCAAACTTTATTTGAAGATGGACATGAGACTCTAACCCTATGACTTAGACTTTAAAACATAAAAATGACTTGACCATGACTTGACCATGACTGATACAAGAATTGAGAAACCATGTAAGTTGTCCAAATTTTTTAAGGAAGTTTTACAGTGATAACAGAGTGAAAATCTTTCAAGTTTCCATTTCCAAGATTTTGTACTTTATATTTGTATTCTTGTTTCAAAGACATTGAGCTCAAAGGAGAAGAATTCAAGAAGTGGAGTGAGAGACCATACCATCTCCATCAAATATTAACTCCCAAGAATTGGATATGGCCAATTTTGAAAAAAACATGAGAGAGAAATTTTATATGCTCAAGTTCTCAATTTTGATTTGGAAGCATAAAAGACAAATCAAAGAGATAAATTTAGGTGGAGAAGTTGTAATATTACTATTATAATAATTATTCTATTTGAAATGAGGACAAAAATGCAAGTAAAGTATTCAAATAAAGTTAGAAGGCTAAAAGCCTTGGAAGTCGAAGGTCAAAACTTGAGTAGACGGAAGGTCAAAGCTCATTGGGAGTTTCTATAAGGAAGCCTTTGCATTCTTAAAAGTGGGCCCCTTTTTGACATTGTAAGTTATCATTGTAAGCTAAATAGAGTGACATTGTTAACTTGTGCTCCATATGCTTGCGGAGTTATCAATGGTTTTGGAATATTCTCGCAATTCACCACAAGTCTTGGTGCTAATGAAGATGGATACTATGACTTGAGAGTGTTGTGCCTTAGGAACATTCTTTAGATCCCTATGTCTATCCTTGCCTATAATATACACCACTAATTTGTTGGATGCAATTCTTGGGATTCATAAGCTATGCTTAGTCCTCAAAGAAAACTTTTGGTTATTATGTAGATTATAGAGGTGGAATATTATAATCACCAACTCTATTTCCCCCCTTAGCTCCAACAACCCAAGAGGGGATCCCCCTTCTCTACAACTACGGGACATAAAGTTAACTCCCTCTTTTATGGCTTTAGTGCATGTTTGCCACAAAAATCTCTACTTTGGCACACTAGGGATGCTTCTAGGATAGTTATGCATCAATTTTCCATGTATTTTTAATCTTTGTAATATCCCTCCTTACTCAATTTGGACAATCATATGAATTAGAAAGGATGGAATGGAAGGAATTTGATCATGAATGAATGATAATGACCAAGAATGCCCCTTAACACATAAGGTAAATATTAAGTATGCATGTGTCCAACTTAATACTTGACACCAAGAAAGGTCTTTTCCCAACTACTTGGCATAATTTTGCAAGTTGATTTTCCCTGTTCCTCAATTATGGTAATTGTTTGTGGTTAAAAACAAAATATTATTATCCATGGATTTGACCCCTCCAACTCCCTTAGCACCTCTCGCTCCCCTCCCGTGGAATCGTAGCACCCACACTCTTTCCATCCCTCTACCATGCATCCAAAGATGTTTGTTTTAATTATTATTATGTACATCATTTATATTACATGGATTAGTCCTTGGCCATATCATCCATAATAGTTATGCACAATCACATTACAAGGGGGCTACACCATGCCTCCTTTGTCTTTTTTTTCTAATATTTTGATGTAACATGTATTCTCATAGTGATATGTAAGCTATCCTCAATCTTTAGAGCATGCTTTAGGTGTGGTGCCAATGGTAGAGGTGGAGTATTCTCCTTGCTATCTATACATTCCTATTATTTTCTTTCAAATTGATCTTATTTTTTGTGCCCTTGTTCAAGGTTAGGTTGCTTTAGATAGAAAATGCTCATTTTTAATTAACTACATTTTGCACTTGCTTTCTTAATTAGATTAAACATGTATATAACTAATGGTCAACCCTAGAATAATTGGTAAAGCATAGAGAACCAACAACAACTGAGACATATTAGGAGGGTTTTCCAATTTAATGGATAACGGTATAATTGGACCCTTTCACTCAATGGACTTAAAAGATTAACTTAAGACATTTTGTCTGTGAACACCTCTCAAAATCTTTCCCCCTTCCACTTCCTTCATTTATAATTATGTTATTTTCTTCCTACCTCTCCTTGTTTATTCAAGATTGATTATCTAATACTATTTTATTCCTACCTTCCTTTGCTTTTCCAAGATTGTTTATATAAAGGAAAATGGAATTCTAATAAAAAAATTCTTTAGAATATCAAGAGCTAATGCATCAACCTTGGAAAATCAATAAATTTCATTTTGAGAGGGGAGTTATAAGGGTTGCAAAAATCCTTGAGGGTTCTCTTTAGATATGGGAAAGGCTAATTATATAAATGGTCTCCAAAGTATCAAAAATTAATGCATCAACCTTGGAAGATCAATAATTTGGATTTTGAAAGGGGAGTTGTAAGGGTTGCAAAATACCTAAAGATTCTATTGGAATATGGGAAAGCCTAGTTACAATACTCTGTTAATAGCGTGCTTATAGGCTTAGTCACTTATAAAATGTTGTCAAAATTCTATAATTTGTATAATCCGTGAGTATCCATAATGATACAAATAATGAATTTGATTTGTATGTTAATGATTTGACATACTATTATTTTGACATATAATCTCTCATATTTTTTTCCTTTCAACATTATTTAATTAAATAATATAACTATTATTACACTGAGTGGCGCATTCTATAGCTTAGTATGACCCTGATGTGTAACTATGTCCGTGATCAAAGTTAAATTTTAACTAATGTTGGCCAACATAAAAATAAACAATTTGAAATCTAAATAACGTTTATCTCCGTCCATCCAATAAATAATAATAAAAATAGAAAAAATTAATGTTGGCGCTAAACAAAAATGAAAATAACCATAACAAAAAAACAAAAAAAACTACAATACAATGATCTCATGCATTTAATAGTTCTTTTATCATATACATTGAATTTGAATGGATCATAAATTTACCTTCAACACATTTTTTTACCAACTAAATTTCCAAATTGGGTAAAATTTTAAACATTTTTACTCTTTATTAAAGTGAATGTCATTTCTTAAATCAAAGTAAAATTGTTAATTCAACACAAAAAATCCAAAATCTTTTAATATTTCTTTTAGTTAATTATTTGTAAAATGAATCTTTAAGAGGAAAACCATATCCTATGGATATATTAAAATATCTATACACGTCAATGTTGTAATATTTGAAAATATTCATTTGATGTAGTTTTATTATAAACTTTGTTGTCGTGCCATGTTAAAAACATCATTAAATCTAATATTAATATTGAAAGATTAATATCCATATTAATATTATTATAAAATCTAATATTCATATTAATATACTGTAATATTAATATTATTAAACTTCATACCTTTGGATTAATACAATATTAAATTTAATATAATATCAAATTTGCTATATTATAATATATATTAATATATCATGATATATATTAACTCTAGATATATATGGGAGGGAAGAACAAAGACATAGAGTGATAGAGGTGGGGAGATATAGAAGGAGTGAGAGAAAGGGAGAGAGAGGATTTGAGAGAAAGGAGGATAGAGGGAGGGATAGAGAGATGGAGTTGGAAGGAGAGATAGAGAGGGAGTGACAAGGGAGAGATGGAGATAGAGTGTGTATGTTTGGGGGTGAGATAAAGAGACAAAGAAGGAGATATGGAGAGAAGGGAGGAGAGAAAGAGAGAGGGAGGGATATAGTGACAGAGTTGGAGGGAAAATAGAGAGAGAGGGGGGGAGGATGTGGGAGAAAAAGGGAGATAGAAAAAAAGAGAGTGAGGGCATGAGAGCGAGAAGGAGAGAGGTAGGGGCAGAGAGGGAGGTAAGAAGAAAACACAAAGAGAGAAAGGTGGAGAGAGAGAGAGGGAGAGGAAAAGGGAGGGAGAGATAGATAAATATGGAAAAAGAGTGTGTATGTTTTGGGGGTGATATAGAAAGACAAAGGGAGATAGAGATATAGATGAAAGGTGAAGAGAGGGAAGAAGAGACAGAAAGAGAGAGGGAGAGACAAATAGATATGGAGAGGGACAACATGTGCATTTTGGGGGGGGTTGTGTGAGAGAGAGAAAGAAGGAGAGATGGAGCGAGATAGATATATAGATAGAGTGGGAGAGAAGGAAGAATATTTCTTGCACTAGATGCACTGATTTTAGTGTAGATGGTGATTTATAATCTTATTTGATTCCTTTCATTGAAGGAGATAAACTGAATTAGAGGAGAGAGGAGGACTTAAGAGAGAGAGAAGGGGAGGAGTGAGAGAGGGAGAGAATGGTAAAAGAGAGAGAGAAGGAGACAAAAATATGGAGGGGGCAGAAAGGGGGGCGAGAGAGAAGGAGTGAGGAAGGGAAAAAGTGACAAGGTTGGAGGGAAGAGAGAGAGAGAGGGAGGGAAAATGATATGGATATGGAACGAGAGAGAGGCAGGGAAGAAGAAAGACACAAAGAGAGAAAAGTGGATAGGGAGAGAGGGATTGACAAGGGAGAGATGGAGAGTGTGTGTGTGAGTTTGGGGTGAGATAGAGAGGAAAATAAGGAGAGATGGAGGGAGATATAGATATAGATGGAGGGGGGAGAGAGGGAAGAAGATTTCTTGCACTAGATGCATTGATTTCACTGTACATGGTGATTTATAATCCTATTTGATTTCTTTCACTAGATGCATTGATTTCAGTGTATATGTTGATTTCTAATCCTATTTGGTTGCTTACACTAGATGCATTGATTTAGTGTAGATGTTTTCTAATTCTATTAGATTATTGGCACTAGATGCATAGATTGTAGTGTAGATTATTATTTATAATCCTATTTGATTGCTTGCACTAGATGCATTTATTTCAATGTAGATGTTGATTTCGAATTATATTTTATTGCTTGCACTAGATGCATTCATTTCAGTGTAGATTTTGAATTATAATCCTATTTGATTGCTTGCACTAGATTCATTGATTTCAATGTAATGTTTTCTAATTCTATTTGATTGTTTGCACTATATGCATTGATTTCAGTGTAGATGTTGATTTCTAATCATATTTGATTGCTTTCATTAGATGTATTGATTCCAATGTAGATGTTGTTTTCTAATCCTATTTTATTTCTTGCATTGGATGCATTGATTTTAGTGTAGATGTTGATTTTTGATTTGATGTAACCGGATGTAAAATGGTACATTAATTTAAAGTGATTGGATTAACAATGTGATTGATTTTAGTGTAAGCACAAAAAAATTATTGGTAATGTGCATTGACTTTTGTGTTATAGTAATTCAACCTATTAATATTGGAGAGCAAGAGAGAGAAAGTAAGATGTTTACTACAATAGCTTGAGTTAAAGATATGAATGGTTTACAATTTCAATTGCCCTTTTCATATAATCGATATGAAAAAAAACGACAAAACTAACAGGGATGATAATAAGAATAGTAGAAGAACATAGTTTGAGATTGATCACAAAGAAGACTATTTGTAATTGACTACATTCTTATTATTCACAATTTCTACCATTCAACACTATTACATTGTTACTTTGCATTCAAAATTTGTATTTCATCATTTTTCATCATTAAAGTCATTAATAATATCTATCATCTCAACAAACTAAGGTACTAAGCAAATTTAAAATTAAAATTACTCTTCAATATATATTTAGTAATACCTGGAGGGAAACTATTAAGAATTAATTAGTTTTCAAAAGTTTCGATACCTAAAATTAAATGAAATAGCCGTACAATATCAATCCTTGTGCAAACTATTGACAAGATTGTCTCCCTTCTTCATCACCAACTAATTAATAGTAGACAATTACATACACATATAAATATAACACAACAACTGTAACATTCACAAACATTACCATCCAAATCCAAACACATAAACACACAAACCATCAAATCATCCAAAAACAGACACACAAAAACCACTCAAATCATCCAAACACAGACACACACAAACCACTCAAAACATCTAAACATAGACGTACAAACCATTCAGGGCAAGCAACATAGATTAAATTAAAAAAGAGAATGATATGGTCATGTCAAGCAAAGAAAACATAATGCAAATTTCAAAGTATGAATTTTATCTCAAACATATACATAATAATGATAATCTAAGAACGTGACATTGCTTCCTCAACTGGAACCAACCTAGATCAATCTAACTTTGGATCTATCATGCGTCGAGAGGGATCAAATCCCTTGAGGTGTTTGATCCCTCTTTACGCAAACATTTCTTCAAATTTTACACTCCAAAAAGAATGTTTTCACCTTGAGGGCTTTTATCCCTATCAACGCATGATAGATCCAGAGTTAGATGGATCTAGGTTGGCGTAAATTTAATTTCCAAAAAAAAAAAATCAAAAAACAAAAAAAACAAAAAACAAAAAACAAAAAACAAAAAAAAAACAAAAAAACAAAAAACAAAAAAAAAAAACAAAAAAAACAAAAAAAAGAAACAAAAAAAAACCTTCTTAATAAAGATTTAAACAAAAAACTTCTTAATAAAGATTTAAACCTATGACACTATTCCCATACTTTATTTTTCATAAAACTTTCTTTTAACCTTGTATTAAAGTCTTGCATGTGTATCAAACAAAATTACAATATACAGTTAGCAAGTGCTACAGCATGGTGGATGTCCTTGTCGATGTCCATGCAATGTAGAAGAGAATGGATTATGTGCATGCAATATAACCAAATAAAATTTGATCGTTTTAAGATTTAGAAGAATATTGCATCTCTAAAACAAGTGTAATATGAAGTTTATGCTCCACCCGTTACTTACCTCTCTATTTTTGGTTTCCTGTTTTTTTTGCTTCCTCCTATTTTATTCCCCTAGTGCTGGTCCGCTTGTATCTCTCCTTCCATTGGTCATCCCAATGCATATGTCAATTAAAAGCTCAACAATGCAAAATGAAATTATTCCACAACAGAGGATAAAGGATTAGGTATGATATTCACCCTTCAAAAAATTATACATGAAGTTATTGCAAAGTGAATTAGGGTTGTAGTGCAATGGAACACTAAGTACGAAGGCTACAGTCATGAGAGGAAAAGGGAAAAGTTGAGATCCACAAAGATTTCGATTGCAGAAGAAGTGTAGAAGCGAGAAGAGTTGCTTAGAGGAGGCACAAAGCCGAATAAAGGAGTCCAAGAGCGAAGAAGGTCAAACTGTGCCACAATCAGGATTAACATAGAGAAAGGCCCATAGTTAACCATTTTTCGCTTTGAAGAGAAGCCCGACAATTAACATGTGTCGAGGTCGTTATTTTCTAGAACCTGTAATGGATATCTAGAAAGTCCATTGACAGACGGGAGCGGAAGACAAAAGAATTCTCTGTTACCCGGAGCTGTCAACCCTGGAAGAATTGTTATAAAGCTAAGTCTAAGCGATCGGGTAGAGGGGATGAGACACGTCATCCCGTAGATAATAGCTTGGAGAAAATTTCTTGGAACCCAAAGAGTGAGCGTTGGGAAAACTAGGCATCGGGTAGATGTGGCATGGCCAAGGTGAATGTGATAAGGTGTCAAGTGTTCGAGTGTCAATCTCTATGCGAGCCTCGACTCTAAGTGAGCCTTCGCATATATTACAAGTGGAAGTGAGGCAAAAATGGACTCCGCTCAACGGTCTTCACTAGACATCATTGTTAAGTCAATTATTAAGAAAGGTTGAGCTATAGGGAGCGGGTTTACGTGGCAAGGCAGACCCCGCCTAGGAGGCATACCCCAGTGGCTCTACACGAGCTTCCCTTCATCATAGTGAACCATAGCGTTGGCCAATAGAGGCGAGCTAAAATCATTGACCATGAGGGAGAGTCAGACCCAAACCATTCATTGGTGGAATTATTGCAACACAATAGAGAGGTGGTTCAAAGATAAACTACCCAAAGGATATAATACGAGAGGTGGTTTAGAGGTAGACCACATGGAGGATATAATTTGGTGCACCAAGGCTTTCCATCGGGTTGGAGTGGAGCGAGTGGAGCCCACCCGTCCACTTCTTAACCCGACAAATAATATTGGGGGCGCCTAGGCTAAGGTCGAGCTTTAAAGGTCGAGACACGTCGTCATCGATTTAATTTTCCCATTTTTTAAACTTTGGTTCCCGCTGTGAAACTTGGTGTATACACACGTAGTGTATAGAATTGGGTAGTAATTATTGGATCCGAGGACTATCTTGTGATAGATTTGGCTATGATGGCTATTGACAGGAAAGATATTAGGTGTTATATATATAACATTACCAACTCACGTAGAGTTTGGTTGATCTTTCAAGCTTCTCCCATTGTAATTTATGTTTTTGCAATGAAGATCCCGATAGAGGGGTTTATAAAGGCATCGAAAGAAGCACATGCTGGAGAGAAACTGGGCATTGTGGGAATTAGCAGGTTCATAATTGGACCTGCATCACCTTTTTCCTTGATCGATTTAAAATCATTCTTTGGAGTTGCAATCTTCTTTGGTCCTTCACTTTGATCAATATTTTCCTCATTTTTTCCTTGCAAAGTGATGAAGCTTGTGCCTTTGTCACATGGATAATTACCTGCTTCTTCTACCTTCATCTTCAACTAAGCCAATTCTTGATCTTTCCTACCAATAATATACAAGTGATCTTTTTTCCAATCCTTGAATTTGTTTAGTTTATTAAGAGTTGTGTCAAGTTCTTCTTGCTTTTGATCAAGGTCTTCTTGAAATTGAATTTTCAATATTTGTCTTCTTATTTTTGCTTCATTTGTTTGTAGATTCAAATGAGTGACCTTTTCTACTTCTCTATTGAGAACTTGTATCTGTTCCTTTTGCCTTCCATTTTCCTTCCTGAGCATATGCAATAACTATATCCATTTACTTTTGCTTTTGATCAATTTCAGATATGTACCTTGTAATAGATTCATTTAGTTATTTTATCATCTCTTTCTCTTTCCTTTCTTCTCATTTTTCATGTAGAATGGTCCATCAAAAGTAGGAAACATGAGTACCCCTTGTATGAGGAATTAAATTTTGCATCCAACGAGTGCTCCCACTCGAAATTTGAGTAAAATCGTAGGGAGATAGGTTGCAAATACGAGTTGAAAAGGTAGTTTCTTTTTTCTCTCTAAAATTTGATGATGTAATCTAATCTTATTTTATTATTGCCACTATTATTTTATAATATTCCTTAGTAGGCCCATTTTATACCTCAAAATATCTCTAATTAATAGGTCCAATCTTTAATGTCACTGTCAAGTCTATTGTGCAATCTAAGTGTCAATTCAATATTAAGTCATAACAATGCATTGTAGCTATAATAAGGTCAATGTACTAGTGTCAAATCAATATGTCATGTCACCATTATGTATAGAATGTCTATATTGTCAAGGCTAAATGTCACCACTTAGTCTGCATTATTATTATATGATTGATATATCAACAAACCATAATACCATTGTTTTTATATCAAATCACATTCCCATATTAAGTCATTATTAGAGTCAAATCATAGTCAAATCAATGCGTCAAATAAGTTCATTAACATTGTCATATCATCGAAGGTTATATCACCTAGCCATTGTCAAATTTGTCAAGTCAACCTATACATGAAGATTGTCAACTTTCAATGTCCTTTTGTTAAGCATTGCCTAACTCCTTATACAACAACTTTCCAATAATTGTTGTTACTTCTCATCTATGTCATATGCAGACAAGTTCTTGTCATATCAAGTCAATTTATGTCAAGACATGTCACTATCTCATGTCAATATTACATATCACATACCTAGTTGTTATATCTATGTCATAGATTGTCATATCAATTCACCATTGAGTCTAGCTATGGATTAGGTGTAAAGTTACTAAAATGTTACACTTGTATATCAATCGTTAAGTCTACCACTGATATATCATTGAATATTGTCAAACTTAGTTATTATGTAGATGAGAATGTCATTGCTATATATATTGTTATTAAGTAGATGAGAAGTCAAACATTGGGTTAGTGCATTTGATCCTTAAAGTTCACTAATAGATAATGATATGGTGGTGAGGATTGTTGTCATATATTTAAAACTATGGGTGAACAAACTTCCTTTCTGTTAGGGCCTAAATCTACCTCAGGCTGAGAAAGGCAAAATCTAGGGTAACATCAAACCACACTTAACCTGGTAGCTAGCCCTACCAGGTCGGGAGAGGGCTCTATCCTTATCAATCTCAAAAGAATATGATCAATAGAGCTTGAGATGACTAATGTGAAGACTGATTTTAGGCTAGGTATATGCTCAGAGGAGTTTGATTGAATTTAATTTTGGTTTGTTGGCTCAAATGTGAAAGGCAGATTTGGGTTCGGGGAATGGACACAGTCTTGCAGAGATCTCTATGGGGCGAGGTAGGCAAATGGTTTAGTACTTCAAAATTGAGTGAGATGGAGAGATTTTAGACTGGTGAGGAGTTGGAGAGGGCTTGAAAATCTTAGGGATCCTCTTCAAACAGCTGAAAACATAAATAACTAAACAACCCTTAGGTAAAGCACTGCAATTTCAATGTATTCTACCTTTATCCTTGTTTGATTTAGTTCAGATGAACAGAGAGAGATGATGGCATACATAAACACATGTAAACTTGTAATTACAAAAGGAAAAACAATACCAAATCAAGATGCCACAAGAATCCCATAAAGTGCTGCAAACCCCGATCAATTCCTTTGCCAAACTGCTGAAAATGAATGTACAATAATGCTCAAAGCATTCACAAGAGTCCAACCTTTTCCAATGACTGAAAAACAACAAGATATAGGCAATAAACAACTCATCCTAGCCTTTAGGGGTCGAGCTCATAATTTTAGGATCTGTTCCAACAAAATCTAAACTGAGAACTAAAAAGTAGGCAGTGGAACAGCTTGCCTCTAAAAACTAGGAAACTGATTCATTCAGTTGCAAACTACCTTTTCATGGATGAATCTACCTCTATGAGTGAAAATTTAACATATTTACATCAAAATCCATCAAGTCACATCAAATTACATCATGAGTTTGACTATTAGAAAGAGAAAAGTCAAACTGTGAAGAAACTAGGCGAAAAAACAGAGTTTTTTGGCCAAAATGAGCAAATTTCATCCTATGCGCCGCGCTGATTTCCCTATGCGTAGCGCCCTTTTGCAGCTGCTTTTGGAGGCCTTCCCGTGCACCAAATTTGCTCCAAGTGGGCTTGTTGGAAATTTCTGCCTGTCTACTTTCTAGAACAAGTGGAATTTCTGAATTTGGTCTTCATTTGCCCTTCCAAAATTGAGTTCTCCCAACACTGCTTCCTGTGTGTCCAAAAAGGGGCAGAAAGGTCATTTTTGAGGTGTTTTTGACCTTTTTGGAAGCTCAAAACCTGTCAAAATTTCTTGGCCATGTGAGGGAATTCATATTTTTCCATGAGAAATCCAAAAATGCAATCCATTTTGCAAAACTCTTAGCCAACTCAATGCGTAGCGCCGGTGGCGCGGTGCATCAGATGAAAATTCCTGTGTTGCAAAATTTGATGCATAGCGCCACTAATTTGATGCGTAGTGCCATTTTGCAGACCAGTTTTGAAGGTCTTCCCGGTGTCCAAATTGGACGCGGGATAGCTTGTTGGAAATCTTATTGAGTCTCATTTCCAACACAACTTGAATTTTTAAATTTGGAGTTCATTTGCCCTGTCAAAAGTCAAATCTCCCAAGACTGGTCAAAATGTGCAAAATGAGGCTGCCTAAATGCAGAGTGCTGTTTCAGTCAACTTTTGAAGGTCTTCATCAACTCCAAATTGAGCTCATGATAGCGCATTGGAAATATCTTTGTGTCTAGTTATCATTGCACTCATCAAGAAAGTCATTTGGCCAACCAAACTAAGATAAATCTTGATTTTTCCAAGGTCACTCCAGAGGTGAAGCAATTCTCCTGTGGCAACTATATTTTTGACATTTCTCTAAAACCATGACACTTGTGTAAAAAGTGAAGGCAGTTTTTCTTCCTTGGCCTATTTTGGACCGAAACCTCTCTCAATTTTCCCAAATTCATCTTTTCTTGCTCAAAAACATCATTGGAGTAAAACCTATCCCGATGTGTGGAACATGGGATTTGTCGAAATAAAGTGAAATGAAGGGGACAAGGGGCTTCTAAATTCTTGAGAAAATTTTTGGAAGTACGGAGGGATGTTAGGAAGCAGGGGAAAGTGGAATTTCAAATATTGAGTGAGGGGAAGGGGTCCAAAAGGGAAAAACACAGGCCTAGCCTAGAAAATTGTCAAGTTGTAGCAAGAAACTAGGGTTTGCGCGAAAATGAGGAATTTGAGGGATATCAGTCATGCGAAGTGTTTAATAAGGTACGTTAAGGATAGGGGAAGGTCTATGAATATCAGGATACAAGTTTTGTTGATGATTTGACCATCCAAGAGAAATTACCTTCAAAACCCTAGGAGAGGGAAATGAACCTTACCTAGGCACAACTGAAGCATGAACAAGGTGTAAAATGACCCATTGGAACCTGACATGATGATGACAACCCTCTAAATGATGGTACACTCATCTGAATGGTGACATGGACCGGCATTTGGACAACTTTGAAAGGAGTAAAAGAAAACCCTAGACCTAATACCTAGTGACCAAATTTTACTTGAAGACTCACTGAAATGACAAAATTTGACCTTGACACCCTAAAATCACTTTGTAAGAGCATGTTTGATTACTGGAGGAAGGTTGCAAATGTTGGCATTTTGGCACAGGTGTGGTTCTATGATACAGATGTTGTCCTTGATGGCAACTCACTTTGATGGCAGATCTCAGTTCAGGTACTCAGAATGAAGGAAATCTTGTATACGCAGGTACACCTTGCCGAAGACGCGTATACACGCGGTTTATACGTGCCGAAGTCGCGTATGCGTATACACGCACTTTTATGCACATAAAAGCGCGTACATGATGGGAAACTTATTTTTGGTCTATGGTTGTTAGTCCTTGGAATTTGAACCTTTGATTGTGGACCATGGTATCTCGGCAGAAGAGTTGAACCCAGGTTTTTGGCCCTTGGTATTGGTTTATTATGGTTTTGGACCGTGGTATTGAGGAAGGCCTAAAACTATAAAAGAGGAAGTAGATCATGTGGCAAGACATCATCTGAATTATTGAATATTTGATATTGTGATAGATCTGGAATACGGGTGATTGGGTTATGGTGCAGATCTAGATCTGAATGAAGGTGGAACCTGAGCGCAAGAAGGATAAGGACAATTGATGGATCTAAATCTGCAGGCTTGAACATTGGTATCTCTGTATGATTTTGATCTGTTATATGTGGCGCACTCTTGATCTATAAATCTGGGCTAACTAATGTCTGAATGCTTAAAAGAATAAATTATCCTTTATAGATCTGTACGCAGGTTCAGTGAATTGAAGGTGCATATATACGCATTTTCTGTGAATGAAAAACGCGTATAGGCAGGTTGATTGTGTTACAGAAGCGTATACTCGCAGGTTGATGAACAGTGAAGTAGCGTATATGTCTTGATTTATGATCTAGCTGCTTCTGTTTTATTGCTGCAGTATTCTGGGTTCAGAATTGGTGTTTGATTACAGTTACTGTGTTCTGGGTTCAGTGGTCAGAGAAGTGCTTAGTTGTTTCAGCTTTTGATTGGTGAAAAGGAGTTTGGGTTATGCAGAAATTCTTGATGTTTGATTAATGTTACTTGTGGATCCAGTCTGAAAATTAATGAAACGAGGTCCCTGAAAGCAAAGAGAAGGTTGCAGCCTTCTGCAGGTAGGAGCCTGCGTACTAGAACTAAGGGGGTTGGAGCTCCCTTCCAGGAAAGCTGGAAAACAAGAGAGAGTTGTAGCTCTCTGCAGGTTGCAGCTTGCGTACTGGTAAAGTCTGCTCCAGTACAAGACATTGTAAAGAGAAGTTTCTAATTATAAGAAGATAGAGATGAATTGCAGCAGGGGGTTTTCACCCACATTGGGTTTCCTCCTTATATCTTGTGTTCTTGTGTGTGACTGTCTTCTCCTCTGTTTCACTGTTTCTGGTACTGTTTATGTGCATCTGAATCACAGATTAGTAACTGACATCTGAAAGATAATTCAATTTATAAGTCTGATTTATATACGCAGGTTTCTTTATCTGTAGTTGCGTATATACGCGGTTTGTATTAACTGAAGTAGCGTATATCATCTGGAATTTAAAAGGAAATATTTGGCTTGATAATACTGATTCACCCCCCCTCTCAGTATTATTTCCAACAATTGGTATCAGAGCAGGTCCTTCAGAGAAGCTTGATCGCTTGAAGGAAGATCATTCATCATGAGCAACTACGAGAGGGAAGCATCAATCAGGCCTCCAATTTTTGATGGGACAAACTTCAATTATTGGAAGGTAAGAGTTACTGCCTATCTTCAATCTCTTGGTACAGAAGTTTGGGATATCATAGATACATGCTACACTTTTCCTTCAGCTACTCCTACAGATGCGGCCGAGAAGAAGAAATATGAAACAAATGCTAAAGCAGTCAATACTCTGCTAGGATGCTTATCTCAAACAGAATTCGTGAAGGTTATGCAATATAAATCTGCAAAAGAAATATGGGACAAGATTGTCTTGAGCTACGAAGGAGATGAACAGGTAAAGCGTGCTAAACTTCAAACCCTCAGGATTCAATATGAGAATCTCAGAATGTATAATGATGAAAGTGTGGCTAACTATTTCCTTCGGGTAGATGAGATTGTTAATTGCATGAAAAACTTGGGTGAAGAAATAAAAGAGGCTATTGTGGTTGAAAAAGTTCTAAGATCATTATCCCCCAAGTTTGAATCTAAAGTGTCTGCAATAGAAGAAAAAGAAAATCTACGAACTCTTACTATGTCTCAGCTACACGGAATTCTAACTACTTATGAAATGAGGAAAGGAGGTCCATCTGACAGGAGAGAAGCTGCCTTCAAGGCTTCAGGCAAAGGAGAGTACTATGAATCAGGACATGGGTCAGAAGAAGAAGAATCAAATTTTGTCAGAAATCTTCAACGGGGTGCTGGACGGTTCAGAGGTAAGTTGCCCTTCAAATGCTTTGCTTGTGGAAGAGTAGGTCACTATGCTGCCAAATGTCCTCATAAGGATAAGATCGACAAGGGTAAGGAACCTATTAGATGGAACAAGAAACAGAACGCAAATAAGAAGAGCTACTACACTCATGAAGACATCGATGGTCTATCAAATAGTGATGAAGATGAACGAGGTAATGACTATAAACTTTTAATGGCCTTTGAAGATGATGACTACATGGATGCTATAGATGTGGATAGCTTTTATGATGAAATTTCTAGACTCAAGACATGTATAGAAGAAAAGAATATGATCATTGATACTCTACAATTTCAAATAGATGAAAAGGAAAAATATCTTGAAAAGTTAGAAGGTGAAATTGTTGGCCTAAGAAAAGAGATTGAGAAAACAAAGGCTATTAATCTTAAATTTGTCAAAGGATCTGAAACTCTGGATGAGATCATCAATGTACAACGTTCTCCACTAAACAAGACAGGTTTGGGGTATAATGGAGAAACTTCTCAAGCATCCACCTCAAAGAGTTATCTTGATGCAACAAGAAGAAATGAGCAAAAGCACAATGAAGATCACCAGGTAAAGCATGGACGAATTACATCAAGAACAAACAAAGACTATCAGGTAAACCAGGGGCAATCCTTCTTAAGGGTGAACAAAAGCTGCAACCAGCCACAGGTAAAATCTTCTCAATTTGCTTCAAGAATGGATGACAATAGAAATTACAATCATTTGGCCGGTAGATTTGATAACCGCAGAAGTTTCTTCAATGGACAATGCTTCTCTTGCCATAACTTTGGTCACAAAGTAGCTCAATGTGTTGCATATAAAACAATCATGACTAGAGAAGCTCAAAAACATAGAAGTATGACTGGGATTACAAAAAGGACCTATAACAACTTTTCGGCTCTTGAAAATGAAGTTGAATGTTATATTTGCAATAACTTTGGTCATGAAGATTCTGAATGCAGGAGCAGGTTTCCGCAGACAAGGGAACAAGCCTCAAGCACAAGAACATGGAGAATAAAGGAACCACAAACAGAAAGATGTGGGATAGCCTTTTATGCAGAGGGACAGGAAAATCTATGGTACATTGACAGTGGATGTTCGAAGCATATGACAGGTGATAAAGAAAAACTTGAATCATATTCTGCTTTAGAAAAGGGAAAGAAAGTTTCTTTTGGAAATGATACTCCTGCAGCTATAAAAGGAAAAGGCACTGCTCAGTTGAAAGAAAAAGTCAAAGCTGGAAATGTTTTGTATGTTGATGGCTTGAAGCATAATCTTCTAAGTGTCAGTCAGATGTGTGACCACGGAACCGAAGTAATATTTCGATCAAATGGGTGTTGTGTTCGTGATCTTGATACAGGGAAAACAGTGATCAAAGGCAGAAGAACTCCAAATAATCTATACATATTTGAAGAAGGACAACAACAATGCTATTTGAGAAAGGATGATGAACACTGGTTATGGCACCGAAGGCTGGGGCATCTAAGCTTTTCACAAATAAGGAAGGCATGCAAATATCAGGCAGTTCGTGGTCTTCCAGATATCAAAATTCCAGACAACACCATATGCAAATCATGTCAGTTTGGAAAACAAACAAGAACTAACTTTCCGGAGAAGGAAGGATCAGCTAGCATGCCTCTTGAGCTAGTCCATACAGATGTATGTGGTCCTTTTAGGAAAAGGACACCACGAGGAGAAGAATGCTTGATATTATTCAATGACGATTTCTCCAGGTTTGTTTGGTTAGGACTTATGAAGCACAAAGATGAAGCATTCGAAAAATTCAAATCCTTCAAAGCCTTGGTTGAAAATGAATCAGGTTACAAAATTAAGTGCCTCAGGTCCGACAGAGGTGGGGAGTTTACCTCAAATGAATTTTTTGATTTTTGTGAAGAACATGGGATAAGAAGGGAATTCTCCACAACTAGAACTCCTCAGCAAAATGGAGTGGTAGAAAGGATGAACAGAACAGTGCAACAAATGGCTCGTGCTATGCTTGATGAATCCGGAACTCCCGCAACTTTCTGGGGTGAAGCTGCATATGTTGCGGTTGTTATTCTCAACAAAACAAATGTCCGAGTGAATAGCACTCAAACTCCTCATGAGCTATGGTATGGTGAGACTCCTTCGGTAACGCATTTCAAAATTTTTGGGAGCAAATGCTATATTAAGAATACTGATAAGCAACTTGGCAAACTTGAACCTAGAGCAGATGAAGGCATTCTTCTTGGTTATTCTCCCTACAGCAAAGCATATAAGTGTTACAATAAAAGACTTGGAAGAATTGTTGACAGTATTGATGTAGTGGTTGATGAAAAAGGATACATCCCCAGGCAAGTAAATCATGAAAATATCAATGAGGATGAAGACTACTCTCCAAATCAGGCAGATGATGAAGAAGAACCACAAGGGGCACCAGAGGAACAGATAAGGATAGAAGAGAAGACTCCATCCAGATATGTTTAGAAGAATCATCCAGAATCTCAAATTTTGGGGCAGAAAGAGGCAGGTATACAAACCAGAAGAACAATAGCAGAAGCTTCAAGCTATTTGGCATTGCTCTCTTCCACTGAATCGCAAAATGTAAAAGAAGCATGCAAGGATGAATGTTGGGTTAAGGCAATGGATGAAGAGCTTGAGCAGATCGAAAAGAACAACACTTGGGAGTTGGTTCCTAGACCAAAAGACAAGAATGTCATAGGAACAAAATGGATCTTCAAGAACAAGTTGAATGAAAATGGGGAAGTTATTAGAAACAAGGCCAGACTTGTTTGCAAAGGGTATGCTCAACAGGAAGGAATAGACTTTGAAGAAACTTTTGCTCCTGTTGCTAGACTTGAGGCCATCAGAATGTTCCTTGCCCTCTCTAGCTTTCAAAAATTCAAAGTATTTCAAATGGACGTGAAGTCAGCCTTTTTGAATGGAGACTTAGAATAAGAAGTGTACATTGAGCAACCAAATGGCTTTATCCTTGGAAATGATCCAAATCTTGTATGCAAACTTAAAAAGGTTCTCTATGGGCTTAAACAAGCTCCAAGGGCTTGGTATTATCGGTTAGACAAATACCTTCATCAACAAGGATTTTCAAAAGGATCAGCAGATAGCAATCTATATATAAAAATTGAAAATAACAAACTGCTAATACTTGTTGTGTATGTAGATGATATTATCTTTGGGAGCAATGAAGAAGCTATGAGTCAAAGCTTTGCCTTGGTGATGCAGAAAGAATTCGAAATGTCATTACTTGGAGAATTGACATATTTTCTTGGATTGCAAATCCAACAAAATGAAGGCGGTATTTTCTTGTCTCAAACCAAGTACCTCAAGCAGATCTTGAAAAAGTATGGCATGGAAGATTCGAAACCAGTATGTACCCCCATGGTTACAGGATGCAGTCTTAGTACAAATGATGAATCAGCAGTAGTGCATCAACCAACCTATAGATCCATGATTGGGAGTTTGCTTTATTTGACAGGTACCCGACCAGATATTATGCATGCAGTGGGAATAGTTGGAAGGTTTCAGGCAAATCCAAAAGAAACTCATCTTCAGGCAGTGAAGAGAATCTTCAAGTACCTTCAAGGAACTCAAACCTATGGCTTATGGTATCCTAGAGATACAGATCTCACACTTCATGCTTACACAGATGCAGATTGGGCCGGAAGTGTGGATGACAGAAAGAGCACAAGTGGTGGTGCATTCTTTATGGGTTCCAGATTAGTATCTTGGTTCAGCAAGAAACAGAGTTCGATTGCTTTATCTACAACAGAAGCGGAATATGTGGCTGCTGCATCTTGTTGCACACAACTCCTTTGGATGATGCAAACCTTGCAGGATTTTCAGATCACTTGTACTCCACCTATCTCTATCTTATGTGATAATACAAGTGCAATAAGCATTTCAAAGAACCCAGTCATGCATTCAAAAACCAAGCACATACCGATCAAGTATCACTTTCTCCGGGAACAAGTGTTGGAACAAAAGGTCAAATTGGAGTATGTTCCTTCTAAGGAACAAGTTGTTGATATACTCACCAAACCACTGCCCAGGGAAACTTTTGAATATCTCAGACAGAAGCTGGGAGTCGTTGATGCTTCATCCTGATGTTGAAGCTTGTCTGTTCCAAGAAAAGTTGGTGTACACGAGTTGGATGAGGGGTATCCATGTACATACACCGATTTATGCAGGTGCAGTCGCGTATATGGAGCTCTGAAGAAAATCAGCAAGGGTAGACTCTGGTTGGAAAGAGTCTAAGATGGGTCTGTCAGAGACCATGAGGCACAGGTTCAGGGGGAGCAGATAATCTTCTAATAATGCATTGTTGGCATTACCTTAGAAGCTCTTGGTTCTAGTACTCAAGCTGTTTTGGCTCAGGTGGATCAGCTGCAGAAAGAAGGTCAGAAGGTGAACATGATTGCTGATATATACAGTGATTGTCAGATGCTGCTGATAGTAGTTATTGGTCATAAGTCTTGATATTTCGTCTCTATGTCATGTATATTTGCTTTTCAAGATCATGTAACGACCTATTTTTGTTTCCCCACTATACCTGGGATGATTGTTGTGATCTGTTGTCATATGTAATTTTCTGATGTATCCCCACTTGGTTGGGTGATGGTTGTATGTATCGAGTCTTTTTGGTGATAGGAAGGTCCTTTATGATGTTTAAGTCATGGTTCTTCTTGAAGAACATCTTTTTGCAGATCTTGCCTACAGTCAGGGGGAGCATGTTCAGCACAGCAGAGTAGAGATATCAGCATGTACTCAGGGGGAGCACAGCCCTTTGCCCTTGATGACAAAGGGGGAGAATGACTTTGAGGATCTTGGGGTTGCCATCAAGTCCAAAGGGGGAGATTGTTGGCATTTTGGCACAGGTGTGGCGCTATGATACAGATGTTGTCCTTGATGGCAACTCACTTTGATGGCAGATCTCAGTTCAGGTACTCAGAATGAAGGAAATCTTGTATACGCAGGTACACCTTGCCGAAGACGCGTATACACGCGGTTTATACGTGCCGAAGTCGCGTATGCGTATACACGCACTTTTATGCACATAAAAGCGCGTACATGATGGGAAACTTATTTTTGGTCCATGGTTGTTAGTCCTTGGAATTTGAACCTTTGATTGTGGACCATGGTATCTCGGCAGAAGAGTTGAACCCAGGTTTTTGGCCCTTGGTATTGGTTTATTATGGTTTTGGACCATGGTATTGAGGAAGGCCTAAAACTATAAAAGAGGAAGTAGATCATGTGGCAAGACATCATCTGAATTATTGAATATCTGATA
The DNA here is from genome assembly GCA_031772625.1 of Pinus tabuliformis. Classification (NCBI taxonomy): domain Eukaryota; kingdom Viridiplantae; phylum Streptophyta; class Pinopsida; order Pinales; family Pinaceae; genus Pinus; species Pinus tabuliformis. The sequence goes on along the minus strand of CM062819.1, from coordinate 1,978,667,807 downwards.
TTGTGATAGATCTGGAATACGGGTGATTGGGTTATGGTGCAGATCTATATCTGAATGAAGGTGGAACCTGAGCGCAAGAAGGATAAGGACAATTGATGGATCTAAATCTCAAGGCTTGAACATTGGTATCTCTGTATGATTTTGATCTGTTATATGTGGCGCACTATTGATCTATAAATCTGGGCTAACTAATGTCTGAATGCTTAAAATAATAAATTATCCTTTATAGATCTGTACGCAGGTTCAGTGAATTGAAGGTGCGTATATACGCGTTTTCTGTGAATGAAAAACGCGTATACGCAGGTTGATTGTGTTACAGAAGTGTATACTCGCAGGTTGATGAACAGTGAAGTAGCGTATATGTCTTGATTTATGATCTAGCTGCTTATGTTTTATTGATGCAGTATTCTGGGTTCAGAATTGGTGTTTGATTACAGTTACTGTGTTCTGGGTTTAGTGGTCAGAGAAGTGCTTAGTTGTTTCAGCTTTTGATTGGTGAAAAGGAGTTTGGGTTATGCAGAAATTCTTGATGTTTGATTAATGTTACTTGTGGATCCAGTCTGAAAATTAATGAAACGAGGTCCCTGAAAGCAAAGAAAAGGTTGCAGCCTTCTGCAGGTAGGAGCCTGCGTACTAGTATCTCAAGCTAGTACAAGAACTAAGGGGGTTGGAGCTCCCTTCCAGGAAAGCTGGAAAACGAGAGAGAGTTGTAGCTCTCTGCAGGTTGCAGCCTGCGTACTGGTAAAGTCTGCTCCAGTACAAGACATTGTAAAGAGAAGTTTCTAATTATAAGAAGATAGAGACGAATTGCAGCAGGGGGTTTTCACCCACATTGGGTTTCCTCCTTATGTCTTGTGTTCTTGTGTGTGACTGTCTTCTGCTCTGTTTCACTGTTTCTGGTACTGTTTATGTGCATCTAAATCACAGATTAATAACTGACATCTGAAAGATAATTCAATTTATAAGTCTGATTTATATACGCATGTTTCTTTATTTGTAGTTGCGTATATACGCGGTTTGTATTAACTGAAGTAGCGTATATTATCTAGAATTTAAAAGGAAATATTTGGCTTGATAATACTGATTCACCCCCCCTCTCAGTATTATTTCCAACAATTGGTATCAGAGCATGTCCTTCAGAGAAGCTTGATCGCTTGAAGGAAGATCATTCATCATGAGCAACTACGAGAGGGAAGCATCAATCAGGCCTCCAATTTTTGATGGGACAAACTTCAATTATTGGAAGGTAAGAGTTACTGCCTATCTTCAATCTCTTGGTATAGAAGTTTGGGATATCATAGATACAGGCTACACTTTTCCTTCAGCTACTCCTACAGATGCGGCCGAGAAGAAGAAATATGAAACAAATGCTAAAGCAGTCAATACTCTGCTAGGATGCTTATCTCAAACAGAATTCGTGAAGGTTATGCAATATAAATCTGCAAAAGAAATATGGGACAAGATTGTCTTGAGCTACGAAGGAGATGAACAGGTAAAGCGTGCTAAACTTCAAACCCTCAGGATTCAATATGAGAATCTCAGAATGTATAATGATGAAAGTGTGGCTAACTATTTCCTTCGGGTAAATGAGATTGTTAATTGCATGAAAAACTTGGGTGAAGAAATAAAAGAGGCTATTGTGGTTGAAAAAGTTCTAAGATCATTATCCCCCAAGTTTGAATCTAAAGTGTCTGCAATAGAAGAAAAAGAAAATCTACGAACTCTTACTATGTCTCAGCTACACGGAATTCTAACTACTTATGAAATGAGGAAATGAGGTCCATCTGACAGGAGAGAAGCTGCCTTCAAGGCTTCAGGCAAAGGAGAGTACTATGAATCAGGACATGGGTCAGAAGAAGAAGAAGAATCAAATTTTGTCAGAAATCTTCAACGGGGTGCTGGACGGTTCAGAGGTAAGTTGCCCTTCAAATGCTTTGCTTGTGGAAGAGTAGGTCACTATGCTGCCAAATGTCCTCATAAGGATAAGATCGACAAGGGTAAGGAACCTATTAGATGGAACAAGAAACAGAACGCAAATAAGAAGAGCTACTACACTCATGAAGACAACGATGGTCTATCAAATAGTGATGAAGATGAACGAGGTAATGACTATAAACTTTTAATGGCCTTTGAAGATGATGACTACATGGATGCTATAGATGTGGATAGCTTTTATGATGAAATTTCTAGACTCAAGACATGTATAGAAGAAAAGAATATGATCATTGATACTCTACAATTTCAAATAGATGAAAAGGAAAAATATCTTGAAAAGTTAGAAGGTGAAATTGTTGGCCTAAGAAAAGAGATTGAGAAAACAAAGGCTATTAATCTTAAATTTGTCAAAGGATCTGAAACTTTGGATGAGATCATCAATGTACAGCGTTCTCCACTAAACAAGACAGGTTTGGGGTATAATGGAGAAACTTCTCAAGCATCCACCTCAAAGAGTTATCTTGATGCAGCAAGAAGAAATGAGCAAAAGCACAATGAAGATCACCAGGTAAAGCATGGACAAATTACATCAAGAACAAACAAAGACTATCAGGTAAACCAGGGGAAATCCTTCTTAAGGGTGAATAAAAGCTGCAACCAGCCACAGGTAAAATCTTCTCAATTTGCTTCAAGAATGGATGACAATAGAGATTACAATCATTTGGCTGGTAGATTTGATAACCGCAGAAGTTTCTTCAATGGACAATGCTTCTCTTGCCATAACTTTGGTCACAAAGTAGCTCAATGTGTTGCATATAAAACAATCATGACTAGAGAAGCTCAAAAACATAAAAGTATGACTGGGATTACAAAAAGGACCTATAACAACTTTTCGGCTCTTGAAAATGAAGTTGAATGTTCTATTTGCAATAACTTTGGTGATGAAGATTCTGAATGCAGGAGCAGGTTTCCGCAGACAAGGGAACAAGCCTGAAGCACAAGAACATGGAGAATAAAGGAACCACAAACAGAAATATGTGGGATAGCCTTTTATGCAGAGGGACAGGAAAATCTATGGTACATTGACACTGGATGTTCGAAGCATATGATAGGTGATAAAGAAAAACTTGAATCATATTCTGCTTTAGAAAAGGGAAAGAAAGTTTCTTTTGGAAATGATACTCCTGCAGCTATAAAAGGAAAAGGCACTGCTCAGTTGAAAGAAAAAGTCAAAGCTGGAAATGTTTTGTATGTTGATGGCTTGAAGCATAATCTTCTAAGTGTCAGTCAGATGTGCGACCAAGGAACTGAAGTAATATTTCGATCAAATGGGTGTTGTGTTCCTGATCTTGGTACAGGGAAAACAGTGATCAAAGGCAGAAGAACTCCAAATAATCTATACATATTTGAAGAAGGACAACAACAATGCTATTTGAGCAAGGATGATGAACACTGGTTATGGCACCGAAGGTTGGGGCATCTAAGCTTTTCACAAATAAGGAAGGCATGCAAATATCAGGCAGTTCGTGGTCTTCCAGATATCAAAATTCTAGACAACGCCATATGCAAATCATGTCAGTTTGGAAAACAAACCAGAACTAACTTTCCGGAGAAGGAAGGATCAGCTAGCATGCCTCTTGAGCTAGTCCATACAGATGTATGTGGTCCTTTTAGGAAAAGGACACCACGAGGAGAAGAATACTTGATATTATTCATTGATGATTTCTATAGGTTTGTTTGGTTAGGACTTATGAAGCACAAAGACGAAGCATTCGAAAAATTCAAATCCTTCAAAGCCTTGGTTGAAAATGAATCAGGTTACAAAATTAAGTGCCTCAGATCCGACAGAGGTGGGGAGTTTACCTCAAATGAATTTTTTGATTTTTGTGAAGAACATGGGATAAGAAGGGAATTCTCCACAGCTAGAACTCCTCAGCAAAATGGAGTGGTAGAAAGGATGAACAAAATAGTGCAACAAATGGCTCGTGCCATGCTTGATGAATCCGGAACTCCCGCAACTTTCTGGGGTGAAGCTGCATATGCTGCGGTTGTTATTCTCAACAAAAAAAATGTCCGAGTGAATAGCACACAAACTCCTCATGAGCTGTGGTATGGTGAGACTCCTTCGGTAAAGCATTTCAAAAATTTTGGGAGCAAATGCTATATTAAGAATACTGATGAGCAGCTTGGCAAACTTGAACCTAGAGCAGATGAAGGCATTCTTCTTGGTTATTCTCCCTACATCAAAGCATATAAGTGTTACAATAAAAGACTTGGAAGAATTGTTGACAGTATTGATGTAGTGGTTGATGAAAAAGGATACATCCCCAGGCAAGTAAATCATGAAAATATCAATGAGGATGAAGACTACTCTCCAAATCAGGCAGATGATGAAGAAGAACCACAAGAGGCACCAGAGGAACAGATAAGGATAGAAGAGAAGACTCCATCCAGATATGTTCAGAAGAATCTTCCAGAATCTCAAATTTTGGGGCAGAAAGAGGCAGGTATACAAACCAGAAGAACAATAGCAGAAGCTTCAAGCTATTTGGCATTGCTCTCTTCCACTGAACCACAAAATGTAAAAGAAGCATGCAAGGATGAGTGTTGGGTTAAGGCAATGGATGAAGAGCTTGAGCAGATCGAAAAGAACAACACTTGGGAGTTGGTTCCTAGACCAAAAGACAAGAATGTCATAGGAACAAAATGGATCTTCAAGAACAAGTTGAATGAAAATGGGGAAGTTATTAGAAACAAGGCCAGACTTGTTTGCAAAGGGTATGCTCAACAAGAAGGAATAGACTTTGAAGAAACTTTTGCTCCTGTTGCTAGACTTGAGGCCATCAGAATGTTCCTTGCCCTCTCTAGCTTTCAAAAATTCAAAGTATTTCAAATGGACGTGAAGTCAGCCTTTTTGAATGGAGACTTAGAAGAAGAAGTGTACATTGAGCAACCAGATGGCTTTATCCTTGGAAATGATCCAAATCTTGTATGAAAACTTAAAAAGGCTCTCTATGGGCTTAAACAAGCTCCAAGGGCTTGGTATTATCGGTTAGACAAATACCTTCATCAACAAGGATTTTCAAAAGGATCAGCAGATAGCAATCTATATATAAAAATTGAAAATAACAAATTGCTAATACTTGTTGTGTATGTAGATGATATTATCTTTGGGAGCAATGAAGAAGCTATGAGTCAAAGCTTTGCCTTGGGGATGCAGAAAGAATTCGAAATGTCATTACTTGGAGAATTGACATATTTTCTTGGATTGAAAATCCAACAAAATGAAGGCGGTATTTTCTTGTCTCAAACCAAGTACCTCAAGCAGATCTTGAAAAAGTATGGCATGGAAGATTCGAAACCAGTATGTACCCCCATGGTTACAGGATGCAGTCTTAGTACAAATGATGAATCAGCAGTAGTGCATCAACCAACCTATAGATCCATGATTGGGAGTTTGCTTTATTTGACAGGTACCCGACCAGATATTATGCATGCAGTGGGAATAGTTGGAAGGTTTCAGGCAAATCCAAAAGAAACTCATCTTCAGGCAGTGAAGAGAATATTCAAGTACCTTCAAGGAACTCAAAACTATGGCTTATGGTATCCTAGAGATACAGATCTCACACTTCATGCTTACACAGATGCAGATTGGGCCGGAAGTGTGGATGACAGAAAGAGCACAAGTGGTGGTGCATTCTTTATGGGTTCCAGATTAGTATCTTGGTTCAGCAAGAAACAGAGTTCGATTGCTTTATCTACAACAGAAGTGGAATATGTGGCTGCTGCATCTTGTTGCACGCAACTCCTTTGGATGATGCAAACCTTGCAGAATTTTCAAATCACTTGTACTCCACCTATCTCTATCTTATGTGATAATACAAGTGCAATAAGCATTTCAAAGAACCCAGTCATGCATTCAAAAACCAAGCACATACCGATCAAGTATCACTTTCTCCGGGAACAAGTGTTGGAACAAAAGGTCAAATTGGAGTATGTTCCTTCTAAGGAACAAGTTGCTGATATACTCACCAAACCACTGCCCAGGGAAACTTTTGAATATCTCAGACAGAAGCTGGGAGTCGTTGATGCTTCATCCTGCTGTTGAAGCTTGTCTGTTCCAAGAAAAGTTGGTGTACGCGAGTTGGATGAGGGGTATCCATGTACATACGCCGATTTATGCAGGTGCAGTGTATATGGAGCTCTGAAGAAAATCAGCAAGGGTAGACTCTGGTTGGAAAGAGTCTAAGATGGGTCTGTCAGAGACCATCAGGCACAGGTTTAGGGGGAGCAGATAATCTTCTAATAATGCATTGTTGGCATTACCTTAGAATCTCTTGGTTCTAGTACTCAAGCTGTTTTGGCTCAGGTGGATCAGCTGCAGAAAGAAGGTCAGAAGGTGAACATGATTGCTGATATATACAGTGATTGTCAGATGCTGCTGATAGTAGTTATCGGTCATAAGTCTTGATATTTCGTCTCTATGTCATGTATATTTGCTTTTCAAGGTCATGTAACGGCCTATTTTTGTTTCCCCACTATGCCTGGGATGATTGTTGTGATATGTTGTCATATGTAATTTTCTGATGTATCCCCACTTGGTTGGGTAATGGCTATATGTATCGAGTCTTTTTGGTGATAGGAAGGTCCTTTATGATGTTTAAGTCATGGTTCTTCTTGAAGAATATCTTTTTGCAGATCTTGCCTACAGTCAGGGGGAGCATGTTCAGCACAGCAGAGCAGAGATATCAGCATGTACTCAGGGGGAGCACAGCCCTTTGCCCTTGATGACAAAGGGGGAGAATGACTTTGAGGATCTTGGGGTTGCCATCAAGTCCAAAGGGGGAGATTGTTGGCATTTTGGCACAGGTGTGGCGCTATGATACAGATGTTGTCCTTGATGGCAACTCACTTTGATGGCAGATCTCAGTTCAGGTACTCAGAATGAAGGAAATCTTGTATACGCAGGTACACCTTGCCGAAGACGCGTATACACGCGGTTTATACGTGCCGAAGTCGCGTATGCGTATACACGCACTTTTATGCACATAAAAGCGCGTACATGATGGGAAACTTATTTTTGGTCCATGGTTGTTAGTCCTTGGAATTTGAACCTTTGATTGTGGACCATGGTATCTCGGCAGAAGAGTTGAACCCAGGTTTTTGGCCCTTGGTATTGGTTTATTATGGTTTTGGACCGTGGTAGTGAGGAAGGCCTAAAACTATAAAAGAGGAAGTAGATCATGTGACAAGACATCATCTGAATTATTGAATATCTGATATTGTGATAGATCTGGAATACGGGTGATTAGGTTATGGTACAGATCTAGATCTGAATGAAGGTGGAACCTGAGCGCAAGAAGGATAAGGACAATTGATGGATCTAAATCTCAAGGCTTGAACATTGGTATCTCTGTATGATTTTGATCTTTTATATGTGGCGCACTCTTGATCTATAAATCTGGGCTAACTAATGTCTGAATGCTTAAAATAATAAATTATCCTTTATAGATCTGTACACAGGTTCAGTGAATTGAAGGTGCGTATATACGCGTTTTCTGTGAATGAAAAACGCGTATACGCAGGTTGATTGTGTTACAGAAGTGTATACTCGCAGGTTGATGAACAGTGAAGTAGCGTATATGTCTTGATTTATGATCTAGCTGCTTCTGTTTTATTGCTGCAGTATTCTGGGTTCAGAATTGGTGTTTGATTACAGTTATTGTGTTCTGGGTTCAGTGGTGAGAGAAGTGCTTAGTTGTTTCAACTTTTGATTGGTGAAAAGGAGTTTGGGTTATGCAGAAATTCTTGATGTTTGATTAATGTTACTTGTGGATCCAGTCTGAAAATTAATGAAACGAGGTCCCTGAAAGTAAAGAGAAGGTTGCAGCCTTCTGCAGGTATGAGCCTGCGTACTAGTATCTCAAGCTAGTACAAGAACTAAGGGGGTTGGAGCTCCCTTCCAGGAAAGCTGGAAAACGAGAGAGAGTTGTAGCTCTCTACAGGTTGCAGCCTGCGTACTGGTAAAGTCTGCTCCAGTACAAGACATTGTAAAGAGAAGTTTCTAATTATAAGAAGATAGAGACGAATTGTAGCAGGGGGTTTTCACCCACATTGGGTTTCCTCCTTATATCTTGTGTTCTTGTGTGTGACTGTCTTCTTCTCTGTTTCACTGTTTCTGGCACTGTTTATGTGCATCTGAATCACAGATTAATAACTGACATCTGAAAGATAATTCAATTTATAAGTCTGATTTATATACGCAGGTTTCTTTATCTGTAGTTGCGTATATACGCGGTTTGTATTAACTGAAGTAGCGTATATCATCTGGAATTTAAAAGGAAATATTTGGCTTGATAATACTGATTCACCCCCCCTCTCAGTATTATTTCCAACAGCAAAGACTGACACTAACACTTTCACTGCCCTAACTAGACTTGAAACAAACCTAAGAGAAACCGCAAGTCTAAGGTCTTGAGGGAAAGGACAGATAAGTTCTCTCACACAAACAGTCCTAAGGCTAGCCCTAACAGAGTGAGAACTCCACACTTCTCTTCCTCATAAAATTTCGCTAATATACCTCTGAAAGGTCGAGTGATTTCAGAGATCAAGCATAGAAAGATTCATTGAGATGTTATGTTTTGGAGGTTAGGAGGAGTCTCTTTTTGTAGTGTGTGATAAGGATAGTTAGGGGACTTTAGATGAACATTGGAGAAAGCCTTTAGAAGGTTTAAATATTATTAATTATCTTGAATTATTTAATTAACATCATTAATGTGTCAACTTAGGACCTATGTAAAGGTATACTTGCCTGTAATGAGGGAATTAGGTTAGTTTAGGGGTTGACTCCACAAAGTATGATGAGGAATCCTTACTTCTCCACTAGACAAAATTATGAACCCTTCTTGTTTCAATTTTGATGCCCACAACTAATGAAATTATGCCCAGTATGGGGTTTTAGCCCATCAACTGGGGTCCCCAACTTCAAATGTGAATATCTCTCAAACCAAGAGGCCTCTCGGGGCGTGCCACATACCAACATAAACAAAATTTCCGAGGATAATGAAATGACATGGATCTCTAAGCCAAACTCAAATAATTTCCTCTTCAAAAACTCTCAACAAGGTCAGGGTATGTCCTCAGACTAGGAAACCAAAACCCTAGGACCTGGGTTTGCCAGTATCCAACACTGGAGCTTCCAACTTGATGTAATCTAAAGAATTAGTAAGAAGCATTCATTATTAATTTTTCTTCAGTGACTGGTGTTTCAATCAAAGTCAAACCCAATAAAACCTCAAGGTTAACATCATTAAAAACACCATCCAACAAGTGCCACGTGGAAGATCCTTGTTGATGTGGCAAGGGCTACGAGGCCAAAAACTTCTAATGGGCATAACTTTCAATCTAGGAGTTAGATGGAGGTAAAATTTATATCGTTGGAAGTCCCTCGACGAGATGAACGCAATAGTGTTGTCCAAAGTAAACTATGCACACTTTGGGGAAATATTAATTTTTTAACCCCATCTTCATAATGAGACCATGGAGTTTGGGTTAATTAAAATTAGCACCTCTCATTTATCCTATTTTAACCGAGTGGGATGGGAGGGAGTGTTACATAGTGGTATCAGAGCATCTAGGTTCAACTCTTGGACTAGATGGGCTTAATACAAATGAAATGAATAATGAAGTTTCTACGTTGGACCTTCAAAGATAAGATTTAGAGTTCTGATACAAAATATGAGAGCACCAAAGTAAAGCACTCAGACTAAATGGTCCTAGGAGGATAATTTTAATACCTCTATTACATTGTGGAATGCCACACTATGTGTTATTTAAAGGATGATTGTTTGTTGAGTGTAAGTGGGGAATTAAACTATGCCAAGTGGCAACCAATCTTGACCAAGCTTAGCACAATCATGGTGATAGAATCTTACAATGGGTTGATAATTCTTCCATCCAAAGATAGGATAGTCTCAACCTAGGCTTAACTTAGTTACAAAAACAAAAATGAAATATAAATATAAAAATGGGCTTGTCTAACTATTGTATGTTTTGACGTTTTTACCAGAATCCAAGGACACAATGTTGAGGACAACAATCCATGTGATTCAAAGAGTGGTCGTTTGCATACAAATGCTAGGCACTGGAGAGCCATTGCATCTATTTTCCAAGATATATGGATTGGGGATGTCGACCTGTCATAAGATGGTATTGGAATTTTGTGTTGCTATTCGCCGGGTGCTTCTCCCTAAATATATTATGTGGATTTCCAATGATTGGATGTAGGGCTTGATGAAAAAGTTTGAATTAATTTATGGGATTCCTAAGGTTGTTGGGGCCATGTACACTACTCATGTTCCTATTATTTCTCAAACCAAAGAACATCCTACTCCATTATATTGTATGGAGTTGTAGATAACACAAGCTCCTTCACTAATATATGCATAGGCTTAGAGGATTCTATGTCTAATGAGTTGGTCCTAAAGAATTTTGATCTTTTCAAGTTGGAAATGAATGGTTTAGCTTATCCACTCTTAGATTGACTTCTAGTTCCATATGTCCAACATAATCTTACGTGGACTCAACATGCTTTCAATTATAAGATAAGCGAGATTCAAAAGATTGTAAAAGATGCGTTTGGTCGATTGAAAGGGAGGTGATGTTGTCTAGAAAAGTGCACTGAGGTGAAGTTTCTTGACTTACCAGTTGTTCTTGGAGCATGTTATGTGCTAGATAATATTTGTGAGAAGCACAATGACGATTTTGATCCAGAGTTGTCATTTGAGCTAGCGGATGATGAGATGTGTCCAGAAATTTGTGTGCAATCTCAGAGTTCTATGAAAGAAAGGGATAAAAAATCCTACAATTTGTTGAATCATGCTCATACTAGCACAAGTTTTCTCTAGACATACTTCCAAAGCCATTTTCTTCTTTTGGGCATATTTATTAGATTCTATTTTCTAAAAATGATATTTATCTTCTAATCATGCTCATGAGCTTGAAGCATCCTAATTACAGATGGGATGAATATATGGTCACTTGTAATTCACGAATATATTGCCCACAATTTTTTGTATCATGCTCATGCCAACACAAGTGTTCTCTAGGCATACATCTAAAACTCTATGTCTTTTTGTTAAGTTATTCCTTCTTGATTCCATGTCAATCTCCTATGCATGGTCTTGAGTCCTCCCACTTCTCCTAAAGCTAGAAGCATCGCATTGAGAGATGGGATGAAGGTAGGGTCACCTTTTGTTGAGCTAGCAAAGCTCATGGCTCAAACATAATTCCATGCTTGTTTGCATTAAGGTTACATGTTTAGATGTTACAAAAAACAACTAGAAGCATCCTAAATAGAGATGGGATGAAAATTATTTGTCAATTTTCCAAGAAATTCTTTTATCTAAAAAATAAACTAGTTAGATACCATATGAAGCTCTATGAAAGTGAGCGTGTTTTGATTCTATTCAATGTTACTTTAATACACACTCGTTTATATATATATATATATATATATATATATATAGATATATCGATTTGCTATTTTTTATGATAAATAGAAGGAATGATTTTATCAAAGCATGTTTTTACCACATTTAATGCTTATAAGTATTTCCTCTCTGAGAATGTAATAATGAAAGAGGAAACCATAACATAATCGCCATGTCCCTTTATTATAAGTTTAGTTTTTCAATTTTTAAAAGGTGCATATATTATGCCTTAATCTTTGTTAATATTAGTGTTTATCTCATGATCTAAAGCAATGCTAAAATATATATTCTCAAATGTATACTTTATCTTTAGATGTGATAATATATATTAGATTATGTAAATCGTAACATAAGTTCTTATTGATAACATTTGGTAGTTTTACTTTGTTGGTCATCTTATATGTCCCCAAAAATGTCCTTAGTCATATCTCATATAAATAAATGCTATGGGATGTCTCCGTCAAGGACATTTGGTTATGTAGATTTTATTATGAGTGTTCCATGTAATTTCAAACCAAAATTCAGGTTTCAATAAGTCATTTGTGTGTTATGGTCATTTTGTTTATTTTTCTTATGATAAATATGTGAAATTTTTTAACATAATTGTTATTGAAGAGTAATTATTTAATTAAGCCTTTATTGGTGAAGAGTTAATTTATTATCAAAACATCACTCCTTAAGTGAAAAATTTTAAACATAATGTTTCTTCATGGGCTATGTCACAAGGTTTGTTGAACTTTAACCTTGAGGTTCGAATTTTGGCGAATCTTAAATTTTTTTTGGAACATAGCTGTTGACCAAGTCCATAGATCAAAACTCATAACTTCATGTCTCAACTGAAATTTGTAATTTATTCTTTCAGTTTCCAAGTTTCCATGTCCATGATAACATTTTTATGTTTATGTTAAGTTCGAAAGAAAATTGGGTAACAGAAACAATAAGGCTTTGGCTTTAATTAAAGGCTGTCCGTATGATATCTGCACCATGATGTGGTTAGACGTTGAACAGATACGGTGGCAATCACCATGAAATTTCACATTGGGTTCACGCGCGTTACTGTCAAGATGCCAACGAGGAGAGGGTAGTTGCTTTGTAATAGGAATTTTCTAAATTGTAAGTGTATGATTTCATTGAAGTTTCTTTAAATTATGTTTGTAGTAATTTTTCTTTTAATTATTTAAATAATTTTAATTTATAATTTAACATAATTTCAATGAAAAAATTGTGTAAATTAATATAAATCGGATAGAAAAAAACAATATTAAAGTTATATTTATAAATTTAAAAAATTTAGACTATTAAAATTATTATTAATTGCATTATTTATGGTATGAGAAATTAGATTATTTATGCTATGAGAAATTAGATGATCATAATTAATATAGAGATTTTTAGAGTGTCTTTTTATAGTTTAGGATATTTTTTTTCCTACATGAGAATTCATGAAGGAGCATCATCCATTATGTCAATGAGACTTGAACCCAAGTGGGGAGGTTCTCATTAACATCACATGGTCTACATTCAATTGATATGAGATTTTAGGAAGATATGTTCTCATTACCATGCCTTCATAAAGTGAATGATTGACGTTTCTAATGAGGTAGGATTTTTTATAAATTTATTTTTGCATTGTCTAATTATTATATATTTTGGAGTTTTGGTTTGAAATCTAACAAAATATTTTTTGGTCAAATTGTCATCTTTTGTTATTTAAAATGAGTCTTTGACTTTATAAATGGATTCAACACCTTAAAAATTTTAAATGAGTCATTGACTTTATATACACCTTAAAAAATCTCCGAGGCACTTGGATTGTAGAGAGTTCACAATTCAAACTTGTAATTCCAACAAATTCACAAATTCTAGCGAAATTCAACCAAAAAATATACCTTGAAAAATTCTAAAATGTGTCACATGAATTCCATCTTAAGAAACGTCTTACACCTAAGTGGAGAAGAGTGGTATCATTTTAAAAAAATCTCAAAAAACATTGTAATAAATTAAATAATAATTTAAATGAAAGTAACATAATTTATATCATTATCTAAAGCTACTATTCTAACTAATTTTACAAAAATATATATTAAAAATGTAGTTTAACTATTTCATATTTTGAAAGTTATTAAGTATGTTTTGGTCATTTTTTTTTCGAACTAATTTGTGAACTCTGCACCATCCAAGTATTCCAGAAATTTAAAAAAATATGTTGACTCTTCACAATTTTAAGACCTATTTTTATCGGTACACACTTTTTAGTAATGCTAAAATTTTTATTATTTATTTTTATTTGAAAAATCAATTCTCACTAATAAATAATTCAATTAAAAATGCTTACTAATTTTTATTGCAAATTTTACTTATTTCCACTTAAATTGAAAAACTTGCCACTATATTAATGTATTATTTCTAAATCAATATTTGACCATATATTAAAAATCTAGATTTTTATGAAATCTAAAGTTTAAATTTATAAAATATATAATATATTAACATTATAAGATTAATCAATATTATATCATTTATATGTATTAAAACTTTAATTATTAAAATTTTTATTCGAAATTATAAACTTAAAAAATGATTATATAATTAATCTAGAAAACAATCCAAAAACAAAATAAATCATTGAAACTTAAAATAAAATCTAAATTTATTATATTAATTAAAACTATTTATATAAAAAATAATTAAACTATTAAACAATGGCACTAAATGTTAATCACATAATCTTATGGATCTAGATTCAAATGAAAATATGGTTGATACGATGTTAAACAACCCATATCAACATTAGGTGAGGTTTACTAGTCACCCTCCTCCGTTAACTCCGTTAACCCCGTTAACCCTGCTACCCTGCGTAGCAGGGTGAGTAACCAAATATTTTTTTTAAACCTAAATAATCAATACTATGTTGTTTAATATTATTTTATTAAAGATAATTTAATATTATCTTTATTTTAAAATAAAAATAACCGATAACTTTCTCACGTTAAGTAACACGACTATGACTATGTTGCTTAACATGGTGATCAAACTTTAAACACAATTAACCAATCTCTGCTAATACCCCGTGCACTCATTTAGCTCTCTTATCTTGTGATGTGGGGACAGTGATTTAGCACTTTACATTGATTAGAGGTGAAAATTACCTCAAAGTCAAATAATATTAAGCATCATATAATATCTTTAATTGGTTGATTATAATTGATTTACTATTTTTTTATAAAAATAATAATAAAGTATTTATTTAATAAATACGATGAAGAAAAGGTAAAATTATTATAATATAATACAATATATTTATCATTAAAACATAATTAAATCTTCATATTTAAATTTAAAAATAAATGTCAAACGAACATTCATGGTTCTTATTTTTCTAGCTACTGCAATATTTTAAATCATTTTAAAGAGCTTTCAATAAACACCACTAACATTTCTTTATGTTTTTTTTTTAATTGTTTGAACGATTTCTATTGATAGCAAAAGATATTACATTGGGAACCCTTCATACCAGCAACTGACCTCGAGGATCATGACTGCCCACTAGGATAAACATAAACATAGCAGAAACTACCGTTAGCAAAAATTTGCAAGATGGGACTACCCTGTTGGAATGCACGAAGGTTGTGGACTATAACAAAGTGTACTAAGATCCTCTAATTTCCTTAGGGATCTGACTGAGTCATACAAAATGCCAAAATTGAAATAACATGGGGTACAAGCAGTAACCTTCGACAATACTAACAAAACAACATAAGGTTACTTACAAAAACAATTTCCTCCCAATCTTAGAGACTAGAATGGATTGCATGGTGGACTTATTAGTCCAAAATGATGACTGGTGAATGAGGAGAAGAGTTTGCATGGGCAGTGTTCAGATGTGGAGCGTTGATGACTGCAACCTCATCCTGATGATCATTAGAGTCAATCTTTGAATCTGAGACCACAAAACGCTCCACTCAATTCAATCTGACCACAATATCATCCAAATTATACTTGATGTCCCTAAAAATTCTCTTAATCTCCTCTTGACCTACAAAGAGCTTGGAGTTGTCAACCTGCTTGTCGCGAATTGCCATGCTGAGTAGTGTTTCCAACTGATGGTGCAAGGTGATAGAATGAAGGAAGTGTAGTCTTCTTCTCTGAAACTTCCCTGGATCGGGAACCCGTTTGAAGTTGTTTCCACCAATCTCTGAATTAGAGAAATATTTACGATCCTCGAACTCCCTGGCTTCCAAAGTAGAATTTCCTTTCTAACCTCGAAAGGAGACGAATTGAAAAAAATTGCCATTGATTCCCACCCGAATACGAATAGATACCTGTGTCTTGAAGAGGATTCCCTAGGAGCACCACCCTTGCAGTTGGGTAATCATTGGCATGGAGCCATATAGGCATAAGACCTGCAAACAAACTACAAGACGGTGGCATTATAAGACTGGATTACCGATTAATGACTAACGATAGGATGATAAAACCCTGCTATGTCGTGAACCGTAGACCCAACTGTAACATTAGAGAGAAGTATATGTGGGCGAAAGAGGATGAATTGAAGCCCACCACAAACCCAAAATAATACCTGCCTAGACTTCCCGAAACCTCAAATTTTATGTGAACCATGAGCTGCTGGAATTAAAAAAACTTGAAATAACAGAGTTTTAGTGAGACCATGACTTTTTTCAAAACCAAATGGAGAAGGTACCAAGGTACCACACTTCACAGACCAACACTTGGAAACTAAATGAAATCCTGGAAGAGTCAGAGGTTTGAGGTGCCGCCAAGGGTAAGATTACCGCCAATTCAAAGGATAGACTAGTCCCTGAGTTGTGTAAAAAGAGAACAAAGAAAATTGAAACATGTTAAGAAAGGAAGACGGTCTAGAAGAGAGCTGGTAACTTGACTGTTAATGGCCACGGGACGCAGTGATACCCAAAACTTTGAAAGACAACAACACAGCCCTACAACTACCAACTGAGGAAATAATAGTGGAAACAAACCTCTAGTGGTTGTAACATGACCTTCTTCTGGCCACCATAGAGAGGATAACGATTAAGCCTTAAAGCCACCACCTTTCCGCCACCTTGAAACTAGGGTGGAGCAAATATAATATATCACAGATGTGATCAATCAAGTATGATGAGTGAGGTGAGCACCATAAACATTCCATAACAAAGGCCAATTGTACTGGTTGAACCATAACTCAACCATCCCAATACGTTGTTGCATGATGAGCTCATAAATGATCTTTTCCCGATTATCAGATAATTCCCCTTCCACAATCAATCTTGCCTGAGAGGGACAATCCATTTCATAACAGACATAAAGAATTACCTTGCCAAAACCATTTTCGTAAACAAAACCCCATCATCTTAGCTATTGGAATTTAATTCAAATGAAATTGGGTATGTGACTCAAGGTATGTGAGTTGTGAAACCGATAGCCATGGGGGCTAGGTGTAGAGTGAGGCTCTATCATTGAGGTTTGCCACTCCATTAACCATACATGAAACCCACATGCAAATTAATGCTTCCATCGGAAAACTAACACCATAGGAAAACCTCATACTAGTTATGTCTCCTGCCGGAATTCCATTACTGTGCATCGCTGGAATAACATTGTTTTATGTTATTTCAAAAAGATTCCAACCCATGTTATCGAAAACAAATTGTTATTATTTTAACCGATCTTTACTAATAGAAAAAAATAAATGGTGGTCCTCTCTGTATGAAATCTCTTTATGTTGAAAAATATTATATGGTTGTATCTTAGAAGCGACATCTGAACTTTGGCATGGATTTCACAATGGTACAACTTGATTAAAGATTCTTTTCTCTGCATATTGGAAGTTTCCCTTGTCTTATCAACATCATATCAATGCTTTTGGTTGGAGACAAAATGAGTATGGTGTCACACCATATGACTTTGGCTAGGGTTTGCTTGATTACATGATTTTTATTACTTATATTTATTTTCTCTTTAACAAGTCTATGGGCATGTTGTCTATGGATGTGAGGTAGTTAACATGTATTTTTATGAAAATAAATTTTAATTTTAATTTTTGATTTATGAATATATTGTTTAGTAGAGATTGGAGGCAAGCTTGTGGTTTTAAATACAAGTACAACACATATATATTTTCAGAGTGTGGTGTATGTGTCATTGAAAATATCTAGAAAATGGCTACTACATTCATTCCAAATTTAGATTAAATTGTTATTGGGTGTCTCTTAGACTACGAGGTCTTGTGGACATCATTAAAAAATAAAGTGGTCCAACGAGGCCACAATTTTGCCCAAAAAATAATCAAAATTTCGGCAAAAATTTTGGGAAATTTGGGTTACAATTGTCAAGCTTCAGGATTTTGGGTGCCTTGGGGGTTTTTGATGGTGCGGAATCCATTTCCACCATAAAAAAACACTTCAAACACTCCTATGGTAATATTTTTTGGAAAAAAAAGAGCCAGCTTTTGGCGAAAAATCACTTTTTAGGCAAAATTGTGGCCTCAATAGACCATAATGATAAACCCCTTCTTTGCAAAGTTATTTTGAAGCATGCTAGAAAATAAAATCAGCAAGTGGGAGGAAGAAAGAGATAAATGTGCTAAAGGGCAAGAAGTTTTTAGACCTAAACATTACATATTTGATCATGGTATAACTTTAAGGCACATCGTTGAAAAAGTTTGGGAGAAAAAGGAAGAAGCATTTTGTTGATTTGTTGAGTTCAGAAAAGCCTTTGACACAATCCCTAGGGATAATATTTGGCACGGAATAGAGAACTTCAGCAAGAATCTCTAAAAGTTTTAGAAGTGATATTGGGGTCAAGCAAGGTTTCCCATTGTCTCCTACCCTTTTTGGTTTATATATTGACAAACTTGAAGAGTGGTTAAAATCACAAGGGGGTGGTAATGTCCATTTGGGTGAGTTTGTTGTAAGGATTCTTTTGTATGTGTATGACCTTATTTTGATTACTAAATAGGCAGTAATAATAACAGCAAATGGCGAGCGAGCGAGTGACGGGGCAAATTGATCAATGGAAATGAAGGAAAGTTTGAAGCACCAAAAAGAGTATAGGGTAACAAAAACAATAAGCTTGCAGGTGGCTTTGGCTTTAATTAAAGGCTGTCCATATGATATCTGCACCATGTTGTGGTTTAGTCAAAAGACAAATTATGAAGTCCCACTATCTTCCGAATTGAATTACGATGCCATGCATATGTGTTTAGAACTGTTGTCATGTCATGTAACATGGCTTCTTGAGCACTCTGCATTGATTAGACGTTGAACAATGCTAAGATGTTATGCAACCTCACGTGTTTCCACTTTAAGAGTGCATAGATACACTGGCAATCACCATGAAATTTCACATTGGGTTCACAAGTTCAACAATGACAAGCTCCACAATTTTTCTCGCTACCCATCCTGATCTTACATATTAGCACAATCGACATCAAATCTCTATTTATGAAAGAAATTATTATTTATTTGTACGAGAGTGGGCATTTTTCAACGTGACAATGGTACACTATTTGGTTAAAGTTTTTTCAATGCATCTTCCTCACCATACTCTTTCACTTTCTCGGTGACTTTTTAATGGTTGAATGTTTTGGCAGTTACATAGGAGTCAAATAGGATGTCTCTTTCCTTCACATTGTTTAGTTTATATATTGATAAGAATGAAGAGTGGATAAAAAATAATTAAGGAGAAGGCATCCAATTAGCAAGATATATGGTGAAATTGTTTTTATATGCAGATGACCTTATCTTTATTGCTAAATCTGCCCTAGGTTTGAGAAAACACTTGAAATCTCTTGAACTCTTTTGCCAAGATGTGGGAATGCAAGTAAATACCAGCAAAACTAAAGTCACGATTTTCTCTCAAAAAAAAGAAACAACATGTTACTTTTCTCTTTGACGGCAACCCCTTGGAGGTTGTAAATGAGTACAAATATCTAGGAATTGAGTTCCACTACAGGCTCAGCTAGGAGACATGGATCAAATAGAATCCAGGGAGGGTGCAAATATTCCTACCTTCTTCAGAACAAGTGTAGACAAGCAGAATTATGGGATTGGAAGACTAAGAAAACCCTCTGGCTTATTAGTGGTGCCAGTGATCTTCTAAGGTTGTGAGATATGGGGGAGTGACATGTCAAGCCCAAAACGGCAGCAAATAGAAAGAATCCAAAAGCATCTAATCACAAGTAGCCTCAAATTCAAATCAATAGTTCCATATGATATACTTTCAGCTCAGGTTGGTATGTTTCCAATTGGGGCTTCAATGATAATTCATTTGCTAAGTTACCTAAAAAAGGTTGAAAATATGGATAAGCAACCAATGACCCAAGTTGGTTGTCAAAGAAGAGCTAAGTCGACGAAAAAAGACATGGATGAAGAAAAATAAAAAGTGGTTGGGCAAATGGGACATAAATCTACATGAATGTCCTCACACTAAGGAGGAGATAAAAAAGTGGGTGTTATAAAAACTCATCACTGCCATGTGGATAAAACAAGTAGGCAGGAAAAAAAAACAACATATTATGTCAAAGAATTTAACCCTGTGTGGAAGCATGATGATAAAGAGTATTTGAGTTCCACAATCAAGGGAAAAGATAAAATATTAATTGTGCAACTGAGGACTAGTTCCCATCATCTAAGATGTGAAACTGGTAGATGAGCGACCCCTAAAGAAGAGTGGGGAGAACAAACTTGCATTTTTTGCAACACAGGGGTGGTAGAAATAGAATGGAATTTTATCAAAGAATGTGCAACGTATGAAGGTATTCGTCATCATTTTGATAACAATATAAAGGTGAACAACCTCAATGAGATTTTTTAGGAGGAAAGACTTCAAAACATAGCGAATTTCTTACTCCATATTCATAACAGCATAATTAGCGTGGAAAAGAATCTGAATATGTTTTAAGTTGTTAGTTGGTGGTCCCTTAGACCATGGGGTTTCATGGATGTCATTAAAAAATATTCATTCATTCATTAATAGCACAGTTGAGGACCGGGTCTCATCATCTCAATTTGAAACTAGTAGATGGACAACTCCAAAGGAAGAGTGTTAAGAAATAATCAACATCTTTTGTAGGAAATGAGAGGTTGAAACATAATGGCACTACATCATGGATTGTCCCACTTATGAGGATATCCATAATTAGTTTGAAAGCATTATGAAGGTAGATAGCTTGAACAAGTTGTTTGAGGAAGCGATACTTATCAAAACTGCAAGCTTCTTGGTCAAGATTCATGACAAGATAGTAAGCTTAGAGAAAATTTTGAAGTTGTGATGTGTATAGAGTCCTAGGTCTCTTAGACCGCTTGGTCTTGTGGACATAATCAAAATCACTTCTACTATAATAATATTATGAAAATGAAGTTGTTTTTGTAATAGGAATTTTCAAAATTATAAGTGTTTGATTTCATCGAAATTTCTTTAAATTATGCTTGGTAGTGATTTTTTTTCTTCTAATTAATTAAAAAATAATAATGTATAAATGTAATATAATTTAAATGAAAATTTTGTATAAATTATTATATATCAATATTAATGGTATTACGATTTTGATAACTACATTGATGCAAGGAAAACTAGATGATCTTTATTAATTATGTCGTAAGGTGTTCCCTCTTAAATGAACTTCCCTATGGTCTTAGCTATCTTCAATATGAGCCATTGGATCAAGTGTTAGACGATTGAAATATTTTTATCCATTGATCAATCGAATAAACTTTCAACTAATGCCTTAATTTACTCACCTCAAGTAACTCACTCATTTATTCATTTATTTTTCCGGTTCGACAATTGCATCCCACCCGCTGAAATGAACTATCAGGAAATTAGTTAAGTTTCGGTTGAAATGAACTATCATCAGACTCATTAGGTTTTCGTTGCGTTGCTTTAACACTTAAGCTCATGGGAAATCTAACCCCCGAGGTGAGTGTGGGAAATGCCCAGCCTCTGAGTTCAGCCGGCTACCTAGATTTACCTCTCAAGCTCATGGTGACTCTAACCCCTGAGGTAATTGTGGGAAATGCCCAGCCTCCTTCCTCTATTGGTGGTGCTTCCGAAGCCCTCATCACAATCTGCCAACTTCATTCGATTCTGCGCCCAATTTGCATCTCTTCTCTAGCAGTTGTCAATGGCGTTGGAGCTGCTGCTTGCAGAGAAAGATAGGGAGGCTTGCAACAACACCAAAATCATAGCTAATAACATCCAATACAAAGAGACCAATTGGATAGAGTTGATCTCTTTGCCTATGATTGAAAAAAATGTTTCTATAGGTCATCTCTCATGCCCTCCATCATTCCCTTCTTGGCCTACATGTTCTTTTGAGATCCTTAGGCTTTGTTACTTTAAACGAGTTTTGTTATAGAATGATCCAAAATTATTTGGATCATTCTAAAATGATTCAAAATTGCTTTAAGTGAATAGATTGTCCAAAAATATTAAATGTGTAAGTTTTTTTTATGGTTTTTTTTAGTTTTTTGTAAAGTTTTTTTTCCCGTAGTTGGTGTTTTGTCTATTTTTCAATAGTGTTTTTTGATTATTTGTTATTGACTAATGAGTTGAAATTGAATTACATTTGCAGGTTTCCATAGATTTTATTTTTATTTTTCACATTAACTGAAAGAGTACAAGATTTACAATCATTTCTCTTTAGTTGGTGTTTTGTCTATCTTCCAATAGTGTTTGTCGATTATCCTTTATTAACTAATGAATTGAAATTGAATTTAATCAATCTGTTATAAAAATTGTTATTGCATTTTTTTTTCTTCTCCATATATATATTTTTCTTATATTTAATATTGTAGTTCACTTTTATGTAATTAATTCTTACATTTACTTTAATGTTTACTTTAATAGACTTATTATACAGATGGATGTTATAGAGATATTGCACCAAATGGAAACATTTGGTTATACCACTTTCAAACAACATAACTTTATCATTATTATTTAAAATTAAATGCATATTCCATAGGCCATGAATCTGCTTGTATATGTCAGTCTTTTTCTTATATTTAATATTGTAGTTCACTTTATGTAATTAATTCTTACATTTACTTTAATGGACTTATCATACATATGGATGTTATAGAGATATTGCACCAAATCGAAACATTCCGTTATTGGGTTATACCACTTTCAAACAACATAACTTTACCACTATTATTTAAAATTAAATGTATATTCCATATGTCATGACTCTCCTTGTATCTATCAGTTTTTTTCTTATATATATATGTTGCAACGTTTCTTTTGCAACATCTGGTGCAATTGCTAGTATAGAGATTTTTGGAAGATATGGCATGTTGTCATTACCATAGTTTTATAAAGTGAATGATTGGAATTTTTAATGAGTTAGGTTTTTTTATTAATTTATTTTGATATTGTCTAATTATTATATATTTTGGAGTTTTTGATTTAAATCTAATAAAATATTTTTGGGTCGAATTGTGATCCTTTGTTATTTAAAATGAGATTTTTACTTTAAATATAAATTCAACATTTTAAAAAATATGTAGAGCACTTGAATTGTGGAGAGTTTACAACTTTAACATGTAGTTCTAACAAATCCCTAAAATATTATGGAAAAATTCAACCAAAAAATATAACTTAAGAAGCTCTAAAACATATAACATGAATTCTATGATGAAGAAACTTCTTACACCTAAGTGAAGAAGAATGGTATCATTTAAAAAAAATCACAAAATGGATTACAAACAAATTAAATATAAATTTAATTAAAGGTAACATAATTTATATTATTATCTAGAGCTTTTGTAAATATATTATTCTAATTGATTTTAGAGCTTTGTAAATATATTAGTTTAATTGATTTTACAAAAATATATGTTAAAGATGTAGTTTAACTATTTTATATTTTGAAAGTTTTTAATTCATTTTTTTTGTGAACTCTGCACAATCAAATATTTTGGAAGTATATTTGTGAACTCTGCATAATCCAAATATTCCAGAAATTAAAAAGAATAATAATAACCATTCACAATTTTAATGATCAGTTTTATCAATAATACATACTTTCTTTATACTAAAAATTATTATTTATTTTTATGTGAAAAGACCAATCTCAATAATAAACAATTCAATTAAAAATACTTATAAATCTCACCTATTGCAAATTTTACCAATTTCCACTTAAATTGAAAACCTTACAACTATATGAAATTTGTATCAATATTTGACAATATATTAAAAACCATGATTTTCATGTTTAAATTTTCAATTTATATATTGTATATTGTATATCAGATGATTGATTGAGATGAATCAATGTTCTATCATTTTCATATTTGTTTTTTATATATTTATTAAAGTTTTATCATTTTTATATATGTTTTTTTATATATTTATTAAAGTTTTAATTGTTAAAGTTTTTGAATAAAATTATTTTGTTATAATATTTTCATGGTTTAAAATTATATTTTTAAAATAATTAATATATATATGCTTGTTTAATTCTAGACAAATAAGATTGGAAATAAACAGTAACTTTTCAAAAAATGTCACTTATAAACTATGCCTATAGTCTCACTTATATCAATCCACCTTACAACATTCGGTGAGGTTCACTATAAGAGTCATTAATATTATCACTTATAAAGAATGTCTATAATCTCACTCATATCAACCCACCTTACAACATTTGGTGAAGTTCATTGTAACAAAGTGATTAATATTTCCTATAACCTTATGCTCTTTGTTCACATAGCAAGGTGATTATTATTTCCAATAACTATATGCTCTTTCTAAACATAAATAATCAATACAATGTTGTTTGATAAAGTGATTAATGTTACTCTTATTAATGATAATTAATATTATTTTTATTTTAAAATACAAATAGCCTATAACTTAACATAATTACATTGTCAAACATGCTAATCAATGTTTAAACATAATTAAGCAATTTCTACCATCATTTAATTTAGCTCTGTTATTATGTGATGTGGTGCAAGTGATTGAGAACACTACATAAGTCAGAGGTAAAAATTACTTAAAAGTTTAAGTGAATAATTGATTTATTATTTTTCCATTTTCTTTTACACTATGGGAAAACCTATCATAACTTAGTGGTCAAACCAACAACAAAGACAACTATTTCTGGCTGCTAACGACAAATACAAACGCCGTAGTCTAACTAGCCGGAGGAATTAACCAGAAAGTTATGGAAATTCCCGTCATATTTAGAGAAAATCCGGCAAGGATTTTTGTAAATCCAAGTTATAGTTGTTAAACTTCAAAATTTTAGGTGGCCTAGACGTTTTTGATGGTGTTGAATCCATTTCCACCATCAAAAACACGATTCAAACACTGCCTCTACAAGATTTTTTGAATTTTTTTTATCCAGATTCCAACCACTTTTAACTTTCCAGCTGATTATTTTTTAATGTTATCTATAAAATAAAAATAATAAAATATTTAATAAATAAACTAAAATTAAAATAAAATTATTATAATATAATATTTACCATTAAAACATTGATTAGATCCCTACATTTCCGCACTTCTTATTTCTCTGCTCACCTACTACAATGTTTTAAGCTGTACGGAAGAGCCTTCAGCAAAGATGCCAAAGGACCCATGCATCTTTTCCTACCACCGACATCGCTTTATGTTATTTCAAAGAGCTTTCAACCGAGGTTAAACAGATCATTATTTCAACCTATCTTTACAATTCTAAACAAATAAATGAATGGTGGTCCCCTCTCTATGAAATCTCATTCATGTTAAAAGATATTATTTGTGCCCTCGTCTTATCAACATCATATCAATGACCTCGTCTTATCAACATCATATCAATGCTTTTGGTGGGACACAAAATAAGTAGGGTGGTAATTAATATGACTTTTCTAGTACTGTGCGAGACAGCTGGTGTAGTTGTCGTTTTTCTCATGCCTTTCCACGCACGACCAACGATGCTGCTGCGAAAAGACGCGCCTCTGCGGTCACGTCGCTGGTGACAGTGGAGATAAATTCCACGCGTTTTCTACATTTGTTTATTATCTTTAAACAATAATGCGACTTTTTGGAGATTCTGGTCACAGAATCCGGCAGAAGAAATTGAGGTTAAATCTTGATTTGTTGCAGTTAAAATGGTTTTTTAACTGCATATTTGGATTCAGCACCCTGAAAAACCCCTGGGAAGCTTTCATTGTGCAAAAACCCCTGAAAAACTTACGATTCCAATAAATTCCTGCCGGATTTCGACCGGAAAAACCCGCCGGAAAGACTTTCAAAAAATCGCATTATAGACAACTGCAAAGATAATGGTGCATTGACCTGACTTTGCGTCACTGCTTTTCATTCATGGAATATTTTTTTATTGGGTTTTTCAATTTTCTTTATGCAAGTTGGAAGGCGTTGGTTTCGGATACGAGGGTAACGTAGGGTAATTACGAATGAAATCATTAATAAATATATTATTTTTATTTTTAAAAATATAATTATCAGAGAAGTTTATTATTGAATAGAGTTTTTATAATTTTAATTTAATCAATTTATTTGTATTTAGAGTTATAAGTGTAAAATTAAGATGAATTTAAATTGGGCATTTTATAATAGTTTTTTTATTTTTAAGTAAGTTTCATCATAACAAATACCATGGCTTATGCAATATTATGGCTTGTAAACTATTATTGGTAAACTCATCAAATTACAAATTCAAATTAGGAATGCGGAATCGTCTTCCCAGAACAATAAAATGGTGACATATAAAGAGAATATTCCAATAACTATTGGTGTACAAGGAAATAGATCATCATTATGTATCATGACATTTTCATGAATGACTTACAATTTCATGGGAAGCTTCACAACGTTCACACTTGCACTTCCACATGAAAGGTCAATAATTGGATTATCAGATCAATAAAATAAGTTATAGTTGATGGATGTACTTTCTTACACCTGCTTTATTGCTAGTCAGCACTCTCGCATGACTTTTGAAACTAAAATCATTCATACAAAGACTCTGTGTGTTACACATACCTATACACATATACGCTAATGGATTGCCCAACAATTGGAAAAAGAATATAAAAATATTAGTTAACAACACCCAATATCAATATATACATGAATTGTGTAGAATCTAGAATATTTTGGTTTGAGTATTTCTGAAAACAATTATACCTCTTTAATGTGATTCATATGTTGCTTTCAAACTAATATTTTCTCCCAAAATAGAAGATAAGATGTGGGTTGTCCCATTGGATTTTGAATGAGCATAAGCAATACTGTAACAAGGAGTGAGGTAGCAGGCAGGCAATTAGATCGATTAATGGAAACCAAGTTTCAAACTCTGAAAGGGAGTATGGACCAGAGGAAAGTGAGCACAAGATTGAGGTCCAATACCCAATATCATACAAGTTATGACACCTCGCGCAGGCGTTTAGAACTATTTTATTCAGAAGAAAAAAGCATTGTATTCATTCATAGAAATAAAACATTACATATATATAGAACCAGTAGATTCATGGATTTTATGTAAACTTTAGAGCGATTTTAGTCGGGTCAGTCTATCAGAGGTTCAAAAAACTAAAACAATTACGGGTAGTTTCTTCATAATGGCCCATTGGTACAGACCTGTATCATTCACAACAGAGATTCAAAAAAGATAAAAGGTGCAACATGTAAACTAGGCAGACATGTTATCCGAGTAATGGAATCTCCCCAGCATCATGCTAGGTTTCCTTCATTTTGATATTCACATGGAAGCCATCTAGCACCTCTTGCACTCCAAGCTTGGATAATCTGTCCACCTCCATATTGAAATTTTTGCATATGTGTTGTATGGAAGATTTTTTAAGGGAGCGCCATATTGTCTTGATCTGTTTTAGCCAGCCCTATAGAGAGGACTTGTGGATAGTGGATTTTTCTCCCGCATAGTCAATTACTACCTTTGAGTCTCCAAATACATGAATGGTTTGTATGTATAGGAAGTGGGTGAACCACAGAAGCCCCCATAGTGCCATTACCTCTGCCTTAGTGTTAGTGCCCAATCCTGCCCCCCAGTGAACATGGTATAACAATTCCGGATGGATGTATAAGATGAAACCACATCCACAATTTCGGTCCTGTGTTTCTCCATCGAAATAGCCCGTCGGATAGTCAATCTTAGGATTTGTATGTGATCGGGAAGGCTTTTGAATGGATACACTTTGTAAGGCTGCCTCGATCTTGTTTAATATTTTCATCAACACATATGTCCCCAGTTCTCTGTGGTTGTTGTATATTATGTTGTTCTGCCACTTCCATATCTCCCACATGAAAATAGCAGGGATGAGGCGTCGTAAGCCATGTTGGTTGCTCCACCATATCAGCCAGTTTTCAATGTCTCCAAGAAGTGGTACCAAGAAAGCAATTTTGTTTTCCAAATATTGCCAGAGTATTGAGACCTCCGAACATGTTATGAAAAGGTGTAAATTATCCTCTGCTGCCCTCCCGCATAGAACATAGTATCCAGGGCCAGACCAATTTCACTTCTAAAGATTTTCCCAGGTCAAATTTTTATTCTTCCATACAAGCCAAAGAAAAATGGAGATTTTAATGGGGAGGTGAGGACTCCAAAATTTGGCAAACCAACCACCCCCCAGATGTTTTGTTTGCAAACAACAGAGTCTGTTGTAAGTATCCGCAACCTCAATATTATCTTTTGTCATTTTACCTTCCCAGGCAATTGTGTCACGTTCCTCTTCACGGTAGATTCCTGATAGTCTCATATGAATCCGGATGTTATCCCAGTCAGTCACGACAATTCCCATTAGGTTCAAGTCGGATGTTTTTTTCCATATTGGGCAGTTATTAACCCAGATAGCAATGAGTTGGTGCCAAAAGAAAATACCTTGACAATTTAGGCACTAAATGATGGAATCTGGGAAAGGGTCTATATCCACCAGTCCCCAAATGTGGTTGCGGCCAATAATGATATGATGTCCAGTGCCAAGTCGCCATGTAAACATCCTGAGAAATGTATTCCCCGATCTTTGTGAAACTACGCCAAATGGCAGAGCCAGATGTTTGTCCAATTCGGCCCAGGCGCATCCATACTTTGAAATCAATGTTTTTCAAGTATTTTTTATTAATAACTTGACACCAAATGCCAATGTCGAAGATCCCATGCCATATGGATTTTAGGAGGAGAATGTGCCCAAATCGCCGCAAATCGAGGATGCCCCATCAGCCCATCGTCTTTGGCAGAATGATGTGATTCGGCTTCGAGAGGTGGTATTTTTGCTTTTGTCTCATGCCAGACCAGATAAAATGTGCAGTAATTCCATCAAGCTTCTTAATGATGGATGAAGGCAACTGGAATAATTTTTCCCAGTAGACGCTAAGTTGCATTATCACTACTTGTACAAGTGAGAAACGCCCTCCCATGGAGAGACATATGAATTCCCAACTGAAAATTTTCCGAAAATATCTGTCAACCAACCATTGCCAGTCAAAGATCCTCTACTTACAAGGCTCTAAATGAAAACCAAGGTATTTTAAACCAACATAAATACATTCAGAAGCAATACCAAACAAATTAGCAATAATATCAGTAGTCTTAGAAATCCCCAGTGCATGCATAATGACCGATTTGCTTTGATTCATTTTGATACCAGTAGCATTTGAAAATCTATAAAAAATTTGAAATAAGTGGAGCCATGCAAACCTGTTTAGGAGCCCCATTATAAGCACATCATCCACAAAAAAGTTGTGGGAGATCCGAATATTTCTCCCAATTTTAAGAGGAAGAAAATGTCCAGTGGCAACAACATCTGATATGTGTAAACTCAAACCATCCAAAACAAGTATGAATAAGAGGGGCGATAATGAACATCCCTGTCTAAGGCCCCTACCCGCCTTGAAATAAGTTGTCAAATATCCATTGATGATTATAGCAAACAAAACGTTTGTGACACATGCCATGATCCATTCAATGGAAGGGGGTTGTATACCAATTTTATGGAGGACCAATCTCAGGTAACCCTAGTCCAGGCAGTCGAAGGCTTTTTTGATGTCCACCTTCATAATAACAACCTCGAGTTTCTTAGAGTGGATGGAATGTAAACATTCTTGAGCCGTGGCAACAACATCAAGGATCTAGCAATGTTTGAGAAACCCAAATTGTTGTGGGGAGATGAATGACGATAGGATGGGATTCAGGCGGTTGGCAATAGAATTAGAGATGATTTTATAGACAAGGTTACAGAGAGAAATGGGTTAGAAGTTATAGAAGGTGTGAGTGATGGGCTTTTTCAGAATGAGGGCGATATAAGTGGAGTTTAGATGGGGGTGGACAGTGCCCAGAACTTGGGATTCCTCGACGAGGTTAACTAGGTTTGACTAAAACAGATCAAAAAAATGAGTAAATAATTCAACGGTCCAACCGTCTGGTCCGAGGTTCTTGTCACCATGAAAAGAGAGAAGGACATCATGTATTTCCTCCGCAGAAACGGGTTTAAAAATACCTCGATTCGCTTCCTCCTCGAACATTTTTGGGTAGTGCATAATATCCCACAGTAAATCCTCCGGGCAGTTCGGGGGTATGTGGTCGTAGGCCGATTGAAAAAAGGTCAATGCAACCCCACTGATGTCTTCTTGTGATAGATACTGGGTTCCATATGCGTCATATATCTCCCAGATAGAGTTCTTTTGACGACGAAAATTTGCAAAACAATGAAAAAACTTAGTATTGCGGTCACCCTCCCTAACCCATATGGCTCTACTTTTCAGCTTCCAAGTCGTTTCCCTTTGGAGCAAGATTTCAAATCTTTCTCAAGAATCTAAATGCGGGATTGGATGTTCTGTGGAAGCGAATGACCAGTCAATAGTGGGCAGATTGATTCCAGCTCAATTTCAATATCCGCAAGTTCTTTTCTTAGATGTCTCTTCTTATCAATCTCCCATTTCTTAGTTGCCTATCACAGGGTCCTTAATTTGTCCATAAACGGCCCCATATTTGATGGGAGCAACAAGTCGTATTGTGCCATATGATTTTGACCAGTTCAGTGTAGGATGGGTCTTCTAACTAGATCCAGTTAAATTTGAAAGGTAGCCCTCATATGATATCCCTTTGACGTCAGTGTAGAATGATAGGACGATGATCGGAAATATGGCAGCTGATAATGTCAAAAGTGACCAACCCAAGCCTGTCAATGAGCATATCATGCAAGAGAAACCTATCAAGCCGCTTCGCGATGTAAGAATCCCCTGACCGACCATTATCCCAAGTAGGAGATATTTGAAGGGCAGATGTCAACAAAGTTATGGTCCATGATTATGGCTTTTATTGAATCTGCCATGGCATCCCCACGACATGAGCGACCCCAATTTTCATGTTCCAAATGTATAGTTTAGGTCCCCGCTAGAATGAGGGATGTTAGATTCAGCAACTCTTACGCAACCAACCGCTGCCAAAAAAGCTCCCTGTCATGGTATCATGCATAGATATTGAGAATGTGTATACAAACCAAGAGGCCACATTTACCCTCGGCAAGTAGAATACCGACAAAACATGAGAATGCCCGCAGTCTGACCCTGTTAGGATCCCGATAGCAATCAGTCCCCTTGAGTGTCCATTGGCATCAATGACCGCCATGTGCCATTCAGGAAATATTCTATGAAAATATCCAATCGCTTGGGGAGCAGGATGCATTGTTTATTGTAAGAGTATAATGAATGGGCCATTTGTGGTGAATAATTCCTGCAGAGCTAGAAATTTGGGAGCGGCTCCAAGACCTCGCATGTTTAGCGAAAGGATAAAAGTCATGTTTGTCCTGGAGTGGGTGGTCGTATGCCAAGGGCCCGAGGAATGGTATCAGCAATGGGGACGTCAATAAGGGAGTGTGCGTCCATAGGGCAGAAAGCGGGGGGTTTACATGGACGACCACGAAAGTGTCAGTTATCACGTAGCTTTTTCTCCCTGATAGTAATGTTTCCAGCGAATGTAGAGCTAATGCGGGGTGATGGAGGACCTGGTAGTTTGTGGATGGTGAGGGAACGAAGGTCCAAGGTTTTCCTCTGAAGAAGAAAATGAAGGTCGCTATCCATCGAGTTTGTGGGAGATTCTATCAAAGAGTGTGGGGTAGTAGGGGTAGATATAATAGGCAGGTCAGTAGTCGGAATAGGGAAAGAAGCATGTTAGGGGGGGTTTCCTGGATGTAGAAGATGTGTGTGGCTGATAGGGGGTCACTGTGAGTAGGTTGTGGTGGAGCGTTAGGTGGCGGGGATGGGAAGTCTTGAGTAGGCTTAGAATGCTCGAAGGAAAAGGTGTCAGTGGGGGGGTCTAGGCCATCGGAGGGTGAGGTGGAAGGTATAAGAACGTGAGCAAACTACGGGGGATGTTCCATAGAATAATGCGAAGGAATACCAGGTGGGTGATGTGGAGGAATACCTGAGTGAGGTGGAGTGTCGTTGCCGCGAGAAGGAATCTCGAATCCGCCATATGATGAATTGTCTGCACCATGGAATATATCCCAATGCCATTTCCCTTGTCGAGACCTGTGAGCAGTCGAAGGTCTAGAGCTCCATCAACGAGGATAGTGAGCCAAAGGATGTCCAGTACGATGGCAATTTAGGCAGTGGAAAGGGACACCCCAGTAGTCAAGACACTGAATAAGATTTGTATTGTTCCAGCAAATAGTAATATGATCTGGAAAACCGCCTCGATAATTATTTTCAATAAGGCTCCAAGCTACATGCTTGTTTGGTGCCCCTAGACAGCGGGGATCCACATATACGAATTTTCCAATGGCGTCCCCAATATCTTGAAAAACCCTTGGCGACCAAAATTCAATGGAGAGTCCCGACAATTTAACCTAGATAAGATTGTTTTGTGGAGTATCTCTTAAAGGGTTAAAGCCGATATACCAAGAGTATAATGCAAGAAAACTACGACCTTTAACCCAACGAATGGAATTAATCTTCTCGAGGTCCTCCTGGCATAGGAAATGGAAACTGTACCATCCATTTAGCAATCTAACCATCGTCGGTATGTAGTCCAGTAAAATATGCCATTTTGAATGTAGCCAAGCCCTCATTGTCTAAATCTTCCATTTCAGCTAAGTGCCATTTCCCGACCAAAGCTCGTTTTTGAAGGCTTATTACTCTGTCGGATAGCACATCATATCCACAAGCCAGTTTTGGAGCAGGTTCAGTGATTTTTATGGCTCGGGTAGGGTGGCGAGCACGAGTAATATGATGTGGTTGCGGCTGCGTTGATTAGGCATTAAGTAGTGTTGTGTTTAACAATATTGTTATGAGTTGTTTTTAGTATGATTTTTTGGATTTTCTGGTGTTGGAATTTGGTGGAAATTTTGGTAGATAAGGGATAAAAGTTGTAGTTTGACTTTGATTGTGTAGGCGTTACCCATAAAATTTGTAATTTCAATTAATTCTTGTCGGATTTTAGCGAAATTCGACGAGAAAAACTCACCAGAAAAAGACTTCAAAAAAATCTGACTAAAGACAATTCTCATTATTATCCAATAATCTCATTATTATCAAATAATATGATTGTTATCAAGTAATATGGTATGGCTACGTTGATTAGGCATTGAGCAGTGTTGCGATGTGACGTCAACGTTTCCACTGAGCAACCAAAAACAGTGCATGATTCTGCGGAACTCCATGTGCATGAAGAGGTGAAGTCGCCCTATGGATACGAACTTTTAAAAGTGAAGATGCCAAACGACTGTTCCGCGCTTCTTCTTTCTCGGTAATGTCGCCTTATATGTACGCACTTTTAAAAGTGAAAATGTCAAACGACTGTTGTCCCAGTGGAATTTGGATGAACATAAGCAATACTGTAACAAGTGGTGAGGTAGCAGGCAAGCAATCAGATTGATTGATGGAAACCAAGTTTGAAGCTCTGAAA
The DNA here is from genome assembly GCA_031772625.1 of Pinus tabuliformis. Lineage (NCBI taxonomy): Eukaryota > Viridiplantae > Streptophyta > Pinopsida > Pinales > Pinaceae > Pinus > Pinus tabuliformis. The sequence continues at coordinate 1,978,634,489 of CM062819.1, read as the reverse complement.
GGGAGTAGGGAGAAAAGTGAGCACAAGATTGAGGTCCAAGTTATGACACCTGGCGCAGGCGTTTAGCGCTATTGTTATCAAGTAATATGATGTGGTTGCGTTGATTAGGCATTAAGCAGTGTTGCGATGTGACGTCGACATTTCCACTTAACAACCAAAAACCGTGCATGATTTTGCCGAACACAATGTGCCCCAGATGTCATCATGAACAAAGATGAAACATGGAGCATGGAAATTCCAAATGTCATCATGAACAAAGATGAAACATCCTTAGATGAATCATTAAAAGTATACCATGATTGAGTTTAATTTTTGAAAAGCTACAATAAGTTTTTTTTTCAAATTCAATATACAAAATACTTTTAAAATATTGCAATAAAATCTTTATACTCATCCACACCAATTGTTTTTTATCATATTGTTCTCCATAATATCCATTTAAATGAATGAGAGTTAATTGCACATCCCAAAACTCTTAAAAGGTTGGAATAATTCTTTCATATTTTTCACTACCAATTATTATCATTGCATCTTGAAAACAAGAAGAAAACTTTATGTTCCAGTTGTTGGAAGTAATGCTTCCATGTCATATGTAATTGCCATTGTGAGTTCCCAAGCACCAGTCTAGAAGTTGTTGATTCTTATATAACGAGTTAGAGTAATGATCTAGATGTGTCGAAGTTAGTGTGTTTTGTCCTATATATGTAACTGTTGTGATGAATAATATCATAGTGTGATCTCTGCTGTGCTCAATCTCTATCTGCTCATCTCTCAATTTCTATCATGGTATCAAAGTCTGTTCTGGCCTGACTCCTTCACGGGAGGGCCAGGAAGATGTGAGAGAGTCTTGAGTTTAATTATTCTATGTAAATAGATTAGTTGAGTGTTTGATTTTATGTATTTCCTGTGTGTTGTGTATTTCATTGTGTTAAGATGCTATAATTTGTTTGTTTGGTAGCAGAGTTGTGGGGATTTATTTATTTATTGGTTTGAATCAAATTTGTTGAGAAAAAAAGATCCAATGTTATATGACCAGATTTAAAGTTTTGGAGCGATTGTGCCATATGACACTAAACAACGACGAAATTTGGATCTGAGATCCAATACGGTTATCCGTATCTGTCAAACAAGAATTTTCGTCTAATCTCATTTAACGCAGAGAGGAGGGGAAACTAAGGTGCATGGCCACATCTTTGACCCTACATTTATAGGTATGTTGTAACAACCTCCTCCCACATCTACCCAATTAGCCGACCAATAGAGGTAAACATGCAACGAGAGGCTATTATGGTTGGATTCAACCTCCTATGTGACCTTAAGTAAGTGGAATCGATGAACACATAACACAAAGACCTTCCACATCAGCTACAGGACCCTAAGAACCATGCCAACACTTCACGCAGCTTGCCCCTAGGTCCCACTAAATTTTTTCTCAAATTAACCCTCATTCGCTCTCATGCTATAGGCATGACAACGTCCAAGGACCTTCAATTTCTCTCACAGGCTTGTCTGCTAGTGTCCAGAGACTCTTTTTGTCAGTGCTATGCTAGCATCCCCGAGATTTGAGCCAGTTTTTCAGGCCCAGAGCCCAGGTCGTTGCCCTTAATTACATGACATTTTCAAAATCATACAATTACAAGTAAACAATAATGCTAGAGAAAATACTTAAACAAGTCCTCAACCAAACCCCTACTATCCTTGATAGGCATTTTGTCAAACATTACACAAGCATGTAATCTACAAGTGTAAACAACAAAGTTAAGCATAGGCATCTCATACTTATCTCAGAATCGCTAAGAACCATTGTTCCGTAATGTCATTTGTTGCATTACCATCTATTAGGCCATAGATACATTATCCACTCATTTACAAATAAAAAAATGTTGAGAGCCATACATAGTTACTGTCATGAAACATACATATAACCAACATAGTTCCAACAGAAATACCATAAATATATTAGCCATAAAATCCACACATGAACCAATACATTTTCACATGAAAACCAAGCAAATGAATTTCTCATTAATGAATACAAAAACCAATCGGAGATGAGACTACCACGTTCCACCCGACCATAGAATGGCTAAGCCAAATCTCTCTTCGGCCATTCAGCCCCGTGCCATATTCTAAGCATAAATGTGGGACTCGAACCAAAAGAACCAACTAGGGCATAACGAGGCTATACCACCTCACCCTCATAAATAGAAACCAGGCTTTACTGTAATCCATCCTGTATCACTAGGCCAACACAATGAACACATCATAACAGGCTTTACCATGATCTCCACCCGATCACTAGGCCAAACAAGCATGGATGCCATCGGATTTATCCACCTATATCGTGAGGAATTTTCCTGTCTCCTAGTCTCTAAGGCTTTACCGCAATCCAAACTGGATCACTAGGCCCTAAACTGAGACCCACTCTTCAGGCTTTATGGCATATCCAGAACCTGAGATTACTAGGCCCAACAGAGGGCAAACCACCTCTTGGCTTTACCGTATATCCTGTCATTCACCGAAAAAGATTCCTAGGCCCACTCAGGCAACATAATCCTGCCTTTACAACGACCCACAATCTGGCTCAGGGGTCACTAGGCCAGTGGCTTTACTGTGATCCACAGTTTGGTTCAGGGACCACTAGGCCATGTGTTCTATCATTCAGAGATCCACCTCACTCAACTTCGAATCCATCCGGTAATCAATGTATAGTCTTTCATGTGTAAATGTACTAGTTTATATGTGGATTATATGGTTAATGTATTCATGGTATTTATGCTATTATGTTGTTGGTTATGAGCATGTATTTTGACAGTGATGATGTATGGCTCTCCTCATGTTTCTATTTGTAAATGAATAAACAATTTATCTATGACCTAATAGATGGTATTGCAACTAATGATGTAAGGGAACAATGATTCTTAGCAATTATCAGATAAGTATAAGATCCCTATGCTTAGATTTATTGTTTACACTTGTAGATTATGTTATGTTCCTATACCAATAGGTGTCATATATCATGATTGACTTGGTTTAGCTCTGAAATATGTACATACCTTTGCTTGTTGCAAATGTTTTCCACATTCAAAATCAAAAAATTAAAAAATGTAAAGAGGGTATGTCCTAGAAAAAGAATAAAAGGACAAAAGAATGAAAAGGTCAGAAAGAATAAAAAATGAACCCCAAGAAAATAAAAAGACCTTGAAAGTGTGCAAGCCCAAATGCCACTACCACTTACTTTGATGCAGCATAAAAGATTGTGTGCAGCTTGTTACTTATGCCACAATCCATGGTAACCAAACATTTTAAAATTGGTTATTCCATGTTTTGAATTTCATGTTTAGAGATAGAGAATAAAATATGATCAAACTGTTTAATCTTGGAAAATAAGTAGATAGGTAGAGTGAATAAAAGGAAGGTCAACATTTTAATCTGAGCCCTTGGATGTAACAAGGTTAGACTTAGTTAGAATGCCATTGTAAAAGAAAAGAATAGGTTTTGATAAGGGTTTGCCAGTTTAAGTGCACCCTAATAAAAGAAGAAAAAATGGTAGGATAAAGTAGGTAGGGTAAGTAGATGAATGGTTACAGAATTATGTATGATGAATGATTAGCCAGATATCAAGTCATATACTTTCATCATCAAAAGAACTTAAAGATATGGATGACAATGAAGACATTTACATCATAGACAAAAGTCAAACTAATTAACCTCCTCACTCATTTTTTCCCTAAATTTTACTAATTTCCCATAAGTACTAAAGGCACCAACAACCTGAAAGTTAAAGGGGCTCAAAGCATTTCTTTGACTTCTGGAGGGACCAGACCCTCAGCTTAATAACTTGTAAGGCCTAAGTGCTAAAACCCCTTCATCAACATTCACCCCCTTCATAATTCATTCATTCCCTTCAAATCCTTTGGATGATGAATGTATTTTCAGAAACATTTACTTAGCGCATTTTCCTTTCCATGGTCATATTAACTCTTAATTATTATTATTTATTTAACTCCCGAAACAAATTACCTTCTCCCGTATTATTAATAAAAATCCCATAATAAATAAATATCCCTTCCCGATGGTTTGAAAAATAAACCATAAATAAAGTTAATCTAGTTGGATTAATTAATCAAACCGCAATTAATTAAGGCCAAAACCCTCCTATGTGTTAAATAGGAATTAATTAATCACCTGGATTAATTAATAGCCTCTCTGCCAATATCATCACTCCTGATATCATTTAAATTATTAATCCTTCATTCATCCAATCATATCATCCCCGATATAATTAAAGTCAATTTAATTATGTTAATTATGCCATCGGGTCCCCTCCATTAACTGCCTAACACTTACTGATGCTGACTACCACACGATCCTCCTTCCCTCATCCGACAGCTCTCACTTATATCGCGCGGGCCTTTCGGTCGAACGTTAACCACGCGATAGAAGATGTTTTGACTTTTCGCCAATGCTACATGTCATCCAATTTGTGGCATCGCACAACCCTCTGCAAAAACCACCAACCTCCCAAAAGTTGTGCGATGAAAACCACTACCGCTCCTGCTTACCACCTTCGCCAAACGACAAAGTGTCCCATTGGTGAGTTGATGCCAACTGTCGTTTTCCCATTCACCTGCCAAGGGTCATTGACTTTGTGCATAAAAACAAAAAATTCATTGTTTTCCCTTTTTACCGAGAAAAGAAAATTCTGCCTTCCATGCATGCACAGAGTACGTCCAGACCAACAACTTACTCCCAACCGTCAACCACCATCAGTTGCTGAACTCCAGGCCACAACAGACTACTGTGTGCACCCAGCAAAGCATTCACCACAACCATTTGTCCCTTTAGTCAACAATAAACAGGTATTTACCACATTTCCTTCTCAGCAACCCTGTTTTTGTACTGAACCTCCACCAAATTGCTCTAAACTTAAGTAATTCAGTACAATTATGTTGTTTCTTGGCCCCAAGGCTTCCCCAAGCACATGTTTTATCTGAAATCCTTGAAAACGCCAACTTTCTTCTTTGAATACACAAGAACCAAGGATGGAAGCTCCTGTTGCCCTAAATGTCACACCAATCACTACTCCCCACAGGGATTTGTACTACCTTCCCTTGGCCGATAAAGATTTTCAAATTAAGGACCTTACTTTTGATGAAACCCCCTTGAAGCTACACTACAAGTATCTGGACAATTATCTGAACAATGCTGATAAAATAGGTCTTTGGGAGTCAAACCTACCTAAATATCAATTTTCCACTATCCATATTTTCCGAGATATTGTCCACCAATTCCATGCAAACTATGACTCCAATATGAAAGCTGCAATGTCCCCTAACCAGGAAGTCCTTTTCACCATTACAACTGAGTCTATAAATGAAATGTTGCAATTACAGCCTGGCTAGGACCTCACTCCCCTTTCTATTGCTGATTTATTTGAAAAATCTTCAAGGCTGTCAAGTTCTGAAATTAACCAAGTCAGTCAGACTTTCATTGAAGAAAAATACAGATCAAAAGAGCCCCCTCCTTACATGTCATGTGCCTTTACTGGTCTGGGCAGGGATATTGTCACCATGTTTGCTTGCATTATGGGTTTTACCACTAGTGAGTATGTAGATGAAATGACCTTTGCCTACATGACTATTTTCACGCCTAGCTAACCTCCTGCTACCAAATTTGACTATGCTACATTCATTGCTGATAAGATGAAAGACCAATTCATGAGATTGGAGAACGAGAGAGTATTTAAATATTCTTCAGTCCTATATCACCTTTTCCTCTATTACTAAACTGATAAATTCCCTTTCTCTATACAAAACTTGACACTAGAGGGAACCCTAGGTCAGTCATCTTCTGGACCTCCATTTTTCACTATTCACATTCTTCTCCCCATCCTTATACAAATTTCATTGATCAAATTGTGCATCCAGTAACTACCATGTTCAGAGGAAGTCCCCCTCCCAAAATCAGTGATGATATTAAGAGAATTATTTAGTTATCCAAGCAATACAAGGTTGGGGACTGGTACTTATACGAGAACCATACCGAGATCAGAATTTATGGGTGTGACCTGCCTCCCTTTAAACTGCCCAAATACCTCCCCATGAGATTATTTTCCCTGGAGTACTATAGGAAAATTATCAATTCTGATGAAATCCACTTTATGAAGAGTAAGAAGAAAGCTCAGTTAAGGATAAAGGATCACCTAGGCCCATTTGTTTGCAATAACAGAAAAGCAGGGAAAGAGGTAGAGGAAATCCTTGAGAGATTGAGATTGAAAAAGAGTTTCATCTAGCCTTATGATCCTCATAGCTTCATCTGTGACAGAAGGCAAAAGCATAAACTATCCCCCTACATCCATCATAGAATTCCAGAGATAGAACAATATGCAAATCAAAATGAATGGGTGGAGGGAACACTTATAGAACAAGATAGTACACAAGTTGAAGTAGAAAATGTTATGAAAGATTTGGAGAAAAGACTTGATCTGGATTCCTTTGTACAGGTGCCTGGAGAATCTTCACAGAGACCAACACAGGAGCATAGTGCACAGACATTAGGACAACCAAAGACTTCAGGACAGAGAAAAGATTCAGGGTCACAGAGCATTTCTGAGGAGTTGACCCAAACTGATACAAACATGGGCAACCCTCCAGTATTGCAGACCCCTCTCAATGAGGAGCGAATTAAAAAAATAAGTAGGGATGAGACTAGCCCATCTACAGTGCCATTGGACCAGGTATATGTAAAGAGACAGAGATTGAATCCTCTGTCTGAGCAGGAATATGAAGAGACAAGAAGTGATACAGTGCAGACAACACTAATAGGGGAGGCACCATCTACCTCTCAAACACAGGCACTAAACAGGCAGCCAAGTGTAGAAGTGTCATCACTAAGGATAGTTTCAGAGCAAAGCCAGGATTTGAAAGAAAAGTACAAGGAGATTAAGGCTAGGAATGAGCAGCTCAAAGCTCAAACCTATGCCAAATATCTGAAAATGGCTCCTACAAATCAGACAAGGTTGATGTCAACCTTTGACATCAAAGAGGGAAAGATGCAGATGAGGTTTTTGAAGCCAACAGTACAACAACCAAAGTCCATGGCTGATTATTTAAAAACAAATTTTGAAGTTCTTGCCAGAGACATCCACCTTATTGATCAGATTAAGCTCCATAAGCAAACGGGTGAGATGGTCTATTCCACATTGACCAGTAAAGCCATCATTGCACATCAGTTACAAAATTCTCTGAGTAATACTACAGCACAGTTACAGTTGGAAAAATCCTCTTCTCAGGCTAAGGACACCAGGATAAAATCATTGGAAGACCTGGTGATTGAGTTGGGACATGATCCCAAATATGTTAAAGCAGTTGAAAGTTTGATAAAGAAAAAGAATGAGGACATTGTTGCACTCAGAAAACAACTTAAACTCTCTCCCCTCATACGTCCACAAACTGCAGAAGTAATTGAGAAGCAAAATGAGGAAGAACTTATGGACTTGATCCTTAAGTTGAATGAACAGTTGAAAGAAATAGAGCAAGAACTAGAAAAATCTTTACAGTCCAAATAAGGCGAGCCGACCACCATGCCTCAGACTGTGATACCCATAATTTCTACAGTAGTGCCATCTACTATTGCAGCATCTTTGGCACCCAACATTCCTCCAGCAACAGCTCTACCAATAACAACAACAACAAGTACATTAGAAGCAGTAGTAACTTCAACCAAGCAAACAGAGGACTTAATGAAGTCCATGGAGGAAATGAAAATCCAAGCAACTGAAATAAAGAAACTAAAAGAAATGGTTACCAGCTTGGAAAAGAATTATGAGCTATCATAGATGAATTACACTGAAGAAGAGAGAAAAAATAGAAGGATGATTGAAAGAATCAAGACATTAGAGAAAGACTTAACATTGGAAAATCCTTTGAGAGATATTAGAGAGATTTTATGGACCAATATCATTGATTCCATCAATGATATTTGGTCTTCTATCCAAATCATTTTTGAACAAACTGAGTTAGTTAAACTAGCTACAGAGGCTATACAGAAGACCAGGGAAGAATTGGGAGAGAAACCTGAAGAGGCAACCCAATTGATCAACTTCTTGAATAGCAAAAGCAGGCACCAGCTAGAACAATGGGATATCGAGGATCAAACTGCTACTTTCCTTGAAATTAAGAAATTTCTTACTAAAAAGAACTTAATGCTGAACCTGGAAAAAAGATGTCAAAGTATTCAAGAGGACATAGATGATTTTATGTTAAAATATGACATTCTAAGAGATAAAGGACTTCCAAGCCCACTGGTCATAAATGACAAACTAATGACTCATGATGACTACATTGATAAACTGCACAAACAAGCTAAAAGCCAGGTCAGCTCTTCCACAGTGAAAGCACTACCTACAGGAAAAGTGTTGTATGATGGTTTGGAAAATCTTTTCTATATTGAGCATGAAGTTAAGCACATGTTCACAGTCCAACCCAATTTTGCAAAATACATTGAAGCTGACGAAGTATACAGGAAATTGATCAGGATGAAGATACCAAATGAAGAATGGTGGACCAATATGACCGATATCCTATAATTTACTATGGTAACTCTAAGGTAAATAGAAAATAATTACTAAGGTAAAGTCTGGTAAACAGGTAAAGAGTATCAGGAACAGGTAAAGAGTATCAGTGAGGAAAAGTAAGCAAAGATCCAACACACAATTACTAGAGCAACAGCAAGAGGCAAATTCGAGTTTCAACCTCCAGCTCTTCCATAAATAAAGGGACAACAACAATCAGTTTTACATATGTCTCTATCATTTTGTAAAAGATATTTTGTATTCCCTAGAATAAATATCATGTAGTTATGAGATATTTTTGATGTAATTTTTGTATAAATACTTCTCCATTTGAAGTATTGAGGGTGGATTTTATAACATCTCTGTAAATCTATGCTGTCAAGCTGAGAAAGCTTTTGTACTCAAATTTGGATTTTTGCTGGAAAAGGAATGAAAGTTGAGGACATTTCATCAGATTCTCGTGTAGTATAATTACAAATAAGTATTCGATCCTTGTGATTTTATGTGTTTTCTATATTTTTCAATGTTTCATGCATCTTAAATATGAATGGTAAAATAGTCAAAGTATATCAGAATTAGCTTTATTGCTCTCTGCTATCAACAATCTACCATTTATATGTTTTCTTCTAAACTATCTCGATAAAGGAATTCTTAACTGCTCCTCTATCCCTGTATTTTTTCTCTAATAAGTCCCTGGTATAGGATTCTTAATTGCCCTCTACTAGTTGACCTATCTTCCTTTCCTCTTTCTAATCCGAACTTGAGGATTCTTAATTGCCCTCTGGTTTTGAGCAGAAATATCATCCATTCAAGCCCCAAAGTTTGTTTTTACTCTCTTATCCTACCTGTTGAACTCATACCTCAGCAATTTGACTTAATCCAGTGAATCTTCGCTGATTGACTCCATAGCCCAATGACCTAAAAGCCTAGTTTTCCCATTTGTTTCAGAACTCCACCACTCTCAAACAAAACGACCTCCTTGAACATTAATACTAGCCTAAAATCTCTTCAAACATAGCTAAATCATAAAGAGAGAGCCCTCTCTGGACTTAGGTGGGCTAGCACCGAAGTCTAATAGATGGTTTGTAGTTACCTTGGATCCTTTCCTTCTTTCAATAACTTCTAAGGAAAATTTTAGTGATAACAGATTACATTGATGCCAAGTGTTTGACAGAATGTCAATCCCGGTTAGTGATGGTTAGGCCTAGTCCTAGAGTTATTTTTTGGTTTATTAGTTTTTTCATCATGTGTTTAATGGATTTTGGAAGTCACAACAAGTTCTAGGCAGTGGCCGAAATTATAGGCTTGAAAAGTGCCTTAAATTCCCTAGACTCTAGCACAAGTCTGTTGGAAATAGTCCCTGGACGCATGCATGCAAGCTTGTGGGAGCATCTAGAGATTCCTTGATGCTAACATTCCCATAGCATGAGAGCGTCTATATGTTATGCAACCAACTCACAAAATAGAAGAAGAAATAAATCAATGACTTCAAAAGTTGCCTCTTCGAGGGGGAAACCTCATTTACATTACACAAATGAACAATTCTTGGATGATACAAATGACAAGACCTCCTTTATATATATAGGAGTCTAAGGGGTCATAATATAATTAGAACCTACATAACAATAATATTGTAAGGGCATAACAATAACAATAGTGGGCTTCTATGGGGCACAATAATAACAATAAGGGGACTACATGGGCACACAACAATACAATAAGGGGGTTGCACTAATAACAATAAGGGGATACACTAGTAGTGTAGGGACCTAAAATGCCCCTCTCCTTCAAAAAAGTGTTTCCCTCAATGCTTGAGTAGTTTTGGATGCTTCCGTATAAAATTATCATCCTCCCATGCAGAATCTTCAACGGTTAAGTTCTTCCACATGATGAGATACTTTGAAACTGATCGATTTCGTAGCTGTCGGGTTCTTATTTCCATGACTACTTCAGGTTCCAATATGATTTTTCCTTCCTCGTCCAATTCCGACAATATTGTTTGAACTAGGAGCTTGTCACCTATAACCTTATTTAAGCATGAAACATGGAAAATTGGGTGCACTCAGGAAGATGCAGGAAGCTCCAATTTGTATGCCATAGTACCAATATTTTGCAACACCTTGTAAGGACCATAGTACTTTGGTGATAATTTATTATCCTTCTTAGCTTGCTTGAGGGACATTTTTTTGTATGGTTGTAGTCGTAAAAACACCCAGTTGCCTACATCAAAACTTCTTTCGCTGCGATGTTGATCTTCCTATTGTTTCATTCGATTTTGAGCCAAAGTGAGGTTATCCTTTAAGAGTTGGAGAAATTGTTGTTGATGCTTGATGTGATCTTCCACTAATTGAACCTTAGAATTTTCTTTTAAATATGATGTGGTGGATGGTGGATGATATCCATAAAGTGCCATAAATGGGGTCATTTTTGCTGAAGCGTTATACCACCATTCAACTGGAGGTAACCACTTGAACCATTGTGTTTGTTTATCAGATACAAAGAAATGAAGGTATTCTTTCAAACATTTTTTCACTGTCTCTGTTTGTCCATCTATCTTGAGAGCTTGAGGAGTGGTAATTCCTACCAATGCATTACAAGATATGGTCGAATTCATTTCTTCTTCCTCTGGGGTTGGTTCCTAGTGTATATCCTCTTCTTTTGACGTTTCTTGATCATTTTCTTCCTCCTCTTCAAAATCTATGTAAAATAATTTCTTCTCAGCACACTTATGACCTTTAGTGTATTTTCTATCACAACTGTAAAAAAGCCCTTTTGCTCTTTTTTCTTCCAATTGTTATGGTGTTAACCTTGTAGCTTATAGAAGGCTAGAAGCAACAACACTTTCATCTTTATAGCTGTGAGTGGTAGGATTCCTTGTTTCCATAATTTTTCTATCAATTTTTCTTGCTAACCTGAATGCCTTCTCCGATGAATCAGGTTCCCAAATATGAACGTCATGTTGGATGTCATCCTTTAAAGTCCCTATGAAGACATCAATCCTATGCTCCTCTGGAATATCATTTACCCTTATATTCAATTTTTGGAAGTCCTCAATGTGCTCTGCCATTGAACCCTTTTGTTTGAGATTTATCAATTGACTAAAGAAGGTGTTGCTCTTTGTATCCTCATAATGTGCTATAATTTCCTCCGTGAAAATTGACTAGGTGACAAGTGGTTTACAAGAGCAAATCCCTCTATACCATACAAATTGATTCGGTTCTAAATATAAATATGCAATACATACCTCTTGTGATGATTGCACATCATGTAGATCAAACTATTGCTCCATCTATAGTATCCAAGTTACCAGATCCTTGCCATAAAAATTCCTCATATCTATCTTTGGAATATGGTGGGTCTTCAATCCAACGTTAGAGTCTATGAAATCATGATTAACATTTCTTTTGTTCTCATCATGAGTTTCCTCTACTACCTTTTCGTCATTAGGAAGCCTTTCTTGTAGCAACTTTGTCCAACCTTCCTTCAAACCTTCCCTGTCTTTATTCAAATACTCCATGTTTCCTTTCAATTTTGCTTATATACCATTGATCTTAGCTTCCATTCCATAGATAAAACCATTGATCTTAGCTTTGATAGCTTCTATTTTGTTGTTGTAATTACTCTGCTTTTTTAAAAATTTGATATAAAATTATCTTATTCTATATGGGCATGAAAATATTTTATTTATCACTAAAAGTGAGAATGAGAATGAAATGTTATTACCATATCTCGTTTGTAATGGGGCAAGAACAATTTAAGTGAGACTACATTTTATAATACTTTTAAGTCAAACTAACCAAATATGTATATTTGTTTTTACCTTGAGTATAGCTCACATTATTTTTTAATTTAAAAAATATTTTACTTTTATTTCAAAAGGAACGCATGTTAATTCCACGTTGAATAGGGACATAATTACACATTGCCTTCATGATTGGTTGTAGAATAAACCTCTCAGCTCAATAAGAAAGTATAAAGCCATGAACTTAGAGGGGATGTTTTTTTCTGCCCAACCTTTGGATGAGAACAATAATAAGGTTCTTGCTTATGCAATGCATATTCTTGTTTGGATAACATGTCTACACTTTGATTGTGATCTTTGAAAAAGTGTGAGAACTTGAGATATTAGAATTTCGTCACTAAAATGATGTATGTGAATAAAAGATTTTATTTTTCATAAATTTATTCATCTAATAAATAGTTATTTTAGAACTTTCATACACATCACATCTATATGGTTTATTTTATCATTTAAAGCAATTGCCATTAAAATGGAAAATTCCTTTATTTCTCCAAATTGTATGGTCTTATATAGAATTCAAATGATATCCAATGTTAATATGAAAAATAAAGGATACCCCTTGTTCCACATTCACCAAGTTTTTGTTGTGTTGTTTCATCAGAGAAGCCATAGGGTTTTGATTTATTTACATCAATCTCATCAAACACCCTCTTTGTATTTATTTTTTTAAGTTTTATGAAAAGGATTTGTAAGAGCTTCATATCTTGTAAAAAACCATTGTTGGTCTAAAGATATCCTCATAGAACAAAGAGGAATTCCTTACCAACTAAATGGCCACAAATACAAACACTCGTAAAAAATGGTGTTTATATCTTATGTCATTGTCCCCAAACCAATTTTGTAAATATTTCTTTGTTGGCTCTCTTTAAATTTATCATTTCCTTCAATGATTATTCTCACCATTATCCATATTTTTTTAGCAAAATGACATGATAAAAAAATGATTTTTTTTCCCAATATCTCCTCCCATCCTCTCCCTCATATCGGGTGGGGGACGATAAAGGGTCAATTATCATATGTTTTCACTAATATCTCCTTCCATCCCCCACATGTTTTCCCCAATATATCCCCTCATCTCTATATTATATCATATGGTGATGAGAGGAGATATTGGGAATCATGATATTATGTTTTTAGTCAACATCTCCCCTCATCCTCATACTATTATGTTTTTCCCAATACTTCCACCCACTCCTCACCCTTATATATAAGGGTGGAGAGGAATAATGGGGAACACAAAATATAGTACTTTTTCCCCAATATCTTCCACACACCTTCATATGAGATCACATGGGGGTGGGGGAGAGATATTATGGAAAACATAATAGGTTTTCTTGGATATCTCCCTCCATATGTTTTCCTCAATACCTTCCCCCGCCCTACATCCTCAAATGAGTATGAAAATGGGGGCTAGTCTTGGGGAAAATATATGTGGGGGTTGGTGGGTAGTATTGGGAAAAACATACTTTTAGTAATATGAGGATTAGGTTTTACCCAATATCTCCCCCCTAATATCATTCCCTAATACCATCCCATACCCTCATACTCATATCAAGGTTATGTTTTCCTCAATGTCTCACCATCATACTCATATGAGGGTGGGTGGTAGGGAGAGATATTGGGAAAACCATAATATGTTTTCCCCAATATCTCTTTATTATGGTTTCCCCAATATCTCTTCCCACCCCCACATGAGAGTGGGGGCTAGGGGGTACAAAAGAAACCATAATATGGTTTCCCTAATATTCTCCCCATCGTTATCCCACCCCGCTCATGTAATATTTAAACCTTTATAGTGAAGCAATTTATAGATAGAGTATTTATAAAATAGAAAAGTAAATAATAACAATCACACAAACTAATGAAAGATTTAACATGGAAACCCTTAACCGAGAAAACCAACAAATGTCTAGAGCCACACCTCTAACTCTTATTATAGTAACTTCAACGTTATAACAAAGTATATACAATTTCACGACATTAAAAACCCTAATATATTAACCCATATTAGATTATTTAACCAAAATTACATTAGAATAGGCAAAAAAATCAACCAAAATTACCAAAAAAGTGAAACATAGAATACATGGGACTAATCCTATAAAGAATATAATACATACCCAACACCTCACCTTCATTTTATATGTTTTCCAATTTCCCCAATATCTTCCCCCACCCCAACATGCTAGTGGGCCAAATTCCCCAATATTCCCCTCCACCCCATGATGTAGGAGCATTGTAAAAATCGAGTGACCAAGAAGGTCAAAGACATTTACCATAGGAGTTGGTTCCTCAAAGTGTAGATTTTGGTTAGATTAGGAGAATTTCTTGATTTCCATGTAATCCACTTATTATTAGGAATTTTTTAAGAGAGGATTGAAGAAGCTATAGAGGTTTTTCTCTGAACTAAAATTGGACCATTCGATCCTCTATTCATGGATCTAGAAGGATGCCACTAATGTCTTTATTCATTCTTTGAATTTAATAAAAAGGCAGTGTGGAATGCAATGTGATTTGAGTTAATTTATATCTAAACAAATCATTTTGCAATTGTATTACTCTATTCTTGAACTCATACATATTACAGTGTTGCAGGAGTATTGTTCCATGTCGATTTTTTGTTTAGTCCCCATAACTAGAGATAGAATCAACACGTCTATACAATAACCTTCGTCCAACCCTATGTTAAAAGATTTAAGGGAGTCGAGGTTATAATACATGAGCGGAACCAAAATAAATTTATTTTTACAACTATGTGATTTAGGGTCTGCAAGAGTGATAAAGGAGTGACAAAAATACTTAATAGGTTGAGATCAAAGTACACAAACAAAGCCATTGCTACTGGTATTTCTTTTTTAAAGTTATGGGAGTATATCACTAATAGGAATTGGGGTGACGTGTCCCAGGAGTGTTATCCTTGAAAGGTTAAAGGAGTTTCACACAAAGGGGAGCTCCAGGATGACAAGGAAAAGGACGACATGGAGGAGTCGGTGATCTAGAGAGTGCCAGAGTGAGTTGGAGGCTGTGATTTGGAGGATGAGAGGACATAACGACTATGTGGAAAAGGTGTGTGCACTATTGAAAAGAGAGGAAATTGCGTAGGGTGATGTGTCTCGATGTTATAGCTCCAAATCTCACTCTTATGGTTTGTGATACTGTACTCATGGCCTAGGGCAACCCCTCCTTCCAGACCTGGTCCTAAAATTTAAAAAACAGTGTTTTATCCCTTATACGCGACATTGCCCTGAGTTAAACGCGTGTATACGCGGGTCTGTGTATATCCAACCCATGTGTATGTATTAAAACACTTAAAAAAATATAAAATTCCTTCTTTTCGGGCGGAGATCGCGGGTTTTACCTGCTGATCACCTGTTAGTGCCCGTGGCCCAACTGTTCCCAACCAACTCCTAACTAAAAAACTACTTTGGAGATGGTATAAAAAGACCTCAAAGGGAAGGCCTAAGGGAGGAGAGAATAGAGAGAAAGGTTATTATGCTGAGATTTTTCCCTTGACTAGGTCTGAAGTCCCTTGTGCCTTTTGCACTTCCCCCATTTTGTACAGGAAACCTTTGTTTCCGTGTGTGTTGATGTTCATCCACCATTTATGACATCATGGAGAGAGTCATGGAAGGAGTTTTGTTAGAGGCTTGAGGCTGGAACGGATCCGGAAGGAAGCTTTGCTTGGAGCCTGCTGAAGGTGACTCAGGTGAACATATTCATTTTTATGTACTTTATTTGTCTATAATAAAAGAAAAACATGTCTTGGTTCCCGAAATGAATCTTCTTTATGTTAATGATATTCATATTTTGAATTCATGTGTAAATAGTTGTTTGGATTTCATAACTAACTACCTTTCTTTATAACATGAAGATGGTTTCTTTGTAAGTTTTTGTCCATGTACTGCTGTGTTCTTTGAATTGTTGGTTTTGCAGGACAAAAGAGAAGAAGGGAACTCCAAGAAGGGTTTGGACCCTAAAGGCCTTCTCAAACGTAGGACCGAAGGTACGTACCCTTATCATAGAATTTGCTTATAATAGCATAATGGCTGTATGAATGCATGTTTCTTTGAATAAGACAACTTTCAGTCTGCTAGGGTTTCACCCAAAAATCCCTAGGGGAGTAATTCCCTCTACTAGAATTGGCGACTCCACTGGGGACAACACTCTTGTTGTTCCTAGTTTGGGTGTTTTTCAAGCCAATCAAGGCTCAGCTGCCTTGTCTACTTGCTGTTACTGTCTGGTCTGTTCTTGAACTTTAAGCTTCGCCAGTTTCTTCAGTTTGTCTTTTTTATTTTTCTTGAAGCTTTTCATATACGCTGTTTTTCTTAGATACAGAGGCGTATATACACTTGTTTCTTTGAGTGAACCCGCGTATACGTAGGTTTCCTCAAACACAGTCGCGTATACACGCAATCTGTACTACAGTACAGTCGCGTATATATTCCAATTTTCAAGATTTGTAAATCTTTTTGGCCTCTGAAGGTTTGTCTGGTGGTTTGAGTCAGTTTGAAACAGTCATTTTCCAGTATCATTTATTTGTTTTACAGCGAGCATCTCGTTCTGAATTCTCTCTGATTATAAGGAGTGTTGGTCTTGTTTTTTGTTGATTGCAAGCGTCATCGTTTTTGGCTAAAGCATGCAAGATTTCTTGCTAGGAATCTTGGCTGCTCTGTTTCATCAGGGTAGGAAGATTGAATTCAATCTTTGTGTTAATCTTGCTTTTGGTGACTTTTTGTTTTCTTGACAAAATCGCTTTTTGTGACCATCTACTTCTTTGTTTCACGAAAGTTGTTGTTTGACACTTTCTTGAAATTGTCTTTTTGATCTTTTTGGTTTTCATTGCCAAGGCTTTCATTGCTGCTTTTGATTGTTAAGAGCGATTTCAAACACATTTATTTTTGTTGGGTTTTCATCCATTAAGTGGTGTTGATTTGCAAAAGTGTTTAATTGCCTATTCTTCAATCACAAGTTTTAGTGTTGTTGAGAGCATTTTTTGAAAAGACTTTTTTGTTTGTTGCTTTGAAGAAAATCTTTTGAAAATCTTAGTTTTGCTTTCTTGAACTTGCTTTTCATTTGGTTTCCTTTTAGAGAAGTGAAAGTGCTTTATGTTTGTCTTAGAACTTGTTTTTAGTGTTTAGACGAAATGAATGGAAACATCTCATATTCCATCTAGGCATCTTAAGTGGCAAGATAAAGTTTGATAAGCAAACAACTTTCATTTTTGTTTTTAGAGTAGTTTTGAATCTTGCATCCACATATAGTTGTTGCATTAGGATAGATTTGCATCCCCTTTTTAGGCATACATAGCTTTGTTAGTTTTTGTGAGTGTGAAGTGTGCATTAACGAAAAGAAAAGAAAAATTTGTTTTATTAGAAGTACCTCTGAACCCTATAGAAATTGCTCTTCATCGAAAAACGAAAAAGTGCATGTGCATGTAGTTAAGTTTTTATTAATTTCTTTTGCGTCAAAAAACACCACTAGTTTCACTTCCGTTACCTTGTGACTTAAAGAACAGCGTAATAAAATCAAGCGCTAACTAAAATTCACTAGAACTTTTTGTTTTAGTCAGTTACACCAACAAGATTAGGATTTTAGGGCCTTGGATTAGGCGAGTGGAGAGTTAACTCTCCAAGGCCATATAAACGTCAAACGTAGGAGTCTGAATAACGAGAGAAAATCCAATAGCGTTAGGAAGACCAGGAAAGCTCCGGATCTGGGAGTTAAGCACGAGGGTCTGCGAAGACAGGGAAGAGAGATACCCCCTCTCCTACTTGTCTGAACTTACCTCACGACTGTTCCGCCTGGCTTCTGCGACGAGTTGGTATCCATAGTTGCTTCTCCTAGGGAACTACACAGGTGGCTGTGGAGGGGAATCCCGTGGCACCTGAGGTTGACGTTGCATCACTCTCGACAGTACTACTGGAGGGCACCCTTGCGAAGCTTGGGGGCTTGCACCGGCGCAGGTTGTTGTTTGGAGGTCAACGTAACTTCCTCTGATACCTTCGCTGATAGGACTGGGCCCTCATCATCCCAGACTATCTCCGGAAAGCCCCTTATTTCACTTTCTCGTATTTTGGTGTCCGGTCTTAATCACCCGGAGCGGAAATACTTGGAAGTTGTTTGACTGGTTGTATCTTTAGGAACTTTATAGTGGGTGCTCTGTGCTCCTAGTTGGCCTAGCTTTCAATTTTTTGAGTCTTTAGTTAGATTATAACAAAAAATTCAAAGTGGCTGACCGATCTCCAAGACGGTCTCGAAGACTTCGTGGTCTCTCGCCACCAAGTTTAGAGCCTTCTCCTAGAAGGCGCAGAGGCAATACTACCGGTGGGTTTCGTCCCACACCGGTTGACGCATCGGGGATTGATCCTCCTCTCGGGGGCATTAGCGGCCAAGCAAGGCCTGGCACTTTTGAGCAAGAGAGGGACACTCTAGTCCTTTCTCGAGTTCTCTTTCAAGCGGAGAATAACATAGAGGTAGAAGAACTTTCAGAGTCATTAGTGGCTCCAAATTCTCCACTACCATCTAGTCATCCAAACGTATTACAATACGTTGGGACTCCGACGCATAGACCGTCAAGTCCAGGTTACGCTACGCGCTTACCATCGATGACCACTACTGGAAGCATGGCTTCTACGAGTGCTACGACTATGCAAACCCCAACATCGGTGCAAGGGGGAGGAACCATTTCCATCCCCTCCGCTTCCTTGTTTGGATCTTTTGCTAGCACATCTTTAGTTGGGTCTACCTCCATTCCGTCCACGAGTGGAAATGCCCAAACCAATGCTTTTGGTACTGGATCCTTCCCTTTTGGCACCCAATCACAGGGTATTCCATCGGTTCCGTTTAGTGCCGCTACGTCCATGATGGGCGGATTGGCTTCATTCCAGGGTTTTCTTTTCGGAAGTGGTCATATACCACATTCCAACCCGACGGTAGGATCTATGCCTTTTTCTTCTGTAGGACAAAGCAACAATCCTTTCCAAGGTTGGAATAACCCTGGGGTTAGTAGCGCGGGAACTAGGAATCCGTTTATCGGCCAACAAGGGAATAGGCCGTACTCCACGGTTAGCATGTTTCAAAGTATTCCTCCCCTTGCTTCGGCTTGGAATCCGTATCAGGGGTTATCGACTCCCTACAATCCTTTAGGAGGAAACTTTGCTGGTTATGGAGGTTATATGGCCGGAGTTGGTCAAACTCCGAATTTTGCTGGACCACAAGGCTTGCCTTTTGGTTCAGTCGGTTCTACTAGTTACTTCGGATAGCCTGGTGCCTCCCAAATTCCAGGACAATCTTTTCAAAGCTTTGGGAGTTCTGCCCAGTCTGGGTGGAGTCCCCAAGGTCCTCCTAGGCTTCCATTTCTGGCAACGTTAAACTTGCCAGATCTCACTAAGTTAACAAATGACCCAATCAGGTACAATCCGTCCCGGCCTTCGGTCCCAACCAAACTCCCTTTGGACATACCAAAATTCGAAGGGAAGAGTGGTGAAGACCCAGGCGACCACGTAACCACATTCCATTTGTGGTGCTCATCTAACTCCCTTATCGATGACTCAATTAGGTTGAGACTCTTTCAGCGCACCTTGACTGGTAATGCGGCCAAATGGTATATTGAGTTGCCAGGGGGCAGCTTTACATTGTTCGCTGACTTAGCCAATATTTTCTTAAATCACTTCCAGTTGCCTGTCCGCTATGATGCCGGATCATCGCCAAATTTGGTGAGAAATTGATTTTGAAAAATATCCCAGCTGGTGATAGATCCGGAGGGTAGCGAAAAGTACCATGACCCGGCCGTCCCTTGCATCGTATAGGGGAAGAGTCGGACCACGGCGTCTTCGTTAGTAACTCCGTTGAGATTAACAGAAAGCATGAAATTATTGATATGTTCTTCAGCTAGCATTCCAGTTTCTGGATTGAATTTTGGTAATCACTTCTCAGGATGAGCAGGTATTGGACTCAGGGGTGGAGGCATTAAAACCGCCCCAGGGTTGTTCCATGGAGATTGTGCCATCGCTGAGTTGCTGGTTAATAAAAGTACAGAAGGTGATCTTTGAGGTTGAGAAGATAGAGATGTTATGATCTTTGACGATTGTGGAGGAAGGGTTGCAGAAGATGGATGAGTGATTTGAGGTGGAGATGTGGGTGGTTGACTTCGCGGAGAGGGAGTTGAAATGGACGAGGTGGATGAAAGAGTCTCTCTGTCGGACTCTAGAAGTACTTTCCTTGCTCTTTTCCTAGTGGGGAGAGGGATTTCAGTTGGCTGAATGCCAAACTTTTCACTCTTCAATCGGGTCAGGGGATGAGCAGGGTTGTATTGCGAAGTCAGGCTGCTTTTAGATTTATCAGACTTCTGATTAAAAATAGAGAATCCCTGGAGTTTACGGATCAAGGTTTGAACTTCAAGGGGATCGACAATAAGTTGTTCTGATGTATCGGGATATATAGCAGCGGTGGATGTCCGAGCGACTTCCAGTTCCGAGTTTAGTCGTACCGGGGAAGTCGGGGAAGTTGGTGAGGGTGATTTTCTCTTAGAATGGTATTTAGGTTTTGAATTATACGCCATTCATAGCTCAGGCCCTCCTTCTAGCGCCAGAAATGTTGGGGGCCCCGAAGTCGGGTCAACAACAAGGGGGATACCCACCCGGTCCGGAACCTGGTTGGCGGCTCCTTGCCCGTTTGGAGTAGCGGGTCCGACTGGGGGTAATGGGACCAGTTTCCCAATGTGAATGGGTGTGTGTGTGTGCGTAGAATCTGATGATATTAATCTAGATGGTTCTTCTAAACTAGCCTGGATTCTAACTGCTAAACTAACTCTATGCTAATGTAATCTAATGAAGAGAAATACATCTGATCTATGCTAACCCGGGGTGTTTTTTCCTTTGTTATGCGATCTAGAAAGATTTCTAACAGCAGCTGGTAATAAAGATCATTCAACTGATATCAGAATATAAATCAATAAAGATAAACCATTCTACATAAGAAGTTAGGCAGAATAATTGTGAACAACATATCGCATAATCAGTTTTCTATATGTTAAACATAAATAAATGATCCCACCGTACAGAAGTGCCAAATGGTAATGCAGACATTCATGCAATAACATATAAAGAACTCAGCTACATATCACTTTAGGGATACCAGCAGAATCTAGTCAAGAGATAAAAGTACCATTTATGACTAAGTTCACTAATAAACTTCAAGTAATAATGATTTATTTCTACTTGTTCTAACATCTGCTAAGAGTACAGAAGTGCAACATCAGTAACAGATATTAAAATGCAAACACAAATAAATCTCGATCCATCCATTCATCAAAAACCTCCTCTGAGGGTGCAGAAGTGCATGTTCTGAGGACAAGTTTTTTGACAGATTTCCGGACCCTTCTCCAAAAACCATGAGAAGGGTTAAATACTACTAACTAATCAATCTTAATTACATGAAATTAGGGAATCGGCTTCAAATGACCGCCCTTTTACTAAAAGCAACTATATTTCTAAACTTAAGATCTAATTTCTGACCGTTTCTGTATATTCTCTTTAGTGCTGTCAACAGTGCAACGTTTCCCTGGGAAGAGTCGGCTGGCCGCTTTCTTCTTTCGCTCTGGAGATAAAAGTGGAAATAACAGGAGCTGGCACTTCCTTCTGGCAGACCAGAAGATATTTTCGAAAACCTTTCTCTAGCTGGGTGTATTCGCCGCGTGTATACTTAGCGTATCCCAGTTTCTTCTTGAACTGATTCTGCTGTTGCTGTTTTTGGTTTCCGGTCGTGCGAATGATTGAGTGGGTTAGGAGTCGTGTTGTATGGACATCTCCCTGTTTTAAGAATTGTTTCCGTTCTTTGTTCCAGGTTTTCTTGAAGCGTCTTCCTTCTCATGCGCTTCTTTCTCTGCTTCACTAAGTCTGAGCTTCAGGATCTTTTCTGAATACGCTGCTTTTGTGCGCCTTTGACTCTAAGTCCTGGATAGTCTAATTTCATCAGTGCCGGTTGACTGATAGTCTGGAATCCGTGGTTCTGCTGCATGCGGCATTCGTTCGCAGAAGCATTTTCTCCTTGCTATCTGATTGGCGCTTTCTTCTTTCCTTCAGATGTTTCCTGCATATAAACTTATATTAGTTGCGTGTCTTGCAGTCTACGCAAAGGAGAAGGGAAATGAAAAGATTTGACGTGAAAGCATTAATCTCTAATGAATGTATAATTCTGACATTCATCATAACTTGACTCTTTGATTAATGTAATGCAATCATTCCTAGATACTTAAGCATGCGGTCCTTAAATTCTTTCAAGGCGCGCACTTGATGCTGGGTCTATCGTGTGATAAGTCTTTTCAGATCGCAGGTCGCAGGTCGCAGCTTTAAAGATTGCTGGTGTTGCAGATCGCAGATCGCATTGATCGCAGGTCGCAAATCGCAAATATCGCAAATCGCTAATATCGCAAATCGCAGATATCGCAAATCGCAAATCGCAAATTTTGCAAGTTCTCGTTTATTGGTTACGTCGTATAGCGTGATACTTGCGATTTGCGATATCGCATATCGGCGATCGGCATTTCTCGAAGGTTTTTCTTTTAAGGGGCGCGTATGATGCATGCGATGCGATGAACTTCGCATCGCACTTTCGCAATATTTGCTTTTCGCGCTTGAGTTATGCTTCGGCCTTTCTTTGCGATGCGATTTAAGCCTTAGGGAGAGAAATACAAAAACTTTAGAAAAATATTTTTTGGAATTTTCGTTCAGGGTCCCCTCTTTTCTTGTCGTTATTGCTAATGCCAAGTGAAGAAGGGGGGTTGTTGGTGACCACAACAAGACCCTAACTCTGTAGGTAGCATATCTTTTATAAGAAAAATGAATACTCTTTATGAGGATATTGGTTTTGGTCTACTCAAAGACTCATCACTAATGAGAACCTTTGTGTTCCTTCCAACGAATTTTCCTTCTAATATTGCCAAGGTTAACATGATTACATTAAGCACTATGGAATGTTTTGATCCGTGATAGTGCCTATAGAGTCTGAATTAGCCTCCTATGGCAATGAGATGCCTTTAAGCCCATTTGAATTGGTTAGAACTAGTTTCACTCCCTGATCCTTTCGACCATATGTTTCTAACTGACGAGAGTATTATGGAGGTCATGAATTCAGATGAAATTCCATGGAAAGATTACCATCATCGTTCATATTTTCTACCTAACCCTGATAAAATCAAGAGTGATTTTTCAACTATGTTTTCACCTAAGACAGTAGATAACCCAAAATCGCCCATTTAAGTTTTTCAATATGAGTCCAAAAGGAATTTGGGAAATATATATACAATGATTACCATTGACATCTCAGTAAAAACAAGAATTACTGAAAATATTCACATCGACGCCTCATGCTCAATCGAAGAAATTTGAACATATCAGGCCTCATTTCAAGAATTTTGCAACATTTTTTCCTGGTCCTATGAGGATATGCCAGGAATTTACCCAAGCATTTTTGTACACGAGATTCATACTTGCACAGATGAGAAAACTATCACACAATGATTACTTCTAGTGCATCCACGAAAAGTTGTTGTGATTAAAGTTGAGGTCAAGAAACTACTCAAAGTAGATTTCATCTACCTGGTTCCCTTAACTGATTGGGTGTCCAATATCGTACCTGTTAACAAGAAATAGGGAACCATTACAATATGCATCGATTATAGGGATATCAATAAGGTTTGTCCAAAGGACAATGATCCTACTCCTTATATCAATCAAATCATTAACGAATGTGCTGAAAATGAAATGTTTTCATTTATGGATGGATTTTATGGCTACAATCAAATCAACATGCTCCCAACTCATCAACACAAAATCACATTCATCTACCCATGGGGGGACTTTTTCCTATCGAAAAATCCCATTCGGTTTGAAGAATGTTGGTGCAACTTTTTAACGGGCTATGTCTTATGCATTTCATGATATCAAGCATATTGTGAAACCTTATTTGGATGACATACCAACGCATTCACTAAGATGGGAATACCATCCAACGCATTTGAGAGCAATCTTTATCAGATGTCGTCATTAAAATATTCATTTGAATACACAAAAGTGTGTTTTTTGTGTGCAATCTAGTCGATTTATAGGATTTTTTTCGTTTCAAAGGAGGGTATTCATGTCGATCCACTGAAGGTTGAGGCTATTCAGAATTTTCCACCTCCTTCCAATCTCTTCCAACTCCAAAGTTTGCAAGGGAAAGCAAACTTTCTATGTCAACTCATCCATAACTACGCCGAGTTGACTAAAGGTTTTAATCGACTGTTGAAAAAAGGCATCTCATTCATTTGGGATGAAGTGGCTCAAAAGGCCTTTGATGCACTTAAACATGTGTTGACCCATACACCATTGTTGCATCCTCCTAATTATCATCGAGACTAATTTTTATACTTAGTTTCATCTGGTGTCACTATTGGTATGGTTTTAGTTCAGGAAGACAAAATAAATGAAGAGCATGTGATATATTACTTAAGTATAAATTTGACCAAAACTAAAGCAAAATATGCACATGTGGAGAAATTGGCCTTAGCAGTCGTTAAAGCTATCCAACTTTTTCGTCACTACATTTTATTTGCGCAAAACTACAGTAATTTTCAATTGCAACCCCACGGTTTACATTCTTACCAGAAAATTGATAAGGGGCAAGTATTCCAAATGGATACTCATCTTGCAGGAATTCAATTTGGAATTCATTAAATCCATTTCTAAGAAATCGCTAGTATTTGCCAAATTATTATGTGACTTTCCCCATGCTGAAACAGAAAGCATGGTTTATGATTCTCTTCCAGATGAACCTCTCTTTATGATTAGTAATTTATATCCCTGGTATGGAGATATAATCATTTATCTTCAGACCGAGACATTTCGGTCAAAACTGAGTGGAACATATCATGATCGTATCTAGTATCAATCCGAACAATACAATATTTTTCGTGATACACTTTGTCGTCATGGTGTCGGTTCTATCTTCATATGATGTTTATCTAATGAGGAAGATGAAAAGGCATTAAATTTCTTCCATTCTGGAACTTGTGGTGGTCATATGTCAGGGTTTGCCACTGCTCAAAAGATCCTGCGCACAGGGTATTTTTGACCTTCTATGTTCAAAGAATGTATAACTGCGGTCCATAAATGCCATTATTGTCAAATCTATCACCAAAAAATGTGTGCACAACCATCTCCTCTTCACCCAATCATTGTTATCGGTCCTTTTTCTAAATGGGGTATCGACTTTCTTACATGTAACCCTCACTTAGAAGGGGGGCATGGGTACATCCTTGCAGTATATTATTTCACTAAATGAGCTGAGGCGATGCCTACATATAAGTATGATGGTGAAACAAAATTCATTTTTGTGTTCAATCATGTAATTTTTTGGTTCAGATTTCCACAAGCCATCGTCACGAACCATGGTAGTCATTTTCAAAACTTTATGATGACCGATCTTACAACGAAGCTAGGCCTGCATCATGAGAGTTCTACTCCATATTACCTGCAGGAAAATGGCCAAGTGGAATTCGTTAACAAGGTTTTAACCATCATGGTTAAACGGATTATCAGAACTCATAAACGAGATTGGTATCTTATTCTTTATCCAACCTTGTGGGCATACCATACCACAACAAAAACTTCAACTGGTTTTACTCCTTCCTAGCTCGTTTATGCCATGGAAATAGTTCTACCGATTGAATATGAGATACCATCTTTGAAACTGTAAATTTAATTATTACCAGCCACTTCTGCAAAATAAGATCGTTTCCTGTACTTAGCACGTCTCGATGAGACTCGTTGTGATGTTGCATTATCTAGTGAGGCCCAAAAGAAACGAGTTTTCACCTTGAAGGATTTGATCCCTCTCGGCACATGATAGATCTAGAGTTGATGGATCTAGGTTGGTATAAATTTAATTTCTAAAAAAAATTACTTCTTAATAAATATTTGAACCTACAACATTGTTCCCAAACTTTATTTTTCATAAAACTTTGTTTTAACCTTGTATCAAGGTCTCCTTCCAATCTCCCCAACTCCAAAGTTTGCAAGGGAAAGCAAACTTTCTATGTCGATTCATCAAGAACTACGCCAAGATGACTAAAGGTTTTACTCGATTGTTGAAAAAAGGCATCTCATTCATTTGGGATGAAATGGCTCAAAAGGCCTTTGATGCACTTAAACATGTGTTGGCCCATACAACGTTGTTGCATCCTCTTGATTATCATCGAGACTAATTTTTATTCTTACTTGCATTCAGTGTCACTATAGGCATTGTTTTAGTTCAGGAAGACAAATTAAATGAAGAGTGTGTGATATATAACTTAAGTAGAAATCTAACCATTTTAAAAGCAAAATATGCACATGTGGAGAAATTGGCTTTGGCAGTTGTTCAAGCACTCCAACGTTTTCGTCACTACATTTTTCTGGGAAAAACTACTATAATTTCTGATTGCAACCCTATAGTTTACATTCTTACCAGACAATTTCTAGGGGGGGAATTATTCCAAATGGATACTCATCCTACAGGAATTCGATTTATAATTCATTAAATCCATTTATAAGAAATCACTAGTATTTATTGAATTATTATGTGACTTTCCCCATGCTGAAACAGAAAACGTGGTTTATGATTCTCTTCCAGATGAATATCTCTTTCTCATCAGTACTTTAGATCCCTGGTATGGAGATATCATCATTTATCTTCATACCCAGACATTTCGGTCAGAACTGAGTGGAATTAATCGTCGTCGTATCTGGTATCAATCCCAGCAATATAATATTTTTGGCAATACACTTTATCATCATGGTGTCGATTTTATCCTCATATGATGTTTAACTCACGAGGAAGATGAAAAGGCATTAAATGACTACCATTCTGGAGCTTGTGGTGGTCATATGTTAGGGTTTTCCACTACTCAAAAGATCTTTCATGCAGGGTATTTCTGGCCTTCTATGTTCAAAGATTGTATAATTGCAATTCGAAAATTCCATAATTGTCAAATCTATGAGCGGAAAATGCATGCACATCCATCTCCTCTTCGCCAATCATTGTTTTCGACCCTTTTTCTAAATGGGGCATCGAATTTCTTACATGTAACCCTCACTCGGCTGGGGGGCATGGGTACATTATCCTTGCAGTAGATTATTTCATGAAATGGGCCAAGGCAATGCCTACATATAAGGATGATGGTAAAAAAGCATCCATTTTCGTGTTCAATCATGTAATTCCTCGGGTCGGAGTTCCACAAGCCATCGTCATGGACCATGGTAGCCATTTTCAAAAATTTATGATGACCGATCTTACCACGAAGCTAGGCCTGCGTCATGACAGTTCTACTCCATATTACCCGCAGGAAAATGGTCAAGTGGAATTCTTTAACAAGGTTTTAACCACCATGATTAAAAGGATTACCAAGACTCATAAACAAGATTGGCATCTAATACTTTATCAATCCTTGTAGGCATACTCTACCACAACAAAAAATTCAACAGGTTTTACTCCTTTCCAGCTCATCTATGGCATGGAAGAAGTTCTACCAATTGAATGTGAGATACAATCTTTGAAACTGTAAATTGAATTATTACCAGCCACTTCTTCCAAAGAAGAAGGTTTCCTGTACTTAGCACATATCGATGAGACTTGTCGTGATGCTACATTAGCTAGCAAGGGCCAAAAGAAACGAGTTTTCACCTTGAGGTCTTTGATCCCTCTCAGCACATGATAGATCTAGAGTTAGATGGATCTAGGTTAGTATAGATTTAATTTCTAAAAAAACTTACTTCTCAATAAAGATTTAAACCTACGACACTGTTCCCAAACTTTATTTTTCATAAAAATTTATTTTAACCTGGTATCAAAGTCTCCTTCCAATCTCTACCAACTCTAAAGTTTGCAAGGGAGAACTAGTCTGAGTTGACTAAAGGTTTTACTCATCTGTTAAAAATGCATCTCATGCATTTGAGATGAAGTTGCTCAAAAGGCCTTTGATGCACTTAAACATGCATTGTCCCATACACCGTTGTTGCATCCTCCTGATTATCATTGAGACTATTTTATACTTAGTTTCATCTAGTGTCACTATTGGCATGGTTTTAGTTCAGGAAGACAAGTTAAACGAAGAGCATGTGATATATTACTTAAGTAGAAATTTGACCAAAACTAAAGCAAAATATGTACATGTGGAGAAATTGGCCTTGGCAGCCGCTCAAGTTGTCCAACGTCTTTGTCACTACATTTTACAAGGAAAAACTACTGTAATTTCCGATTGCAACCTCGTGGTTTACATTCTTAGTAGACAATTGCTAGGGGGGGAGTATTCCATATGGATACTCATCCTATAGGAATTCGATTTGGAATTCATTAAATCCACTTATAAGAAATCACTAGTATTTATTGAATTATTACGTGACTTTCCCCGTGCTTAAATGGAAAACATGGTTTATGATTCTCTTCCAGATGAATCTCTCTTTCTTATCAGTACTTTATATCCCTGGTATGGGGATATTTATCTTCATACCCAGACATTTCGGTTAGAACTGAGTCAAACTGATTGTCATCGAGTCCGGTATCAATCCCAGTGGTGAGCTCCAGTATTGTAGCAATAATGCTACAACTCCCGGGGCTTCCTGTCTCTTAATTTTATCAACCCGGTAGTTCGTACAAACTTGGAAGCGACGGTGCTGTATGCACAAGTACTAGCCCTTGTCGCAACTGTCACTTGGTCAGCTGGCACAAGTCCGCTAGGGCTTAAGCCAACTTCTATAGGCTCACAGAAGAAGCTTTATCAATGATGGACGAAAGTTAACTTCAAAGAAAGGCTACTCTACTTGACAAACTGAATCAAAAGCAACTTAAAGCATGTAAATCTATGAAACCCTAATTTAACTAGTCTATCCTCTATAATGCAAAGAATGTGGGTGCAACTCTTATGAATGCTGTCATTGCCTCTAACAAGTATGAATGCATGGGTCTAAGCTACTGGCATCATGAGAAATGTGTTTTTGTGTTTTTCCTTTAAGTGTGTGGAATGATGGTGATCTTGAGCTAACTAGGGTTTGGTTGTGCAGATGGGATGGAGAAGGAAGGAAAGCGTGGGGTAGGTTGGGGAGGCTAGGAGAGGTCCCTAGGGATCCTTAGCACCCATCCACAGAGGTTCCTCGTATTCAGATGCTCAGCAACCGAGAGAGTGGCCTCCTACAGGATGGCTGTGGAGAATCCTACAGGATACTCTGTTTTCTACAGGATGTCGAGAAGTGGCTACAGGATGACCTACTGTGAATGTTTGGAGTGATGGAGGGATGGTGAAATGGTAGGGGGAGATGTGGAAGGTAGGGATGAGGTTGGTGATGGCCTTAGAAGCGAAAGATTAGGATGGGAGGTGAGTGTAGGAAAGAGGATGGAAGGTGAAGGGCTATGTCAACGAAAGGCGAGAGAATGGAGACACGTGAGGAATGCAAGACTTGATGAGGTAACAGAGCGGAGCAGGGGTCAAAGAGATGTCTGCATGCGTGATCAAGATGGAGGACAAAGTGATGGAACGAGAGAGAGAGGGAGAGCAGTGTAAGTGAAACAAATGATTATGACTGTTACTTAACCAAGAATGCATCAACCTAAACTACTTGTGCTTGTAAATTCAATGAGCAGCAATCGAAATGTGAAAGAGAACGTGCATGAAGCTGTGGTAAGGAAGTGCAGTGCATGAGTGGATGACAAGGAAGCATCTAACGTAACAGTGACTGTATTGCAGCAATCATCAAGTGAAGAAATGCGTGTTTTTGGTGGCTAGCTTTGGGCTGCACCCCAATCTTCAAGAAAGATGGCAGTGAGTCCTAACAGCCTTTTTGTTGGAGCTCCAATGGACTCTATCTATCCTCTGCTACACTAAATGACTGTAAACAAACTCACCATAAGCAAATCCTATCTACTCATGAAAAAGACCAACTCATCAACTTGTAATTCGAATTGCATGTGTAAATGGAAAGCTCACAATGCTGCAATGAAATGGAAATAACACTACAACAGAGGGGATCTATGGCTCTCAGGTTGGGCCCTAACCTGAGAGCTATAGTCTCCTTAAGGAACTCAGAACTAGATCACAAACTGTCTTCTTTATTCATAACTGATATCATGCCAAATTGGCTTACAAAAGAGAACAAAACTTGAGCTGTGCTCCAAAATTACAATAGTAATACGAGAGTTTCAACAACCTAACCAAGGCTAAGGCTTCTATACTTATACAAAACGATGCTCCAACAGATATCCATGATTCTAGGAGCTCGGCTGTTCAATCTATAGTTTAACTGCTGATCCTGTAGGATGGTCATAAATGCTGTTTCCTGTAGAGCAGTTTTGAACTGTTGTTCCTGTAGAACAGCTGGCCGTGTATTAAGCTCGGAGGGAGGCTGAAGTGGGCTCGGAGTTCTTGGTGAGGATCACGAGGAATGTCCCCCAAAACCGTGGACAACCTCTCCTTATGTCAGTAATGCCAACTCGTTGTCTCCTTGCCACCTTTTCGTTGTCTTTTGCTCCCTTTTAATGCCAAAACCTGGAATCACAATACATTAGCTACGTGGATAAAGTGCCTATCCTTTCTCCTACAAACAACATGAATAAACTAAGAAGTGTATGCATAAACAATAAAAATGAATGGTTTGAGCAAGCAGAATAGGCCAAAAATGAGCCCAAATTGTACCAAAATTGGGGCTCATCATCACCCCCCAGATGAACCATTTGCTCATCCTTGAGCAACCTTGCCCCTGCTCCTTGTCCTTGGCCGAGGACTCGGGACCGGAACAGGCTGTTTCTTTTCTGCTTTTGATGGTCCTGCCTTTTCTGCTCCTGATGGTGATGAGGGTGATGCTTCCTTCCCTTTTTCTATTTCCTTGAGTCGGGCTTCAGAAGGCGACTGGCCTATCTTTTGTGTCCAGGAAGTTATTTTTGGGCTCCCTTTTT
The DNA here is from genome assembly GCA_031772625.1 of Pinus tabuliformis. Lineage (NCBI taxonomy): Eukaryota > Viridiplantae > Streptophyta > Pinopsida > Pinales > Pinaceae > Pinus > Pinus tabuliformis. The sequence continues at coordinate 1,978,603,152 of CM062819.1, read as the reverse complement.
CGGGGGTAGCTGATTGTTTAGAGGGGGTTCTTGCAATGGGTGAAGTAGGTACATCCCCTGAAGTGGTATGGCCACTGGGTGAAGGCTGTGGCTTGCTTGGGGACATCCTCTTGCTTCTCGTGGCTTCAGGTGGCAGAGGGGTCTCCCTCTCCCTTTTCTCTTTCGGTTTTGGAGGAGTGCTGAGGACAGCCAGTGCCGCTGCTGCCTCCTTGTCGAGGATGTCAGCCTTCTCTTTCTTGTGTTTTGCTTTCTCGGAGCTCCTTGTAGAGGGTCCCTCCTTTTTAAATTTCAGGCTTCCTGTGGAAGACCCTGCTTTGCCCGCTTTCGGGCCTCCTGTAGAAGATTCCTTCTTTGTCTTCGGGCTCTCTAGAGGAGGTTGTTTTTCAATGACCTTCGGGCCTCTTGTAGGAACCCCTCTTTCCAGCCTAGTGATTCTTGTAGGAGCCCCTGTCTCTGTCTTCGGGCTTCCTGTAGAAGCATGTGGTTGTACTGTCGGGCTTCCTGTAGAAGCCTTTATCTCCATCTTTGGGCCTCCTGTAGAAGCCTGTCTCCCAGCAATTTCCGGGCTTCCTATAGAAGCCTTGGTCGTCGCTCTTGGGCTTCCTGTAGAAGCCTGCTCCTTACTGATCTTCGGGCTTCCTGTAGAAACCTTTGCCTTTGTTTTCGGGTTTCCTGTAGAAGCCTGAGTTTGCGTTTTCGGGCTTCCTGTAGAAGCCTGTGATTGCGTTCCTGCAGATGCAATTCTCACCACCTTCTCTTGCCTTGTTGCGTGGCTTTTGCGTTTGGCTTTGACTGCAGAAGTTGACGAGGTGCTTGGGCTGGCAGTGGCCACCTCAGCTTTGACTGCCCTGCTCTTCAACCTCTGTTCTCTTGCTGATAGGATGAGGGTGTCCTCTTTGACTTTGTCATCTTCTCCCTCCTCCTTCTTCTTTCGTTCCTTTTTCTGCGCTGGAGCCGGAACTTTTTGGCTTTTTCCTTTCTTACTCCCGGCTGCCGGCTCGTCTTCTTCTCCGTTAGAGGATTCCGCTTCTTCAAGCAACATTTTTATGTTCCCCGTTCTTGATAAGTTCCTAAATGATTCCCAAGCGAGGGGAACTTTATATGAGCGGAGAGCATCCTCCACGAGGAGCTTGATTAGCCCATGGTGGGCTATCTGGTCCGGAATTCCGTCCTTGAGCTTGGTGGAACACTCCATTAAGGATTGTAGTAGAAAGTAAGGAATGCTCAACCTCTGTGCTGCAGGGAGGTCAATCTGGTGTCTTAGTTCGTTAAGCAGCCTGAAGTGATACGCATATACAATGCTATATCGGCCCTCACAGGTGATATATTTCATAATTTGTAGACTGACTTCGTTCCATGGCGGCAACAGGCTTGCCCTTTTGACTCCATTTTTGTCTTCGGTGAATGACTCTTCCGGTGGGAAGAACTCCTTCTTTGCTTTCTGGCTCTGCTTCCGCTCTTCTTTGTCCCACGGCAGACCCATGGGCAACTCTGTAATCCGACTGATATGCTCGGGGGTGAGTTTGAGGCTGAGACCTCTGAAGGTTACCGTGGCCAACGTCTGTGATTTAGGCTGCAGAGCCTGCAAAAATTCCTCGGCTACTTCCTCATCGTAGCCCTGTAGTTTATCACAGAAAGGCATCCATTGTGCTCTAGTGAAGAGCTCAACCACTGCCGGGTTTCTCCTTAATGCATTTGAATTAGTGGGCTCTCGCCTGATAAACCCGCCAGGCATGATGAACACAGTGTTTGTACCAGAGGTGGTGGATACACAGGAAATTCGGTCTTAAAGACAGAACATGCAATGAATTTTCAGACCGCAGTGTGATTATACAGCTATCCTGTAGGAGCGATAGTATAGGCACGGCAAACCAAAATTTTTTATGACCACACTGTGACTAATTGCCTTGCCACCTTTTAAAAAACAATTGCGGAAGGAGTTGCAGGGTTACCTCTTTTCTGCCACCTTTTTTTTTTACGTGAAGACTTCACCTTCCTGTAGAGCCGCGTGCCTGTAGAAACTGCTTCCTGTAGGACGGCGTTCCTGTAGAAACTGTTCCTGTAGGAGCAGTGTGCAGGCTTCGGGAAGAGCTTTTAGCTGGCTGGCGGTCGAGAGGTGCTTTACCAGCGTTCAGGTGGCCGAGAGCTCGGCGTGTCAACATGTAGAGGTAAGCAGAGGATCTACTCGAGTTTTGAAGTGAGGTTGATGGAGATACACGCTTAATCGAGCCGATTAGATTTTGAATCGGCGCAGCTCGTGGCGCGGAGGTGAGCTGTCCCCGCCGGACCGTTGGGTGACGTCACCCCTCATCCGCCTGCACATTCGTTTGTTGCCGCATTCATTCCCACAGATCTGCCGCCGCCCTTTTCGGTTAAACTTCACTTCTCGGTTGACGGGACTGATCTTCACATGCTTGCTGCGTGTGTCTCTCGTCGTGGCTGCCACCTCGTCCTCTGACTATCCCTTTACTAATCGACGTGGCCCATCACTGGCCTTTAGGCCGCTCAACCATTCACCTTTATGCCATGCAAAACAAATCGAAGTAATAATCATGCAGTTTGATGGAGAGAAGGATTAGAACACTTACCTGCGCGCGGCTGCACATGATTTCCAGATTTTTTAGCGATGGATCCACCTGCCGCATGTGGCTACACATTCCTGTAGGCTCGTGGTTACAGGATGCTGGCGATGGAGTGGATGGATCTGCGTTCATGCGCCCGTGTTTGATCTCAGATGACGGTGCTGTGAACGGTCTTCACTTGAGCAGGTCGAACTGTTACAGGATCCCCGCGAGGGGTCTTGTCACCGTTCTTTCTTCTCGGGTGTATGCTGCATGCTGGCGGTTCTGGCTTCTCGATCATGATCCCAGCGCTTCTGATGTATCAACATAGATGTGGTATGGTTCTCGGTGCTTAGTTTCTCTTTGACAGGTGCTTTCTCACGAGAACTGATTACTTTGGTGTGCTGCTGCAGGGATCTGGGTTGCATGGCGACGAGGGTGGTGGAGGACGATAATGGCAATGTTCAGGGGTGCCATCATTGACATGCATGCATTCAATCCACTCCTCAGTCGCTAGATCTTCATTTGAAACACGTTTCGGCCATCGTAACCTTCTACAGGAAGTTTCCTGTAGAACACAGAGCTTCCTGTAGAAATTTGGCACTTTCCTGTAGAAGATCCACGTCTTCCTGTAGGAAGACTGTCTGTTCCTGTAGAAAAACTGTATCCTCCTGTAGAAGATCCAAAGCATGATAATAACTGCACATACCTTAAAAACATTGCTGTTCTTGGAGGAGGTGCTGATGACATCCTTTGCTAGCATGATGAAGGCCCCTGGCTTGGAGTGGAGAGGCTGCTTCTCCTCCATAGAACATCTGCATGCAAACCTTTTTATTGTGCTGATTGTTTTTTTTCTCTTTTTTTCTTTTTTCTTTTTTCTTTTAGAAAGACAATAGGAGCGCCTCGATGAGGTTTTCACCCCCACTGCCTGCCTTGGGTGCCTCAGAGAGGTTTTCACCCAAGGATCTTTATTTTCCTCTTTTTTCTTGAAAGACAATAGGAGCGCCTCAATGAGGTTTTCACCCCTACTGCCTGCCTTGGGCGCCTCAGAGAGGTTTTCACCCAAGGATCTTTATTTTTTCCTTTTTTGTTTTTTTTTGTTTTTTTTGTGTGTTTTAGATCCTTCAGGGTATGCCCAAAGTGGATGCAGAACCCTTCTCTATGACCAAAACAGATTTCTCCATAGTGCTGATAAACTCTTGTCTTGAGAGAGGTCTTCTATAGATCTTCAATCGGTGCCCATTTACAAGCATGGGAATGGATTCCTCATCAATGGTTCGAATGAGGACAGATCCATTGTCATGGCACTGTTCCACCACATATGGTCCTAGCCATCTGGTTCTCAACTTCCCCTTGAAATCTTTGAATCTGGAATCATACAACAAAGCCCAATCTCCCGGCTGAAATTGCTTGTCATGGAGATGTTGGTCATGCCACACCTTCCTCTGAAGTTGAACCACCTCTGAGTGAAGGAGGGCCTGCATGCGGTGTTCATCCAGTCCATTCAGCTGCAATAGCCTTTCTTGCTGTGCATGGCTGAGATCTAGGTCCAGCTGAGCTGCCAACCTCAAAGTGTTATACTCAAATTCAATGGACAGCAAAGCTTTCTTCCCATAGACCAGCTCATAAGGTGTGAAACCAGTGGTGGTCTTCCAAGTGGTGTTGTAAGCCCATGTGGCTTCAACTAGGTGATCTGCCCAGTCTTTTCTGCTGCTGTCTACCACTTTGGTCAAGATCCCTTCTAGAGCTCTATTGGTGACTTCCACCTGCCCATTGGCTTGAGGATGATAAGGGGTGGAAGTCCTATGCTTGATCTTGTGATGAGCCAATAGATCTTCAACCAAGTTAGAGGTGAACTGGCTCCCTTGATCGGTCACCAGCTCTCTTGGGTAGCCAAACTTGTAGAAGATGTTCTCTCTTAAGAACTCAACCACCTTTTCTTCAGTTGCTGCTTTGATTGCTTTAGTCTCTGCCCACTTTGTCAAGTAGTCAGTACACACTATGATGTAGGATCTTTGCCTCGAAGAGGGATTGATTGGGCCCACAAAGTCCATGCCCCACTTCTCAAATGGCTCGAGAGTCACTTGAGGTTGGAGAGGCATCTCATCCCTTTGGGTCGGTTTCCCATTCTTTGGCATTGGTCACACTGGCTAACATATCTTCTGACATCTTGATGAAGTGTGGGCCAATAGTAGCCTGCCTGCAGGATCTTGAAGGCAGTTCTCTTTGCCGCAAAATGTCCTCCACAAGGCCCATCATGACAGGTGAGGAGAATGTCAAAGACTTCCTCCTCCCTTACACAACGCCTTAAGATCTGATCGGGGCCAAGCTTGAACAGGTTGCCCCCAATCCATGTAAATGAGGCACTCTTTCTGATGATTTTGCTCTTCTCTTTTGAAGAGAGGTGCGGAGGAAACTGAGCTGAAACAAGGTAGTTTGCTATGTCAGCAAACCATGGAGAGAGTACTGAGATAGCAAACAGATGCTCATCAGACATCTGGTCATCCACCGTCCCATCTTCATCTGCAGACAAATCCAATCTAGACAAGAAGTCAGCAACAACATTTTCTTTTCCTGGTTTATCAACAATGGTTAGATCAAACTGCTGCAATAAAAGTAACCATCTAATAATACGAGCATTCACATCTGGTTTATTCATCAAGTATCTAATAGCAGCATGGTCAGTATGTACAAAAGTCTGGTAACCAGTAATGTAATGTCGGAACTTGTTCAGTGCATGAACCACAGCTAAGAATTCCTTCTCGGTTACAGTGTAATTCAGCTCTGCTTTGGACAAGTTTTTGCTAACGAAGTAAATGGCATATGGAAGTTTTTGCTCAACTTGTCCTAAGGCTGCCCCTATGGCTTTGTTCGAGGCATCAGTGTGGATGTGGAAAGGTAGGGCCCAGTTTGGACCTCTTAGGATTGGAGCTGACACTAACTTGTCTTTTAATTCATTCAAACTCTTCTGACAATCGTCAGTCCAATTAAACTCCACATCTTTTGCCAACAAACCAAACAACGGTGAGGCTAACTTGCTGAAGTCTTTAATGAACCTCCGGTAGTATCCTGCTAATCCCAAGAAACTCCGGACATCCCTTACTTTTTGGGGAGGTGGAACCCTCTTGATGAGAGCAATTTTGTTAGGATCCACCTGCAATCCTTGAGAAGAAATGGTATGGCCTAGCACTGTCCCTTCAGTCATTAGGAATTCACATTTCTCAGGGCTAAGGGACAAGTTCATCTCGATGCACTTGGTTAGGACCTTTCCCAAGTTGGACAATGCTTCCTGGAAGTTGGCCCCATAAGGGGTAAAGTCATCCATGTAGATTTCCACTGCATCATGGACCAACTCCGAGAAGATGCTCAAGACAGCTCTCTGAAAAGTAGCAGGAGCATTGCATAGCCCAAAGGGAAGGACTCGGTAGGCAAAGGTACCCCAAGGACAAGTGAAGGTGGTCTTATCTTGGTCTTCCGGGCTGATTTGGATTTGATTGTACCCGCTGAACCCATCCAGGAAAGAGAAGAACTTCTTTCCTGCCAGTCCATCCAACACTTGATCTATGAAGGGTAGAGGGAAATGGTCCTTCTTGGTAGCTTTGTTCAGCTCCTGGTAATCTACACAGATCCTCCACTTCCCATTCTTCTTGGGAACCAACACCAGAGGGGACACCCATTCACTATCTGAGATGGGGTAAATGAATCCGGCGTCCAACAGTTTTTGCAATTCTTCCTTGACAATGTCCTTAAGGGCTGGATTCATTCTCCTCTGGGGTTGCCTAACTGGTTTACAATCCTCTTTGATGTATATATGATGGGTACAGACCGAGGGATGGACTCCTTTCATCTCCTTATAGCTCCAAGCAAAGGCATCTAAGTGGCTGGACAATAGGCTACACAACTCCTTCTCCTGGGAAGGAGATAGGGAGGAACTGATCTTCAATGCTCTCTCAGGGCCGAACTCCACATTCTTAACTCTGGGAGTGACAGGGTTGGTTGTACAAAGATCCACTAAGGTGCTGGCTTGGGCATCCTCCACCAATTTTTCTAAAGGTAGTGCACTGGTAGGTGGGTTTTGGATCAAGTTCTCGATCAAATCATCCTCGGTTGGGGGATTTCTTCTATTGGTTTCTATGGTACATAGAGGTGCTGAATACACCTCGTCTTCTTCTCCTTCTTCCAACCAGAGTGGTAAGTCATGCTCTAAAGAGGGTTGGGCAGGAGGGTATAGGACAAGTTGCTTGGACATAGGACCATTTTTGATGGTCATATTTCCAGCACGACAACTGATATAGGCATCTGCAGTGGCTAACCAAGGCCTTCCCAAAATGAGGGGATATCCAGTAAGCTTTGCCTTTGGTTGCAGAACCAGGAAGTCTGCAGGATACTCCCAAGAGTCAATAGAGACCAAGACATCCTCCACAATCCCTTCGGGAGTCACGGTGGAGCGATCTGCTAACTGCAGTACTGTCGAAGTCTTTCTCAAGGAACCCTGAAGATTGAGTTTAAGCATGGTATCCCTGGTCATCACATTGATGGCTGCCCCCAGATCAATCAAGGTGTGGGGGATAATGGTGCCATTGATGTGTACATCTACTACAGGACTTCCAGGATCTAGGTATTTTGGGCAGATGACTTGTCCTAGCATAAGGTCAGACAGTTGTCCTATGACGTTGATAGTTGAGGCATCTTTCTTCCGTCTGCCTGGGTGTTTGAAAATCTTCTCCTTAATCAGCTTGTTATATATTGGCACATCCTTGATGGCTTGGAGAAGTGGGATTTTAACACACAACTGTTTGAGCTCACCCAAAAGCTCATCTTCCTCCGGGTTGGGTTGTGTGGTGGCTGTAAGTCTCTCAGGAAAGGGTGGAATAGGCTTTGGTTCACTTTCCTGATGGTCTTCCTCCTCCTCTGGGGGAGGAGGTTGGCGATCTGGAAGAGTCTTTCCAGATCTCAGATTGATCTCCTGGATCTCCACAGCATAGGTAGGGCATGAGGTCTCCCCAGTATATACCTGCTGAGCCTGTCTATTGTTGGGGTTCGGGTTCGGTTGAGCAGGCATTTGAGGTTGCCTTGGAGGAGCAGGAGGTAAAGGCTGAGGTTGAACTGGTGGTGGAGGCAAAATGGCGGGAGGAGTGTTGTATTGGGGCCTCCACCCCGACTAAGGAGCACTCCATTGAGGTTGCGACTGGGTATGTGAGTGATATGGATGAGAAGTAGGTTGAGTAGGGTACTGAGGTGGATAAGACCATGGAGGAGGCATTGACCAGGAAGGATGAGCAGGGGGACCCCAGGAAGGCATGGGAGTCAAGTGGTTGGGGTTGTAATAAGATTGAGATGCCCCTTGCATCCCCTGCTGATAAGGTCTAGATCCTTGAGGCCTCCTTTGGTTGATGAAGTAGAGAGGTTCAGTGGGGGCTTCAGTTCCCTGGTACATGGCTTTAAACCCAGGCAAGGTTGGACACTGATTTGTTGGGTGGTCCTCCTCACAAACGAAACACACTTCAACCGAATGCAATGGACATTCGTTCTTAGGGTGTCTTCTGGTGCACCTAGGGCAGAAGACAGCCAAGGCTCTCTCAGCTTCCTCTTTCTTTTGCTGGATCCTGAATGTGTCCAGCTGCATGGCAATGGTATGTCTCACCTCACTCTTAAGATCTTCTAATTGGTTTGTAAGCTCATGTTTGGAGAAAGGGACACCGGTGGAGAGGAGGTTTCCTCTACCTCGTTTTCTAGCTGCCCTGGAATGATTTCGAAACACAGTTTTGATGTCCTCATAAGGCAGTTGGTAAATGTCCCCCCCAGCTAACATGTGAAGGGTGTCTAGGAGATCTTCAGGGACTCCTCGGAGTAGAACCAACTTGAGGGATTCAGGGTCAAGTGTGCACCTGGCCCGTTTATAGCTAAGCTGGAACCTCTCCTCATAGTCCTCTAAAGACTCATCATTCCCCATGGTCATTCGAAAGATTTCTCCCTTGGTTTCCTTGGACCTACAATAATCCCTATACTTGGTATTGAAGGCTTGCTGCATCTGAGCCCAAGTGGTGATGCTATTCCCAGGTAATCCCATGAACCAACGTAGTGCTGCATCCTTGAGAGTGGAAGGGAAAAGCTTCAACTTTTGCTCATCCTCAGTATAGTCATAGGTTCGACAAAGGACAGCAAACTCAAACAAGAAGGTATCCGGATCCTCAGTGGTCAGTCCATGGAAGTGAGGCAAGGCAGAGGGGCTAATGTTTTTCATTTTCATATCCCCATTGGTTTCTCGGATGGGGAAAGCTCCTTCTATTCTCTCATCTTCTCTCCCATTATCAGCCATGGCTTCAGATGGAGTGGTTTCTAACTCTTCTTCGTCTATAGGGTCTTGGTATATCTCGGGATGTTCACCTATAGGTTCCTCTGGGTCACTGTCACCAAAGAAGAGAGAAGGGTGACTTAGTGATGTGGTGGGGGTGTTTGGTAGGAATTTGCCTGATCTATCTCGGTTCCTACGAGGCATGAAAGGGAAAGGACTCTTCTCTGTTTTTAGTGCTTTTGCTTTTTTTCTTGTACCTGCAAAACTGAAACAAAGTGATCTACAACTAACTAGATTGCTCAAATGAAAATTGCGGAATTGGAAATATTAATCTAGGAAAGCAGGAAATATTAATCTAGGAAAGCAGGAAATACTAGTCTAAGAAAGCAGGAAAGTCTATGCTACTTTTGCAGAATGGAAATGAAGCAAACTACTTAGCAGAAGGTAAGAGTAGGAAAGTAGAGGAAAAGCAACAGGTGCTAATACTCTGACGCTTCCCCGGCAACGGCGCCAAAAAGATGGTGAGCTCCAGTATTGTAGCAATAATGCTACAACTCCTGGGGCTTCCTGTCTCTTAATTTTATCAACCCGGTAGTTCGTACAAACTTGGAAGCGACGGTGCTGTATGCACAAGTACTAGCCCTTGTTGCAGCTGTCACTTGGTCAGCTGGCACAAGTCCGCTAGGGCTTAAGCCAACTTCTATAGGCTCACAGAAGAAGCTTTATCAATGATGGACGAAAGTTAACTTCAAAGAAAGGCTACTCTACTTGACAAACTGAATCAAAAGCAACTTAAAGCATGTAAATCTATGAAACCCTAATTTAACTAGTCTATCCTCTATAATGCAAAGAATGTGGGTGCAACTCTTATGAATGCTGTCATTGCCTCTAACAAGTATGAATGCATGGGTCTAAGCTACTGGCATCATGAGAAATGTGTTTTTGTGTTTTTCCTTTAAGTGTGTGGAATGATGGTGATCTTGAGCTAACTAGGGTTTGGTTGTGCAGATGGGATGGAGAAGGAAGGAAAGCGTGGGGTAGGTTGGGGAGGCTAGGAGAGGTCCCTAGGGATCCTTAGCACCCATCCACAGAGGTTCCTCGCATTCAGATGCTCAGCAACCGAGAGAGTGGCCTCCTACAGGATGGCTGTGGAGAATCCTACAGGATACTCTGTTTTCTATAGGATGTCGAGAAGTGGCTACAGGATGACCTACTGTGAATGTTTGGAGTGATGGAGGGATGGTGAAATGGTAGGGGGAGATGTGGAAGGTAGGGATGAGGTTGGTGATGGCCTTAGAAGCGAAAGATTAGGATGGGAGGTGAGTGTAGGAAAGAGGATGGAAGGTGAAGGGCTATGTCAACGAAAGGCGAGAGAATGGAGACACGTGAGGAATGCAAGACTTGATGAGGTAACAGAGCGGAGTAGGGGTCAAAGAGATGTCTGCATGCGTGATCAAGATGGAGGACAAAGTGATGGAATGAGAGAGAGAGGGAGAGCAGTGTAAGTGAAACAAATGATTATGACTGTTACTTAACCAAGAATGCATCAACCTAAACTACTTGTGCTTGTAAATTCAATGAGCAGCAATCGAAATGTGAAAGAGAACGTGCATGAAGCTGTGGTAAGGAAGTGTAGTGCATGAGTGGATGACAAGGAAGCATCTAACGTAACAGTGACTGTATTGCAGCAATCATCAAGTGAAGAAATGCGTGTTTTTGGTGGCTAGCTTTGGGCTGCACCCCAATCTTCAAGAAATATGGCAGTGAGTCCTAACAGCCTTTTTGTTGGAGCTCCAATGGACTCTATCTATCCTCTGCTACACTAAATGACTGTAAACAAACTCACCATAAGCAAATCCTATCTACTCATGAAAAAGACCAACTCATCAACTTGTAATTCGAATTGCATGTGTAAATGGAAAGCTCACAATGCTGCAATGAAATGGAAATAACACTACAACAGAGGGGATCTATGGCTCTCAGGTTGGGCCCTAACCTGAGAGCTATAGTCTCCTTAAGGAACTCAGAACTAGATCACAAACTGTCTTCTTTATTCATAACTGATATCATGCCAAATTGGCTTACAAAAGAGAACGAAACTTGAGCTGTGCTCCAAAATTACAATAGTAATACGAGAGTTTCAACAACCTAACCAAGGCTAAGGCTTCTATACTTATACAAAACGATGCTCCAACAGATATCCATGATTCTAGGAGCTCGGCTGTTCAATCTATAGTTTAACTACTGATCCTGTAGGATGGTCATAAATGCTGTTTCCTGTAGACCAGTTTTGAACTGCTGTTCCTGTAGAACAGCTGGCCGTGTATTAAGCTCGGAGGGAGGCTGAAGTGGGCTCGGAGTTCTTGGTGAGGATCACGAGGAATGTCCCCCAAAACCGTGGACAACCTCTCCTTATGTCAGCAATGCCAACTCGTTGTCTCCTTGCCACCTTTTCGTTGTCTTTTGCTCCCTTTTAATGCCAAAACCTGGAATCACAATGCATTAGCTACGTGGATAAAGTGCCTATCCTTTCTCCTACAAACAACATGAATAAACTAAGAAGTGTATGCATAAACAATAAAAATGAATGGTTTGAGCAAGCAGAATAGGCCAAAAATGAGCCCAAATTGTACCAAAATTGGGGCTCATCACCCAGCAATATAATATTGTTTGTGATACACTTTATGATCATGGTGTCGATTTTATATCCATACAGTTTTTAACTCGCAAGGAAGATGAAAGTGCATCAAATGGCTGCCATTATGGAGCTTGTGGCAGTCATATGTCAGGGTTTTCCACTACTCAAAAGATCCTACGCACAGGGTATTTCTAGCCTTCTATGTTCAAATATTGTATAACTGCGGTCCGGAAATGCCATAATTTTCAAATATATGACCGGAAAATGCGTGCACATCCATCTCCTCTTCACCCAATCATTGTTGTCGGTCCTTTTCTAAATGGGGCATCCACTTTATTACATGTAACCCTCACTCAACTGAGGGGCATGGGTACATTATCCTTATAGTAGATTATTTCACGAAATGAGTCAAGTTGATTCCTACATATAAGGATGATGGTGAAACAAAATCCATTTTCGTGTTCAATCATGTAATTTCTTAGTTCGGAGTTCCACAAGTCATCGCCACGGACAATCGTAGCCATTATCGAAACTTTATGATGACTGATCTTACCATGCAGCTAGGCCTACATCATGAAAGTTCTAATCCATATTACTAGCAGGAAAATGGCCAAGTGGAAGTCGTTAATGAGGTTTTAACCACCATGATTAAACAGATTATCGAGACTCATAAACGAGATTGGAATCTAATGATTTATCGAGCCTTCTAGGCATACCGTACCACAACAAAAACTTCAACTGGTTTTACTCCTTTCCAACTCTTCTATGGCATGGAAGCAATTCTACCAATTTAATGTGAGACGCCATCTTTGAAACTGTAAATTGAATTATTACCAGCCACTTCTTCCAAAGAATAATGTTTCCTGTACTTAGCATGTCTCGATGAGACTCGTCGTGATGTTGCATTAGCTAGCAAGGCCCAAAAGAAACGAGTTTTCACCTTGAGGGCTTTGATCCCTCTCAACACATGATAGATCTAGAGTTAGATGGATCTAAGTTGGTATAAATTTAATTTCTAAAAAAAATTACTTCTTAATAAAGCTTTAAACCTACGACATTATGTCCATGCAATATATCCAAATAAAATTTGGTCGTTTTAAGATTTAGAAGAATATTGCATCTCTAAAACAAGTGTAATATGCATATTATGCTCCATCCCTTATTTATCTCTCTATTTTTGGTTTCTTGTTTTCTTTGCTTCCTGCTATTCTATTCACCTAGTGCTAGTCCGATTGGATCTCTCCTTCCATTGACAATCCCAATGCATATGTCAATCGAAATCTCAACAATGCAGAATGAAATTATTCCACAACAAATGATGAAGGATTAGGTATGATATTCGCCCTTCAAAATTTTATACATGAAGCTATTGCAGAGTGAATTAGGGTTATAGTGCAATGGAACACTAATTACAGAGGTTGCGCTCATGAGAGGAAAATGGAAAAGCTGAGAGCCACAAATATTTTGATTGCAGAAGAAGTGTAGAAGCAAGAACAACTGCTTAGAGGACGCACATAGTTGAATAAAGAAGACCAAGAGTGAAGAAGGTCGAATAGTGCCATAGTCGCGATTAACACATAGAAAGGCCCATAATTAACCATTTTTCGCTTAGATGAGAATTCTGACAATTAATGTGTGTCGGGGTCATTATTTTCCAAAACCTGTAACGAAGATCTAGAAAGTCCATTAGCAGACGAGATCGGGAGACAGAAAAATTCTCCCTTACCCACAGTTGTTAACCCTGGAAGAATATTTAGAAGCCCAAGTCTAAGCAACTGGGTAGATATCAGTTGAGACATGTCATCTCGTAGATAATAGCACAGAGAAAATTGTTTGGAACCCAAAGAGTGAGTGTCGAGCGTACATGGCATCGAAAAGGCGGATGTGATAAGGCAACAAACCTTCATGTTTCGGGCTCTATGCGAGCCTCGGCTCTAAGCGAGCCTTTGTATATATTACAAGTGGAAGTGAGGTGGCAATAAACCTCACCCAATGGTCTTCACCTGTCAACTTTGTTAAGTCAATTATTAATAAAGGTCACTCCACAAGGAGCGGGCTTATTTGGCAAGCAAACCCCACCTGGGAGGCATACCCAGGTTGCTCTACACAATCCTTCATTGTAGTGAACCATAGCGCCTACCAATATAGGTGGGCTAAAATCATTGACCATGAGGGAGAGTGGGACCCTAACTATGTGTTGGTGGAGTTATTGCAACACAAAAGAGAGGCGGGTCGAAGATAGACTGCCTGGAGGATATAATATGGCACACCAAGGAAATGCATTGGGTTGGAGTGGAGTAGGTGGAGCCCACCCAGCCACTGCCTAACTTAACAAATAAAATTGGGGGTTCCCAAGCTAAGGCTGAGCATTAAAGGTCGGGACACGTCGACCATCGATTTAATTTTCCCATTGTTTAAACTTTGGTTCCCGCTGCGGAACTTGGTGTATACACACGTAGTGTATATCATTGGGTAGTAATTCTTGGCTTCGAGGACTCTCTTGTGATAGGTTTGGCTCCGATGGTTATTGACAGAAAAGAGGTTGGGTGTTATATATATAACACTTCCAACTCATGTAGAGTTTTGTTGACCTTTCAAGCTTCTCCCATTGTAACACTACAATAAAACAGGGAATTTGCGCCAGATTTTGCACCAGATTTTAGTGAATTTTTTTCTCAATTGTGATGAGCAGCCTGGCACTAAATCTTGCTCTCTTGTACAATTTTTAAAGCGTCCTTTTTTGCAGCTAAATTTTTCATATTTTTTTAGCCCAAATTTTGCATAATTTTTTGCACAATATTTTGCACCAAGATTTGCATTTGGTTTTACAACAGATTTTTCTTCTAGTTTTGCCATTTTTTGCATCTATTTTTGCATAATGTTTTGCTTCATGTTTTGTGCCATTCTTTTCTTCTAGTTTTGTGTCGTAATTTGCATCAGGTTTTACACCATCTTTTGCATCTGATTTAGTGCATTTTTGTACATCCAATTTGTGCCAGTTTTTGCATCTAGCCTTATCCCATTTTTTTCTTCTAATTTTGTACTTACTTTTACATCTATTTTTGCACCAAATTTTCTGCATTTTTTTACACCATTTTTTTGCATCCAATTTTGCACCATATGTTGAATTTGATTTAGTGCCAAATTGTTCATCCGCTTTTGCATTTTATTTCTCTCCCTTATTTGCATCCTAATTTGCACCATATTTTGCATTTAATTTTGCATCATTTGTTGCATCCTATTTAACATCAATTTTAACACCATTTCTTGCATCCAATTTTGCATCCTTTTGAGCATCTAAATTTGCATCCTTTGTTGAATCATGTGTTGTGTCCACCTTTGCATCTCATTTTGTGTCTAATGTTATGTTCAATTTTGAGCCAATTTTTTCTTCTACTTTTGCATTTGTTTTTGCACCAAGTTTTGAATCATTTGTTGCACCTCATTTTTCATCCAATGTTGCAACTCAATTTGCATCCAAATTTGAGCCATTTCTATGCCCATTTTTGCACCATTTTTTCTACTTTTGTGTCCAATTTTGTACCATTTTTATGTCCAAATTTTCATCATTTTTGGTGTCTAATTTTGCATCTAAATTTGCATCATTTTTTCTGCCACATTTTGTGTCCACATTTGCATCTCATTTTTCACCTAGATTTTAGTTTGAATTTTCATCTAGTTATGCATCATTTATGGCATCCTTGGTTTCACCCTTTTTTAGTCCCATTTTTCATCTTTTTTGGTGTCTTTTCTTACATCCTTCTTGCACCCAACTTTTCATCCTAATTTTACACCATTTTTTGCATCTGCATTTTGGTGTCCATTTTTGCATCCTTGTTTGCGCCCAATTTGGTATCCTTTTGTATGCCTTATTTTGTTCCCTTCTTTGTGTCTAGTGTTGCACCATTTTTTAATTTTACTTTAAAACCTTTTTGTGCCATTGTTTCCATCTTGTTTTGATGGCTAGTTTAACATCCAATTATACTCTCAATTTTGCATCCATGGTTACATCCACTTTTTTCTTCTTGTTTAGTGTTTTACTTTTATTCCCATTTACGACCCACTTTATGGGTTCATTTTACTAATTTCAATTACATAGTGAAATATATTACAGTTTCTAAATATCATTTTCTTGTAGGATTTAATGCACGATTAGATGAACATAAACATAGGATAGACCGATTAAGAGAAAGGTTGGGCTCAATATTCTTAGTAGATCAAGTTGTAGAGTATAGATTAAGAAAAAGAGAAGGAATTACTGTGATTCCTCGCATGCAGGTCTTGTTGGAATTTTTAGTGTAGCTGGAAAGCGCTCCTATCTAGCTCCAAAGCCTGGTCCTACACATAAGAGAGAGAACAAAGGAACATCCACATCATAATATCTTGATAATATAAACTATCATAAACATATAAATAATAATGAATAAATAGATATAAACGAAAATCCCATACATTCATTAGCTAAATAGAATAAGTAAAGAATGAATAGCAGCATATGGAAGGAAGAACAACCGATCTATATTAATAAAGGAGTTGGAGGAAAGTTACAACCATCAAATGTAGTTGCAACAACACCTCCCCGAACTCCTAGCTCCAAAAATATCCCTCTCAAGATGGATCTTAGCAGCGTGACAATACAAGAATTCCCATCATTTTCTCAATGGCCAAGCCTCCAATATATAGAAAAGTGAAGGATATGAATATTTTCCAAATTCATCATTAGTTAAATTTGGGAAAAATATTTTGGGTGAATAATGTTTCCTCATATAAAAATGGCCTTTTCCACTTTTTAGATTCTTTTGTGCTTAGGAAAAAGCTTCCCCATGCTTTATGGCTCTTTCCCACTTTTGTATGCCTTTATTTTTTAGGAAAAAGCTAAGGATGAGGATAAAGAGATCACATTCCACTATATGAGTTTCCAAAAGTGAACAAGAGCGTCAAATTCTAGTTAACACGAGTTATTTTCCTCGTGACTGAGTGAGAATTTCAATAACAAAAATTAGATAAAGGGGACAACTTGTTATAGACTAGGATAATGTTGTCCTCATGGTACATAACTTGTATTATATTCTTATGCTTTTGTATGCCTTTACTTTTTAGGAAAAAGCTAAGGATGAGGATAAAGAGATCACATTCCACTATATGAGTTTCCAAAAGTGAACAAGAGTGTCAAATTCTAGTTAACTCGAGTTTTTTTCCTCGTGACTCAGTGAGAATTTCAATAACAAAAATTAGATAAAGGGGACAACTTGTTATAGACTAGGATAATGTTGTCCTCATGGTACATAACTTGTATTATATTCTTATATAGTATAGGAGAAAGGGGTATTTCAACCAACAACATAGTATTCTCCTCCAAGATGATGAGGAGATCTTTTCATGTATAACACATATAAGAAGATATCACAATTCAAATTGATAACTTAATATTTATAAACAAATTTAAGGGTAATTGACAATGTTCATAAAAAATATAACAGTATCCTCATATATAACAATTCTCCATAAAAAAATCATTGACAATTTTCAATATACATATATGACTACTAAATCAACACTTATCATAGATATCATTGTTTGAAGGTAAATTCACAACATTACATCCAAAAATAGTAATATCATCATACATAATGATTCTCCATCAAAAAGCATTGACAATTTTTAACACATATATAAAGTAACAAGATAATACTAATAATATCCTCATCATCTTTAATCAAATCAACTAATATTCAAATATGTGATTATCAGATCAAAATCTTTCGTGAACACCAATATTCTAAGGTAAATTCACAACATCCATCAAAAGATAGTAATATCATCATACATAATAATTCTCCATCAAAATAATGTCGATAATTCTCAATATATACATAAAATAACAAGATAAAAAAGATAATATCATCATCATATTTAATCAAATCAACTAAAAGTCAATGTATTATTACCATATAAAATTTATTCATAGATATCATTATTCCAAGGTAAATTCACAAAATCAATAAAAAATAGGAATCTCATCATACAGGAACATTCTTCATAAAAAAATGTAAACAATTTCAAACATATTCATAAGGTCACAATATAGTACCAATAATATCATCATCATTATTCAAATCAACTAAAATTCAAATGTATGATTACCATGTTAAGACATCCCAACTAAATATAAAAAATAACACATGGTTAGCTAGCACCACGAAAATCATAGTCAAGATCATCCTCATGATCATTTCCATGATCATCATCCTGACCATCTTGGTAATATCATCCACATAATCATCACCAATGCCATCGCCATCCTCATCATCATCACCTCTGATATATGATATAATATAAACATAGTCTGTATCATCATCTTCGTGGTCATTCCCTGTAGTGTTCTAGAAAAAAAAATCAATATTACATGTTAGTACTAATTCTATAGCACAATGCATTTTTTTTATTAAAATGCTAACCATAAAATTAGGTAGGACATATGATGCAGGAGCATATAGCTCAGCAATCTCATTATGTTCTAGTTAACTTAGGGGGTCTTGTGTTTTCAAGGAAGTTGGATTCCTATATATGTAATCATTAATGTTTTAAGTGATTAGAATAGGAATTAATTAGATATTGTGAGGATATTTGTAAATACTCTCGAATGTAGGAGAACATGAGTGATGACAAAAGAGTTAAAAATCAATTATAAGTCTTAGACTAGAAAGTGGTGTCATGATTCGTGGAACTAGAGAGGATTCTTAGGGATTAACTGGAGTTAAAAGTGGACTCAGAGGATATTCAGGATTTAGTTAGAAGATTAAGGATCTGAACCAAAACTGGTTAAACAGAACCTTTTGTATAAATATAAGCCTAAAAGGCATAGAGTCAGTTTGTTAGAGTGAGATTATATAGGATTTGTCTGTAAGCCTATAGGTAGGAGGAAGAGAAAGGCCACTATATTGAAGATCAAGTCGAGGAAGAAATTTCGTGTAAATGTTTGTTTATTAATACAGATAACTCGATTCCTGAGTTCATGTGATGTGTTGAGTAATTGAATTATAAGTTGTGTGTGATCTAGAGTAATTCTGCGTAACATAGGTTGTAGGTGTGTAGAACCAGAGAAGAGGTGTAGAGTGGAGTGTGTTACGTGGTTGTGCACAGACGGTATTGGAAAGAATGTTCACAGCGAAGGAAAAACTATAAGGTTTCCTAAAACCTAAGGAGTTATGAAGGAAGCATAAAGGTGCCAGTGGAGATTGAGATCAAAACAAAGTGAAGATCGTAAGACGAATACAAATACACTAGCAGAAAGCCGAATGGACGATTACACAATAAGAACCAAAAGAACATAACAGTGCACAGGAACCATTGGATCAGTGAGATCAACGGACAAGGTTGTGTGCGATAGATAACCAAGATTAAGTTGTGCAAGATAAAGTCAAGAAGACGAATGGTGGAGATTAAACACATGTATTAGAAAAGGATGAAGTGGTATTCGCAGGGGTTAAGCAGTTTCTCGCGCACCCTAAAGGTGGAAAATGGTAATTCTGAATTCTACGCAATTAGCCTTAACAGATGACACATAGCATAGGATGGAGAGAGAAAACCACTTTTCTTGCGTGCTCTCGACCTGATATTGATCATGCACAATTTCACGTGAGATTGCGCGATAACCGTTGGATCAAGCGAGATTGATCAATGATGAAGATTAGCCAAGCTTGTTGGTGATTGGGTGACGCGACAGTCGTTAGATTTGGCGGCGCAGATCAATGGTAGAGATCGTCCAAGTTAGTTAATTATCGAGTGATGTGATAACGGTCAGATCGAAGAATGAGATCGACCACAGAGATTTAGCGTGCTAAGGAGACCATCGATGTATGTGCAAAGATTCAAAGAAAGGTGGAAAGGTAAAGTTTTGAGTGTGGTTATGTAATATTTCTATTATATGGAAATTATAATAGAAATAAGAGGTATTTAGTGTAATTTGGGTTAAGTGAAGAATTAACCAAAGATTATGAAGGGTTGTGTAAGGTTCTGCTTAAAGATTTATCAAGGGTTTAGACTTTGGATAGTCAAGTCAAACGTTTCCGCATAGAGTTATTGAAGGAGCATTAAACCTTGATTTGTGAAGGTTTTTTCCTAAGTAATGAATCTTTGGAATTCCTAGGACACACATAGTGTGACATGCAATTGTAATTGCATATTGTGGGTATATGCGGCTTAGGCTACATCATTATGGTATTTGTGGCTTAGGCTAGCAACAACATAATAGCATTTAATAGTACTAAAAAAAAATGAAAATATGGTTTAAGATATATTGGAGATCCAACTAAGATTACACTTGTAATTCACATCAAGTAGCAGAAGCATTTTTTAATGCATATGAAATAGGTACCCATTTGTTCTTCATATTATATTGTGAATGTTTCTTATAATGTCTATGCACGATTTTTAAATTAAGAGTTACTAGAAGCTTTATTTCAAATTACAATTGCAATTCAGATTAGAAATAGAAGAAATTTTAACAAAAAAAGAATGTCACATGAAAAAGTAAATTGTTTTTAATGAAATATAAGTCACATACAATATGAATGTCACATGAAATATTGAGTTTTTTTAATCCATGTACTTTTCTCTATGATAAATTGGATCCTAATGTTCGTTCAAGAACAAATCGTCACAAATAATCATTTCATTTTATCCATTATCACACTTAATCCATTATACCTAGTGACGACAATGATTCCATTCAAATTTCTTTGAACTCCCTAAATATAATGTAAAAGAGAAAATTCCACGACCACGACCACGACCATGACCGCAACCCCCTCCCTTGCCTCATCTACCATCAGAGACAATGAAATTGGAGTTATGACCACGATAGCAACCCCTCCCTTGACTTGTGTCCACTATCAGAGGCATTGAACTTGGAATTAAGAGTGCTCATGTTTTCTTTGCTCTAATTAATCTCCAAGGAATCAAAACTTGATCAAGATATCAAGGAGTCCATCAAGGAATAGACATATCACAGGCGAAGTTAAATAGGATTTGCCAAAAGAGTGTGAAATAACACTTATGAAATAAGTCGAGTGAGTGGAATGAATGGTGGGAAACACTTACCAGGGAAAGGAAAATTTTTGGTCTGTCCTTATTTCTATTATTATTTTTGCTTCTTAGAATGGAGGGAAGTGTTTAAAAATATTCGAAAAAATATTTTAAATTAAAATGATTTTATTTTCTTATGTTTTAGTTTTTTTTAATATATATTTAATTTTAGTATTTTTTTATTTTCTAAAAAAATATATTTAGTTTTTGGTAATTTTTTTATAACAAAAATTATATTTTGTTTTTATAAAAATGGATTTTAAACATTCCATTCATGCTAAATTTTTTATTTTATGATAGAAGTTTAAATTATATATAAAAAAGTAACTTAATGCCATGTGTTGTGTCGCTGAGATGGGTATTATACATCTCTTCCTTGCTAAGTTATAGAATGTGCTTGGGTTTTCTTAATGCAATAAAATTAATTATGCTCTTCATTATATCTTGAGATGTTCAACTTGCACCTAATAAAACAATAAAGTTAAAATAGGTTTTCCTTTGTCCTTTGTAGATCTTTGTCCCCATTAATCTTGGTCTTAATAGATTAATTATCTTATGGTGGCCTTGAGTGGTCACTCCCATTAGTTGCATGCTTTTTAGTTTTCTTTTAGTGACATTTCTTAGGCTTGATAACATGTTATTTAATTTATGAAAATGTGTTATTTTCCATATTATTGTTAAATATTAATATTAAATATGTTGGTTTTGAGCATGGTTTAGCAAAAAGTTCCCAAAAGGTTTATAGATTGTATTTTATAATGTAATGATTCATTGATTGATGAAATTGTTATGGATATTTTTTTTAGTATATTAACTTGTATGTGATAAAGTCAAAAGTCACCTCTTTTTGAGATTTTCATTGGTCAATTTCCCTTAAGGCCATCAAGTTCACCATTCGGTCCTAGGTTAAGGAAATATAGGAGTCATGAAGTGGCATTGTCCAAGCACTTAAATCTTGAAACATGTTTTTTTAGTCACATTATACTTCCTTTCTATGTAAATTCTCCATGAAAATAGTCTCATGGAACATGAGGGGTCTCGATAGTAAAGGAAAAAAAAGAATCCTAAAAGAAAAATGGTACGCAAAGCACCCAACAATAATGTTGATATAAGAAACAAAAATATTAAGTGATGTTCTACCTCATATAATTAGCAAATCAGGGAGGAATTGCCAAGTAGTAGTGATTGATGCTTAGAGATACTTGGGTGGAATGGCTATTATTCAGAATGACCGGGACATCAAGGTTACCAATATGTTTGCCTATTTTCACATTATGACAACACAATTTTAGTTAATTGACAACGAGGACTACTACCATGTATCCAATTTCTATGACTCCAACATTGCAAATGGAAAACCTCTATTTCTCAATCTATTTCCAGCACAAGTAATTTATACTCCCCATCTCCATGGATTATTGGGAGTGACTTCAATATTATCAAGTATCTCGAGGAAAAGAAAGGATGAATCACAATGTTTACCAAGAGATTTTGTAAGCTATACCATCAAAGCCCTAAAGTAGTCTCCATTAATGTTCTCAAGCAATGAATCTCCAACCCACACATGTGGATCAATGAGATGTAATACATGTGTGTGTGGTGACTTACTTAATACATTGTTCTAATAACTCCACAAACTTAAGTATTTCACTCCGTCACATGAATTGACCGTAGTGTAAGATAAGTAAACCAAGAGTAAACATGAAACCCTTAGGCAACAAGCATTCCCTCAATTAGGTGCTTAAATGATGAAGTGAAATGCAAGGGGAAAAGAGGACTTCATGATTTAACCATCACAAACATGTGATCAACTGTGACTACATGAGTTACCATTCATTGGGCCTTACTTTTCTTTCTTTTCCTTTTTCTTATATATAGGACTTAGGGAATAAGGTTTTCATAAGTTTGGCACAACTCATAGATATACCATTTACACTGAATTTTCACTTCAACCTTAGAGTTTAGACTTAGATAAATAATTTTAGTGTATCTTTAATGCTTTTGGCTTTCACTTTTTTATTTTATTTCATCACAAACGACAAAAGGGTAAATATTTTGCCACAAATCTATGAATTCTTAATCATAAAGGCATCATGTGATGAAAACAAATTAATCATGTTATTCCATATAAAAATGATGGGCATTCTTGATAAAGCTTATGCTTGTGGATGTATCCTCCGTGGTTGAGAGGGAGTGAGGGTGGACACCATATTATCCATGTGTCATGTACTATGACCAAGACTAAAAGTCGTAAGCCTAGTAAAGACACTAGTAGGGAGAATGGTGGATTGGATAAACATCTGGAACCAATATTCTTTGAGAATTTGTAATTTGACTAGGACTCACTGCCATAATTCAAGTACATTAATCCAAGATAAAAATAGTCATGAGGATCGACATTTCCTGGTGTCAAATATTATGGCAGTGGATTAGGACATGATCATGTGAGGACATCCCTGGTGAACATTCTGGTGGGGTAACTGCCTAGAGAGGTAGTGGTGTCCAAATTTATGCCTCCCAACATTGTGCTCAGATCTAGTGGAGAGATAGAACTTCTTAATCAAGGCCTTGTTATTTTTACAATGTTGGCTATGATAACGTAAATCATCATTGATGCTTATCAATCCAGATCCCTTCTTATATGAATATTTCAACTTGAGAGTACTTTTTTGTCTCATTATGAGTACCTCCTGAGTTTAGAGGGAGTGTCATCATCTTCATTATCGTCGTCATCACAACCATCATCGTCATCATTATTATCATCATTGCATTATCGTCATAATCATCATTCATGTTGTCATCATCATCATGATTATGGACATTGTCGTCAATTTTTCATAATTATAAGTGTCATAAGAAATATCATCAACCCAAAAAATGTTACGAGTGCTCGAAAAGGGTTGTTTGGAAACATGATATATGAAAAAAAATAACAACTTTATTTTTGAGAGATGATCGATGATCATCATCATCACTACCATTATCATCGTCATTATAGTTTTCATCATCCCCATCATCATAATTAATGTAATTTCTATCATCATTGTTGTCATCTTCGTCATGAACATCATAATCATTATTCATGCCATTATTGTTGTTGATGATGACCAAGATGAAAATAATGATAATGATGATCAGATAACGATGACTTGGAAGGCGACACAAAATATAATGATTACGATTATGACCATGACAACATTTAAAAATGGGGAAGATTGGCCAAGGTCATTAGCATCGTCATCATCATTATAATCATCATCATTTTCATTGTAACCCCTACCATCTTTATCATCATTGTGATTGTCATAATAATCATAATTCATTTCATCGTCATCATATTCATTATCATCATCGTCATAATTATTGACATTTTCATCAGTTGTTCATAATTGTCAATGTCATAAGTAATATCATCAATGCAAAAAATATTATGAGTGTTGAAAAAGGGATGCAAAAGTGAACCAAAAAAATAGGGGCAACAATAGACATAAAATTGGATGAAGAGTGGACACAACATAAGTAGATGCAAAACAAGACAGAAAAATTGACACAAAAGTGGATGAAAAAGTAGATGCAATAGTTTATGCAAACTTGGATACAAAATAGGATGCAAACATGGATGAAAAAGTGGAAGAAAACATGGGTGCAATAGTAGGCATAAAACTTAACATGAATTGTGGTGAAACAAATGTGGATACAACAACGAACGCAAAAAAAGGACACAAAATTGGATGCAAAAAGGAGGCAAACTTGGATGCAAAAAGGGATGTAAACATGGACCAAACATGGGTGCAATAGTGGACACAAAATTAGATGCAAAATTGGACGCATCAGAAGTGGATGTAAAAGTAGATGCAAAATGGGATGCAAAAAACATAAACAATATTTGATGTAAACTTGGACACAAAATAGGATGCAAATATGGATGAAAATTTGGGTTGCAATGATATGAACAAGATATGGCACAACAAAACTGGATGAGAAAGTGGATGTAATAACAGACACAAAAAAAAGATGCAAGACAAGATGCAATAAAGGATGTAAAAGCGGATGCAAAAATGGGTGCAACAAGAGAAACAAAATTGGATGTAATGGAAGTATATGCAAAAGAAAATACAAAATATGGCACAAAACCCAACATAAAAGTGGATGCAAAAATAGATGCAATATTTGATGCAAAAGAGGATGTGAAGATGGACGCAAAATTGGAATCAAACATGGGTACAACAGTAAGTACAAAACATGACACAAATTGTGTCACAACAAAAGTGGATGTAATGATAGAAGCCAAAAAAGGAGCAAATGAAGATGCAACGATAGGAACAAGATATGGCACAACAAAAGTGGTTGAGAAAGTGGATGTGATAACAGACATACAAAAAAAAAAGATGCAAACTTAGATGCAAGACAAGATGCAATAAAGGATGTAAAAGCGGATGCAAACATGGGTGCAACAAGAGAAACAAAATTGGATGTAATGGAAGTATATGCAAAAGAAGATACAAAATGAGGCACAAAACCCAACATAAAAGTGGATGCAAAAATAGATGCAATATTTGATGCAAAAGAGGATGTGAAGATGGATGCAAAATTGGAATCAAACATGGGTACAACAGTAAGTACAAAACATGACACAAATTGTGTCACAACAAAAGTGGATGTAATGATAGATGCAAAAAAAGGAGCAAATGAAGATGCAAAATAAGATGCAAAAATGGATTCAAAAGTGGACTTAAACATGGGTGCAACAATGGATGCACAATAGGATGCAAAGTTGATGCAAAAAAAATCGATGCAGAAGTAGATGCAATATGAGACACAAAACCTTATGCAAATCTTGACGTAAAAGTGGATACAAAAAGGGCTGAACAAATAGATGTAAAAGTCGATGCAAACCTAGATATATATGAGGATGCAATCGTGGATGCAAATTTAGAAGCAAAAATGGGTGCAAAGGGAGGTGCCAAACTAGGTGCAAATTATGGCACAAGAAAATTGGATGCAATAGTGGACACAATAATAGATGAAAAAGAGGATGTAAATATGGATGCAAAAAAATGTAAAAGTGGATGCAACAAAAGTATATGCAAAATTAGATGCAAAACTAGACACAAACCTCGATGAAAAACTTGGTGCAAAGGGGATGCAAAAAATGATGCAAAAATGGATGCAAAAAATCAGATTTAAAAAATGATGAAAAAGAGGATGCAAGAGATGATGCCAAAGTTGATGAAAGTTTAGGCACAAAAAATGGATGCAATAGAGGATGCAAAAGTTGGTGAAACAAAATTAGGTTCCAAACTTTATGCAAAACACAGTGCAAAGGTTGGCACAAAACTTGGCATAAAACTTGCCGTAAAACCTGGTGTAAAATATAGCACAAAACCTATTACAATTCCTAGTGCTAAACTTGATGTAAGACTTGGTGCAAAAATCTGTGCAAAATTTGATGCAAACTTTGCATCAAGTTTTGCACCATATTTGATAAATGGACACAAATAACACCAAAAATGGGATCTAGACAAAAAAAAAGGAAGCAAAAAGGGATGCTAATCATACGGTTTTCTTGTCGTGTAATTTATGTTTTACAAGGAATTTTGATCCTAGTATAGGGGTTTATAAAGGCATTGAAGGAAGCACCTACTGGAGAGAAACTGGGCACTGTGGGAATTGGCAGGTTCATAATTGGACGTGCATCACCTTTTTTCTTGACCGATTCAATATCATTCTTTGGAGTTGCAATCTTATTTTGTCCTTCACTTTGATCAATCTTTTCCTCATTTTTTCCTTGCAAAGTGATGAAGCTTGTGCCTTCGCCACATGGAGCATTACCTGCTTCTTATACCTTCATCTTCAACTAATCCAATTCTTGATCTTTCCTACCAATAATATACAAGTGTTCTTTTTTCCAATCCTTGAACTTGTTAACTTTATTAAGAGTTGTGTCAAGTTGTTCTTGCTTTTGATCAAGGTCTTCTTGAAATTGACTTTTCAATATTTGTCTTCAGGGGAGCCACCTTTTCTACTTCTCTATTGAGAAATTGTACATGTACCTTTTTCCTTCCATTTTCCTTCCTGGGCCTATCTATTTCAGGAACAACTATATCCAGTGACTTTTTCTTTTGATCAAGTTCAAATACATACCTTGTAATAGATTCCTTTAATTAGTTTACTAGCTATTTCTCTTTCCTTTCTTTTTTTTCATGTATTTCTCATTTTTCATATAGTAGGGTCCATCAAAAGTAGGAAACATCAGTAATCCTTGGATGAGGAATTAAATTATGCATCCAACAAGTTCTCCCTCTCGAAATTTGAGTAAAATCGTAGGGAGATAAGTTAAAAATACAAGTTGAAAAAGTAGTTTCTTCTTTTTTCTCTCTAAAATTTGATGATGTAATCTAATATTATTTTATTATTTCCACTATTATTTTATAATATTCCTTAGGAGGCCTATTTTATACCTCAAAAATTATCTAATGAATAGGTCGGGTCATTAATGTCAATGTCAAGTCTATTGTCCAATCTAAGTCTCAATTCAATATTAAGTCATAACAATGCACTGTAGCTATAATAAGGTCAATGTATTGGTGTCAAATAGATGTCTATATTGTCAAGGCTAAATGTCACCGTTTAGTCAATATTATTATTATATCACTGATATATCAATAAACCATAATACCATCGTTGTTATATCAAATCAAGTTCCCATAGTAAGTCATTGTTAGAGTCAAATCACAGTCAAATTAATGTGTGAAATAAGGCCATTAACATTGTAATATCATCGAAGCTTATATCACCTAGCCATTTTCAAATTTGTCAAGTCAACCTATACATGAATATTGTCAACTTTCAATGCCATTTTGTTAAGCATGTCCCAACTCCTTATACAACAAATTTCCAACAATTATTGTTACTTCTTATCTATGTTATAGGCAGTCAAGTTATTTTCATATCAATTCAAGTTATGTCAAGGTGTGTCACTATATAAATTCATTGTTACATATCACATACCTAGTTTTTATATCTATGTCATAGATTGTCATATCAAACTTTCATATCAATTCACCAATAATTCTATCTATGGATTAGGTGTAAAGTTACTAAAATGTTTCACTTGTATATCAGTCATTACTCTCACTGATATATCGTTGACTATTGTCAAACTTAGTTATTATGTAGATGAGAAGGTCCTTGTTATGTATATTGTTATTAAGTAGATGAGAATTCAATCATTGGGTTAGTGCATTTGATCTTAAAAGTTCACTAATAGATAATGAGATTGTGGGGAGGATTGTTGTCATATATTGAAAATTATGGGTGAACAAACTTCCTTTCACTGCCCTAACTATACTTCAAACAAATCTAAGAGAAACCACAAGTCTAAGTTCTTGAGGGAAACAACAAATATGTTCTCTCACACAAACAGTCCTAAGGATAGCCCTAACACAGTGAGAAATTCACTGATTTTTAAGGCTTAAACAATCCTAAAATACTCTTCAAACCTTGTCCAAGACCTAAAGGAGATGCTCTAGACTTTGTTATTACAAAGATAGATTTTTTTAGGCCCAAAATCATGTTTTTGGTCTGTTGTAGGTAGAGCCACATTTATGAAGATAATCTACTGATTCAAGATTAACGCATGAAGGCTAAAATGACTTGGTCCTATAATATAAGTCTCAAGCACAACAAGAAGGATCAAATAATCACACAGATTACAATACGAAATTCTTAGTTTTTCACTATACATTTGTGGCCCTAGTGGGGCGAGAGATATCTCAAGAGCAAACAAAGGTTGTATCATCAATCTAAAGAAACCCAACAAAACAAAAAAAGTCCCAAGGTAAAATAAAGAAAAAACCCTTACCTTTTGCTTCCTCTTGCCTCAGGAATCCACACTTCTCTTCCTCAGAAAATTTCGCTAATCTTCCTCAGAAAGGTCGAGTAATTTCAAAGATCAAGCATAGAATGATTCATTGAGATGTTATGTTTTGGAGGTTAGGAGGAATCTCTTTTTGTAGTGTGTTGTAAGGCTAGTTAGGGGATTTTAGATGAACATTAGAGAAATCCTTTACAAGGTTTAAATATTATTAATTATCTTAACTTATTTAATTAACATCATTAATGTGTCAGCTTAGGCCCTAAGCAAAGGTCTACTTTCCTATAATGAGGGGATTAGGTTAGTTTAGGGGTTGACCCCACAAAATATGATGAGGAATCCTTAGTTCTCCACTACAAAAAAATTAGGAACCCTTCTTATTTGAATTTGTATGCCCACAACTAATGACATAATGCCAAGTATGGGGTTCTAGCCCACCAACTGGGGTCCCCAACTTCAAACGTGAATATATCTCAAACCAGGAGGCCTCTCGGGGTGTTCCACATACCAACATAAACATATTTCTGAGGAGAATGCAATGATGTGGATATCTAAGCCAAAATCAAATAATTGCCTCTTCAAAAACTCTCAACAAGGTCGAAGTATGTCCTCATACTAGGAAACATAAACCTAGGACCTATGTTTTTCACCATCCAACAATGGAGCATCCAACTTGATGTAATCCAAATAATTAGTAAGAAGTGTTCATTATTAATTTGTCATCAATGACTGGTGTTTCAGTCAAAGTCAAACACAATCAAACCTCAGGGTTAACATGATTAACAACATCATCCAACAAGTGCCATGTGGAAGAGCCTTATTGATGTGGCAAGGGCTATGAGGCCTAAAACTTCTAATGGGCATAACTTTCAATCTAGAAGTCGGATGGAGGTAAAATTTATATCATTGCAAAGCCCTCGACAAGATGAATGCAATAGTGTTGTCCAAAGTAAGTTATGCACACTTTGGGGAAAGATTATTTTTTTAACCCCATCTTCATAATGAGACCATGGAGTTTTGGCTAATTAAAAGTAGCACCTCTCATTTATCCAGTTTTAACCCAGTGGGGTGGGAGGGAGCATTACATAGTGTTATCAGAGCATCTAGGTTCAACTCGTAGTCTAGATGGGCTTAATACATATGAAATGAATAGTGAATTTTCTATGTTGGACCTTCAGAGATAAGATTTAGAGTTATGATACAAAGTATGAGAGCACCAAAGTATAACACTTAGACTGAATGGTCCTATGAGGATAAGTTTAATACCTCTATTACATTGTGGAATGCCACACTATGCGTTATTTAAAGGATGATTGTTTGTTGAGTGTAAGTGGGAATTAAACTATCCCAAGTGGCAATCAATCTTGGCCAAGCTTAGCACAATCCTGGTGATAACATCTTACAGTGGGTTGATCATTCTTCCATCTAATAGATAGGCTAGTCTCAGCCTAGGCTCAACCTAGTTACAAAAAAAAATGAAATATAAATATAAAAATGGCGTTATCTAGCTATTTTACGTTTTGGCTTTTTTTATTAGAATCCATTGGTACAATTGTGGGTGATATTTTCATCTTTGGTTGTTTAAAATGTTATTTCATTCTGTATATGGATTCAACACCTTGGGGCTCCTAAATTTTTCATATTACATAACTCAAACTTGCGATTTTAACGAATATTTGGCGAATTTTGGGCAAATTCGGCTAGAAAATATGCCTAAAAAAGTTCCAAACATATAAGAGTTAGACTATAGTGATAAAAAATTTTAGTTAAAAATTTAAATTTAAATTATTTTTATAAATTGTAGCCCATGGGGGACAACTCAATTAGTGATCGTCGTGTTATGAAGTATTATGTAAATTGTGAGACTCAAGGTTCAAATTCCCCTATTGGTGTTTACCTCTCTCTCTCTCTCTCTCTCTCTCTCTCTCTCTCTCTCTCTCTCTCTATATATATATATATATATATATATATATATATATAGTAATGCAATTAATTACTCCATATGGGAGACGAGTGGGGCGGTTCCTTGTTGATGTATTGCCCTACAATCATGGGATGGCACGTGGCATGACACTCCCTAAGTGTATTAATTTCTCCACCCCTTTTCTTGATGGTATAACCTGATTGCTCGCCATCATCTGATGGCATTTTTCTTGGGACATGGTATAGAGGTATTGCATGAACGTTGTTAGAGATCTATAAAATCCATGGTTTGTACTCATGTAGAGTTCTAGCTGTAGGATGGCCCTGTCCTAGCCACCCTCTCCATGCTTGATTATCATTCCACAAGGCTCTCAGATTCAATTTTTCATAATGGCTTTAGTCCACACACGGGTTGGAGAGTTTTTCTCTCTCAAGGCACACTCAAAATTTAATTATGGGAATGCATGGAGAAAGGTAAATTTGTTTGAGAAGCTTATGGACGAATATTCTATTGGAACTACTATTTATACCCACTCATATTGCATTATTCTATCGTTGGTTATCCTAACCTCTTGACCTCTCCATGGAAGTTTTCTTTTCTTGTTGGTCTTTCTTCTCTTTGGGTTGTAATTTCTTCAACGTTTTCCTCCCTCCTTCCCTATTACCCTCTTTTCCCTCTATTAGCCCCTTAGTTCTTTCATTCTACACCTAGAGCTTCCCTTCCTCTTGTTCAAATCATAGCTCGTGCTTCTCATTTTTCCTTATCTTCTTAATCTCTCGCTCTCAATTTGGTCCCTCCTTGACCCTCTCTTTAAGTTTCTTTCAGTCATAGCTCCTTGTTCATGGTTTTACTTTCTCATTAACCTAACCATGCCTCACCAACAAGCTTATGTTTTTGTCATGGCACTACTTATCCATGTGATCTTGAAGGCTCCCAACCTTAGGTGAGAGTAGTGAGCTCGACCCAATGCTAGAAATACCATACACCTCAACAAATCGAAGCATAGATAGAACAAGTTGAGTGTGATATTGCCAGGGAACGGTATTGTTTGTATGATCAATGATCTTAAATGATGTGGGTTACTAGGTACCTAACACGGGTCATGCCCTTGGTAGATACAACTAATATGTGTATATTATTGATATTTATTAGCATTTTAATTTTATAATGGGCAGAGTTCTATTGGAATACAATGAGGCCAAAGAAGAAATCTTATTGATGTTGGACAAAATGAATCTCACCATCTAGTCACTAGATCGTAGACTTGGATGTGTTGAAGAACAACTGGGTATATTTCCATACTCGCTACTCATGTGAGAGTAGAAAAGAGTCTATTGTAGTTGAGGCCTTGGAATCTCATCACTCTATGTTTTTTATTTTCTAGTTTAGTATATTTGTTTTCAATTAGATTATGGTATTTATGGCTCAATTATACAAGTTAGTTTCTTTCACAAATTATTGGACATTAGTAATTTGCTTAAATGGTTTCTTATTAGTCTTTGTTTTTGTATCTAGTTTGGTTTCCTTAGTGACAAGCCATAATAGACATTTTCCTATTATATAAATTCTTTTTTTAATTGAAAATAGAAAAAATTACCCTAAAAAGAATATCATTAATTAAAAATAAATAAATAGTATTAATATTTACTAACCTAGATCCATCTTAACACTAGATCTACCAAGCATTAAGAGGGATCAAATCTCTTTTCACACTAAAATAGGTTTGCATCTCAGGAGATTTGATCCCTCTAGATCGGAGTTAAGATGGATATAGGGTGGTTTAATTTCACTCTTTAAAGAGGCTATATTCCACATGAATACCATGGGTCAATACCATGAAGTTATTTTTATTTTAACATTATTTTTTTATTATTTTTTATTTTATTTTGATCGATTAAAAAAGTTTTCATGTAAAGTTATTTTTTTTATTTTTAAGGTTAAATAAGACATTACACTACAATGTCTCTACAATACTGAGCTAGAGGGCACCTCTCAACATAATAAATAGTAACCGTAAAGTAAAACATAAAAGATAAAGATTAGGGTATTTACTAATTAATATGAGATTATTTTGAAAAACAAAATTTCGAACTTATCAAAAATATCTCAACATTTTAGTAAATAATTAAAAAATAATAGAAATAAATATTTAAAAAATCATGAAAACATAACTCATTATTTAAAAGGAAATATAAGATTTTAAAACTAAAACTAATTTTATAATATTTATCTATAAAATTAAAATGTAAAGGAATATTAAATATTTTAATTAATAAACTTATGTTTTATTAATATCTACATTAAAAGGCCCATGTGATCTGAGAGGATCTTGGAAAGGCAAAAGAATCAAAGTTTTCAAAACCTAATAGAAACAATTCCATGTTAAAGAGCTTGACAAGATGATTCCATCACAACTTGAATCACGTCAAACAGAGTCCATATGAAGAAGTTAGGACATTCTGAAGGTTTTGACCAACAGGAGAAAAGTTAAACTTGTCAGGACACATGGTAGCCCCTGGATGTCACACATGACAATATAGACATGGTGATGTGGTTGATGCGGGATGGTATGGCACCAAGTAAAGATGATATGTGGCATTGAGTCAGCGGTGACATGGTAGAAGCAATGATGTGGCAGAGGATGTAAGCGTTAATGTAGTTGGTTGAATAGGCACCACATGGTAAGGCCACAAGTTGACATGTGGGAGAGGAAGTGATGAGGTGGTTGACGTAGGCACTGATGCAGCAGAATGGACGATAAACACATGGTTGAGTCTGATTGGATGAGGTGGACCATTCAAGAAGTGACATGTGGCACCCTTCATAAACATACACATGGCATATCATTGATAGTGGCATGGACCAATCCATAGGCACCACGTAGCACCCCTCGATTGGCCAAGTTGGTCTCCCAAAAATGTTTATGGTTGTAACAGCGATGGATCAAACCCTGACCTTGTAAAAAACGGGCCAATTGAATGTTGTTGTGTTACAATGGATGGTCAACATATAAAGTGGGTGAGTAATGTATAGTAATCAAATCCACATCAAAAAAATAAAAGGGGAGGCCCACGAGTTTGACCCTAAGACCTCTCCCCAACAAAATGACCTAAAATTAACACACTATTCAATTCACTAACATGACACTTTGTGATGTTTTCCCTCAAATTTGTATTTAAAACGATGTTTATACATTCGTGGGGGGAGAGGGGCCCATGCCCCTAGCCACGAGTATGAACTCCAAGGAGGAAAAAAGCATGCTCATTCTCTGGCATGAAGTGTGAGGCAACCTACATTAATTGCAGAGAGGTACATTTGCATGGCATGAAGCCTTAGGCAAAGAAGCTTAGAGGGGTCCTGAAGTGATGGTCACAAACACCTACAATGTTTATAATCACTCCTTCATGATTTTTCGAGACGAGTCCATTCATGTAAAACAAATTTGGATTTGAGCAGTGTAGATGAGGGCTCATGGTTAAAAGCTCATATGTGTCATTCATTCTTGGCACGAGTTTCGAGACAAAGATTTACTTTTTATAAGTTATTCATGCTTACAATCTAAAGTCGCAAAATGATGATATAAGCATGTTTATGTTTTCTTTCTTGAGTTTTAAGCATCTGATTGAGATTTTTGGAAAAAAAACTCTTGTAAGTCTCATTTATTATTGATTTTCCCATTTTTGATATTTTTAAGAGGGAGAATATGTACTTGAAAATTCTATATGGTGTTTATATGTTGCATCAAGGAAAGGAAATATGAATTATTGTAGAGAATTCTTTACTTGAGCCTATGCACACAAACTGAGACAGTGTGGTACTGAAAAGGCCATTGCCACTTGAAGTGATATTTCAGTGCTTCTGTATTGTCAAATAAGAATGTCTCTTCGAAGGAGAGACATTTCCACTTGAAGTGAGAGTCCAATCCTTTTGTATTTTCAAATGAAAATGCCTCTTTGAAAGAGAGACATTGCCACTTGAAGTGTGAGTTGAGTCCTTTTGTATCGTAAAAGGAGAACATCTCTTTGAAGGAGAGACAGTGCCACTTGAAGTGAGAATTTAGTCCTTTTGTATTGTCAAAGGAGAACGTCTCTTTCAAGGAGATACATTGCCACTTGAAGTGAGAGTTCATTCCTTTTGTACTGACAAAGAAGAGCACCTCTATTGAAGAGCAGTTAATGAAGCAGAGTCCAAAGACGTATCCCACACTAGGTGAACTATGTTGCCAACTTGGTGATCTCTTCTATTATGTGACTGATCTCTTATATCATGTTTTCTTATGCATGTTATTTCCACAATTATGATCATTGGATTTATTAAGAAATGAATTAGGAGACTATCAACACATTCACAAGTTTAATTGGATTCAATCATGTTAATGCAATCAAGTTAGAATATCATTATTAAGAATTGATTATTGTTCAAGGGGATTTCAACTAAACCAAGTTTGGGACCATTTTCCCCTTGGACCCATATCAATATGGTTATCAGAGCAGGTCTGCTAGGGATTGTAGGTATTGAATCAAAGATGGGAAGAGCATTGAAGAATGCACAACTAAAAAAACTCAAGGAAATCAACTAGAGCATTTAAGTATAGAATGTTGAGTTGAGAAGATTTCTACAAGAAGAAGAAGAGGAAAATAAGAGATTGAAAATTCATTTATAAGCCATAGAAGAGGCCTCGGTAAAGTTGTGGTGTAATATAGGCTTACCGAAGCCATCCTCACCCGATCTAGAATCGAAAACTGAGATAAACAATGTTAGTAATTCTTCAGTTTCATGTTCTTCCCATTATGATGAAGATTTTGGTGTTTTTTAAAATCACTCTGCACGCATTGGCTTGAAGGTAATGAAGAAAATGGGATATGAAAGAAAATTCCTTGAAGTTAATGTCTAAGGAATTTTGAATCCCATTCAAGTGGTAGAAATACTTCTATATGAAGGACTAGGCTATGCCAGAGAGGAAGACGAAGCATTCTCAAAGACCGTTGATGAAAGAAACTCCAAAGCCACAAAAGAAAGAGATTCTTCAAGTAATGAGTCTGAATCATTATAGGATGAGATCACATCACAACATTCCAGCGACCGTTATTGCAAGTCATATCCAAATGGAGGTGAGCATTTCAAAGGATGATATATGTAGTGTTCTCCTCACTAGATATGCACCAAAGACAACCATTCGAGGTATAACTATTCCAGCATTCCCTTTGATTATAAGAAAATTGGTGATGTAAAGAAAATTTTATGGCATAGAAAACCATGTACATTTTTTGGCTTGAATAACCATGTTGTTTCCAAGTGTTAGAAAAGAGTGGCTTTGTAGAGGAAAATTATTTCGACCAAGAAGGAGAAATGACATAAAGACCCCTCTCCACACCAGGATAAAAAGAGGGGCGAGAAATTATGGATGTTAAAAATCAACGCACCTATTGCAACAGGAGTGGGAACTAGAGAGATACATGTTGGAAGATCCATCTAGAGCTACATCCAAAGACGGACCAAAAGTTTATGAAAGCACCTATGAAGAAAGCATCCCTTGTGCAAGAACCAAAATATGAGAAAGTAGAGCACATTGAACTTGCTTGAGAAGAAAGACAGCTACATGACGATAGCCCATTAGCATGGTTGTGTAAGAGATGGGTAGCATTTTTAAGTAGTTGAGTGTGGTTGCCATTATAAATCACATGTTTCTTTTGAAGACCCCATAGATAGGTGAAATATTTTGTGAAAGTGATGAATTGTATGACATCACTTAAGTATGCAACATAGTGATATTTTAGGCCTTTTGTTGTGCATAAAAGGGTATGGATTCTGTTGTAAAACAAAGAAAACATGTATGATCTTTGTATGTAAAATTTTGGGGTCCAAAATTCCTTCAATCGGGAGGAATGATCTAGGAGGATGTTGGGAAAGAAAAAAAATCAGAGTTCCCAAAATGTAATGGAAATAGTTCCATGTTGAATATCTTGATGAGATGATTCCAACAAAACTTGAATCACGTCGAATGGAGTCCATATGAAGAAGTTGTTGTGTTCTAAATATTTCAACCAATAGGCAAAAAGTAAAAAAAAATCAGGACACGTGGAAACACCTAGATGTGACACATGGAAGTACAGACAGGGTGACTTGGTAGTTGTAGGAAGATCTCACACCATGTGGATATGACACATGGAACTAAGTCAGCAGTGACATGGTAGAAGTAATGATGTGGCAGAGGATGTAAGCGTTGAGGTGGTTGTCTGAATAGGTGACATGTGGAAATGCCACTAGCTAACATGTGGCAAAGGAAGTGACGTGGTGACTGACTTAGGTGTTGATGTGGAAAAATGGACAAGAGACACATGGTTAATTTTGAATGGCTGAGGTGGATAGTTCAAGAAGTGACACATGGCACCCTACATACACATCCACATGGCATATCACTGATAGTGACATGGACTAATCATTAACAAAAATGTGGCATCTAGGTAGTGGTGATGTGGACCAATCCATAGGTGACAAGTGTACAAATCATTGGGTGCCATGCGGCTCACTATAGTTGGCCAAGTTAGTCTAGCAAAAATGTGTATGGTTGTAACAGTTGGGGGTTAAACCCTAACCTTGGCAGAAATGGGCCAGTGGAACGTCAATGCATCACAACGGATGGTCAATGACTAAATTGGGCAAGTAATGTATATTAATCAACTCCATGTCAAACAACTAAAAGGGGAGGCCTGCGGATTTTCCCTCGAAACCTCTCCCCATCATAATGATCTAAACTCAACGTGTCAACCAGTTCGCCAATGGGCTACTTTGTGATGTCCACCCACAAATTTGTATTTAAAAAAAAAATTATTCATTTGTTGGGGGATAGGGACCTGTGCCCCTAGCCATGGGCACAAATTCCAAGGAGGAGAAAAGCACTCTTATTCTCAGGCATGAAGTTCAAGGCAGATTGCAATAATTACAGAGAGGTATGTTTGTGTGGCACGAAGCCTGAGGCAAATAAGCCTAGAGGGGTCTAAAAGTGATGGTCATAAAAACCTATGGTGTTTATAGTCATCCTTCATAATTTTTCGAGATGAGTCCGTAGGTGTAGACATAATTTGGATTTGAACATTGGAGTTGAGGGCTCATGGTTAAAATCCCATATGTGTCATTAATTCTCAGCATGAGTTTCGAGACAACAATTCACTTTTCATAAACTGATCATGTTTATGCTTAAAAGTTGCAAAATGTTGAGATGGACCTATTGGTGTTGTGTTAACTGAGTTTTGAGAATCTAATTGAGAATTTTGGCATCAATACCAATGAAAGTCTCATTTATTGTTGATTTTCCCCTTTTCAAGGTTTGTAAGAAGGAGAATATGTACTTGCAGATTCTATATGATCTTTGTATGCTACAACAAGATAGCAAGATCTAAATTATTACAAAGAATTCTTTGCTTGAGCCTAAGTATGCAAATTGAGACAATGTGGTACTAAAAGGCTATTTTCACTTGAAGTGAGATTTCAATCATTTTGTATTGTCAAAGGAGAATGTCTCTTTAAAGGAGAGACATTGCCACTTGAAATGAAAGTTCAATCCTTTTGTACTGTCAAGGAGAACATCTCTTTGAATGAGAGACATTTCCACTTAAAGTGAGAGTTCAGTCCTTTTGTTTTGTCAATGGAGAACGTCTCTTTGAAGGATATAAATTTTCACTTAAGTAAGAGTTCAGTCCTTTTGTATTGACAAAGAAGAAAATATTTATTAAAGAGTAGTTAATGAAGTGGCTACATAGTTGAATGGGGCCTAGAGACATAGCCCACATTGGGGAAGCTTCGTAACCAACTTGGTGATATCTTCTCATGTATGTGATTGATATTTTGTCTCATGTTTTCTTATTCATTTTATTTCCGCAATTATGATCATTAAATGCATTAATTAATGAATTTGGAGACTATCAACACATTCACGTGTTTACTTGGATTCAAGCATGTTAATGCAATCAATTCAAAATATCATTGTTAAGAATCAGGTCCTATTCAAGGGGCTTTCAAGTAGACCAAGTTTTGGATCGGTATCCCCTTAGATCTAGATCACCATGGGGCCTATAGGAAATGGTGATAAGGTGTTCTATTTGTTGAGGTTGATTCAGATCAAGTGCTCATTTTAGAAGCAGTTTTGCATAAAGGTGCAGAAATTAAGCTTGCAATTCCCAAGTTGATCATCATACCTTGGGAAGAGCTTTTCCATAAAAAGCATAGAACAGGTCTTGGATATGATAAGGAGGTTTCCTTTCACATTCCATATTACTCAAAGCCCATCCAGTTTCAGAGTGTTGAATTTCTTCATGACAATTCACCTTCAGTTGTTTCATATTATGTTCATTTTCAGCAACAGCAACAACATATTGTTAAATGTCAACATTGTGACAGAGTTTGCCATGTGAAAGATCATTGTTTTTATCTTCATTCGTGAAATCATTGTGATCAGCATACTCATTCTTCACATAGATGCTTCAAAAACAAGCCTCCTGCAAGAGAAAAGATTCATCTTGGATGGATTGCTTCTTGGCAATGGGCTTCAACATCCAAGAAGATATTTCAGTCATATATATGAACTTGTTCTAGAGTATTGAATAGTCTTGCAGTTGAGTTTTATCCATCATCTCACCTTGTACCTGAGAGGGGGGAGTGATGGTCATCTACAAGTTTCAAATTCACATCAAGTGAGCCTGAGCCACAACCTGCCATACTAGATTTAGAGTTGTAGCCAGAGACAAAGATGCCTCTGAGTGTGCCTTCAGTTGGTGGTCAACCTTAAACCATCTATGTGGGGCTACGACCTCCCTTCAAAGAATTGGGGACATCCTCCTGCAAAAGACTTTAGTTTCTTGCCATTTTTGTAAGAGTTCCAGGAATTGCATTAAGCATTCCAGAGTTGGTGGTCATCCTTAAACCACTGCAGGTTGTAGACCTCCCTATTTCAGGTTGAAGGTCTCCCTCTCCAAATCATTAGGGACACTTCCTCTAGCAGAAGACTTCATCTTCTTGCCATCTTTGGAAAAGTTTCGGGAACTACACTAAGCGTTCCATTGTTGGTGGTCATCCTTAAACCACCCCCCTTATACCAATATTTCAGAGAGCACATCTAGCCTAGTGTTGCCATGTATTTTTGCACATTTTCTATTATAACTCTCTTCTTGGACTCATACATAACCCTTCGGATTAAGGGGGGGAATGTTGGACACCTAATCCTCTATGGGTTGGTGTGGAATGTGAACAACCACCGGATTCCAAGAGACCTTGGAATATGGAATCTAATGGTCACTCCAGTGTACTATATATATGTATCATTATGAATAAGGAAACTCAATGTTTATCATTCATATTCTGCCTTCTCCATGTATGTGTCTAACACTATTAAGGCACTCATTGGTGTAACGATCATTGATTCGAAACTTAGTGGTTAAAAAAAATCTAACCATGCTAATAACTAGTGTGGACCAGGCACAATGTGATCTCCTGGTGATTTTTTATTAGGTCACGACTACTCAAGCCACAAGCTAGGCATGTCAGTTATCTCAGGACTCACATAACCTAGAAAATAAAAGAAAAATATCTACATTAAAAGGAAAATAAATTAGTTAAAATATGATTATGTAAATAATTTTTATATCATCTGCTAAATTTGATAAAAGGTTGTTTTCATAATTATAAAGTATCTATAAAATGTGTGAATATTATCCTTTGTAAATATTATTCAAGCTTTTAACAATAGATAAAGTATGCAGATGTTTATAATCTCATTATAAGTCCTACAAGACTCTAGCAATATATTTTCTTGTTGAAGCAATTGCCAATGAAACTTATAATGTTTAACTTTGAAAATTAAATATTCATTTTTAAATATTATTAAAATAACTAATTTTCAAACATTTTATTACACCATAACTTGAAGGTATTATTGCAGCATTTTCACAAGATAATGCCATGTGGATAACTGCTTCACATATTTTATGGCATAATTTATGGAGATGGTTGGAATATTCATGCATTATTTTTAGATATTTGTTTAGTGATTTTTTATTCTGAAGCTTTGAAGAAAGTAAGTAACATATTTACCTTCAGGTACTTCCCACTAGGGTTGGAATTTCAAATTACCACCCTAGGGCATTTTTCCTGTATTTTATGTTTAAATTTTTTATGTAATTGTCTCCCTTGATGTGTTTTGAAGTGTGCAAAATGTATTTTTGACTGTTTATTTTTTTTCAGAAAATATCATTAATACCCAATCTCAAAATTGTAAAAGAACCTGCGACCAAATATGATGAAAACAAAGATATACTCCCAAATATTTTAGCACCCCACCATTATTTGATCTAAATCCCAATTTTGAAAATCATAACCATACGAAGCAATGGGTCTCGTATATGAATCCAATTAATAATCATGAGTTTTATTTCATATAAGATTCTATTCAATAACCAAACATATGATAAAGAAGGTAATCATATGATGCCATGAGAGTCCACGTATTAACCAAACATATGATAAAAATAAGTAATCATACGATGCCATGAGATTCCATTCATTAACCAAGCATATTATTAGAAATGTAATCATACGATGGCATGAGTATTATTTCACCATGGTGACTGACGACAACACTAATTCAAACATGTGAATGACTCAATGGTTGGTGACCTTCCGCAACCTTGGCGACCCGCACACAACACGAACCATAATTTTTGACGTGGCTTCTGTCAATGATGGGTGCTCCTCTGCCTTCTGCAGCTTCTACGATCTGCTCACAGCGTGAACTAACTACCCTTCACTTGGCTTCCATCAACGATGGACCTGCAGTGTTCCACACAATGCCCTTCTCCTATTGTGATGCCTCTCATTTTGCAAGCAGTGGTTCGAACCCTTGTGGTCTGGAGTTTGTGATTCACGGCAAGGTCCACGCTCAATCTATAAATTCTATCAACCAATCCAGAATGGGTGGATTATTGGGTTTTCCCTATCTCCTCATGAAATGATTATGCCCAAATGACCCTAAAATATTGTCCACCGAAAAACCCTTTACAAATAAAAGAAATCAACCAGCCAGGGTGAAAATCAATACCACCAAAACAGGGTTTCCAACTAGGGTGAGAGTGAATCCCCACCGAAACTAGACTGGGGATCTCACCTAAAACCCTCGTTGGTTGAAAACTCGCCTGAGCCTTCAATTGAAATGAAAAGAGAAATTATCCAAATCCATGTATGCTATCATTCCTCCTTCACCCTTTTTAAAGCTTGACATCATGCAAGAAACCGCCGGAAAATACCTTGGTCAAGAATCAACTAGGGCTAAAACCATGTGCTCTACGCCCCTTATTTATTTATTTTTATTTTATTTTATTTTTTACTTGGTCCAACTGGGTCAATTGGTTGGGGATAGTACAATTCCCCCTTCCTGAAATTGTTTACCCTCAAGCAATTTCAATGTTGAATGTTGCAATATGTGATCTTCTTCCCAGGTGGCATCTTCGACGGGAAAATATTTGCATTGTATGAAATTTTCACAGATGGTCCTGCTTCAAAGATTCCTTTCTCGA
Source organism: Pinus tabuliformis (assembly GCA_031772625.1). Classification (NCBI taxonomy): domain Eukaryota; kingdom Viridiplantae; phylum Streptophyta; class Pinopsida; order Pinales; family Pinaceae; genus Pinus; species Pinus tabuliformis. The sequence goes on along the minus strand of CM062819.1, from coordinate 1,978,561,207 downwards.
ACCTCTAACACCTCCTCTGGAATTAGTTTAATATGTCCCTCCTCATCTAATGGGGATAAATCAAGCGATGATTTGACGTTCTCCCCTACTGTCTTCTTCAGACAAGAAACACGAAATATGTTATGAATTTTGCTCTCTGCCGAAAGCTCCAATTCATAAGCCAATTCTCCTATTTTTCGAATAACTCGATAAGGCTCGTAGAACCATGGCTTTAACTTTTTTACTCCTTTATTCTTCAAGGTATATTGTCTATATGGTTGTAGTTGGAGGTAAAATGCATCTCCTACTTCAAAACTCCTTTCTATCCTTTATCGATATGCATATAACTTCTGTCAATTTTGGGTTGTCTGTAGGTTATCCTTGAGTTCCTTGGAGAATATCCTGACATCCCTAGATCCAATCCTTTTCTAATGGTGGGCTGTTATCTCCAAATTATGTGTCTATGAAAGACAGTGCCTCATATCCATATAATCCTTGGAAAGGTGACATCCATATGGACTTGTGATAAGTGGTGTTATAGAAATATTATCCTAAATACAACCACTTGGTCCACGCTCTTTGTTGCCCTATGACATAGTTTCATAAGTAACGTTCCACCCATTTATTTACTACTTATGTCTTTCCATCTGTCTGCAGGTGGTATCTTGTACTAGGAGTAAGTTTTGTGCTAGGTAGCCTGAATAAATCTTGCCAAAATTCTCCCATGAACCTGCTATCACAGTCACTGACAATGGTTTTGGGAAAACCATGTAGACAGAATACTCCTTTGAAAAATATTTATGTTATTTGAGATGCAGAGCTTCTGGAGGAAATCGCAAAGAAGTGGGCATATTTGGTCATGCGATCTACCACCACGAAGATACAATATTTGCCTTGGGATGATGGTAGCGTTGTAATGAAATCCATGGAGATACTCTCCCATTTTTGTTTTGGAATGGGCAGCTACTATTAAAAACCTGTCGTGTTTGTATGTTCAGCCTTATTGCTCTAACAGGTACCACATTCCTGTACATATTTGATAATGTCCCTCTTGAGTCCCTTCCATGTGAGCCTCTCCCTAATGGTCTTGTAAGTATTCAAAAATCTCGAATGTCCTGCTAGAGGGGGGTCGCGAGCTGCTTGTATGATCTTCTTCTTCAGTTGGGACTCTAGTACTAAATAGATTTGATCCTTATAATAGATAATGTCATTGAAAAATATATACTGGTTGTCTGATGATTGTCCATCAAGAATCTCACTGTCTTTCCGGTTGTTCGAGTATTCCACCAAAATATGGGACTTCCAGTCTTCCACAATGTCTATGAGGGAGAAGGTAGCTAGTCTCCTGGACAAGGCATCTGCAACTGCATTGTTTTTGTCTCTGACATATTTGATCTCAAAGTCATAGGCATGAATCTTGCTAACCCATTTTTGTTGCCTCTCATTCAATCCCTTTTGATCCTGGAAGTATCTGAGACTATTATGATTGGTTTTGACCTTGGATCTGTTACCCACTAGATATGGCTGAAAATTGGCAAGCACGTGCATAATTTCCAGCATTTATTTGTCATAAATGGAGTAAGAGTGCTCATAATCCTGGAGCTTCCTACTCTCAAAATCAATCAGATGATGATTATGTGTTAAAATTGCCCCAATTCCTTCCCCAGAAGCATCACACTCCAATACGAATGGTTGGGAGAAGTCCGGTAAGGCTAGAATTGGGCATGAACTCATCACTTCCTTCATTCACTCAAATGTCTCTTGTGTTGTCTTTGTCCATACAAAGGCTCCCTTTTTTTTCAGGTCAGTGAGATTCGTTTTCAGTTGTGAATATCCCTTAACAAATATTCTATAATAAGTACAAATACCCAAGAAGCTCCTTAATTTTGTTACATTTTTTGGAGTGGGCCAATTGAGAATGGCTTCAATCTTCTCTTGGTGTACTTTTACGCCTTGGCCTCCGATTATGTGACCTACATATAAAAAAAATCATGCCAAACTCACATTTGGATATTTTGGCATAGAATTGTTGTGCCTCTAGTATTCCCAAAACCTCATCCAAATGTTGTAGATGCTCCTCCCATGTTTGACTGTAAATCAGGATGTCGTCAAAGAAGACCAACACAAATTTGCGTAGCTTCTTGTTAAACACATGGTTCATACATGATGGAAATGTTGCAAGGGCATTGGTCAATTGAAAAGGAATCACTAGGAACTCATAGTGTCCATAGTGGCATCTAAATGCTTTCTTTGGAATGTCCTGTTCTCGAACTCTGATCAGGTGATAAAATGAGCGAAGGTCAATCTTTGAGAAGTACTTGGCCCCTTTTAGTTCATCCATCAGCTCATTGATCCTAGGGATAGGGTATCGATTTTTTATGGTCTTCTTATTTAGTGCCCGATAATATATGCACATCCATAGGCATCCATCATTATTTTTGGGCCGCTAATTTGTCATTATTATTATCACTTTTTAACAACTATTTCATCCATTTCTACCCTTCTTTATCATGTCATTTATCATAATTTATCATATAATTCCATTTTATAATTATTTATGCTTTTATGGATAAATATTATTTCTTTTCCTTTATTTTTAATAAATTGATGATTACTATGCACAATTTTACCAATGATAGTTTATTAATGGATTTGTTGTAACATCACTCATGATTTTAGCCTCCAAGATCTTTTCCAGATTGCAAATTTGATTTCCAGCGCATAATTAAATATTCCAACTCATAAATTCGTTGGAATAAGAAGTGACAGTTTTTCATTAAACGTTTCGGACAAATGAAGGCTAATCTAGAAAATCTGAAGCATGGGTTTTGTCCAGAACGAACCAAATCAGTTTTATAATGAGCGATTTTCCAAAATTCCATCTATATTAATAGAAACGGAAGGTTCTTCGAAGACAATTTTCTTATATTTGTTGTTGTGGTTGTTTTCCAAATTCTTCCAATTGCAATACCAAATTCGACTTGTTCCTGTTGAATGTTGATAGAAATATCTTTCAGATATGATCTTGCTGATAAATTTGTTTTGCTTTGTTGTAACTTCTCTTTGCTTTCTGTGTATTTAAATGAAAACAGAGATCAAAGAGAGAAGGGAATTAGAGGGGAATTAGAGGAGAATTAGAGGATAATTGGGGGGATAATGGAAGGATAATTAGGAGATAGGAGATGGACAATTGTTAGATAGGATGTAGGAGAAGAGATAAGAGATGAGAGTTGACAGGATGAACAATTGTTGAATTTTAGGTAAAGCTAAGAGCTTCATTATGTTGTAATTATTTCTCTCATATGTTTTAATGAAGGAAGTTATCCATTGAGTTCTACATCCATTATTTGTAATATGATCTGAGTTATTTCTCAAGGCGGAACTGAGTCTTGGGCGGTTGGGCCCACTACCTTGGATGAGGTGTTGCCTTGAACATCTACAGTAGTTTAGTTGTGTGCTTGTTTCTTTGAATTTCAATCATTATTCCTTAAAGTAGATTTCCTTTCTTTTAACTAATTTGTTGTTTGCTGCATTTTCTAGATTTGTTATTTCATCCAATTTCTAGATTTCATTTGATTTATTGTTGTAGATTAGCATTTGAATAATGTTGGGTGCAATAGATTAAATTTCCAATTCAACTATGTGTGGTTTAATCTAGCAATGATTCAAGTTGTGTGATTAGCATAATTGTTTTCTTGTCATTTATTTTCTTCTTTTTAATTTTAGTTTTATTATTCAAGTCTTACATTTTATTTCTTGTTGAATGAGCTGATAGTATAAAACACAATCATATAGAACCAGTGTTATTTCTTGGTATTGTTATGCATATATTTTTCTGATTGCCTTGAAATAAAAGACGCTCTTCGGGTTGATAATTAATGTCTAGGTGATTAGTTGTTTTATTTATTTATTAAGCAATTAATTTTACCCAACATTTTGGCATCGTTGCCAGAGAGACAGTCAAATTTCACTACCACACTAATATATGGTTGTAGATGCATACCTGACTTCGTGAGAGTTGGATATTGAAGATGGAAGGTAAGAACCTACGTGTGCATCCTGGGGAACCAGTGATGGGTCTACCCTCAGTAGTCAGGCTTAGGTCATATAGCATGCACTGATAGAAGTAGGAATTTTAGAGGTAGAATTTTGAAAAAATCTCATAATTCCACTCAAGTGGTGATGTAAGCACCACCCATTCCACTAATCAATTGACATGAACATTTTAAGGAGCCTCAAAGCAACACATGAAGAACATCTTCTATTATGGTAAGAAATGGCTCACATTGCTACTTTTGAATTCCTTATCAAAGATCTAGGAGGAGTGACACAAACGCACATAATTCCTCCATCTTCTCTACCAAATTTTCATGGTTTGAGAAATGAAGATTGAGATGCATTCTTATTTGAGTTTGAAGTACTTTGTAGAGGATATGATTATTGTATTAATGCTCAAAGGTTGAAAGTGTTTCCTCTTACTCTAAAAGGAACAGCTCTCCGATGGTTCATGAGCCTTGGTGGGAACTGCATCCAAAAATGGGAGGACATGAAGAATGTATTCTTAAAGAAGTACCAAGACTATTGCAAGGCCAGTAAAGATATTTTCAGTATGATACAAGGGGAATATGAAATCTTGGAGGACTATGCAGAGCGATTTCAATACAACCTTCAAAAATCAAAGTATAAGTATTTGGAAAAAGAGATCTTAAAAACACTCATTCTTAAAGGAATCAAAGATGAATTTTTAGAACCCTTAAATCTGATAGGAAAAGGTGATGTTTTTCAGTTATCATATGATAATGTTTGTGAATTATGCATAAGGTATTCAAGAGGAATCTCCAAGGCTGGTAAGAATTCTAGAGAAGATTCTTATTTCTTTTCCAAATCTTCTACAATAAGAGGAGACATAAGAGCTTAAATCAATGTTTTATTTGAAAATTTTAAATATGATTTTATTAGCTCTCTAAATTAACAATTGGATGTTTTGCAGGTTCAGAAAAATCAAGAAATTGAAGAAGTGTTTTTCCCTCATTGCCAAAAGGGGCATCCCATAGATAGGCGTTCTTTCTTAACTAGGATGGAAGCATCATATCAAATAGAAGGAGAAGCTGCTAAAATTCCACAACCATTGAAATTGTGGCTTACATGTATGTTTCAAAACACTTCCTCTCCATTTTTTTAGCATAATCCATTATGGAATACTCCTCTGTTAGGGCAGCCATGTCAATCTCAATATAACCCCCACCAATCTTGTCTTTAAGTTTGGCATGATTCATCTTATGATTTCATGACTACTCTCCCTCATCTTGTAGCACAAACAAATCATCCATATTCTTGACCAGCTCTTCCACAACATCTTTCTTGCCTATCAAAATCATCCACACAACCCAATCAACTACATCATCAAAATGCTCCATGCCCTACACAATTTCCTACTCAACTCATTCCACACCCTCATAGTAATAAACCAGTACAACATGCTTACAATGTTAAACTGCAAAATTTACCTACCCTTCCCACCCATTCTATCTCACATGCACCATTGCAGAAAACTTATATTGAGATTGGGAATGTTTCAAATCCAAAAATTGTAGAAGTTATGGAAGAAAATAAGATTTCTTCTAGTCTGCATCAACAAGCCGTTTTAAAAGCTCAAGAACTTCGTGATATGACGGATATGGGCAATCAAGAAAGTAAAGAATATATTGAAGATTGGTTTCACTCCATCATTTGTTTGCACCATCCCTCCATTCTTCAACAATTTTTGACACCATCTTTTCAAGGGAAATTGGCTTCTCATACCCAACTATTTATTGACATACATTTTTCAAATCTGGGTATGCATATACTTGAGGCCTTATTCCGAAAATGGTTCCACTTAAAGTACTCGTATACGTAAACATATTCATTTTTCAAAGCATAGTCAATTAGTGTAGAAAATAAAATAAATAAGGACATAAATAAATACATTTTTTATGTAAAAATAGTTGTTTTGTTGCAACACGTTGTTTTAATTTGTTCGTGTATGTAGATGTATTATATTGGAAATATAGTTCTATAAACACTCATTCATTTTTATCACCAATTTGAAAATTTTCTTGAATATCATATTTTTTGGCTTGCTGACTTGATGAAAGTTCTGAAAACACAGTCGGGACAGTCATGTTTTGAGGGACCAAATTGGAATATTTTTAAAACATTTTTCTATCCTAATTATCCATTGATTTCTACTTTCCAACCCAATTTTAATCACTCCATTTGGATTTGAAACGAAGAAGTTATAACCAAACCATTTACAGGGTGTCTAGTATGCAGCTCAATCACAGAGTTGGGGCAGTCGGTTTTTGGAGGCCTAAATGACTATATTTGTAAAACCTGTTTCTATGGTATATTTCCCTATAAATCTAGTTTACAAGGCAATTTGAATCACTCAATTTAGATATCGTATGAGAAATTTATGACCAACACACTGATTTTCTATCGTAAATCTGCACTTCAAAACTCTGATTTTCCAGTTGTTCATTTTCGTATTTGACCCATCAATTCTTCTTGTCTTTAAAACCTGTTTCTATTGGAGATAAAAAAAATGGAATCTACTTTCATTTCCAATTTTAATTAGCTCAATCTGTCATCAAACGAAAAAGTTATGATTAAAATATTCATTGTTGGTCTAAGTTGGGAAATCGAAAATGACATTGTTATGCAAGTTGTTCTAAGTAAAATTGACATATCATATCATGGAATTTTCAAAACCTGTTTCTATTGGTGATATACCTTTGAATTATCTCTCATTTGGCTTTGGAATCACTCAAATCGAATGAAAAACAAAGGAGTTATGATTAAAACACTGCTAGTTAGTATGGTCGACCACTGCTCTCCCGCAGGTGACAAATAAATTTTTCTTTTTTTTATATTTCTGTGAATTTGTTTTACAGAATAACTACTTGTTATTTTTTTCATATGTCTTGGACTATAAGAGCCCAATCACCTCTCTTCTTCCTCGATTTCATATTTTATTGCAGGTAGACACTTGTTTTTTTCAGGTTCCAAAAGAATAAAAGAAGTCAATTTATGAACGAGCGATTCTTGAAATAAATGTTAATGAAACAAGGGCATTTCATCCAATTCATTACCTAATAGATTCATAATAGAAGAAATGGAGAATTGATTTCCATTTGAAGATTCATGTCACTACTGCCAAAACATTTTTCCAAAAGATTATTTTTTTCCATTGACAGATTGATATTCTTTTAGAAAATAACATCATAGTTATTGTAACTTAATTTAGTTATTTATTTACTGTTTTTAAATGAAGTGTTTTTTTTTTTTTTTTTTTTTTTTTTGTGTTTCAAGTGTTGCTTCCTTCAAAGCTGCAGTTTTCGCTCCGTTGGCGATTAAACAACACTTTTGCATGTCTTATCTTTGTTGTTCAAACGATTGAACAATTGTTGTTCAATCAATTGAAGGACACTTTTGCCTGTTTTATTTTTGTTATTCAAATGATTGAATGATTGTTGTTCAATCGATTGAACAACACTTTTGCGTGTTTTATTTTTGTTGTTCAAACGATTAAATGATTGTTGTTCAATCGATTGAAAAACACTTTTACATGTTTTATTTTCGTTGTTCAAACGATTGAACGATCGTTGTTCAATCGATTAAACGACACTTTTGCACGTTTTATTTTTGATGTTCAAACGATTGAATGATTGTTGTTCAATCGATTGAACAACACTTTTTCGTGTTTTATTTTTATTGTTCAAACGATTAAACGATTGTTGTTCAATCTATTGAACAACATTTTTACGTGTTTTATTTTCGTTGTTCAAACGATTGAACGATTGTTGTTCAATCGATTGAACAACACTTTTGCGTGTTTTATTTTCGTTCTTCAAAAGATTGAACGATTGTTGTTCAATCGATTGAACATCACTTTTACGTGTTTTATTTTTGTTGTTCAATCGATTGAACATCACTTTTGTGTGTTTTATTTTTGTTGTTCAAACGATTGAAAGATTGTTGTTCAATCGATTGAATGGCACTTTTGTGTGTTTTATTTTCGTTATTGAACAACATTTTTACGTGTTTTATTTTCGTTGTTCAAACGATTGAACGATTGTTGTTCAATCGATTGAACAACACTTTTGCGTGTTTTATTTTCGTTCTTCAAAAGATTGAATGATTGTTGTTCAATCGATTGAACATCACTTTTACGTGTTTTATTTTTGTTGTTCAATCGATTGAACATCACTTTTGTGTGTTTTATTTTTGTTGTTCAAACGATTGAAAGATTGTTGTTCAATCGATTGAATGGCACTTTTGTGTGTTTTATTTTCGTTGTTCAACCAATTGAATGATTGTTGTTCAATCGATTGAACGACACTTTGGTACGTTTTATTTTCGTTCTTCAAACGATTGAACAACACTTTTGCGTGTTTTATTTTTGTTGTTCAAACGATTGAACGATTGTTGTTCAATCGATTGAACAACATTTTTGCGTGTTTTATTTTTTGTTGTTTAAACGATTGAATGATTGTTGTTCAATCGATTGAGCAACACTTTTGCGTGTTTTATTTTTGATGTTCAAGTGATTAAACGACACGTTTGCATGTTTTATTTTTGTTGTTCAAACGACTGAACAATTGTTGTTCAATCGATTGAACGACACTTTTGTGCATTTTATTTTTGTTGTTCAAACGATTGAACAATTGTTGTTCAATCGATTGAACAACACTTTTACGTGTTTTATTTTTGCCATTCAAATGATTGAATGATTGTTGTTCAATCGATTGAACAACACTTTTGTGTGTTTTATTTTTATTGTTCAAACGATTGAATGATTTTTGTTCAATCGATTAAACAACACTTTTGCGTATTTTATTTTTTGTTGTTCAAACGATTGAACGATTGTTGTTCAATCGATTGAACGACACTTTTGCGTGTTTTATTTTTTCTATTCAAACGATTGAACGATTGTTGTTCAATCGATCGAATGTGACTCTGCGTATTTTATTTTTGTTGTTCAAACTATTGAATCATTATTGTTCAATCGATTGAACAACACTTTTGCGTGTTTTACTTTTGCTATTCAAACGATTGAACAATTATTGTTCAATCGATTGAATGGAACTTTTATGTATTTTATTTTTGTTTTTCAAACGATTGAACGATTGTTGTTCAATCAATTGAACAAAACTTTTGCGTGTTTTATTTTATTTGTTCAAAAGATTGAACGATTGTTGTTTAATCGATTGAACAACACTTTTCCATGTTTTATTTTAGATGTTCAAACGATTGAAGGATTGATGTTCAATTGATTGAACGACATTTTTGCGTGTTTTTTTTGTTGTTCAAACGATTGAATGATTGTTGTTCAATTGATTGAACAACACTTTTACGTGTTTTATTTTTGTTGTTCAAATGATTGAACGATTGTTGTTCAATCGATTGAACAACACTTTTGCGTGTTTTATTTTTGTTGTTCAAATGATTGAACGATTGTTGTTCAATTGATTGAACAACACTTTTGTGTTTTTATTTTTGTTGTTCAAATAATTGAATGATTGTTGTTCAATCGATTGAACAACACTTTTGCGTGTTTTCTTTTTGTTGCTCAAACAATTAAACGATTGTTGTTCAATCGATTGAACAACAATTTTCCTTTTTTGACTTTTGTTGTTCAAACAATTGAATGATTGTTGTTCAATCGATTGAACAACACTTTTGTGTTTTTTTACTTTTTTTGTTCAAATGATTGAACAATTGTTGTTCAATCGATTGAAAAACACCTTTGCATGTTTTTCTTTTCGATTTTTCTATTCAATCGATTGAATGATTGTTGTTCAATCAATTGAACAACACTTTTTGCGTTTTTGTAGGAATAATTGTGATTTCTCTTTACTGTTTCATCGCCAGTCATTTTGTCATTTTTCTTTCTCTTTTATGTTTCGAATAAAAAAACCATCTGGTTTGATTTGTGCCTGAGATAAAGAAAAACAATAATATTAATACCATTATGACTTATAAAACATTTTAATGGTCATCTTTATTCCGAAGCTGACATGATGCACCTATATAATGATTGGTTGAATATCTTCTCTTTGGACATATCATAAAATGATTTATTATTCTAATACCATGCTAGTTTATCTTTTACACTTTCAAATGAATAAATCTCTTTGATATGATGATATGGGCGGAAAATCATAATTTTCATTGGCATTTTTTTACTTCTTACGCCATTCCTGACTCTTAAGGAGTAAATGAGCCTCCCTCTCTTTACAATAAAAGCATTAAAATATAAAAATATGAAAATGTAACAAGCATTGTCTTAAAGAGAATAGGGGGTCTCATCACGAACCAGCCTACCATGATCATAAGGTTGTAACAGATGACATTTCATTATGGCCACCACACCAAGGTAATGACCTTCTTGATAGTTGAAACCGTCAGAGGGACAAGGGTCTCATCACGAGCCAGCCTGATCACTTTGTTATACCCTAGTGAATGACACTATGATTATCTGGTTACCATGCAAGCATAGTGGTCTCTTTATAACAATAAAAAATAGAAAACCATCTAAATACTCAATGGAGGACTCTGGCTCGTGTTTGGGTTAAAAAGCAACCCTGTCGAGGTTATGAATGCCCGCTGGCAGCAGTGTCTCTACTTGTGGTATGTAAGTACTATGTTACACTGCCAAATACTATACCCTATTACCACCTATGGATTCGTTTCTAAAAGAGAATTTTCCATTTGAACAACATTTCTAATTCAATTAGCCAACATGCATAGTAAACTATATATTATATGCATTATATCATTATTGTCCAATCACTTTACCGACAGTGATTAACATTTATCGCCAGTTATGCTTTCGTCATATTTTACCACCTAAGGTAAATATCTATTTACATAATGATCTAAATCCATGTTTTATTTTACAGGTATTTCAAATCTTTTGACCTTTACTGCTCTGATTTTTTCGCCATATCTACGCCGCTTTGATTGATTTTCCTACTGCATTTATGGATCCTCAACGTCCTTTCCCTTTTTCATATGCTTTATGGTCATGGATGCCCTTTTCTGATTTGAGGGGGGAAGATATGCATTATGGGATAGCATGCGTAATAATTACCGAACTCTGTCATAACTTGCTGATTTTAAAAAATATTATTATTTTATTTATACAAAAGTTTTTTCTGATTGAAACTTTTGCATGCGGCTTATCTATTTTTGTTCAAAACTAAAACCGTGGATTCAAGAAAATTGCTACACAATAGTGAATTGTTTACAAGAGAACAACAAGTATGGGGGGCAACTCTATTCGCAGCGAGTCCACACTATTGCAACTAACAGAAGAGGCTTAAGCAACTCGCAGACAGGATGTGCTTGCATGGCTTCCACCTTTTGCATCACTTTCAGCATCAGCTCAGCCTACATCAGCTTCAACAAATACCAATCCATACATGTCATTCCACATTTTTCCAGAGGTAAAACTTGAGGTAAAATAACATAAGTTTTTAATTTATTAAAAGTTTAGGAGAATTTCATGAAAATCCATTGAGCATTATTTATCATCATTCATTCCACATCTTTACCACTTCCCATTTTTCAAAGACATAGAAGCTTTCAATTTAGGGGAGTGTTACTTTCATTCATTTATTTATTATGATCATGCCATCATCCATCGATCTCCTTATTCATTCTCAAAACCTCTCTTATTCCATGTTGTTTTACACCAAGCATAGATTTCAACCACAATTGTAGCAACCACCTCAATTTGTTTTCTAGTATTGCATGAGGGCATGCTAATTCTCTTGTTTGGGTGAAAAATTGATTTGTATATATCTCTAAAACTATGAATTGAATTCTTGTGATTTTTGGACAGCAAAGAGATATCATTAAAATACACAAACCCAAAAAATTTCAAGTTAAATTAGTTTATAAAATTTCAGAAATCATGCACTGTCACCTACAGCCATTTTGCTTATATCTCATGATTTGTTCATCAAAACAATAAGATTTTTGGATTAAAGAAACATTAATATAGTAGAAATCTTCTTGCCAAATTTCAGCAAAATCTGGTTTGTAGTTTTTGAGAAAATGGTTAATGAAGTTTGTTGTTACTTCTATCATATTTTGCTGCAACTTCATATACATATGGTTGAAAGTCAATGTGAAAATTGTTACGCCTTCATCAACATTGCTAAAATTGAATATTCATTATTTGAGGAAGAACTCATTTGTTCCATCAATTTCATGAGTTGGGATGAACATTTTTTTATTATAGTTTGGTTAATAGAAAGGTTTTAGGTTGCATGAAGACATGCAACATATTCAGTTTGGGGGTATGTTGGGCTGCTAATTTTTCATTATTATTATCACTTTTCAACAACTATTTCATCCATTTCTACCATTCTTTATCATGTCATTTATCATAATTTATCATATAATTCTATTTTATAATTATTTATGCTCTTATGGATAAATATTATTTCTTCTCCTTTATTTTTGTTAACTTGATGATTATTATGCATGATTTTACCAATGATGGTATATTAATGGATTTGTTGTAACATCACTCATGATTTTAGCCTCCAAGATCTTTTCTAGATTGCAAATTTGATCTCGAACTCATAATTAAATATTCCAACTCAAAAATTTGTTGGAATAAGAAGTAATAGTTTTCATTGAATGTTTCGGACAAATGAAGGCGAATCTAGAAAATCCGAAACATGGGTTTTGTCCAAAACGGACCGAATTAGTTTTGTATGAATCAGTTTTCCAAAATTCAGTTTGTATTAAGAGAAACGGAAGGTTCTTCAAAGATGATTTTCTCAGATTTGTTGTTGTGGCCATTTTCCAAATTCTTCCAATTGCAATACCAAATTCGACTTGTTCCTGCTGAATGTTGATGGAAAGATCTTTCAGATATGATATTTCTCATCAATTTGTTTTGTATAATCCAAATTTGTAATGGAAATCATTTTGTAATCAACTTTGTTGTAACTTCCCTTTGCTCTCTGTGTATTTAAATGACAACAGAGATCAAAAGGTAAGGTAATTAGAGGAGAATTAGGGGGATAATTGAAGGACAATTAGGAGATAGGAGATGGACAATTGTTAGATAGGATGTAGGAGAAGAGATAAGAGGTGAGAGATGAGGGGATGAACAATTGTTGAATTTGAGGCAAAACTAAGAGCTTCATTATTCTGTAATTATTTCTCTCATATGTTTTAATGAAGTAAGTTATCCATTGAGTTCTACATCCATTATTTGTAATCTGATCTGAGTTATTTCTCAAGGTGGAATTAAGTCTTGGGCAGTTGAGCCCACTACCTTGGACGAGGTGTTGCCTTGAACATCTACAGTAGTTTAGTTGTGTGCTTGTTTCTTTGAATTTCAATCGTAATTCCTTAAAGTAGATTTCCTTTCTTTTAACTAATTTGTTGTTTGCTGCATTTTCCAGATTTGTTATTTCATCCAATTTCTAGATTTCATTTAATTTACTGTTGTAGATTAGCATTTGGATTATGTTGGGTGCAATAGATTAAATTTTCAATTCAACAATGTGTGGTTTAATATAGCAATAATTCGAGTTGTTTGATTAGCATAATTGTTTTTCTTGTCATTTACTTTCTTCCTTTTAATTTTAGTTTTATTATTCAAGTCTAACATTTTATTTCTTGTTGAATGAGCTTGATAGTATACAACACAATCATATAGAACCAGTGTTAGTTGTTGGTATTGTTATGCATATATTTTGCTGATTGCCTTGAAATAAAAGATGCTCTTCGGTTTGATCATTAATGTCTAAGTGATTATTGTTTTATTTATTTATTAAGCAATTAATTTTACCCAACAATTATTCTTGACCAATACTATAGATGAAGAAAAAGGGCTTGAGCTTAGTCGAATGTGTGCTAATGCCAACATCTCCTGGATTTCTCTCTATCTCATTCTTATATGCTTTGGGATGTCAGTAAGGGCTAGTGATGATAGCTTGGACCCCTTCCTCTAGTCCAATGATGTGCTCAAATCCCCTTTCCGGTGGTCGTGCTGGTGATATATCTCCAAAAAACTTGTGGTGATTTTGCAACAATGCCATGATGTCAGGGGAATACTCTATATGTTGTTATGTAGGTTTCTTCTCCATGATTCAACATTCCACAGCCCATATGATATCCCCATGTCGAAGATCCCATCCTATTAGATGTCACAATATTGGGCGGGTATGAATGCATTCCTCTCAACATCGCCTTCTTACCATCTGGACCTATAAATGAAATTCCAAGTCTTGATAGTTCACTATATGAGTCCCAATTGAATATAGTCATTGAGCCCCTAATAATACATGGGAGTTTGGACAGTCCACAACAAAAAAATATTTGTAACCATGTAGTTCCCCATTGTTAGACTCATATTATGGACTATTTTGGTGCATGGCATGTGGTTGTGTTCCTTCTTTCCAGGAATCAAAATTGTAAATCCTCCAAATTCTTCAGTTGTTAGTCCTCTTCTAGCTACAGATTTTGCGTCAATGAAATTGTGGCAAGCCCCACTATCAATCAACACGGTCACCTTCTTTCCTTGTATGGTGCCCCTAACCCAAATAGTGTGGTACCTTGGGACCCATGTAATAGAAGCAATAATCACTTCTTGGTTTTCCTCATATACTACCCCCATACCTTGTGATTCTCCCTTATCCCACTCTATCTCCTCTTCTTCGTCTTCACTCTCAGAAAATACTTCAATTTATTGGGCCTTTCCCTTAATACATTGATGCCCTGGTGCCTAAGGTTCCTGATAAGAGAAGCATAACCTTCTCCTTTTGAGATCTTTCCTGGTTTCATTATCCAACCCGCTCTTCCCTAATAGCTCCCTTTGTTGTTGCTTGACTTCCTTTCCCCTTTGAGGAATAGTTGGTTTGGGTAGGAAACTAGCCTTGGGTGTTGCATCTTGCATATCCCTTGCTTTGCTAATTGTTTCTTGTAAGGTCACCTGTTGGTAGGATTTGACCCAACCACGCAGGGGTTCTGACAACCCTTCCATGAAAAACATGACCATCCGAGCCATTAATAGGTCAGTGATCATTAGGCAAGCCTATGGAACTCTACGCTATAAGATTCAATGCTTCCTATCTATCAGAGTTGGGTTAGCTCCCGAAATTACAACTCAGGGTCCTTCCTGTCAAATATCTCTATCAATCTCTGTGTGAATTTTGTATACGATATTATGTTTGCATGTCCTAGAGTGATAATCCCATGTTACCAACATTTGTGTGCTTCTCCATCAAGATGAAGTGTGGCATATTTAATGGCATCTCTCTCACCAATGGCATTAAGAAGAAAATATGTATCCATCTTCTGCACCCATGATCTTGTAGAACACTTTGTTGATCCATCAAAGTAAGGAAGAGTTACTTTCCCCATAGCCTTTTGTAGATCTAGGTTTGACTGAGGGCCCCCATATATTGTTTCCTTCCTTTTTTGTTTACTCCTCATAAATAATATTCATTGATGGTTAAAGTTGCTTTCATGTTGGGGGGAAACACGTCATATTCCTTCATACAAGCTTTAATTGTCTCTACAATTGGTGAAGGAGAGTCTTACTCCCTGGAGGAATCATCCAAGAATGGAGGCATAGGTGGTTTGCTAAATGGGCTGCTCCGAAGGTTGGCATGTTTATGTGATGGACCATCCCTGCCTGAATGAGAGCCACCTTCCCTGTTATTTCTTTGCAAGTTAGGTTGTCCGATCTGCAATTTGAGAAGTCTATAATTGTGTCTTGAGTGGTGGCGATCTTTTGTAATGCATTTTCAAGCTTGGTACTCTCGTGGTCACCCATTGGTTCATCTAACTCTTCCGGCTCTTCCTGGCCTTCAGTGACGATCTCTTTATTTTTCCCTTCTTGACTTCTAGCCTTCCTTCCTTTCCAACTGATATCAATCCCTTTTTTTTTCTTTTCTTGGCACCCCATAGCTGGCCAAGGTTGTGGCTCAGATACCACTGTAAAATAACTTATGACCAAATATGATGAAAACAAAGATATACTCCCAAATCTTTTAACACCCCACCATTATTTGATCTAAATCCCAATTCTAAAAATCATAACCATACAAAGCAATGGGTCTCATATATGAATCCACTTCATAATCATGAGTTTTATTTCATATAAGAGTCCACTCAACAACCAAACATATGATAAATAAGGTAATCATATGATGCCATGAGAGTCCATTTATTAACCAAACGTATGATAAAAATAAATAATCATATGATGCCATGAGAGTCCATTAATTAACCAATCATATGATTAAAAAGGTAATTATACAATGGCATGGGTATTATTTCACCATGGTGACCCACGAAAACACTAATACGGACATGTGAATGGATCAATGGTTGGCGACTTTTCGCAGCCTTGGCGACCTGCACACAGCACGAACCACAATTTTTGACATGGCTTCTGTCAATGATGGGTGCTCCTCCACCTTATGTAGCTTCTGTGATCTTCTCACAACGTAAACCAACGACCCTTGACGTGGCTTCCATCAATGACAGGCCCACAACCTTCCACACAACGCCCTTCTCGTAGTGTGATGCGTCTTGTTTTTCAAGTGGTGGATCGAACCCCTGTGGTCTGGAGTCCATGATTCAAGATAAGGTCCATGCTCAATCTATCAGTTATGTCAATCAATCTAGAATGGGTGGATTATTTTGGTTTCTTTGTCTCATGAAATAATTGCGCTCAAATGACCCCGAAAGACTATCCACTGAAAAACCCTCTGTATAGATAAGAAATCGACTAGCTAGGGTGATAATAAATACCACTGAAACTGGGTTTCCAACAAGGGTGAGAGTGAATCCCCACCAAAGCTAGACTAAGGATCTCACCTAAAACCCTTGCTGGTTGAAAACTTGCCTGAGCCTTCAATTGAAATGCAAAGAGAAATTATCCAAATCCATGTCTGTTATCATTCCTCTTCCGCCCTTTTAAAAACTTGATGGCTTGAAAGAAACCATGGGAAAATACCTTGGTTGGGAATTACCTAGGGCTAAAAACATGTGCTTTACGCCCCTTGTTTATTTATTTAATTATTTTTATTTTTTTTACTTGGTACAAATGGGTCAATTGGTTAGGGATGTTACAAAATTGTTTAAGGGCACCACCACCTAGACTTGTTCCATCTGGAGTACTAGTTACCCGTTACATTGAGCCTATTATATGGAATAACTAGAGCTATAGTATAAACATTTTATGTTTTTGTTTTTTTTTTTCGGTAATATTTACCCGTCAATTTTACCTGAAATCTTGTAGAGATTTGTTTGAATCATAAGTTTGAGCTATAAAAAATGCATAATATGAGTGATCCATTGGTTTTTCAATGCACTAAATCCATTTATGCATTCAAAAAAAACATATTTTAAATGACAAAAGATCATAATTTCACTAAGAAAAAGCCAAAACTCAAAACGGTTATATTTCCCATTCATAAAAGAGGTGTTCTTTCATTTGTGTAAGTTACTTGTGAGCCTAGGCTCAAGAAACTACCTCTAGGATTGTAGCTTCAATGTTGGATGGAAGAATAATTCCCCCTTGTAAAAGAACTGTGAACTGTGAACCATTTACCAGGTAGGTTGAGTCTATGTTGGGGCTAGTTGTTACTAGGATTGTGGCCTCGAAACAACTTATTTTCTTACAGTTGGATTCTACAGTCAACCTCTCCCGCAATATATTATCAGGTCTAATCATCACACAAACAAAAAAAAATATCTAAACTTACTAACCCTCTAAACCCAACTTAATAGTAATGAGACTGGACGTTGTCTTAACGCACTGATACATGAGTACACCTTGGGAATCATTCACCTAGAAACAAAGCCAAAATTATTACAATTGAAAATGCCTCCAAAATTCCTCTGAACTCACCACCATTACTGAAGCAAACATATACAAGATATTACATCTGTCAAACAAATATTTTTAAAATTTTGATGGTTGTGAACTGATAGCAGAAAGAACATGCTTAAAAATTGCTCTTGTTTATTTATCTCTGACCACCTGCTACAACCCCATATATTAAAACTTGTCATGTGAACGATGTACACTATCCATATACTATCTCGTTGTTTCTCACTGACGAGAAAGAAAATAAATAACGCGGACTATAGCTGAGATGGTTATGCATGATGTATGTATAATTTTTTACAATATTGATTCTTCATATGACTTGAAGACTTGCTCTGTTGTTTTTTCTATATTACGTTATGGGCCACCACTCACATGTGAAAAATATGCTACATCATAGTGTCACCTATGGAACAAAAGAAGTGTCCTTTCAACTACAATTTGTACCAGATCTCCAAAGCCCAAATAGATCAGTTTAAATATCTAAAAGTTCTAGCTCATGAAAAATGATGTCTATCACCATTTATGAAATATAAAATACTTGTAATACATTGTGCTTGCTTGAATACAAACTCTCCACCACGAACCCCCACATTAATTCCATGTGACTATGATCAGGGAGAGGATGTAGAGCATGGAGGATAGCCTTCAGTCAACTCTAGAGTCTTTGATATGGAGACTTCTTCTTGGGAAAATTTCTTTATTCACATTGGTCGAAGAAATCCAGCTGTTTTCATTGAAATTGAAACATTCAAATGGTTTGATAAAAAAACAAGTCAGGAATGCTAAAATGGGGAGCATAATGATTGCAATAATGGCAAGCAATGTGAATAAAACAAAGTTCTGGATTTGCACATAATTTTTTTCCCTCTGTTTTGGAGAAGAACTAATAAGTGGAATCTACATGATTTGGGAGTTTTCAATACCATCAATCCAAATATTTCATTAAATCAATGAAGTTTTTTCTGGGTAGCTTGGATTTAAGGAAATTGAAGAATCCTTCTTAGATGGGTCCGACAAAAAAGTGGAGGAAGACAACAGCAGGAAGAGCAGGACATAAATTATTGTTGGTAGGCTAAATTGTCATATTTTTTAACCTCTATCCTACTTTAGACACATGACCTAAACCTCTACTTTAACCTAAGAACCTATTCATTCCTATACCTTTCTCTAAAATCATGCACATTCCTGCACCCTCTTTGTATTTTCATATTTAAAGGCTTGTCATGGACTTAATTACTTATTTATAGATTTTATACCTTTAATTATCATTGAAACAAATATTTGTCTTTCCTAAAGTATTTGATAAACATATGTATTAATCATTGTGATAGAATGGTCGAGTGCAAGTAGGATTCCTGCACCAGCTAGCGAATTCCTGCACTCCTGTGACAACTCACCAACCGATGCATATCTTTGGTAAAGGATCAGATGACCTCGAGTTGGGCTCGGAGTGGGAGAGAAATCAACAGATTGAAGATCATGACCTGAACCAGATATCTTAGATTAGTATTTTGTAAATAGCCGAAAGGCTTAGTTAAGCCACTGTTATGATTTCATTACAGTAGTAGGCCCGAAGGCTTGTGTATAATGTAAAACTCTAATAGGAATTAAGGAGTGATGCTTTAAAATTTTGTTAAGGTATTGTAATTATTTTGGATTATAGCCTCTCTGGAGTGGATCGCAGATCCAAGATGTATTTTTTCTTTTGAAACTAATATAAAGGAATGCGCCAATACGTAGTTTCATTTTCCATTTGCGTTGTGATGAATCTTTGACCAACTGTGTTTCTCGATTTCTTAACAGGGAAACGAGCTGGTTGTCCAGGGCCTGACCAACCCAGTTCGTTCTCCATTTCTTTAAAGGTGCGTTAACTTAATTTAAAGTGCAAGCGTGAATTTGTTATTTACTTTGATTTTTCTCTCAAGTTACAAATTTTATTTCATTTACAGTTATTGTGTTGTGGATCTATGGTGTGCAGGCTTAAAAGTATTTGATTTCAATTTACATAAGTTTTCCTTTTAATGTTTGATTTCATTTCTGCAACGTTCCTGTACTAGTGCATTTCTAGTTCTACAAGTTGATTTCATTGGTTTAGTTTCACAAGTCTTTTACACATATCCTTTTGCAAGAGTTCTTTATTCCTTTATGCAAGATTTATGTGTTCTTCTAAACTAAGGGTATTATTAATATATGAGGTTTCACTTAAGATTTAATTGTGTTGTGATGAATATGGGATAAACGTTGTAGTAACTTACATGTTTGTGCTTGCACTGAACACTTTCGAAGAAAGGATTGAATTTCATGATTAATTATTAAATGAACCCTCTGAGTTAAAACATTAAAAAGGCAGATCTAAATGCACAACTATCTCAGGAAAAGCCTGTTCACACAACTAGAGGATTTTTGTAATTATATAGAGGAGTTTTATATTTTAAAGAAACATTTACTTTAACTTTTGAAAATCATTTCTTTTCTAGAATCTAAGTTTGGTTGAAGCATATTTTTGCTTGTGAGAACTTACTTTCAAATTATGTTTGTTTTGCACTTTATTTCACTGAACGCACTTTTTATTCTTCGAAAGTAATCTAGAAACCAAGTGCAGAAAATATTGATTATCTAGTGCAGGAACCTCAGATCCAGTACATGATCAGAGTGTTCTAGCTCGAAGACTTACAACTCCTGCATGAAGGTCAGAACTTCAGTACAGTTACAAAACATCCTTCTGGTATCTAAACCTCATTCCAGTGCAGGCACAATGTTCTAGTATAGGAACACTGTTGTAGTACAGGAATAACAATTTAGTGCAGGAAAGAATATCTTTAAAGAAGATAGATACACTACTGTCTCACTGAGGGTAAATATAAAGGGTCATTTCATTACTTAAGATTGTTCACAATGAATTAAGAATCCATTTTAGTTTCTGCAAAAGTAATTTTCATTTATTCTAGCACCAGACTTTCTTTGAGTATCAATTTCCACTTGATCATCATTTTTCTTTTGATTCTGTGAATTTGTGATTTAAGAAGTAGGAATACAACTAGAGAAGGTTCATATCATTTCTTGGCATTCTTGTGTTACGCCTCGAAGTGTACGAAACCCCGGGTTGAAAAATTAAGTGTTGAAAGGAGCTTTATTAACAACAATTCCTGCACCCAACATTTTGGCGCCGTTGTCGTGGAGGCTTTTTTAAAGATTGGTAAGAACTTTCTTGTTTTCTTTCCTTTGTAGTAGGGGTAAGTCTGCTTTTATTTTTTCTACAGTGTGCTTATATTGTTGAAGGATTTCGTAGTGCTAATTTATTTATTCATTTGCAATATTTGATTTAAGATTATTTTTTGTAAATTAATAAGTTTTGTCATTTTTTGGATTTTATTTTAAGATGAATGCCTAAAAGGGGTAGAGGACCGAAGCCCAATAAGGGTCGAGTGAACACTGATAAATCTGAAACTTTTTTCTCATATTGGACCTTCTTTTGCAGGCAAAAAGTCCAAACGGACACAAACTCATCACGCAGGAACTGTCAACTTAGATTCTGGAAACAACAGTTCAGGTGTGACACAACCCAAGAAGGGGAAGAAGGAAACTAGTGGTGCTCCAAAGACCAATTTGAGCCATAGTCAACCTTCTCACTTTAACGGGAGTGGTTTGATCAAGGGAACAAAAATTGCAGAGCACGAGGATCATGATGAGGGGACTGGCGAGAATCAGGTAATTAATGAACAAACCACCTTTGGATTTCCAATAGTGGATTCTGAAACAATTACTCAAATGAAGAACATTTTGTTGTCGGCTCTCCCTCATTTTTATGGTAAGGTGCACGAAGATCCTCATTCTTTTCTTTTCGATTTTGACATCTTATGTAGAGGTTATGATTACACTTCAGATGCCCAGAAATTAAAGTTATTCCCTACCACTCTCAAGGACTCAACCTTACGTTGGTTCATGGGACTCGAAGGGAGAACTATAACTTCTTGGGACCAAATGAAGAGGGTGTTTTTGACTAAATACCAGGAATATTGTAAAACTAGAGAAATGCAGGATAAGATCTTTACCATTGTGCAAGGTGATGATGAGACCTTGGAGGATTACTTAGAGAGATTTTTATACATCCTCCAGAGGTCAAAACATAAATTTGACATAAGTACTATCAGGACCTTGTTCTTACATGGGCTTACTAAAGATTCTAGGCATAATTTGAATTTACTAGGACAAGGGGATATTTCTCATAAATCTTTTGATCAAATTTGTGACTTGTGAAGGAAATTTTCAAGGAATCAATCTAGATCCAATAGAGGAAATCAAAATAAAACTAGTAAACGTGGATCTACAGATGCTATGATTATTGGTTTGGAGAACAAAATGGACAATATGAAAATTGGGATAATGAATATTCTTAGCAAGCAAATAGACTCTTTAAAAATTCAACAGAAATTGGTAGATGAACAAGAGTCTTTGTCTATTTTTTGTCCTAAATGTAGGAAAAAGCATATTTTAAGAGAATGTCCTACTGATTTAAAATGTGTGATTTGTGCAAAGAACCATGCCACCAAGAAATGCTCCTCCATACTAGGATTAAAAATTGTATTTACATGGGAGCATTCTGAACCTGAACCATTACATGCTATGGGAGCACAGAGAAATTGGCCTGAGGTAGGTGCAGGTATGGTTTCTAAACCTTCACCACATTTTTTTGGTCATAATGCACATCCATATTCCTATTATAACATTCAACACTCTCAACCTTGGTAGCATGGCAACCATTATCAATATGGGAAACCCCCTCAATCTTGGCAACAAGGATGGAAAGGGTCAAACCATTCACATCAGTGCTATCCTGCACAGATGTTGTCATATCCTCCTACATATGCACCTCACCATATGTCACAGCCATCCTTTCCTCCCCTACCTCAACAAAGTTAATCTATGCCACCATTACCTTTACCACAACCTTTTTGACCCCACCAAGTGCCTGCTCAACCAGTACCAAATCATAACAATAAGGTGGTGCAATCGATCCGTTCTTTTAAATTGCCCCCTTCTCCTATTCATCAAACCTTTCCAGTTGGGATGCATGAGCTTCAATTGAGATCAGGAAGTGTAGTTAGACCAGAAAAAACAAAAAAATACCCATGATGATCATTGTGGAGAAAAACGAGGAGTAACTCCTGGTCATTCGAAGAAGAATGACACCATTCATCCCATTCCCGCACCATCAGAGTTACCATCTTATTCAAACCAGGCTCCCTACCCAGAGAGGCTAGTTATGGAGAGGAGTGACCTCAAGTCCAGTCTGGCTTCTGAGCTGAGGAATCTTTGCATAAGGGTACCTTTGCTTCAGGATATTAGAGAGATCCCCATCTGCACAAAGATCATTAGGGAACTCTGTCTCAAAAATCCAAGGAGGAAGAGAGAAGAACCTCAGACCATTCAATTTGTTGGTCGAGTAACTGAGTTAATGACAAGATGTGCACAAATGGAAAAGTATACCGATCCTGGAAACCCAGTTGTCTCTGTTCAGATAGGTGGTATCCTTGTCCCCAATGTGTTAATAGACCTGGGTGCGGCCATCAATGTCATGACTAGGCAAACCATGGATTAGCTTGGGTTGGTCCATATTCATCCTACCCCTACCGTGCTTGAACTTGCAGATAGATCAAAAATCAAGCCAGAAGGTGTATTGGATGATGTGGTTATCTAAATAGACTCTTGGGAATACCCCGTAGACTTTATTGTCCTTTAGCCAAAATATCCCGTGGGTGGACATCCCTTGATTCTGGGGTGACCATGGCTTGCCACAGCTAATGCTTACATTGGATGTCGCTCTAGTGATATGTATATTTCACATGGAGACTCTAGGAAGAAAGTCACCTTATACCCGCCTGCTAGATCTATTCAGGAGCTCAAGGACACTTTGTGGTTAGATTACGACAGCAGTGATGAGGAGACTCAACCTGTTTCTTTGATCCACCATCATACAGAGTCTACCCAAGAGGGTGAATTACAAGATTTCTTGAATAATTTGGACACAATGCCTAATTTTGACATGTTTCGTGAAATCTTTAGTCCAAATTTTCAAGAAAATTTTGATTCTCAACCCTCCTCATCACCAGTGTTATTAGCATATTCCTGCACTCTTGAGCTCGAGAATACTCTTGTTAAAATTAGTCTAGGAAAATCCTTACATATCAGTTCAGACCTGGACTCATCTCAACGAGAGCAGCTTGTTGATTTGTCACTTGATCACCTTGATGCCTTTGCATGGGATTACGAGGACATGAAAGGCATACCTCCTGAAACCTGTATTCACCATATTTATATTTAGGAGGGAGCCCGACCTGTTCATCAACCCCAAAGGCACATAACCCCTGCGCTAAGAGTTGTTGTGAAAGAAGAATTACAAAAACTCTTAGATGCTAACTTTATATATCCTATATCAGATATCCAGTGGGTCTCCCCGTTGGTAATAGTCCCAAAAAAGGATGAAAGATGGCGCATCTTCATTGATTATCGAGAACTTAATAAAGCCACTCTCAAGGATTACTTTCCCCTTCCTTTTATTGATCCGGTGCTAGATACCCTTGCTGGTAAAAAGTACTTTTCATTTTTAGATGGCTTCAGAGGGTACAACCAAATTCAAATCACACCCACAGATCAAGATAAGACCACCTTTACCTGTCCATGGGGTACATTTTCTTACCGAGTGCTTCCCTTTAGACTATGTAATGCCCCAACCACCTTTCAAAGGGTTGTGCTGGCCATTTTTGTTGATCTCGAGTGTGTTGAGATCTATATGGATGATTTTTCAGTGTTTGGTAACTCATTCCAAGAAGCCAAAAAGAACTTTAAAAAGTGCTTTTACATTGCCAAGAGGCTCACCTTGCTTTGAGTGATAAAAAGTGTAGATTAATGTGCAAAGCAGGAGTAGTCCTTGGACATTTGGTTTCTGACAAAGGTATCTAGGTAGACCCGACCAAAATAGAAGTTATCTTGCGTCTTCTTGCACCCAAAACACAAAGGGAAGTAAGAGGATTCCTGGGACATGCAGGTTATTATAGGAGATTCATTGAGAACTTTTCTAGGATAGCTACCCCCCTTTTCCGATTGTTAGCTAAGGATAGTGAGTTTCTCTAGTCCACAGCTTGCCAACAGTCTTTTGAGACATTAAAGGAAAAATTAGCACGGGCACCAGTTTTGAGAGGTCCCAATTGGTCACTTCCATTCCACATTTTCTGTGATGCCTCACATACTGCCATTGGCGCAACTTTAGGACAAGAAGAAAACAAACAATCCTATGTTATTTACTTCATCAGTAAAAATTTGTCACCCGCTGAATTGAACTATACAGTGACCAAGAAAGAGTTTTTGGCCGTAATTTTTGCTATCAATAAATTCAGACACTACATCACAAGATATGAAGTCTTTGTGCATATTGATCAGTATGCAATAAAATATTTAATGAATAAATCATTGACTAGCGGTAGAGTGACTAGGTGGTTACTGTTGTTACAGTAATTTAATGTTACTATTATTGATAAACTAGGAAAATATAATGTTGTTGCAAACTATCTTTCTAGATTGAATAATCCTAGTGAAGTAATTCTTGTTGATGATGATTTCCCCGACAAACATCTTTTTTCTATGTCAACAAAGTCTCCATGGTTTGTTGACATAGCTAACTATTTAGTCATCGGAAGAACACTACCACACTTATCTACTCGTGAAAAGCAGAATATCATATTAAAAAGTGTTGCATATTCTTGGGTCCAAGGAGACCTCTTTTACACTAGGCCAGATCTTATCATTCGTAGATGTATATGAGAGAAAGAAGTGTTTGATATACTAAAATTTGCCCATGATGAACCTTGTGGTGGTCACTTCGCTGATAAGAGAACTGCATATAAAATCTTACCCATTGGATACTTTTGGCCTACTTTGTTTAAGGATGCCAAATAGTTTGTCAAGCGATGTGGTAGTTGTCAGCGAATGGGTCAACCTATTCAAGCCAACGAAATGTCTTTATGTCCTTAGATTATGATTGAGCCCCTTGAAAAATAGGCTATCGATTTCATAGGACCAATAAATCCAACATCTATGAATAAAAATCATATATTGGTTTGCATTAGTTTTGTTACAAAATGGGTAGAGGCTAAAGATGTTTCTTTTGTTACATAAAAAGTTGTTGTTGAATTTTTGTTTAGTGAATTTTTCACTAGATTTGGTGTTCCTAGATAGATTGTTACTAACAATGGACCGCATTTTATTTCTAATCTGGTACAAAAAGATATGGATCAATACAAAATTCGACATAGAAAGTCCACTCTGTATCACCCACAAGCAAACAACCAAGTGGAGTCTACCAACAAGGTGATCGAATCCATCCTCACCAAAACAATAAATCTACATAGGAAATATTGGGTCACTCGGTTACCTGAAGCCTTATGGGCTTATCGAACCACTTGGCAAGCTTATCGAACCACTTGGCAAAATAGCACAGGACATACACCATATGAGTTGGTATACGGGAAACAAGTTCTTTTGTCGATAGAGTTCCAGATAAAAACCTTTTGAACAACAGTTTAGTTGGGATTAGATCTCTTAGAAGCATAGCAGCAGCGTCTATTACAGTTAAATGAGTTAGATGAATTTCGAAGAGATGTTGTTCAACAGAACGTGTTAGTACAACAACAACGCAAAAAGTGGCATGACAAGTCTATCAGGAAGAAGCAGTTCCAACCAGGTGATTGGGTACTTCTTTATGACTCTAGATTTAAACATTTCAAAGGAAAATTCCATACACACTGGATGGGACCTTATGAAGTAGTCAGAATTTTCGAGAATGGGGTTGTAGAGATCAAAACTATTGATGGGAAAAATTCAGTATTCCTTGTGAATGGGCATAGACTCAAGGTATATTTTCAACCCCTCACAAAGGAGGACTTCATGCAGCAAGTGCAACAGCAACCTGAGCTAGAGATGGTAGGTGGCCATGCCAACCTATTACAGATCTGATTTTCTCTTTTAAAAAAAAACAATAAAAAAATTGACAAAAACTAAAAATAAAACAAAAAAAAATATTTTCCTGTGATTGTGAAAATCAGTTTGCTGACATGGTCACAAAAGGATCAGCCTGAAAACCAACATGCTGGCAGGAAGATCGAAATTTTAATAAAATGGGAATGTTGCTTGATCTTTATATGTGCTAATTGTCACCAAGAAGAAGTAGGTTTTTAAGTGCAGGAACCGAACCCTTATCCAAGTTTGGGACAGCTGACACGAAAATTTTTATGCAAGCAACACTCAATTCCCACTGCATTTACTTTTTGTTCGGCACTATCCAGGCAGATTTTTGAGGTGAAATTTTTCCCTTCTTCTATTTCCTTTTTCGTAAAATTCCCTCTATTTTTCTTCTTTTTATCCCATGAAGTTTACCACCCCTTTCTTCACATGGAAATTGTCCCTATCCAACTTCGTTTTTCCCTCTTTTTCCCTTGAAATTATTTTCCCTTTCCCTTTTTTCATACGCCCTCTCGGTGGTTTCACATTTGAATTCCCTGTTGAATTTCCTTCCCATTCTGAAAATTTACCCCCTTTCCCACTTCTTTTCTCCCTCATGGATCATATTGCAGAATCTGATTCAAGATTATGAAGCAAATCAAAAGGCATGTATTGATACAGAAAAGCTAGCAAATAAAACCTCCTTTATGATTCAGCAAATCCTTTAGAATCCATCATATGACTTTTATAATAAATATCCCTGGTGCAAGTATATTTGTTTAGTGCAGGAATGTTCAGTGCAAGAATGTTTAGTGCAGGAATGTTCGGTGCAGGAATTTCCAGTGCAGAAATGTTCAATGCAAGAATGTTTAGTGCAGGAATGTTTGGTGTAGGACTGTTCAAGTGCAGAAATGTTCAGTGCAGGAATCTATATTGTTGAGCACTCCTGAGTACAAAACTACATGTCCTGGTGCAAGAACAATGCTCTTTAGTGCAAAATTTTGTAATATGGTGTAGGAATACCTGGTGCAAAAATGTGCATCTAGAAATTGTATACTTGTTTCATGAAAATCGTGTGCAGGCAGAATGACTACACCACTTCTAGATTTATAGCATTCAACAATTTTTTTATTATGATTAGGCTTTGTTTTATCATCTGCTAAAATAGGAAGGAAATCTTTTAAGTACAAGGATAGTTAAGTTATGAAATCTTATTTTTTTTAAAGTACCATGTACAAGTTGTGTGAAATAATGAAGTGATTTTGGGATGTGTATGATTTAACCTGTCATACCATACTTACCTTTGAAAAAAAATCTTGTTCCCTGCTAATGATGACACGACCTCATACCATACCACGCATGACTGTCATATTAATCATGGCACCTTAATTGTCGCCTTCACCAATGATCATCTCTGCTTGTACCACAACCTATCTGTATCGCATCCATCCCAAGGTCTACATTTAATGATGGAGCGTGACTGTTAGGAGGTGGCCAATATAGTGGCGGTCAGATAGCTCAGCTATCACAAGGTTTGTTTTAGACAGAGCTCCTAAATCCTGACCGTGTGATCTTTCTAAAAAGTTTTAGATAGAGTTCAGTGAATTAAGGATGGCACCCGTGAGAATTGAACCCTATTTTGTGAAAGAGTTAGAGAAAATGGCCGAATACCAGAACAGTCTTCCACTGTTGCAGGAATCCAGGTTCCTCCCATTTCTGCTGAAATTTAATGGCTTTGACTAGGTCGTGGCATTAGTTTTTTCTCGAACCTTTAATGGGAGCCGAGCCAAGGTAGGATCACAGGAATTTGAAGTAACGGAATAGTCTATATCACAATCCATGGGATTACCAGCAGAAGGTGAGCAGTGGTTCAAAAAGGAGAAGGTTGAGAAGAAAAAGTGGCGTCAGTTTGTGGTCGACAAAAAATAAAAAGTGGATTGGAAGAAAGGACACCATGTAGCTCCATGCAAGGAAAATGGAAAGACCTGTTGTACATATTACAAAAGTTCCTCACCTATGAGGGTCGCTACTCATTGACCTTCTTGTATCATATTCGGTTGTTGCTACATTTTGAGTGAGGTAAGCTTATCAATTTCCCTTATTTTCTGCTAAGAAGCTTGAAGAAAATGTCAAAAGGAGTTCAGAAAGGTAACTTGATCCAAGTCACATGCAAGTTATACCAGCATGGGTTGACTGCAATTTTAGTTAGGAAGGAATTGGGAGGTCAAGAATATGATCTGGGAATTATTTTTGAACGAGTTACATAAAAGAGGTGCAGGGAAATCCTCCAGAAAGAAGAGTGTAAGCAAGAAGGGGAAGCCTGAAACCCTAACCCTGTGCCCTACCAAGACTAAGAACAGAGAAGAGTTATTGCAGGTAGAGAAGCGAGAGCTCATTGTTGAAACCTCATCTACATCAAAAAGGACCCGAAGCTTGGTCAAGAGGACTGCCTCCTTGAAGGAAGCCCACATTCAATCAACTTCCCCAATAAATTTGGATGACTCCCCACCTCCTTAACCAACCGCAAACAACCTTACAGTGCTTGCATATTTTGTGGCCCATACAATGATTATTGATTGGGATATTGATGAAGAATACGTCACACCCTTGTCGGTTTTGCATGGAAAAATGAAGAAAAGGAAAATTATGTTGACACCTAGTGCAAGTGCAGGTAAAGGCCCGACAAATGATCCAATGGATGTTGAAGTGCAGGGTACTAAAATCGTTCATGATATTGAAAAGCAGGAGGTTAATGACTAGGGTGATATCGACCTCAATGATGTCGACACTTGTTTGGAGTCAACTGTTGAGAAAACTCCTACACAAGAAGAATTCATTAAGGAAGACCCCACTCTCCACCTGAATAGTTAGATAGAAGATCTCAAGCAACGTATCTATGGGTTGGAGGTACTGAAACAGACTTTGAAAGTACAAGGGACAGTGCAAAAACAAAAAAACATAGAGCTGGAAGGAGAAGTGAAGGAGCAAAAACGCCAAGTGAAGATATGGAAATTTTGAGCATCAAAGTGCTACGGTTGTCTCAGAAAGGTGACCAAACGGCTCAAGAAGGCTCAAGGCAAGAAGAGGAAGACAGTGAAAGTAGGAATTAGCATACAAATACAGGACTAAAAAAAGGCTCCCTTGTTTTGGTTTTTTTGCAGCAGGTAAAGGTTGTGTGAGGACACACAACAAAATAGGGATGGGAGGATGTTGGTAGGCTAAATTGTCCTATTTTTTAACCTCTATCCTACTCTAGACACATGACCTAAACCTCTATTTTCACCTAAGAATCTATTCATTCCTATACCTTTCTCTAAAATCATGCACATTCCTACACCCTCTTTGTATTTTCATATTTAAAGGCTTGTCCTGGAATTAATTACTTATTTATGGATTTTATACCTTTAGTTATCCTTGCAACTAATATTTGTCTTTCCTAAAGTATTTGATAAGCAAATGTATTAATAATTGTGATAGAATGGTCGAGTGCAAGTAGGATTCTTGCGCTAGCTGGCGAATTCCTGCACTCCCGTGACAGCGCATTAGTAGGATTCTTGCACCAGCTGGTGGATTCTTGCACTCCCATGACAGCGCACCAACTAACGTGTATATTTGGTAAAGGATCAGTTTACCTCGAGTTAGGCTTAGGGCAGGAGAGAAATCAGTGGATTGAAGATCATGACCTCGGCCAGATATCTTCGATTAGTATTTTGTAAACAACCCAACGGCTTAGTTAAGCTACTGCTATGATTTCGTTACAGCCGTAGGCCTGAAGGCTTGTATATAATGTAACACTCTAATAGGAATTAAGGAACAATGTTATGGTAAAATTTTGCTAAGATATTGTAATTATTTTGGAGTATCGCCTCTCTGGGCTAGATCGCAGATCCAAGATGTATTTTTTCTTTTGAAACTAATATAAAGGAATGCACCAGTACGCAGTTTCATTTTCCATTTGTGTTTTGATGAATCTTTGACCAAATGCGTTTCTTGATTTCTTAATAGGGAAACGAGCTAGTTGGCCAAGGCCCGGCCAACCCAGCTCGTTCTCCCTTTCTTTAAAGGTGTGTTAACTTAATTTAAACTGTAGGCGTGAATTCATTATTTACTTTGATTTTCCTCACAAGTTACAGATTTGATTTCATTCACAGTTATTGTGTTGCGAATCCATGGTGTGCAGGCTTAGAAGCATTTGATTTCAATTTACATAAGCTTTCCTTTTAATGTTTGATTTCATTTCTGCAAGATCGGTACAAGCACACTGCCTGTACTAGTGCATTTCTGGTTCTGCAAGTTGATTTCATCGGTTCAGTTTCGCAAGTCTTTTACTCATTTCCTTTCACAAGATTTCTTTATTCCTTTCTGCAAGATTGATGTTTGTTTCTAAACTAAGGGAATTATTAATATCTGAGGTTTTACTTAAGATTTAATTGTGTTGTGATGAATATGGAATAAACGATGTAGTAAATTACAGGTCTGTGCTTGCACTGAACACTTTCAAATAAATGATTGAATTTCATGATTAATTATTAAATAAACCCTCTGAGTTAAAAAATTGAAAATGCAGATCTAAATGCACAATTATCTCAGGAAAAGCCTATTCACAACACCTGATGATTTCCATAATTATATAGAAGAGTTTTATGTTTTAAAGAAAGATTTACTTTAACTTTTGAAAACATTTCATGTCTAGAATCTAAGTTTGGTTGATGCATCTTTCTGCTTGTGAAAATTTACTTTCAAATTATGTTTGTTTTGCACTCTATTTCACTGAACGCGCTTTTTATTCTTCAAAAGTAATCTAGAAACCAAGTGCAGAAAATATTGATTATCTGGTGCAGGAACCTCAGATCCAGTACATGATCAGAGTGTTCTAGCTCGAAGACTTAGAACTCCTACACGAAGGTTAGAACTTCAGTAAAAGTACAAAACATCCTTCCGGTATCTAAACCTCATTCCAGTGCAGGCACAACGTTCTGGTACAAGAACGTTGTTGTAGTACAGGAATAATAGTTTAGTGCATGAAAGAATATCTGTAAAGAAGACAGATACACTGAATAACTTATTTATCACACTGCCTCACTGAAGGTAAATATAAAGGGTCATTTCATTACTTAAGATTGTTCACAATGAATTAAGAATCCAATTTAGTTTCTGCGAAAGTACTTTTCATTTATTCCAACACCATACTTTCTTTGAGTATCAATTGTCGCTTGATCATCATTTTTCTTTCGATTCTATAAATTTTTGATATAAGAAGTGGAAATACAATTAGGCAAGGTTCGTATCATTTCTTGGCATTTCTTGTGCTACACCTCAAAGTGTACGAAACCCCGGGTTAACAAATTAAGTGTTGAAAGGAGCTTTCTTAACAGCAATTCCTACACCCAACAATTACAAGCTTCATAGGGAGATGTTTGAGAAAAGATACAAGAGGAATATTGAGATTATGATTGAATACTATAATCACATACAAGAATACTATAACCAAATGGAAAATACGGATAGATGTAGGCTCAAGAGTGTAATAGCCTTGGTGAAAATTCCATGTAATAAAAGTTAATAAAGGAAAAATAATAACCATGGTTGATGGTACACTTATTCCAAGTTGAATATTGTGCAAAAGAATAGTGATGGGGATCACTTGTGGTTGTTTTATGGCTAAAGAAATTGGCAAAGGAAATGGCTAAGGCTTTGGAAAGAAAAATGACATTTTTGGTACATTTATTTATGAAAATAATGAAAATTAGGAGAAATGGAGGTGAAAGGTCACAGGTTGCATGTGAGGAGGAAAATGAAGAAAAATAATGGAAAATGAAGAAAATAGAGGCCTCATTGATAAAAATGCTTCTGAGGATCAGTTGGTAACATTTTTTCAATTCAGTGTTGGAGCTCTCTCGTTATTCTCTCTCTCTCTCATACTCTTGGATAATTAATAGTTTTCTTGAAGCACTCTTCGAGGGTGTGGCATACTTGGATTTTTGGAGCAAGAAGGAAAAGGAAGAGCAGGAAAGTGCAAGAGGACATCGAGATCAGAAGCTACAATGGAATTTTCTTGCATATACCGAGTTGCATGTATGTTTTCCTCACTAGTTTTGGCATGCATGGCATATGCATGTGGATTATAGGTCATGATCTGTGACTAGCATGGAGGATTGTCTGGATTGAAAGTGGATTGCCTAGCATTTCCATTTCTTGGATAACCATGGAGATTGTGAGTTTATTTCCTTGTTTTGTTTTGGTTGGTTCTCATGTTTCCTTAGCTTGGGTTGAGTTACTAGTTCCTAGAGCTTTGGTTGGACAAACGCTTTGGAGCCCTGTAACAATTTGGGTTGAGTTACTAGTCCTGTAGCCTTGGTTGGACAAACGCTCTTGAAACCTTGGTAGGTTGAGTTACTAGTCCTGGAGCCTTGGTTGGATAAATGCTCTGGAACCCGGCAACAGTTGTGGGTTGAGTCACTAGTCCTAAAGCCTTGGTTAAAACAAACACTTTGGAGCCTTGGAAGGCTTGGATAAAGACCGATATGATGATGGTTTTGTGATGTCCGACTATGACGTGGAATCACTATTTGATGTGTTGATGTATTTGGCCTCTGGAAGTCCTGAATGGTTTTGGATTGATGTGTTTTATGACTTCCCACATTCATGCTTGGAATATGGCACAGGGGTGAATGGTTGAAGAGAGATTTGGCTCAGTCATTCTACGGTAAGGTGGAACATGGAAGTCTCATCTTAGGTTTGGATTTTTCATCATCAATATGAGGTTATTTCTCCTTGTAATTCTATGAGTATTATACTAGTTATATGTGGTTTATATGGTTGTGATTTCATTGGTATTTATGTTGCTATTATGTTGGTTATATATATGTTTTATGATAGTAGCTATTTATGGCTCTCATCATGTTTTTACTTGTAAATGAATGAACAATGTATCTATGATATAATGGATGAAATGGTAGTTGATGTGTTGAGGCATAAATGTTTCGTAGTGATTCTTAGCTAAGTATGAGACCCCTATGCTCAAATATGTTATTTACACCTGTAGATTACATATTCGTGATATGTTTGACGAAATGTCTATCATGGCTAGTAGGGGTCCAATCAAAGTCTTATTTAAGTAATTGCATTTGTACTGTAATTTCCCTGTTATTTTACTGTTACGAAGATGTCATTCAATTATGGGCAGTGACCTGGGCTCTAAGCCTGAAAAAGTGGCTCAAATCTTAGGGACATTGGCATAGCACTGTGCAAAATAGTCCCTGGACACTAGCTTGAAGGCCTATGAGAGCGTCTAGATGTCCCTGGATATTGGCATGCCCATTGCGTGACAGCGTATAGAGGTCAAATTGTCCAAAATCTCAGTGGGACCCAGCGGCTGGTTGGTAGAAAGGTTGGATTGGTTCCTGACGGTCCTAATGCTGATGTTGAATGTTTGTATGGTATGTTTCCATCGATTCCACTTCCTTAACGTGACATAGGAGGCTGAATCATATCATAGTGGCCTCTCGTCACATGTTTGCCCCGGCTGGCTGGTTGTTTGGGTATATGTGGGAGGAAGTTGTTACAAATAGGGCCAGGTTTGGAGTAGTTGTGCTCGGTGCAAATGTTTCCACCCAGCATAGCATTTACATGAGTCTTTGGGTAAAGAACAAATCACAAGTACAGAAAAGTTAAGCATTTGGTCAATCTTTTAGTTTTGTTTGTAACAACAATAATTATTAATACTTTTGTGGTGTTGGTTTTCATTTATATTTGAAATATTCATTGTTAGTTGAATTTCTATTTTAGAGTCCAAATTTATCTTTCACCGTCTAGAACCAGGTCCATCTTCAATGTCCTGAAGATTGATTTGCACTTCGAACTCAAAAAAAATTCATCCAACTGTGAATATTGTGAACATAAATAAAAATAAGAATTATTATTATTTTTCTAAAGATCGATTTACCCAATATATAAATTCTTATTTGAGAACATATTTTTTTTTACTTTAAATTTGAATAAAAATATAAATTTTTAAGAATTAATAAGCTCGACCAAGGCTTCTGATATAAACCACGGATCTTTAAAATATATCTTGCATCATATGCCTGGTGATAACAATGCAATCATCCAAGATTCCCTGATTCAGATTTCCATAAATCCTTCTGAATGAGTAGGGAAACTTTCAATCATATTTGCGAAGAATTGAATTTAGTGGTTCCCAAGGACACAATGTTGAGGAAAACAATCTGTGAGAGTCAAAGAGTGGTTGTTTGCATACAGAGGCTATTCATTGAAGAGCCATTACATCTAGTGTCCAAGAGATATGAATTGGGGATGTCGAACTATCATAAGTTGGTATTGGAATTTTTTGTTGTTATTCGCTAGGTGCTTCTCCCTAAATATATTATGGGGATTTCCAATGATTGGATGTAGGGCTTGATGAAAGAGTTTGAAAGAATTTATGGGATTCCTAAGGTTGTTGAGGCCATGTACACTACTCATGTTCCTATTATTTCTCCCAAGGTTAATATAGCTACTTACTTCAATAAAAGGAACACTAAAAGAAACCAAAGAACATCCTACTCCATTACATTGTAGGGCTTTGTAGATAGCACAAGTTCCTTCCCTAATATATGTATAGACTTATAGGGTTCTATGTCTGATGACTTAGTCTTAAAGATTTTTTATCTTTTCAAATTGTAAATGGACGGTTTCGCTTATCCACTCTTGGATTGGCTTCTAGTCCCATATGTCCAACATAATATTACTTGGACTCAACATGCTTTCAATTATAAGATAATCGAGATTGAGAAGATTGTAACGGATGAATTTGGTCGATTGAAAGGGAGGTGACACTGTCTAGAAAAGTGCACTGAGGTGAAGTTGCTTGACTTGCCAGTTGTTCTTGGAGCATGTTATGTGCTACATAATAATTGTGAGCAGCACAATGGGGATTTTGATCCAGAGTTGGCATTTGAACTAGTGGATGATGAGATGTGTCCAGAAAATTGTGTGCAATCTCAGAGTTCTATGCAAGAAAGGGATAAAATTTCCCACAATTTGTTGCATCATGCTCATACTAGCACAAGTTTTCTCTAGACATACTTCCAAAGCCCTTTTCTTCTTTTGGGTATATTTATTAGATTCTATTTTCTAAAAACCATAGTTATCTTCCATTCATGCTCATGAGTTTGAAGCATCCCAATCAAAGATGGGATGAATATAGGGTCACTTGTAGCTCATGAATATATTTCCCATAATTTGTTGTATCATGCTCATGCCAACACAAGTTTTCTCTAAACATACATCTAAAGCTCTATGCTTTATTGGTTTTTTGTTAGGTTATTCCTTCTTGATTCCATGTCAATCTCCCTTACATGCTCTTGAGTCCTCCCACTTCTCCTAAAGCTGGAAGCATCCCACTGAGAGATGGGATGAATATCGAGTCACCTTTGGTTGAGCTAGCAAAGCTCATGGCTCAAACATAATTCCATGCTTGCTTGCATTAGGGTTACATGTTTAGATGTTACAAAAAAACAACTAGAAGCATCCCAAATAGAGATGGGATGAAAATTATTTGTCAATTTTCCAAGAAATTCTTTTATCTAAAAAATAAACTAGTTAGATACCATAGGGAGCTCTATGAAAGTGAGCTTGTTTTGATTCTATTCAATGTTACTTTAATACACACTTGTTTTGTTTATATATATATATAGTATGATAAATAGAGGAATCCAAATTCCAACCTCTCCCATTATAATTTAATCAAGTCCTTGCATAAGAAATAGATGGAAATAAGATGCAAATAAATATATTTACTTGGAGTTACTTCTCATCATTATTTATGTTTTCCTCAATATTTATGTAAGTAAAATTGTAATGTACAAACCTATTACCCACCAAAATTTATGCAAATCCAAATGCTTAATCAAGAAATTAATATATCCACTCCACATGTCAATTTATTAGTTTAGAATTAATTCCTTCTAAACTAGACTATAAAATTCTATTTGCATATTAACCACTATTAATTTAACTAAATAAATTATAATTTTATACCATTTTTCTTAATATTTTCTAAACTTTCAGCTTAACGAATAAACTACATTGCCATATATATTTATATAATTATAAAATTATTTTGCAAGACTATTGGTTTGAAAGATATATTCAAAATATTTTAATAATAAATGGTCACGTAGTCCTACCTCAGTGCTCTCCCGACAAAAACGGCCATATGATAAAAGACAGCGATCCAGGGCCGCCGTTATCCGCACCTCCACTTCCGCCTCATTCCCGTGCGTCATCTGCGCCTCGTCTTCCTTATCGTTCTCGTCTGGGTCGTAAGTCTCCATCGGGGTCTTCAATATCTTCAAAGATCTCAAAATTGGCCGTAATGTGTCCTTGGATAACATAGTCTCAAGACATGGCAACTCCTCTACTTCCAGGGCGCAACATCCCCTTGTGTCCAGCCGCTCAAGTTGTGCAAGATCACACAGCCCTCCTATTCTCCTCAATGCACCACAACCCCTCAAATCTAGATGTTTTAGGGTAGTTGGGAATGCTCTAACCTCCACAAGATCATTACACCACCTGATCTTCAGTTTCTGAAGGTTGGGACACACACCTGCAGGGAAGGACACCTCCGATATTTCTGTGAGGTACAGATGCATCTCACGTAGTCCATTCATACCTCTGTCACTGGAAGAATCCAATTCCCTCTCTTGCATCTCACATAGTTGATTCATGTCAATGGAAGACTCCAATTGGCTCGCCTGTGAAGACTCTGTTAACTCAACAGATGGTTCTCCTTGTCCTTCAACCTTCTTTTTGAATGGTAGTGCGCGTAATGGACAACCGCGTACTCTTAAAATTTCCAGACTGTTCAGCTGCATGACAGAGTCTGGTAAATATTGTATTCCACATTTTGAAATCTCCATATTTCTCATCTGACTGCACTGTCCGATTGAATCGGGCAGATATTTCAATTTCCGGCATCCATGGAGCAGCAAATCTTTCAAATTCTCTAGGTAACCGAGCCATGGTGGAAGCACTTTCAACAGCGGGCTTCCTAACATCAGAACTTCCAAATTGTTTAGGCATACAGTAGGCGCACTGGGCAACTCTCTTATGTTGGTACTCAGCAAATTTAACCTTGTCAGGGACCTTTGTTGTAGCACCTGGAGAGGTAATACTTCTATTTGGAGACAACCTGAGAGATCTAAGCATTTCAGCGTGGTGATGTTTCCAAGCGTTTCATTGGAAAGGATCAACCTGCTACAACAACTCAAATGGAGATGCCTCAGTCGCAGTAGATTCTCTATGGAATCGGGAAGCGCCTCCAAACTTATACAGTTGCTCAGACTGATAGTATGAACGTTTGATACATTCTCGGGGAAATTTGGAAGTCTCTTCAAATTTACACACCCTGACAGATCGATTTTTTTCTGAAGGTTCATTAAAGCCCCGATGGCGTTTGGAAGCACCTCCAAACTTGTACAGTTCTCCAGATTGATGTTTTGGAGATTTGTTAAATTTTCAATGGAATTTGGAAGATCCTCCAAACTTATACAACCCTCCAGATCGATCTCTCGGAGATTCCTTAAATTCTCTATGGAATCTGGAAGCGCCTCCAAACTTTTACAGCCCGTCAGACTGATACTATGAACATTTGATAAATTCTCGGGGAAATTTGGAAGTCTCTTCAAATTTACACACCCTGACAGATCGATTTTCTGAAGGTTCATTAAAGCCCCGATGGCGTTTGGAAGCACCTCCAAACGTGTACAGTTCTCCAGATTGATGTTTTGGAGATTTGTTAAATTTTCAATGGAATTTGGAAGATCCTCCAAACTTATACAACCCTCCAGATCGATCTCTCGGAGATTCCTTAAATTCTCTATGGAATCTGGAAGCGCCTCCAAACTTTTACAGCCCGTCAGACTGATACTATGAACATTTGATAAATTCTCGGGGAAATTTGGAAGTCTCTTCAAATTTACACACCCTGACAGATCGATTTTCTGAAGGTTCATTAAAGCCCCGATGGCGTTTGGAAGCACCTCCAAACGTGTACAGTTCTCCAGATTGATGTTTTGGAGATTTGTTAAATTTTCAATGGAATTTGGAAGATCCTCCAAACTCATACAATCCTCCAGATCGATCTCTCGGAGATTCCTTAAATTCTCTATGGAATCTGGAAGCGCCTCCAAACTTTTACAGCCCCTCAGACTGATAATATGAACATTTGATAAATTCTCGGGGAAATTTGGAAGTCTCTTCAAATTTACACACCGTGACAGATCGATTTTCTGATGGTTCATTAAAGCCCCGATGGCGTTTGGAAGCACCTCCAACCTTGTACAACCATCCAGATCGATGGTTTGGAGATTTGTTAAATTTTCAATGGAATTTGGAAGATCCTCCAAACTCATACAACCCTCCAGATCGATCTTTCGGAGATTCGTTAAAGTCCAGAAGGCATTTGGAAGCGCCTTCAAACTTTCACATCTCCCCAGATAGATACTTTCGAGATTCCTTAAATTCTCTATGGAATATGGAAGCGCCTCCAAACTTTTACAGCCCCACAGACTGATACTACGAACATTTGATAAATTCTCGGAGAAATTTGGAAGTCTCTTCAAATTTACACACTCTGACAGACAGATTTCCTGAATTTTCATTAAAGCCCCGATGGCGTTTGGAAGCACCTCCAAACTTGTACAAGCCCACAGACTGATGGTTTGGAGATTTGTTAAATTTTCAATGGAATTT
Source organism: Pinus tabuliformis (assembly GCA_031772625.1). Classification (NCBI taxonomy): domain Eukaryota; kingdom Viridiplantae; phylum Streptophyta; class Pinopsida; order Pinales; family Pinaceae; genus Pinus; species Pinus tabuliformis. The sequence continues at coordinate 1,978,521,561 of CM062819.1, read as the reverse complement.
GGAAGATCCTCCAAACTTTCACAGCGGCTGAGTCTGATCTTTTGGAGATTCGTTAAAGTCCCGAAGTCATTTGGAAGCGCCTTCAAAGTACAGTCGCTGAGACTGATATTTTTGAGGTACGGCAGGTGACATAAAGAGTTTGGAAACTCTAAAAGTGGAGCATCAATATGTAACTCCCGCAACTGCAGGGGTGGCTGCAAAGTTCATGTTTCAATCATAAGAAAGATAAGACATAACATCATGATTCTCATCTATTCAAAATTAGAAATTAAGTTCATCTACATCCTACTCACATACCTCCTGAGATTCCAATCTTTCCAATCTGTTCCCCTGCACTCCTAAAAATCTTAAATCGCGCATTGGGATACAGGAGGGTAGGGAAGAGCAGGGACAATCAATCCAGCGGAGCCATCTGAGATTTCGTGACCGCACTTTAGTCAATATGCCTTCAACAAAATCTCCGTCACCTTCAAGAAGTTGCAATTTACTGATTCGGACTACCTTATCACTGAAACTTTCATCCTCCCAATGATCTGGTTCTCTCTTGGACCACCGAGAAACCATTTTAATTCCGCGCACTTCTATTACCTGTTTGTGACATAAAAACAAAAAATGGATTACAACACAGCACGCTTCAGAAAAAAATTTGGATAAAAAATCTTTGAAAATTGTTGACACAAATACAAAGGTTGCGATGATTAAAGCACTTACAGATAATGTTGATTGCTCCAGCAGATCATAGACGTCTTTCGGCGTGGCATCCCCGAGACGACGAGGCAATGATGGATCCTGAGCAATACTTCTCCCCAAATCTCTCATGTGATCGTGCATTGTTATACAATTGTACTCATCCACATCAACAAGACATTTATTCTGCAAATTTCGAAACCCCAATGAACCTTTCCACCCTGAACACTCCCATATTATAATCCACTTACCCTTATAGTCTCCTATAGAAAAACAAGCGATATCTAAAAATATCTGCTGCTCCTCTTGACTCAGTGAATCGTAACTTATTTTAAGTCTTTCCTGTATTTCAGGAGGTAGCGCTTGAAGTCCCTTCAGTTGCTCTTCCCAGCAGGATCTGTCGTCTTCTTGACAGAGTAAAGCCCCAAACACTTCCAACGACAGAGGCAATCCGTCGCAGGCGTCTAGAAACCCATCTACAAGCCCTACAAATTCTGGTGGTGGACGTGGCTGAAAGAAGGCATGCCAACAGAAAAGATCTAGAGAGTGTGTTCTATCGAGGCCCTTGAGCTGATAAATTGACGAGTCTGCAATTCTTGCAGTTCTAAGAACATGCTTGTCACGAGAAGTAATCAAAATCAAGCTCATGGGGTCAAGAACATGTTTGATTGACAATAAAGCATTCAATTGATGGAGATGATCTACATCGTCTAATATTATGAGAGCGTGAGAAGATTTGAGATTCTTTTCAAGTATCCCAATACCTTCTTCCCAGCTCTTAATTTCCACATCTATTCCTTTTATGTCCTTAATTAGCTCCCTTTGTAAATGAGTTAGAGACTTTGTACGTGCATTTTCTCTTACATCAAACAAAAAAGAGGAGAAATTGTAACTTGATCTCTTACGGTTAAAAAATTCTCTGGCTAGTGTCGATTTCCCAATTCCACCTGAACCCACAATCCCCACAACCTTGGCCTCCAGCCGGTCTTGCACCTCCAGCCGTGATAGGACTGTCCTCTCAAAGTCTTCAAGTTTTTCCTGCAAACCAATTTTATGTTTGGCCACAAACAGCGGTGGTTTTGGAACCTCTTTCAAAACTCTTTCCACAACCTTATCCACCAGCTCCACCTCGTCCCTGATATTCATAATCAGAGAACTAGTGAGAACAGGCCTACCTAAGTTTGTCATGTACCAATCTAGCACATAATATAATTTTGCAAATTAAAATCTAGCACAGATTGGGATAGTGGAAGATGCTTACCCATTGCACGCCTCTAGCTCGAAGCCGCTTATACCTGCAACACTAGAAAGAGCATTTTTCCATCCCTGAATCATTTGCAATTCGTATCGTTGATCCTCTTCGTGCTTCTGCAGGGCTTCAGCGTACTTTCTTTTGTGTGACCACCGGAGGTCAGCAGGATTAACGTTGTAAAAAACAGGAAGAATTGTACCCCTCGAGTTGATCATGAGGACAAGCTCTTCTAGGCACCACTTCGATTCTGCATAGTGTTCAGAGAAAATCGCGATGTGCACAGAGGCCACTTCAATAACGCCTTTTATTTGATCGGAAATGCTGTGTCCAGCCTGCAGTTCCGGCCTGTCAAGAAAGACTTGCAATCCCCTGGATTTAAGTCTTTGGTAAAGATGGCCGGCAAAGGTGTTTTTGACATCAGGTCCCCTGTGATTTATAAAAACGTCGTAGGAAGATGCACCAGCGGATGGAAACTGCAACGCCATTGGGATTTGGATGATCAGATAGGCAGTAATAATAACAGGAAATGGCGAGCGAGCGAAGTGATCAGGCAGATCGATCAATGGAAACGAAGGGAAGTTCGAAAGAGCGTTGGGTAACAGAAACAATAAGGCTTTGGCTTTAATTAAAGGCTGTCCGTATATCAAAAACAAATTGTTATTATCTTAACCGATCTTTACTGATAAAAAATAAATAAATGGTGGTCCTCTCTATATGAAATCTCTTTATGTTGAAAAATATTATATAGTTGTATCTTAGAAGCGACATCTGAACTTTGGCATGGATTTCACGACGGTACAACTTGATTAAAGATTCTTTTCTCTGCATATTTTTAAAGAGGGAAGTTTCCCTTGTCTTATCAACATCATATCAATGCTTTTGGTTGGAGACAAAATGAGTATGGTGTCACACCATATGACTTTTTGCTAGGGTTTGCTTGATTACATGATTTTTATTACTTATATTTATTTTCTCTTTAACAAGTCTATGGGCATGTTGTCTATGGATGTGAGGTAGTTAACATGTATTTTTATGAAAATAAAGTTTTATTTTAATCTTTGATTTATGAATATATTTTTTCGTAGTGATTAAAGGTAAGCTTGTGGTTTTAAATATAGGTACAACATATATATATTTTCAGAGTGTGGTGTATGTGTTATTGAAAAGATAGAGAAAATGGCTACTACATTCCAAATGTAGATTAAATTGTTATTGGGTGTCTCTTAAACCGCGAGGTTTTGTGGACGTCATTAGAAAACAAAGTAGTCCAACAAGGCTACAATTTTGCCCAGAAAATAATGGAAATTTCGGCAGAAATTTTGGGAAATTTGGGTTACAATTGTCAAGCTTCAGGATTTTGGATGCCTTAGGGGTTTTTGATGGTGCGGAATCCATTTCCACCATAAAAAAACACTTCAAACACTCCTATGGTAATATTTTTTGGAAAAAAGCAGCCAGATTTTGGCGAAAAATCACTTTTTAGGCGAAATTGTGGCCTCAATAGACCATAATGATAAACCCCTTCTTTGCAAAGTTATTTGGAAGCATGGTAGAAAATAAAATCAACAAGTGGGAGGAAGAAAGAGATAAATGTGCTAAAGGGCAAGAAGTTTTTAGACCTTGTTGACCTCTACTGGTCAACTACCCATGCAGTGCACCCCGTTTCTTGACAGAAAGAAGCAGCACCTGATCAGCATGTCCGTGCCATCCTGCCATCAGCAACAGCTTGATCTTTTTGATTGTAAACCCAGTCTGCATGTATTAATTGTAAATAATCTTAGCAGACATGAGTCATGTATGTATTTTGCCTAGGTGGACCTAACTTTCTGATGATAATCTTCGTCCCGGAAGGTTTTTCGTCTCACCGATCCACGGATTGGCAGAGTTTTCCTTCAAACCTGACCCCAAAGCCGGGATTGATTTTGTCATTAGAACTTTAGGAGAATCCTAGTGTGTTGATCTGCTAGATTATTGTGGTGTCGCAGAGCTGGGTGATTTATGAGGGTCTGTATTAAGTGGGCTTGTCCCCTTGAGATGTAAATTGTAAAAGTCATGATGTAATGTGTCCTGAGGGTCGAGAAATGTTTTAAGTCCCCTCATGAGTCCTAAGTCCTAGGTCCTAGGTGATGTTTCCGAAAGCTTAGTTCAGTGATCCATGTTAAATGAATTAAAAATTAAAAAAATGAATAAAAATAATAAAAAAAAATAATAATAATAAAAAATTAAAAAATGAAGCAAAAACCCTAACTAATAAAATAATAATATTTTAAGTTAATAAATCGACGGATGAGATCAAGAGATGTCTTGATCCTCATCAACGGTCGAGATCATTTCTACATGGATCACTCGAACTAGCCGTTAGGATCATTTCCTTTATATAGGGTCTTAGGGGGTCATTTCAAGGCATCTGATCTGTGAGTCTGTACTGAGAAAGCTTTCTTGTAATCTGATTTTCTGATTAATAAAAAGACTTTGGGGTTCAAACTGGCTGGTGTTACTCTCCGGAATTGTTGTGAGATGATTGTTTTTTTTTTTTTTGCATATTTCAGTTTTCAGCAGTTAATAATAGCTGGTTTTCAGAGTATTGTGAGTACAGGTATCTTGCTCACGTGCTAGGGTTTGAATGTTGTAGGGTTTCTGGAATAATGGCAGGTATCTCCATTATTCCTTGAAATCTAGCAGCATTTCTTGCCCTCTTTACTGATGTTTGCTTGAGGTGTGCAGGAGATTTTTAGGTAAAAGTTACAGGTGGGCGTTTGGGGAAGTTCTAGGCTGAACCAGCCGACTCCCACAGGCTTTTCTGTGCAGAGCCCAGCTGATTTTGCCCTGGGTTAACCTTTTAAATTTTATTTTGTGTTTTACGTTGAGAGATTTTTCTTTCTGTTCACAGTGAAGTTCAAGTTTTTCTGATATTTCAAAAGTATTACTGTTGTTATAGCTAAATCTGGCATTTCAGGGGCCACAATCTGTAAATTATTGGGCTGTCTTAGGGTTTCAAATTTTTTTTTCTGTTCTAGGGTTTCATATTTTGGTTCAGTTTTCATTAGGGTTTTTTCTAAAAAAAAAATCGCATATATCTGCAGGCTTTTATTTGTCTATCTTGCAGGCTACCAAATAAGGACCAGAGAAGGAAATTTTGCAAGATTCCTATCTCAGTGATTTAAGGGGTTTCTAGAGCGAGAGAAACTGAATTTTTTTTTGTGCTCCTCAATTGTCGAAAACTTTTCATAAGGAGATCCAGCCATCCTGCAATTGCTGCCGAATTTCCTTGGGTTAGCAAACAAAATCATGCCAGGTCTCCTTCCACGAGAACAAGCAGTGGCTTCAGCGTAAAATACATTGATCTACGTACGGCATCAAGGTTTCATTAGCGGTAACAGCTAAGTCAAATTTTTCTTTTGATCATATTCTGGTTCTGCATCTTCTATCTTTGTATCTGAGTTAAGGCGTATACATTTGAGAGGCTTTGTGTAGCATCGTATTTTCCTTGGCCTGTGTTTGATCTTTTTGTGTGAGCCAGGGTCACAATCAATTCGTGAAAGCTGTAGATCACCCTCAGGTTGCAGCACGTTTAAAATTTAATGGGTCAGATATAAAGCGTCCAAGTATCTGCCATTTCCAAACCAAGCACGTGACCAGCATTTCATCGATTATTAGATCTCTGCGTCTGCGTCCAGGTAAGCTTCAAACGACTGCTGTTTTCTCCCATCGCATTGGAATCCTGTTTGCATTCAGACGTGGCCCCTTTTAGGAATACGGCTCAGTGTTTCATTTTCGGATTTTCTGAATACCCTTGCAATTTCGCTGGTGTGTATTTTCACGCTATCCATTTTTCCTCCTGCCGCGAACTGCGTTTCCAGATTCATTACTGCGTGCTCATTTCCTTTATTCATTGGATTGCTATAGAGTGTCAAAGAAATCGCCGTCTGTCTGCTTGCGTCCTTATCAGGTTTCAATTTTGAGTTATATGTGCATAGCGTAGGTAATAAAAATCGATTTTATTTTAAAAAGATTTACGTTTTGTTTTAGTTTTAGATTAGGGTTTAGATTTATGACCATAGTTTCGTTCCCTTTAGTTTTTTTTGTTTAAAATTGTATTTTAAATAAAACAAAATAAAAAAAATAAAAAAGTTAGCATAGATTGTAATTAAATTTTAACTTATATTAGTTTAGTTTAGGTTTTGTTGTATTTAGATTTTAAGTTAGTCTTTTAAATTTGGTTTTTTTTTTTTTTTTTAAATATGAAAAATAAAAAATAAAATAATATATATTTTTAGGTTTATTTTTTAAATGTTAGATTTTAGTTTTAGAATAGATTTTAATTTTTTAGATTTTAAATTTTCATTTTTTGATATTTAAAAAAAAAAAAAAAAAAATTTAAATTTTTTTTTGAAAAAAATATTAAAATTTTGTGAAAAATTACTTTGCCAGTTTCAGTTGCTTTCGTGATATATCTTCCATGCTGAGATCTGAAATTTTCAAGTCGAAACACGAAATATGATATCTGGATTAGGATTCTCGTGGTGGTTTAGAGCATCTATTTTTTTGAATCTTTCAGTTGCTGGATATCGTTTTGATTTAGCTGATGATTGATGATTGCTGTTCATGGTCCATGTTTTTTATATATCATTTAACAAGTAATCATTTTAATAACAATCTCTTAAGGCACTGGTCTATCAAATCAATAAAACCATTTTAGTGCATCTCGTCTCCCGGCCCAACTGTTTGGCAGTTGGCCTTCATCTTTCCTCAGGGTCTACCCCCCTTAGCCGTGGGAGACAGGCTTAAACGGAGGGATCGGGGATCAGAGTGACAGCCCCCGGTCTGAGTGTTGTCGTGTCAATCTACGCGACAACATTTTTTGGCGCCGTTGCCGGGGACACTTTGTTCTCGGTGTTTCAAACGACAATCATTCATCTTCTCATCTTTCTCATCTCTCAGTTGAGCTGGCAGATTCAATATTTTGGCATCTTTTCATCATATATCAGCAGCGCCTCTTGGGTTTGTTTCCTGTTTGGGTGGCGACTCCACTTTTCTTATTTTTTCCCAGACAAAAAGCTTACCGCATATCTGTTTGTTGATTGCTTCTCGGATCTTAGAATCAGATTTGTTGTTCAAGTGGCGACTCCACTTCTTTCATCTTTTAATTTTCTTGAGCAAAGATCTAGTTCTATCATCCCTTATTGTTCATCATGGATTATTCATTTAAACCATGTCGTTTTACTCACCGTCTCCATGATTTTCCGGAGGAGGCCCTTCCTGAATTGCCTATTTTTTCAGATGGTGATCCAATCGCTGCTAAAAGGCATATTGACTTGTTTATTCGCTTCATGATCATATATTGCAGACCCCCTCAGTTTCATCATGGTGATATCAAAATGCGTCTATTTGTCCTTTCTTTAGAAGATGATGCTTTGAATTGGTTTAACAATTTTCCTAAGGATTCTTTCTCTTCTTTGGCTGATATTATCAATGCTTTTGAAGATAGATATGGTTATCCAAACAGCTTGCCTTCTTCCTCCAAAATTGTGCAACAGAATGTAAGTAATTTGATAGGAGGTCCAGCTGAAAGATCCCAGGACGATTCTTCATGTCAAAATGTGTCATCCACCGAAAATATTGCAGATCAAGTTCATGATAGTGAAAAACCAGGGACAAATGACAATGAAAAAGAAGAGCAAAAGCAAATTATACGAGATTTAATGATGCTGGTAAGAAATATGGAAATCAATCAAACTAATTATGTCAATGATGTGAAAACTTTATGCACTCACCTGGAGAAACGTAATAGAGAGATGGAGGTCACGCAAAATCAGCATGCTAAGGAAATTGAGGCCATGAAAATTAAATATGAAACAGAAATTAGAAGCATGCAAAGCAAGATGTCAGTCTTAGAGGAGAATATGGTGACCATGAAAGCTGATCATGATAGGGAAATTGACTCTATGACATTCAATCATAACAATCAGTTGGCTGACATGCAAGCGAATCATAAAGAAGAAATAAATTTCATGCGACATTGCTTGATGGACATAGAGGAAAAGAATGATAAAGTAATAAAACACATGCAAGAACACCATACCATGCAAATCAGCGCTATAAGGGATGAATGCTCTAGTCAGATGGATGCCATTAGAATACAAGTTCAAAAGATTCAACAATGGTCAGATGATAAGAGAAACCAAGAGCCTTCTCATTTACCGCAACAAGCTCCATCTTACTATGAGGAGGTCATTAGGTGGATAATTGAAGGTGATCCAGATAAGCTTAAAAACGATAAAAATCAGATGCAAGACACAAACGGACTTAGCATGCATATCTTACACACTTCATCTGATAGTTTCGAAACAGAAAGTTCCAGATCATCAGTAATTCATCCTGCCAGAAAGAAAAAGCGCAAGAGGAAGAAAATGAGAAGAAGATTTGACGCATCAGACGGCCGTGAGCAGCTTGATTTTCGGATAGGAAAGAGTCCTACCATATGCAAAATTGGACATGGCACATCCGACAAGCAGCCGACAGATTTGCTTGAAAGCAGGCAAATGCTCAGTATGCACTATATTGAACACATCTGATGCCGTAGGGCATCCTTTGTATCGTATTTCTAACTCTACTCCTTGTTTTTTCCGCATTTTCGTTTCTGCTTTAGATAGTTAATAAATGAAGAGCTTTTTATCTTTATTGTGCTTAACGTATATGCTGATTTTTGGATGGACGCTACTTATTTTTTGTGTTGTATGGATGCAGATTCTGGATTCTCACATTCCTGCAAGCAGCAACGTGTCCCCAAGTAGAGCCAGATGTTGACCTCTACTGGTCAACTACCCATGCAGTGCACCCCGTTTCTTGACAGAAAGAAGCAGCACCTGATCAGCATGTCCGTGCCATCCTGCCATCAGCAGCAGCTTGATCTTTTTGATTGTAAACCCAGTCTGCATGTATTAATTGTAAATAATCTTAGCAGACATGAGTCATGTATGTATTTTGCCTAGGTGGACCTAACTTTCTGATGATAATCTTCGTCCCGGAAGGTTTTTCGTCTCACCGATCCACGGATCGGCAGAGTTTTCCTTCAAACCTGACCCCAAAGCCGGGATTGATTTTGTCATTAGAACTTTAGGAGAATCCTAGTGTGTTGATCTGCTAGATTATCGTGGTGTCGCAGAGCTGGGTGATTTATGAGGGTCTGTATTAAGTGGGCTTGTCCCCTTGAGATGTAAATTGTAAAAGTCATGATGTAATGTGTCCTGAGGGTCGAGAAATGTTTTAAGTCCCCTCATGAGTCCTAAGTCCTAGGTCCTAGGTGATGTTTCCGAAAGCTTAGTTCAGTGATCCATGTTAAATGAATTAAAAATTAAAAAAATGAATAAAAATAATAAAAAAAAATAATAATAATAAAAAATTAAAAAATGAAGCAAAAACCCTAACTAATAAAATAATAGTATTTTAAGTTAATAAATCGACGGATGAGATCAAGAGATGTCTTGATCCTCATCAACGGTCGAGATCATTTCTACATGGATCACTCGAACTAGCCGTTAGGATCATTTCCTTTATATAGGGTCTTAGGGGGTCATTTCAAGGCATCTGATCTGTGAGTCTGTACTGAGAAAGCTTTCTTGTAATCTGATTTTCTGATTAATAAAAAGACTTTGGGGTTCAAACTGGCTGGTGTTACTCTCCGGAATTGTTGTGAGATGATTGTTTTTTTTTTTTTTGCATATTTCAGTTTTCAGCAGTTAATAATAGCTGGTTTTCAGAGTATTGTGAGTACAGGTATCTTGCTCACGTGCTAGGGTTTGAATGTTGTAGGGTTTCTGGAATAATGGCAGGTATCTCCATTATTCCTTGAAATCTAGCAGCATTTCTTGCCCTCTTTACTGATGTTTGCTTGAGGTGTGCAGGAGATTTTTAGGTAAAAGTTACAGGTGGGCGTTTGGGGAAGTTCTAGGCTGAACCAGCCGACTCCCACAGGCTTTTCTGTGCAGAGCCCAGCTGATTTTGCCCTGGGTTAACCTTTTAAATTTTATTTTGTGTTTTACGTTGAGAGATTTTTCTTTCTGTTCACAGTGAAGTTCAAGTTTTTCTGATATTTCAAAAGTATTACTGTTGTTATAGCTAAATCTGGCATTTCAGGGGCCACAATCTATAAATTATTGGGCTGTCTTAGGGTTTCAAATTTTTTTTTTTCTGTTCTAGGGTTTCATATTTTGGTTCAGTTTTCATTAGGGTTTTTTCTAAAAAAAAAATCGCATATATCTGCAGGCTTTTATTTGTCTATCTTGCAGGCTACCAAATAAGGACCAGAGAAGGAAATTTTGCAAGATTCCTATCTCAGTGATTTAAGGGGATTCTAGAGCGAGAGAAACTGAATTTTTTTTTTTTTTTTTGTGCTCCTCAATTGTCGAAAACTTTTTCATAAGGAGATCCAGCCATCCTGCAATTGCTACCGAATTTCCTTGGGTTAGCAAACAAAATCATGCCAGGTCTCCTTCCACGAGAACAAGCAGTGGCTTCAGCGTAAAATACATTGATCTGCGTACTGCATCAAGGTTTCATTAGCGGTAACAGCTAAGTTAAATTTTTCTTTTGATCATATTCTGGTTCTGCATCTTCTATCTTTTTATCTGAGTTAAGGCATATACATTTGAGAGGCTTTGTGTAGCATCGTATTTTCCTTGGCCTATGTTTGATCTTTTTGTGTGAGCCAGGGTCATAATCAATTCGTTAAAGCTGTAGATCACCCTCAGGTTGCAGCACGTTTAAAATTTAATGGGTCAGATATAAAGCGTCCAAGTATCTGCCATTTCCAAATCAAGCACGTGATCAGCATTTCATCGATTATTAGATCTCTGCGTCTGCGTCCAGGTAAGCCTCAAGCGACTGCTGTTTTCTCCCATCGCATTGGAATCCTTTTTTGCATTCAGACGTGGCCCCTTTTAGGAATACGGCTCAGTGTTTCATTTTCGGATTTTCTGAATACCCTTGCAATTTCGCTGGTGTGTATTTTCACGCTATCCATTTTTCCTCCTGCCGCGAATTGCGTTTCCAGATTCATTACTGCGTGCTCATTTCCTTTATTCATTGGATTGCTGTAGAGTGTTAAAGAAATCGCCGTCTGTCTGCTTGCGTCCTTATCAGGTTTCAATTTTGAGTTATATGTGCATAGCGTAGGTAATAAAAATCGATTTTATTTTAAAAAGATTTACGTTTTGTTTTAGTTTTAGATTAGGGTTTAGATTTATGACCATAGTTTCGTTCCCTTTAGTTTTTTTTGTTTAAAATTGTATTTTAAATAAAACAAAATAAAAAAAATAAAAAAGTTAGCATAGATTGTAATTAAATTTTAACTTATATTAGTTTAGTTTAGGTTTTGTTGTATTTAGATTTTAAGTTAGTCTTTTAAATTTGGTTTTTTTTTTTTTTTTTAAATATGAAAAATAAAAAATAAAATAATATATATTTTTAGGTTTATTTTTTAAATGTTAGATTTTAGTTTTAGAATAGATTTTAATTTTTTAGATTTTAAATTTTCATTTTTTGATATTTAAAAAAAAAAAAATAAAAAAATTTAAATTTTTTTTTGAAAAAAATATTAAAATTTTGTGAAAAATTACTTTGCCAGTTTCAGTTGCTTTCGTGATATATCTTCCATGCTGAGATCTGAAATTTTCAAGTCGAAACACGAAATATGATATCTGGATTAGGATTCTCGTGGTGGTTTAGAGCATCTATTTTTTTGAATCTTTCAGTTGCTGGATATCGTTTTGATTTAGCTGATGATTGATGATTGCTGTTCATGGTCCATGTTTTTTATATATCATTTAACAAGTAATCATTTTAATAACAATCTCTTAAGGCACTGGTCTATCAAATCAATAAAACCATTTTAGTGCATCTCGTCTCCCGGCCCAACTGTTTGGCAGTTGGCCTTCATCTTTCCTCAGGGTCTACCCCCCTTAGCCGTGGGAGACAGGCTTAAACGGAGGGATCGGGGATCAGAGTGACAGCCCCCGGTCTGAGTGTTGTCGTGTCAATCTACGCGACAACAGACCTAAACATTCCATATTTGATCATGGTATAACTTTAAGGCACATCGTTGAAAAAGTTTGGGAGAAAAAGGAAGAAGCATTTTGTTGATTTGTTGAGTTCAGAAAAGCCTTTGACACAATCCCTAGGGATAAGCTTTGGCACGGAATAGAGGAATTTGGGGTTCCTAGGCATTTTAGAGCAGTTGTGCATAAGCTGTATGAAGAGGTGAAAGTCAAAATTAGAACTTGAGCAAGAATCTCTAAAAGTTTTAGAAGCGATATCAGGGTCAAGCAAGGTTTCTCATTGTCTCCTACCCTTTTTGGTTTATATATTGACAAACTTGAAGAGTGGTTAAAATCACAAGGGGGTGGTAATGTCCATTTGGGCGAGTTTGTTGTAAGGATTCTTTTGTATGTGTATGACCTTATTCTGATTACTAAATAGGCAGTAATAATAACAGCAAATGGCGAGCAAGTGAGTGATGGGGCAGATCGATCAATGGAAACGAAGGGAAGTTTGAAGCACCAAAAAGAGCATTGGGTAACAAAAAAAATAAGCTTGCAGGTGGCTTTGGCTTTAATTAAAGGTTGTCCATATGATATCTGCACCATGCTGTGATTCAGTCAAAAGAAAAATTACGAAGTCCCACTATCTTCTGAATTGAATTACGATGCCACGTGTATGCGTTTAGAACTATTGTCATGTCATGTAACATGGATTCTTGAGCACTCTGCATTGATTAGACGTTGAAAAATGCTAAGATGTTACACAACCTCATGTGTTTCCACTTTAAGAGTGCATAGATACGTTGGGAATCACCATGAAATTTCACATTGGGTTCACAAGTTCAACAATGACGAGCTCCACAATTTTTCTCGTTGCCCATCCTAATCTTACATACTGGCACAATCGGCATTGAATCTCTATTTATAAAAGAAATTATTATTTATTTGTACGAGAGTGGGCATTTTTCAACGTGACAGTGGTACACTATTTGGTTAAAGGTTTTTCAATGCATCTTCCTCGCCATACTCTTTCGCTTTCTCGGTGACTTTTTAATGGCTGAATGTTTTGGCAGTTACATAGGAGTCAAATAGGATGTCTCTTTCCTTCACATTGTTTAGTTTATATATTGATAAGCGTGAAGAGTGGATAAGAAATAATTAAGGAGAAGGCATCCAATTAGCAAGATATATGGTGAAATTGTCTTTATATGCAAATGACCTTATCTTTATTGCTAAATCTGCCCTAGGTTTGAGAAAACACTTGAAATCTCTTGAACTCTTTTGTCAAGATGTGGGAATGCAAGTAAATACCAGCAAAACTAAATTCATGATTTTCTCTCGAAAAAAAAGAAACAACATGTTACTTTTCTCTTTGAGGGCAACCCCTTGGAGGTTGTAGATGAGTACAAATATCTAGGAATTGAGTTCCACTACAGGGTCAGCTGGGATACATGGATCAGAGAGAATCCAGGGAGGGTGCAAATATTCCTACCTTCTTCAGAATAGGTGTAGACAAGCAGAATTATGGGATTGGAAGACTAAGAAAACCCTTTGGTTTATTAGTGGTGCCAGTGATCCTCTAAGGTTGTGAGATATGGAGGACTGACATGTCAAGCCACAAATTGCGGCAAGTAGAAAGAATCCAAAAGCATCTAATCACAAGTAGCCTCGAATTCAAATCAATAGTTCCATATGATTTACTTTTAGCTCAGGTTGGTATGTTTCCAATTGGGGCTTCAGTGTTAATTCATTTGCTAAGTTACCTAAAAAAGGTTGAAAATATGGATAAGCACCAATGACCCAAGTTGGTTGTCAAAGAAGAGCTAAGTCAACGAAAAAAGACATGGATGAAGAAAAATAAAAAGTGGTTGGGCAAATGGGAAATAAATCTACATGAATGTCCTCACACTAAGGAGGAGATAAAAAAGTGGGTGTTATAAAAACTCATCACTGCCATGTGGATAAAACAAGTAGGCAAAAAAAACAAAAAACAAAAAACGAAAAAAAAAAACATATTATGTCAAAGAATTTAACCCTGTGTGGAAGCATGATGATAAAGAATATTTGAGTTCCACAATCAAGGGAAATGATAAAATATTAATTGTGCAGCTGAGGACTAGTTCCCATCATCTAAGATGTGAAACTGGTAGATGAACGACCCCTAAAGAAGAGTGGGAAGAATGAACTTGCATTTTTTGCAACACAGGGGTGGTAGAAATAGAATGGAATTTTATCAAAGAATGTGCAACGTATGAAGGTATTCGTCGTCATTTTGATAACAATATAAAGGTGAAAAACCTCAGTGAGCTTTTTGAGGAGGAAAGGCTTCAAAACATAGTGAATTTCTTACTCCATATTCACAACAACATAATTAGCATGGAAAAGAATCTGAATATGTTTTAAGTTGTTAGTTGGTGGTCCCTTAGACCATGGGGTTTCATGGATGTCATTAAAAAACGTTCATTCATTCATTAATAACACTGTTGAGGACTGGGTCTCATCATCTCAATTTGAAACTAGGAGATGGACAACTCCAAAGGAAGAGTGTTAATGGCACTACATGGCACCATATCGTGGATTGTCCCACTTATGAGGATACCATAATTGGTTTGAAAGTATTATGAAGGTAAATTGTTTGAACAAGTTGTTTGAGGAAGCGATACTTATCAAAACTGCAAGCTTCTTGGTCAAGATTCATGACAAGAAAGTAAGCTTAGAGAAAATTTGAAGTTGTGATGTGTATGTAGTCCTTGTTGAAATAGCAACAAGAAATGCTAAATATAGAAGTGCTAAAAATAGCATTGCTATAAATAGCATTTCGGGATACATTCCAATTTTAGTTAGTCCCTGAAAGACAAGCTTCGAAAAATCAAGTGTGAAAAGGGCGACACGATCTCTACATATTTGAACAAGCTCACCACCTACAGGGATGAGCTTGGAAGTGTAGGGATCATGACAACCGATGATGACATGATGAGTCTTTCTCTCCTTGGTCTTCCTAAGCGCTGGCATAGCTACCAAGACTCAGTAAATGGAAGAGAGAAACTACCAGATTGGGAACGACTGTGGTTGGATCTGATGCAGGAGGAGATAAGGAGAAGCACCAGCGATGGTTCTTCATCAAAGCATGATGATGAAGAAAATCTAGCCTTAGCGATTAAGGCGAGGAAAGGGAAAGGGAAAGCTTCCCATTCCAAATCGATTTCTTCCCATGGTGGGAAGAAGATTGACAAATCGAAAGTGCGATGCTTTCATTGTCATGAGGCGGGCCATTATGCTACGAATTGTCCACAAGAGAAATACAAGAAGGGATCCTCGAAAGGATCAGATGGTGAGGCACTGGCCTCACAGTTCAAATTGGATTTCACCCTCATCACATGCATGGTTTCATCGATGGTGGTTGTGTTTGGTACTTGGATAGTGGAGCCTCATTCCACATGACCGACGACAAGATTTTATTCAGTACCTTGGAGGAGAAGGACCTCCATATGCGCATAGAGATGGGCGATGATGGAAAGTACCATGTTTCAGGTGAAGGCATGGTTGTGTTTCAGAGGGAGCATGGAGCTCCTCTCACCTGACTAATGTAAAGTATGTGCCTGGTCTGAAGAAGAACCTGGTATCCGTCGCTATGTTGGAAGACAAAGGCTATGATGTAGTCTTTAGTAAAGGAAAGGCATTCCTAAGGCACATTAGCACTAGACAGACCAAGAGGATTGGGATTCAAGTAAAGAATCTCTACAAGCTGGAGGTAGATGACTGTGCTACATTGAGTTCCAAAGTAGAGTTGGTGCAAAGCCAAGATATTGGTGAACTATGGCATAGAATATTGGGCCACTTGCACCATGGGGCCTTGAAGATCATGCAGCAGATTTCTACTAGACTTCCCAACGGTAAACTGGAGCAAGTGGATACATGCAAAGGTTGTACCTTGGGTAAGTATGCAAAATCTTTCTTTCAGGATCGAGATAGTCGAGCTGGAGCAATCCTGGAGCGAGTTCATACAGATGTGTGTGGACCATTCTCAACAGCCTCCATCGTTAAACAAAGGCACTATGTTATTTTTATTGATGATTTTTCTCGTAGATGTTGGATCTACTTCATGCAGAAGAAGGATCAAACCTTCTCAAGGTTTTGTGAGTTCAAAGCCTTGGTTGAGAAAGAACCTGGAAAGAAAATAAGGGCCTTGCAAAGCAACAATCGTGGAGAGTATGTCTCAATAGTTTAAGGACTTATGTGCAGCAGAAGGAATTAAACGGGAGTTGACGGCACCCCATAACCCACATCAGAATGGGGTGGCCAAAAGGAAGAACATAATGATTGTGGGAGCAGCTCAGGTGATGCTGCATGACCAAGGTCTACCACTTCATTTGTGTGCTGAGGCATGCAATACAGCAGTATACTTGCAGAATAGAAGCCTGCATCGTATACTAGGGATGAAGACACCAGTGGAGGCCTTCTCTGGGAAGAGACCAGATGTGAGTCACTTTAGGATCTTTGGATCATTGGTTTATTTCCATGTGACCAAAGATGCCCGGAAGAAGCTAGAGCCAACAACTGAGTTGGGGATACTTGTGGGGTACATTGATACACCCCACAACTATCGGGTGTTCTTGCCTACCAGTCAGAGGACAATGGTATGCAGAGATCTGAAGTTCGACGAGCAGAAGGCCATGCGAGTTTCCCTTGAGAGGGAGCTCAAGTTGCATGTAGAGGAGGAACTTTTGGTTCCTAAGGAGGAGGAGCCTTAGACTGATGTGGAGCAGTTGCATGTAGAGGATCCAGGAGTGGAGACATCCACTCATGCAGAGTCTTCCAGAGATGGGCTGTAAAGGGAAGCTGCCAGGTTGGTGATGGATGCGAGAGAGAATGTGGGACAACCATCTTCTCAGCGCAGATAGAGGAGGTCACCCGAGCAGTACACTGGTTACATGGCCCTGGTTGGGGAATGTATAGAGACCGAACCATCTTCCTTCGAGGAAGCAGTGCAGCAACCAGTTTGGGTTGATGTTATGGTGGAGGAGTATGACTCCATAGTTCGGAATAGTGTTTGGGCTATTGTTCCAAGATCGGAGGACAAGTCAGTGGTGAGTTCCCGATGGCTTTACAAGGTAAAGCAAGTAGCTGATGGGAGTGTGGAGAAACATAAGGCAAAGTTTGTTGCCTGTGGTTTCTCACAAGTCGAGGGGATCGTCCATGATGAGACATTTTCTCCTGTAGCTAGGTACTCATCTAACAGATCGATGTTGGCACTATTAGCACAGATGGGTTGGAAGATCCATCAGATGGATGTGAAGACTGCGTTCCTCAATGGCAAGATTGAGGAAGAGGTATACATAGAGCAACCGGAAGGATTTGAGACCTTCGATTGTGAGTCGCATGTGTGCCGACTCAAGAGAGCTTTGTATGGGTTGAAGCAAGCACCTCGTGCTTGGTACACCAAGATCGATAGTTATTTCACTGGGTTGGGCTTCACAAAGAGTGAAGCAGATGCGAACCTATACCACATCATGGTAGAAGGTAAGGAGTTGATCATTGTTCTTTATGTTGATGATATGATATTGACAGGTGATGATCAGTTGATCATGTCTTGCAAGGTGGACCTTGCAAGAGAGCTCGAGATGAAAGACATGGGTCTCATGCACTACTTTCTAGGCATGGAAGTATGACAGAAGGATGGGGAAGTGTTTGTGTCTCAAGGCAAGTATGCTAATGAGATACTCAGGAGATTCCACATGGAGAAGTGCAAGCCCATGCAGACTCCTCTAACAGGTAACTGGAGGAAGGAGGATGCTACTTCAGGTGAGGTAGTAGTTGCTATTGTTTATTGGCAGCTTGTCGGTTCATTGATGTATTTAGTGAACACACAACCAAGTTTGTGCTTTGCGGTGAACCAGCTGAGTCAAGCTATGGTTCAGCCTACCAAGCTGTTTTGGAAGGCAGCGAAGCATGTGCTCATATACCTCAGAGGCACATCTCAGTATGGATTATGGTACATACGGATAGAGGGAGTGAAGCTTCAGGGCTTCACAGATGCAGATTGGGCAGGGAGTCCATAAGATCGGAAGAGCACTTCAGGAGGAATTTTCAACCTTGGTTCAACTGCAGTTTCTTGGTACAACAGGAAACAGAGGTCAATTGCACTTTTCTCAGCAGAGGCTGAATACATGGCTACCAGTCAGGCAGCATGTGATGCCATTTGGATGCGGAAAATTCTAATTGGATTGTTTGATCAGAGGATGGATCCAACTGTGATCTATTGCGATAATCAGAGTTGTATCAAACTCTCTGAGAATCCAATATGTCATGACAGGTCCAAGCACATTGATATCTGGTATCATCATCTTCGAGACTGTGTGGTGAAGATGATCATGCTGTTGCAGTACGTTTCGAGCGAGGAGCAGGATGCAAATATTTTGACTAAGGCATTGTCAAAATGCAAATTCGAGTTCCACAGAGACAGGATTGGGGTGACAGATAATCCCTTTCTTGTTGAGAGGGAGTGTTGAAAATAGCAACAAGAAATGCTAAATATAGAGGTGTTAAAAATAGCATTGCTATAAATAGCATTTCGAGATACATTCCAATTTTAGTTAGTCCCTGAACTAAAATTGAGAATTAAAATTTGAATTTGATCTTAGCAGCTGTTTGAAAAATAATTAATTAATTCATCTGGAGTTAATTAGTTAGAGAAAATCAAACATGAAGTCTATGTGAAGACATCCAACAATTATCCCTTTGATTGAGGAAGTGATCCCTTAATGAAGGAGATCATGATGAGTTGTACTTTGAGTTGTAATTAGTTAGCTCAGTTAGCTGAGTTAAGTCTAGTTAGATTAGTTCCAATAGTTTGTGGAACTGATTATGAGTTCAGTTAGTTAATGGATGCATGCATGTAACTAGTGTACTTCAGATAACTAAATATTCTCTCATAAATAACTCATGCATGTCAGTTCAGTCAGAGACCTAGTTGAGATCAGAGGATGGGATAGTGTACTATCAGTTGCAGAAATATTCCATTGAAGATATCTCTTGCATGCAGAAGGAATTCATTCCTTGAGGATTGCGTAGTTATTTCTGAGTTTGGTGAGTTGTGTGAGAGGTGAAATCACACAGGTGGTAGCCAGAGAACCCAGAAGAAAATGCCCAAGTACATAGGAGGCTTGGAGGACTAAAGGAAGGCATATGTTGTGTATATTCAGTCTATGAGCAGAATTGAGGGATTGTACTGAGAGTTGGATAGCTTGTGAGCTAAAGCTTTGTGTAATCGGAGATATTTCCACTTGTATGATAATATAGATATTGGGGTTTTTAGTTGAGGCTTTCCCCAGAGTATTTTTCTATGTTCATGTGTGATTGATTTCTCATTCTCTGTTATATGTGTTCTATTTGATCTTGCTCAAAATCGATTAAGTTTCCGCAAGTTTGTTTGTAGAAGTAGATCAAGTATTTTTCTTTAGTATATTGCATTATCAGGTGATCGACAGTGAGAATTTATACAGTCCTCGGTCTCTTAGACCACTTGGTCTGTGGACATACTCAAAATCACTTATACTATAATAATATTATGAAAATGAAGTTGTTTTTGTAATAGGAATTTTCAAAATTATAAGTGTTTGATTTCATCGAAATTTCTTTAAATTATGCTTGGTAGTGATTTTTTTCTTCTAATTAATTAAAAAATAATAATGTATAAATGTAATATAATTTAAATGAAAATTTTGTATTAATGGTATTATGATTTTGATAACTACATTGATGCAAGGAAAACTAGATGATCTTTATTAATTATGTCGTAAGGCGTAATGAACTTCCCTCTGGTCTTAGTTGTCTTCAATATGGGCCATTAGGATTGAAATATTTTTATCCATTGATCAATCGAATAAAGTTTCAATTAACTCCTTAATTTACTCGCCTCAACTAACTCACTCATTTATTCATTTATTTTTCCGGTTTGACGATTGCATCCCACCCACTGAAATGAACTATCACGCAATTCGTTAAGTTTCGATTGAACTGAACTATCATCGGAGTCATTAGGTTTTCGTTGGGTTGCTTTAACACTCAAGCTCATGGGGAATCTAACCCCCGAGGTGATTGTGGGAAATGCCCAGCCTTCGAGTTCAACCGACTACCTGGATTTACCTCTCAAGCTCATAGTGACTCTAACCCCTGAGGTAATTGTGGGAAATGCCCAGCCTCTTTCCTCCATTCGCGATGCTTCTGAAGCCCACATCACAATCTGCCAACTTCATTCGATTCTGCGCCCAATTTGCATCTCTTCTCCAGCAGTTGTCAATGGCATTGGAGTTGCTGCTTGCAGAGAAAGATAAGGAGGCTTGCAACAACATCGAAATCAGAGCTAATAACATCCAATACAAAGAAACCAATTGGATAGAGTTGATCTCTTTGCCTATGATCGAAGAAAATGTTTCTATGGGTGCATCTCTCATGCCCTCCATCATTCCCTTCTTGGCCTACATGTTCTTTTGAGATCCTTAGGCTTTGTTACTTTAAACGAATTTTGTTATACACTGATCCAAAATTATTTGGCAGATTTTGTTGTTAGAAAATTTGAAAGTAATTTTTAATTACAATAGTATGCTATAATAAAAGTAATTTAAAGCAATAATTATGAATGAGTACAAATTATAACATGAAGCATTCATATTCTTTGAACTTCAAAATCGATACATCAATTTTATGTATAATTTGATGATAATTTTATCGTACATAATTTTATATTTAAATTTTATTTAAATTATTTTTTAATGTATATTTATATTTATTTTTATGCATGAAAGTCTTTGTTATTTTCTGCTTATTCATTATCTTAATATGAAAATATGATTTACAGAAATTATTAGTTTTTCATTGATATTGCATGCTATCTCAATAAAGAACTTACTTAAAAGTTTAAGTGAATAATTGATTTATTATTTTTCCATTTTCTTTTACACTATGGGAAAATCTATCATAACTTAGTGGTCAAACCAACAACAAAGACAACTATTTCTGGCTGCTAACGACAAATACAAACGCCGTAGTCTAACTAGCCGGAGGAATTAACTAGAAAGTTATGGAAATTCCCGTCATATTTAGAGAAAATCCGGCAAGGATTTTTGTAAATCCAAGTTATAGTTGTTAAACTTCAAAATTTTAGGTGGTCTAGACGTTTTTGATGGTGTTGAATCCATTTCCACCATCAAAAACATGATTCAAACACTGCCTCTACAAGATTTTTTGAAATTTTTTTGTCCAGATTCCGACCACTTTTGACTTTCAGGCTGATTATTTTTTAATGTTATCCATAAAATAAAAATAATAAAATATTTAATAAATAAACTAAAATTAAAATAAAATTATTATAATATAATATTTACCATTAAAACATTGATTAAATCCCTACATTTCCGTACTTCTTATTTCTCTGCTCACCTACTACAATGTTTTAAGCTGTACAGAAGAGCCTTCAGCAAACGCTATGCAATTGTCCCACATGCATTGATGTCCGTTATTGGATCCTCATCTTTAAATGTTAAAGATGCCAAAGGACCCATGCATCTTTTCCCACCACCGACATCGCTTTATGTTATTTCAGAGAGCTTTCAACCCCGGTTAAACGGATCATTATTTCAACGCATCTTTACAATTCTAAACAAATAAATGAATGGTGGTCCTCTCTCTATGAAATCTCATTTATGTTAAAAGATAAGATATTATTTGTGCGACCAGCGACATCTCGCACAAAGGCAAGTTGCCCTCGTCTTATCAACATCATATAACGTGCCACTTTACCAATTCTATTTCTAGTACTGTGCTGGGAATCCATGGCGATGCTGCGAGACAGCTGGTGTAGTTGTCGCTTTTCTCATGCCTTTCCACCCACGACCAACGATGCTGCTGCGACAGAGCTGGTGAAAGACGCGCCTCTGCTGTCACGTCGCTTTTAGTTCATCAATTTTGACTTGACTTTGCGTCACTGCTTTTCATTCCTGGAATATTTTTTATTGGGGTTTTCAAATTTTTTTTATGCAAGTTGGAAGGCGTTGTTTTCGGATACTAAGGTAATGTAGGGTAATTACGAATAGAATCATTAATAAATATTTTATTTTTATTTTTAAAAATATAATTATCTCGGTAGGCAAGTTTATTATTGAATAGATTTTTTATAATTTTAATTTAATCAATTTATTTGTACTTAGTGCTCTACTTCTATCAGAAATTTCAGTTGCATATGAGAATTCAAGCTCTCTTGGGTCAGTATGGGATGCAGATACGAAGAATAATGATGTTGTCTATCAAGTTCATAATTTGGGGGGTTTATAATGATGTTGTCTATCAAGTCCATAATTTGGGGGGTTTTTTATTGCTTACGTGCAGGACGTGTTCGAGGACTTTGCATGACGTGTTCGAGGACTTTGCATGCAGCTTGTCTTATTCTACCAATGGAAATGCAAGGTTGGAGAGTTTGGATCCCTGGAACAACTTAAGAATTCTAGAGGTCCAGAAATTTTCTCACTGAACGCACAATATGCATAAAGAAGGATGATTGTAAAGATATGTGTGCATCATCTGTGAGCTTACTAAAGTTCACATGACAAATTCATACAATTTATTAGTTAACAATGGTGCTGCTGCTGGACAAGTGATATTCCATGTAAGGCATTTTAAGATCTTGTATTTCTACAGTAACTGTTTTTGCATTAATTATTATTCATTGGAAGACTAATATTTTCGTCATGCCTATCTAAAAAATGCGACATGATCATTCCAGACACATTTTCACATTAGCCCCAGAAGCATGCATGATAAACTTTGGAGGTTTGAGGTAAATACACAAATGCATCTTATCTTTAATGCTCACGAGTAAGCTCATACATTTAAAGACCTCGATAGAAGGCATTAGAATAAGATATAAGAGAGGAGTGACGTCTTTTAATCTACCCTATTGCAATGGGGGTATACTTGTTTCAATCAAAAAAGAGTTAAACAAGATGCCAAGATGCTTGAGGCCATGAAGTTCCCCCTGGATAACCCCTGGAAGTATGATCGTAAGTATATATTGGCTTAGTTAAAGGGAAACAAGCAGCCAGGGGCAGCATCAACTTCAGAGTTATTACATGTAATGAACAGGACACCTAGGTGCTTTGATTTTTTATGCTTTTTACATAGATTTTAAATAAAAAGAGTAAATCTATGTTGTATACATTTTCAAAAAGATGCAGTGTATTTGTGTTTTTTTTACACAACTTTTTTAATTACAAGAAAGTGAAAGGAGATTTACAATATTGCACTTATTAGATATTAAATAAATTTTCTCATTGAACACACAATATGCATAAACGAGCTTACTGAAGTTCACATGACAGATTCATTCAATTTATTAGTTAACAACGGTGCTGCCGCTGGACAAGTGATATTCCATGTCAGGCATTTTAAGATATTGTATTTCTACATTAAATGTTTTTGCATTAATTATTAGCACATTCAGTACTTCATGCATGCATCGCCAAATAGGTGCTCTAATTCCATCAGAAATTTCAGTTGTATATGAGAATTCAGGCTCTCTTGGGTCGGTATGGGATGCAGATACAAAGAATAATGATGTTGTCTATCAAGTCCAGAATTTGGGGGTTTTGAATGCTCATGTGTAGGACGTGTTCGAGGACTCTACATGCAGCTTGTCTTCTCCTACCAGTGGAGATGCGAGGTTGGAGGGTTTGGATGCCTAGAACAACTTAAGAATTCCAGAGGTCCTGAAATTTTCTCATTGAACGCAAAACATGCATAAAGAAAGATGATTGTAAAGATCTTGTATGTCTACAGTAACTGATTTTGCATTAATTATTAGCGCATTTAGTACTTCATGCATGCATCTTGCCAAATGGGTGCTCTATTTCCATCAGAAATTTCAGTTGCATATGAGAATCCAGGCTCTTTTGGGTCAGTATGGGATGCAGATACAAACGATAATGATGTTGTCTGAAGTCCAGAATTTGGGGGTTTTGAATGCTCGCGTGCAGGACGTGTTCGAGGACTCTGCATGCAGCTTGTCTTCTCCTACCAATGGAGATGCGAGGTTGGAGGGTTTGGATGCCTGGAACAACTTAAAAATTCTAGAGGTCCGAAAATTTTCTCGTTGAACGCACAATACGCATAAAGAAGATGATTATAAAGATATGCGTGCATCATCTGTGAGCTTTCTGAAGTTCACATGACAGATTCATTCAATTTATTAGTTAACAATGGTTTTGCTGCTGGACAAGTGATATTCAATGTAAGGCATTTTAAGATCTTGTATTTCTACAGTAATTGCTTTTGCATTAATTATTATTCATTGGAAGACTAATATTTTTGTCATGTGTATCTGAAAAATGCAACATGATTATTCCAGACACATTTTCACATTATTCCCAGAAGCATGCATGATAAACTTTGGAGGTCTGAGGTAAGTACACAAATGCATCTTGTCTTTAATGGTCACGAGTAAGCTCATACATTCGAAGACCTCGATAGAAGGCATTAGAATAAGATATAAGAGAGTAGTGACGTCTTTTAATCTACCCTATTTCAATGGGGGTATACTTGTTTCAATCAAAAAAGAGTTAAACAAGATGCCTGAGGCCATGAAATTCCCCCTAGATAACGCCTGGAAGTATGATCGTAAGTATATAATGGCTTAGTTAAAGGGAAAGAAGCAGCCAGGGGTAGCATAACTTCAGAGTTATTGCATGTAATGAACTTGACACCTGGGTGCTTTGATTTTTGATGCTTCTTACATAGATTTTAAATAAAAAGAGTAAATATCTGTTGTATTCAAAGAGATGCAGTGTATTTGTGTTTTTTTACACAGCTTTTTTAATTACATGAAAGTGAAAGGAGATTTACAATATTGCACTTATTAGATATTAAATAAATTTTCTCATTGAACACACAATATGCATAAAGAATATGATTGTAAAGATATGTGTGCATCATCTGTGAGCTTACTGAAGTTCACATGATAGATGCATTCAATTTATTAGTTAACAACGGTGCTGCTGCTGGACAAGTGATATTCCATGTAAGGCATTTTAATTCTTGTATTTCTACAGTAACTGTATTTGCATTAATTGTTAGCGCATTCAGTACTTCATGCATGCATCTTTCCAAATGGGTTCTCTACTTCCATCAGAAATTTCAACTCCATATGAGAATTCAGGCTCTCTTCGGTCGGTATGGCATGCAGATACAAAGAATAATGATGTTGTCTATCAAGTCCAGAATTTGGGGGTTTTGAATGCTCACGTGCAGGACGTGTTCAAGGACTCTGCATGCAGCTTGTCTTCTCCTACCAATGGAGATGTGAGGTTGGAGGGTTTGGATGCCTGGAACAACTTAAGAATTTCAGAGGTCTAGAAATTTTCTCATTGAATGCACAATATGCATAAAGAAGATGATTTTAAAGATATTGTATTTCTACAATAACTGTTTTTGCATTAATTATTAGCACATTCAGTACTTCATGCATGCATCTTGCCAAATGGGTTCTCTACTTCCATCAGAAATTTCAGCTGCATATGAGAATTCAGGCTCTCTTGGGTCGATATGGGATGCAGATACAAAGAATAATGATGTTGTCTATCAAGTCCAGCATTTGGGGGTTTTGAATGCTCACGTGCAGGATGTGTTCGAGAACTCTACATGCAGCTTGTCTTCTCCTACCAATGGAGATGCGAGGCTGGAGGGTTTGAGAATTCCAGAGGTCCGGGAATTTTCTCATTGAATGCACAAAATGCATAAATAAGATGATTGTAAAGATATGCGTGCATCATCTGTGAGATTACTGAAGTTCACATGACATGTTCATTCAATTTATTAGTTAACAACGATCTTGCTGCTGGAAAAGTGATATTCCATGTAAGGCATTTTAAGATCTTGTATTTCTACAGTAACTGTTTCTACATTAATTATTAATTCATTGGAAGACTAATATTTTTGTCATGTGTATCTGAAAAATGTGACATGATCATTCCAGACACATTTTCACATTATTCCTAGAAGCATGTATGAAAAACTTTGGAGGTTTGAGGTAAGTACACAAATTCATCTTGGCTTTAATGGTCATGAGTAAGCTCATACATTTGAAGACCTTGATAGTGTAAAAATTTTGAATAATATGACACATATTCAACAGAGATTATCCTGATCATACAATTTAAGCGGAACATGTATAATACATAATCTCCTCTACGTTGATCATCAAATTACAGAAGCAGAAACATCCACAGGCACACATAGAAGCATCAATCAAACTCATAAACACAGTATGTATCCCGGGGAAAGCATCTCGCTAAAAACCCCACACTATCTGTATATTATATTGATTGAATCATGTAACAATACAAAGCATAATACTTCTCACAAGTATCTCCACCTGTTACACACAATACAGCTCAGATTTGATCTCCAAATCTCTCCCGCTGCTTGCCTGCCTCCACTGCTCAAACCTGCTCGAGAACTGATGAGAATAGCTTCCCAAACTCGATTTTACACTGCAAAATAGTCACCCACACTATGTTGGACGTGAGCAACAGCTATAATATCATGAAGATACGTGAGCAAACTCATTGGCATACTCAATCCTTTGATTGTGCAAATCATCATGCACAGCTATAGTCACAACTGATAGCAATCTGATCCTCTAACACCTGTCCCTGCTGAACTGAACATGCACTGACATGCAACTGAGTTAACTGATGTATTCTATAGTTGCATTATGAGTTAATAACTTGTGAATTAATTAATAACTAATTCACCCAACTCATCTTTAGTCTATTGATCAGTTAGACTAAATACAACCAGTTTAACAAAGCTAAACTGAACACAACTCCATCAACTGTACCTCCAGTCCACTAAACTCAACTCACTTGAGTTCTAACTGAAGTCATGCATGCAACAACTCAACTAACTCATAAGAAAAACGATTTCCTTCTGACAGCTGCATGTGCCACTTCCGTAGCTCAAACTGAAGTGCTCCAAGAGAATAAGATTAAGTTTATAGTCCAAATATTATTGTGAGATAATAATATTTGACTTTTCTATTTTTGACTTTGATCACTCACACTGTGATCACTCACACTGTAATCACTCACACTGTGATCACTCACACTTTCATCAAAAATAGAAGTCCATCTATTTTTCCCAACTTGATCAATCATCCATAGACATGATCCATATGTCTAAAAATAGACATAGTCTAAAAATAGACTTGCGCCAAAAATAGCCTGCGGGCCCACTTAGTGAAGGCGACTCTTTTCACTAAGCTCCATCATCTTGTTGCACTCTCAACAAGCATTTCTTGTTGCACACTTTTCAACAGATAGAAGGCATTAAAATAAGATATAAGAGAGGAGTGATGTCTTTTAATCTACCCTATTGCAATGGGGGTATGCTTTTTTCAGTAAAAAAAGAGCTAAACAAGCTGCCAAGATGCTTGAGGCCATGAAATTCCCCCTAGATAACCCCTGGAGGTATGATCGTAAGTTTATAGTGGTTTAGCTAAAGGGAAACAAGCAGCCAGGGGCAGCATCAACTTCAGAGTTATTGCATGTAATGAACAGGACACCTGGGTGCTTTTATTTTTTATGCTTCTTACATAGATTTTAAATAAAAAGAGTAAATCTCTGTGGTATACATTTTCAAATAGGTGCAATGTATTTGTGTTTTTTTGTACACAACTTTTTTAATTACAAGAAAGTGAAAGGAGATTTACAATATTGCACTTATTAGATATTAAATAAATTTTCTTATTGAACACACAATATGCATAAAGAAGATGATTGTAAAGATATGCGTGCATCATCTGCGAGCTTATCGAAGTTCACATGACAGATTCACTCAATTTATTAGTTAACAACGGTGTTGTTGCTAGACAAGTGATATTCAATGTAAGGCATTTTAAGATCTTGTATTTCTATAGTAACTGTTTTTGCATTAATTATTATTCATTGGAAGACTAATATTTTTGTCATGTATATCTGAAAAAATGCGACCTGATCATTCTAGACACATTTTCACATTATTCCCAGAAGCATGCATGATAAACTTTGGAAGTCTGAGGTAAGTACACAAATGCATCTTGGCTTTAATGGTCACGAGTAAGCTCATACATTTGAAGACCTTGATAGAAGGCATTATAATAAGATGTAAGAGAGGAGTGGCGTCTTTCAATCTTCCCTATTGCAATGGGGGGTATGCTTTTTTCAATCAAAAAAGAGCTAAACAAGCTGCCAAGATCCTTGAGGCCATGCAAGTAGATAACTCCTGGAAGTATGATCGTAAGTTTATAATGGTTTAGCTAAAGGGAAACAAGCAGCCAGGGGCAACATCAACTTCAGAGTTATTGCATGTAATGAACAGGACGCCTGGGTGCTTTGATTTTTTATGCTTCTTACATAGATTTTAAATAAAAAGAGTAAATCTTTGTTGTATACATTTTCAAAGAGATGCAGTGTATTTGTGTTTTTTTTACACAACCTTTTTTAATTACAAGAAAGTGAAAGGAGATTTACAATATTGCACTTATTAGATATTAAATAAATTTTCTCGTTTAACACACAATATGCATAAAGAAGATGATTGTAAAGATATGTGTGCATCATATACGAGCTTACTAAAGTTCACATGACATATTCATTCAATTTATGAGCTAACAACGATGTTGTTGCTGGACAAGTGATATTCCATGTAAGGCATTTTAAGATCTTGTATTTCTACAACAACTGTTTTTGCATTAATTATTATTCATTGGAAGAATAATATTTTTGTCATGTGTATCTGAAAAATGCGACATGATCGTTCGAGACACATTTTCACATTATTCCTAGAAGCATACATGATAAACTTTGGAGGTCTGAGGTAAGGACACAAATGCATCTTGGCTTTAATGGTCACGAGTAAGCTCATACATTTGAAGGCCTTGAGAGAAGGCATTAGAATAAGATACAAGAGAGGAGTGACGTCTTTTCTAAGTGATTAGATTTAGATATTGTTTGGAAGGGTAATATTTCAGTAAAATCTCAAACAATATTTCCTTGATCCCTCTTGATTCGTAAATATGTATTGTTGTTGCAATAAATTTTCATCCTTTGTTGTTGAATGGTGAATATTGAAGCACACTTTCAGAAAAAGTCTAGACTAACATAGCTTTGATTGAATAATTCACAGTTAAATTTACTTTCAGAGGTGAAGGGAATAAAAGTTGGCTGGCATTACTTACAAAGAAAACAATAAAATCTTGGGAAGAAATGATGGTCTTGTTATTAAAGTTGGTTTATCTCTGGTTATTATCCCTGAAATATTCCTGTATATTTTACAGAATGTTTGTTGGAGATACCTCTATTTGAATCGAAAGACCTCTCTTCTTGTAGAATGTATTCGGGGAACATTATCAGCTCTGCAAACTGCATAATCTGGGCCATTCTAAGAGAGTCCAAATTCTTGTTCAACTGCATATGGTTGTCTAATTGATGTTATTAGATTTTGATTCTACAGGTTCATGTAATTTTCAAACATGTAAGCTGAACAATAAGCTATGTTTTGAAAGATTCAACTTCTGCCATGGTGGTGAAGTCATACTAACATATTTACAACAATTCTTTATGGAGTCCAACTTATAAGTGCCAATACCTTTACTCTTTCCTTTAGGCTGTGTCCTTACAAAGGTCTTGAATAAGGAATGTAAACTAGAACAATATTATATGATTTTTTTTTTTTGTTTCCAATTATTTCTCTAATTTAAACACAATTTGATATCGTAGTCTACGGGTTGCTTCAATTAATCTGCGGACATTCATTTATAGACATTGGTAAAGTATCCATTAGTTGATTTTGAAATTTGAAATACACCCATGACACTGGTAATGCCTCCTTCACGATCATACTTTTGTTAAACTACTGGTTGATTTTTATTAGATCTGGATAGTGTCATTGTAACACTGAACTTGAGAGTTGTGAAATAACTTTACATGGCTATAAAAGAGAGAGGAATGGTCTAGAAGCTTCTTTGCAGAGAGTTGGTCAAGAAAAAACAAATTTGGAGGACCACCTTAGCTCACTGAAAGAAACATTGAGAAATTCAGATACTGGTGTGGATACGCTGAAACGTTGTAAGGATGAGCTAGAGAGAACAGTTGCATCCCTCGAGTTCACATTGGAGGACAAGCTTACTTAATTATCAGCCTTTTCTGAGATAAATCAGGCTTATGATACTCTGTCTGATCCACAAAAGAGAAAAGCATATGATAATCTGCACCTCATACCCAAGTTTGACATTTCCAGGGTTGCTTTTGGTTATGTATTAGAGACGAATAAGACCTTTCAAGCTCGTACATTCTAGAGAAGGCAAAGGACCATGATCTGTGGTGAAAATTTTCAGGCTGCTTGAATTTACTTTGGTAATCTGCTTCCTATTTATGTATGGTGTGATGCTTGGACCCATGCCCTCTTGTTTAATATATGTTATTATGTATATAGTTCTTTATGATGGGCCGACCTTGTACTTAGTTTTGGTGGGATATTTGTCTGGAGCATTCTTACTGCTATCATAGTAGTCAAGATGGTCACTAATCACATGCACATCATTGGATAATGGAGATCATCACAATGCAGCTTGCTGCAAGAATGCTTGGAACATTGAAGAAGCCATCAGATTTTTTGTGCCTCTTTCCATCTGTCCCTTCCCTCAACAATGGCTTACAACATCTATGGTATTTTATACAAAATTTTATGCAAGAACAAGATATCCATGCCTAACAATCAACTTGACTTATCATGACTTTAATCTTTATATAAAAAAACATAGATAGATAGATACATTGATTTTGATTAGAATTGTAACTTGTTTCCAAAATTGATTTTTATACAATATCTATCATATGTTTATTGTAAATATTATCTAGCACCATTCATAAGTTGTTTCCAAAGAAAGTACCTTCATCATTCTCATTTGTGTCCTCATACACTCATACAGTGATCACAAGCCTATTTCCCAGGTCTTTATATTGTTATTTGTCATGGTAATAAATGTTGATTGAATGATCTTGAACATTGTAAATATATAATTTTGAAACATTATAATGATGTGTAGAGATTGCATTGATTTTACAAGACACTTCAAGCTACTAGTTCCTTTTCTGTTGCCTTACGGCGTGTTCTTTGCAGCATATGGTGCAAATGCTAGTTTATTTTTATTTTTAAAAATATAATTATCTCGGTAGGCAAGTTTATTATTGAATAGATTTTTTATAATTTTAATTTAATCAATTTATTTGTACTTAGAGTTATAAGTGTAAAATTAAGATGGATTTAAATTGGGTATTTTATAATAGTTTTTTTATTTTTAAGTAAGTTTCATCATAACAAATACCATGGCTTATGCAATATTATGGCTTGTAAACTATTATTGGTAAACTCATCAAATTACTAACTCAAATTAGGAACGCGGAATAGTCTCCCCAGAACAATAAAATGGTGACATATAAAGAGAATATTCCAATGACTATTGGTGTACAAGGAAATAGATCATCATTATGTATCATGACATTTTCATGAATGACATACAATTTCATGGGAAGCTTCACAACATTCACACTTGCACTTCCACATGAAAGGTCAATAATTGGATTATCAGATCAATAAAATAAGTTATAACAGTAAATTGATGAATGTCAGCACTCTCGCATGACTTTGGAAACTAAAATCATTCATACAAAGACTCTGTGTGTTACACATACCTATACACATATACGCTAATGGATTGCCCAACTGGAAAAGAAATTGCCCAACAACTGGAAAAAGAAATATAAAAAAGAATATAAGAATATCAGTTAACAACACCCAATATCAATATATACATAAATTGTGTTGAATCTAGAATATTTTGGTTTGAGTATTTCTGAAAACAATTATACCTCTTTAATGTGAGTCATACGTTGCTTTCACACCAATGTTTTCTCCCAAAATAGAAGATAAGATGTGGGTTGTCCCATTGGATTTTGAATGAGCATAAGCAATACTGTAACAAGGAGTGAGGTAGCAGGCAGGCAATTAGATCGATTAATGGAAACCAAGTTACAAACTCTGAAAGGGAGTACGGACCAGAGGAAAGTGAGCACAAGATTGAGGTCCAATACCCAATATCATACAAGTTATGACACCTCGCGCAGGCGTTTAGAACTATTTTATTCAGAAGAAAAAAGCATTGTATTCATTCATAGAAATAAAACATTACATCTATATAGAACCAGTAGATTCATGGATTTTATGTAAACTTTAGAGCGATTTTAGTCAGGCCAGTTTATCAGAGGTTCAAAAAACTAAAGCAGTTACAGGTAATTTCTTCATAATGGCCCAATGGTACAAACCTATATCATTCACAACAGAGATTCAAAAAAAGATAAAAGGTGCAACATGTAAACTAGGCAGACATGTTATCCGAGTAATGGAATCTCCCCAGCATCATGCCAGGTTTCCTTCATTTTGATATTCACATGGAAGCCATCTAGCACCTCCTGCGCTCCAAGCTTGGATAATTTGTCCGCCTCCATATTGAGATTTATGCATATGTGTTGTATGGAAGATTGTTTAAGGGAGCGCCATATTGTCTTGATCTGTTTTAGCCAGCCCTGTAGAGAGGACTTGCGGATAGTGGTTTTTTCTCCCACATAGTCAATTACTACCTTTGAGTCTCCAAATACATGAATGGTTTGTATGTCTA
The DNA here is from genome assembly GCA_031772625.1 of Pinus tabuliformis. Lineage (NCBI taxonomy): Eukaryota > Viridiplantae > Streptophyta > Pinopsida > Pinales > Pinaceae > Pinus > Pinus tabuliformis. The sequence continues at coordinate 1,978,488,824 of CM062819.1, read as the reverse complement.
GGAAGTGGGTGAACCACATAAGCCCCCATAGTGCCATTACCTCTGCCTTAGTGTTAGTGCCAAATCCTGCCCCCCAGTGAACATGGTATGACAAGTCCGGATGGATGTATAAGATGAAACCACATCCACAATTTCGGTCCTGTGTTGCTCCATCGAAATAGCTTGTCGGATAGTCAATCTCAGGATTTGTATGTGATCGGGTAGGCTTTTGAATGGATACACTCTGTAAGGCTGCCTCGATCTTGTTTAATATTTTAATAAGCACATATGTCCCCAGTTCTCTGTGGTTGTTGAATATTATGTTGTTCTGCCACTTCCATATCTCCCACATGAAAATAGCAGGGATGAGGCGTCATAAGCCATGTTGGTTGCTCCACCATATTAGCCAGTTTTTAATGTCTCCAAAAAGCGGTACCAAGAAAGAAATTTTGTTTTCCAGATATTGCCAGAGTATTGAGACCTCCGAACATGTTATGAAAAGGTGTAAGTTATCCTCTGCTGCCCTCCCGCATAGAACATAGTATTCAGGGCCAAACCAATTTCACTTCTGAAAAATAGAGATTTTAATGGGGAGGTGAGGACTCCAAAAGTTGGCAAACCAACCACCCCCCAGATGTTTTGTTTGCAAATAGTAGAGTTTGTTGTAAGTATCCGCGACCTCAATATTATCTTTTGTCATTTTACCTTCCCAGGCAATCGTGTCAAGTTCCTCTTCACGATAGGTTCCTGATAGTCTCATATGAATCCGGATGTTGTCACAGTCAACCGCGACAACGCCCATTAGGTTCAAGTCAGATGTATTTTTCCATATTGGGTAGTTATTAACCCAGGCAGTGATGAGTTGGTGCCAAAAGAAGATACCTTGACAATTTAGGCACTAAATGATGGAATCTGGGAAAGGGTCTATATCCACCAATCCTCAAATGTGGTTGCGGCCAATAATGATATGATGTCCAGTGCCAAGTCACCATGTAAGCATCCTGAGAAATGTATTCCCGATCTTTGTGAAACTATGCCAAATGGCAGAGCCAGATGTTTGTCCAATTCGGCCCAGGCGCATCCATACTTTGAAATCAATGTTTTTCAAGTATTTTTGATTAATAACTTGACACCAAATGCCAATGTCGAAGATCCCATGCCATATGGATTTTAGGAGGAGAGTCTGCCCAAATCGCCGCAAATCAAGGATGCCCCATCTGCCCATCCTCTTTGGCAGAGTGATGTGATTCAGCTTCGAGAGGTGGTATTTTTGCTTTTGTCTCATGCCAAACCAGATAAAATGTGCAGTAATTCCATCAAGCTTCTTAATGATGGATGAAGGCAACTGGAATAAGTTTTCCCAGTAAACGCTAAGTTGCATTATCACTGCTTGTACAAGTGTGAAACGCCATCCCATGGAGAGACATCTGAATTCACAACCCAAAATTTTCCGAAAATATCTGTCAACCAGCCATTGCCAGTCCAAGATCCTATACTTACAGGGCTTTAAATGAAAACCAAGGTATTTTAAACCAGCAGAAATACATTCAGAAGCAATACCAAACAGATTAGCAATATAATCAGTAGTCTGAGAAATCCCCAGTGCATGCATAATGACCGATTTGCTTTGATTCATTTTGAGACCAGTAGCATTTCCAAATCTATAAAAAATTTGAAATAAGTGGAGCCATGCAAACCTGTTTAGGAGCCCCATTATAAGCACATCATCCACAAAAAGGTTGTGAGAGATCCAAATATTTCTCCCAATTTTAAGAGGAAGAAAATGTCCGGTGGCAACAACATCTGATATGTGTAAACTCAAACCATCCAAAACAAGTACGAATTAGAGGGGCGATAATGAACATCCTTGTCTAAGGCCCCTGCCCGCCTTGAAATAAGTTGTCGGATATCCATTGATGATTATAGCAAATTGAACGCTTATGACACATGCCATGATCCATTCAATGGTAGGGGGTTGTATAACAATTTTATGGAGGACCAATCTCAGGTAACCCCAGTCTTGGCAGTCGAAGGCTTTTTTGATGTCCAACTTCATAATAACAACGTCGAGTTTCTTAGAGTGGATGGAATGTAAACATTCTTGAGCCGTTGCAACAACATCAAGGATCTAGCGATTTTTGAGAAACCCAAATTGTTGTGAGGAGATAAATGATGATAGGATGGGCCTCAGGTGGTTGGCAATAGACTTAGAGATGATTTTATAGACGAGGTTACAGAGAGAAATGGGTCGGAAGTCAGAGAAGGTGTGAGTGATGGGCTTTTTCGGAATGAGGGCAATATAAGTGGAGTTTAGATGGGGGTGGACAGTGCCCAGAACCTGGGTTTCCCCGACGAGGTTAACCAGGTCTGACTGAAACAGATCAAAAAAATGAGTAAATAATTCAACGGTCCAATCGTTCAGTCCGAGGCTCTTGTCGTGATGAAAATAGAAGGACATCATGTATTTCCTCCGCAGAAATAGGTTTAAAAAGACCCCGATTCGCTTCCTCATCGAACATTTTTGGGTAGTGCATAATACCCCACAGTAAATCCTCCAGGCAGTTTGGGGGTATGTGGCTGTAGGCCGATTGAAAAAAGGTCAATGCAGCCCCATTGATGTCTTCTTGTGATAGACACTTGGCTTCGTCTACGTCATATATCTCCCAGATAGAGTTCGTTTGATGACGAAAATTTGCAAAACGATGAAAAAACTTAGTATTGTGGTCACCCTCCCTGAGCGAGATGGATCTACTTTCCATCTTCCAAGTTGTTTCCCTTTGGAGCAAGATTTCAAATCTTCTTTTCTCAAGAATCTGAATGCAGGATCAGATGTCCTATGGAAGCGAATGACCAGTCAGTTGTGGGTGGATTGATTCCAACTCAAGTTCAATAACCGCAAGTTCTTTTCTTAGATGTCTCTTCTTGTCAATCTCCTATTTCTTAGTTGCCTATCACAGGGTCCTTAATTTGTCCATAAATGGCCCCATATTTGATGGGGAGCAACAAGTCGCATTGTGCCATATGTTATTGACCAGTTCAGTGTAGGATGGGTCTTCTAACCAGATCCGGTTAAATTTGAAAGGTAGCCCTCATTTGATATCCCTTTGACGCCAGTGTAGAATGATAGGACGATGATCAGAAATATGGCAGCTGATAATGTCAGATGTGACCAACCCAAGTCTTTCAATGATCATATCATGCAAGAGAAACCTATCAAGCCGTTGTATTGATGTAAGAATCCCCTGACCGACCATTATCCTAAGTAGGAGAGATATTTGAAGGACAGATGTCAACAAAGTTATGGTCCATGATTATGGCGTTTATTGAATCTGCCATGGCATCACGACATGAGCGACCCCAATTTTCATGTTCCAAATGTATAGTTTAGGTCCCCCACTAGAATGAGGGATGTTAGATTCAACAGCTCCGATGCAACCAACCACTACCAAAAAAGCTCCCTGTCATGGTATGGTGCATAGATATTGAGAATGTGTATATGACCCAAGAGGCCACGTTTACTCCCGGCAAGTAGAATACTGGCAAAACATGAGAATGCCCGCAGTCTGACCCTGTTAGGATCTGAGATAGCAATCAGTCCCCTTGAGTGTCCATTGGCATCAATGGCTACCATGTGCCATTTAGGAAACATTCTGTGAAAATATCCAATCACTTGGAGAGCAAGATGCATTGTTTATTGTAAGAGTATAATGAATGGGCCAATTGTGGTGAATAATTCCTGTAGAGCTAGAAATTTGGGGGCGGCTCCAAGACCTCGCATGTTTAGCGAGAGGATAAAAGTCATGTTTGTCCTGGAGCGGGTGGCCGTGCTCCAAGGGCTCGAGGTATGGTATCAGCAATGGGGACATCAATAAGGGAGTGTGCGTCCATAGGGCAGAAAGCGTGGGGTTTACGTGGACGGCCACGAAAGTGTCGGCTATCACGTGGCTTTTTCTTCCTGATAGTAATGTTTCCAGTGGATGTAGGGCTAATGCGGGGTGATGGCGGACCCGGTGGTTTGTGGATGGTGAGGGACCGAAGGTCCAAGGTTTTCCTTTGAAGAAGAAAATCAAGGTCACTATCCATCGAGTTTGTGGGAGATTTTATCGGAGAGTGTGGGGTAGTAGGGGTAGATGTAATAGGCAGGTCAGTAGTCGGAATAGGGAAAGCAACACGTGAGAGGGGGTTTGCCTAGACGTAGCAGATGTGTGTGGTTAATATGGGGTCACTGTGAGTAGGTTGTGGTGGAGCGTTAGGTGGCGGGGATGGGAAGTCTTGAGTAGGCTTAGAATGCTCAAATGAAAAGGTGTCAATGGGGGGGTCTAGGCCATCATAGGGTGAGGTGGAAGGTATAAGAACGTGAGCAGACTGTGGGGGATGTTCCATAGAATAATGAGAAGGAATGCGAGGTGGGTGATGCAGAGGAATACCTGAGTGAGGTGGAGTGCCATTGCCGCGAGAAGGAGTCTCGGATCCGCCATATGATGAATTGTCTGCACCATGGAATATATCCCGATGTCATTTCCCTTGTCGAGACCTGTGAGCAGTTAAAGGTCTAGAGCTCCATTGACGAGGAAAATGAGCCAGAATATGTCCAGTACGATGGCAATTTAGGCAGTGGAAAGGACACCCTAGTAGTCAAGACACTGAATAAGATATGTATCATTCCAGTATATAGTAATATGATATGGAAAACCGCCCCGATAGTTTTTTTCAATAAGGATCCAGGCTACACGCTTGTCTGGTGCCCCTAGGCAGCGGGGATACCCAAGGAGGGAGTAGTTCGTGGATGAGACAAATGCCTTCAGCTCAACCACTTGAAATTGAAGGAATCCTCGATACACAGGTGGCCAAGAGGACTAAGAGAAAGGAGTACCTACAGTACCTCATCAAATGGAAGAACCGCCCTATTGAGGACAGTTCGTGGCTTGACACAGGACAGATACAACGTGAAGGGTATTCTATCAAGGAGATCATGGACCGGAGCCATGAATTTTCTCCTACCCCAGGACCCTGATGCAGGAGCATCCAACTTAGGGAGGCCATGGCTGGGAGTTTGTCTTTTCTAATAGAGTGAGTTTTATTAGTTTTCATTTCCATTTAAATTTCTAGGAACCTTACGTTCTTTTTTTTTTTAGTTTTATTTAAAGTTTACTTTTGGATTACAAGTCAAGAAATATCAAAAAATATCACTTATAAACAATGCCTAAAGTCTCACTTATATCAACCGACCTTACAACATTCGGTGAGGTTCACTATAAGAGTCATTAATATTATCACTTATAAACAATGTCTATAGTCTCACTTATATCAACCCACCTTACAACATTCGGTGAAGTTCACTGTAACAAAGTGATTAATATTTCCTATAACCTTATGCTCTTTGTTCACATAGCAGGGTGATTATTATTTCCAATAACTATATGCTCTTTCTAAACATAAATAATCAATACAATGTTGTTTGATAAGGTGATTAATGTTACTCTTATTAAGGATAATTAATATTATTTTTATTTTAAAATACAAATAGCCTATAACTTAACATAATTATGTTGTCAAACATGCTAATCAATGTTTAAACATAATTAACCAATTTCTACAATCATTTATTTTAGCTCTGTTATTATGTGATGTGGTGCAAATGATTGAGCACACTACATAAGTTAGAGGTAAAAATTACTTAAAAGTTTAAGTGAATAATTGATTTATTATTTTTCCAATTTTTTTACACTATGGGAAAACCTATCATAACTTAGTTGTCAAACCAACAACAAAGACAACTATTTCTGGCTTCTAACCACAAATACAAACGCCGTAGTCTAACTAGCCAGAGGAATTCCCCAGAAAGTTATGGAAATTCCCATTAAATAGATCATTATTTCAACCTATCTTTACAGTTATAAACAAATAAATGGTGGTCCTCTCTCTATGAAATCTCATTTATGTTAAAAAATATTATTTGTGCGACAAGCGACATCTCGCACAAAGGGACACAAAATAAGTATGAACATCATATCAATGCTTTTGGTGGGACACAAAATAAGTATGGTGGTAATTAATATGACTTTTGGTTACAGATAAATTTATTGAGGTGGAGAAATTGTCTGATTTTTGGTTACTGATAAATTTATTGTAGTTTCTTAATTGTTTAATAAATTATTTTTAGTTGGAATTTGGGTAAATTTTTTTTAACTAATATGGTAGAAGTAGTATTTATATTATATTTTTGAAAATGATAATAAAATTAGCACCATCAAAAATTTCTAAAACATGTAGCAATTTTAATCTAAATTTACAAAAAAGACTTTGTCAAATTCTTTTTAAAAATATCAAAATTTCATAATTTTCCGAAAAAAAAGTGTAATTAGACTAGGGCTTTCACCACGGTTTGCTTAATCATGATTTTTGTTACTTATATTTCTTTTTTAAGATATAACGTGCCACTTTACCAATTCTATTTCTAGTACTGTGCTGGGAATCCATGGCGATGCTGCGAGACAGCTGGTGTTGTTGTCGCTTTTCTCATGCCTTTCCACCCACGAGTCACGACCAACGATGCTGCTGCGACAGAGCTGGTGAAATACGCGCCGCCTCTGCTGTCACGTCGCTTTTAGCTCATCAATTTTGACAGTGGAGATAAATTCCACGTTTTTTCTACGTTTGTTTAAAGATAATGGTGCATTGACTTGACTTTACGTCACTGCTTTTCATTCCTGGAATATTTTTTATTGGGGTTTCCAATTTTTTTTATGCAAGTTGGAAGGCGTTGTTTTGCTTTTCATTCCTGGAATATTTTTTTTTATTGGGGTTTCCAATTTTTTTTATGCAAGTTGAAAGGCGTTGTTTTCGGATACAAGGGTAATGTAGGGTAATTACGAATGAAAGCATTAATAAATATATTATTTTTATTTTTAAAAATATAATTATCTCGGTAGGCAAGTTTATTATTGAATAGAGTTTTTATAATTTTAATTTAATCAATTTATTTGTATTTAGAGTTATAAGTGTAAAATTAAGATGGATTTAAATTGGGCATTTTATAATAGTTTTTCGATTTTTAAATAAGTTTCATCATAACAAATACCATGACTTATGCAATATTGTGGCTTGTAAATTATTATTGGTAAACTCATCAAATTACTAACTCAAATTAGGAACGCGGAATAGTCTCCCCAAAACAATAAAATGGTGACATATAAAGAGAATATTCCAATGACTATTGGTGTACAAGGAAATAGATCATCATTATGTATCATGACATTTTCATGAATGACATACAATTTCATGGGAAGCTTCACAACGTTCGCACTTGCACTTCCACATGAAAGGTCAATAATTGTTCCACATGAAAGGTCAATAATTGGATTATCAGATCAATAAAATAAGTTATAACATTAAATTGATGAATGTACTTTCTTACACCTGCTTTATTGCTAGTCAGCACTCTCGCATGACTTTGGAAACTAAAATCATTCATACAAAGACTCTGTGTGTTACACATACGTATACACATATACGCTAATGGATTGCCCAACTGGAAAAAAAATTGCCCCACAATTGTAAAAAATATATATAAAAAAGAATATATAAGAATATCAGTTAACAACACCCAATATCAATATATACATGAATTGTGTGGAATCCAGAAAATTTTGGTTTGAGTATTTCTGAAAACAATTATACCTCTTTAATGTGAGTCATACGTTGCTTTCACACCAATGTCTTCTCCCAAAATAGAAGATAAGATGTGGGTTGTCCCATTGCATTTATTTATTTATTTTATTTAATTTATTTTTATTTTAATTATATATATATATATATATATATATATATATATAATTTTATTATTATTATTTTTTTTTTTCTTTAGTACGAAAAAAGGCATGATTTATATTCATATGAAAGATATTTACATAAGAGAGGTACTGTAAAGAGCAGTGGTGTATATATGCAGCTGGAATGTTTCGCTGAAAGATTAAAGCCAATCAGGGCCATCATAGAAGCATAGGAAAACAAAATTCTCTGGAACAAGATATGGATAAGAAAGATAGACATAGACAGATAGCGAGGAACCAAATACATATATTATACCGGTCCCATCACACATAAGGGTCCGGGGATAAATAACGTACCTTTATGTTAAAGAAGAAGGGGATGATTCAAAAGGAAACAAAAACCAGTTGGAAAACTAGGTACCTAGAAGGGGAAATTCTTCTATCAGATATATTGAGTCTTGTATTTGTACCTCCATTTTCCATGTTCCAAGTTCTGTTGCAAGGCCCTTCTTTGACAAGATGTCCGCATGAGAATTCAAAGACCTGTCCACATGGTTGATAGTGAAAGCCGGATTGCTGTTCCATAACATTTTTATCCTATTAATCCATTAAAAAAGTGTGGGATTCTTGTTTATTAGCTTCCCTGAAGCCAAATCTATTATTTTTTTGGAATCCCCATATATCTGCAACGATTTTATATTCAGGAAAGAGCTGAGCTGAAGAAGGCCCACCAAAGCCATTGCCTTGGCCTTATTGTATGTACCACAACCACCATGCCAATAGATGGAGTAATGAAGGTCTTCAGACATTGATATAAAAGCACCACATGCACACATACCGCATTGTGCAGCTCCATCAAAAAATGCCCTTGGATTACCCATGAACTTCATTGTGTGGATCCCTGGAATGCTAGATTTTCCTGTAGACAACTTTTTAGGAATGGAATAGTACAATGATGTGATCTGTACTAACAAAGGCAAGTTTGTATCTTTCCCATCTTGGAATATGGCATTGTTCCTTCTCTTCCAAACTGTCCAGAAGAGCAAAAGAGGAATTGATCTGTGAGAGACTTTCTGTGAGCTCCACCAGCATATAGCCACTTGGACATCTGAGTGATCCACCAGACGAATACCAAAATAATCTGCAAGTTCCCTCCATAATTGATAAGTATATCTACAAGTAAGAAAAATATGATTGCTGTTATCTTCCCCATTTTTGCATAATAGGCATATACTAGGACCAGACCAATTCCTTTTTTGTAGATTTTCCCAGGTTAGGATCTTGTTATGAAATACAAGCCAGGAGAAATGAATAATTTTGTTTGGCACCCCAGTATTCCACAATGTCATGGGAAAGATGTGCTGAGAAGGGAGCAGAATAGACCTTGTCAGTACTAAATAAATATCTTTGACTTTTAATTCGTCCCACCTCTTTATACCTCTCCATGTAAGATGATCCCTTCCTTCAGATTTGCAAATGTCAGAGCTCCTGATAGATATCATAATACTGGCCCACTGATGTGCATAATCTTCACTAAGCCCCAAAGATTGAAAATTCTTCCATATAAGAATGCCCCCCTGCTAGTCTTTAGTAATTTGACTCCAGGAAAAGTTCTCGGATCTATGCAGAGCCATTATGATAGAATGTGGAATGATAAAATCCTCCCCCAGACCATTGATATGATCATAACCTATAAACACATCTTTCCCATTTCGGACATTCCAAAATAAATTCTTAAGGAAGAAGGATTCTATTCTATGGAAACTTTTCCAGATTGCCGATCCCTTTGATTTTCCAATTGTGCCAAGTCTATACCAGAATGAAAGGTCTTTATTTTTCATGTACTTCTTTCTGATAGTGGCACTCCAAAAACTATCCCCATTAATGCCCCTCCAAATGGATTTACATAAGAGGGCCTTGCCAAAGTTCCTAATATTCATGATGCTCCATCCCCCCAGAATCCTAGGAAGGGAAATTTTTGAAAGACTGGTCAGATGGTATTTGCTTTTATGCTTTCCTCCTCCCCATATAAAATTTGCCATAAGCCTATTCAGATTAGCAATGATACCAGAGGGAAAATAGAATAAGTGGGCCCAATAAACAGTAATCTGCGCCAAAACAGATTGGGCCAGAACTGCTCTGCCTGCTATGGAAAGGCACTTGTACTCCCAACCTTCAATTCTTTTATAAAACCTTTCCGATAAGCACATCCAGTCAGCATTTCCGTAACCTGCAGGTCTGAGATGAAAACCCAGGTATTTAAAGCCCTCCTTTAAAGGCTTAATTCCTATGTTAAACAGAGAAGACAGATAGTCCAATGATTCCCTATCTTCAACTTCGAAAAAAAGAAGAAAATTTTCCTTCATTAATAAAGATTCCTGAAGCATTTTGAAAATTTCTAAGAATGCCATGAATGCATTGCTAAGAAAGTCTACATATCATACCAAAAATCATAATATCATCAACAAATAGGTTTTGGGAGATAAATGAACCACGACATATCCTAATTGGTATATATTTGTTTTCTTTGACCACACCATTGATATGTAGACTTAGTGAATCCATTGCAAGGATAAACAGAAGTGGAGACAAGGAACAACCCTGTCGAAGACCCCTGGTGGCTGCAAAAAAGTTTGTAGGAAGACCATTTATGAGGACAACAAAATTGACATTCTCCACACAGGCCATGATCCATTCAATGCATTCATTTTTTAGGCCAATCTTACAAAGGATGCATCTTAGAAACCCCCAATCTAGGCTATCATAAGCTTTCTTCAAATCCAATTGTAGGATGGCCGCCTCCATCTTTTTGGAATGTAAGGAATGTAAACACTCTTGTGAATTGGCTACAGCGTCTATGATATTCCCGTTCTTGAGAAATCCATGTTGTTCTAAAGTAATATAATTTGACAGGATGCCTCGAATTCTATTAGCAATTATTTTGGAGGATATTTTATAGATGGCATTACAAAGGGAGATCGGTCTAAAGTCTGAAAATGTAGTTGCTTTCTTCTTTTTGGGAATAAGGGCAATATAGGTAGACGTGAAATGGGGGTGGAAAGACCCCCTTCTCCACGATTCTTCCACCATTGCTAGGATGTTTTTCTTGAGAAAATCAAAGAAGTGGATATAAAATTCAATAGTCCAGCCATTAGGGCTAGGACTTTTATCTTTTTTGAAAGATTTCATTACTTCATATAGTTCATTTTCAGATACAGGCTGGAAAAAGGTATTGTTTTGTTCATCTTCAAACATAGTAGGGAAAGGAGCAATTCCCATAAGATGTCCTCATTGTTAATATTATCATTCCATTTATAGAAATTTCCAAAATATGACACTGCTTCCTTTGAAATTTCCTCTTGTGAGAAAAGCTTGATTCCACTATCAGACTGGATTTCCCAAATAGAGTTGATTTCCCTCCTATTATTCGCGAATCTATGGAAAAAATTTGTGTTCCTGTCACCCTATTTTAGCCACAACGCCCTACTCTTCAACCTCCAAGTGGCTTCCTCAATTTCAAGTAATTTGTGCCTTTTCTTTTCCAATTCATGAATTTGGACCGAAAAAGAGATATTTCCTTCTTTTAGTGTTCCAGCTAAAGCATCCAAGCCTGCTTGTAGCTCTTTCAAAGCAACTCTATTTGCTTTCATTTTTTTTCTCTGCCATGCCTTGACCTTCACCTTTAATTCACGCAGATTGTCTAGGAGGTGTTGGGAAGGAGATATAATTTCCTTCGAACAGCTAGCAGACCAAAAAATTTTGACAAGGTCATTGAATTCCTCGTCCTCCAGCCAAACTCTGTTGAATTTATATGGAAGACCTTTCTTATATCCTCTTTTACCCCATTGTAATGATATTGGTCTATGATCAGATATGAAACTGTTAATAATATGGGATAAAGGCCTACCCATACGAACCAACAGATTGTTGGAGATCAGAAACCTGTCCAATCTTTTAGCCAGATAGGATGTACCAATTCTTCCATTATCCCATGTGGGCCCCATGGATTGGGGAGATATATCTATCATATTGTGATGTAAAATGGCCTCTTTAATGCAATCAGCCAATGGATCCACCTTTCTACCCCCTCCCCATACTTCATCACTACATAAAGTACAGTTTAAGTCTCCACCAATAAGAAGGTATTCTAGTTCCAAAAACTCTGAGGACAAAAACCTATTCCAGAAAGGTCGACGATCCTTATATGGGGCATATATATTTAAGATATGTATAGATCCAGAAAGACCTCGGATGTTTGCAAGAAAAAGAATTCCGGCAAAACATTTGAAAGCCTTCGCCGCTATCCATATAGGATTCCATAGGATAACAAGACCCCCCGATAGACCATTTGCATCAGTAGCCACTATATGCCATTGAGAAAACATACGACGAAAGTATCTGATAGAGTCTTCAGCAGAATGCATTGTTTCTTGAATTAGGATAATATTAGGATGATTGTATGAAAGAATCCCCTTTAAGGCAAGGAATTTCAGGTCCGCCCCCAGACCCCTTATATTCATTGAGATGATGTTAGTCATGACTGACGGTCACTAGCCATTCTTGCTCCAAGGGGCCCATTTACAGAGAGGTCGATTATCGAAATATCAATCAAGGTATGGTCCAGGTTCCTAGAAGAAGCTTCAGTTCTACCCCAGAAGTGTCTTGTACCTCTGTTGTGTTTTCTCCTGACTGTAATGTTCTGAGCAGAATTTGGACTGATATGAGGTGAAGAGGCAGATCCCGGTTTATGTATAGTGAGAGGAGATAGAGCGAGAGATTTTTTCTTAAGAAGCATATCCAAATCACTTCCTAAAGAGTTTGTTGGAGAAGTTATCAGGGAGTTTGGAGGGGTTACAGAAGGGCATGGGAGATTCCCTTTTAAATTCTGAGATTTCCAAACAGGACTAGAGCCCTTCCCAGAAACAGATAGCGGAGACTTATCAGAGACAATCCCTTTCCATTTAGAGAGAGAGGTAGGTTTATTAGGAGAGGGGGAAGCTGATGGTACATAAGTAATATGAGGTATAGATGGAAAATTTGTTCTGGGATTAGGAATTTGTGGAGGCAAAGGAACTTCATTACAGGGAAGAGGTTCAGGGGGAAAGGATGAAATCGGGGGTCAGAATCAGAACCATGTGAAGAAAACTTTCTAGGCGAATAGGATGCAGATCGATGGTGCTTCCTAGGAAAATCACATGCCTTTGAATGAGGAGATAGAAAAGCAGATAAAGATTTAGCCATACCTCGTGAAGGCGACCTGCTATAAGAAGAATTCCTACCTCTCGCCGAGTCCTTCTGCTTTAATTCTAGAGAATTATGTGTGAATTGATTACTCCTTTCAAATTTTCTCTCCCTTCGTTGAAGGTGACAGTTCTCCTTCAGATGTCCCGTTCTATGACATGTAGAAAATCAAAATGGGACCCCCCAAAAATATCGTCTCTGTCTCATATTTAATTCTCCCCACATAAGCTCGATATGATCAGGAAAACCCCCATAGAATTCCTTTTCTATCAAAATCCACGCAACTCTTTTGTCTTTGGCACCCAAACACTTAGGATCGACATATATGAATTTCCCAATTGTGTTTCCTATATCAGATAATGTCTCTTGGATCCATAATTAAATAGGGAGGCTAAGGAGCTTAACCCAGATAAGGTTGTTTGAGGGAGTATTTTTTAGTGGGTTATATCCAATGTACCATTTATGAAGAGCTAGAAAGCTCTTCTCATGTACCCATGGGATAGAGAGAATTTTCTTCAGATCTTTCTCATCTAAGAAATGGAAATTGTACCAGTCCTTCATTAATCTCACAATTGTCGAAATATATCCCAGCAAATGGTTCCACCGTTTCCCAAGCCACAAACGCATTTGGGAATCCCCCATGTCCGAAAATTAGATCGATTAATTTGAACCAAGTTTCAAACTCTGAAAGGGAGTATGGACCAGAGGAAAGTGAGCACAAGATTGAGGTCCAAACCCAATATCATACAAGTTATGACACCTCGCACAGGCGTTTAGAACTATTTTTTTCAGAAGAAAAAAGCATTGTATTTATTCATAGAAATAAAACATTACATCTATATAGAACCAGTGGATTCATGGATTTTATGTAAACTTCAGAGCGATTTTAGTCGGGTCAGTGTATCAGAGGTTCAAAAAACCAAAATAGTTACAGGTAGTTTCTTCATAATGGCCCATTGGTACAGACCTGTATCATTCACAACAGAGATTCAAAAAAAGATTAAAGGTGCAACATGTAAACTAGGCAGACATATTATCCGGGTAATGGAATCTCCCCAGCATCATGCCAGGTTTCCTTCATTTTGATATTCACATGGAAGCCATCTAGCACCTCCCGCACTCCAAGCTTGGATAATCTGTCCGCCTCCATATTGAGATTTCTGCATATGTGTTGTATGGAAGATTGTTTAAGGGAGCGCCATATTGTCTTGATCTGTTTTAGCCAGCCTTGTAGAGAGGACTTGTGGATAGTGGCTTTTTCTCCCACATAGTCAATTACTACCTTTTAGTCTCCAAATACATGAATGGTTTATATGTCTAGGAAGTGGGTGAACCACAAAAGCCCCCATAGTGCCATTACCTCTGCCTTAGTGTTAGTGCCCAGTCCTGCCCCCGAGTGAACATGGTAAGATGAAGCCACATCCACAATTTCGGTCCTGTGTTGCTCCATCGAAATAGCCCGCCGGATAGTCAATCTCAGGATTTGTATGTGACCGAGAAGGCTTTTGAATGGATACACTCTGTAAGGCTACCTTGATCTTGTTTAATATTTTCATCAGCATATCTGTCCCCAGTTCTCTGTGGTTGTTGAATATTATGTTGTTCCACCACTTCCATATCTCCCATATGAAAATTGCAGGGATGAGGCATCGTAAGCCATGTTGGTTGCTCCAACATATCAACCAATTTTCAATGTCTCCAAAAAGCGGTACCAAGAAAGCAATTTTGTTTACCAGATATTGCCAGAGTATTGAGACCTCTGAACATGTTATGAAAAGGTGTAAATTATCTTCTACTGCCCTCCTGCATAGAACACAGTATCTAGGGCTAGACCAATTTCACTTCTGAAGATTTTCCCAAGTCAAATTTTTGTTCTTCCATACAAGCCAAAGAAAAATGGAGATTTTAATGGGGAGGTGACGACTCCAAAATTTGGCAAACCAACCACCCCCCAGATGTTTTGTTTGCAAACATCAGAATCTGTTGTAAGTATCCGCGACCTCAATATTATCTTTTGTAATTTTACCTTCCCAGGCAATCGTGTCACGTTCCTCTTCACGGTAGAGTCCTAATAGTCTCAAATGAATCTGGATGTTATCGCAATCAACCACGACAGTGCCCATTAGGTTCAAGTCAGATGTTTTTTTCCACACTAGGCAGTTATAACCCAGACAACGATGAGTTGGTGCGAGAAGAAGCTACCTTGACAATTTAGGCACTAAATGATGAAATCTAGGAAAGGGTCTATATCCCCAAATGTGGTTACAGCCAATAATGATAAGATTTCTAGTGCCAAGTCACCATGTAGGCATCCTAATAAATGTATTCCCGATCTTTTTGAAACTATGCCAAATGGTAGAGCCAGATGTTTGTCCAATTCGGCCCAGGCACATCCATACTTTGAAATCAATGTTTTTCAAGTATTTTTTATTAATAACTTGACACCAAATACCAGTGCCGAAGATCCCATGCCATATGGATTTTAGGAGGAGAGTGTGCCCAAATTGCCGCAAATCAAGGATGCCCCATCCGCCCATCCTCTTTGGCAGAGTGATGTGATTCGGCTTCGAGAGGTGGTATTTTTGCTTTTGTCTCATGCCAGACCAGATAAAATGTGCAGTAATTCCATCAAGCTTCTTAATGATGGATGAAGGAAACTGGAATAAGTTTTCCTAGTAGACGCTTAGTTGCGTTATCACTGCTTGTACAAGTGTGAAACACCCTCCCATGGAGAGACATCTGAATTCCCAACCGAAAATTTTCCAAAAATATCTGTCAACCAGCCATTGCCAGTCCAAGATCCTAT
Organism: Pinus tabuliformis; assembly: GCA_031772625.1. Lineage (NCBI taxonomy): Eukaryota > Viridiplantae > Streptophyta > Pinopsida > Pinales > Pinaceae > Pinus > Pinus tabuliformis. Next base: position 1,978,473,026 of record CM062819.1, on the reverse strand, counting down.
ACTTGCAGGGCTTTAAATGAAAACCAAGGTATTTTACACCAACATAAATACATTCAGAAGCAATACCAAACAGATTAGCAATAATATCAGTAGTCTGAGAAATCCCCAGTGCATGCATAATGACCGATTTGCTTTGATTCATTTTGATACCAGTAGCATTTGCAAATCTATAAAAAATTTGAAATAAGTGGAGCCATGCAAACTTGTTTAGGAGCCCCATTATAAGCACATCATCCAAAAAAAAGCTGTGAGAGATCCGAATATTTCTCCCAATTTTAAGAGGAAGAAAATGTCCGGTGGCAACAACATCTGATATGTGTAAACTCAAACCATCCAAAACAAGTATGAATAAGAGGGGCGATAATGAACATCCCTGTCTAAGGCCCCTACCCGCCTTGAAATAAGTTGTCAGATATCCATTGATGATTATAGAAAACTGAACGTTTGTGACACATGCCATGATCCATTCATTGGCAGGGGGTTGTATACCAATTTTATGGAGGACCAATCTCAGGTAACCCTAGTCCAGGTAGTCGAAGGCTTTTTTGATGTCCACCTTCATAATAACAGCCTCGAGTTTCTTAGAGTGGATGGAATGTAAAAATTCTTGAGCCATGGCAACAACATCAATGATCTAGCGATGTTTGAGAAACCCAAATTGCTGTGGGGAGATGAATGACAATAGGATGGGCTTCAGGCGGTTGGCAATAGAATTAGAGATGATTTTATAGATGAGGTTACAGAGAGAAATGGGTCGGAAGTCATAGAAGGTGTGAGTGATGGGTTTTTTCGGAATGAGGGCGATATAAGTGGAGTTTAGATGGGGGTGGACAGTGCCCAGAACCCGGGATTCCTCGATGAGGTTAACTAGGTTTGACTAAAACAGATAAAAAAAATGAGTAAATAATTCAACAGTCCAACTGTCCGGTCCGAGGCTCTTGTCACAATGAAAAGAGAGAAGGATATCATGTATTTCCTCTGCAGAAACGGGTTTAAAAAGACCCTGATTCGCTTCCTCATCGAACATTTTTGGGTAGTGCATAATACCTCACAGTAAATCCTCCGGGCAGTTCAGGGGTATGTGGTTGTAGGCCAATTGAAAAAAGGTCAATGCAGCCCCATTGATGTCTTCTTGTGATAGACACTTGGTTCCATATGCATCATATATCTCCCAGATAGAGTTCTTTTGATGACGACAGTTTGCAAAACGTTGAAAAAACTTAGTATTGCGGTCACCCTCCTTGAGTCAGATGGCTCTACTTTTCAACGTCCAAGTCGTTTCCCTTTGGAGCAAGATTTCAAATCTTCTTTTCTCAAGAATCTGAATGCAGGATCGGATGTCCTATGGAAGCGAATGACCAATCAGTAGTGGGTGGATTAATTCCAGCTCAAGTTCAATATCCGCAAGTTCTTTTCTTAGATGTCTCTTCTTGTCAATCTCCCATTTCTTAGTCGCTTGTCACAAGGTCCTTAATTTGTCCATAAACGACCCATATTTGATGGGGAGCAACAAGTCGTATTGTGCCATATGTTTTTGACCAGTTCAGTGTAGGATGGGTCTTCTAACCAGATCTGGTTAAATTTGAAAGGTAGCCCTCGTCTGATATCCCTTTGACGTTAGTGTAGAATGTTAGGACGATGATTAGAAATATGGCAGCTGATAATGTCAAATGTGACCAACCCAAGTCTGTCAATGAGCATATCATGCAAGAGAAACCTATCAAGCCACTTCGCGATGTAAGAATCCCCTGACCGACCATTATCCCAAGTAGGAGAGATATTTGAAGGGCAGATGTCAACAAAGTTATGGTCCATGATTATGGCTTTTATTGAATCTGCCATGGCATCCCCACGACATGAGCGACCCCAATTTTCGTGTTCCAAATGTACAGTTTAGGTCCCCCGCTAGAATGAGGGATGTTAGATTCAGCAGCTCCGATGCAACCAACTGTTGCCAAAAAAGTTCCCTGTCATGGTATGGTGCATAGATATTGAGAATGTGTATATGACCCAAGAGGCCACGTTTACTCCCGACAAGTAGAATACCGGAAAAACATGATAATGCCCGTAGTCTGACCCTGTTAGGATCCCAGATAGCAATTAGTCCCCCTGAGTGTCCATTGGCATCAATGACCGCCATGTGCCATTCAGGAAACATTCTGCGAAAATATCCAATCGCTTGGGGAGCAAGATGCATTGTTTATTGTAAGATTATAATGAATGGGCCATCTGTGGTGAATAATTCTTGCAAAGCTAGAAATTTGGGGGCGGCTCCAAGATCCTGCATGTTTAGCGAGAGGATAAAAGTCATGTTTGTCCTGGAGTGGGCGGCTGTGCGCCAAGGGCTCGAGGTATGGTATCAACAATGGGGACATCAATAAGGGAGTGTGTGTCCACAGGGTAGAAAGCAGGGGGTTTACGTGGACGGCCACGAAAGTGTCGGTTATCACGTGGCTCTTTCTTCCTGATAGTAATGTTTCCAGTGGATGTAGGGCTAATGCAGGGTGATGGAGGACCCGGTGGTTTGTGGATGGTGAGGGACCGAAGGTCCAAGGTTTTCCTCTGAAGAAGAAAATCAAGGTTGCTATCCATCGAGTTTGTGGGAGATTCTATCAGAGAGTGTGGGGTAGTAGGGGTAGATGTAATAGGCAGGTCAGTAGTCGGAATAGGGAAAGCAGCACGTTAGGGGGGTTTTCTGGATGTAGCAGATGTGTGTGGCTGATAGGGGGTCACTGTGAGTAGGCTGTGGTGGAGCGTTAGGTGGCGGGGATGGGAAGTCTTGAGTAGGCTTAGAATGCTCAAAGGAAAAGGTGTCAATGGGGGGGGTCTAGGCCATCGGAGGGTGAGGTGGAAGGTATAAGAACGTGAGCAGACTGCGGGGGATGTTCCATAGAATAATGAGAAGGAATGCCAAGTAGGTGATGCGGAGGAATACCTGAGTGAGGTGGAGTACCATTGCCGCGAGAAGGAGTCTCGGATCTGCCATATGATGAACTGTCTGCACCATGGAATATATCCCGATGCCATTTCCCTTGTCGAAACCTGTGAGCAGTCGAAGGTCTAGAGCTCCATCAACGAGGATAGTGAGCCAGAGGATGTCCAGTACGATGGAAATTTAGGTAGTGGAAAGGGACACCCCAGTAGTCAAGGCACTGAATAAGATCTGTATTGTTCCAGCAAATAGTAATATGATATGGAAAACCGCCTTGATAGTTTTTTTCAATAAGGATCCAAGCTACACGCTTGTCTGGTGCCTCTAGACAGCGGGGATCCACATATACGAATTTTCCAATGGCGTCCCCAAGATCCTGAAAAACCCTCGGCGACCAAAATTCAATGGGGAGTCTTGGCAATTTAACCCAGATAAGATTGTTTTGTGGAATATCTCTTAAAGGGTTAAAGCCGATATACCAAGAGTATAATGCAAGAAAACTGCGGCCTTTAACCCATGGAATGGACTTAATCTTCTCGAGGTTCTCCTGGCATAAGACATGGAAACTCTACCATCCATTTAGAAATCTAACTACCGTCGGCATGTAGTCCAGTAAAATATGCCATTTTGAATGTAGCCAAGCCCTCATGTCTAAATCTTCCATTTCAGCGAAGTGCCATTTCCCGACTAGAGCTCGTTTTTGAAGGCTTATTACTCTATTGGATAGCACATCGTATCCACAAGCCAGTTTTGGAGCAGGTTCAGTGATTTTTATGTCTCAGGTAGGGTGGCGAGCACGAGTAATATGATGTGGCTGCGGCTGCATTGATTAGGCATTGACCAGTGTTGTGTTTAACAATATTGTTATGAGTTTTTTTAGTATGATTTTTTCGATTTTCTGGTGTTGGAATTTGGTGGAAATTTTGGTAGATAAGAGATAAGTGTTGTAGTTTGACTTTGAGCATGTAGGCGTTACCCATCAATAAATTCTTGTCAGATTTTAGCGGAATTCAACGAGAAAACCTCACCAGAAAAAAACTTCTAAAAAATCCGACTAAAGACCATTCTCATTATTATCCAATAATCTCATTATCATCAAGCAATATGATTGTTATCAAGTAATATGGTATGGCTACGTTGATTAGGCATTGAGCAGTGTTGCGATGTGACGTCAACGTTTCCACTGAGCAACCAAAAACAGTGCATGATTTTGCGGAACTCCATGTGCATGAAGAGGTGAAGTCGCCCTATGGGTACGCAGTTTTAAAAGTGAAGATGCCAAACGACTGTTCCGCGCTTCTTATTTCTCTGCCAACGGCCCTTTTTTTCCAACGATATATATATATATATATATTTTATTCCCAAGCTCTCAGAAGAATGTTATTCCAACATATCTTTACATAAATATTGCGCGCTATTTGGGGATTCCCTTTGGAGTTGGTCTGTGGCCAATAGCTGTGCGGGATTGGTGTTACAGCGATTGCAGAGCAAGCTGCAAGCTTCATGTGCGGCACCATAAGGACCTCCCTTTTGCAAGCAACTTGACTTCAGAGAAATAACTATTTTACTTTGTTTTATCGAAAATGAAAACGATAACAAATTATTTTTATTATGGAATTGTTTAAGTGTAAAAATACTTCCAACAAAAATTGTCTTAGAAGTATTATTGTAATGGATATAAGGATTCAAATATTGATTTCTAATTTAGAATTTAAATTAGTATCAAAACATTTTCCTGACAAAATTGTTTAATTGTAAAACTGACTGCAACAAACACCATCTCATAAGGATTACAATGGATACAAGGGACTCAAATATTAATTTTTAATTTGGAATTTAAACATGTACCAAAACATTTTCATGATGAAATTTTTTAAGTGTAAAAATGTGTGCAACAACAAAACAAACATTATCTTAGAGATATTGCCATGGATAAATGGGACTTAATATTGATTTCTATTTTTGAATTTAAATGCAATATTTTTGTTTTGGAATTTAAATGCATTTTAGATATTCTTTTATTTCCTAGGACACATGTTGTTTAGTGAAATTTCTAAAAGTCGTGACTTTAAAAGAAGTTTAGTTATCTTTAATTTCTTGTTTGCCTTTTCTTTCTCTTAATTGTGCAAATAATCTTTAATAAATTGTAATTTTCAATAATTTCCCAATAAAAAGGTGTTCGTGCTTTATATAAGTTTAGTCTAGGGAGTTGTCTTTAGTGCGATTTTTTGGATTTTCCGGTGTTGGAATCCGGTGGAAAAAATTGAGGTGAAATCTTTATTTGTGTTATTTAAACTAGTTTTTTGACTCTATATATGGATTCAGCACCCTGAAAAACCCTAGGACGCTTGGATTGCACATGATTACCCATCAAAATTGTGATTTCAATAAATTCTTGTCTGATTTTAGAGAAATTAGACCGGAAAACCCACTGTAGAAGTTTCCAAAAAAACAACTCCTTAGTGTAGTGTCTTTCATTGCAATTTGACTAATACCATGAGAAAAATTTATTGATTCCAATATTATTCATGGGATAAACATAAACCTCTAGCTCACCCAAAAAAATGATGGGTGATAATGATCTTTAAAAATTACAAAGACTAAATAAAATAGGAAAATTATGGAGCATGGACATTCCAAATGTCATCATGAACAAAGATGAAACATCCTTAGATGAATCATTAAAAGTATACCATGATTGAGTTTAATTTTTGAAAAGCTACAATAAGTGTTTTTTTCAAATTCAATATACAAAATACTTTTAAAATATTGCAATAAAATATTTATACTCATCCACACCAATTGTTTTTTATCATATTGTTCTCCATAATATCCATTTAAATGAATGAGAGTTAATTGCACATCCCAAAACTCTTAAAAGGTTGCAATAATTCTTTCATATTTGTCACTACCAATTATTATCATTGCATCTTGAAAACAAGAAGAAAACTTTATGTTCCAATTGTTGGAAGTAATGCTTCCATGTCATATGTAATTGCCATTGTGAGTTCCCAAGCACCAATCTAGAAGTTATTGATTCTTATATAACGAGTTAGAGTAACGATCTAGATGTGTCGAAGTTAGTGTGTTTTGTCCTATATATGTAACTGTTGTGATGAATAATATCATAGTGTGATCTCTGTTGTGCTCAATCTCTCTCTGCTCATCTCTCAATTTCTATCATGGTATCAAAGTCTGTTCTGGCCTGACTCCTTCACGGGAGGGCCAGGAAGATGTGAGAGAGTCTTGAGTTTAATTATTCTATGTAAATAGATTAGTTGAGTGTTTGATTTTATGTATTTCCTGTGTGTTGTGTATTTCATTGTGTTAAGGTGTTGTAATTTGTTTGTTTGGTAGCAGAGTTGTGGAGATTTATTTATTTATTGGTGTGAATCAAATTTGCTGAGAAAAAAAGATCCAATGTTATATGACCAGATTTAAAATTTTGGAGCGATTGTGCCCTATGACACTAAACAACGACGAAATTTGGATCTGAGATCCAAGAGGGTGATCCGTATCTGTCAAACAAGAATTGTCGTCTAATCTCATTCAATGCAGAGAGGAGGGGAAACTAAGGTGCATGGCCACATCTTTGACCCTGCATTTATAGGTATGTTGTAACACCCTCCTCCCACATCTACCCAAGTAGCTGACCAACAGAGGTAAACATGTGACGAGAGGCTACTATGGTTGGATTCAACCTCTTATGTGACCTTAAGGAAGTGGAATCGATGAACACATAACATAAAGACCTTCCACATCAGCTACAGGACCCTAAAACCATGCTAACACTTCACGCAGCTTGCCCCTGGGTCCCACTAAATTTTTTCTCAAATTAACCCTCACTCACTCTCATGCTATAGGCATGACAACGTCCAAGGACCTTCAATTGCTCTCACAGGCTTATCTGCCAGCGTCCAGAGACTCTTTTTGTTAGTGCTTTGCTAGCATCCCCGAGATTTGAGCCACTTTTTCAGGCCCAGATCCCAGGTCGCTACCCTTAATTACATGACATTTGCAGAATCATAAAATGACAAGGAAACAATAATGCTAGAGAAAATACTTAAACAAGTCCTCAACCAAACACCTACTAGCCTTGATAGGCATTTCGTCAAACATATCACAAACATGTAATCTACAAGTGTAAACAACAAAGTTAAGCATAGGGATCTCATACTTATCTCAGAATCGCTAAGAACCATTGTTCCATAATGTCATTTGCTGCATTACCATCTATTAGGCCATAGATACATTATCCACTCATTTACAAATAAAAATATGTTGAGAGCCATACATAGCTATTGTCATAAGACATACATATAACCAACATAGTAACAATAGAAATACCATAAATATATTAGCCATAAAATCCACACATGAACCAATACATTTTCACATGAAAACCAAGCAAATGAATTTCTCATTAATGAATACAAAAACCAATCGGAGATGAGACTACCACGTTCCACCCGACCATAGAATGGCTAAGCCAAATCTCTCTTCGACCATTCAGCCTCGTGCCATATTCCAAGCATGAATGTGGGACTCGAACCAAAAGAACCAACTAGGGCATACCGAGGCTATACCACCTCACCCTCATCAATAGAAACTAGGCTTTACCGTAATCCATCCCGGATCACTAGGCCAACACAATGAACACATCATAACAGGCTTTACCATGATCTCCACCCGATCACTAGGCCAAACAAGCATGGATGCCACCGGATTTCTCCACCTACACTGTGAGGAATTTTCTTGTCTCCTAGTCTCTCAGGCTTTATCGCAATCCAAGCCCAGATCACTAGGCCCTAAACTGAGACCCACTCTTCAGGCTTTATGGCATATCCAAAACCTGAGATTACTAGGCCCAACGGAGGGCAAACCACCTCTTGGCTTTATCGTATATCCTGTCATTCACCGAAAAAGATTCCTAGGCCCATTGAGGCAACATAATCCTGGCTTTACAGCAACCCACAATCTGGCTCAGGGGTCACTAGGCCAGTGGCTTTACTGTGATCCACAGTCTGGTTCAGGGACCACTAGGCCATCTGCTCTATCATTCAGAGATCTACCTCACTCAACTTCGAATCCATTCGGAAATCAATGTATAGTCTTTCATGTGTAAATGTACTAGTTTATATGTGGATTATATGGTTGATGCATTCATGGTATTTATGCTATTATGTTGCTGGTTATGAGCATGTATTTTGACAGTGATGATGTATGGCTCTCCTCATGTTTCTATTTGTAAATGAATAAACAATTTATCTATGACCTAATAGATGGTATTGCAAATAATGATGTAAGGGAACAATGATTCTTAGCGATTATCAGATAAGTATAAGATCCCTATGCTTAGATTTATTATTTGCACTTGTAGATTATGTTATGTTCCTATACCAATAGGTGTCATATATCATGATTGACTTGGTTTAGCTTTGAAATATGTACATACCTTTGCTTGTTGAAAATGTTTTCCATATTCAAAACCAAAAAATTAAAAAATGTAAAGAGGGTATGTCCTAGAAAAAGAATAAAAGGACAAAAGAATGAAAGAAAATAAAAAGACCATGAAAGTGTGCAAGCCCAAATGCCACTACCACTTACTTTGATGCAGCATAAAAGATTGTGTGCAGCTTGTTACTTATGCCACAATCCATGGTAACTAAACAGTTTAAACTTGATTATTCCATGTTTTGAATTTCATGCTTAGAGATAGAGAATAACATCTGAACAAACTGTTTAATCTTGGTAGATAAGTAGATAGGTAGAGTGAATAAAAGGAAGCTCAACAGTTTAATCTCAGCCCTTGGATGTAATAAGGTTAGAATTAGTTAGAATACCATTGTAAAAGAAAAGAAAAGGTTTTGATAAGGGTTTGCCAGTTTAAGTGCACCCTAATAAAAGAAGAAAAAATGGTAGGATAAAGTAGGTAGGGTAAGTAGATGAATGATTGCAGAATTATGTATGATGAATGATTAGCCAGATATCAAGTCATATACTTTCATCATCAAAAGCACTTAAAGATATGGATGACAATGAAGACATTTACATCATAGACAAAAGTGAAACTAATTAACCTCCTCACTCATTTTTTCCCTAAATTTTACTAACTTCCCATAAGTACTAAAGGCACCAACAACCTGAAAGTTAAAGGGGCTCAAAGCATTTCTCTGACTTCTGGAGGGACCGAACCCTCGGCCCAATAACTTGTAAGGCCTAAGTGCTAAAACCCCTTCATCAAAATTCACCCCCTTCATAATTCATTCATTCCCTTCAAATCCTTTGGATGATGAATGTATTTTCAGAAACATTTACTTAGTGCATTTTCTTTTCCATCGTCATATTAACTCTTAATTCTTATTATTTATTTAAATCCCGAAACAAATTACCTTCTCCCGTATTATTAATAAAAATCCCATAATAAATAAATATCCCTTCCCGATGGTTTGAAAAATAAACCATAAATAAAGTTAATTTAGTTGGATTAATTAACCGAACTACGATTAATTAAGAGCCAAAACCCTCCTATGTGTTAAAAAGGAATTAATTAATCACCTGGATTAATTATAGTCTCTCTGCCAATACCATCACTCTCGATATCATTAAAATTATTAATCCTTCATTCATCCAATCATATCATCCCCATATAATTAAAGTCAATTTAATTATGTTAATTATGCCATCGGGCCCCCTCCATTAACTCCCTAACACTTTCCGTTGCTGACTACCGCACGATCTGCCTTCCCTCATCCGACGGCTCTCGCTTATATTGCGTGGGCCTTTCGGTCGAACGTTAACCACGCAATATAAGCTGTTTTGACTTTTCACCAATGCTACATGTCATCCAATTTGTGGCATCACACGACCCTCTGCAAAAACCACCAACCTCCCAAAAGATGTGCGATGAAAACCATTACCGCTCCTGCTTACTGCCTCCGCCAAACGACAACGTGTCCCATTGGTGAGTTGACGCCAACTGTCGTTTTCCCATTCACCCACCAAGAGTCATTGAATTTGTGCATAAAAACAAAAATATTCATTGTTTTCCCTTTTTACCGAGAAAATAAACTTCTGACTTCCATGCATGCACAGAGTACGTCTAGACCAACAACTTACTCCCAACCATCAACCACCATCAGTTGTTGAACTCCAGGCCACTGCAGACTACTGTGCGCACCCAGCAAAGCATTCACCACAACCATTTGTCCCTTTAGTCAACCATAAACAGGTATTTACCACATTTCCTTCTCAGAAACCCTGTTTTTGTACTCAACCTCCACCAAATTGCTCTAAACTTAAGTAATTCAGTACAATTATGTTGTTTCTTGGCCCCAAGGCTTCCCCAAGCACCTGTTTTATCTAAAATCCTTGAAAACCCCAACTTTCTTCCTTGATACACAAGAACTAAGGATGGAAGCTCTTGTCACCCTAAATGTCACACCAATCGCTACTCCCCACAGGGATTTGGACTACCTTCCCTTGGCCAATAAAGATTTTCAAATTAAGGACCTTACTTTTGATGAAACCTCCTTGAAGCTACACTACAAGTATCAGGAGAATTATCTGAACAATGCTGATAAAATAGGTCTTTGGGAGTCAAAGCTACCTAAATATCAATTCCCCACTGTCCATATTTTCCCAGATATTTTCCACCAATGCCATGCAAACTATGACCCCAATATGAGAGCTGTAATGTCCCCTATGTTAGCTTCCTGTTGCAACAGGTTTTCATATTTCATGATTGACATTTTTACATGCCAAATATGTCATACTTTGCATGCTGCAATGCTCCATATTTCCTGAAAAGAGGCCAAAGAAGAGGCCATGAAAGTGTGCCAGTCTAAATGCCACTACTGTATCCCAATTTTGATGAGTTATCCATTTTTGAAGAAGTTTCTGTTAAGGGAAGTCCAAACAGCCTAATCTTGGTTTCCCTAGGTTTCAATTTCTTGTTTTAGAATATAGAGAATGAATATCTGACCAAACAGTTCAATCTTGGCAGATTTATAGATTGGTAGAGAAACAAAGGAGCCCAACTGCTTAGTCTAGGACCTTGGAAGAAATAAGTGTAGATTTAGATAGGAGGGCAGTCAAAAGAGAAAAGGATAATCTGGGTCTGCAAGTCCAAGTGCACCTATGCAAAAAGAAGAAAAAATGCTAGGTAAGTAGGCTGGGTAGGTAGTTTTGTGGTTGCAGAATCATGCTCTGTAATCCATTTCATGTTTTCAGGTGTTATATCTTCACAGATTACAGTTATGATGCAGTTTTCCATTCGGAGGAGCTCAAGTGAGGCATGTCTAACTCCCCCTTCTTCTCATTTCCCAAATCACTCACTAACTTCCCTGAAAGGGTCAAGATCTGCTTGATGCCCCTTAGTTTCATCATTTTCCATATCATTTGCCTCGGTAAAGATCTGCTTTGATCAAGGCATGTTCATACTTCCTCTATGAATCATTTTCCCCCCTATTAGCCTAAGATTCACATACTTAGCGCTCTCTTATCACTTATCATATTAACTACTAATTTTACTATGTAGCTCCCTATCTATCTCCCCTTCCCCTACTAAAACTATGTACATATTCCCATCCCTAGGCACTGTAGCCCTATTATATTAGTTTGGTAAATGTTAAGTCCATTTGGGGCTTAGCATTAGCCTTCCGTGTCCTAACCAGGAGTTAGTCTGACACCTGGTCACCCTAACAACCATTTCCCCCTAAGTCCCGACCCTACAATACCCATTCCTCGCCCTTATCCTAAGGTCACGCATATAAATATATTTACCCCGCTTGCAAATAATCCAAAACCCACATTTCTAATGTTTAAAACCCCCCCGCGCCATATAAAAACACACAATTAAATATGCGCGGGCCCCATCCCTAACCGTCCGCCGCCTTACTCGTGCCGTCGACTGTCAGATTTGGCGCGCCCAAGATCTACGGTGGGCAGGCCTTTTTGTACGCTGATGTGCCGAGGGTTAACGCCCGGGAGATGGGCGGTTTTCCCGTCGTACTCCCGCCACGCGTCACCCTCTCGGCTATGGCGGAGCCCCCTCCTCCAAAACCACCTGCGCACAAAAGCAGTGCACCCGAAACCGGATACCGCCTTCCCCCCTCCTGCGTCAGCGCCACGTCATGCTGACGTCACCATGCCGCATCGGCCTCCTGCCGCCGTGTCCTTGCCATATCACTGCCACGTCACCTCCTCCACCGTACTGCCACGTCACCTGCCGTACTGCTGACGTCACCCTGCCACGTCACCGTCGTACTGGGACCCACCGCTGACGTCATGCTGACGTCACCGTCAAAAAGCGCAAAAGGCGCAAATCACAGCCTAGGAAGCCTGGAATCAAAATCTGAGGCAGTTTTTCATGTGTGATTAGCGCCTAGCGCTAATCGCACATGGCTACGGGAAATAGGCCAAAATGGAAATCCCTTTCATAACTCGGCTTCAGCAGGCCTGAAAGGCGCAGAATGACATGAATTTCTTTGCGCAGCATTCAGAAAGGGGCAAACACAGTTTTAAAAACAAACAGAGGGCCGAACAGTAGCCATGAAAGGTTGATGCAACGGTTCAAAGAGTATCAGAAGTGAGAAAGGCGCACATTCAGTGCCAAAGCCTATCAAGGAAGTGGCAAAGAGTATCAGTCAAATTTTTTAAATGAAAACCTTTATTCCCAATGCAGGTGGACATTGAATAACCTCCAACAAAGTCAAAGAAAACAGTAAAGGCCAATCAAGGCTCTCCCATCACAGTTAATGCTCCTCAGAACCACTCAAGAGCATGGATCAAAACCCAAAGCACAGTTATGGCTAAGTGATCAGCACAGAGCCATAAAGACAACACATTAAACTCCTTTTGGTACAGCTGCCCCAGCGCAGCTCGAGGATATTTTCCCGCATTTATTTCAAACATGTATTAGGTTAAAGACACTTATTACAGCAGATCTGTCTGAGATCTGATCTTTATATATATTTTACTTATAAAAACCACCCTAATTCACTGTAAAAAGGGTTGGTTGGTTGTATAGCTCCAAGAGAGACTCGCTCTGTATACCTGAGGTTTTACTTAATCAAAGACTGCTGAAAAGCTTGGAGGAATGACTGTGTGCTGTGTATAATGTTTTGAAGAATTGAATGTGGAATTCTTGTGCTGCAACATGACTCAATAAGTGTTTCTTACCTTTGTTTTCCATTGATATACCATCCAAAATAGCAGAAAGAATGAATAGTTTAGAATTGGTTTAATTGCCCTCTATGCTCAATTTCTGCTATTTCTATATGTTTTCATCTGAATTAGAAATGAATATGAATTCCCTGTGGCTCATATTTCCCCTAATTCACTCATGTTTGACAGTTATCTAGGGATTCTTTACTGCTCCTAGATAGAGCTCATTCACCTTCCCTCTGCTAAACTGAACGAGAGATTCTTAACTGCCTCTCATTCCTAGCCTTCACTCCATCCTTTAGCTTGAATGATTGTTTCATGTGCAGCTAGCTTGCTCCACATTCCCTCTTGTGACCAAGAAACGCACCAGTAGTCCTACTCCTTGACTCCACGCCCAATGGTTCTAAAACTTTCATGCTATCCCTGCCTCTTTACTTGAAAGCACCATCCATCCCACCAAAACTAAAACAAAACCCCTTGTACCCAATAACTAGCCTAAAATCATCATCAATAAAGCTAAATCCTAAAGAGACAACCCTCTCTGACTGCTGGTGGGCTAGCACCTGCAGTCCAAAGATTGGTTTGTGGTTACCTCGGCCGTATCCCTCAAGGAGCTAAGGGACAACCTGAGTGATAACACCCTGACCAGGAAGTCCTTTTCACCATTACAGCTGAGTCTATAAATGAAATGTTGCAATTACAGCCTGGCCAAGACCTCACTCCCCTTTCTATTGCCAATTTACTTGAAAAATCTTCAAGGCTGTCTAGTTCTAAAATTAATCAAGTCAGTCAGACTTTCATTGAAGAAAAATACAGATCAAAAGACCCCCCTCCTTACATGTCATGTGCCTTTACTGGTCTTGGGAGGGATATTGTCACCACGTTTGCTTGCATTATGGGTTTTACCACTAGTGAGTATGTAGATGAAATGACCTTTGCCTACATGACTATTTTCACCCCTGGCCAACCTCCTGCTGCCAAATTTGACTATGCTACATTCATTGCTGATAAGATGCATGACCAATTCATGAGATTGGAGAACGAGAGAGTATTTAAATATTCTTCAGTCCTATATCACATTTTCCTCTATTACCAAACTGATAAATTCTCTTTCTTTGTACAAAAGCTTGACACCAGAGGGAACCCTAGGTGAGTCATCTTCTGGACTTCCATTTTTCACTATTCACATTCTTCTCCCCATCCTTATATAGATTTCATTGATCAATTTGTGCATCCAGTAACTACCATGTTGAGAAGAAGTCCCCCTCCCAGAATCAGTGATGATATTAAGAGAATTCTTCAGTTATCCAAGCAATACAAGGTTGGGGACTGGTACTTATACCAGAACCATATCGAGATTAGAATTTATGGGTGTGTGTTGCCTCCCTTTAAACTGCCCAAGTACCTCCCCATGAGATTATTTTCCCTGGAGTACTACAGGCAAATGATCAATTATGATGAAATCCACTTTATGAAGAGTAAGAAGAAAGCTTAGCTAAGGATAAAGGATCACCTAGGCACATTTGTTTGCAATAACAAAAAAGCAGGGAAAGAGGCAGAGGAAATCCTTGAGAGATTGAGATTGAAAAAGAGTTTCATCTGGCCTTATGATCCTCATAGCTTCATCTCTGACAGAGGTAAAAAGCATAAACTATCCCCCTACATCCATCATAGAATGCCAGAGATAGAATAGTATGCAAATCAAAATGAATGGGTGGAGGGAACACTTATAGAACAATATAGTACACAAGTTGAAGTAGAAAATGTTATGAAAGATTTGGAGAAAAGACTTGATCTGGATTCCTTTGTACATGTGTCTGGAGAATCTTCACAGAGACCAACACATGAGCATAGTGCACAGACATCAGGACAACCAGAGACTTCAGGACAGAGAAAAGATTCAGGGTCACAGAGCATTTCTGAGGAGTTGAACCAAACTAATAAAAACATGGGCAACCCTCCAGTATTGCAAACCCCTCTCAATGAGGAGCGAATTCAAAAAAGAATTAGGGATGAGACTAGCCCCTCTACAGTGCCATTGGACCAGGTATATGTAAAGAGACAAAGATTGAATCCTCTGTCTGAGCAGGAATATGAAGAGACAAGAAGTGACACAATGCAGACAACACTAGCAGGGGAGACACCATCTACCTCTCAAACACAGGCACTAAACAGGCAGCCAAGTGTAGAAGTGTCATCACTAAGGACAGTTTCAGAGCAAAGCCAGGATTTGAAAGAAAAGTACAAAGAGATTAAGGCTAGGAATGAGCAGCTCAAAGCTCAAACCTATGCCAAATATCTGAAAATGGCTCCTACAAATCAGACAAGGTTGATGTCAGCCTTTGACATCAAAGAGGGAAAGATGCAGATGAGCTTTTTGAAGCCAACAATACAACAACCAAAGTCCATGGTTGATTATTTAAAAACAAATTTTGAAGTTCTTGCCAGAGACATCCACCCAATTGATCAGATTGAGCTCCATAAGCAAACGGGTGAGATGGTCTATTCCACATTGACCAGTAAAGCCATCACTGCACATCAGTTGCAGAATTCTCTGAGTAATACTACAACACAGTTACAGTTGGAAAAAGCCTCTTCTCAGGCTAAGGACACCAGGATAAAATCATTGGAAGACCTGGTGATTGAGTTGGGACATGATCCCAAAGATGTTAAAGTAGCTGAAAGTTTGATAAAGAAAAAGAATGAGGACATTGCTGCACTCAAAAAACAACTTAAACTCCCTCCCCTCATATATCCACAAATTGCAGAAGTAATTGAGAAGCAAAATGAGGAAGAACTTATGGACTTGATTCTTAAGTTGAATGAACAGTTGAAAGAAACAGAGCAAGAACTAGAAAAAGCTTTATAGTCCAAACAGGGGGAGCCAACCACCGTGCCTCAGACTGTGATACCCATAATTTCTACAACAGTGCCATCTACTATTGCAGCATCTTTGGTACCCAACATTCCTCCAGTAATAGCTCTACCAGTAACAACAACAACAAGTACATCAGAAGCAGCAGTAATTTCAAAAAAGCAAATAGAGGACTTAATAAAGTCCATGGAGGAAATGAAAATCAAAGCAACTGAAATAAAGAAACTAAAAGAAATGGTTACCAGCTTGGAAAACAATTATGAGCTATCACAAATGAATTACACTGAAGAAGAGAGAAAAAATAGAAGGATGACTGAAAGAATCAAGACATTAGAGAAAGACTTAACATTGGAAAAGCCTTTGAGAGATATTAGAGAGATTTTATGAACCAATATCATTGATTCCATCAATGATATTTGGTCTTCTATCCAGATCATTTTTTAACAAACTGAGTTAGTTAAACTAGCTACAGAGGCTATACAAAAGACCATAGAAGAATTGGGAGAGAAACCTGAAGAGGCAACCCAATTGATCAACTTCTTGAATAGCAAAAGCAGGGACCAGCTAGAACAATAGGATATCGAGGATTGAACTGCTACTATCGTTGAAATTAAGAAAGTTCTTACTAAAAAGAACTTAATGTTGAACCTGGAAAAAAGATGTTAAAGTATTCAAGAGGACATAGATGATTTTATGTTAAAATATGACATTCTAAGAGATAAAGGACTTCGAAGACCACTGGTCATAAATGACAAACTAATGACTCATGATGACTACATTGATAAACCGCACAAACAAGCCAAAAGCCAAGTCAGCTCTTCCATAGTGAAAGCACAACCTACAAGAAAAGTGTTATATGATGGTTTGAAAAATCTTTTCTATATTGAGCATGAAGTTAAGCACCTGTTCACAGTCCAACCCAATTTTGAAAAATACACTGAAGCTGACAAAGTATACAGGAAATTGATCAGGATGAAGATAATAAATGAAGAATGGTGGACCAATATGACCGATATCCTATAATTTACTATGGTAACTCTGATGTAAATAGAAAATATTTACTGACGTAAAGTATGGTAAACAGGTAAAGAGTATCAGTAGGGAAAAGTAAGCAAAGATCCAACACACAATTACTAGAGCAAAAACAAGAGGCAAATTCAAGTTTCAACCTCCAGCTCTTCCATAAATAAAGGGACAACAACAATCAGTTTTACATCTGTCTCTATCTTTTTGTAAAAGATATTTTGTATTCCCTAGAATAAATCTCATGTATTTATGAGATATTTTTGATGTAATTTTTGTATAAATACTTCTCCATTCGAAGTATTGAGGGTGGCTTCTATAACATCTTTATAAATATATGCTGTCAAGCTGAGAAAGATTTTGTACTCAAATTTGGATTTTTGTTGGAAAAGGAATGAAATTTGAGGACATTTCATCAGATTCTCGTGCAGTATAATTACAAATAAGTATTCTATCCTTGTGATTTTATGTGTTTTCTATATCTTTCAATGTTTCATGCATCTTAAATCTGAATGGTAAAATAGTCAAAGTATATCAAAATTAGCTTTATTGCTCTCTGCTATCAATAGTCTACCATTTATATGTTTTCTTCTAAACTATCTCGATAAAGGAATTCTTAACTACTCCTCTATCCCTGTAGTTTTTCTCAAATAAGTCCCCGGTATAGGATTCTTAATTGCCCTCTGCTAGTTGACCTATATTCCTTTCCTCTTTCTAATCCTAACATGAGGATTCTTAATTGCCCTCTAGTTTTGAGCAAAATATCATCCATTCAAGCCCCAAAGTTTGTTTTTACTCTGTTATCCTGCCTGTTGAACTCATATCTCAACAATTTGACTTAATCCAGTGAATCTTCCCTGATTGACTCCATATCCCAATGGCCTAAAAGCTTAGTTTTCCCATTTGTTTCAGAACTCCACCACTCTCAAACAAAACGACCTCCTTGAACATTAATACTAGCCTAAAATCTTTTCAAACATAGCTAAATCATAAAGAGAGAGCCCTCTCTGGACTTAGGTGGGCTAGCACCCGAGTCTAAAAGTTGGTTTGTAGTTACCTTGGATCCTTTCCTTCTTTCAATAACTTCTAAGGAAAATCTGAGTGATAACATAGTGGCGACCATACTGGGGAAGAACTAATCCTCAGTTGAAACAAACCTTTAAGAAACCCAAAAAGCTTGATTTGAAATATCTTAAAGGAGTGATAGAAGTTATTTTGAAAAATCCATAAAAGAATAGCATTGAAAAACTTGAAATCTGGCTTCAGGAAGAACTCATTACACCAGGGCTAACCCTGATCCAAATCCTCCCCCTGTGTTTGAAAATCCTAACCTGATTCCAAGAATCATTAGAAGGTAAGAAAGTTCATTAAGTCCTAGACCTTTGTTCAGATCACAATCATGTCATGTTGAGTGGCTTTTCCTAGAAGATCTTCCTTTTGACAAACACTTTTAACTCTTTCTGTTTAGAACCACATATGACAGTGAATTATTGGACCTAGTCCAAGATCCGGAATTCCTCGCAGAACTTGAAACCCAACAAGCCAATTTGTCAATTGATCGATATTTACAGAATTCCACTCAGTCATCCCTTACCACCGATAGAACACCCGAACTTTCTGAAACTAATTCTCTTTTTGCTAGTTCATCATTATTCCCTCACTCTTTTGAAATCCATTCCACCCCTCCCTTCATCCCTTCACTTCCTCCCCAGCCAATCATCACACAACATCCCACAACCACCTCCAGTTCTTCCTCCACAACCCAAACACCTCCTGTTACCCCAACTCCGGTTCATACTACTACCCAACCAAGAATCATGGCCAATAGATATGCTCCCCTTGTAATGCCTGCTCCCCTAGGTGCCATGCCTCATGACTATCAGAGTAAAATTACTACTTTTGATGGCACTGGAACTTACATAGCCCAGCAGAACACTGAGAAAAACACTGACTATTTTGAGATATATGAAATTGACACAGTTGACATTCAAATG
Source organism: Pinus tabuliformis (assembly GCA_031772625.1). Taxonomy (NCBI): domain Eukaryota; kingdom Viridiplantae; phylum Streptophyta; class Pinopsida; order Pinales; family Pinaceae; genus Pinus; species Pinus tabuliformis. The sequence goes on along the minus strand of CM062819.1, from coordinate 1,978,454,035 downwards.
GGAGTTTTTGTTCAAAGTCTGACTGGGGAAGTTAGAACTTGGTTTAGATCTTTAGCCCCCCAAAGTATAGATAGCTTAAGAATTCTCTACCAACAATTCTTAAATAGGTGGGAGAAAAGGAAGGACCCCCTGCAGATTTTATCTGAATATGAGAACCTTAAAAGGGGACCTCATGAAACCATTCAAGACTATTGCACTAGGTTCAATAGTGTTTATAGTGCCATTCCACTCGACCTTAGACCCCCACCTGGTTTAGCCCTGATCAAATTTCCTGATGGATTTGATTCAGATATGGCTTTCCAGTTAAGAGAAAGGAACCCCCCCACTCTGGAAGAAATGCAGAGTGTAGCAGTAAGTGTTGAGGCTAACCTACTTTCCAAAAGAGCCAAAGCTAGGAACGAGAGGAGAATACCTACAAAAGAAGAAAATGCACCCTTTAAAAAAAATATGGATGCTATAGTTAAAGGAATGGATATATTGTTGGACAGAGTTGAAATTATTGAAAGAAAATCTCCTTGGGATGGCCAACAGGCTAATTCAGGGAGAAATCCTAACTTTAGAAAAAATCAGAACCAAAATGCTGGAAAGAATATTCCTGACCAGAACATTAGACCACCTTTCCAAGAAAACTATGCAGAGGCCTCCCACTCAGAAGACCATGAACAAGACACTTAGATAAATTTAATGGATCTAGATGATGAGGAAGATGTCTTCCTAACTCAGGACGACCAAGAGTCCCATATATTGCAACAATTCCAAACCCAAACAGGAGAGTCATTTGATTTCAGACAGGGATATGACTCTACTATTTTTGAGGTACATAAGCAGTATAATTTAAGAAGCAGAAAAAGTACTGATACCCCAGAACCAAACCAGAAAACAGGTCCTAATCAACCTAAAAAGGGTAAAACAGTTCCAGTGACAAAAACACTTCAGATCCTTTCAAGAACAACTCAAAATCCTCCCAGCCCCACCATAGAAGATGTGTCTGATAATCAGCCCAAAAATGAACAACATTCCACTCTCTTCCCTCCAAAGAAATGGTGGAAGAGTCTCCAAAGATCGGATTAGAAAAATCAGCAAAGAATATCCCAAATTCTGAAAGAGAAGAAAACATAGAAAACACTGCTGCTAGAAACCCAAAAGTTCAAATAGACAAAGTAATCCTGCCCTTTAATTTTGGAGCAGAGGTAGTCAAGCTTAAAATTTCAGTTCCTTTGACAGAACTGGTAAAACATGATGTTTACAGGTCTCAGATAAGCAAATCATTAAATGTCATTGAAAATGAACATTCCGTAAATCTCTTTGATGACCAACCCAAGTTGATTTTTGGCCCTGAAGTAAATGGGAAACCAATGGAAGGAGGGATACCACCCTTCTATGTTAGTCTCAATATCCATGATAAGATTTTGCATAATGCCATGTTTGACTCTGGTGCTTCCCACAACCTCATGCCCAAATCTGTTATGGAGAAACTTAACTTAGACATCACTAGACACTACAGGGATTTATTTTCCTTTGATTCTAGTCAAGTGAGGTGTTTAGGGGTTATAAAGGATTTATGTGTTTCTTTGGTTCAATACCCTGCCAAAACTATACTCATGGAAATAGTGGTGGTAGATATCCCACCCAAGTATGGCATGCTGTTGTCCAGATCTTAGGGTGCTAAACTTCAGGGGTCTCTACAATTAGACATGTCATATGCTACCATATCTGTTTTTGGACAACCAAAGAAGCTATATAGAGAAAATTTAATGAAATATGCAGTGAGTAGTCAGGAGAAGCCTCAAAACTTTCCCATTTACTCAATGAATTCTGATATGGATTCCTTTATTCTCTATAATGCAGAAACTAATCCAGAAGAATCTCCAAATGATATAGTAGCAAAACCAAAAGATATTGTAAAAGAAAGGTCAACTATCCAAATTCAAGAGATATAAGATGAAAAAGAAAATCCAGATACCTTGGTTAAGAAATATTCCACTACTTCGGATACAAATTATGAACATGAAATTTTATGGCATTTAGAGTTTGATGGTTCAGTAAACAAACTAGGTGCAGGGCAGGGTTATGGATCTATAACTTAGAGAATGATCATGCAGAAGGACATACCTATAGGTTAAATTTCAAATGTACAAACAATATGGCATAATATGAATCACTCCTGCTAGGCCTCAGGCTAGTCAAAGGATTAGGAGCTATAAGGGTATCAATCATGGGAGATTCTGAATTGATAGTTAAACAGATTAATGGAGTTTACATAACCAGAGACCCTAGATTAGGAATTTACAGAGGTACAGTTGTAGAAATCCTTAACACTTTTTTAGAAACCAAGCTTGCAACCATTCCTAGAAAACATAACATGCAAGCTCATAACCTGGCTATGTTTGCCAGCACTTGAAAATTGTCTTTTCAGCCCAATCACCAATATACTGCTGAGGTTAGGCACAGGCCAGCTATACCTGATAATCTTAAGAACTGGCAAGTTTTTGAAAACGATAAGCAGATTAATCACTTTCTGACATTAGATGAAGAATTTGCTAGCATTAATATAGATGTAGACATAGTTTCAGATTTTGATCACACTAATGAGTTAGACATTAACAAATTGGAATAAAACTCAATAAACATGCTTCATACTACTAAATTCATAAAAACAGGTATTCAGGACTTAAAGCAAATGGATATTGATGAAATAATTGATTATGAAACTAAAGTCATAAATCTCAAAGATAACCAATTACCCAAGGGATTAACTCCTTTGGAGGACTTATTTGACTCCAATGATATTCCTAAAAAACCTAAGATGGAGCCTTTGAAAGCAGACATTGAAGAATGCAACATAGGAACTCAAGAGAATCCTAAGCTGATAAAATTGTCCAAATCATTACCCCCTCAGGAAAAGCTGAAATATGTTGAACTTATGAAAGAATTCCAGGATGTTTTTGCCTGGAGTTACGAAGACTTAAAATCCTATGATACCAGTATTATACAACACACTATCCCTTTGAAAGAAGATTAGAAACCTTTTAGGCAAAAGTTAAGAAGAATCAATCCTTGTATGAAGCAGGAATCATTGCCCCCATTAGGTTTTCAGATTGGGTATCTAATCTTGTCCCTACAAGAAAGAAAACAGGAGAAATCAGACTATGTGTTGACCTTAGAAATTTGAAAAAAGTCTCACTCAAAGACAACTATCCCTTACCTAAAATGGATCACATACTGCAAATAGTAGTAGGTTCTACAAGGATTTCACTTTTAGATGGATTCTCGGGTTACAACCAAATTTTAGTCCATCCTGATGACCAAGCAAAAACTGCATTCACAACACCATGGGGCACCTTCATGTATGTCAAAATGCCCTTTGGATTGAAAAATGTAGGAGCCACCTTTCAAAGGGCAATGGATATTGCCTTTGCAAAGGAAATCCATGATTTGCTCGTTATATACCTTGATGATATAATAGTTTTTTCTAAGTCAAATCAACAACACCTGGGTCATCTCAAGCAAGTTTTTCTTAAATCCAGAAAATATGGCATTTCTCTGAACCCAAAGAAGTCTTTATTTGGTTTGGAAGAAGGAAAACTGTTAGGCCACATTATCTCTAAAGATGGAATCTGGATTGACCCAACTAGGATTGAAGCTATCTTGCAAATACCTCACCCAAGAAACATTAAAGAACTTCAGGCATTTTTAGGGAAAATATTTTTTTTAAGAAGATTCATCTCTAATCTAGCTGAACTAATTAGATTATTGAATAACATGTTGAAAAAAGATTCGGCTATTAAGTGGACAGTAGAGGCTAAACAATCATTCGAAGAAATAAAATTAGCCTTAACTCGAACACCAGTCCTTACAAGCCCAAAATTTGACAGAGACTTCATTATCTTTTCCTTTGCATCAAAACACACCATAGCTATAGTCTCACTACAAAAGGATGATCAAGGATGTGAAAAACCAATAACCTTTTTTAGTAAAGCTCTTAGAGATGCCTCATTAAAGTATAAAATAATGGAGAAACAAGCTTTTGCTTTGGTAAAAACTATTAAGGATTTCATAGTGTATATTTTGTATTCTCATGTAATAGCTTATGTTCCCAATGTTGTAGTCAAAGACATCTTGACATAGGATGGAGTTGATGGCAAGAGGTGGAAATGGATAGCTACTATTTGAGAATATGATATAGAGATAAAACCTACCAAGGTAATTAAAGGTCAGGGGTTGGCCAAACTTATGGCAGAAAAAAATTGCCAAGCCCTAAACATAAATCTTATTGCAGAACTGGATAACGAACAGGAGATGGCGACTCCACAGATCAGCGAACCTTTTCTAGATTCCCCCTGGTATGCTAATATTATATATGTTCTATAAAACGTGCAGGATCCTCCAAGGTTATCCAGAACTAAGAGTAGGTTTTTGAAAATGAAAGCTTCGAAATTTTGCATCATAGATAATACTTTGTTTTGGAAAAATCATGAAGGTATTTTGTTGAACTGTTTGTTAAAAGAAGAATCTGACAAAGTACTCCAAGAATTTCACGCAGGGGATTGTGGTGGACATCTCTACTGGAAGTCAATTGCTAACAAAATTCTAAGAGCTGGATTTTACAGGTCAATCTTGTTTTTAGATGTTAAAAAAATTTGTAACTTCCTGCCAAAAATGCCAGATCTTCGAAGGCAAAAGAAAACTTTTACCCTTTCCTTTGAAACCTATTTCCACAGAAAAAACTTTTCAACAATGGGGTCTTGACTTCATTGGAGAAATCCATCCACCCTCTCCTACTCAGCATAAATGGATACTCACTGCAACTGTTTAATTTACCAAGTGGATAGAAGCTATTCCCTCCAGACAGGCCACTGATATTGTAATAATAGGTTTTCTAGAGGCTAATATTCTGTCTAGGTTTGGTTGTCCTGACAAAATCATCACAGATAATGCTGCAGCCTTCAAGTCAAAGAAAATGATTGATTTCTGTCACAAGTATCATATAACACTTGGTCATTCCACAACTTACTATCCTCAAGGGAATGGACTTGCAGAATCCTCCAATAAAAGTCTAATGAATATTATCAAAAAACTATTGGAAGACAATAAGAAAACTTGGAACAAAAAATTAACCAATGCTTTGTGGGCAGATAGGCTTACAACCAAGAAATCCATTGGAACCAGTCCCTATGAGCTAGTGTATGGAATGGAGGCATCTTCCCCTCATCTTTAGGAGTTCCAGTCATGAAATTACTTCAGGAAGCCCAAGTGGAACCAAATTATATACATAGGAGAATTAACCAGACTATCCATTTACAGCAAACTAGGGAGGAAGCATATAACAAAGCCCAAGTACTGCAAGAAAAGCTTAAGAAGATTTTTGACAAAAGGACCAAAGCAGAAGACTTCTATTTGGGAGACAAAGTTTTGAAGTGGGATTCCAGAAGAGAGGACAAAGGGAAACATGGGAAGTTTGACTTCCTGTGGAAAGGACCATACATAATATATGCCTTCAGAGGAAATAATGCATATTTTCTTAAAGAATTGGATGGTGCAGAGATCGAAGGAGGACCAGTCAATGGTCGAATGTTAAAACACTACATTGATCCTAGTTTCTAATCTTACCAGGTTTTTAAACTGTATATATTATATCCTTTTACAGTTCAGTGTTGATTGGATGGTAAAAATTTTGAAGTTGAAGCCCAAAGAGAAGGCCCTAAGCTTCAGAAGTATTACTGTTATACATACAAATAAAGCAGCAGGAAAAAGGAGATTTGCATAGCACAATCAAAGTCTTTCAAAGGCCATTGATCTACATTTCTTTACTTTCCACTAGGAAAAGCCATCCCAAAGTGGAGCCACTGTTATGTTCCTATAACAATAGGTGTCATATATCATGATTGACTTGGTTTAGCTTTAAATAGGTACATACCTTTGCTTGTTGCAAATGTTTTCCATATTCAAAATCAAAAAATTAAAAAATGTAAAGAGGGTATGTCCTAGAAAAAGAATAAAAGGACAAAATAATGAAAAGGTCAGAAAAAATAAAAAATGAACCCCAAGAAAATAAAAAGACCATGAAAGTGTGCAAGCCCAAATGCCACTACCACTTACTTTGATGCAACATAAAAGATTGTGTGCAGCTTGTTACTTATGCCACAATCCATGGTAACCAAACAGTTTAAACTTGGTTATTCCATGATTTGAATTTCATACTTAGAGATAGAGAATAAAACCTGACCAAACTGTTTAATCTTGGCAGATAAGTAGATAGGTAGAGTGAATAAAAGGAAGCTCAACAGTTTAATTTGAGCCCTTGGATGTAATAAGGTTAGACTTAGTTAGAATACCATTGTAAAAGAAAAGAAAAGGTTTTGATAAGGGTTTGCCAGTTTAAGTGCACCCTAATAAAAGAAGAAAAAATGGTAGGATAAAGTAGGTAGGGTAAGTAGATGAATGGTTGCAGAATTATGTATGATGAATGACTAGCCAGATATCAAGTCATATACTTTCATCATCAAAAGCACTTAAAGATATGGATGACAATGAAGACATTTACATCATAGACAAAAGTGAAACTAATTAACCTCCTCACTCATTTTTTCCCTAAATTTTACTAATTTCCCATAAGTACTAAAGGCACCAACAACCTGAAAGTTAAAGGGGCTCAAAGAATTTCTCTAACTTCTGGAGGGACCAGACCCTCAGCCCAATAACTTGTAAGGCCTAAGTGCTAAAACCCCTTCATCAAAATTCACCCCCTTCATAATTCATTCATTTCCTTCAAATCCTTTGGATGATGAATGTATTTTCAGAAACATTTACTTAGCGCATTTTCTTTTCCATGGTCATATTAACTCTTAACTCTTATTATTTATTTAACTCCCGAAACAAATTACCCTCTCCCGTATTATTAATAAAAATCCCATAATAAATAAATATCCCTTCCCGATGGATTGTAAAATAAACCATAAATAAAGTCAATTTAGTTGGATTAATTAACCGAACCATGATTAATTAAGAGCCAAAACCCTCCTATGTGTTAAAAAGGAATTAGTTAATCACCTGGATTAATTAATAGCCTCTCTGCCAATACCATCACTCCCGATATCATTAAAATTATTAATCCTTCATTCATCCAATCATATCATCCATGATATAATTAAAGTAAATTTAATTATGTTAATTATGCCATCGAGCCCCCTCCATTAACTTCCTAACACTTTTTGCTGCCGACTACTGCACAATCCGCCTTCCCTCATCCGACGACTCTCGTTTATATTGCACGGGCCTTTCGGTCGAACATTAACCAAGCGATACAAGCTGTTTTGACTTTTCGCCAATGCTACGTGTCATCCAATTTGTGGCATCGTGCGAACCTCTACCAAAACCACCAACCTCCCAAAAGTTGTGCGATGAAAACCATTACCGCTCCCGCTTACCGCCTCCACCAAGCGACAAAGTGTCCCATTGGTGAGTTGACGCCAACTGTCATTTTCCCATTCACCCACCAAGAGTCATTGACTTTGTGCATAAAAACAAAAATATTCATTGTTTTCCCGTTTTACCGAGAAAAGAAAATTCTGACTTCCATGCACGCATAGAGTACGTCTAGACCAGCAAATTACTCCCAATCATCAACCACCATCAGTTGCTGATCTCCAGGCCACTACAGACTATTGTGTGCACCTAGCAAAGCATTCACCACAACCATTTGTCCCTTCAGTCAACCATAAACAGGTATTTACCACATTTCCTTCTCAGAAACCCTGTTTTTGTACTGAACCTCACCCAAATTGCTCTAAACTTATGTAATTCAATACAATTATGTTGTTTCTTGGCCCCAAGGCTTCCCCACAGGGATTTGGACTACCTTCCCTTGGCCGATAAAGATTTTCAAATTAAGGACCTTACTTTTGATGAAACCCCCTTGAAGCTACACTGCAAGTATTAGGACAATTATCTGAACAATGCTGATAAAATAGGTCTTTGGGAGTCAAACCTACCTAAATATCAATTCCCCAGTGTCCATATTTTCCTAGATATTGTCCACCAATGCCATGCAAACTATGACCCCAATATGAGAGCTGTAATCTCCCCTGACCAGGAAGTCCTTTTCACCATTACAGCTGAGTCTATAAATGAAATGTTGCAATTACAGTCTAGCCAGGACCTCACTCCCATTTCTATTGCCGATTTATTTGAAAAATGTTCAAGGTTGTCCAGTTCTAAAATTAGCCAAGTCAATCAAACTTTCATTGAAGAAATATACAGATCAAAAGACCCCCCTCCTTACATGTCATGTGCCTTTACTGGCCTAGGCAGGGATATTGTCTCCGTGTTTGCTTGCATTATGGGTTTTACCACTAGTGAGTATGTAGATGAAATGACCTTTGACTACATGACTATTTTCACCCCTGGCCAACCTCCTGCTGCCAAATTTGACTATGCTACATTCATTGCTGATAAGATGCATGACCAATTCATGAGATTAGAGAATGAGAGAGTATTTAAATATTCTTCAGTCCTATATCACCTTTTCCTCTATTACCAAACTGATAAATTCCCTTTCTCTGTACAAAAGCTTGACACCAGAGGGAACCCTAGGCCAGTCATCTTCTGGACTTCCATTTTTCACTATTCACATTCTTCTCCCCATCCTTATACAGATTTCATTGATCAATTTGTGCATCCAATAACTACCATGTTGAGAGGAAGTCCCCCTCCCAGAATCAGTGATGATATTAAGAGAATTCTTCAGTGATCCAAGCAATACAAGGTTGGGGACTAGTACTTATACCAGAACCATACCGAGATCAAAATTTATGGGCGTGAGTTGCCTCCCTTTAAATTGCCCAAATACCTCCCCATGAGATTATTTTCCCTGGAGTACTACAGGAAAATGATCAATTATGATGAAATCCACTTTATGAACAGTAAGAAGAAAGCTCAATTAGGGATAAAGGATCACCTAGGCCCATTTGTTTGCAATAATAGAAAAGCAGGGAAAGAGGCAGAGGAAATCCTTGAGAGATTGAGATAGAAAAAGAGTTTCATCTGGCATTATGATCCTCATAGCTTCATTTGTGACAGAAGGCAAAAGCATAAACTATCCCCCTACATCCATCATAGAATTCCAGAGATAGAACAATATGCAAATCAAAATGAATGGGTGGAGGGAACACTTATAGAACAAGATAGTACACAAGTTGAAGCAGAAAATGTTATGAAAGATTTGGAGAAAAGACTTGATCTGGATTCCTTTGTACAGGTGCTTGGAGAATCTTCACAGAGACCAACACAGGAGCATAGTGCACATACATCAAGACAACCAGAGACTTTAGGACAGAGAAAATATTTAGGGTCACAGAGCATTTACGAGGAGTTGACCCAAACTGATACAAACATGGGCAACCCTCCAGTATTGCAAACCCCTCTCAATGAGGAGCGAATTCAAAAAAGAATTAGGGATGAGACTAGCCCCTCTACAGTGCCATTGGACCAGGTATATGTAAAGAGACAAAGATTGAATCCTCTGTCTGAGCAGGAATATGAAGAGACAAGAAGTGATACAATGCAGACAACACTAGCAGGGGAGACACCATCTACCTCTCAAACACAGGCACTAAACAGGCAGCCAAGTGTAGAAGTGTCATCACTAAGGACAGTTTCAGAGCAAAGCCAGCATTTGAAATAAAAGTACAAAGAGATTAAGGTTAGGAATGAGCAGCTCAAAGCTCAAACCTATGCCAAATATCTGAAAATGGCTCCTACAAATCAGACAAGGTTGATGTCAGCCTTTGACATCAAAGAGGGAAAGATGCAGATGAGCTTTTTGAAGCCAACAATACAACAACCAAAGTCCATGGTTGATTATTTAAAAACAAATTTTGAAGTTCTTGCCAGAGACATCCACCCAATTGATCAGATTGAGCTCCATAAGCAAACGGGTGAGATGGTCTATTCCACATTGACCAGTAAAGCCATCACTGCACATCAGTTGCAGAATTCTCTGAGTAATACTACAACACAGTTACAGTTGGAAAAAGCCTCTTCTCAGGCTAAGGACACCAGGATAAAATCATTGGAAGACCTGGTGATTGAGTTGGGACATGATCCCAAAGATGTTAAAGTAGCTGAAAGTTTGATAAATAAAAAGAATGAGGACATTGCTGGACTCAAAAAACAAATTAAACTCCCTCCCCTCATATATCCACAAACTGCAGAAGTAATTGAGAAGCAAAATTAGGAAGAAATTATGGACTTGATTCTTAAGTTGAATGAACAGTTGAAAGAAACAGAGCAAGAACTAGAAAAAGCTTTATAGTCCAAACAGGGGGAGCCAACCACCGTGCCTCAGACTGTGATACCCATAATTTCTACAACAGTGGCATCTACTATTGCAGCATCTTTGGTACCCAACATTCCTCCAGTAATAGCTCTACCAGTAACAACAACAACAAGTACATCAGAAGCAGCAGTAATTTCAAAAAAGTAAATAGAGGACTTAATAAAGTCCATGGAGGAAATGAAAATCAAAGCAACTGAAATAAAGAAACTAAAAGAAATGGTTACCAGCTTGGAAAACAATTATGAGCTATCACAAATGAATTACACTGAAGAAGAGAGAAAAAATAGAAGGATGACTGAAAGAATCAAGACATTAGAGAAAGACTTAACATTGGAAAAGCCTTTGAGAGATATTAGAGAGATTTTATGAACCAATATCATTGATTCCATCAATGATATTTGGTCTTCTATCCAGATCATTTTTTAACAAACTGAGTTAGTTAAACTAGCTACAGAGGCTATACAAAAGACCATAGAAGAATTGGGAGAGAAACCTGAAGATGCAACCCAATTGATCAACTTCTTGAATAGCAAAAGCAGGGACCAGCTGGAACAATGGGATATCGAGTATCAAACTACTACTATCCTTGAAATTAAGAATGTTCTTACTAAAAATAACTTAATGCTGAACCTAGAAAAAAGATGTCAAATTATTCAAGAGGACATAGATGCTTTAATGTTAAAATATGACATTCTAAGAGATAAAGGACTTCCAAGCCCACTGGTCATAAATGACAAACTGATGACTCATGATGACTACATTGATAAACTGCACAAACAAGCCAAAAGCCAAGTAAGCTCTTCCACAGTGAAAGCACTACCTACAGGGAAATTGTTGTATGATGGTTTGGAAAATCTTTTCTATATTGAGCATGAAGTTAAGCACATGTTCACAGTCCAACCCAATTTTGAAAAATACACTGAAGCTGACGAAGTATACAGGAAATTGATCAGGATGAAGATACCAAATGAAGAATGGTGGACCAATATGATTGATATCCTATAATTTACTATGGTAACTCTGAGGTAAATAGAAAATATTTACTGAGGTAAAGTCTAGTAAACAGGTAAAGAGTATCAGGAACAAGTAAAGAGTATCAGTAGGGAAAAGTAAGCAAAGATCCAGCACACAATTACTAGAGCAACAATAAGAGGCAAATTCGAGTTTCAACCTCCAGCTCTTCCATAAATAAAGGGACAACAACAATCAGTTTTACATCTGTCTCTATGTTTTTGTAAAAGATATTTTGTATTCCCTAGAATAAATCTCATGTAGTTATGAGATATTTTTGATGTAATTTTTGTATAAATACTTCGCCATTTGAAGTATTGAGGGTGGATTCTATAACATCTCTATAAATCTATGCTATCAAGCTGAGAAAGATTTTCTACTCAAATTTGGATTTTTGCTGGAAAAGGAACGAAAGTTGAGGACATTTCATCAGATTCTCGTGCAGTATAATTACAAATAAGTATTCTATCCTTGTGATTTTATGTGTTTTCTATATTTTTCAATGTTTCATGCATCTTAAATCTGAATGGTAAAATAGTCAAAGTATATCTGAATTAGCTTTATTGCTCTCTGCTATCAACAGTCTACCATTTATTTGTTTTCTTCTAAACTATCTCGATAAAGGAATTCTTAACTTCTCCTCTATCCCTGTATTTTTTCTCTAATAAGTCCCTGGTATAGGATTCTTAATTGCCCTTTGCTAGTTGACCTATCTTCCTTTCCTCTTTCTAATCCTAACTTGAGGATTCTTAATTGCCCTCTAGTTTTGAGCAAAAATATCATCCATTCAAGCCCCAAAGTTTGTTTTTACTCTGTTATCCTGCCTGTTGAACTCATACCTCAGCAATTTGACTTAATCTAGTGAATCTTTCCTGATTGACTCCATAGCCCAATGGCCTAAAAGCCTAGTTTGCCCATTTGTTTCAGAGCTCCACCACTCTCAAATAAAACAACCTCCTTGAACATTAATACTAGCCTAAAATCTTTTCAAACATAGCTAAATCATAAAGAGAGAGCCCTCTCTGGACTTAGGTGGGCTAGCACCCAAGCTAAAAGATGGTTTGTAGTTACCTTGGATCCTTTCCTTCTTTCAATAACTTTTAAGGAAAGTATGAGTGATAACAGATTACATTGATGCCAAGTGTTTGATAGAATGTCAATCCCGGTTAGTGATGGTTAGGCCTAGTCCTAGAGTTATTTTTTGGTTTATTAGTTTTTTCATCATGTGTTTAATGGATTTTGGAAGTTACAACAAGTTCTGGGTAGTGGCCGAAATTCTAGGCTTGAAAAGTGCCTTAAATTCCCTAGACTCTAGCACAAGTCTGTTGGAAATAGTCCCTAGATGCATGCATGCAAGCTTGTGGGAGCATCTAGAGATTCCTCGATGCTAACATTCCCATAGCATGAGAGCGTCCAGATGTTATGCAACCAACTCACAAAATAGAAGAAGAAATAGATCAATGACTTCAAAAGTTGCCTCTTCGAGGGGGCAACCTCATTTACATTACACAAACGAACAATTCTTAGATGATACAAATGACAAGACCTCCTTTAAATATATAGGAGTCTAAAGGGTCACAATATAATTAGAACCTACATAACAATAATATTGTAAGGGCATAACAATAACAATAGTGGGCTTCTATGGGGCACAATAATAACAATAAGGGGACTACATGGGCACAACAATACAATAAGGGGGTTGCACTAATAACAATAAGGGGATACACTAGTAGTGTAGGGACCTAACATGCCCCTCTCCTTCAAAAAAGTGTTGTCCTCAATGCTTGAGTAGTTCTGGATGCTTCCGTATAAAATTATCATCCTCCCATGCAGAATCTTCAACGGTTAAGTTCTTCCACTTGATGAGATACTTTGAAACTGATTGATTTCGTAGCTGTCGGGTTCTTATTTCCATGACTACTTCAGGTTCCAATATGATTTTTCCTTCCTCATCCAATTCCAACAATATTGTTTGAACTAGGAGCTTGTCACCTATAACCTTATTTAAGCATGAAACATGGAAAATTGGGTGCACTCAGGAAGATGCAGGAAGCTCCAATTTGTATGCCATAGTACCAATATTTTGCAACACCTTGTAAGGACCATAGTACTTTGGTGATAATTTATTATCCTTCTTAGCTTGCTTGAGGGACATTTTTTTTGTATGGTTGTAGTCGTAAAAACACCCTGTTGCGTACATCAAAACTCCTTTCGTTGCGATGTTGATCTTCCTGTTGTTTCAATCGATTTTGAGCCAAAGTGAGGTTATCCTTTAAGAGTTGGAGAAATTGTTGTTGATGCTTGATGTGATCTTCCACTAATTGAACCTTAGAATTTTCTCTTAAGGATGATGTGGTGGATCGTGGATGATATCCATAAAGTGCCATAAATGAGGTCATTTTTACTGAAGCATTATACCACCATTCAACTGGAGGTAACCACTTGACCCATTGTGTTTGTTTATCAGATACAAAGCAATGAAGATATCCTTTCAAATATTTTTTCACTATCTCTGTTTGTCCATCTATCTTGAGAGTTTGAGGAGTGGTAATTCCTGCCAGTGCATTAAAAGATATGGTCGAATTCATTTCTTCTTCCTCTAGGGTTGGTTCCTAGTGTATATCCTCTTCTTTTGATGTTTCTTGATCCTTTTATTCCTCCTCTTTACAATCTATGTAAAATAATTTCTTCTCAGCACACTTATGACCTTTAGTGTATTTTCTATCACAACTGTAAAAAAGCCCTTTTGCTCTTTTTTCTTCCAATTGTTGTGGTGTTAACCTTGTAGCTTATAGAAGGCTAGAAGAAACAACACTTCCATCTTTATAGCTGTGAGTGGTAGGATTCCTTGTTTCCATAATTTTTCTTTCAATTTTTCTTGCCAACCTGAATGCCTTCTCCAATGAATCAGGTTCCCAAAGATGAACCTCATGTTGGATGTCATCCTTTAAAGTCCCTATGAAGACATCAATCCTATGCTCCTCTGGAATATCATTTACCCTTATATTCAATTTTTGGAAGTCCTCAATGTGCTCTGCCATTGAACCCTTTTGTTTGAGATTTATCAATTGACTAAAGAAGGTGTTGCTCTTTGTATCCTCATAATGTGCTATAATTTCCTCCATGAAAATTGACCAGGTGACAAGTGGTTTACGAGAACAAATCCCTCTATACCATACAAATTTATTCGGTTCTAAATATAAATATGAAATACATACCTTTTGTGACGATTGCACATCATGTAGATCAAACTATTACTCCATCTATAGTATCCAAGTTTCCAGATCCTTGCAATAAAAATTCCTCATATCTATCTTTGGAATATGGTGGGTCTTCAATCCAACGTTAGATTCTATGAAATCATGATTAACATTTCTTTTGTTCTCATCATGAGTTTCCTCTACTACCTTTTCGTCATTAGGAAGCCTTTCTTGTAGCAACTTTGTCCAACCTTCCTTCAAACCTTCCATGTCTTTATTCAAATACTCCATGTTTCCTTTCAATTTTTCTCATATACCATTGATCTTAGCTTCCATTCCATAGATAAAACCATTGATCTTAGCTTTGATAGCTTCTATTACTTTTTGTGAGAGCGAAATTTGTTGCACTTGGTCCCGTAATTTTGATATATCATGTTATATTTCTTCCTCTGCTTCATGTGTCATGGTAGAGCTTTCAGGTTTCTTACTAGGTATTTCTATTTTCTTGATTTGAGTCATTTTGATATCAAACAATGATATCTATGTTTCACTATTCCCTTTGAATCACTTCAAACTGATTTTTCAAACAAAAGTTATGCAAATTTTAAAAAAGTACACACTTTTTTTTCTCTTTGTAGGACCTTGATATTGAATCTATTGTATCTCTGCAATTTCGGATCTCCAAGGTTTGAAATTGTGTCTTGTAGTATCCCTATGAGTCTTCTTTACAACCCCACAAGTCTGATCGAGATTGGTTTTTTTAAGAAATAGTTATGCCCAATCTCCCACGATGACCTGATTATAGACTAGTTCAGTAGAGTGAACTTTTACGTAGTGCCAGGTGTCACTGTTTCAAACTTCAGCCTTGAAAACAATACCCAAGAAACTACATTATGTCCTATTTCTGTCACTTTTTACAACATTTAAATCTGATTCTCAGAGAGAAATTTATGACGATTTTCCCTAGGTCACCTGTTTGAGATGGAATTCCAGAGCCTGCAAAACCCTCACTTACTCATACCATAACTCTGAAAATATAGTGAGACAAGATCTGAAATTCATACATGAGGTTCATCAAGCTTTTGGATCAACTGGGTTTTAATTTCAGCTTCTGAAGCTTCGTAGAAAATAAAGTTATAGAAAAAATTCCATGATAACCTATTTGAAGCAGCGAAACCCTGGAATCCAAAGCTCTGATACCAAATGTTATGCAACCAGCTCACAAAATAGAAGAAGAAATAGATCAATGACTTCAAAATTAGCCTCTTTGAGGGGGAAACCTCCTTTACATTACACAAATGAACAATTCTTGTGATATAAATATGAGAGAGTGTGATTAAACACACAACAAATCACACATTATTTATTGATCATACAAATTAGTTACATATATAAGAATTGGATCGCTGACTTCTAGATGATAAGATCTGAAGAAGGTGGATCTATGACTCATAGATAACTCACACACATAGGAAATAACTACTTCTAGAATAACACCTAGGGAGTCACGATGATAACTCACAACACATGGAAGCATTACTTCTAATACCCTCCCTTAATGCTTACATGGAAAACATAGAAAAACACACATTACAACAATAAATGAATCTTTGTTTGAATGGTCTTCATCAAAACTCGCATCCACTATGGAATCTCGCAAACATCTCTCTTTCTTCACCACCACATCTTTGAGTTGTCACTTGACCTCCATTTAAAACATAAACACCTCTGACCATCATTGATGTGCTTTGCAAAATTGACACTTCTCAACCCCCCGGAACGCAACGGTTCAGTGTCGATACTACACCATCCTATGGAACTACCACCATCTATTGAATATATTGCCTTCAGCTATATTCACCAGTTATCTAGGATAGCATTCTCGATACAAAATGTCTTCACCAGAAAATTCTACAACTTGACCTTGTATAAATAACCTGTACTGACACTCCTGGAGCATGACGAGCCACATCAGCTTGACCTTATTAAGGAATACCTGTGACTAATGCTCTCAGAGCACGAAGGGTCACATTAGTCTGTTGAATAGCCTATTCTTTGTGGTTCTGCATCATATTTTTATGCACCAAAACAATTTTGGAACCAATAAAAACACAAATACCAATACGATTCCTCACACACTTCCTTCTTTTTTTTTTAACACACCATCAATACTATAGTCATATCATTATTATTTTTTTAAAACAGAAAATCAATACTATAGTTATATCACTAATAAAACAATCACCCAAGCCCAAATTTCTGCAATGGGAAAACACCCAACAACCTCCCAAGATCTTCACCTCCTTGATCTATCATATTTCCTCCACGCAAGTGATGAAGGATCAATTGGAATTCGAACTCATGCTCTCGGCATGAACTTGTTGGAACCATATTCTTCACTGACATCGAAGCTTCAGAGCATTTCAATCTTACGTGTGGGTTGGAAATGTCCTCATGAAAGACTCGATGGATCGGTTGTGAAACATCACACAACAAGGATATATGTGAACGAAGTGGCTGGAGACGCCCCCTCCACTTTTTATTCGCATCAAGGGACAAACCCTCCCTGCACATAAATTGGGGAGGATTCAACTTCAGGGCATTGGTGCTTGATATTTGAGCGGATCGAGTTCTTCTCCCTTGTTACGACAACAATATAAATTTTCTTTCCTCCCCCAACAGTTCTCACATGCAAATCTAAATTCTCACACCAATATCACACACAGATTACACATCTCTTCATCAGATAGCACCAATAGTTTTTGTTAATCAATGAAGTACCAATAACATCTCTTCACCTATACAAGTTTGAACCCTGCTGTCAACGCAAAATATATATATATATATATATATATATATGTAACTCATGGTGTTGGGATTCAGATCTTCCCTTTGGTGTGTGCTTTAAAAAAATTTGATGAAATGAGCACAAATGTTATTTGCCACGGTCTTCCAACTATCCCTCCATAGCTATCGATGTGTTGCAGTGTTGATGTGACCCATCTTGGTCGTAGATTTCTTCTTTGAGAGGAATTAAAAATATGAAAGAGAGAAATTAGTGGATTTCAGATAGGCTTATATCTTGAATATCTTGCAGATCTTGGTATTCTTTTATGTCAGGGTGATGACTCTCAGCACACAAAGCTCTCCTCGGTAGCTTAGACATGACTCTTCAACAGATCTACATTCTAATAATTTATCACGACTTTTAACAAGGACAAATATGCATAACACTTAACCAATCAATAATCAGAACACAACAAACCATGCATAGGTTGTTTAATTGATCACTCCACACAACAGGATCTCCTATCCTATTTATTTACAAAGGAATAAAATTCAACGTTCTCTCACATTTTCCTGGCTTTCCTGTAAGGGAATCAAGCCAGAACCAACTCTGATACCATGATATAAATATGAGAGAGTGTGATTAAACACACAAAAAATCACACATTGTTTATTGATCATACAAATTAGTTACATATATAAGAATTATATCAACGACTTTTAGATGATAAGATCCGAAGAAGGTGGATCTATGACTCATAGACAACTCACACACATAGGAAATAACTACTTCTAGAATGACACCTAGGGACTCACAATGATAACTCACAACACATGGAAGCATTACTTCCAATATCTTGGATGTTACAAATGACAAGACCTCCTTTCTATATATAGGAGTCTATGGGGTCACAATATAATCAGGGCCTACATAACAATAATATTGTAAGGGCACAACACTAGCAATTATAGGCTTCTATGGGGCACAATAATAACAATATGGGGACTACATGGGCACAATAATACAATAAGGGGGTTGCACTAATAACAATAAGGGGCTACACTAGTAGTATAGGGACCTAACACTAGAGGTCAAGTGGTCCAAAATCTCAGTGGGACTTAGGGGCCGATTGGCAGCAAGGATGGGTTGGTTCCTGAGGGTCCTAATGTTGATGTTGGATGTCGATATGGTGTGTTTCCATTGGTTCCACTTCCTTAACATGACTTAGGAGGTCGAATCATATCATAGTGGCCTCTCGTCGCATGTTTACCCCGGCTGACCGATTGCTTGGGTAGATGTGGGAGGAGGGTGTTACATGTGTTGTGTTCAATCTCTCTACTCATCTTTCAATTTCTATCACCAGTAACTAAAGAATTTATATTCATCCAAATAATTTTCAAATATGCAAAAATTATTTTATAAACACTTCATACTTATATATCTCAACTTTGTTCATATATATATTTCAATTTTGTTCCACTATATCAATTTTATTAGTATTTTTAAAATATATATTTTTTACATGAGCATGAAATAATCTTTCTAGCTATAAATTATTTTTTATAAATGAAAAAACTTTACTACTTATTCAAATACCATCGATATTTAACTATTTTCTAGAATATCTTTAAAATAAAAAATCATATTTATTTATTTAATTCCTTTATGTATCCAAATCTTCTTTTGAAACTATATAAAGTAACCTCTATTTATCCAAAACCTTTTGAAAATATATAAAAGTTTATTTATGTCCATCCATACCAACTATTATTCTTCATAATATTTTGGAAATAATAAGAAAATGGTTGGTATCAAGTAAATAAGGAAAAACATTTTTTAAATAAAGAGATTTTACTATGCAATCAAATTGTGTTTAGAAAATATATTAAATTAATAATTTTTTATGTCAATCTATTTCAATTTTTCATTATCTTAACAATGTGAAGAGAATGTTTTGTCTCAAAAGATTTTTTGATTTTAATTAAAAAAATATTAAGCAATTTATGCACATAGTATGTCTAATCAACATGGATTGTGTAGTTGATAGTGAGATGTTTAACACATACATGTTAGAGAATTTATGTACATGTTATGTTTAATTAATATGCATTGTGTAGATTGTGGTAAGATGCTTAACATATATAATTTAGAGGAAATTGTTCAGTTGGGAAGTTGAGTTTATTGAGAGGGGTTGAATCAGTTACATCATTCATGGTCAGTATTTTTTTTAATAGTTATTTGAACTATTATATAAGCAATATTACATCATATGAATAGCAACATAAGAAACTACCATGGAAAATTTTAGGGGCTAAATTTGGCTAATTGGCTATTTTTTGGACATTTTCTAAAAAATATATTTGTCAATTTGGTTTAAAACTTGCCTATTGGACTATGTATTTAGAGGCTTCTCGAGCATGCGATGGAGTTCTAGTATGCACATTAGGGTGTGCTTGCCATTCCCTGCAATGACATGTTGTTTGAACGTATTCTAGGTCTCTTCAACGAAAATGACCAGGGTACTATGAGAATTTCGATACGCCCTAGGAAACATGTTTAGTCATCTTTGCCATTCTTTTTACTTTTCTTACCATTTGAGTGATTCCTCTCAACATTTTTTTGACAGGTTACATCTCTGCAACATTTAAAACCTATTGGTATATATAATACAAAGCAGAAACAAACATGATTTTTCTTGATGATAAAACATTAGTTTGTTAATGTACATTACCTTGCATTTTATTTGGGGTTTCACTTGTATAGGCTCCATATCCTACACTGCATACACAAATAGGGCCAAATCATGCAACAAATATGATTCCAGTAAATATTACTTTAAATCGAAATCATATTTTGTTAAAAGCCCCATACCACCATCGACATTACACGAAGCATGGAAATTCCTGGAAGAGAAGCTTGGAAATTCCTATGTTATTATCGATCCTCTTGGGGGATAATGGATTAAATACCGCCCTCAGAGATACCGTTCCCTCATCGAGAAGAGAATTTGCACTCGATACGATATCAAATTTCATGGAATGATCTGAGTGAAGATGTAGAGTCTATCGCTTGGATTTAAAGGTTATACGAGTGTATGACTCCTTATGTTTCCAACTCCCAATGGGATATCCGCGGTTGAAGAAGTGAGGTCATGGGGTGAGAAATGAAAGAAAATTATGGGGGTGGAGGATAGGAGTCTTTCCCCTCAACAATTCAGTTGTAGAGATCAAATATTTAGTTGCGTCGATCAAATGACAACTAGACAGGAGCTTAAAAACACAGAAATTTAACGCACAGGAAGATAGAGTAAAACAGAGTAAAAACTTGGAGAAAAAAAAAACTTTGGATTATAATTCTTAATGCATGAAATACATTCACATGGAGGTTGCGGCTCCTTCACCAAGTAAATAAAAGTTCTTACTACGATTTATGCTTCACCAGGGGTTGCGGAGTAACTCTCTCTAAAACCTCGTAACAAACTATTTTCATGTGCCCACCAAAATTTGCTCCATGATTTTCTCCTCTTCACCACTCAAACTTACACCCTCGACTTAAAAAAAAAAAAAAAAAAAAAAAAAAAAAAAAATTAAAATAAAATAAAATAAAATAAAATACTTTTACATACATATTTATCAAAACATATATCTTTGACTCATTAATACATGACAGAGCAAAATATTAAGACATAGTATGGGCGCTTGTACAAAATAAATGATTTTCTGAACTTGTAGATGTTGCAGACTGCAAGTAAGAGTTGCATAATAAATGTTTGACCATACATATTTACCAACCCTTCATTAAATGTCCATTTTTTTAAATGCTTGATGTGTGTCACGGAATGGGGAACTTGTACTCCTGCTCAAAACTTCTATCCTTCATCATGCAAACAAAATCTGCGACTTGCAAAAGATCTACTTGGAAACTATGGTTGTTGTCAGTTTAGTAAATGCGATGGTTGGGATTAATTTTCCAACACTCTCCCTTAATCACAATTACTGCCATTGACAATTCCCAAGTAGTCTCTGAGATAAACAAAATTTTCACGTGCCAATGGATTTGTGAAAATGTCAACAAACTGTTCCTATGACCTGTAGTGCTGCAACACAATTTCACCATTGTTAATCAACTCTCTAATAAAATGATATTTAGCATCAATGTGCTTGGTCCTCTTGTGAAAAACAAAATTCTTTGATAATGCAATTGCGGAATTGTTGTGGCATAAAATAATTGTTGTTCCCTCTTGGTCGTGGCATAAATCCCTCAACATTCTCCTCATCCAAACTTCTTGACACGCTGCTGCTGTTGCGGTGACATATTCAACTTTTATTATTGACAATGACGTTATTGGCTACTTCTTGGAGGCCCATGAAATGGCTCCCGAACCTAAATGAAAAACATATCCTAACGTGCTCTTTCTATCATCGACAATTCCTGCCCAGTCACTATTAGTGTAACCAACTAGCCTAAAATAATTTGTTGCAGTGTAATAAATACCATACTGTTTTGTCCCATTGACATACCTGATGAGCCCCAATATTGCACCAAGGATGCTTCAACTCCTAGGGTGACCAACTTTACTTTATCAACCCAGGGTTCATACAAACTTGGAGGTGACAGTGCTATATGCATAGCAGATGCAACAGTCTACTCTTGTCACTTCTCAACTGGGGCGATAGACCACTAGGGTTTTTCAAACCAGCCTTCTATTGACTAGAAGGAGGTTGGCTACTATCGGTGAATGTAAATCTATCTTTGATGTAGAAAGTAAATGCTTGCCTATTTTAAGGAAATGAAAGTGTTGAATAGAAAGTGCTATGAAATGACATGAAATTACCTAGCTAAGAATTAACACACATTACTTTGCAGAAAAGACCTTATTTAATTGTGCATTCTATCATCTAGCTATCTGGACTAAGTAGACATGGAAATCATCCTAACATTTCTATGACTGATGTATGCATGCACTAGCTAAATATTGCAGAAAATAGTCTTTTGGCTTTCAATTTAGAAATGTAAATTCTAAGCTAAACAAGCTGATCTTTTGCAGGGGAGGAAGGTATGGAAAATCTGGTCCAAAATGGAATTGAGGGGTATGGAGATCAATTTGAAGGCCTACCCTAGGCTTTGATCATCATTTCTGCCCAAAATAGTCTAAAACAGGCTGCTACAGGGTTTCATGTGGTTGCTATAGGATTTCCTGTAGTTACTACATGATGTCCTGGTTTACTACAGGAAACTTAGATGAAAGCTTCAAGATGGTAGGGAAGGTGAAAGGAAGTGTTGGGAAGATGTATGATGGTGGAATAAGGTATGGGGAAGGTGCACACTACCCAAGGATCAACCCAACTCTTTAGGATGGTTGGATTTTCTCAAGGTGGTTGTCCACGGTGGCTACAAAACAAAAATATGAATTAGTGGTTGGTAGGGTTGGGCGAGAGGTGGAGAAGACTTAGATGAGGCTGGTGGAATGAATTCCTTCTTGCAGACCAAAAACTCCTGCAACAACACATATTCTTTTCTTCATTCATGCACAACTTTATGTAAATGTGGAAAAGATGAGTTGAATTTGAGAAACTGATTTATTGATGGCTAATGGCTTAAATCTATGGAATGGAATGCTTTCTAATCTATAGCAAACTCAAGAAACCAAAATGACAATTGTAGGTGCTTCTAAGAAATCATCAACAATGATCTACTCAACAAGAAATCCTAAGCTATGTAATAACTGAAATATAAATTTGTTTTTGGGGCTATGAGAGTGGGGTCCTCAACCCATGATCCCATGAGGGAGATGAGGATGAGGCCACTGTCACAAGATTTTCTAAAGTCTTTTCTTTTGCTATTGTAACACTGATATACTTCTCCAACTAAGGAAACAAAACTAACCAATCATTCAAAGACTTGTAAATTAAACAAGGCAGAGATAACTTCAACAGCTAATATATGATTCCAATCTAAGAATACATGTACAAAAAGAGGAACCTCTACTACTAGGGTTGGTTCCTAACCCAAGAGCTTCATCCCTATGAGTCAACTCAGTGCTGGATCAAAGAAACCCTTTTCATTATCACCAATTGTCAAAAATAACATGAGAATAACAGTCACAATATCTTAGCTCGAAATTGCCTCTTGGCTACAGTAAAAAGTCCAATCCTAATGAGGTACTATGCCTTCTTATCTATACAACTGAATCTACCAACAAATTCCTTAAAATTAGTGAGGCTTGGCTCCTCAACTATCACTGGATTGGCTACCAATGAACTTGGTGGGCTTGGCTGCTTGTAACTTCGAGATGATGAGATATGGTGGAGGAATGTTTGAGTGATTGAGGAGTTAAGGAGGGATACCCAATCTCCTAAAATCCCTCTTTCTTTTCTACTTCGAGTTCCTGCACTTAAATTAGCCCAAAACTACTCCAAATCCCGCAATTAATGCACATTAGGCCACATGACATAACATTTCACCTTTACCCTTCTCACTAAGCAAAATATAATAAAATGTAAAGAAATGTGAGGAAAGTTGATTTTAATAAGTTGGATAGTGGCATTAAGGCCCATTTAATTTACCTATTGTTGAGCTTCATCATCAACCCCCCATTGAAAGTGTTGCTCATCCTCTAAGCAGCTTAAGCTATGTCCATATCTTTCATAGCTCTTGTGGCCTCTCTGACATCCCAGGCCTCTGTTGATGGAGTTTCCTCTTGTGGATAAAACCCTACATGTTTCTCTATTTCCTCCCATTGCTTTCTTTCCTCTTCCTCCTTTCTACCTTCTAGCATACCCAATAGCAAGGGTGGACTGAGTTTCAAACCAATCTAATTGATTTTGAGTCTCTGCAGTGCATTATTATACAGTGGGGTCCTTTCTAGTGCATCTCTCATCCTCCTAGGGGAATGATACTCCCTGATCCTTAGGCTGTATGGTAGGGTGCTCCATCCACGGGGGCGTCACTGAAAAACCAATATTATATCACATGCATTCATATTGGGGCATTAAAAATGGAAAAAATCACAAAATAATATATTGGGGTTATAATGAGGGCCTAAAGGGTTTTAATATACCATACAATAATATATATAACCTAAGGTATTGTTTATACAAATTTTTGGCCAAGCGGAGGGAAAAATACACCATATTTTTAGAGAATGTCGGGAGCAACATAGCTACACATCACCTGCAGAGGGAAAGAGTGGGAAAGGTCACATTTTGCAGTCAAGCCTCTCTGCAACTCTAAGCATTTATGTGTTTATGAGTTTGAACCCTAAGCCTTTCTGCATTTCTAGCTTGAGCAAGACATGAGCAGTAGAGGGAAAGAGTGGGAAAGGTCGCATTTTGCAGTCAAGCCTCTCTGCAACCCTAATCCTTTCCGCGTTTCCGAGTTTGAACCCTAAGCCTTTCTGCATTTCTATCTTGAGAAAGACACAAGCAGTAGAGGGAAAGAGTGGGAAAGGTGAGTGGGAAAGGTCGCATTTTGCAGTCAAGACTCTCTGCAACCCTAATCCTTTCTGTGTTTCCGAGTTTGAACCCTAAGCCTTTCTACATTTTTATCTTGAGAAAGACACAAGCAACAGAGGGAAAGAGTGGGAAAGGTGAGTGGGAAAGGCCGCATTTTGCAGTCAAGCTTCTCTGCAACCCTAAGTCTTTATTCATTTCTAGCTTGAGAAAGACATGAGAAAGACCACCTTTCTACCTTTCCAGCTTGAGCAAGTTTTTCCTACAAGACCACCTTTCTGCCTTTCCATCTTGAGCGAGACCTACTTCTTTTGTTTGAATCTTTGAGCCTAGTTTTCTTGCTTATACAACCAAGCTACCTCGTTTCCACCAACCCAACTAATCTCTCATTCTCATTCCAGAGGGAGACCATAAACCAAAATTAATGTGTTGTGTCCAGCTATTGTAACCTTCATGATCAAGGATTTACAAAATGATGGGTTCTATGAACACCTAACACAAATAGAATAAGAGGTGAGGAGTCAGCTTGTGGAGTGCAACAAACAGTATTAGAAGTTGATTCAAAGTGTTTCCTAGTGAATCTCTATAATATACAGGTATACCCTTAAATAATTCTCTTGGCTCCTTCACAAACATGCTCACAATTTTGACTTCTTTTAAGAAAAATTGATAGACTTCAAACTTCAGAATTTTAGCTTCTTCAATTTGGATTTTGACTTTGAAAAACGTGCTCAAAACTTTCTTCATGTAGCTTGAACTTCAAAACTTTGGTAACCTTTGACAGTGGTCTCAAAATAGGACTAATGCCCAACATAGCCCTTCAACTAATGCATAGGAGTGGCTTTTTTTAGAGATTTTCCTTCTAGGGCTTATGCACAAAACCATACACATATTTTGAACTATAGACAAAGGGTTTTACTCCTTTCTAGGATTGATATAGTTTCCAATAGGAGGGCCTTAAGTGTCTTGCAAAACTAGAATAGTCCATTCTTAATACTTTCACTGATCAGTAATGTACATACCAAAGTTTGCGTAGATGTTCATAAATTGAGTGATTTGGAAGATGCAGACCTAGTGGGCACCTTTTTGTTTTTCACTCCAATGTGAAGAGGTGTGGCTTCTATTACGCTGCTAGATAATTCCTTTGAATCTTCACAAATATTCTCCTTATGCCTTTTCTATACTAAAGAAGGTTTGCGGTCTTGATTGTAGAGATAAGAGGACTCTGTTGATTTCTACTTTTCATTGTCCAAGACTTGGGGAAATTGGTGTGCAAAACAGAAATACTTGTGTTCCTCTAAAGCAACAAATTCATCATCAAGGATTTCATAACTTGTGTAATGTTGATACTCATTATAAAAAATGCCAATGTTTGGTGCAAAATCCTTATTGATGTCATATTTGGAGCAAAGTCTCTTGTTGTCAGAGGGATATTCTATCCTCATTTCTTATGACAAGTCTAGGGAGGTTAGTCCAACACTATTATAATATGACACAGTCTCAAAACCCTCCTGACGGATGCTTGTGAAGGGCTCAAAATCAGACTTCCCCTCTTCTTCGTGATCACCAAACATCAGTGGTCCATGCAAGTAGTGTATACGGCTTTCCTCTACCCAACCCCAAATATATGGTCTGGTGATTGATCCATACTGATGAGAGGATCATTATGAGTGTCAAGGCTTATGTTTTCATTATTATGATTATCATGTACATAAGCCATAAGAGAAGGGAGTGTTCTTTTTTTTAGTTTTGAGCATAAATCCCGCGCCAAATTCATCTCAAAATTTCTACTAGTTTCTTCTTATGGATCTGCAACACTGTTTCCTATGGGGCAGCCAATAAAAACATCACCAACCTGATGCCAATCCTCACTAGAAAGAGTGACACATGTATCATTTGAAGGTGGTGTAATAATGCCATCACAGTTTTCATGGTGGTACTCATTTATGTGTTCAACAATCACTTTATGTGATGCTTAAATGGCCCTCCTTCCTATCATTGCTACCACAAGGTTGTCCGTGTTACAAATATCTAGTGTTTTCATATTCAAATTCTGAGCACAATCCCTCTTCCATAGATGCTCCACTTTCATCCCCAACAATGTTATCATTGCCTTCAAAAACACCAAGGAGGCCTTCCTCTTGTAGGGCTGTCAACAACTCTTGATATGTACCATCAAATTTCTGAACCTTGCGTGGCAATGCTTGAGGAAGATTTCAACTACAGCTTTGAGAGAGTGTATTATCTTTGGGCTATAAGAATGCTTTAGCTAGTCACCATGCCCTTGTCCCAAAGAAAGCATAAATAACCTTATCATGGAATCTTCATGTCTTTCCATCAATTCCCATATATGCTTCATAAATGCCAGGACATGTGGGGCAGTAGAAAAAGAGTTCCCCTCAAACTGTGGAAGGTCCTTGCTATAGCTAGGAGGACATGATTTTTGTGTGACAACCTGTTATTCTCTGATACATGGAAATAAAATATGCCTAGAAACATAGATGTGTATAAACTCATCACATGAAACTCCTATTCTATAATCTATCATACTTCCATGAAAATTTCATTACAAAGGTGAAATATTTATAGTGCAACATACAACTACCTTTATTGATGTATAAGATATTCCTTTAATAAATTGTGGATGGAACCTTCAACCATAATTGCACCTAGATAAGTGAGGTGATCTTAGATCCCAATTGGATGAGACGTGTAACATCTATTTGTATGTCCATCAATTAGTAAAATAAAATGGAAAAATTTGATGTCAGATATCAAATATTAAAAGGAAAAAATTGATGTCAGATATCAAATATTAAAAGGAAAAAATTTAATGTTAGATGTCAAACGTTAAAAGGAAAAAAGGAATGGGCAGAAAAAAATGGTTAAATTCAAGACTAACCCTTTAACTGTAATTGTGCCTAGATAAATGAGGTGCTCTTGTGGTCCAGTTCGATGATATGCATCACACGTGTGGAAAAAAATTGAATTCATATGTGAAATGTTGAAAAATAAAAAAAAATAAAAAAATGCATAGATCCATCTTAACCCCACTATTTTAAACACCAAGTTCCCGTTATGCACACATATTTTCTTATACTAGAACTTTAGAACATTAGGCATTATAGAATCTAACACTATATAATTTAACATTATTGAGCACCTGACAATTTTTTTTCACATCATCTACGTTTATTGTTTATTCTCTTGAAAATTGGGTGCCTTCTATGAGCATTATTATTCTTATTCTTTTAAGGTGTGAGAGGAAGAATTTATGTTGCAGATGCATGCAACAATATGAGATTTGTTGTCTTATGATGACTTCTTTACTTTTTGTTGAATTCTAGTATGGATGTTATGATCATTCATTTTGTTGTATATTCAACATTCTAATGGTAGTTGGTGTACCCAACTTGTATATGGTGGAAAGTGTGGATAGCTCCAAGGTGAGTTTGATGAACCTGGAAACAATTTATTTATTTTCTATTTAGAAATTCCTTTTATATCTTATGAGTGATTCTTGCAACCTGTATCAGATATATATGTTTGTTTAAATTTTAAAAGCCAAGAAACATTATGTTTCGTTATGACATCTTGAATGGATTCATCTGATGTAAACATTTTGTTGGATTAATCTATCACATATATTCCAGATAAATAACTATATTTAATTCCATAAACATTACTGTTAAGAGATGAAAGATAGTGTGAGTATTATGATTTAGCTGTGTAAATATTAACTTGTATTTTTGGTACTAATTTATGTGCAGTCTCTTCCTGTATCTTTGATTCTCAAATTCTTCTGAACTACAGTCTTATATGTGTCTTTATGATAGAAGATTTAAATAATTTAGGAAGATGCAAATAATTTTCATACATGAGAGGAAGAATATCTTAATGAGAATGAATTCCATTTGCAGGGTCCGTAGGGCACAAAAACTTGGCTAACAATGAAGGGTCACTAGCCTTGAGAATGGCTGCAATTATGGCTTGAAAAACTACCTAGAACTTATTCTACTTTCCTTCACAAATTTGGCTCAAGGAACTTGATCTAATTGCAGTAAAATTAAATAAACTGATCTTCTTTCTGCCCACTATTCAAATCCGTAGCTCTCATACCATGTTGAGAAATCTAGGGCATAATATTTAGGGTTATTTTAAATTTGATTTATCTTTTATCCATGACATTTTCTTGTGATATTATTATTATCATTTAGTTATGTTTGATCATCAAGACAAATGCCAATAAGAATATCACAATCAAAACATAAGAACACCATATGTAGGCTGCTAGCCAAGGCCAAAACCTCTCCTAGAGAGGAAAACTCATAAAAATATCTTCTTATAGAATTTCAATGAAGACTTCCAAGACCTTGAGCTTGACCTTGACCAAACCCCAAGTGATGAGCTAGCAAAAACCCAAAATATATCTTTTCAAAAACTAGAATGAGGAAACCCTAGTTCTTCCTTCAAACTCACACGTGTGAGCAACAAAGAAAAAATTTCGTATCCTTCGACAGATTTGCTGGCCTCCCAAGAATTCGCTCTCCTTCCCACACAATTTCACTGGATCATACCTCTCTTTTCTTTGTTAGGATCATAGATAACTTGTTGTTCAATGTGTGTATTAAATTAGGCGAGGTTCTTCTTTTTATAGGCCTCCATGAGAGCGAATTAGGCCTCTTTAGGCCGACTTGAATAGGGTTGGACGACTCATCACTTGGAGGCTTCTACACATGACATATTACATTAAATATTTTTCCTTCTTGTTACATGGGCCCTCCAAGGGATAGTACATCATGACCTTGACTCTTGAATTGACAACAAGACCCCTAGAGAACACAATGGGTGCTTTGACCTTGGACCACAACATAGTAGGCAAGAAACCCATTTCAATAAAATAATTTTTCTTTCACAAATAATTGTTTTATTTTTTTTTCTTTCTTTTGACAAGTACATCAATAATTATATCAAGTCATGACTCAAGAACAATTATGAAGACCGACACTAGTTACATTTTAACAACTAGTGCCTTCTAGTTCGTGTTAAAGCAGGTTCCTTTTTTGTATAGAGCGTGACCCTAGCTGTAAACGCATTGTATAACCTAGAAACCCACGTTAGTTCCCTGAAAACCTTATTCTCCACCCTCCTTCTAGATTTCATTGTTTTGGCTTTTGCTTGTTTGCTGGTTTCGAGGTCCATTTTGTCTAAACTATGATATTTTTAGCCATTTACATGCAATTTTCTTTTAAAAGAGTAGTTTAATTTCATTATTTGAAAAGAAAGAAAAAAATTATTTTATGTTATTTTGGTTTGTTTCGATCAGTTTAATGATGAGTTGTTTATTCTGAGTTGTGAATGTATGCATGTGCTAAGATATATTAGAAGATGCATTAGGGTTTTTTTTTTGGAAAAGATGTTAGCACTCTCTCCCTGTAGAAAATATTTTTCTTTGAAAGTTAATTGAACAACATCCTTTGTGCATGGTTTGAGTTAGGTCTCACAAACTTCATACGTCAACACCCTTCCGAAGACACTAATAAAGTTCCTTTAAAAGCAACGTAATAAAAGAAATTAGTAACTCTTTATTTTAGAAAAACACACATTAGCTTAGGTTAGGGCCTTGGGTTAAGCTATGGAAGTCAACTCCCTGAGGCTGTAAAACTAAACTAGTGTCATTAAAGAGAGAAAATCCTACTGCGCTCACATCACCGTGGCTTCCACTGGATCTCATCACAGTCTTAATGACTGCAAGGTCTTCCTCCACTTTCTGTGGAGGAATTTCTGAGTGAATCAGATTCTCCTTTTACTTAGGGGAGTTTTCCTCCAGTTTCTAATTATGAACCATTACACACTGGCCCAACATCAACTCTGCCCAAAGACACATTTACTAAAGGTCTAGTACCTCCTTTTAATCCTCCTTTGACAGATCCTCTTGGGCTTGTTTCGATCTAGGTAGCACCTTTCCCTACAATGTCTTCATTTGTTTCTACTCCAAATATCCCAATGACTACTAGTGAGTCATGGTATTTTGTGGACACTTTTGGTCCACCATTGTATACCCCACCTGTTTCAGCTTCTACACCATTTTTCGGTTATCCCATTGTCCAAACTATGTCTAATCTAGGAACCTTAGTTATGCAAACTGTGGGTGGTGGGTTGCAATGAGTGCCTCCTGCCAACCCTTATCCTTTTGTTTCGACTCCTAGACCTTCGATTAACACTCCTTTCAGTGTGAACTTTTCGTTAACCTTTAATAATCCTTTCTATTGGAATCCACTTCTAAGTTCAATCCCACCTTTACCACAAGGCAGGGGTAACATTTTTGGTACTTATTCGATAGATGGGGGCATTCCTGCACACACTCAACCCATGGTACAATGAGGCCTTTCTTTTACTGATTCTATTCATGTTGGTGGTTATCTTGTTAATTCTAGTCTCATTATCGTAAAAGGTGGTAGTCCTATGCCTAACCTACCTTATGTAGCCAGCGGTGTCCCATATCCTAGGCATGTTGCATCTCCTTGAGGCCTTCCAACTCAACCATCAATACCTGTTGGAGGCAACCTCTATTATGGGGGTAACCAGTTTACTTGTTACCTCCCTCAGGTTGGGGGCATACCATATGGCTCACCACTTTAGACAAATCCACCTCCACCACAAAGGAATTATTATCCAATCACACCCATGTACCCTTCCGAAAACTAGTTGATGGCTAGACCTTCTGGTCCTTCAGGTCAACATAGTTTTCCCTAGTCAGATTCCATGCCACCTACTCCACTGCCATTTTTGGCTACTCTCCACATCCCAGACTGTACAAGTTAACTAATGACCCCATCAACGACAACTTGTTGTGGCCTCTGACCCCACATAAAATTCATGCCGACATTTCAGAGTTTGAAGGCAAGCAGGGAGATGACATGATGAGACATGTCACTACATACCATCTTTGGTGTGTTTCCAATTCCATGATTGATGACAATATCTGGCTCAGGCTCTTCCCTCGTACCTTGAATGGTAACGTTGTTGGAGATTCGTTGGATCTATGCCATGAAAGCCATTGTCTCGTCGGTCTTCTGACTTATCTGTTTTCCTCACCAAGGGAAAATTGTGACAGTGGACCAACTGTCTTTTTGCACCCTTAACTTTCAACTGCTTACTTCTAGCAATGTTCCTTTAGTGGGTGGTACTCCTGAATATTTTGTTGGTATTGGTACTGGTATTTTGAAAGACTCCTCTCTTCTAGGATGTTTCCCTCTATCGCCACTTGAGGTTCCTATGGCCATTTCTATGGTCTCTGTTGTACGTAATGGATCCATGGATCATACCCCTTACAACCATCACATGAAAACTAAGTTTTCCAACAACCCCATAGGGCCATCACATGAAAACTAAGTTTTCCAGTAGCCTCTTAGGGCCATCACACAAAAACTAAGCTTTTAGAAACAAGAAAAAAACTATTGGTAATAAAGATCAATGGCACCAAACCATCAAACCCTAATAAAATTAACTATTTCTATTCTTTTTGTTGCTCAAATGATATCTGACAAGTTCATTTTAGCAACTGTCAAATGTCATTGATATACGTATCAACAATCTAATCACCCCCATCA
Organism: Pinus tabuliformis; assembly: GCA_031772625.1. Classification (NCBI taxonomy): domain Eukaryota; kingdom Viridiplantae; phylum Streptophyta; class Pinopsida; order Pinales; family Pinaceae; genus Pinus; species Pinus tabuliformis. Next base: position 1,978,421,633 of record CM062819.1, on the reverse strand, counting down.
CTTTTTTCAGATCTTATGAACGACCTATATAGTTCCTCAATGTATTTTTGTACTGTTATTTCTTTTTGCTTCATGTTTTGCAACTTTCTAGATAGATTCAACAAGTCGCCTACATGTAGACTTGTATTAAACAATAGCCATGAGAACTTAATATATAAAAAATTTCATAAACATAAATATAACATGAGAACATAAATGCATTTCATACCAACAAATAGTAAAAGCTACAAGGGTTTGGTTTTGACCTCTTTAGGACACAAAAAAGTGATGTAAATAAGGCCAAAATTGAGGCAGCTCTAGGGCCTAAGCTTGCCTATAAGTTTGTCAATGTTTGACTCAATAAATTAGCTCTCAAATCTGTTTTAGTAATTTGTTTTATTTCTAGTTTTAGTTCCATTTGAGGAATCCTCTAATAGTACATTTTGAATCAAGGTGTTTCATCCAAATAGTAATATTTCTTCATGTTTTTTGGAGCTTTGAATTGAAAGTTCATACCTTGCTTCCTTTCTCTTTGTTTTATAATAAACCAATATGCTTGTGGAATTTTACTTACTTTTTCATTTATTTATGTGCAAAAACAAATGGATCTGTTTTATAAAATTGCTACTGGTGAAGAGAATTATATCATTGGTGTGGTCAAGTGTCGAGAAGGTTGTACATTTTCTGAAATCCACGATGAAATTGTGGATGATGAAATCGTTGGATACCCTTTTGATTTTATCCATGATGGAATAAGTTTAAATCCAAAGCAAGAGAAAAAATGGAAAGTTTATACAACACTTTTAGGCATCAAGAGGAAACTAGGCACATTTGATGTGGAAACAAAGTGTTCAAATGTAGTGGAAACAATACCAATCTTTGAAAACATTGAAGTGAATGTGGAGGGACCTATGCATAAACAGCCAAGAATTGAAACTATGTCTTTGTCAATAGAACAAGCCATATTTTTTGATCCTAATGTATTGGCATCTCAGGAAAAAAAAGTTAAAAGTTTAATGGAAGAGTTTTTCAATGAGAAAATTACTCTTAAAGTATATTTAGAAAAGGGAGAATCTAAAATAAAGATCCATTGTGAAATTTGTGGCATTGATTATGGAACATGTGATGTATCTGTTAGGATACTAGTGATTCCCCCATCACTATTGTCATTGTATCCCTTATTGCTATTATTGTGCCCCTATTGTCCCCATATTGTTATTAGTATGCCCCATAGAAACCTACTATTGTTATTTTGTGCCCTTATGTTATTACTATTATGTCGGCTTGATTACATTGTGACCCCTTAGACTCCTATATATAGAAGGGAGGTTTAGTCATTTGTATCATCCAAGAATTGCTCATTTGTTTAACGTAAAGGAGGTTTCCCCCTCGAAGAGGCTGAATTCTAAGGCATTGATCTATCTTTTCTATCTTTTTGTGAGTTGGTTTCCTAACATTTGGTATCAGAGCGTTGGATTCTAGGGTTTCGCTGCTCCAAACAAGTCATCATGGTATTTTCTCTATAACTTTTTTTTTGCAACGTTTCAGAAGCTAAAAAAATACCCCATTTGGGCCGAAATTGTTCTGAATTTGGGGTCCGAATTTCAGAGCTTGTCTTGCTATATTTGCGGACATATGATCTGAGGAAGTTGGTGTTTTTGCAGACTCCCGAATTACATTCCAGACAGGTGACCTGGGGAAAATCGTCATAACTTTTGTTTTGAGCATCAGATTGAAATTTCGTAAGAAGTTTCAGAAAGAGGATGGTCTGTAGTTTTCTGTGCAGCAGTTTCAGGTACTGAGGTCGAAACAGTGACATGTGGCACATCGTACAAGTTCGCTCTACTGAACTATTCTATAATCAGGTCACTGTGGACGATTGGCATAACTCTTCCTTGGAGAATCCAATCTTGATCAGAATTACGGGGTTAGGAAGAGGACTCAAAGGGCTACCATAGGACGAGATTTCAGATATTTGAGATCTGTAGTTACAGAGATACAACAGATTCAATATCCAGCTCTTACAAAGTGAAAAAAAGTTGTGTAGTTTTTTTGAATTTTTCATAAGATTGGTTTGAAAAATTAGTTTGAAGGAATAGAAAGGGAATAGTGAAGAATTATTAGCATTAATTAATTCCCTGAAGAAAGAAAATGGAAACACCTAGTAAGAAACCTGAAAGCTCTAGCATGACTCATGAAGAAGAGGAAGAAATGCAACATGATATATCAAAATTACAAGACCAAGTACAACAAATTTCACTCTCACTAAAGGTAAATGAAGCCAAGATGAATGGAAGCTAATATGAATGGAATGCAAGTTAATATGGATGGCGTGGAAGATAATATGGATAGCTTAAATAAATGCGTAGAAGCTAAGATGAATGGCATGGACGATAAGATGGAAGAATTGAGGATGAATTTGAATAAGTTGCTACAAGAAATGGTCACTAATGGTGAAAGGGCAGTAAAGGAAACTCATGATGAGAACAAACGAAATGTTAATCATGATTTCATAGACTCTAATGTTGGATTGAAGACCCACCATGTTCCAAAAATCAATATGAGGAAGTTTGATGGCAAGGATCCCGGAACATGGATACTATAGATGGAGCAATTTTTCAATCTCCATAATGTGCAAAACACACAAAAGGTACGTATTGCAACTTTATATTTGGAACCAAATCAGTTTGTATGGTATCGATGGCTTTGCTCTAGTAAACAAATTGTCACTTGGGCAATTTTTACGAAAGAAATGTTAGCACATTATGAGGATACAAAAAGAAACACCTTTTTTAGCCAATTGATAAATCTCAAACAAAATGGTTCAATGATGGATCACATTGAGGACTTCCAAAAATTGAACATAAGGGTAAAATATATTCAAGAGGAAGGATTGATGTGTTCATAGGGACTTTAAAGGATAATATCCAAGATGAGGTTTGCCTTTGGGAACATGATTCATTGGAGAAGGCATTCAGGTTAGCAAGAAAAATGGAAAGAAAAATTATGGAAATGAGGAAGCCTACCACTCAAAACTATAAAGATGGAAGTGTTGTTGCCCATAGCCTTCCACAACCTACAAGGTTGACACCACAACAATTGGAAGAAAAAATAGAAAAAGGGCTTTGTTACAGTTGTGATAGAAAATACACTAAAGGTCATAAGTGTGCTGAGAAGAAATTATTCTACATAGATTGTGAAGAGGAGGAAGAAAAGGAACAAGAAATGTCAAAAGAAGAGGATATACTCCAGGAAAAAACCCTAGATAAAGAAGAAATGAATCCGACCATATCTTGTAATGCATTGGCTGGAATTGCCACTCCTCAAACTATCAAGATAGAAGGACATATCAAGAAGAAAAAGGTAATAATGTTGATTGATTGGGGAAGTACCCATAATTTTACTCATTGTAAGATAGCAAAGGAATTGAATTGCTTCGTATATCTAGCACCAGAGTGTCAGGTGATGGTTACAATTAGAGGAACCATAAATTCCTCTGGAAAGTGCCATAATATTAAGCTATCCATGGGAGAATATGTATTGAATAGCCCGATGCTTTCCATTCCAATGGGAAGTGCTGATGTTGTACTAGGAGTCCAATGGCTACAATCCTTGGGTACAATAGCTTTTAATTTTCAAGAACTTTTCATGAAATTTTGTGCAAAAGGAAAGGAAGTTGAATTAAGGGGTATTGCAGGGAAACCGGGAAAGATAATTGGCTCTAACAATATGACAAAGCTTCTAAAGAAGGAACAACGAGGTGTAATTGCACAATTATGTTCGCTAGAGGTTCCCACATAGAAATCATCTATTTCTCCAGATATCCAAAAAGCCTTGGATAATCATTCCAAGTTATTTGAGACTCCCAAAGGTCTCCCACCTATTCGTGATCATGATCATGCTATTCATTTGATTCCAAGAAGTGTTCCTCCAAACATCAGGAAATACAGATATCCCTATGCCCAAAAGAGTGAAATTGAACGTATGGTTGCAGAAATGCTAGAGGTTGGTATAATTCAACCTAGTCAAAGTTCTTTCTCTGCTCTAGTAGTATTGATGCACAAGAAGGATGGATCATGGCGCATGTGTCCAGATTATAGGGAGCTCAACAAGCTCACTATTAAAGATAAATTTCCCATTCCTGTCATTGATAAATTATTGGATGAATTGCATGGATCAATTTACTTCACCAAGTTGGATATTTATTCAGGATATCATCAAATCAGAATGAAGATTGAAGACATTCCAAAAATAGAATTTAGAACTGATGAGGGTCATTTTGAATTTTTGGTCATGCCTTTTGGCCTTACCAATGCACCTTCTACATTTCAAGGTTTGATGAATTCCATTTTCAAACCCACCCTTAGAAAATTTGTGTTAGTATTTTTTGATGATATACTAATCCACAACAAGTCTTGGAAGGATCATGTTGAACATGTTGACAAGGTGCTCAAACTATTGAAGGAGAAACAATTATATGCAAAAAGCTCCAAATGTTTCTTTGGAGTACAAGAGGTGGAATATCTGGGTCATATTATATCTCATGCAGGTGTTAAGGTAGACCCTAGCAAAATTAAAGCCATTAAGGAATGGAAGATCCCCACATCCATAAAGCATCTGCGAGGATTTCTCGGGTTGATAGGGTATTATCGCAAGTTTGTTAAGAATTATGGGAGAATAGCATCACCTCTAACAACATTATTGAATAAAGATGCATTTTCATGGACTCCAGAAGCAACAAAGGCCTCCGAACATCTTAAAGAGGCAATGTGCCAAGCACCGGTCTTAGCTACATCGAACTTCACAAAAAACTTTATTGTGGAATGTGATGCTTCAGGAAATGGAATTGGTGTTGTTTTAATGCAAGATGAAAGACCCATTTCTTTCGAAAGTCGTCCAATCCAGGGAAAGTATTTACACAAAGCTATTTATGAGAAGGAAATGTTGGCAATACTACATGCACTTAAGAAATGATGACCCTACCTAATGGGAAGACACTTCAAGGTAAAAACGGATCATGATAGTCTTAAATACTTTTTAGAAAAAAGATTATCCTCTGAAGAGCAACAAAAATGGGTCACAAAGATGTTGGGTTATGACTTTGAAATCATCTACAAAAAAGGGAAGCAAAATGTTGTGGTAGATGCACTCTCAAGAAAGGGTAAGGATGTGGAAGCATTGTTGTGCACCATTTCTATTATCCAACCAGATTGGATAAACGAAGCATGGGAGGAATGGAAGAATGATGAAGAAGTGTGGGAACTCATTCGAAAGTTACAACAAGATCCCAGCACATCTGATACATTTAGCTAGAAAAATGATTCGTTATGGTACAAAGATCGCTTATACCTATGTAAGAAATCCCAACTCAAACAGAAGATTCTTATGGAATTGCACACTTATCCCTTAGGAGGGCACTCAGGATTTTTAAAAACTTACCATAGGGTTCAGAAGGATTTTTTTGGGATGGCCTTAAATTGAATATTCAAAAGTTTGTGGCGAATGTTTGGTTTGCCAACAAAATAAAGTTGAAACAATTAAGATCCTAGGTCTATTACAACCTTTATCCATTCCAAGCCAACATTGGGAGGAGGTTTCAATGGATTTTATCATAGGTTTACCCAAGTCCGAAGGAGAGAGTGTCATCATGGTGGTCGTTGACAGACTTACCAAGTATGCACACTTTTGTGCATTATCACATCCATTTAAAGCAAGTATAGTTTCTACTGCATTTACGGAAACAATTCAAAAACTACATGGAAACCCAAAGGTTATTGTAAGCGACAGAGATCCCATTTTCACTGGAAATTTCTGGACATAATTATTTTCTTGTCTCGGTACTCAGTTAGCTCATAGTTCATCTTATCATCCTCAATCTGATGGGAAAACTGAGATAGTAAACAAATGTTTGGAAGGATATCTTTGTTGCTTTGTATCTGATAAATAGACACAATGGGTCAAATGGTTGCCTCTGGCTAAATGGTGGTATAACACTTCCTTCCATACTGCAGCAAAAATGACCCCATTTATGGCACTTTATGGATATCATCCACCATCCATCACATCATATTTAAGAGAAAATTCTAAGGTTCAAATAGTGGAACATCACATTGAGCATCAACAACAAGTTCTGCAACTCTTAAAGGATAACCTCAGGTTGGCACAGAATAGAATGAAACAACAGGTAGATCAACATCGCAGCGAAATAAGTTTTGATGTAGGTGACTGGGTATTCCTACAACTACAACCATATAAGCAAATTTCCCTCAGGCAAGCTAAGAAGGATGATAAATTATCACCAAAGTATTATGATCCGTACAAGGTGTTGTAAAAGATTGGTACTATGGCATACAAATTGGAGCTTCCTGCAACTTCTCGAGTGCACCCAATTTCCATGTTTCATGTTTAAATAAGGTTATAGGTGACAAGCTCCCAGTTTAAACAATATTGCTAGAACTTGAAGAGGAAGGAAAAATCATATTGGAAACGGAAGCAGTCACAGAAACAAGAACTCGACATCTACGAAATCGATCAATTTCGGAGTATCTCATCAAGTGGAAGAACTTATCCGTGGAAGATTCCACATGGGAGGATGAGAATTGTATACAGAAGAATCCAACTACTCAAGTGTTGAGGACAACACTTTTCGGAATTTGAGGGGCATGTTAGGCCCCTATAATACTAGTGATTCCCCCATTAGTATTGTCATTGTATCCCTTATTGTTATTATTGTGCCCCTATTGTCCCCATATTGTTATTAGTATGCCCCATAGAAACCCACTATTGTTATTTTTGTGCCCTTATGTTATTACCGTTATGTCAGCTTGATTACATTGTGACCCCTTAGACTCCTATATATAGAAGGGAGGTTTATTCATTTGTATCATCCAAGAATTGTTCATTTGTGTAATGTAAAGGAGGTTGCCCCCTCGAAGAGGTTGAATTCTAAGGCGTTGATCTATCTTTTCTATCTTTTTGTGAGCTGGTTTCCTAACAGTATCCTTGGCAGCGTGAACAACATGAAACTTCAAAAACCATCATATGAAAATAGGGGCCCATCAACAATGCCTTTCAATGCCAAGTGGTAGTGAAATTCCCTCATGTAACGAAGTACAATAGACAATGATGGTTGGAGATCAATTTCATATTGATCAAGAAATCAAACTTCTAGATGATTTTAACAAGACACAAGAGCCTAATTTGTTCAAAGTGGTGGAGGCAACACTTGCAGACTATAAGGACATGAAAAAAGTGAGAGTGGAATGTACACGATGCAATAAATGGTTTTTTTTAGTGCCAAAAAGTGGTAATATTGTTAGTTCTCTAAATGAACACATGAAATCAAAGAAGCACACTACTACTACTACAAACTGGGGTTCACATGAGGATATTGGGCTGAGGAGTAGCACGGTTGGGAGACCAATGATAATTCCCAATAATGTTTGACTAGGTTCTTGGTCCCATTATCACCATCAATATTACATAGGGGTTCTACAAGTGAAAATCCTTCTACTTTAGGTGTGTTAATTGACAACTTAGACTAAACTTGAATATGAATTTGTGTATTATTTTCTTATCTTACTTTAATTTTTTTTGTTTTTTTTTTGTGTTTTCATCTTATTATAGCTCAATTATCTCCCTTGTTATTGCAATGTTGGGGTTATTGGTATCCTTATATTGATAGAAACGGGGAGATATTGGAAACAAAGGTCCTAATGGATGATCAATGGGGTGGAAAATTATGGGCCATAGAGAAGCATACCAAGATCATGCTATGTTATGAGGGTATTGAATGTCGTATTGATGGTACATATAAGCATATTCATTACCAGAGGGCTTCTGAAACAAGGATCCCATTTGATTCGTTAACATGCAAATTTTGTAATTTGGTTCTAGAATGTGATGACTTTAGGATGTGATTATATTGTGAATCAATGTGCACCAATAAAAGAAGTGAACGAGATATAGGAAAAGGTAGAATACTGGACTATTTGACTCAAAATGAATTGAATAATGCTGCAAGGGTTACAGATGCTAACCATAGATCAACAATGCGATCTCTTTGGTGGTAGAGGTCAAAGGTTTCTACACTCTCTATTAGAATGAGATCCATAAGGAAAAGTTTTTTGAATCGACAGAAAGGAAGGATGTATTTAGGTTTTGCAAGGATGTGTGTGAGGCACATAAGCAAGGAAAATTACAAGGTAAATATGCAGTTTGGAAATTTGTCAATGATATATTTCATAACTTGATACATGCAAAAGCAGGGAGAAGGTATAGTACATCCACAAAATCGATTTATGATATGATCAAGTTATGGGGAGGTCCTAGATTACATAGCTTTATTGGCTTGAATTTGGATGGTCCTTCAATATCTACAAATTTAAGGCAAGTTAGAAAGCCATTAGCATATATCCCAGGGGAGCACGAGCACATTTCTGAGGCAGTCGAAGAAGTTTATGCTTCTTATAAAGCCAAGCATGGTATAAATGGCCCAATTCATACATTTCTTACTGAATATGAAATAGTTGTGAAAAATATGTTAGGTGGGTAGAAAAAAGTGATACATTGGTGGGGTTTTGTGGTGTGAAAGAAGAGCATCAATGCCAATCACATTTCTTGGTGATAGTTGGTGAGGGAGCAATAGGCTATGAGATTATAACAGAGTCTTTTAAGAACAATGTTATTGGCCATTATGCATGTGTTATTATTGCAAACCCTTTACATGAAAATCTTCCTTTTTTGGTTGTGGTTTTTCATCCAACATGCAATAGGTTCAATGAAAATTTTGTTTAACAATAATGGGAAAAGGTAGAATCTATGTGGAAGAAACATGTGGAAGATAATTTGGGACATATTGTTGGTCATTCCTCAGATGGGGATAGCAGAAGAAGACAACTTATGTTGAAGGATTATTCTTCAACATTAGGTCTTCGATATCAAATTCCTTGGGAAGGGTGGAGGCTATTCGGGTTGTACAATGGTTGCAATGTAATAGGATTTCTTGACCAAGATTACATCCATAATGGCAAAAATCTAGTGAATCCTTTATTTGGTGGTCGACGGGAATTGGTTTTAGGAAACGAGTACATAAGCTTTGTTCATGTCAGAATGGTTTATCACGCTTTTAAAGTGGATGATCACAAGCTTAAGGGTGAAGATATAGAGAGGACGGATCGACAAAATTGGGGATCTGCACAAAGAATTGCTTCAAGGTATGTTCAGAGGTGTTTGAAAGAGTTGAGAAGTACACCAAGTGGAAAGTTAGAGAGGACACTAGCTACAAAGGCTTATCTAATGATTATCGTTGACTACATTGACATCTTTATGTCTCATATTTTGAGCCTTTGGGAAAGGGTGTGAAATGCTTCACGAGTTCATCATTTCTTCACATTATGGTTACGTTGGGTACAAAAAAATCTCATACTAATGTTAACATAAATTTCATCAGTAGAGAAGCATACCATGATGTGAAAATTTCTTGCCATTTTTTTGTTTTGTTGATGATATTGTTTCAAGATCATTACTCTAACTTGCCATGTGTTTTGCATCTAACCGGGTCAGATGTATGTGAGAACTTATTTAGTAAATTTGGCTAGATAGTTGGAGTGGAGAGGGCCTATGATTTCACTGACTTGCTTCATGTTGTTGGAACCCTTAATAGAGTTTCTCAAGAAGAATCAAATCCCCAAGGGATTCATTTTAATAAATCTCATAGGAAGCAAGAAAGAATTTGGAATAGATTGCACCAAGAAACAATATAGAAGATTGACATATTGTCGCAATATGATTCAATATCCACAGATGCTAAAATTGTAGAAGCCCTTAAGGTTGGATTGAAGGATGCAAAAGACAGTTTATCAACTCTTGGAATGAAACTAGAAAGTTACACTCAATCTTCTTGGTGGGTTAAACCATGGATAGAGGATGAAAAATATCTAGCATTCCAAATTGTGGATGAAGTAGTTGATGATTCTCCACCGAGTTGTTCCAACTCTATATTCTAATCTTCATCATCATTGGTGCACAATGAAAGTGAATTGCAAATAAGGGAAAGTGAGTGGAGACAGGAGTTGGATGAAATTTTAGATGCCATTTATGAAAATGTAAGCAAAACAATAAAGATAGTAGTGGATCTTGATGGTAAGGATATGTTTAAAGCTTGTTTCGTTAGTCAGTTGAATGGAAAGATGAAATTATCCAAAGATAGGTTGAAGAAAGTGAGAAATGGGGTTTAGTTTAGGTGAGATGGGAAGGCTCCACAAAAGGGTGTTTCAATTAGCTTTGGTATTGGATCAGATTGTGGGGTTTTGTTTGAAAGCAACTCAATTCCCCTCACTGACCGTACTCTAAGAAACGGTGTTCCTTGAAGTACAAAACAAGATGTTTCTTGTGGAACATGGTACATTGGAAGGGTTCAATGAATAAAGAAGAAGGATGGTAATAATGTGTTTGATTACCATAATGACATTGAACTTTTGGATAGATTAGAAAGCATCAAGCTTCACTTATGTTGGTATAGTAGAATACAGGGGCACCACATGTATAAGTATGATTTGGCAGATCATGCTTTTGTAAAACTTGAATCTATTATAGTAATCACAAACTTATCATACAATGTTAGGAATGATACATACAAATTAGAAGAAAGTGATTACAATTTTTTTTTTCAGATTTTGTGAAAATTTTGAACAAGGTATATCTTCAAAACATTCTAATTTCTCTTTCCTTATGTATTTCCATATGTTGGATCATTTATAAATAATTATTGGTTGTATTTTTGTTGATTTGTTTTTATGAATCTGATTTTAATTTTGTACTTTTTAGTTTTAGGTCTAGTGAATAGTTCAAATGGTGAATGTTCAGGACAACTCAACCTTTTTTTGCTACCTTCTTTTTGGTGTAAGTTTCTTTCACTAGCCATTCATCTTTTTGTAGTTTTGTTTCATTCAACATTAATTTGGTATTTCCTCCATAAAAACAATAGAATTACATACTTATATAACTATGTGTACCCCTTACCTCAACACATATATACAATTTGGAGATAAGGGTACCCCTTACCTCAACACTTGTGTTGGATGCATTCCACTGTGGTTCCTCTAAAGTTGGCCCATTTAATCATGAAAACCAAGAAGAGGTTGTTCCTTTTTCATGAATACGTTTTGTGGTTAAGTATGTGGTTCTTCTCACTAACGTTAACGTTTTCCTTGAATTTTTAGATTAATGGTTCGCTTGCTAGAAATGATAGCAAGGATCTGATGGCACGAGCTTCAGTCAAGATGGTTTTTGCTCACTCAAGTCAACAGATTTACAACAGAGCAATGTCTAACACATGAAGTGCATTTTATTTTAATGTTTATGGGGTAGTTGGCTTTCCTATTTTTTAAATTGGAGATATAAATTAGAGTCTATAGTTCAAATGTGCCATCAGAGTATTTTTGGAAGTATTTATATTTTGGCCATACATATGGGGTCTACAACAGTTAAATTACACTTGGTTATTATTGAAAATTGAGTCCTCAATCATACTTTGGGCATTTCCTTCTAGTTCTTTCACTAAACGACATTAACATTAATTACTGTCTGTAAACAATTTTGGACATGTGATGGTAGTTTGTTTTTAAATTGTTTGCAACTTTATTGAGATATGTTCTTCTGGTAGATTGGAAGTGTGATGATACTTTTCTTTCTTATTTTTGCGTACATTGATATATATGTGTTCGATGGGCCTTGCAACGTGTGCTTCTGATCCAAGGGGTATTTTAAGGTGAATTCTATTTGATTTTTTGCAACTTTTGGATTGATAAGAATTTGATAGGGTGAATGGTATGAAAAATTTAATTGATTTTATTTTTCCAAAGAAAGAATGCATAAGTTTCTATTTCATGTTTTGGGAAATTACCTCCAAAAAGGAAAAGTACTCCACTTGGTGGCGATTTTCACAAACTTTCATACATAATATACCTATGATCTCTCCCGGGAACATAGCTAGAAGAAAAAAATATGCATTGATGAGCGAGGCAGGTTGTTAATGGGAGGTGATGCAGAGCTAGGTCCCAGTGTTATGTTGCTTATTTGTCTCTCCATTATCCTAGAATCTCCAAGATGACTGGTAAGATTTTAGAAATCTTGAATTTTTGTAGTAAATGATATGAACTACATAAGCAATTTGAAAGGGAACTTCTGAATCAATTTGAATATCACACTTGGAATATCATGTAGTGAAAACCCTTGTTACAGGGTACTTATAAATCAATTTGAAAGGGTCTTGACTCTTGGGTCATTATGAAATGATTTATTTTATGAGGCTAATTCATATCTATCTTGAATTTCCTTTTGTATCATTTAAGACACAGACTAACCCTTTCCCGAGGCCCTTCTCGACCTTGCTGAGACCCCCCTTGTCTGAGGCATCTTTGTATTAGTTGCAGGTCTGTTCAGGGACCTATTTGGGCCCTCTTCTTGGCACACCTCAGTAGTATTTGACCCAAGTATTTTCAATGACATCTCAGTGGAAAAAAATTGGGATTCTTCTGAGTGAAGTTGGAGGACATTATTGTGTTATCTCTTTATGGTTTCTAGACTAATATGATGCTCATTTAAGCCTTTGTTCTGGGCTCTTCTGAAAGAAATATATATCTATTCAAAAGAACTCGAAGGAAGATTGTCTATAGCCTTATCCTCACCTTTTGTAAGATTTATAATTTCTACCGAATTTGAAGGGTTTGTTGAGCTATATCTAGATCTCTATGGAGTTGCATCTAGGACTGACCAAGGGCTTATTCAAAGAACTAATAGAATCTTGTAAGGGAATAATGGCTATAATCAAATCATGCCTTTCTTATGAAACAATTACAAGAAGTCTCTTATTGGTCATCTCAAGAGCAGATCTCTCTTCACTACTGTTATTGGTGTATTTTCTTAAATTTCAATTTGATTTTCTGTTTTTTAATAATTATTATTATATCAGAAAGTGTATTATGTACAATTTTGATTACTTTATATTGCCTTCCATGAATTGAAGATTTTTGTTATCCACAATGTTTGACTATTTCAAGGTTATCTTGTAGTCATATCCTAATATATTACACATTGTTTAACTATTTTTACACAATAAATGTTGGTGCAACAGAGAGGATGGGACTTCCATTCGAGCAACAGGTTATCTATAGGTGGATGTGGTAGCAGAAGGTAGATGTGTTGTAAACGACCATATTTTGGTTAGCTATTGGGAGCATTACTAAGAATAACTTGCTATTGAATGCAATAACTATACCTATTTTCTTTTTCCTTTGCAGCACCTTGTTGACTGTCTATGCCCTGTATCTATGGAAACTTCTTTGCTCTTGAAAATGGTAGGAAGAATCCATAATTTACCTTTTACAAGTCTTGGTGGGGAGGTGAACAAATTACAAGTCTTTGTTGAAAAATTTATCCCTTCGTTGAACAATTCCAAGGTATGCAAAAGTGTTTTTGGGACATTGTAATTTTATTTAAGGTTTTAAATTTAAATTTATTATTGGTTTGAACTTTGTATAGATAGACATATGTTCTTGGAAGGCTTCTTTAGATAAGTATCTTCTTGGAGGTGAGTTTATCACTGTTGACTTCCACAAAGAATTATGCACATTTATCATTTCAAAACAAATGGAGGAAGTGGTGTAGCAAATATTTTTGGTGACAAAGGATATGCAAGCAGATGTTTCAGCATTAGTTGAAGACTGCACTAGAGAAGACAATGTAATTCCCACCTTGAGTCAGATAGAAAACCTCATTTTCAGGTGATTTTCAACAAGTGATATTTTTTTGCTTCCATCATCACTTATATGTTGCATGAACTATAGAATGCAATTTTTAATGGTTTATTCTGCCATATAAACTGATTTTTTTCTCAGCGGCGTATATTATTCTATCTATCTCCTTTTCTTACATGTCAATCATATCCATCCATGATGAGTATTCCTGCTAACCCTACACACTTATCTTATACAATGATTGGTGGCATTGGCAAGAGTGTTCACATAAATGCCATCAGTTGGCAATGTATGTGCAAACATAGAGGAGAATGTGGGTGTCTAATAAATAGGGACTTGGTGCTTAAAAAGCATGAAGTGAGGTTTTGAGCCCTGTGTTTCATCAAATCAAAACTGAGAAATTCATCTTATCTATTGGTCAACTTTTTTTATAATGACTCTGCAGCCATAGACTCTGCAACATGTACTATTTCACTAGTAGAATTATCATGCAAAATAATTGAAGAGTCCTTGGTCCCAGAGAAAGAAGAAGAAATATTTTCTTCTCCTGCCAATTCTTGCAACCTCATATCTTTTCTTATTTCTTCCTTCTAAAGTTGCACCATTGCATTATATACATACCTTGATTGTTTTCTACCACCAAACCTGCAAATGTTTTGTAGGGATCTTCTTTGAACTCTCATTCTTTGAATTATGTTACTGTTGTACACATTTTTCACCCCAATACAATTGGTCAATATGGACAAGAATGAATATGTGGCCCCTTTATCCTGTCATGGTTAGTGGACTTTATTCCTTGATTATGTTATCTGTTCCTTTTTCTTTCCAGATTCCTTACTGAACTTGTCATTCTCAAGCCTTAAAGGTAAATGAGAATTGTGAAATTCCATCTTACTTGCTAGATAGGGAGGTTCCATCTGTCGAATCAGCAAATGGATGTTTTCATCCATTGCTACAAGTTGAATTTTAGGCAATATCAGTGGGACATGGTAAAAATCCTGACCCTGCTAATGGATGACAGGGCCTTTTAGCTCATAATAGATACTCAGTTATCTATAGTAGAGGTTTCCCTAGAACTAAATTGGCTTATTATGAATGTTTCTATCCCTTTTTCTCCTCATGCATAGATTTTTGGCATAAATTTGTTTATTTTTTACTACAGGGAAGTCCCTCTTCCTTTCAAAAGTGAAACCTTACATCAGTAAATAGTTGGGGCCTTTGATCTCTTACCGAACCTTACTATAATTAAAGGTGCATAGTTTCGATTAGTCTTCAATTTATAGAATGTAAAACCCCAACATCTTGGACAGTGGTGAAAATTGCATGTAGGCTGTTATATTTCAAGTTGCTCACGATCAGTTAATATGGTTTTTGTCAGGCATAAATTTTTGTGATGCTTTCCATTTTGAAGTGGATCTTCATACATAAATACATATATATCTCTTTTTATAGGCTGAAAACGAGAACCTCCAACCCTTGGTGATAAAAGGAGCTAAAGAGTCTTGATGAATCACCTCATGGAGGTATAAAAGTGGTGGTGAATGATGACAAGTTTTCAATCACAATTGCAGACATTGAAGGACTAGGTACATTCTAAAAGAATAATCTAGAACAATGTTACATATTTTGGATGTTCTCTGCTTGAGAAAGGGATCATTTTTCATATTGCATTTATTGAAGCATTTGCATTTGTTTTATTTGCATGGTTATTACTAGAATTTTGGAACATGCACTATATTGACATTTATTGATGCTTTTTCCTGCAACTGGAACTCCATATGAATTTGGTGCTTTTCGAATGAAACTGGTTCTAACTCCTGATTTTCCAAAATCTCCTCCCAAAGGTAATTGTTGATACTTATAATGATGCTTCATCCAATTTACATTCTCTTAAATGGATCTTATGTTTGCTTTAGATTTTTAGTTGCCTATAAGACATTTTTTTTCTTTTCTACTTACTGCTTATCTAAATCATAAAGTATATAAGGGGGATTCATGACTTGTAAAAACTGAGAAATAAACTTTGGTTCTTTCAATAATAATGATTGGCTTGGACTGTAGGGTATTTTTTCACAAAAATATTCCACCCTAATATTGCAAGCAATGGAGAGATATGTGTCAATACTTTGAATCCAACCCTTTGACTGTGACACATTCTTCTTGTATGTGTTCATCCACTTATCATTTTAGCTTATTTATGGGTACGTTGTGCTTATGTTACAGGAGGTACAATGTGCTTATGTTACAAGAGGTACAATGTGCTTATGTTACAAACAAAATATATTGATATGGGTTTATTTTGCAGGCTCTATACAATCATTCATGCTTTGAAGTCCAAATTGAAGAGTAAAGTGGAAATTTCAGAGTCTACTGCTTTAAATGAAGGCCTAAAAAATACCCTTGTGACCTCTCCTACCCCACTTCTACCATTCCCAACAAATATGAGAATAATATTCAAGATCCAAGCATAAATGTCACTTCAATAAAAGCTATAGGAGTTTGTGCATCAACAATTCATAAAAAGAAGAATCTAGCTTCTACCAGAGTGCACATTGACAAGAAAAATCTCGATTCAATTTAGAAGTACATGGTAGACTGTGAATTGTATGATATGTACTTTTCAACTAACAGATGAATATTCTAACACCAGGCTCTATAATGTGTCTTAACAATGGTCATAGGTTTTTCACAGTAGTCGTAGGTTTTCTGTAGTGCTTTTACAAATCTTTTTCTGACTAGTGGTTAGCAAGTTGACTTTGCACTAGGTCTATGGAGTTGTTTCAAAGATTCAATTTGTTCTAGCATGAAGCATGATCCTAAACATGCAAGCTTTGAGTTTGTAGAAGTGGACATTTCTAGAGTTGGATGTACAAATCTACTGTTGGTTGTATCATCATCCCATAAACAATTGTTTGATGGAGATGTTATTTTAAAAGCGATATCATAATATTTCTAAGCCTTGGCATATATTCGCTGTTTAGATTTAAACTGTGGAATGGTTGGCAATTTGGAATTTGGTTTTTGATGGTGCAAAACCTAGATATTTTGACTTTATGATATATAGTTGGGAACTTTCAATGCAATATGGTTAGATAAAGAAAGCTTCTTCTTCATTATGAGGTGTATGTACAAATTTAGTGTTGTTTATAGTGGAGACTATGTTTTTTCATGTTATTCATGGTGATGTGTATTTAGTTTGTGTTTTGAGTCTTGACAATACAATGTTTGTTTACACCATAATTTTTAAACTAATTTTTCTTGGTTGGTCCAAGAGCTTGATTCTTCTCAGGGCTCTTACACTAGAGCAGACATTGTAGGTGGAACAATTTTTATGAAACATCCTTGTATCACTGTTTGTTTTGTTGCTATAGCGGTGCTTGAATT
Source organism: Pinus tabuliformis (assembly GCA_031772625.1). Lineage (NCBI taxonomy): Eukaryota > Viridiplantae > Streptophyta > Pinopsida > Pinales > Pinaceae > Pinus > Pinus tabuliformis. Next base: position 1,978,404,513 of record CM062819.1, on the reverse strand, counting down.
CTACTGGAAGGTCACCCACTTGCATTTGTTGTTAACTATAAGAATATCATAGTTTTAGACTATAGTATATTGTTTTATTACGAAATTAAATTAGAGTTATAAGAATATATTAGCGCAGAATTATGTTTTCAACTTTTGGTTGAATTAGAGGAAACTAGGTTGGACTAAATCCTATGAGTTATAGGCAACTAAGTTAGACTAGAGTTGATCAAAACATTTTTAGCGTGAAATTTTGTTTCCAACTTCTATTTTTATTAGATGAAACAAAGTTTGACGAAATGTTGCATATTTCTGTTGTCTCAGAGTAAGTTCAGAGGTACTGAAAGAAAATTGTGTGCCTTCTCTTCAATTGATTCTACCATAGCTATTTATTGCAAATTATTGCGACATATTGGTAAAATTACCATTATTCTGATAAAGGAGTTATGTTTTCAGAATCGCTAGCTGCTATGAAATTATCTTTGGACATGTCAGTAGTTTAATAGTTTCATGTAATAAAATCAAGGACAACTGGTTTAGCTTTGAAGATTCTATAATATATGTTGTGTAAGGTGATGTGAGTCCTACTGGTCCTGCACAACTTGAGCTTCCAAGGTAATAAGCAGATTTCTGCACTTGTTCTTTTAGAAGTGCTCAAACCTCGTTGGGCTTTTATAACCTATGGTCTATAGGTTTTCGTTAGAAGCTTTGGGATATTTGTAAGCATGGTTGTATATAGAAAAAATGGTTGTTCTCTATTCTAATATGGACACTGAGAAGACAATATTAACTGAAGTGCTATACAACAATATTGAATGAAGCGTTTACATAAACAACTAGATTAATCCCTTGTGAAAGAGTAATGGAAGGATTGTTTTCAATTTTTGGCAAAGTTGTTTTCCTATCATTTCCTCCTATTGAAAATAGCAACAAGAAATGTTAAAAATAGAATTGCTAAAAATAGCACTGCTATAAATAGCAGTTCAGCCAGTGTTGATCTTAGCAACAATGGATGGAAAAATGGAAGTGCTAAAAATAGAATTCTATAAATATCATTTCGGGATACCTTCCTATTTTTGTTAGTCCCTAAACTAAAATAGTGAAGTAAAATTCGAATTTGATCTTAGCAGCAGTTTGTAAAATAATTAATTAATTCAGCTTGAGTTAATTAGTTAAGGAAAATCAAACTTGAAGTCTATCTGGGGACATGCAATAGTTTCTCCATTAATTGAGGAATTTATCCATTAGTTAAAGAGATAAGGATGAGTTGTAATTAGTTGACTTAGTTAAATGAGTCAAGTCCAGTTAGATTAATTCAAATAATTTGTTGAATTAATGTAAGTTCAGTTAGTTAATGCTTGCATGCATGTAACTACTGCACTTCAGATTAGTGAGTATTCTCTCATAAATAACTCATGCATATCAGTTCAGAAAGAGACCCGGTTGAGATCAGATGGAGGGACAATGTACTATCAGTTGCTAGAATATTCCATTGTGAATATTCCTTGCATGCAGAAGGAATTCTTTCCTTGAGGTTTGCACGGTTACTTCTTCAGGTTTAGTGAGTGTGATGAGGCCAATTCACACATGTGGCTTCACTGGACCCCAAGAAAAATTGTGCAAGGAAATAGGAGGCTTGGAGGGCCTGAGGAGGACATATACAGTGTCTATTCAGTCTGCGAGTTGTATTGTTTGATTGCAGAGAGAGCAGGATAGCTTGAGAGCTGATTCTTTTTGTAACTTGAAAAAGATTTCCACTTGTATCATAATACAGAGTTGGGGTTTTAGGCTAAGGCTTTCCCTGTGATATTTCTTCTATGTTATGTGTGATTGATTTCTCATTCTCAGTTATATGTGTTCTCTTGATATTGCTCAATTCGATTAAGCTTCCACAAAGTGTTGTAGAAGTAGATCTTGTATGTTGTTTTAGTATATTTCATAATCTGTTGATCTACAGTGGGAATTTCTACATGGTATCAGAGCAAAGGTGATCAAGGCGAAGAACAATATACAAGAAGTTCGAAGTTCGAAGTTTGGTTCCTGAATATAGAAATTGAGTTTTTATCACATCTATATTTCACCTATGGTGTTCAGTGGTTTAAGACTCGAGTATGCCCTTGATGGCAGCTCAAATTATATAGCCTGGAAGGATTGCATGGAGGCAGTGTTAGAGGATAACGGTCTAAAGGACTTCATTGATCAAGAAGTCCCCAAGCTGACTGATGCTACTCAATTGGCGGAATGGAAGAAATGTGTGGCTAGAGTAAGGAGAATCATCCTGGAGGGAGTTCGAGACCACATTGTCTCGAGCCTCCATGGGAAGGAGACACCATTTTCCATGTGGAAAACATTGAAAGATTTATATCAAAACAACAATGATCAGAGGAAGCTGGTGCTGAAAGACAAGCTTCGTAAGATCAAGTGTGAAAAGGGTGACATGATCTCTACATATTTGAACAAGCTCACCACCTGCAGGGATGAGCTTGGAAGTGTAGGGATCAATATTGTTGATGATGACATGGTGAGTCTTGCACTCCTTGGTCTTCCCAAGAGCTGGCATAGCTACCAAGACTCGGTTAATGGAAGAGAAAAACTGCCAGATTGGGAATGACTTTGGTTGGATTTGATGCAGGAGAAAATAAGAAGAAGCACCAGAGATGGATCCACATCGAAGCAAGATGATGAGGAAAATCTAGCCTTAGCGAGTAAGGTGAGGAAAGGGAAAGGGAAGGTGTCCCATTCTAAATCTGGTTCTTCCCATGGTGGGAAGAAGATTGAAAAATCAAAAGTGGGATGCTTCCATTGTCATGAAGTGGGCCATTATGCTACGAATTGTCCACAAAAGAAATCCAAGAAGTGTTCCTCAAAGGGATCTGATGGTGAGGCACTGGCCTCACAGTTTGAGCTGGATTTCTCGCTTATCGCATGCATGGTTTCATCCATGGTGGGATGTGTGTGGTACCTAGACAGTGGAGCTTCATTCCACATGTCAGGTGACAAGAATCTTTTCAGTACCTTGGAGGAGAAGGATCTCTAGATGTGGATCGAGATAGGTGATGATGGAAAGTACCGTGTTTCAGGTGAAGGTGCAGTTGTGTTTGAGAGGGAGCATGGAGCTCCCCTCACCCTGACTGATGTAAAGTATGTACCAGGTCTGAAAAAGAATCTTGTGTTTGTCGCTATGCTTGAAGATGTTGAAGCCCCGAAAATCGGGTCGACAACAAGGGGGATACCCACCCGGTCCGGACCTTGGTTGGCAGCTCCTTATCCGTTTGGTATAGCGGGTTCGACTGGGGATAATGGGACCAGTTTCCCAATCTAAGGGGTGTGTGTGTGTGTGTAGAGTTGGATGATGCTGATCTAGGAGTATTTAAAGCTAATTTAATTCAAACTTCTAAACTGACTCTATGCTATTATAATCTAAGGAGAAACAACACATCTAATCTACGCTAACCCGGGGTGTATTTCTTCTATTATGCGATCTAAAGAGATTTCGAACAATAACTGGTAATAAAGATCATTCAGCTATCACAAGAATAGAAATCAATTAAGATAAACCACTCTGCATAAAAAGTTAAGCAAAACAGTTGTGAACAACATATCGCATAATAAGTTATTCATATATCAAACACAAATAAATGACTCCACCGTACAGAAGTGCCAAATGGTAACCCACACATTCATGCATTAACATATAAACAACTGAAAACTATATATCACTTTAAGAATATAAGCAGAAATGGTCAAGAGATAAAAGTACCATTTATGACTGGTTCCACTCATAAGCTTCAAGCAACAACGATTTATCTCTACTTTTTCTAACATCTACTAAGAGTACAAAAGTGCAACATCAGTAGCAGACATCAAATGCAAACATTGATAAATCTCGATCCATCCATTCATCAAAAACCCCCTCCGAGGGTGCAAAAGTGCATATTCTGAAGACAAGTTTTTTGACAAATTTCTGGACCCTTCTCCAAATGCCTGAGAAGGGTTTAAATACTGCTAACTAATTAATCTTAATTACATAAATTTAGGACACGGTTTTAAATGACCGCCCTTCTACTAAAGCAAATTTATTTCTAAAACTTGAATCTAATTTCTAACCGTTTCTGTATTTGCTCCTTAGTGTTGTAAGCAATGCAACATTCGCCTGGGAAGAGTCGGCTGGTCGTCTTCTCCTTTCGTTTGAGCTACGAAAATAGAAATAACAAGCGCTGGCACCGCTTTCTGGCAAACTAGAAGATATTTTCGAAAATCTTCCTCTGGCTTGGTGTATTCACTGTGTGTATACTTGGTAATAACCCAAATTTCTCTCAAACTGATTGTGCTTTTGCTATTTCGGTTTCCGGCCTTGCGAATGACTGAATAAGTTAGGGACTTTGCTCTCTGAACAATTTTCTGTATTGAAAACTGCCTTCGTTCTTTGTTCTAGGCTTTTCTAATGCGTTTTCCCTCTTTAGCGCCTTTTTCTTTTTGCTTTACCCAGTCTAAGCTTCAGGATCTTTTGTAAACATGCTGCTTTTGTGCGCCTTTGATTCTGAGTTTTGGATGGCCTATTGACATCAGTATCTATTGAGTGATACTCTGGAATCTATGGTCCTGTTGCATGCGGCATCCGTTTGTGAAGGCATCTCTTCTCTGTTCTCCGAGCATTGACACTTTCCCCTTTTCCTTAGATGTTTCCTGCACGTTGCTTTATGTTATTTGCTGTCTTACAGTTTACGCAAAGGAAAAGAGTAATGATGAAAAGATTGACATGAAAGCTTTAAGCTCTAATGAATGCATAATCATGACACCCATAATGAACTGACTCTTCGAAAAACACAACACAATCCTTCTTGGATACTTTGGCGTACAATTATTAATTTCTTTTAAGGCACGTGCCCAATTTTGGTCTACAGACAGCTTTCCTTGAATACTGTGTCGAGGAAATTTTGTGATGGGTGATTTCTGCGACTCGCATCGCAGTATCGAGGATTGTGTCGTCAAGATGTGTCATCGCAGGAATTGATGATCGCATACATCGCAGATCGCAACATCGCAGATCGCGAATCGCAAATCGCGCTTAGTCATCCAATCATTGTGTGCTGCTTATGCGATGTTGCGATATGCGACGTCGCATATCGGCCGTTGGCGATTCCTTAAGATTTTCATTTAAGAGCGCTTCACAATATATGCGATGCGATGAATTTCGCATCGCTTCTTCGCAGCTTATTATGCGCATAGGAAAACGTTTCACTCTCTTCTCGCGATGCGATACAACTTTAGGGAGTTAAAATACAAAAATTTTGATAAAATGTTTTTTTTTTGGATTTTTATTAAGGGTCCCCATTTGCTTGGTGTTATCGCTAATACCAAACAAAGAGGGGGGTTGTTGGTGGCCACAACAGAAGATAAAGGCTATGATGTAGTCTTTAGTAAAGGAAAGGTATTCCTGAGGCATATCGGTATTGGACAAATAAAGCGAATAAGGATTCGAGTCAAGAATCTCTACAAGCTGGAGGTAGACGAATGTGCTGCTTTGAGTTCCAAAGCTAAGATGGCGTAGAGCCAAGATGTTGGCGAGCTATGGCATAGAAGACTAGGCCACTTGCACCATGGAGCCCTGAAGATCATGCAACAAATTTCTACCAGATTACCCAAGGGAAAACTTGAGCAGATGACTACATGCAAAGGTTGTACCTTGGGTAAGTATGCGAAATCTTCCTTTCCGGATCGAGATAGTAGAGCTGGAGCAATCCTGGAGCGAGTTCACTTAGATGTTTGTGGACCCTTCTCTACAACCTCCACTGCTAAAAAAAGGTACTATGTTATTTTTATTGATGATTTTTCTCGTAGATGCTGGATCTACTTTATGCAAAATAAGGATCAGACCTTCTTGAGGTTTTGTGAGTTTAAAGCCTTGGCAGAGAAAGAATCTGGAAAGAAAATAAAAGCCTTGCGTAGTGACAATGGTGGAGAGTATGTCTCCCAACAGTTTAAATACTTCTGTGTTGCAGAAGGTATTAAACGGGAATTGATGACACCCCATAACCCATAGCAGAATGGGGTGGCCGAAAGGAAGAACAGATTGATTGTGGGAGCAGCTCGAGCGATGTTGCATGACCAAAGCCTACCACTGCATTTGTGGGCTGAGGCATGCAATACAACAGTATACTTGCAAAATAGAAGCTCGCACCGTATACCGGGGATGAAGAAACCTTTGGAGGCCTATTCTGGGAAGTGACCTGATGTAAGTCACTTCTGAATCTTTGGATCATTAGTTTAATGTCATGTGACCAAAGATGCCAGGAAGAAGCTAGACCCAACATTTGAGTTGGGAATACTTGTGGGGTACACGGATACACCCCACAACTATCGGGTGTACCAGCCTTCCACTCAGAGGACTGTGGTATGCTGGGATATGAAGTTCGACGAGCAGAAAGCCATGCGCTTATCACTTGAGAGGGAGCTCGAGTTGCATGCAGATGAGGAACTTTCAGTTCCTAAGGATGAGGAACCTCAGATTGATGCAAAGCAGCCGCATGCAGAGGATCCGAGAGTGGAGACATCCACTCATGCTGATACTTCTAGAGATGGGCGGAAACGCTCAAGGGTAGCTGACAGGTTGATGCTGGATGTGCGGGAGAATGTGGGACAATCATCTTCTCAGCACAAACAGAGGAGGTCACCCGAGCGGTACACTGGGTACATGGCCCTAGTTGGGGAGTGTGTAGATACTGAACCTTCTTCATTCGAGGAGGCAGTGCAACAACCAGTCTGGGTTGATGCAATGGTAGAGGAGTATGACTCTATCATTTGGAATAGTGTGTGGGATGTTGTCCCAAGGCCTCAGGGCAAGTCAGTGGTGAGTTCCAAATGGATTTACAAGGTAAAGCAGGCAGCTGATGGCAGTGTTGAGAAACATAAGGCAAGATTTGTTGGCCTGGGTTTCTCATAGGTTTAGGGGATCGACTACGATGAGACTTTTTCTCTCGTATCAAGGTACTCATCGATTAGATTGATGTTGGCATTATCAACTCAGATGGGGTGGAAGATTCACCAGATGGATGTGAAGACAAGATTCCTCAATGGGAAGATTGAGGAGGAGGTGTACATTGAGCAGCCAGAGGGTTTCGAGACCTTTGATCGTGAGTCGCATGTGTGCAGACTCAAGAGGGCTCTGTATGGGCTGAAGCAAGCACCCCATGCTTGGTACACCAGGATCAACAACTATTTCACCGGTTTGGGCTTCTCCAAGAGTGAAGCAGATGCGAACCTTTACCACATCATGGTAGAAGGTAAACCATTGATCATTGTTCTTTATGTCGATGATCTGATTTTGACATGTGATAATCAGCTGATATAGTCTTGCACGAAGGACGTTGCAAGAGAGTTCGAGATGAAGGACATGGGCCTTATGCACTACTTTATAGGCATGGAGGTGTGGCAAAAATATGGGGAAGTATGCCAATGAGATACTCAGGCACTTTCACATGGAGAAGTGCAAGTCCATGCAAACTCCTCTAGCTGGGAACTGGAGGAAGGAGGATGCTACTTCAGGTGAGGTAGTAGCTGCTACTGCTTATCGGCAGTTGGTGGGTTCACTTATGTATCTGGTGAACACACGACCCGACTTATGCTTTGCGGTGAACCAACTGAGTCAAGCTATGGTTCAACCTACCAAGCTGTTTTGGAAGGCAGCAAAGCATGTGCTGAGATACCTTAAAGGCACATCTCAGTTCGGATTGTGGTACAGATGGACAGAGGGAGTGAAGCTTCAGGCCTCACAGATGCGGATTGGGTAGGGAGTCCATCAGATTGGAAGAGCACTTCTGGAGGAATCTTCAACCTTGGTTCAACTGCAGTTTCCTGGTACAGCAGGAAACAGAGATCAGTTGCACTTAGCTCAGCAGAGGCTGAATACATGGCTGCTAGTCAGGTTGCATGTGAGGCCATTTGGATGCGGAAGATTCTAGTGGGATTGTTTGGTCAGAGGATGGATCCTATAGTGATCTACCATGATAACCAAAGTTGTATCGAACTCTCTGAGAATCTAGTTTTTCATGATAGGTCCAAGCACATAGATATCTATTATCACCATCTTCGAGACTGTGTGGTCAAGAGGATCATGTTGTCGAGTTTAGGCTTCTGTGATCCATATCAAGTTAGAGAAAGATTTCGGCGAAAATCACATGGAATCTCATTTGTCGACGCGTTTCGAACCAACCAGTGTGGTTCATCGTCAGGACAAGTTGAAGAAACAGATCCAGCTTAGCATGTTAAATAGACCGAGCAGAGCCTCCAACGGCTAGTTTGACCAACCGTAAATATTGACCAATGGACCGGGATCAAAACATTTCTAATAAAAAAAGGAGATAAGTTATATAGGAGACCAATAAATCATTTAAATTAGTGATAATAGTTTATTAATAAATAGTTAAAAATTATAGGTTAAATATTTTTAAAAGGAAATTAGATGCAGAGGACCGCTTCTATGAATAAATTAAATGTGAATACGAGCTAAATGGGAGTAAAAATAACTAAATGAAAAAAATAAAAATAATAATAATAATAAATAAAAAAATAATAATAAAAATAATAACAAAATAAATAAATAACTAAATGAATAAAAAAATAAAAAAATAAATAAATAACTAAATAAAAATAAAATAAATAAAAATAAAAATAAAATAAATAAATAAATAAATAAAGATAAAATAAAATGTGAATACGAGTTAAATGGGAATAAAAATAACTAAATGAATAAAAATCAAATAAAAATAATAAATAAATAAATAATAATAAAAATAATAACAAAATAAATAACAATGAAATAAATAAATGAATGAATAAAATAAATACAAATAAAAATATAAAATAAAAATAAAAATAAAATAAATAAAAAAAAAATAAAAAATAAAAAAAATAAATAAATAAATAAATAAAAATAGATAAAATAATAAATAAATAATAATAATAATAAAATAAATAACAATAAATAAATAAATAAAAATACAAAAAATAAAAATAATAAAGGAAAAATTAGATGTATAGAGTAATGTATAAAATTAATTTTATTTAAAAATATTATAAAAATTGTGTGTTAATAAAGGTAATAAAGAAAATCAAAGGATGATAAGTTAGATCGGAAATTAGTTAAAAATATAAGCAGTAAAGAATTAGAAAGGAAATTAGTTATACGGAGGCCCTTAAATAAAATAATCAATGGAAAAAAAGCATCAGAAGAAATAGGTTGCTATATACACAATCAAAAAAAATAAAAAAATAAAAAAATAAAATAAAAATAAAATAAAATAATATAATATATATATATATATATAGATATAAGTAAGTAATAATAAAATAAATAAATAAGTGAAAATAAAGATAAAAGAACACCAAAAAACCAAAGAGGACGACAAAACGACTAGGAAGAGAGGGTTGGGACCCAACACCTACTGACTTTCCAACCATCCTCTCTATTGAGATTGCTTGGTCTCTTTTCGATCTCAAGCGCTTCCCTGAATTTTCGATGATGGAAATGCGAAACCTTAGCAATGACACTGGCTTCTTCAATACAAACATGATGATTGGTTTTCTCAGCATGTTCAGCCAAAGCGGAAGACTTAGATCTCCTATGCTTCAGATCCGCTGCGTGCTCACTAATCCTCTGATTAATGGAACGACCAGTCTCCCCAATATAGGGGGTCCCACAGGAACAAGGGATCATATAAACACCCTTCATATCTTTAGGGTCGATGGGATCCTTCACCGATCTGAGGGACGAACGAATGGTGTTCAGGGGCCTGAAGGACACAGGGATACTATGTCTCCTGAGAATCCTACCAATTCTATCAGTGGTCCCTTGAACATAAGGAAGATGGACACCAGGAACACGATCTTTAGGCTCTCTTTTCACCAGAGAATTCTTGGAAGCTTTAAGGAAAACCCTATGACCCATGTATCTACTGTACCCATTCTCCACAAAGAAATCCAGCATATGGGATTTTTCCTTCTCAAAGCTCTTCTTGTCCGAGATCCTCAGGGCCCGAGTAGCAAGGGTACTATGAACACCTATCTTTTGAGCCGAGAAATGGTGGGAACTGGCATGAAGATACTGCTCCGTATGAGTTTTCTTTCGAAAAACTTGATGGGAGAGGGAACCATCATCATTCCTAGAAATAAGAATATCAAGGAAAGGAAGGCATCCCTCAACTTCCTGCTCCTTAGTGAACTTAATGGCTGAGGACTGCCTGTTAAGATGATCAAAGAAGAGATCAAGCTCATCCTGGCCATGAGACCAAATGACATTGGTGTCATCCACACACCTCTTCCATAGTTTAGGAAGGAGCCGGGAAGAGTTCAGGGCTTTGGACTCAAAATCTTCCACAAACAGATTAGCAACAATAGGGGAAAGGGGGGATCCCATCGACTGAGGAATATGATGCAGATATTTTGACTAAGGCATTGTCAAAATGCAAGTTTGAGTTCCACAGAGACAGGATTGGGGTTATTGATAATCCCTTTCTTGTTGAGAGGGAGTGTTGAAAATAGCAACAAGAAATGCTAAAAATAGAATTGTAAAAATATCACTGCTATAAATAGCAGTTTAGCTAGTGTTGATCTTAGCAACAATGGATGGAAAAATGGAAGTGCTAAAAATATCATTCTATAATTAGCATTTCAGGATACCTTCCTATTTTAGTCAGTCCCTAAACTAAGATAGTGAATTAAAACTCGAATTTGATCTTAGCAGCAGTTTGTAAAATAATTAATTAATTCATCTTGAGTTAATTAGTTAAGCAAAATCAAAATTGAAGTCTATTTGGGGACATGCAACAGTTTCTCCATTAATTGAGGAATTTATCCATCAGTTAAAGAGATAAGGATGAGTTGTAATTATGAGTTGTAATTAGTTGACTTAGTTAACTGAGTCAAGTCCAGTTAGATTAATTCAAATAGTTCGTTGAATTGATGTAAGTTCAGTTAATTAATGCTTGCATGCATGTAACTACTGCACTTCAAATAACTGAGTATTCTCTCATAAATAACTCATGCATGTCAGTTCAGACAGAGACCCAATTGAGATTAGATGGAGGGGGCAGTGTACTATTAGTTTCTAGAATATTCCATTGTGAATATTCCTTGCATGCAAAAGGAATTCTTTCCTTGAGGATTGCGCAGTTACTTCTTCAGGTTTAGTGAGTGTGATGAGGCCAATTCACACATGTGGCTTCATTGGACCCCAAGAAAAACTGCGCAAGGAAATAGAAGGCTTGGAGGGCTTGAGGAGGACATATATAGTGTCTATTCAGTCTATGAGCTGTATTGTTTGATTACAGAGAGAGCAAGATAGCTTGAGTGCTAATTCTTTTTGTAACTTGAACAAGATTTCCACTTGTATGATAATACAGAGTTGGGGTTTTAGGCTGAGGCTTTCCCCGTGACATTTCTTCTGTGTTATGTGTGATTGATTTCTCATTCTCAGTTATATGTGTTCTCTTGATCTTGCTCAATTCGATTAAGCTTCCACAAAGTGTTGTAGAAGTAGATCTTGTATTGTGTTTTAGTATATTGCATAATCTGTTGATCTACAGTGGGAATATCTACACCTCCTTCAACTTTTTAGCTCGTCTTGTGAGCACCTCCGTTCATCTAATCGTTATATAAAATCTTGGAAGTATGATCCCATGCTTGTCAACTAGTTTTCGAATTTGAAAGTCCCATATCTTGCTTTTCAACTGATTTTGGCATTACAGATGTTTTCTCTTGCAGAATTGTGTACTTGGATGTTCTCTAGTATGTCTTTTTGTAAATTTAATATTCAATAGGTTGCTAAATTATAGGGCGATAAGGCTCTTGGTTCTTGGTGTTCAAGACATTACTTTAATATTGTTTAGTTTAATTTTTCAAATGATTCTCTAATTATAGAAATACCAGGGTCATTCGTATTTCAAGGAAGTGATATTAGTTCTTAATATTGTTTCCAGGGTTATTTCTATTTCCTATATGATGTTAGTTCCAACGTAATCTCTCATTATGTAAAATAAATCCCAAGATAAATAATCAACTTCCTAAAAGAGACCTTAAAGAGAAATCCACTATATCTATCTTGAGTGGGCCTAATGGTTAAGACCATGTGTTTCCTCCTAAGAGGTCATAGGTTCAAAACCAAAGGGGGTAGATTATGTATGCCTTTGTTGACTTAGCAGTCAAATCACTGTGCGGAGGTGGGTCCCTTGTCCCACAAACAAGGGGGTCTCATACACCAATGTGGTGTCTTGCTTGGATGTGACCTAAAATTGGATAATCAAAATATTCTCTAGAAATTTTAGAATTGTATTTCAAAGGTATGAGAGTGCAAGGAAGCCTTGTCTTTAGTGAGGTGCACAATAAGGTAATGCTTTCCTTCAACATGTATAAAATCTTGTAGACGTTTGGAGGTTTATTTTGGAATACACCATTGTTTTCAGCTAGCCAAATGGAGCAGATCATCTCTACAACCAAAATTTTGTCTTATCTTCTAGTTGTAGTCCGTTCATTTAATGCCTCTGCGTTATCTCCAATCCATTGTTTCATTTTACATAGTCTATGAGTGATGGCCCATATCTCATTGCTGAGATGACAATGAATCAAAAGGTGATTTCATGCTTTCGTGCTATTCCCTTAAGAGCTCATGTGTTGGGACTTGTCCATCCTCTTCTTCTAAGCATGTCTAGGTTGGGATTGCACCCTTGATTTGAGATTTGGAGCCCCAACCTTGGTTGTAGAGAGTGGTCTTGCATCTAGAGGGTCTAGAATTGTGCTTGAACACCTTATTTGGTGCAAACTTATTCATAAAGATTCATCAATTGATTTTTCACCATCATATAGATCATTTTATATGTTATTTTATATACATGCACATAATCAATCTTCCTAAAACATGGTTGATCTTTGTGTGCCTTAGACCACTAAATGCCATAAATCATAATGAGATGTGCTTGAGTGTGGGTTAAGTAATTGCATTGTGTGAGAAATAATATGCATTTACAATGTATATCAGAAGAAGAAAGGTGCATTTTAGAATGCATGTGGGCTCATACGAGAGGCATCATGTCACTATACCAGGGATATAAAAATAAAAGGGTATAAAAAATGTGAATAAAAAAATGGATACATACAATATTTAGTGAAAATAGGGGTTTTTTAAATTGGGAAGGTGTATTGGATTTATATTGGTAGGGGGTTAAATAATGCCACAAACGCACGTGCTATGTCATAGGCCCAGTGAGTGAATCCCCCATGCACACAGTACATTATGTACACATCACCGTATATCCAACATGCACATAGCACCATATATACCCAGCATTGAATATGCAACATTCATACAACATTATCTGTACTAACACCCTGTACATAATATTGCATAAAAAACATGTAAACACACTACACATGAACATTACTGCATGCGCACAATCATCCCAGATGCAACATGTACAACATGTATGACATATGCAAAACAGTAATACCACACATCTAAAACCACTCTACCTCTACCAAGCAACCTGGCTTCCAGAGTCTTATCCATGCTTTTCTTAGCATGCCGCAAACCACACTGCTTTCATTTAGCTGATGTATTCCTTGGTATAACCCGTCCATAACATAGACATAATATAATCACATAATATCAACTCATAACCACATGATAATGACCTCATATTTTGCATGACTACTCTTCCCAGTTGATTCCTCATTATGCCAGGAACCTCTTCATGTCATTTTCTTGCGTAAGAAATAATTACTCCACAAGAACGATTCCTGATGACCCTATCAAACAGTGACATAGATACATAGACACATACATACATATACATAAATATTAGCATAAAACAATCATGATCCATGATGACCCTGTCAGATAACAACATACATAGATACATATATGCATATAATCATTAGCATAAAGCAATCATGATCACAACATAAATACTAGATATCATTGTCAAGGTTAAGATAACTTCCTTTATTAATGCACAACATTGAGAACCACCATTCCCAACCTAGTCGAACCATCCGACATATCGGGTCCATTTATTTTACCTTTTCTGGTTACCTTTCTCCTGCCTATCCTACCATCATCCATTTCCACTGATGGACCCAACCAGTCCAACTGGCTGTCATAGTCTTACCCTCCGTTGCACTTACTCATGCACAAAGCTTCATCTGAATCTTACATTACCTTTTGGGCACCACACAACTCTCCCGAGTTCCATCAAATTTCCTCTTTCCCAAACAATTCTGAAGATTCAAAACATAAAAGGCAAGACAAGAAATAACTAAGAAGAAAACAATGAAAGCCAATAGCAATATGACACCACAACAAAGTGGCAAGGCCTTGCAACATACATAAAAAAAAAACCACAATCAATATCAGCAATTCATAAAATACCAAAAGCGCAAGACTGGAAACAAAAACTACGATTCAATCCCCATGTTTCTGAATGCTTCCAAAGGAAAGGTCAACCTAAGCCTTCTTCATAATTTCATGGAAATTTATTTTACCATGAAATCCCCTGCATCATACTACCATAAAAATATAACTGTTAGTGTATATATAACATAACAATACACCAATTACCTTATCTTGTTATGCCAAACACGGTGCCTTGTAGCTGAACACATCCGTGCTATCGCTCAAGGGACTCTAATTCCCTTGACAGATCCACCTGCAACTAGAGACTGGCTAATATACCTACCAAGTACATGTTCATCACTATAGCACATATCGACATAATGTCAGACGAGTTTAAGGTTAAGAATACTTCCTGTATGCAAATTACTCACTTGTTCTGGATAATGGTTTCCAAACATAGCCAAAGGAATTCTTGCCCAATTCCTTCCTTTTACCTTTTTACCTTGTTGCAATCGAGGCTTACTATGCGTTGTCACATCACCCAACTGTTAGTTATGTAAACACATATGTTGATATCCTATCACACTAATACCAAGAATGTTTCCTACAACTATTTACACATGTCAACCACATGTTCCAGATATCAAGACAATCATATCTATCAATTTAAAATCAACCTTTACCAAGGCTAACAATCACATCATAATCTGTAGTCAACTTAGATTTATTAGACATAATTCTATAGCTATTACCTACTATACTCAGGTACATATCAACTGTCTCGACACATATGTGTTAGTAAAATCATCTTAAAGCAAAGTCATTTGAACATATACTCATATTATGCAATTCATCAAACATTCAACCAACTTTCAACATACCATGTTAGATAAATCAACTAGATGACATAATCAAACAATCCAGCACCAAGTATACTACTTAAGCAAACTCATAGTGTACCTCAGGGGAGGCTATCTTGTCTGCATAATCAATCTAGGTTAGCAAGATAAAAATTCATAACATATCAACTCAAACATAAATCATGATATCCATAACACTAACTAACTAACATTTTCACATCATAAGCTCATAAGAATTTGTCGTTCATGCATAACAATCACATATGTACGATCAATCTAGATTAGTACGACACCATATCACAAATATGTTGGCTCATACCTAAATATCACAACCATAACCATTTGCATAGGTCAAACCAGGTTAACACAATACACATAACATCAAGATCTTCAATGCAATGAACATAACCAACACGCATATGACTAATCCAAATTACAACATCAAGATCTCAATGAAATAACCCTAATCATCAAGTTAATGTCATATAACAATAATATGCTATATATCATGCTCATTAACAACATATGACCTAATCATCAAGCTAACTATCATATAACAACAACAAGTTAACCTATAGCATACTCTTCAACAACATATAACATAATCATCAAGTTATCTAACATAAAACAACAATAGAAATGCATACAATCACATGTTACCATCATTCTTGACTATTTGACTAATGTGCATATGGCCATGCTAATGAACTATCATCTATCATGTACGTAACCATAACATCAAAATACATGTACATAAACCTAATGTATATACAAATCCTTGACTTACATACCTTCATTCAAAACATACAATACCTGTATGACGATCTGCTCTTACCCCAAAGTCCAATACTAAAACCTCACTTTGATGACCTGCATCTCCTTCTTTACCTCATTAAAATAGAACCATGATGACCTAAATTGCATAGCATGACTTCACAAGGCATTTTTGACCTACTATT
This sequence comes from Pinus tabuliformis, assembly GCA_031772625.1. Taxonomy (NCBI): domain Eukaryota; kingdom Viridiplantae; phylum Streptophyta; class Pinopsida; order Pinales; family Pinaceae; genus Pinus; species Pinus tabuliformis. Next base: position 1,978,388,332 of record CM062819.1, on the reverse strand, counting down.
CATGCATAACTATAAACAAGACCATACATGCATAACCATTGCATATAGATATAAAACACGAGTACCAAACCTTATACAAATCATTCTAGCTAGATTCCAGTCATCAATGCATGACAACATAAACTTCACAAACCATGACCTCATGCATGACAACTACCATTACTCCACTGTACACATTTCCACATGCAACCATCAACATGCATAAGGAACGCATAATCAACTACACATACACATGAACACACGTAGTCGAGCATAAGCGATCAATACTTGTAACCAACCTACAAGACTGATACATGTAATCAAACATACAAGAATGCAACCTAACATAGAAGGATGTAATCAAGTGACATACAACAACATGTAAGCGATATATAACAATATGTAACCAATCATATACTCATGACGATGCATTCACATCAAGTTCCTCATGAAAACCTTACTTAAACCATGATCAACATTATGCAATGCAACAAGCACATGTACTACGTGCATAAGGAACACAATGCAACCAACATGAATGCATGATCAACACACAACCCAAGTAGAGTGCAACCATGCTCTGTTACCACTTTGTAACACCCTCCTCCTACATCTACCCAAGCAATCAACTAGTTGGGGTAAACATGAAATGAGAGGCTACTATGATATGATTCAACCTCCTAGGTGACCTTAAGGAAATGGAATGGACGGAAACACAACACACATACCTCCCTCAGGTGTTTCAGGACCCCTAGGAGCTAATCCACCACTCTAGGTGCTCAACCCCTGAGTTAACCCAACATTTAAATGAATTAAACACAAAGTCTCTCCCATGAAAAGGCATGCATGCAACTATAACCCTATAGTTTCTCTCACAGGCATGCCTACCAATGGCTAGAGACCCAATTTGTCAGTGTTATGCCATCTGTTCTGGGATTTGAGCCACTTTTTCAGGCCCAAAGCCTAGGTCACTACCCAGGATTGAACCATCTCTTCAAATCACTAAAGTAACATGGAAGTGATAGTACTAGAGAAAATTCTTGTTCAAGACCTTGACTAGACCCCTACTAGCCATAATAGACATTTTTTCAAACACTTAGTAATATGCAACCTATAGGTGTAAATAACATATCTGAGCATAAGAGTCTCATACTTATCTGATATTCTCTATGAAGCATTGTCTCCTTATCACATTAGCTTATGTTTCATCCATTAGGTCATAGATACATTGATCATTCAATAACAAGTAAGAACATGATGAGATCCATACATAGTTGTTGTCATAAAACATATACATAACCAACATAATAGCAACAAGAATACTCATGAGAGTACAACCATATAGACCACATATAAACCATCAAAATGCTCATAGAAATACAAGGAGAAATAACCTTTCATTAATGATGCAAAATCCAAACCCGGGATGGGACTTCCATGTTCCACACGACCGTAGAATGGATGAGCCAAATATCTCTTCATCCATTCATCCCTATGCCATATTCCAAGCATGAATGTGGGATCTCATAGAACACATCAATCAAAAATCATCCAGGGCTTCCAAAGGCCATCCAACTCAACCCATCAAACAATGATTCCAACACCTGGTAGGAAATCACCAAAACCATCATAAAATTGGTCTCCATCCAAGCCTTCTAGGGCTTCCAGATCATTTGTTCCAACCAAGGCTTCCAGGACTAGTAGCTCAACCCACAGCTTATACAAGGCTTCCAGAGCATTTGTCCAACCCGAGCTTCCAAGACTCGTAACTCAGCACACCAAGGGGTTCCAGAGCGTTTTTCTAACCAAGGCTTCCAAGATTGGTAAATCAGCCCAGGTTGTTACACAGTTTCCAGAGCATTTGTCCAACTAGGGCTTCCAAGAACTAATAACTCAACCCAAGCTAAGGAAACATGAGAACCAACCAAAACAAAACAATGAAAATAAACCCACAATCACCATGGCTATCCAGGAAATGGCAAGGCTAGGCAATCCACTATCAATCCCAACCATCCTCCATTCCAGAGACAGATCATAACAAAATCTCCACATGCATATGCCATGCATGCCAAAACTAGTGAAGGAAACATACATGCAACTTGGTACTTGCAAGCAAATATGATGTAGTTGCTGATCTCGGTGCCCTTTTGTGCTTTCCTACTCTTCCTTTGTCTTTTTGCTACAAAAATCCTAGTATGCCACACCCTCCAAGAGTGCTCCAAGAAAAATCTAAGTATCCAAGAGTATGAGAGAGAGAATAATGAGAGAGCTCCAAAATTGAACTGACCAAATCTTTTCCACTGATCCTCAGAAGCATTTTTATTAATGAGGCCTCTATTTTCTTCATTTTCCATTATTTTCCTTCATTTTCCTCCTCACATGAAACCTGTGACCTTTCACCTTCCTTTTATCCTAATTTCCTTTATTTTCATAAATAAAATGCCAATTAATGCCTCATGCCTTTCCAAAACCTTAGCCATTGTATTTGCCAATTTCCTTAGCCATAGTAAATCGAATCAACACCCATTAGGATGTTTCCCCCACCATTCAGCTTGGAATACCCTTCCCATCACCGTGGCCTTATATATATATATTTGCATGGAATTTTCATCAGGGTTGTTACACCCAAGGGTTTAGGATGCAATTTCAGTTTAAGCATGCATGATGATGAAGACATTGCAAAGTATTTTTTGAGAGTTGATGAAGTTGTAAAGACCATAAGGGGGCTTGAGGAGAAGCTAGATGATAAAGTGGTGGTTCAAAAAGTGTTAATATTTCTTTATGAGAGGTTTAATCCCAAGGTTTCAACCATAGAAGAAATGCCAAATCTGAACACTTTCACTTTAGATAAACTCCTTGGAATACTCACTGCCTATGAGATGAGGAGCTGTAAAGGAAAGTCTGCAACCAAAGAATCGGGCTTCAAAGCATAAAATAAGGGGAAGGATTAGCATGATAGCTCATGTTGTGATTATGAGGAAGAAGAAGCCAACTTTGTGAGGAAGCTCAATCAAGGATCAGACAAGTATAAAGGTAAGTTTCCATTTAAATGTTTTAACAGTGGCAAAGTTGGTCATTATGCATCAAAGTGTCCTGAAAAGAAGAAAAAGGATTATGATCCTAAAGAAAATATTAAGAAATCTCAGAAGGACTAAATGAAGGCTAAGAAGAGAGGATTATATGTCCAAGAAGGGAGCTCTTCTGAAAGTAAGTCCAACCAATCCTCATATGAAGACATAGATGATGACAACCCTAGGGAATTCATGTTGATGGCCATTTAAGATATGCAAGTCGAGTCTATAAAATATGATAATGAAGAAGGAGAAGTTGATTTTGAAGGAGAGCTACTAAGTGCTCTTGAAGAAATAGAGAGATTGAGGAAAAAAACTTAAAACCCAAAAGGAAAATCTACTGAAAGAAAAATTTTAGGTTGTAGAGCCATTATTCCTACAGTTAGAAGAAGGCGAGAAAATACAAGAAACCTTGAAACAAAAATTGAATGGAAAGGCTCAAATTTGCGAGAAGTTGGAAGGAGAAATTGTATTTCTGAGGAAGGAGTTGAAGAAGGCCAAAACATTGATCAGCTTAAATTAGAAATTCAGCAAAGGAAGTGAAGGTATGAATGAAATATTGGAAGCACAAAGACCCTCCTCAAATCGAATTGGTCTTGGCTTTGATGTTGAGTCCAGCACAATAGCTGAAATCAAAGAAAAAAGGAAACTATGTTTGTTCCCCCTGCAAGAGAAGGGTGCACACAGCGGCAAGGGACAATTACGTAGATAAAGACAGGTCAACAATAAAAAAAGTAGCACACTGTCCATACTAATTGATTTCCATAAAGTTTAGATCAGTGCAAAAGGTAGCCACCCAGATTCATTGGTGTCTTCCAGAGATATTGTTTTACATGCACTAGATATGGCCACAAGGCAACAAACTGCATAGTTAATCTCTCTTACAAACAATTCATATCCAAGAGATGTTTTCAGTAGAGAAGAATCAGACCCAAGTATGATAATTTATTTTCTCCCTTGAATTATCAAGTGAAATGTTTTGAATGCCAAAATTTTGGGCATATAGAAGTTAATTGCAGGCTAAGGGAGAAGAAGAAAGGGCCAATTAGTGAGCAAACTGTACAACAACCAAAAGTCTGGAAAGAAAAAGAGAAGTCAAAGAAGTGTATAGTGGATAGTGGACAATGGTTTTTCTAGGCACATGATAGGAGATAGAAGCAAATTTCTCACTTGGTAGCCCGTGGACAAAGGTAATTTGACTTTTGGGAACAATTATCCAGGAAAGATAATTGCAAAAGGAATAGTCAGTTTGTAAAATGGAAAAGGTAAGGAAAAAAATCGTCTTGTATGTTGATGGGATGAAACATAATTTGTTGAGTGTGTCTCAGATATGTGATCAGGGATACGATGTGGTGTTCAAAGCCAAAAAGTGTCAAATCAAATCCACAGGAACAAGAGAAACAATGGTTGAAGCTGTAAGAACAGACAACAATGTTTATGTGCTGAGGGAGAAGATAGAAGAGTGTTTTTTGACCAAGATTGATGAAAGATGGATATGGCACAAAAGGCTTGGACATATGACATTTGACCAGATTGTCAAGCTCAATAAGAAAAATGCAGTCAGGCACCTACCTAGGCTTTCAAAACAAGAGAAAAATTATTTTCCAAGTCTTCTTTGCTAGGAAAGAAAGCTCGAGTTCCTTTCAAAGAAAAGGAAAACTATTAAGCAAAATCATTGAAGTTGATACACATGGATTTGTGTGGACCATCCAGAAAGTAGTCAACCACTAGTAAGATCTATTTTATGCTAGTAATAGATGATTTTAGTAGGATGATATGAGCTTCATTCCTCAGAGAGAAGTATGAATCTTTTGAAAATTTCAAAGAGTTCAAAGTCATGGTTGAGAACAAAATAATTGAAAAATGAAAAGCATAAGCATAAGGTCAGAAAATGGAGGTGAGTTCACTTCAAAGGAATTTGATGAATTCTACAAACATAATGGCATCAAAAGGTAACTGACCATAACATAGAATCCATAGAAAAATGGTGTTACAGAGAGAGAAAACCGATCAATGCAGTAGTTAGCTAGATCAATGATGACAGAAAAGAATGTTCAACAAATATTTTGGGCAGAGGCAATTCATACAACAATTGTCATTCTTAACAAAGCTCATCTAAGACCCAATGGTGACAAAACTCCTTATGAATTGTAGTGTGGCAGACCTACCACAATCAAGCATTTCAAAATATTTGGCAGTAGATACTACATCAAAAGGAATGATGAGAAACTTGGGAGATTCGATATTAGAGCTGAGAAAGGAATTTTTCTGGTTTATTCACAGAATAACAAAGGATACATATGCATAATGATCATAATTAGCACAATGATCAAGAGGTGAAATAGATCGAAAACGATAGAACAAATGAATCAACAAGAATTGGTGATGATAATGATGAGACCACTGAAGAAGAAAGAAATGAAGACCCCTCTAGTACTCAAGCTAGATATCCCCTAAGGTATGTAAAAAAACGTCACCCAACTTATCACATAATTGGTGAATTAAATTCTGGATTGAAAATAAGAAGGAAGTTGCTCAATGTTGTTGTGCAGGAACATGTTTCCCTGCTGTCCATGGAGGAAGCAAAAAATGTTGCTCAAGCTGGTCAATATCAACATTGGCTAAAGGCCATGAATGAAGAATTGGACCATATAAAGAAAAATCAGACTTGGGAACTTGTTCCAAGACCTGCAAACAAGAATGTCATTGGCACGAAGTGGGTATTCAGGAATAAGTTGAATGATCATGGAGAAGTGGTAAGAAACAAGGCCAAATTGGTATGCAAATGCTATGCTCAAGTATAACTCTTGGTTTTGATGAAACTTTTACTCATGTTTACAGATTAGAAGCAATAAGAATGTTTTTGGCATATGCATGCTTCAAGGGATTTAAAATTTATCAAATAAATGTTAAATCTATTTTCCTCAATGGAGAGTTACAAGAGGAGGTTTGTATAGAGTAACCAAAAGGTTTTAAGTTAACCTAGAAACCAACCCATTGTATGGCCTCAAACAAGCTCCTAGAGCTTGGTATTCCAAGTTACACAACCGCCAGATCAATTGTGGATTTAAAAGAGGAGCAACTGAAAACAATCTCTATGCCAAAGAAAAGGATGGAAAACTCATTGTGGTAGTGGTATATGTTAATGATATTATCTTTGCAAGTAATTCAGATTTGATGAAAAATGAATTTACAGTTGATATGAAGGAAAAATTCGAGATGTCCATGCTTGGAGAGCTATCATATCCAACAAACCTGGTCGAAATTCCATGTAATAAAAGTTAATAAAGGAAAAATAATAGCCAGATTCATGGGACACTTATGCCAAGATGAATTTTGGGAAAACATCCTAGTGTGTGTGTTCATTTAGTTTATTATGGATAAGGAAATTGACAAAGGTAATGACAAAGGTTTTGGAAAGGCAAAATGGATTTTTTGGCAATTTATTTATGAAAAATAATGGAAATTAGGAGAAAAGGAAGGTGAAAGTTCATAGGTTGCATGTGAGGAGGAAAATGATGGAAATTGAAGAAAATAGAGGCCTCATTAATAAAAAGGCTTCTGAGGATCAGTTTGTACCTTTCTTGTTAGTTCAGGTTTGGAGAGATCTCTCTCTCTCTACTCTCTCTCTCTCACACTCTTGGACACTTAGCATTCTTGAAGCACTCTAGCATTGAGGAAGGAAGGAAAAGGAGGAAAAATAAAGCAAGAGGAAGCAAAGATCAAGAAAGGAATAGCAGGAGCAAGCAACTACAACGACATTACTTGTAGGTATCGATTTTCATGTATGATTTCCTTACTAGTTTTGGCATGCATGGAACATGCATTTGTGTTCTTGGTTCTCTTGTTATCATTGGAATGGGTGTTGCCAGGTGTGAAAATGTCCTTCAGCCTTACCTTGCCATTTCTAGATAGTCATGCTGTGATGGGGTTCTTTGATTTTGGTTGAGCTGAATTACCAAATGGATTCGAATCTGAGTGGGGTGGTATTTGAAGAAGAGAATAAGGCCTAGTAATCCCTAGACCAGTGTAGGTTGGATTGAGGTAAAGTTAGATTTTGTGTGTACCTCGGTGGGCCTAGGAATCCTTTATCGGTAAATGGTAGGAAATATGGTAAAGCCTAAAGGTGTATGCCCTTGATTAGGCCTAGGAATCCTCAACCGGTGAGTGACGAGATATATGGTAAATCCCAGAGGGTGGAGTCTTGATTAGGCATAGGAATCCTTGACCACTGAATGATGGAATATATGGTAAAGCCTAAAGACTAGGAGATAAGAAAATTCCTTACAGTGTAGGTGGAGAGATCCAGATGCATCCATGCATGTTTAGGGCCTAATGATCCAAGGGGATTGCAGTAAAGCCTATTTTTATTGATGAGGGTTGAGGTGGTTTGGCCTCTGGAACCCCTAGTTAGTTTTTTTATGAGCCCCACATTCATGCTTGGAATATGGCATGTGGTTGATTGGTTGAAATAAATATTTGGTTTAGCCCATCTATGGTCGGGTGGTTTGTGGAAGTCCCAAACCTGGTTGGCTTATGCATTCATTAATAAGAGTTCCTTCTCCTTGGTATTTCATGTGTAAATGTACTTTTTCATATGTGGTTTTTATGGTTGTTACATCCTTGTTATTTTTGTTGGTTATATGTTGGTTATAAGCATGTTGTATGATAGACTTGATGTATGGCCCTCATCATGTTTTGATTAGTAAATGAATGAAAAATGAATATATGACCTAATAGATGATAATGTAGAGATTGTGATGAGACACCAATTCTTATTTATGAATCTCAGATAAGTATGAGACCCCTACGCTCAGATCTATTGTTATGGCCTTGTTGACGGTGTTAAACCTGCCAATATTCAGGGGATATCCCCAATATGAAGTCCCAATTAGACCTCACATCGTTTGGTGTAGGAGTCCCTTATGGAATATGGCCTGGTTTCTAAATTATTAAATATTTGTCTTGGCTCTAACTGTTAGCAAGAGAGAGGGATGTGATGGTGCCTTCAAAAAGCAAGAAGGTGTGATTGGTGAGTGTTCAGTTGTAGATGTGTCAAATTTATTCTACTGTAGAGGGAGTGAGAAAAGTAAGCATCTAAGAGAAAGGTAATAGTACCACCCAAGAAGAGACACACATGAACAAGAAGGATCCGTCTAAAATCCAGCGGAATAGTCCACAAGAGATACGATGGTCATTACAACCAATGAATGAGAAAGATCTGTCCAATATCCTACAGAATAGTCCACAAGGATGGGATAACAATATCGACCATTACAACACATTCTCAATAATATAACTACTAAGATAACCGAAATAGTTCAACTACCTTAGCACATGTGAAAGCAAACATGAAATACAAACATTCGTAGAATAGTCTTAGAAACATTCATAATCAATGCATGAAGAATGTGATGAACTTGAATGATTTTGTTATTAAGTAAAAGTCCCAAGACATATGTATACAATGAACATCACTAGCTACAAATAATGGAGCATTGGAGCCACTCCTTGCTCCCAAAAAGAACTAGATTATCTCTCTAATGCTTTGCGGGAGGAGCCATGATGAAAAGTCCTTTGCTCTTACAATGAAGGTGTATATATAACAATGAGGAAGTGATGCTTCACCTTCCTTATGACTATTCATCTACTGTCATGACTATTCAACTTCCTATGACTTTTCAACTTTACATGACTCTTCATTTTCCTCTTCCTTTGGGCTTCCACTTTACAATACATTTTTGAAACACATTTTACATCATTAACCACAATGGTGTGGCATGTGACAACTCATGACATGACATGAGATGGCAATTCTGACATAGACTACTTGATTATGTGGCAATGTCAAGCCAATGTTTCTATTGTGTGATGAATGTCTTCTTGAGAATGCTTTTCTTTTCTCCTCTGCATTTCTTGGTGATAAGGAATCTTCAATGATCTCACGTCTTGAATGGTGATCACAAACTGATGTCCCTTTTCTTTCTCTTGATTGATCAGCTTGCATATTCAGCTATAGGAGTGTCTTTCAACATGTTTCCCTGCTTCATATCCTTCTTCATCATCTCATCATGGAATGATAAGGTACATGTTTATGCAATTCACTCATGACGAGACAACATTAATCCGAAAACCCCCTAGTCTAAGATTGTACATATTGATCCATTAACTGAGCCGTAACCGGATAGGAAGCTAGGAAAGGGGCTAAGTGACTACGTAGTTCAAGAAATCAAGGGGGAGCCTTGAGCCTTAAGACTGTGCAATGCATAGTTCATGCTAGGCTAAGGGAGAAAACTACGCAATTTTAGAGGCTAGTGAGACAGGCTAAGGGGATGGGCATTGGATGAACACATTGTGTAGTTCCAAGAGACAAGGGACGTTAGGACATTGCGCAGTTTAGGATCTCAAGGGATGAGCTTGAGGCTAGATACTGCACAATGCATAGTTAAGGGGAGGCTAGGAAGAATAATTGCACAATTCTGGGAGCCAAGGTAAGGGTTTGAGCACTGAAACTGCACATTGTAGCAATACTAGGAGGCAGGAACTACGCATTGTGCAGTGTAAAGAGACAAGGTCATAGCTAGAGGACTAAGAATGTGCAATGCACAGTTCAGGGAGGCTAGGTGAAGCTAGGTTGCTTGGTCAGGAAGCTTTCCCAGAAATGGCTAAGTGCGGGATCGGTGAGAGTGATGTGAACAATAGTGGGACTTCAACTATGATCACACACTTATAATACTTGATGACACAAAACATAGATCATCCATGACATATGAAAAATGCATTTCTCTTTGTGCGATAGCTTTATGACAACCTACGACAAGTGCAACACTTAAGATACACTTTGTGACGACCGTGCTTAAAACTTTGGAAATGAGTGTGACATATGTTTACATGGCTAGAACAACTCATTTACACAAATATGACCTTTTGAAACCACTAGAAAAGGCTTATATACATGATGTGACAACTGACATCTGAAAAGACAACATTTTGCCTATCTTGCAAAAGGGACCGAAACACTTCAAGAAAACACATGGAATACATTTCCATGTTTGCGATGATAATGTACAAGACCAAGTAAGGCTCTAAAATTGAGCACAGACCAAAATTTTAGAGGTTGTTTGATCTGAAATTAAATAGGAACGCAACTAATTACATGTGTAATCATAAATACAAATATGTAGCAGAAAAACACTTCATTTCATTAATACAAAAATGTTGAACTATGCTTACAAATAGAATGGAAAGAAGATAGCTCACCTAAATCACCTCTGATTTACGTTTGCTCTGTTATGAAACCAGCTCAAGAAAAGATATAAAAGATATATCAACACCTTAGAATTCTGCCTCTTTGAGGGGGCAACCTCCTTTACATTACATAAATGAACAATTCTTGGATGATACAAATGAAAAGACCTCCTTTCTATATATAGGAGTCTAAGGGGTCATAACATAATCAGAGCCGACATAACGATAATAATGTAAGGGCACAATAATAACAATAGTGGGCTTCTATGTGGCACAATAGTAACAATATGGGCACTACATGGGTACATCAATATAATAAGTGGGTTGTACTAATAACAATAAGGGGTTACACTAGTAGTATAGGGGTCTAACATGCCCCTCTCCTTCAAAAAGCGTTGTCCTCAACGCTTGAGTAGTTCTTGATGCCTCTCTATAAAATTCTTGTCCTCCCATGTGGAATCTTCAGCGGGTAAGTTCTTCCACTTGATCAGATACTCTGAAATTGATCGATTTCGTAGCTGTCGGGTTTTTGTTTCTGTGACTACTCCAGGTTCCAATATGATTTTTCCTTCCTCTTCAATTTCTGGCATTATTGTTTGAATTTGGATCCTTTGCAACTTTTGAGTAAGTGGCCATACTTCTTTGTCCTTCTTCCATTCATCCCTTGCTCCGTTTATCCAATCTGGTTGGATAATAGAAATAGCATAAAACAATGCTTCCACATCCTCATCCTTGAAGAGTCTTCCCATTCGGTAAGGTCGCCATTTTTTAAGTGCATGTAGTATTGCCAACATTTCCTTCTCATAAATAGCTTGCTTGAGATGTAGCAGTAAAAATACCCAATCACCTACATCAAAACATTTTTCACTACGATGTTGATTTACCTGTTGTTTCGTTTGATTTTGCACCGAAGTGGCGTTATCCTTTAAAAGTTGGAGAACTTGTTGTTGATGATCGATGTGATCTTTCTCTGCTTGAACCTTTTTCTTCTTGACATGTCCTTCTATATTTTGAGGAGTGGTAATTTCTTCCAGTGCTTTACAAGATATGGTCGGATTCATTTCTTGATGCTCGATGTGATCTTTCACTTCTTGAACATTTTTCTTCTTGATGTGTCCTTCTATCTTGATAGTTTGAGGAGTGGTAATTTCATCCATTGAATTACAAGATATGGTTGGATTCATTTCTTCTTTCTTGATGTGATCTTTCACTTCTTGCACCTTTTTCTTCTTGATATGTCCTTCTATCTTGAGAGTTTGAGGAGTGGTAATTCTTGCCAATGCTTTACAAGATATGGTCTGATTCATTTCTTCTTTCTCTGGGGTGGTGTCCTGGCGTATATCCTCTTCTTTTGATGTTTCTTGATCCTTTTCTTCCTCCTCTTCATATTCTATGTAAAATAATTTCTTCTCAGCACACTTATGACCTTTAGTGCATTTGCTATCACAATTGTAACAAAGCCCTTTTTCTCTTTTTTCTTCCAATTGTTGTGGTGTAACCCTTGTAGGTTGTGGAAGGCTGGGAGAAACAACACTTACATCTTTATAGTTGTGAGGGGTATGCTTCCTGGTTTCCATAATTTTTCTTTCCATTATGTCACAAATCCCTTTTACTCTTTCTAATTGTTGTGGTGTTTCTCTAAAGAAGGTGTTTCTCTTTGTATCCTCATAATGTGCTATCATTTCCTCCGTGAAAATTGACCACGTAACAAGTTTTTTACGAGAACAAAGCCCTTCATAGCATAAAAATTAATCCGGTTCTAAATATGAAGATGCAATACATACCTTTTGTAATAATGGTACACCATGTAGATCAAAATATTGCTCCATCTGAAGTATCCAATTTACCGGATCCTTGCCATCAAACTTCCTCATCTTGGTTTTTCTTGATTTTAGGAGCTCGATCTTGAAACGACTGTAACTTTGTACTTTGGGATCTTTAAGTTCTAAAATTGCTATCTGTAGTAGCCCTCTGTGTCCTCTTTCCAATGCCACTAGTCTGATCCAAATTGGATTCTCCAAGAAAGAGTTATGCACAATCTCCCAAGATGACCTGATTATTGAATTTTCCAGAAGAGCAAACTTGTATGAAGTGCCACGTGTCACTGTTTCGACCTTTGACTTTGAAAAATATATAGAAGAAACTACAGTCCGTCCTCTTTCTGTACCTTCTTATGAAATTTCAATCCAATGCTCAGAGAAAAATTTATGACGCTTTTCCCCAGGTCACCTGTTTGGAATGTAATTCAGGAGTCTGCAAAAAGACCAACTTCCTTAGATCATATCTCCGCAAATATAGCGCAAAAAACTCTAAAATTCGGACCCGAGCTTCAACGCGATGTCTTCTAAAATGGGTTTGTTTTTTAGCATCTAAAACGTCGCAGAAAAAAAATTATAGCGAAAATACCACAATGACCTGTTTGGAGCAGCGAAACCCTAGAATCCAAAGCTCTGATACCAAATGTTATGAAACTAGCTCAAGAAAAGATAGAAAAGATAGATCAACACCTTAGAATTCAGCCTCTTCGAGGGGGCAACCTCCTTTACATTACATAAATGAACAATATATTGATGATACAAATGAAAAGACCTCCTTTCTATATATAGGAGTCTAAGGGATCATAACATAATCAGAGCCGACATAACAATAATAATGTAAGGGCACAATAATAACAATAGTGGGCTTCTATGTGGCACAATAGTAACAATATGCGCACTACATGGGTACATCAATATAATAAGTGGGTTGTACTAATAACAATAAGGGGTTACACTAGTAGTACAGGGGCCTAACATGCTCATTTATATTTTCCCCTTCTCCTCTTCTAATAATTGGATAAGCGTGTAAACACCAAATCATAAAGAACCAAATGTAGGCATAAGGTTTCCCGAATAGACATGAGTTCGTGGTTTAACCAAAACCCTCCCTACAGACAAATCATATTTTCCATTTGAACTGTTGGGTGTGGAGCCTGATTATCTTCTTTATTTAGAGGTATCGCCGCATTAGACCCCAGTTCGTAATGTGGTGGCAACGTCGCCCATAAAATATATGCCGCCAGGGGGGTCCAGGTGGGGTGACGACAATTATTTGGAGACACCCCCTGGCGGGGGATCGGGGGTAGCACCCCCAAAGCTAAAAATAGATGTAAAATTACCTTGTAAAATGTTGTAATTATGTAGTCAATCTGGGTCGTTCATTAGGCAGAGATCTGACGGTAGAAGTTATGTTTAAAGTAGGGTTTTTTTCCCTAGAATGCAATCCCTTGCTATATATGAGGTAATTTTATTTCTTCTATGGAGATCTGTATTTTGAGTGAGAAAGAGAGAGGAGATTGTGCGAGAGTGAAGAGGGAATTATAGAGGATCTACTATAGGTTGTATCTCTTCATTTTTCTAGATAATGTAAAAGGAAGGACTGGCTGTTTCTCCGTGGAAGTAGCCCAAATTAGGTGAACCACGTATATATGTGTCTCTCTTGTTTTATGTGTTTTCTGTGTTTATATTTCTGCAATATATTGTATGTGTTCTATTGCTCTGTAATATATAACTTTCTAACAACTGGTATCAGAGCCAAAGGTATATTTGGCTGATAAACTCGCAGGAGAGAAGGGTTCCTGGTTCGAGTGGGAGCAATGGCAGAAGATGGTAGTTTTAGGGTCGAAAAATTTAACAGCCAAAACTACCAGCTATGGAAGATGTAGATGGAATATTATTTGTATCAGAAATATTTGTACCTAGCATTGAGTGGAAAGACAAAGAAGCCGACTGGTATGACAGACACAGAATGGGATATTCTTGACAGAAAGCAACTTGGAACAATATGGTTGTGCCTAGCAGCATCAGTAGCCTTTAATAATTCAAAGGAAACAACAACAGAGGGTTTAATGTTAGCATTTTCCAAACTATATGAAAAACCCTCGGCCTCAAATAAGGTATTTCTTATGAAGCGTTTATTTAATATGAAGATATCGGAAGGTGGATCTGTTTTTGATCATTTAAATGAATTTAATATAGTTACATGTCAATTAAGTTCTATAGGGGTAACTTTTGATGATGAAGTTAGGGCTCTGTTATTTTTATGCTCATTGCTAGAAAGTTGGAATGGTTTAGTTATGGCCATTAGTAACTCTGTCTCTAGATCTAGTACTTTAAAGTTTGATGATTTTGTCGGTGCAATCCTTAGCAAGGAGATGCAATGGAAAATCTCTAGTGAGACATTAGGTAATGGTTTTACTGCAGAGACTAGGGGAAGAAAAATGGAAAGAGGAAAGAGCCCAGGATATCGTAGTAAGTCAAGGGAAGGCAGATCCAAGTCCAGATCACAGACAACATGCTTGAAATGTGGGAAGAAATGACACCTGAAGAAAGACTACAAGTCTCGAAAGGGAAAAGAATGAGACACATAGCAAGAAAACAATCATGAAGTGAATGTGACAGGTGATGTGTTGCAAGATGCTTTGATTCTTTCATTAGAAAATATTATTGATGCCTGGGTGGTAGATTCAGGGGCCTCATTCCATGCCACACTTGATAGGAAACATTTTCATGATTATGTTTAATGATATTTTGGACATGTTCGATTGGGTGACGATAAACCCTATAAAATCATTGGAATGGGTACAATTTTCATAAAACAACAGAACGAAAATCAATGGCTATTGAAGGAGGTAAGGCATGTTCCAGATCTGAAGAAAAATATGATTTCAATAGGGTAGTTGGGAGGTGAAGGATGTGTGACTACTTTTACAGATAAAACCTGGAAAGTCACTAAAGGATCCCTAGTAATAGAAAAAGGAGAAAAGGTTGGTACATTGTATTTCTAATTCTGTTGATGCTTTAACTTCTACAGGAGAAGATACGACATTATGGTATCATAGGCTTGGGCACATGAGTGAGAAGGGGATGTAGATTCTTCACTCAAGAAATTTGTTGCTAGGTTTGAAGCATGTTGATTTAGAATTTTGTGAAAATTGTGTTTATGGAAAACAAAAGAGATTTAGATTCCTCAGAGTTGGGAAAGAAAAGAGGAGCAAAAAATTAGAGCTTGTGCATACAGATGTATGAGGACCTGCTCAGGTATCATCTCTTGGTGGCTCTCATTATTATGTTAATTTTATTGATGAAACAACCAGAAAACCCGGATTTATTGTATTCGAAATAAATCTGATGTATTTGATACTTTCAAGAAATGGAAATCTTTGGTTGAAAATGAGACAAGAAAAAGGTTGAAGTGTCTCAGATTAGACAATGGAGGTGAATATTGCAGCAAAGAGTTTGATAGGTACTATTCAAAGAATGGAATTCACAGAGAGAAGACAATTACAGGAATACCACAAGAAAATGGTGTGTCAAAAAGGATGAACAGGACAATCATGGAGTGTGCAAGGTGCATGAGATTGCATGCATGATTGCCTTTACAATTCTGGGCAGATGTTGTCGATACTGTTGTTTATCTAATAAACAGAGTGCCTTCAAGTTCCTTGGATGGTGGTATTCCAGAGGAAGCATGGATAGGTAAAAAAGTAAACTACTCATTTTAAAGACTTTTGGTTGTGAAGCCTTTGTCCACATTAATAAAGAAAATAGAACAAAGCTTGAGGAAAAATAAAAGAAATGCACCTTTATTGGATACGGTGTTAACGACTTTGGTTATCGTTTTTATGATTATGAAAAACAAAAAATCATTAGAAGCAAAGATGTCATATTCAATGAAAAGGTTTTGTATAAGGATTAGATGCAAGAAAAGAAACAAGAAAAAGAAAACAGAGAATACACAGTGCTTGATGAGATCACAGAAAAAGCGAAGGTGCCTGAAAAGTATAATGATCAATAGCCTGAACAAAAACAACAACAACCACAACAACAACAAGCACCTAAAATGCCTGAAAGTGGTGTTAGAAGATATACCAGGATAAGTAGACCCCCTGAACGATACTCTCCTTCATTATATTATGTATTGTTGACTGATTCTGATGAACCATAATGTTATGACAAAGCAGTGCAGGTAGAAACCAGGAATAAGTGGGAGCAAGCCATGAAAGAAGAGATGGACTCCTTAGCACATAACCATACTTGGTACTTAGTGAGGTTGCTTGCAGGTAAAACATCATTGCAGAATAAATGGGTTTGCAGGTTGAAGGAAGAAGATTGAGGTAGAAAAAGGTATAAAGCTAGACTTGTGGTGAGGGGGTTTGCACAGAAAAAGGGTATAGACTTTGATGAGATACTTACTCCTGTTGTTAAAATGACTTCAATCAAGACTATTTTAATTCTAATAGCAGCTGAAGATTTGTATCTTGAGCAGTTAGATGTAAAGACAACCTTTCTCCATGGGGATTTTGAGGAAGAGATATATTTGCAGCAGCCACAAGGATATGAGGTAAAAGGGAAGGAGAAACTAGTGTGCAGGTTGAAGAAGAGCTTGTATGTCTTAAAACAGGCTCCAAGGCAGTGGTATCTAAAATTTGACAAGTTTATGTCTGAACAAGGTTATACTATATGTCACTCTAATCATTGTGTTTACCTCAAAAGGTAAAATGATGGCAGCTATATTATATTGTTATTGTATGTAGATGACATGCTTGTTGCAGGTTCTAACATGCAGGAAATAAATGTGCTCAAAATAAAATTGGCGAACTAATTTGCAATGAAGGATTTGGGTGCTGCAAAACAAATCCTTAGTATGAGAATAAGTATAGATTGTAATAATCGAAAATTACCATTGTCTCAGAGTGAGTACATAGAAAAGGTGTTGAAAAGATTTAATATGCAAAATGAAAAACCAGTTAGTACACCTTTGGCTAGCCATTTCAAACTAAGTAAGGAGGTGTGTCCCAAAACTCAGGAAGAAATGGCTTATATTTCTAAAGTTCCATATGCATCAGTAGTTGGAAGCTTAATGTATGCGATGGTTTGCACAAGGCCTCATATTGCACATGCAGTGGGAGTTGTAATCAGGTACATGAACAATCCAGGAAAAGAACATTGGATGGCGGTGAAGTGGATTGTCAGGTATTTAAGAGGTACCACAAATCAAGAATTATGCTTTGGTGGTTCAAACATTACTCTACAGGGATATGTTTATGAAAATATGGCGAGTGATAGAGAGGAGGAGCGCAACAGGGTATGTGTTTATTGTAGGTGGAACAACTATCAGTTGTGCTTCAAAACTACAAAGTGTTGTTGCACTCTCAACAACGGAAGCAGAGTATGTTGCTGCTATAGAGGCTAGTAAAGGAATGATTTGGTTACAAAGATTTTTGGATGAATTGGGTAACAAGCAGGAGTTGGTCAGGTTATACAGTGACAGCCAAAGTGCCATACATCTTGCAAAGAAATTTTCATTTCATTCCAAGACTAAACATATATAGCTCAAGTACCATTTCATACGGTCAGTGTTGGAAGATGGACATTTGAAGCTAGAAAAGATACACAATAGCTAGAATCCTGCAGATATGTTAACAAAAGTTGTAACCAGGGAGAAATTGAGATTCTGCTCAGTTTCAATTGGTCTTCAAGTATGATGAAGAAGATGAGAAATATCCAGGTCCAAAGTGGATTCATTGTCCAGCAAATGAAGCAACGGTGGAGTTGCTATAATTAGTCTCCAAGTGGGATATTGTTGGGTGTGGAGCCTGATTATCTTCTTTATTTAGAGGTATCACCACATTGGATCCCAGTTCGTAATGTGGTGGCAACACTACCCGTAAAATGTATGTTACCAGGGGGTCCAAGGGGGCAACGACAATTATTTGGAGCCCCCCCCCGGAGGGGGTCGGGGGCAGTGCCCCCGAAGCTAAAAATAGATGTAAAATTGCCTTGTAAAATGTTGTAATTTCATAGTCAATCTGGATTTTTCATTAGGCGGAGATCTGACGGTATAAGTTATGTTTAATTTAGGGTTTTTTTTTTCCCTAGAAGGCAACCCCTCGCTATATATGAGGGAATTGTATTTCATCTATGGAGATCTATATTCTGAGTGAGAAAGAGAGAGGAGATTGTGTGAGAGCGAAGAGGGAATTACAACGGATCTGCTGTAGGTTGTATCTCTTCATTTTTCTAGATAATATAAAAGGAAGGACTAGTTGTTTCTCTGTGGACATAGCCCAAATTGGGTGAACCACGTATATCTGTGTCTCTCTTGCTTTATGTGTTTTTTGTGTTTATATTTCTGCAATATATTTTATGTGTTCCATTGCTCTATAATATATAATTTTCTAACAGAAAATTCATCGACCAAAGATATAAACAAGACAAGGAAGACAGGTTGAAGGTTTAGCCAAATGTTTAAGTGTCACAAGACTCTTTAGACTTCAAACACACACATACAAAGGAGCCAAAACATGTTCATACTTCACATGATGAAAACAAATAGAAATAAAAAGAACAAAAATACTATGTACATAGTGTAGGGCATAACCCCTGTTAATCATTGAAAGTAGTGTTTTAAGTCTTGGCCATTGACAGGGAGGGAGTCATTCTTCCCATCAAGTGATTGGAGATGATAAGTGTGTTTTCGAAGCTTTTCGTGAACTGTGAATGACCCAATCCACAGGGATTTAAACTTAGCGTGTTTGCTTTTGTCATCGTGGGCTTTATCCCACTTCAAGACTAAGTCACCCACACTAAAGTTTTTCTTTCCCCGCAGACTAATAAGCATGGATTTCCCTGGGATTCTTGCGAAATATGGAGAGTAGTAAAGTAGATGTTTGGAGAGAGGATGGCTTATTTTCCATACCCTAGTAAGTAAGGGGAGGTGTTTAGAGAGGGCTTTGGTGTGACTCGATCAACCTATAAATCATTTACCAAAGCAGAGTGTCAGTTCCTTTGTTCAGAGAATGTGGTCTTTTTTATGATAAAAATGGGGTTCTTATTTGTGGACTCGACAAGACCATTCCCCCACAGATGATAATTAGTTGAATGTTTCAATAAATTTCCATTTTCTAATGAAAAATTATAGAGTTTTAGCGATGAAAAGTATGTTGCAATATCGAAAACAAGTGAAGTAAGAATTCTAAACTTGGAAATTATATTATGTTGAAGGAAGTTGATGACTTTCTGATCATTCACTTGTTTAAGTAGAATTGCTTCTGTCCACCACGTAAAGTGGTCTATGGAAGTGAGAATATAGTGGTGCTACTTTGATGAATGTGGAAAGATTTCTCCAATAACATCCAAGCCCCATTGTTGGAAAGGTTCTTCCACCACAATAGGCTACAATGGGGTAGTTGACTTCTTGTTTCAGCCGACACACGTTTGACAAACCAAACACTTTCGGGTGTAAGTGTGAGCATCTTAGAATAATGTAGGCCAATAGAAACTGACATGCATGATTTTATGCATAGTTGAGTTACCCGCGAAATGTCCCCCGACTGGTCTTTCATGGAGATCATGCAATAATTTATTTGAATCGTTCGCTTCCAAACACCTGAGGAATACTCTATTATGGTTCTTTATAAAGAGAACCTCATGCACCAACTGGTAAAAGAATGCTTTGAGTCTAAGTGCCCTCTTTTGTCATGCAGATAAATGGGAGGGAGTGATGTCGTGCTCAAGGTATTGGCGCACATCTACGTACGAAGAGTTTGTGATAATAGTGGGATGTGTTCTCTCTACATTATACATTTTGATTTCCTGCTCCCATCCAGAGTGATCTTCTTCTTCTTTGCATCCACTGCTTTTGCTGCTAGTCAACATAGATTGTGGCCCTTGATTGTGTGTGTTATACCACTATACCAATAGGTGTCATATATCATGATTGACTTGGTTTAGCTTTGAAATATGTTCATACTTTTACTTGTTGCAAAGGTTTTCCACATTTGTAAAAAATCAAAAAATCAAAAAATGTAAAGAGGGTATACCCTAAAAGAAAAATCAAAGGATGAAAAGAATAAAAAGAGGTCAAAAAATGAACGAAAATGAACCCCACCAAAAAGAAAAGACCATGAAAGTGTGCAAGTCTAAATGCCACTACTTTTTTACTTTTGTATGATAAACAATTGCGTGCAACTTGTTACCTATACCACAATTCATGAATAGTCAAACAGTTTAAACTTGGATAGTTCATATTTTCAATTTCATGTTGTAGAAATAGAGAATAAAGATTTGACCAAACAGTGTAATCTTGGCAGATAAGTAGACAGGTAGAGTGAAAAAGGAGCTCAACAGTTTAATCTGAGCCCTTGGATGTAATAAGTGTAGACTTAGATAGGCATCACCATGTAAAAGAAAAGAAAGTTTGATAAGGGTTTGCCAGTCTAAGTGCACCCTAATAAAGAAGTAAAAATGTTAGGTTAAGTAGGTAGGGTAGGTAGATGATGGTTGCAGAATAATATGTGGTGAATGATAAGTCTAAATGTGCAAATCTTTTACTTTCATCACAAGGCAAAGGCATGTACCACATGGAAAGCACATCAAGCAAGAAAAGTAAAAAATAATTAACTTCCCTACTCATTTCCCCTAAATCTTCACTAATTCCCTAAGTCCTAAAGGTAATTACCAAAGTTAGAGGGACCAGACTCTCGGCCCAATAATTTATAATGCCTAAGTGCTTAAGCCCCTTCATCCATATTCACCCCCTCTTCATAAGTTATTCATTTCCCTAATAAATCTTTTCCTAAGTAAGATCCTATTTTACTTAGGGAAAATAAAACACTTCCCATATAAACCCTCATGTTCACTTAGCCTAAGTTCTAAATATATATGTATGAAAATGTTTTAAACTTAGCGCACATTTCACATTTCAAAAAGTCATATTAACCACTAATGTTTATTATATAATTCCCGTATATAACAACATTACCCACTCCCGTACTATTATAAATATACAAAAACCCCAAAAATTACATATCCCGCCCCAATGGTTAAATATAACCGTAAATCAAACAATAAAATGGGATTAATTAACTAATCCGTAGTTAATTAAGAACCCGACCCCACCACCATATAATGAGGATTAATTAATCCCCAGGATTAATTAATAACTCAATGACCAATCAAATCGCCCCCGATATGATTAACACTTTAATTAAGATTGGGCCCGCCCTCTGTTAACCTTCCACCACTTCCCATTGCTGACCACCGTCTGATCGAATCCCTTAGATCCGATGGATATCGCTCATATCGCACACACTTTTTGGTCGACCGTTAGCATGCGATATGAGTAGTTTCCCAAACAGTGCCAATGCTACGTGTCAACTGACTAGTGGAATTGTGCGACCCTCCTCCAAAACCACTAGCCTCCATAAGCAGTGCGATGAAACCCGCTTACCGCCTCCCGCTAACGACAAAATGTCAAGTCACCCCCGCTGACGTAACCCGTCTGTGTCACGAAACCCGCCAAAAACTTTGACTTTGCATAAAAACAAAGTTAATCCATTTTTCGTCCTTATTCTGAAAAACTCATGCATGCAACCAGTACGTAGAAAATGACCAACTCGTACCCAAAACCATCAACCACCCTGAAAGTTGCTGCCCGACGCCGCTCTAGTCCACAGTGTGCTTCCAAGTCAACCAGTACACCATTACCAGTCGCTCCATAACAGGTAATCAAAAGACCGTAGCCTTGGATAAACAGTCTTAATACTAGTCATAAGACCTGTTTACTCTGAGATTGTTATCAAATCTATTCAAATAGAGATGGAAGGTAAAAGGACACAGTAAAGAACAATCAAAGTGTATCAGGGTTAAAGAGTATCAGATTGAAGACCAAGTCAAGTAAATCAGCTAGGATGAAGATAAACAACAAAGAAGACAGTTACAAAGCATAGCATACAAATTCATGTCAAAGTGAAGACAGATGAAAAAACAGAGCGGTAAAAGTAAAAAGTAAATAGTAAATAGTAAAAGTAAACATGAATAAATTAAGGGTTAAACAAAGATGAAAACACTTTCACCAGCTACA
This sequence comes from Pinus tabuliformis, assembly GCA_031772625.1. Taxonomy (NCBI): domain Eukaryota; kingdom Viridiplantae; phylum Streptophyta; class Pinopsida; order Pinales; family Pinaceae; genus Pinus; species Pinus tabuliformis. The sequence goes on along the minus strand of CM062819.1, from coordinate 1,978,366,130 downwards.
ATGAAGTTTATCCAAAGTAAAAGTGAAAAACAGTTGAAAGGAATTTAAGGTTAAAAGATGAAACCAGAGTAGAAATGGTACATTCTTCAGAAATTTCTTGTTTAAGGCATAGTTTTACAGAAACTATTATGGCCAATCCAAGAAGTATTTTGAGAAACGGGAGGAGGTTGTTGTTCCTAGTAGGCTATTCTACAAAAACCTATCTCACTTTTTACACAGGTATTACCAAAAGGGAGATAAGTGCATGTCTTCACAACCTATTTTTCAGTTTGTGCAAAGTCTTGTTTTTGACATCTTGTTGCAGAGAATATTTTGAATAGATGGAGCTTAATTTTGGGAAACTGAGAGAGGTTTATCTCCAAAACATTATTATCTACAAAATCCTCTTTCACTTTTTACATATCTATCACTGATTGATATATAAAAGCATATCATTGGACCCTAAGTTTGCAGAATTTCTGGGGCAAAATGCACAAAGGAAGGATGCAGTTAGTGACTGGGATGCCTCATCATCAACTAAGAGTTGCTATCAAATTTGAATTTCTCTTCTTTGTCACCATTAATCCATAGAAATAGTGCCAAATAGATTCATTAGTTTTGAATGTCCTTTATTTAAGTTCTATTAATGTAAACAGTTGGAGATATTTGTGAAACTAATCTTGATATTTTTTCAAGATATTTCAATTTACAATTAGTATAAATACTTATTCATTTGAAGTATTTTGTGGTGGATTCTTAGACATTTCTGTAGTGGAATAACTTTTTATGGCTGGCTAGACAAAGTAATAAAGCAAAGGACTTTTACAGGATTCCTGTGTCAAACGAGAAACAAATAAGTATTCTATATCTTATGTTTTTATAGTTCTTTTGTTTAAATATTTCACATGTGTTTCATATCTGAATGATAAACGAAAAAGTATATTTCAAAAAGTGCTTTACTGCATTCTGTCTTTAAAATCGTTTATATTCTTAATGTTTTCTTCCAAGCTATCATAGGTAGGGAATTCTTAATTGCTCCCTGTTTTTTAGTTTATCATTGTGGCCATTTAACAAAGAATTCTTAATTGCTTTTTGTCAGTGATCACCCACTTTCCCTCATCTTGAGACTTTTTTGAAGGATTCTTAATTGTCCTTCTTCCCTTTCAAGACCATTTCATTCTTTAAAGTTATCATTTGTATCTTGTTTAGCTATCTTGCCCTGTGAAGCCCTCCTTTGTTGAATCAACCTAATCCAGTTAGGTCATCTTTAGCTGACTCCATAGCCCAATGGCCTGAAATACTTTGTTTTATCCATCTGCTCCTGAATTCCACCACCAAACAAAATCAAAATCCCCCAAGCTTTCATAACTAGCCTAATATCTCATAAACAAAGCTAAATCATAAAGAGAGAGCCCTCTTTGAGTACAAATTGGCTAGATTTTGTACTTAAAAGATTGGTATGTGGTTAGCTTGGATCCTTTCCTTCTTCCAATAACTTCAAAGGAAAATCTAAGTGATAACATAGTGGCGACTCCACTGGGGAAGAACAAATCCTCAGTTAAAATAAACCTTTGAGAAAGCATTAAATTAAATATTTTATGTATCTTAAAGGTATAATTTGAAGTTATTTACTATTTTTCTTCAGAATTGTTTTACAGGTTTAGATATGATCTATGATGGTGAACAGTGATCAGACACACAAAGCTTAAAATCATCCACCTAGCGACTCCACATCAATTTCACAACTAAGATTCCACTGGAGGAATGAACTTGAAAGAACAATACAAAAAGATCAAGCTTTAAACTTGGATTGTTATCCAAGACATTATTTTCTTTCTAAATTGATAGAGTTTTCCAATGTATATTGTATTTTAGAGATGATTTTAGATTAATTTTTTAATTATTTTTCTTTGAAAATTGTAAATATATATCATCCTTTTGAAACTTATGATGATCACTTTCTAATCAAGAGGCCTCAAATACTCAAGACTCCACTACTAAAAGAATCCAGAGTTGTTGAGAACCTTTGGTGATCCAATTTTAACATTGAGTGTTTTTAAGATGAATTCAATAAATCAACGTAGGTATGCTCCTTTGGACAGGTCAAAGGTTCCAAGTTTTCCAAATTCTTTGCCCAACTTTAATTGGTCAAAAAATCTTCCATTGTTTAAAGATGAAATAGGAGATGATGCTACTTTACATTTATTAAAATTTCATATGCACATTCGAAAGTTTAAAGTCAAATTCCATGAAGATTGTATTATGAAAATATTTATGGCAACTTTAGAAGAAAAAGCTAGATCTTGGTATGAAAATTTACCAGCCTCTAGCATATGTTTTTTAAAGCATTTTCATGCTGCATTTCATGACAAATACAAGGAAAGTTATTCATCTCTATTGCTAATTCAAGACTGTTGTGACAATTTTGAATGTTTTATTCAATATCTTGAAAATTACTATGATGATGATGATCAATTCATGGATCATGAAATATTAGAGGTTTTAGAAGAAAAGCCTTTTCAAAAAGTGGAAGCCTTGCTTGAATTATCTTCCCCTTAGAAAGAAAAAGATGATGTATGTTGTTCAGAGGCCCATGAATTTTCCCCACAGGAAACAATTCTTGCAGCACAACAAATTGATCAGAATAAAGAAGAAATTCAGTTCCTTGAACTTGCTCAAATAGAAAACAGAAATGAAAACCAACAACAGTTCGGAGATCTAGAGGTAGAGGTGATAGAGCTTAAAAGTATTGAACCACAAGACCATCTTCAGCAAGTAGTGGTTTCTTCATAAATTAAATACCAGTCAAATTTATTTGATGAAAACCATGTCACAAATTTTCTTTCCTTGCATGTAAATGAAATAAGACAACATACTTTGATAGATCATGATCTTTCATCTAAAATTAATGAGAGTTTGCAACTCCCTTGCAAGCTTCTATATGACAAAGATAATGATAAGGATTTTCCTGTTGTATGTGATAAGGTTGTTATATTTGATGAAGATCAAGAGTATTCAGAGCACTTGGCTACAGTGGATAATAAGGAGGAGAAACAATTGACCAATCACTTAAATCAAGCAGCAGTTTGGAATGAGGTTTGTTTTCCTGGTACAAATCATCCAGAAGATCTTATATGGCAGGATTACCATTATCCTTTGGTCAATATATTGCAGCCATCAATACAAGAAGAGATTAAGAATCATGAACAAATTCCTGCTAATTCCAACTACCATAGATCAGAAGATAGATTTATAAAGCAATATGTGGAGGAGAAATCTCTTGATCTAATGTGTGTGTTTGATGACATTACTTCTTTTGATGATTTGCCCAAATATGATCAATATGATGATAATTATGTTCTTCAAATCCAAACTAAATTTACAGAGGAATCAGAGGCTAGTTTGGGGAATAAGGAAATCCAGTTTCACCAACTTGAGAATAGTGATCAGCTTGTTCATTTTAGCTAGGAAAGTGAGAAAGAAAATGCATAAAATTTGGAAATAAGTGAGGCTTCTTTGCCTCTTTATTTTGAATCATTTCAGTTTTTAAAGGGGATGTGGTATAAAATCTCTAAAGAAAAGGGTGAGCAGCTTGTATAAACCTATAAAGTTCCATTCAAACCTATATGTAATAAGTTGCATCAATCCTTCCAAGTTTTTCATGATCCCATAACTGATGAGTTTGATAATGAACGCAATCATAATTTTTCTCCATTAACAGACTATGAGAGTCAAAATCAAGATGATAATGGTTTCACCAGCCAGACATTTCAATCAATAGAAGTATCATCACAATGCTCATCTAAAAGTCTACAAGGTGGTATGAAGATAAAAGTGACATTTCAGTTTCATGGCATGGAGGCTATCCAGAACAATTATATAGTTGTTTGAATCAGTTCAAAAATAGTGTACATATTTTGGAGGATCCTTTTGTACAGTTTTTGGAGCTTACAAAGGAAATCAAGTATTTCCTTATCTTATCTTTGGTTGACAAGGTTATATTTGGCTTTAGGATCTCAGTTTTAATCATGAACAAGCCCAAGCAGCAAAATCCATCAACATATATACTGCTTGAGTGGTTGCATTGGTTGTTTCATTTTACCTAACCAACAGTCAGAGAGCTGATTAGAGTAAGTAGGTAGGATTTCAGTTTGAACAAGTTCAGTTTTCAGCAGCAAAGTTATATTAGGTCAGATCTCAAGGTGTGCAGGAAAAGGTTAAAAACAATTTTGATAAAGGACCAAAGCTGAAAATTCCTACCTAAGTGACAAGGTGCTCAAGTGGGATTCAAGAAGGAAGGATAAATGTTTAAGTGTTGATTGGATGGTAAAATTGTGAAGTTGAAGCCTGAAGAGAAGACCCTAAGCTTCAGAAGTATTACTATCACACATACAAATAAATCAGCAAGGAAAAGAAGATGGCAGAGCACGGTCAAAGTCATCCAGAGGCCACTGATATACTATTCTTGACTTTCCACCAGGGAAAGCCATCCCCAAGTGGAGCCATTGTTATGCCCCTATACCAATAGGTGTCATATATCATGATTGACTTGGTTTAGCTTTGAAATATGTTCATACCTTTACTTGTTGCAAAGGTTTTCCACATTTGTAAAAAATCAAAAAATTAAAAAATGTAAAGAGGGTATACCCTAAAAGAAAAATCAAAGGGTGAAAAGAATAAAAAGAGGTCAAAAAAGAAAGAAAATGAACCCCACCAAAAATAAAAGACCATGAAAGTATGCAAGTCTAAATGCCACTACTTTTTAACTTTTGTATGATAAACAATTGCATGCAGCTTGTCACCTATACCACAATTCACGAATAGTCAAACACTTTAAACTTGGCTAGTTCATATTTTCAATTTCATGTTGTAGAAATAGAGAATAAAGATCTGACCAAACAGTGTAATCTTGGCAAATAAGTAGATAGGTAGAGTGAAAAAGGAGCTCAACAGTTTAATCTGAGCCCTTGGATGTAATAAGTGTAGACTTAGATAGGCATCACCATGTAAAAGAAAAGAAAGTTTGATAAGGGTTTTCCAGTCTAAGTGCACCCTAATAAAGAAGTAAAAATGCTAGGTTAAGTAGGTAGGGTAGGTAGATGATGGTTGCAAAATAATATGTGGTGAATGATAAGTCTAAATGTGTAAATCTTTTACTTTCATCACAAGGCAAAGGCATGTACCACATGGAAAGCACATCAAGCAAGCAAAGTAAAAAACAATTAACTTCCCTACTCATTTCCCCTAAATCTTCACTAATTGCCTAAGTCCTAAAGGTAATTACCAAAGTTAGAGGGGCTTAGAGCATTTCTCTGACTTTTGGAGGGACCGGATCCTCGGCGCAATAATTTATAATGCCTAGGTGCTTAAGCCCCTTCATCCATATTCAACCCCCTTTATGAGTTATTCATTTCCCTAATAAATATTTTCCTAAGTATATTTTAATTGGGGAAATAAAACACTTTCCATATAAACCCTCATGTTCACTTAGCCTAAGTTTTAAATATATATATGAAAATGTTTTAAACTTAGCACGCATTTCACATTTCACAAAGTCATATTAACCACTAATGTTTATTATATAATTCCCCTATATAACAACATTACCCACTCCCGTATTATTATAAATATACAAAACCCCAAAAATTACATATCCCGCCCCGATGGTTAAATATAACCATAAATCAAACAATAAAACGGGATTAATTATCTAATCCGTAGTTAATTAAGAACCTGACCCCGCCACCATATAATGAGGATTAATTAATCCCCAGGATTAATTAATAACTCAATGACCAATCAAATTGCCCCCGATAAGATTAACACTTTAATTAAGATTGGACCTACCCTTCGTTAACCTTCCGCCACTTCCCATTGCTGACCACCATCCAATCGGATCCCTCAGATCCAACGGATATCACTCATATCGCACATGCTTTTTGGTCGACTGTTAGCATGTGATATGAGTGGTTTCCCAAATACTGTCGATGCTACATGTCAACTTACTAATGGAATCATGTGACCCTCTTCCAAAACCACTAGCCTCCATAAGCGGTGCGATGAAACCTGCTTACTGCCTCCCACTAATGACAAAATGTAAAGTCACCCCCACTGATGTAACACATCCGTGTCACAAAACCCGCCAAAAAATTTGACTTTGCATAAAAACAAAGTTAATCCATTTTTCGTCCTTATTCTGAAAAACTCATGCATGCAACCAGTACGTAGAAAATGACCAACTCGTACCCAAAACCATCAACCACCCTGAAAGTTGTTGCCCGACGCTGCTCCAGTCCACGGTGTGCTTCCAAGTCAACTAGTACACCATTACCAGTCGCTCCATAACAGGTAATCAAAAGACCGCAACCTTGGATAAATAGTCTTAATACTAGTCATAAGACCTGTTTACTCCGAGATTGTTATCAAATCTATTCAAATAGAGATGGAACGTAAAAGGACACAGTAAAGAACAGTCAAAGTGTATCAGGGTTAAAGAGTATCAGATTGAAGACCAAGTCAAGTAAATCAACTAGGATGAAGATAAACAGTAAAGAAGACAATTACAAAGCATAGCATACAAATTCATGTCAAAGTGAAGACAGATGAAAAAACAAAGTGGTAAAAGTGAAAAGTAAAAAGTAAATAGTAAACAGTAAAAGTAAACATGAAGACATTAAGGGTTAAACAAAGATGAAAAAACTTTCACCAGCTACAATGAAGTTTATTCAAAGTAAAAGTGAAAAACAGTTGAAAGGAATTTAAGGTTAAAAGATGAAATCAGAGCAGAAATGGTACATTCTTCGGAAATTTCCTGTTTAAGTCATAGTTTTGTAGAAACTATTGTGGCCAATACAAGAAGTATTTTGAGAAATTGGAGGAGTTTGCTATTCCTAACAGGCCAATCTACAAAAACCTATCTCACTTTTTACACAGGTATTACCAAAAGGGAGATAAGTGCATGTCTTCACAGCCTATTTTTCAGTTTGTGCAAAGTCCTGTTTTTGACATCTTTTTGCAGAGAATATTGTGAATAGCTGGAGCTTCATTTTGGGAAACTAAGAGAGGTTTATCTCAAAAAAATTCTTATCTACAAAAAACTCTTTCACTTTTTACATATCTATCACTTATTGAGATATACAAGCATATCATTGGACCCTAAGTTTGCAGAATTTTTGGGGCAGAATGCACAAAGGAAGGATGCAGTTAGTGACTGGGATGCCTCATCATCAACTAAGAGTTGCTATCAAATTCGAATTTCTCTTCTTTTTCACCATTAATCCATAGAAATAGTGCCAAATAGATTCATTAGTTTTGAATGTCATTTATTTAAGTTCTATTAATGTAAACAGTTGGAGATATTTGTGAAACTAATCTTGATATTTTTTCAAGATATTTCAATTTACAATTAGTATAAATACTTCTTCATTTGAAGTATTTTGTGGTGGATTCTTAGACATTTCTGTAGAATCATTATTTTGGAATAGAAGTGCTATGGAATAACTTTTGTATGGCTGGCTGGACAAAGTAATAAAGCAAAGGACTTTTACAGGATTCCTGTGTCAAACGAGAAACAAATAAGTATTCTATATCTTAAGTTTTTGTAGTTCTCTTGTTTAAATATTTCACATGTGTTTCATATATGAATTATAAACGAAAAAGTATATTTCAAAAAGTGCTTTACTGCATTCTGTCTTTAAAATCGTTTATATTCTTAATGTTTTCTTCCAAGTTATCATAGGTAGGGAATTCTTAATTGCTCCCTGCTTTTTAGTTTATCATTATGGCCATTTAACAAAGAATTCTTAATTGCTTTTTGTTAGTGATCACCCACTTTCCCTCATCTTGAGACTTTGTTGAAGGATTCTTAATTTCCCTTCTTCCCTTTCAAGACCATTTCATCCTTTGAAGTTATCATTTGTATCTTGTTTAGCTATCTTTCCCTGTGAAGCCCTCCTTTGTTGAATCAACCTAATCCAGTTAAGCCATCTTCAGCTGACTCCATAGCCCAATGACCTGAAATACTCTGTTTTATCCATCTGCTCCTGAATTCCACCACCAAACAAAATCAAAACCCCCCAAGCTTTCATAACTAGCCTAATATATCATAAACAAAGCTAAATCATAAAGAGAGAGCCCTCTCTGAGTACAGATTGGCTAGATTCTGTACTTAAAAGATTGGTTTGTGGTTACCTCAGATCCTTTCCTTCTTCCAATAACTTCAAAGGAAAATCTGAGTGATAACAGTGTGAATTAGTTTGAACTCCATATCATACTCCTGTAAACCTATCATCTAGTTCGCTCTTCTCTCACCCAGCACGTGTTGAATAAATAGTGATCTTACTTCTGGGTGCAGAACAAAGATAATACAATTATTTTTCAAAATATGGGGTCAAAAGTGCTTCACCACCTTGTATACTATGTAAGCTTGTTTATCAATGGCGAGATACTTGAGTTCAGGTCCTTGAACACTAGCGCTCATGAAAGATATTAGTCACTCGTTTCTCTGATCATCCTTTTGCGTGAGCAAAATGGCGAGAGAAGTATCAGAAGAAAAAGTGTAGAGCAGAAAATATTTTCTGAAATATGGGTTGTATAGAGCAGGTGCTTCCATGAAATCTTAATTGATATAGGAAAAGACGTTGTTTTCCCTTTTATCCCATCTATAGATTGCATCCTTCTTGACTATCTCCTCTATTGGCTTGACAATTTGAGTGTAATCAAAGATGAACTTATGGAGGAAGTTGATTTTCCCGAGGAAGGACTACATATCTTTCTTGTTCACCAGGAAGGGAATCTGTGTAATTTCTTTGAGCCTCTCCGAGTCTACTTTAATCCCACTTTTGGAAATAATATGTCCCAAGAGGTTACCCTCAGACATTGTGAAAATACTCTTTTTGGGATTAAGAGATATCCCTACTTACGACATTACTCAGAATTTTTCCTCAAATGTCGTAGGTGGTCGAATTTCTTCTTAAAAAACATTGTGACATAATCGAGGTAGACCACAATTCTTTGTCGAATTAATCCATGGAATGTGATATCCATGTCTTGTTTAAATGTTGCACCATCCTTGATAAGCCCAAATGGCATTATCTTGAATGCAAATGTTCCCCACTTCATGTGGAATGTTGTTTTCAATCTGTCAAGCTCTAAGACTAGAACCTGGTTATATCCTGAATACCCATCTAATAAAGAAAACATCTCTGACCTTGATATTGTTTGTAGTATCTGTTCCATAGACGGTTGGGGTAATTCTCTTTGTCTGAGGCACAATTTAGGTTGCGAAAATCAACACATAAGAGGATTTACTTGAACTTCCTCCTTACCGGGACCAAGTGTGATACCCAGGTAGAATGTTCCACTTTATATATGCTCTGAGAATCAAACAACTTCCTTAGTTAATTTTGAATGAGAGGCTCAAGAGTTGGATGTACCATCCACAAATTTTGTTGGAACGACCTGGCCCCTTCTTTGATTGGGATCACATGCTGGATAATTCACGTGTCATAAGTTTTGATCTCGTTATATGTCAATGTGAATACATCTTGGTACTGCTTGAATAAGAGGATGAAATCTTGCCACTCCTGTGGTGTGCAGTAAGTACCAACATTGACAAACTTCATATATTTTTATGTTCCTAAAACGATTTGCTCGTGCGACAGCATTGAGCTATGGGCCTTTGCATTAACTGTCCCTCAAAATGATTTTGGAAGTCATACAACTTTTCCAATGATACCACGCCTTTCGACATGGGGTTATCTTTGCTTGTGTTAGCTCCATCCTGCAATTCTTTCTCATTCTCATCTTTGTCGATAATTGCATCTTTGAATACATCAGTGTTCGCCATAAAGTGATATATTTGTTGGTCATCATTCGAAATGTGTAAATTAGTAATATTATTAGGGACGGATGGATTATAAATAATCTCTACAAAAATTTGTCCCTAAGTGGTGATAACCTGGCAACAACATTTGCTAATGCATCCACAACTGCATTGCACATTCTAGGAATAAAAATAATATTAAAATCTTGGAATTGTGAAATCGAATGCCATACCTCTTGTTGGTAACTTTTGAGATGAGGTGACACATAGTGTATGGTATAATGTACTTATCATACAACAATTTCTAAGTCACGTATTTCTTTGAGAACCGTATCATTGAGGTTGATGGCTCTTTGCAAGCCTAAGATGAGTGCTTCGTATTCTGTAGTGTTGTTCGTGCACTTGAATTCCAAGCAACTAGAGATCAGATGTTTTCTCTATCGCGGGTCTATTAAAACATAACCAAATCTAAAGCCCTCTTGGGTTTTGGAACCATCAAAATACAATGTCCACATCTCATATGTACAAGGACTACGTACTACACTAGTACTACTATTATTATTACTACTAACTGTACAAATATCATTTTCACCAATTGGACTTGGAAGAAGCTCTAGTTGTGTTTCTGGTAGGACTGGGGATGGCTGAGAATGATAATACCCTAGTTCAGTTTCCAAAAATAAATTTCCAAATATAAGATATGTGAAATCCACTGGATCTTTCTTTCCATCCAAGGGAGTAACAGTGTGTTTCGTGTATCACTCTGAGTTCACTCGGATTTGATTATTCCTTCCCTTTTGTGGAAGAAATAAATGTTACCAGTCCGTAGAAAAATACCCTTGTATCTTGTTGGACCAATATCTGCTTAAAATTAACCCACATGCTTCCAGAATGTCCACAATCACTATGTTTATACATTTGTGAACTTGTTCATTGGATGATAAATGAATAAACACATTCCTGAGTTCTCCAATCGCATGGACAAGAGTCGTGCCTAGCTGAATAATTTCCTCATCCGTTTTATCCCATTTTGCGTTGATTTTATTTGTGACAGATAATGGAATTAAGTTCATCAATGCACTAGAATCAACTAAGCAATTGTGTACATTGTAATTGAAAATTTCAAAATTTAACAAAAATGGAGGGAAAAGTGTATTTTCATCTACCGTTAAAGCATTAATTATGGATTCGAGGGAACTAGAGGACATATCAGATCCCTTGTGTGAAGAAGCATCATTACCTGAGGTGGATTGTCCAAGTGCATGTAGGATCATGTCCTGTTGGCTCATGATCTTTGTTAGTTCAAAAATTGAGATATTCGCATGAGCTTTCTTCATCTCTTCAACTATGTTGTAATCCAAAGCGGGAGAGATCGCCAAAGTGTCTAGAGGCATAACTTGGTTTGTGACTTCCAGAGTGGTGGTCTTACTCTTACTTCTTGTAGAAGTACTTTTCATTGTGGCTGCATGATATTATTGATGAAATGAATAATACTTATGCATGCCCATACTCTCAATATTCAACACAACGTTCGAGCTTTGTGCAGACTTGGCCTATTGGTTACTGCTGTTGTCGGAATCGACATTCCTTCTTAGAAATTTGAACTTGGGGGCAAGGAAGGAGTTCCAACTCCAACTATGTATCTGACAAGATGGGAGACGACATGGCTTGGTAGAAACCAATGTCAAACTCTAAAAATAAATTCCCCAATTCCTCTAGAGTGATGTTGATCAGTTCATTTAACGCTTCTAATTCAGTAACTTTATACTTCATGTATGGCTCACTATTAACCCTTATATGATTATTCTTTCCTTTGTAGGGGAGACACAAATGAGACCAGTCTATGGTGAAATACCCTTGAAGTTTACTAGACCAGTCTCTACTTAGTAGAAGCCCATATGCTTTAGTAATATCTACTACCACAATATCGATGAATTAATGAACCCGCGAGTCGAAATACATTATAATCAATACGTCATTAATTTCTCCCACAACTTGAACCTGAGATCTGTCAATTTGGATTATCTTCACATCTATCTTATTTGGTTTAGCATTAATTTTATTGCAAACAGATAAAGGCGTGACATTTGTCGATGCACCAATTCGACTAGGCAATTATTCACATTATAATTGAAGATCTCAAATTGTTGGCATTATAGCTATTACATTGTCCTTGATGGTAACCTACATGTCAAATATGACCTTGATGTCAACCTAGTTATAATATGATAATTGTGGATTAATATTGGTACATGTATTACAAAGGATATGGAAGAGTATTGACAGCTTAGTCACAGGATGCATGGAAAGTGTGAAGTTTGAAAAGTATACATGAACCCTGCGAAGAATAGTCGCATACATACGCAGTTTTTGTCAACAAAATTCATGTACGGAAATCTACCCATGGAAAATAGAAAATTAGGAGCCTTTACTATGGTAATCGCCCATAGTATTGTGACTGCAATGTCTATTTGATTTCATCAACAATTGCTAAAAACATTACCAAAGGATTTTCCTGTGGTATTGGAAAGACAAAAAACTATATAAGGAGAAGGAGATCAAGGATTCATTGTGAAATTTAATAGATTATTCATGTGTGATCTGATATGGAACAGGTGTGCACCAAGGAGCAAGGAGAAGATTCATATTTGGAAGATTTGAAAGTGTATGGATATACTTGATTGATTTACTTATGTATAAGTAGCTAACATTGCAAGATATGTGATCATAATGGAGATATGATCTGAATATGTTAGCTAAGATCTGCGATTTTTACAATATGTGTGAAAATATTTGTGTTTGACATGGGTTGTCTTTGCAGAAATAACTATATTCAGTAGTTTGAGATCTATATGTGGGTTGTACTCTTTAATGTCGTGTACATACATGGATTTGTCTTATAATAGTCACGTATAGTATCTGAGTTAATGTGGATTGATTATATTATATGCTTATTATTGGTTATGGATTACTTCAGTCACTTTGATGCATGAGAGTGTTTGATTGATAGTTGCTTCTCTGTTGATTTCTAACTATAATGATGGAAGATGATTTTTGTTGACCTAGTATTTGGCATATTGATAAGGTTGTTTCAAAGAGGTTTTTTTGTCCCTTGAAGGACCGGATGGGATGGATGATCACCTTACCCTTTACTTGATTACTGCCTTTACCCTAGGAGAGAGATGGAGTGCTGCCCAACCACACTTGCCTTCAGCCAGGAAGGAACAGGAGGGTACGGCATCTATGAACCCCTTCCCTTGGTGAAAAACTAACCCACCTTAATAACTAGAAGACCTGCCTTCTACCTATACCACTCGCTTAATTAATTGCTTAGTGGGTGGGTACTGCTTCGCACCTTCTCTTTCCAGCCGGGATGAACCAAGCTTACCCTTCCTTTATTACTGCCCACCACACAGAACCACCATCACTGGCTGGATACACTTAATGCTGAACCCTTACACGCCTTAGCTTCGATACAGCATTGGCACAGGCGTTCAAATAGAGCAGTGGTGCACGGGCGTTCGACTACACTTCCTGAAAGATTCGTACTCTGATGAGCTGATGAACCAATCAAGTGGGTGAAATTCAAGTGGTGGTGGAATCTATTTATGGAGTTGTGTACTATTCAATTCTATCTGGTAGGGATAGGGGGAATTAGTCTTTATTACTTACGAGCATGCCACTTATATCCTTGGCTAGGCAGGCGCACGTGCAACCCTCCCTCTGATTGATACAAGCAGACATGCCTTATCATCCCGACCCCGATATATGCCTGGCCATAATGCCATCGGCCATATCCCTTCCCTGGCCCCTCTGCTTTCCCATAGCGGCTATAAGGTTATCCCTATATCTTCTATCTTCTTTCTTCCCCCCTCCTTTTATCCCAATCCCGATCTCCTCGGTACTTAAACAAATTGCAAGTGTGAGGCTTCTAAACACCATTTCAGTTATAAATAGAAGCCATGGGCTGCACTAAAAGGAAGGAATTCATTAGTAAGGTTATGTTGGAGGAATGCTTTTGAGACCATAAACTCTCACGAGAGCATGGTTGTTGAATATTGATTTGAGATCTACACATTGGTTTCATGAAAAACAATCGCATACATATGTGGATAATCTTAAGGACAGTCATGCATATCTTCTGAAGTGATTATTGTTTGCTATGGCTTTGATTGTGGATGAGTTCTTTGTTGATTATTATTGTTCATCAAGGATGTATTTATGTTTGTTATAATTGTTGATCAGAATTTGGCTCTTGATTTTATTGATCCATGGTAGGTTGATTATTGGAATATGGTCTTGATAATGAGCATGAATGAGGACTAACTTGGTTCATGACAAATTGGAACTACTAGTTATTACAATATGTTCTTGACGAATATTTGAGTTTATTTGGCATCTGACATGGGTTTATGATATATTATCTTGTTGAGTGTTTTTTTTTGGCTTGGTATACCAATTCAATCTGGTTGTAGTTGAATTTCAATGATTGATCTGCTTCAGTAATTCAGTTGGTATTTAGTATTTAGTGATTCAGTATTCAGTGATTGGAACATTGGCATTCAGTATTAGTTTTAGTCTTTAGTGATTTAGTATTTGTCATCTTGGTATATGGTTAGTGTGGGTGGTGGCCTGCATGTTTTGATGATTGTTTGAGACAGGTGGATCTAATGTGAAACATTCTGAAATGTGGTCCACAAAGTTTTTGGGGGTTGTAACCTTTAGAAAGGGAGTAGATGCTTCCTTCCAGTAGTATCTAGAGAATAAGTAGAGGTTGTATCCTCCTGTAGGTAGGATCATGTGTGCTTATAAGAGTTTGTGCTAACACAAGATGTAAAATATTTTCTTTATAATAAGAAAGAAGACAAAGTCGACAACAATGATGGTTTTCTCCCACATTGAATTTCCACCTAAACTCATGGTGTTCTTATGTGTTGATGTGTTGACTATCTACTGTGGTTTATCTACTCGTTACCTCTCATAGCTAATGAATAATGAATATATAATGTAATGATGATGTAATGATTAAGTTAATCATTGATGGAATTTGTGAAGAATTAGTAATCTGCACATATGCAATTTTAATTCACTGAAGTCGCGTATACACCAAGTTTTATAAATATCAATTGCATAGACTTTTTTAATTTGAAATTGAATAAGTGAAATAAAAATATTGGTTCACCCACCCCCCCCCCCCCACTTAGTATTTTTCCTAACAATTGGTATCAAATAATGTCCCTCGGAAGAAGCTTGATCGCTTAAAGGGAGATCTAACAGGAGGAGCAAGATGGAAGGAGTATCTTCTACAAAGCCACATGTGTTTAATGGTACTAACTTTATGTTTTGGAAGGTCATAATGAGATCATATTTTCAGTCACTAGGAGCTTATGTATGGGAAGCTGTTGAAAGTGGATACCAATATCCTGCCTCCATTCCCACACATGAAGCAGGGAAGAAGAAGTACGAGAACAATGCAAAGACAGTTAATGCTATATTGGGAGGATTAGGAGAATATGAGTTCGTGAAGTTTATGCAACTAAACACTACAAAAGCAATATGGAATAAACTTGTCTAGAGCTATGAAGGTGACACTAACGTAAAAAGTGCTAAACTTCAATCATATAGAATTCAATATGAATCTCTTAGAATTCATGATGATGAAAGCATTGCAAAATTTTTCCTCAGAGCAGATGAGATTACTAACATTATGAAAGGACTTGGGGACAAGTTAGAGGATTCCACTATTGTTGAAAATATTTTGAGATCACTAACCCCAAAGTTTAATACCAAGATCTCTTCCATTGAAGAAATGTAGTATTTAAAAAGTCTTACTCTAGAATAACTTCATGGGATCTTGACAGCTTACGAGATGAGAAAATGGAATACATCGAAGTTTAGAGAAGCATCCTTCAAATACACATACAAAGGGAAGGAGAAAGAAGAGCCTAAAGATATAAGCTAAATTTTATATGAGGAAGAATCGAATTTTGTGAGAAAGTTGCAAGTTGGAACTGGTAAATTCAAAGGTAAAGTTCCATTTAAATGTTTTTCCTGTGGAAGAGTAGGTCACTCTGTTGTCAAGTGTCCTTATAAAGAAAATTATGATAAGAAAGAAAAAGTAAAGGATGTTTCAAATAAGAATGTCAAAAGAAGTTTTACTAGCAAGAAAAGGTTTTATACACATGATAATAGAGAGTGCTCTTCCAATGATGAGGATGATGAATCAAATTCTAATCAAGAATGTCAATTACTTGTGTCCATTGAAGATAAAGTTACAGGTGAGTTTGTTAGTAGTGATGATTTTATGGATGCACTAGAGGGTATTGATAGACTCGGGATCATAAATAAAAATCAAGAAAAATAAATCAGTATGTATAAGGAAAATAGCCTAGTTGAAGCAATAACTCAAATAAAAATATCTCTAGAAGAAGCTAATTTAGAAGAATAAGCATTGACCAAATAAGTTTCTTACTTCAATGGTCAATGCTTCACTTTCCATAACTTTGGTCATAAGGCAATTCATTTTGTTGCTTATAAAACTCTCACGACTAGATAAGCAAGAAATCAACATAATATGAACAGGTCAAAGAATTCTTCCTATACTGTCTTCTCCCTCTTCAGAATCAATTTGAATGTTCTATTTGCAGTAACTTTGGACATGAAGAAACTGAATGTAGAAGCTGGATGATTCCATATTTTCAACATGAACAGAAGTCATAACTTCCCAAAGTTTGGAAAAGGAAGATCACTTCCTCCAAAAAATGTGGTTTAGCCTTGTATGCAGGAGATGAAGAGAATCTATGGTACATTGAAAGTGGTTTCTCAAAACATATGATAGGTGACAAAGATAAGTTAATTTCTTTTAATGAAATTAAAAAGGAAAATAATGTCACTTTTGGTAATATTTCACGTGCCACTATTAAAGGAAAAAAGTCCTGTGATTTTGAAAAAAAAGGTTAAAGCTGAGAATGTATTATTTGTTGATGGACTAAAGCATAACTTGTTGAGTGTTAGTGAAATGTGTGATCAAGGGAATGAAGTTATTTTAAGTCAAAAATTTGCTTGGTGAAAGATTTGGGTACAGGTAAAACCATAATCAAGGGAGCTAGAACTCCAGGCAATGTCTGCATCTTAGAAGGTGGCAAAGAACGCTAATTTTTGAGAAAATCTGAAGAAATTTGCCTATTGTATGAAAGATTGGGACATCCTAGTTTTTCTCAATTATGTAAATCAAGCAATAAGGGTGCTCAGTTCATGACATGCCAGACATCACACCACATGAAGACATCATTTGCAAATCATGCCAATTTGGTAAGCAATCAAGAGTTCAGTTCAAAGCTAAGGAATATGCTTTACGTAAACCTTTTGAACTAGTTCATATAGACCTATGTGGACCTATGAGAAAGAAGTCTCCTCATGGTGAAAAATATTTCATGCTATTAATTGATGACTTTACTAGGATGTGTTCGGTCATATTACTGAAGTTTAAAGATGAGGCATTTGAAAAGTTCAAAATATTCAAAGCTATGGTTGAAAATGAATTGGAATTGAAAATCAAATGTCTTAGATCTGATAGAGGAGGAGAGTTTATATTAGATGATTTTTTTAATTTATGTGAGCAGCATGGTATTAAAAGGCAATTATCCATAGCTAAAAATCCTTAACAAAATGGAGTAGCATAAAGAATGAATTGGACAGTACAACAGATTAGACGAGGTATGCTTGATGAGACTAGAGTATCTCACACCTTTTGAGGAGAAGTAGTACAAACAGTCACTGATATCCTCAACAAGGCACGTGTATGAGTCAATAGTGATAAAACACCTCACGAACTCTTGTATGGCAAGCCCACAACTGTAAGATACTTTAAAATATTTGGGAGTGAATGTTTTGTAAAGAAAAATGATGATAAGCCTCGAAAGTGTGAACCTACAATTGTATTGACGGTGTTAGAAGTTGACAACAGGGAAGGGGGTATGCTCGATGTGAAGTCTCAATTAGACCCCACACCGTTTGGATTAGGAGCCCCAACTGGGATACGGTCGGTTGCCAAATTGGTGGTCTCAAATATATGCCTTGGCCGCAATGAACACATAAGATGACATATGCATGGATTTGGTGAGAGAAATTGTATGAACTTTGTGAGATATCAAATGTGATGTATGAAAGGTTCGTTCACATCAAAGGGAAATAAGTGAGCCCCTTGGAAGAAAGCAATAGTACTATCTTAGAAGAGACACACAAGCAATACAAAGAACCATTAGTTAACCTGAAAAATAGTTCATAATATAACAATGATCATGATAAGATAAATAACACGCACTCAACAAGATAAATACTAAATCAAATGAATTAGTTCATTAACATTAGTGTAAATGAAACAACATACATCACAAATATAAAAATAATAGTCTTACCACATTCATGACATATGCATGAAGACATGCTAGCTTTGAGAGCTTATTATTATTAAGTGAAAGTTTCGAGCATACAATTATATTGATATGACACTAGCCCCAATAGTGGAACGTGAAGCCAGCACTTTCTTCTGCAAAGAATGATATTGTTCCTATTATAGACTAGAGAATCCAAGGCTCCAAATCTTAGGTTCCAAGCCCTTTGCATGAGTTATAAGGGTTTATTTATAACAAATGAGATGACTCTTCATCTCCCTTGGTGACCTTTGAACATCCCCCATGACTGTTGGACTTATTTTGTCTTTTCTCTAACTAATGACTCTTCACATTCCACATTTAACTCTTAGACTTCCACTTACATTTACCCTTTATTATATTTGAAATACAATAAGAGAAAATTCCATGTAGAACAAAAATGGATAGAGCCTAATAAGACAAACTAAATGCATTAATCTTGGGTTTGAGGAAATTCTAGCTCAACAACTTCAACTTGTAACTATGTGGTGACATATTGATGCCAAGATTTGTATTATGCAATTATCTCCTCAAACTTTGCTTATATCTGACTCTGGCCTCCATAGAATTTGGATCATTGGTTTTGGCGCATGTATGTACCTCATTCGCAACAAGAATAGCTTCATATTAACCTTAGCATGTCCAGTTGTATACCTCTGCATGTTTTGTATATTGATTTCCAAGTCCTCCTTAGTTGTGACCTGCTAAAGAATGTTCAAAAACTCTTTGATTTCCCTCCTAATGATGTTTCTGCCCTTTGCCTCTGTTAATGGTCCAACTAAAGGGATATTGTGTCTTCTAACCAAAGAATCCAAACCATTGTACAATCGTGCATAGGCAGTTATTATGTTGGCCACAAAAGTGTCGAGTTGTTTGTTACTTTGAATGAGCATTTTGACCTTGGCCTTATCCAATTATGCTTCTTGCCTTGTTTTTCTGTCCAACTCCGCAGGTGCATCTCTATACTTACCACCCCATTCTTGGATCGAACTGATGGCCGCATGGATTACTTTCAAAACTTTTTCATTTTCTTGAGACCTCTTTTGCATATTATGTAGGGGAAATAATGCATTATGAAAGGTGATCATCTCCTCGTAAAGTTGCCTCATTGTGTCTCCCAATGCCTGCATTTCACCATATATTGTTGCTTGAAGCTCTTTCAAATAATAATTTGTGGAAGACAATCATTGGATCTCAGCTTGGAGATGTTCTACTTGTTGTCTTGCAGCATCCATATCTTTAGCCATTTGTCGATTTTTGTCATCAAGAAATTTGTATTTTCTTTTGTAGCTCCTGCAAAGGTCAAGTTTGTTGCAGCAATTGTCTGTGGATTCCTCTTGGTGTCGGTAACAATTGTCGTTTCAGTGTGGATGAAAGCAAGATGGACCATAACATTAGGGAATTGTTTCCTCCTTTCTTGTAATATTTTGATCTGGAGTTGGTTAAAGCTAAGGTTGGAAATATCCATGATCATGTCATCATCTTGATGAGAGATTCCCATTTCATCGTCTGGGATGTGCCCATCTGTGTGGGGAGTTGAAAATTGACTGGTAATTTGTTCTACAATGGGCATGATGTCAACTTCTTGGTTCTGCTCCACCTGTTCAACATCCATGTCTTGGGTTAGTATATGCTCAATTTCTTATGCAAACTTTTGATCTTGCTTTTGTTTGTTCTCTTGTTCTTCTAGTTGTTTCTGCCTTTCTTCCTCTACTTGTTTTAGTTTTTCTTCTTCTCCCTCCTTTCCTATAAATTCTTCTTATGCCCCCATATCCTCCTTTTCTTTCCTTTCCTACTCTTCCTTCTGCATTCGCTCTTCCTCTTTCCTCTTCTCTACTTATCGGTGCTTCCTCTTCCTCCCTGCTGCCATATCCACTTTTATAATGATTCAATATTCTTTGAAATTACAGTTCTTCTCTTTTCTTAAATTATGGGAAACCTTCCTCTTGTACTTGATGCTCACTAGGGTGCATTCTTCTGGTTGTTTTTCTTCCTAGGTAACACTTTGTTTAGGAATTGCACTGGCAGGTCTGCCTTGTTTCCTAGTGCATGTGACCAAGAGGAATTATAGAAATTCTCTATATTTTCTTCCTCTGGCCTACCATAAGTCACATAAGGCTAGACAAAGTGAAACTTCACACAGTGTGCCTTACGTACTCCTCTGGGATCGTATCAATGAAAATCCATTGTACCGAACTTAAGGTTTTCCAATTCCTTAGCTTCAACATCTGTAGCCTTCAATTTCTTATTCTCATAAGATCCCACCTGCAAAGGAAAGGAAGTCCAAGGTGCCTTCTTCTTTTTCTGCAATAGTGAAGATAAACATGTGACAATATGATAGACAACCTCTTGCATGACAACCTTATTCATAGCATACCTTAGCAAGATATGAGGTGGTTTCTGATAGCCAAACACTTTGAGGTATGTACCATTTGGTGAGGCAAACCAATCTGCTACTTCCACCGCCGAGTTCATTTCCTCATGAGACATGCAAGGGACCTCTTCTTCAAAGATCATCTGATATAAGACCCTGAAGAAATGCTCAGCAAGTCTATCAAAGACTCCTCAGTATTTGCATTCTTCCAATTACTTACAATAAATGTGGATAGGAGGCTCTTTAGGCGTCCATTTACATTCCAAACTAGGGAATTCATTATGAGCACATATTCCATATAGCAAGTAGACAGAAATGTAGAATTTGTTTTTCTTTCCTTGTGGTGTATTTTTCTCCTTTTTCAAGTTAATATATAGTTGTTGGGACACCAGATGATACTAGTTAAATATCTTCCCTTTTGTGACAATCTGATGTAGCATTTTGACCCATCGTTCTGGGAAGGTTCCAGTATTCTTATTTCCATAGACATGACAGCACAAAACCATAAAGTATTGAAACATCATTCTAAGTGACTTGGTCTTGTAAGTATTATTAGGTGTCTAGAAAAAAAAATTGGTTCTTTCCACCATGACTTAACAACTTCCTTAGAGTTAAGATAGCTTAGGGTTACATAACATTGTGAATCCAGATGTTTCTCAAGCTTAGGCAACTTATAGATCAAGTGGATGTCATGTGGTCAGTAGGAGGCAACTTATTTCCCACTTGCATTGTTCAATGACATGTTATTTGTATCCAAGCCTTGCAAAATCCATCTAATAACGTATGCACTTGGTAAAACTAGGAACCTGAAAGTGACACTATCGAACCCTGATCATTGAATTTTGATGTAAACTTGCCTATCCTCCAAATATTCTTTGAAATTTTTCATAGTGAATGCATCATTGATGCTATGCCAAGTGACAGTGGAATCATTCTCAATGTATAACTGTGTATCTGACAGGATAGGAACTGATATTAAAGGACCATCAATGACTTCCTCCATACTTCTTTCGGTGGCCTCCTTCGATGATATCTTCTTGGGAGAAATGGTGTTATCTGATAATGAAAGAGTAATATGTTCAGGACCTGCAGCAACTATTTCAAGAGATGCACTCATGGTGATAACAAGTTAGCTTAAAATATTAGTTCATCAATCAACTTTAAAGTGGCAAAACAGTCACTGAGGGGAAATATTGTGAAAAGTTGACTAGCAAACAGGTAGACTCAGCACTAGAATTGCGCAATACGTAACAAGAGAGAGAGATTGCACAGTTTTGGTTGACAGCATACTAGATTGGGGACTGGAACTACGCAATGCGTAGTCACAGCTGGTAGAGAGAGAGAAGGATTGCACAGTGCGCAGTTTCAGTGGCCTGGGAGGGCCACTTCTAGTTGGGATTATGCAATGCGTAGTTGGAGGAGGCCAATAATTATGCACTGTGTAGTTGTACCTGGAAAGAAGAGGGTCTTGTTTCTTGTGATTGTGTATTCCGCAGTGAGAAAAAATAGCAAGCCCTAAGGATTTTGCAATTCAGCAGGCAAACTTCAAGTCTTGGACTGAGGAAGGAAGGGGTGTAGATTAGTCTTTGAATCATTTATATCGATCATTAATGTCATCCAGATGAGATAATACAAAAGGAATAACATGTGTGCATAAATATACCCAGTAGCAGTGACAGCTAGTAGGCGAAAAAGAAAGAAAGTGATGTGACACTTGTAAAAGTAGCTCAAAAGTGACAAAACGGGAAAAATGACACTTGCAAACACAAAAGTGACAAAAGCGACGGAAAAATCATCAAAAAGTGACACTTGAGAAACTTACCCAGAAAAGTGTTGCAAATCAAATCCACTGCTCCTTGAACTTGTGAGAATGGCTAGAGCTCCAATGTCGAATGTGAAAATGAGCTCTAAAAGCCTCTATTATATAGATTTACTCTCACAAGATTAGGATTAGGGTTTATGACATGCACGCCTAAAATCAAGGAGAAAGTGACATTTGTATTTAGATCTGAAATAGAAATGTGTGCCACACCTTCATAGTGGAATGAGAATTCCCTATTTTCTAGGGATGCATACTTAGCTGATCTAGAGGACTATGCATCCCACCAGAACAGGATATTGGGAAATTCTTGGTAACAATGGATTATGCAGTTCATTGGCACAATGGACTACGCAGTTTTGACTCATAGTGAAGGATTTTGCATTTTTCTTGCTCAATGGTTGCATGTCTCACATGATTGTGTAGTTTATTTTTTCAACAATTTGCGTAGTATCCAGTTACAGGGGATTGCGCAATTGTTGGGAACAAGACAAGTAATTAGTGCTAAATCAAGACATGATTTAGCTTATGTTGGAGAGAGAAATTACTTGCCTTCAGAAATTATATAATTGTTTTCGACAATACATATTCGTCCTCATGACAACATAATTAAGACAACACATGAGTGATACATGGAAAGATAAGTCAATGCAATACTAAGAAATCAAGAGGAAAAGTTGAAAATGAAAAGGTCAATTCTTGTAGACAAAGGTAGGCTCCAAAATCGAAGCATAGGAAAAGTTTTAGAGGGGAGTTGTAGCAGCTACAACACTTGGTGACACACTAGTAGAAGTCCAACTTCTCTGAATGGGTCTAACTTTATAAAGCAGGCCTAGCAGTTCAAGAAGTATTTTTCCATCCCATCAATCACCATATTTTCCTTACTTAGCTTGACTTAAAGATATAGTTTCATCATTCTCTTCATCATTCGAACACTTACAGAAGCAATTCAAACTTCAACTTTCGATTCAGGATTAGGAACACAAGAATTGCTTCGTTGTGAGCAAACATGTTCAATACCCCAACGAAGTTGCTTATTTCACCTCTTTGCGTAGGAAGCCTTTCTCTTCTTTCACCCTTTATTTATTTTTTTATTTTTTTGAAATGTGCTTAAGAACTTATTTATTTACCGAGGTGGAAAACGAATCTCGACTTATTAAGATCAAGAGAGGTTGTTCCTTTAGAGACAGGTTATATATACCTCTGAAATATAGTCTGCTCACTATAGATTTTCCTCCTCTCCCTTTTATACTCGACCAAGTTGATGAGTTGAAACCAATCAAATAAAAAGGTTGATTAAAGAAGAATATACTATTTATAGATTCGAGCATCGTAGATCTACTAAGGTTTTATCTAAGAAAGAAATTATTTTTCCTCCAAGCATTATGGACTAAAAGACACAAGGCCCATGAAAAGATGGGAATAGATAGTTAACCAAGCATTAATAGTTGTACAATGTCCTTCCAAACTTTTCCATGCTTATCCAAAACCAAAACACCACTTTCATGCAAGGCTTATTGTGAAATAAAAGCATGAGATGAAAAACAAAATAACAACAAAAAAACAAACTAGACTAACCTAAACCCATTTCTAACGGAGGATAGGTCAGGCTCACATGAAATGAAATTTCCAATGCAACCAACAAAGTAGATCCTGACCTATACCAGCAAGGGAATAAGCAACAGGAAAGATCGTAAGATAAAACATGAGGAAATAAAGATAAATTGTGACAAGCTCCAAAACTTGAAGGGAGAAAACACTAGCAAAAAAGGATGACAAGAAGGCATGCACTAAACATTTTGTTACTAGGTTATGATACACATCGCGACATGCTTTCATCTCAAATATCCATTCCAATTTTCAATAATTGCAAACATCAAGAAATATAAAAGCTTATTCCTAGCCATCAGGCTTGCCAAGTAAGATTCCTCCAACCATTCAGCAATGGGATCATGAAACTGAAATATAGATTTGTTTTCAATATGTGGAGTCAAATTAGGAATATCTTCTCATGAAAGAGTATTGGTCTGGTCATGTTTGGAACACTTATCAAGATTGAGAGATCCTGACATAACCATCAGCACAAGCTTAAGTGTCTCAACTTCTTGACATGGTTCCAAAGTAACTGAAGGTACATCATAAAAAATCAGTGGCTTGGAGAAATTGACAACTGAAGATATACAATCAACACTAGATGAGTCAGTGAATACATTAAGAAAACCATGATCGGAATTTGATTCTTCATTCCATAAAAGGGGATCTTCGTGATTTGATTAATCGAAGAATGGGATTGATTGAAAACATGAAGTTTCATTCCCTACTTCTTCACATTCACAAGATGAAGAATGATATAGATCATGAACATTAGTTTCTTCCCTGGCTTATTTCAATCTGAAATTAGTATTCTACCGCTCCTGACTGTAGTCAAAATCACTGTCACTAAGATCTGAAGCATCCATAGATGTGACTAGGATGGAGGATTCATTAAATATGGTAGGAAAGGGAGTAATTGATGGGGAAGAAATGGAAAATTGGGGGGAGAAATAATCCTTAATAACAATTTTTTGTTCATAATCATAAGCCCACACATAATCATCATGAAGAATATCTTGAATCTCTTGATCTCCATTAACACCATCTTGCACTTGATCCTCTTGCGATGCCTCATAGGCTACTATAAAAAGTGCATCCAGAGAATCAAAACAAAGAGGATCAAAGAGTGTGGTTTGTGGAGTGTAAAATACATATCTAGAAGAATCAATGCCATTGATCAAGTCGGATTCAAGGTTGCAGCATGAGTTCCAAACTTGATTATTAGGGGGGGGGGGACATGGGATCAAATCATCAATCTGATCTTCAAGTTTCTCAACCTTAACATTTACACATGGATTTGTTTCATTCAATGAAGAAACAAAAGAAGAGGGGAAATCATAAGAAATATCAAGTTCTTCCTTTGAAACTTTGAGGACCCCGTGGCCAATGACAGATGGGAGAATTGAAAGAGAATCAGGTTCAGGTGGATTCAAAGAGAGCTGAAAAACATACTGAAATTTATCTTTCATAAAATTCCAACCTATGTCATCCTCTAAAAATTCATAACATAAGTGAAGGAAGTGATCGTGAAAATCTTCAACAGCTTCATCAGATTTCATTCTAAGATGAATATTCTTTTTTCCTTTCACAGCCTTGGTGAAGCTCCATGAAAAGAGTCGATAGAAGCCATCAGCAATGTATAACACCATTGTTTAACATAGCCTTCGAATGTGAGAACGAACAACCTATAGATAACATCCTCACAATTAATCTCACAAGATTTGTAAAATTAGAGAAAACAGAGGGTGTGATCAAGAATGGTTGTTTTACCCTTGCCATCAAATTTCATATTTGAAATGTCATGAATTATCTGCGTGGGTAGTTTCAGGTTTGTAACTTTAGAAAAGCATGAGGGGGTTATGATATGAGAAGAAGCCATTAAAGATGAAAAGTTGAAATCGGGATTCACGGGCTCAACTTGTCATTCGGCCCTCCTTCTAGTGCAAAAATCCTATTAACGGTGTTGGAATCCAACAATAGGGAAGAGGGTCTTCCCAATGTGAAGTCCTAATTAGACCCCACAGCATTTGGAGTAGGAGCCCCAACCAGGATAGGATTAATTGCCAAATTGGTGGTATCAAAGATATGTCTTGGCTGCAATGAACACATAAGATGACATATAGATGGATTTGGTGATAGAAATTGTATGAACTTTGTGAGATATCAAATGTAATGTATGAAAGTTTCATTCACATCAAAGGGAAATAAGTGAGCCCCTTGGAAGAAAGTAATAGTACTATCTTAGAAGAGACATGCAAGCAATACAAAGAATTGTTAGGTAACCTGCAAAATAGTTAACAAGATAACAACTATCGTGATAAAATAAACAAAACTCATTCAACAAGATACATACTAAAGAAAATGAATTAGTTTATTAACATTAGCATAAATGAAACAACATACATCACAAGTATAAAAAGAATGGTCTTACTACCTTCACAACATATGCGTGAACTCATGCCGGCTTTAAGAGCTTCTTGTTATTAAGTGAAAGTTTTGAGCACACAATTACATTGAGATAACACTAGCCCAATAGTGGAACATGAAGCCAACACATGCTTGTCCAAAGAATGATACGCTTCATATGCTAGAATATAGAAGCCAAGGCTCCAAATCTTAAGTTCCAAGCCCTTTGCTTGAGTTATGAGGGCTTATTTATAACAAATGAGATGACTCTTCATCTCCCTTGGTGACCTTTGAACTTCCCCCATGACTCTTGGACCTCTTTTGTCTTTTTATCTAACTAATGACTCTTCACATTCCACATTTAACTCTTGGAATTCCACTTACATTTACCCTTTATTATATTTCAAATACAATAAGACAAAACTCCATGTAGGATAAAAATGCCTAGATCCTAATAAGACAAACTAAATGCATTAAGCTTGAGTTTGAGGAAACTCTAGCTCAACAAATTGAACTTGTAACTCTGTAGTGACATATTTATGCCAAGCTTTGTATTATGCAATTATCTCCTCAAACTTTGCCGAAAGGTTAGGATGATATCTGACTCTGGCCTCCATAGCATCTGGATAAATTATTTTGGATCATGTTTGTACCTCATTCCAAAACAATAATAGCTTCATATTAACGTTAGTAGGTTTAGCTATATACCTATGCATGTTCTATCTATTGATTTCCAAGTCCTCCTTGGTTGTGACCTACTTCAAACTGTCCAAAAACTTTTTGATTTCCTGCCTGATGATGTTTCTGCACTTTTCCTCCACAAATGGTCCAACTGAAGGGATCTTGTATGTTCTGTTAGTCATTACAATCTCCTAGGCTGAAAAGGAAATCGACAAGGGTAACCTCAAACCACTTCAGCTCAGTAGCTAGCCCTACTGAGCATGAGAGGTATCTCTCTAAGTCTCTTATCAGTGATATGACTTTAAATCAAATGAATCTTAGGCTATATGTGTATTTGTTTGTGAAAAATTGGTTTTTTAAGAATTTGCTGAACTTAGGGTTTGGAGCCACAAGTAGGTCTAGGCTGTGGGAATACAGGAGCAAACATAAAAAGGAGCTAGATGTCAGAAGCCATGGTGTAATTTGAGTATTTTTTAATGTAGTATAGAGGATATAGTGTGCAAGAACTAATGAGCATAAATAAACATGATTTCATTAACTTAGGAAGACAAAACACATAACTATGAAAACCAGATAACAGAGCTTGGAAAACAAGAATTCTGAGTATTTTATCACAAGGAATTCATATAACGAAGATATATAATGTAGATAAAGATGTTTAGACCATGAGAAAACAAAAAGAATGAAGTACAAGTACCATGAACTCACTGGGCTAGAGTTCCTTGAAAATAGTTGCAACCTGTATCTGTATTAGCTGAAAGATGATTACAATGCAAGCCTCCTTCACAAAAAGTTCAACCCTCTTCTCTTGAGTTGAAATGATACTTATAAAATCTCCTAGACCACTTTATCACCTTCAGGAGTCGAATTCCTTGGTGGAGGAACTGGCTCCAAGATTCTCTCAACCAACAGGTGAGAGTGAGAAGGTGCAATTCAAACACTTCATGAAGAGTTTGTTTAGGAGTTTGCTTCTTTTATGAGGCCTAATAAACATCAAAAACAACCTATGATGTACATTTATTCATGCCTACATCACCTAGCCTCGTAACTAGTTCCATTACATAGATAATCTTGACTTTGACCAAGTCAAACTAGAAACTAGAAATTTTAAATAGTGAAAATTTTCAAATAAAAACATAGAAAGTGCAGAAGCACAGTGCCAACTTTGAGCTGAGATTCATGTGCCTTCCAGGGGTAAAAATGAAAATATTAGATAATGGTCAACTATCCCTTCAAGTCTAGTTTCCATAACAGTTTGAATTTATGAATTTGGAGCACGGGAAGACCTTCAAAAATCCATTCTCCCAAGGTCACTCCAGAAGCATAATGCCTGTCAAAAAATGGTCCAGAATGCTATTTTTTTGCCACTTTTTTTCATTTTTATCCAAAACTAAGCCACCTCTGAAAAATCTGGGCAAATGGGTTTTTAGAGGATGTCAAGACCTTTCCAAAAATGTAGACCTTTCCTCAAATGGAGGCCTGAGGAAAAAGCACAGCGCCTTAGAGCAGCTAAATTTCTGAACTTAGACCAAAATTTGCCAAAAAAACCAAAATGCTCATAATTTGCTCAAAATTTGAGGGAAGGTGTAAAAATAATTTTTCTATAGGTTCATGGAGGCTTCAGCAAGAATCTCCAAGTTTCGCTCATCCTTTTGGTCTATTTTGGCCTCCTTGAGCATGTTTTCAAGTTGTTTTACCTTAACACTGGCGATCATGTTTTGAGCTTGATAGTGGTGCGTCATGTGTCTGAGAAACTGGTTGTCTCTGTTTGCCTTCTCAAGGAGCTTCTCCAAGTGTTCATTCACCCTATTAAGCCAATATTCTTTATCTTGATGTACCTCTAGGGTAATACTTTCCTCTAGGTCAAGGTCTTCATTGAGCAAAATTTGTTCTTGTCCTATTGCAAAGTTTTCTTGAGGCCTCTTGTTCTTGGTCTTTTCCTTTTTCCTCTCACCTCTGATGCTTCAGGCTCGCTTGATGTCATTATCTCTTTACCTTTACCGACTTGTTGCATTATATTATCTTTTTCCTTTTCTAGGTGTTATAGCTCCAAATCTCACTCTTATGGTTTGTGATGCTGCACTTATGGCCTAGGGCAACCCCTCCTTCCAGACCTGGTCCAAAAATTTAAAAAACAGTGTTTTATTCCCTGTACGCGACTTTGCCCTGTGTTAAACGCGTGTACACGCGGGTCTGTCATACCCAACCCGCGTGTATCTATTAAAACACTTAAAAAAATATAATTTCCTCTTTTTCGGGCGGTGATCGCGGGTTTACCTGCTGGATCACCTGTTAGTGCCCGTGGCCCAACTGTTCCCAACCAACTCCTAACTAAAAAAACTACTTTGGAGAGGGTATAAAAAGACATCAAAGGGAAGGCCAAAGGGAGAGAGAAAGGAGAGCAAGATTATTATGCTGAGATTTTTCCCTTAGACCAGGTCTGAAGTCCTTGGTGCATCCTGCACTTCCCCCATTTTGCATAGGAAACCCTTGTTTCCATGTGTATTGGTGATCATTCATCCTTGACATCATCATTGAGTAAGACTTGGAAGGAGCTCTTGTTGAAGGCTGGAGGCTGGAACGAATCCGGGAGGAAGCTTGCTTGGAGCCTGCTGAAGGTGTTCAGGTGATATCTTTCCGATATATGTACTTTATTTGCCTTTATATATAAAGAAACACGTCTTTGTTCCCGAATAATCTTTCTTTATGCTTATGAGATTCTTGTGTTGAATTCTTATGAAAGTAGTTACTTAAAGATTATTTATAACTAACTTTATAGCATAAAGATGATTTATACATAAACTTCTATACATGTACTGTTGTGTTCTTTGATTTGTTTGTCTTGCAGGTCAGAGAAAGAAGAAGGGAACTCCAAGAAGGGTTTGCACCCTAACGGTCTTCTCGGACGTAGGACCTTAGGTATGTACCCTAAACATTAGAATTTGCTTAAAAGTAAAAAAGATGGCTGTGTGTGTGTGTTTCTTTGTATAAGCAATTTTCAGTCTGGTAGAGTCTCAGCCCAAAGGACTCTAGGGGTACTTTCCCTTCAACCAGAATTGGCGACTCCGCTGGGGACAACATTCTTGTTGTTCCTAGTTTGGGTAGTCCTCAAGCCAATCAAGGCTCAGTCCCTCTGTTTGTTGGTTCTGACTGTTTGATATTTTCTTGAACTCCAAGCTTTTCCAGTTTTTCAGTTTGTGTTTTTTATTTTTCTTGAAACACTTCATATACGCACTTTTTCTGGATTACAGAAGCGTATATACGCAAGTTGCACTAAGTAAACCCGCGTATACGCAGGTTTCCTTAGTTACAGTCGCGTGTACACGCATTCTGCAAATAATTGCAGGCGCGTATATCACATAATTTTCAAGATTTATAATTTTTCTTTTGGCTGAATGTCTGTCTGGTGGTTTGGGTCAGTTTAAAGCAGTCAATTCCCAGTGACAGTTCTCTGTTTAACAGGGGGCATCTTGTTTCGAACTCTCTCTAGTTATAAGGAGTGCTAGTCTTGTTTTTCGTTGATTGCAAGCGTCATTGATTTTTGACACACAAGGTTTCTGTTTAAGAATCTTGATTGCTCTGTTTCGGCAGAGTGGGAAGATTGTCTTAAAATCTTTGTGTCCATTTTGTTTTCATGACATTTGTGTTTGCTTAACGAAATCATTTTTATGACCATTTGCTCCTTCGTTTCGGGAAAGTTGTTTGTTACCATTTCCTTGAAACTTGTCTTTTGATTTCTTGGACTTTCATTGCTGCTTTTGATTGTCAAAAGCGTTTTCGAACACATTTTATTTTTGTTGAGTTTTCATCATTTGAAAGGTGTCAATTCACAAAAGTGTTTGGTGGCTTGTTTATCAATCATTAGTGTCAGTATTTTTGAGAGCTTTCCTTTGAAAAAGACTTTTTGGTTTGATTGAAAGAAAATCTTTTGAAAGTTTTTGAGTTTCGCTTTCTTAAACTTGTTTTTCATTTGATTTCCTTTTTGCGAAGTGAAAGTGCTTTGTTTTTTATCTTAAAACTTGTTTTTATTGTTTGGACGAAATGATTGGTAACACATCATCTTCTATCTAAGCATTTTAGTGGCAAGACAAAATTTGGTAAAGCAGCAACTTTCCTTCTTTGTTTGCAGAGTAGTCTTAAAATCTTGCATTCACATATAGTTCTTGCATTAGCATAGCTTTGCATCCTCTTTTAGGCATGCATAGTTTTGTTAGCTTTTGTGAGTGTGGAGTTTGAAAAGAAAGCAAAAAACTTTGTTTAATTTGAAGTACATCTGAACCTCATAGAAATTGGTCTTCATTGAAACGAAAAAGTGCATGTGCATGTAGTTAGGATAGTTTCTTTTTGCGTCCTAAAAACACCACAAGTTTCACTTCCGTTACCTTTGACTTAAAGAACAGCCTAATAAAATCAAGCGCTTAATTAAAATCCACTAGAACTTTTGTTTTAGTTATTACACCAACAAGTTTAGGATTTTAGGGCCTTGGATTAGGTGAGTGGAGAGTTAACTCTCCAAGGCCACACAAAACGTCAAACATAAGAGTCTGATTAAAGAGAGTAAATCCAACAGCGTTAGGAAGACCAGGAAAGCTCCGGATCTGGGAGTTAAGCACGAGGGTCTGTGAAGACAGGGAAGAGAGATACCCCCTCTCCTACTTGTCCGAACTTACCTCACGACTGTTCCGCCTGGCTTCTGCGACGAGTTGGTACCCATAGTTTCCTCTCCTAGGGATCTGCATAGGTGGCTGCGGAGGGGAATCCCGTGGCACCTGAGGTCGACGTTGTATCACTCTCGACAGTACTTCTGGAGGGCACCCTTGCGAAGCTTGGGGGCTTGCACCGGCGCAGGCTGTTGTTAGGAGGTCAGCGTAACTTCCTCTGATACCTTCGCTGATAGGACTGGGCCGTCATTATCCCAGACTATCTTCGGAAGGCCCCTGACTCCGCTTTCTTGTATTTTGGTGTCCGGTCCTCAACACCCGGAGCGGAAATACTTGAAAGTTGTTTGACTGGCTGTTTCTTTAGGGACTTTATAGTGAGTGCTCTTTGCTCCTTGTGTATAGTTGGCTTTAGGTATTTTTGTCTAGTCACGTTTGGACTTTGTGTTCTGAGTGACTGGCTTGCCACTCTACCGATCTTGAAAGGCTTTTGGTTGTTCTTTCAGAAGTTGTGGAGTTGCCTCCTCAAGGGCAAAGGTTTTGATTGCTTATCCATATTCTTTGAAGAGTTATTTCTATATTCCCGCAAGGGAAAGGGTCTTTGGATTACTTAGATATGGCTAATATTCCTGTGGAAACCAACCAAGGTACCCTTCCAAAAGGGGATCCTTGTGCTTTTCCTTTCTTTGGAAACGTTGGTACTCCCTTGATGGCCACTTTGAATATTCCTGGGTTGAATGTTGGACTACCCGTTTGGCTGTGGTCCACTCCGAATATTCCGAATGCTCTTGAAGCTTCTCAGTTGAATGCTTTATTTCAGGGGCATCTTATGGGTGCTAATTGTTCATCTTCTCTCAAAGAGAAATCTGGGATTCCTTCTTCCCCTCCTTCTTGTAACAAGAAATCTAAAAAGAGGAGAAAAAGGAAGTCAAAGAAGAAGAATAATTCTATCCTTTCATCTTCAACCTCTGCGAGTCATGTTGGAGATGAGTCTTCAGCCGCTGCTAGTTATGCTGGGGGCACGAGTCTAGTCACTGCAAGTCATACTAACACTTCATCATCAACCTCTGCGAGTCATGTTGAAGATGAGTCTTCAGCCGCTGCAAGTCATGCTGGGGGCACGAGTCTGGTCACTGCGAGTCATACTAGCAAAGGGTCACCGACCTCTGCAAGTCATGTTCAGGACTCTCCGCAAACCACTGCTAGTCATGTTGGCGGAATGGAGGTTGATAAGAAACCTGGACGTAGAAGTTTTAAACCTAAGTTCCCTTGTAAGATATGCAAGGGAGACCATCTTACTCATTTATGCCCTGGTATTCCAGAGGTTCAAAGGATATGGTCCGAGTCTGAAAGTACTTCTACTCCTACACTTGATATGGTTTCTCATCAATCCCATCAACCATCGGTTGAGAATGTGGTAAAGCCAGTGCAATCGCTGGCTGATTACACTCCTCTTTTGGGGGGTGAAGTTCCTAACAAAAGAGTCTGTTTGATCTCTAGTACAGAGTCTTCTAGTATAGGGGGCATTCCGGTTTCTTCGAATGTTCCCCCTCCAAGTTCTAAGAGTGTTTCCTTTGATTGGGATAGTCTTGTTGAGCCTCGTCTTCCTTCCGCTGCACCTTTTCAAATAAAGGTCAGGGTTAATTCCACAAATGTCTATCAATGTATGGTGGATGAAGGATCCTCTACAAGTATTATATCCTCTTTGACTTGGAAAGCTTTGGGTTCCCCAAAGTTGTTGACAGCTCAGAGTCAGTTGTTAGCCTATGATAGAAGGCCTGGTGAATCTATGGGTGTTCTTCCTCAAGTGCCTATCACTTTAGGTGGGAAGACTGTCTTAATCGATATGATGGTGGTTGATAGCCCTTTAGACTTTAATATGCTACTTGGGCGTGATTATGTCTATGCTATGAATGCTGTGGTGTCTTCACTCTTTCGAGTAATGTGCTTTCCTCATAATGGGAATATTGTCACTGTTGATCAGCTTGCATCTGACAATCACCACCCTAATTCGACTTTACTGCAGAATGCCCCTTGGTTTGTTCCAAGTGTTCAAGTAGACTCTACCCCGCCACGGGTCAATTATGTGGCATTGAATCCTCAATGTTCAATTGTTTCTAAGAAGGATCCTTTGACTTATTATTCTCCTTCTTGGGACTTGGTCCCGACAGTTGACCAAGAGATTCTTCCTATAGGGACATGGGACCCTTTAATACCCTCTTTTGATCCTTGTAGTTCTCATGATTTCTCAGATCTTGTTTTGCCTTCACAGGAGGAACTTTTCGAAGCCATGAGTTATGACTACCAAAGGAACCCTTGGCCTGAGCCCTGCAAGGGGTTTGTTCACCAGAACTATTATACGTAAGCCGCAAGGCTGTGTGGTTCCCTGTACCATATTGTATATATGAGGTACGCATTTTCAAGTTTTGTATCTTATAACACAAAGATTTTATATGGAGTTTATATGTGGGATGTATTAACTTCGTGTCTAGTGTTCTTATTTATGTTTACAGAACTTGGAAGATTTCTCCTTTGGAAGTTTATGGTTGGTCCGTTCTGACAGGTATTGGTTCTCGAAACTGGCATATAGGTTAGGTTCTTCCGCCTGCATTGTCCACTTATCAGTTTCCTTTCCCATCTGGCCTTAGGATCGACCCCACCAAGTTATGGTGCGGAACCTTCTCATTGCTTAGAAGTGTCATGACTTGTGTGGTAGAGCCTACC
Source organism: Pinus tabuliformis (assembly GCA_031772625.1). Classification (NCBI taxonomy): domain Eukaryota; kingdom Viridiplantae; phylum Streptophyta; class Pinopsida; order Pinales; family Pinaceae; genus Pinus; species Pinus tabuliformis. The sequence goes on along the minus strand of CM062819.1, from coordinate 1,978,331,641 downwards.
TTATCATGGGTGCCCTAGTTAGTACCTGATTGTCACTTGGCACTCATGCTGATTTTTTGTCACTAGGCTCGGGAGTCCTCTGTAGTCCCGCCATGACTTGTGCGTTGAAGACTCATTCCTCTTTGCTCCCTCGCTTCGTTCTGGCCTTATACCCTAGAGGCTCCTATGTGTGTTGAGTTGTACTTCTGCATTGCATATTGACCATTTGCACCTTTTGGCCTATAGCCGGCTTCACTCGGACTCGTGTTTAAGCCAACTTTTGACCATGACGTCTGTAAAATCAACCTTGCATACCTTTGACTTCTGCAGCTTGACATACCTTGATCCGTGGAAGGAACATACCTCTGAGTGTCACCGACCAGTTTTCACCTCCCTGCATTGAGCATAGGAACGTTCCTTTCCCAGGAATTAGATCATCTGTTTCACCGACACTCGTTCTTTCCACTGTACCATAGCATTCTTTTATTCTTTTTCCGGCTTATCAGAAAAAGACAAAAAAATTAAATATTCCAAAAAGAGCGGGAACAGGGACATTACTTCCATTTATTGTTGGCAGCTAGAGTCAGTCGTGTCGCCCTTGAACAAAGCACTCAAAACAAAGTCTCCTCCGCATGGGTGGGATTTAGTTTGACTTAGGTAAGCCATAACCTTGTTATCGAGTCAGTTCTCCCCCGATTGGTTATCTCTTCCAATCATATGGAGGGTTCGTTCGTGCCTCCTGCATGACGAACTTATACAGATTCATTATATGCTGCCACATAGTCACATTGAGTCGTGCTTTTGTTCAAGGGAAGTTAGCCTGAGTCGGCCTTTCTGCGGTGTCTCTCGACTCATTTTTCAGTCGGCCATCCCTGGTTGTCAGTGTCATGTCTATCATCACATCAGTTATATTGGTCCTTCACTCGTGCCGGTTTGAGAAGGTCCCCATTGACTTCTTGCTGGCGGGTCTTGTCCTTATCGACGACGACACATTGCTCTGAGGGCAGACCTAGAGACCGCACCCTGGCCCTATTTTCATTATTGATAGGTCACCTTGTGCTCAGCATCGATCAGTATCATGGGTCTTTGACTGAGTGGTTTCCCTTGTGTTCGACATCAGCATACATTATCACACATTGGGATTCGTGCAGTACCTTGGTTTCCATTTGACCCTATTGGTGGATACCTCGCCTCTGTGTCGGCTTTCATTATTGGTTGGTTCAGAGGGTTTCTGCCGTGCGCTAGCCACATCTTGTGTACGCCGGAAACGTACTTCGGTTGGGTTACTACATCTTTTTCGTCCGATTCCTTCCACATTATTGGCCTACGGGTTACACTCGCGCTAGATTGATGGAGGATGCCTTAATGCCTTCCTTCTAGCGGATCTTTCCCTATCGACTCCGACTCATTGCTCTGGGGCAAAGATCTAGAGTCCATTTGGCAGTACCTTGGGGTTTGCAGTCATTAGTGGCAGATTCCTCGCTATCGACAGTGGGAAACCATCATTGTCTCCTGATTGATAGATTCTTACAGGTGTTCGACTTCAGCTCATCTATTCACACTTGTTAGATTGTACTGGGTACCTTGACGCTCATTATCATTATCGGTGAGTAGTCTCGCGTTTGTTAACGGTATACATCAATGACCGGTAATCAAACGATTTCTCACATGGTCGACTTCAGATCATTTATTCCCATGGTGTAGAAATGTACCACGGCGGTCGGTGAAGACCTCAGGTTGTATCAGCATTCATTGGTTCACTTGACAGTTGCTCCTGTTGCTGCTAGTTGATACCATTCCACCTTATATGTTGCAGTCAGTCATGGCGACATTCTATATGCTGGCACCTGAGTTTGCAGTGTAGTACCATCCTATTCCATCATGTTCAGTTGGTACCTTATGGGATCAGTCTTTGATTTCAGTGATCCGTTGCATCTTTCAGCATCATTGACAGTTTTATATGTGATATTCAGACATGTACTTACTCATTATGATCAGATGATCCATTATGTATTTTACAGTCTTTTATACTTGTATACTTAGTGGATCCGCTTGTACCTGATATGCGGACATGCTTTACTTTTCCTGAGCATGGGTATGCCCGCCTCAGACAGTGTTTCTTTCTGATCTCCTTTCGGTGGCTTGGCAGGCTGAATTCTGGTGAAGTCCTCCTCGGTTTTTCGGCAGAGTTCCTTTCCTTGTACTTACTTAATGTATTTCGGCCATCATGTTCCCCTTCTGACCTCATACATTAGGGGGCATCTGTTATAGCTCCAAATCTCACTCTTATGGTTTGTGATGCTGCACTTATGGCCTAGGGCAACCCCTCCTTCCAGACCTGGTCCAAAAATTTAAAAAACAGTGTTTTATTCCCTGTACGCGACTTTGCCCTGTGTTAAACGCGTGTACACGCGGGTCTGTCATACCCAACCCGCGTGTATCTATTAAAACACTTAAAAAAATATAATTTCCTCTTTTTCGGGCGGTGATCGCGGGTTTACCTGCTGGATCACCTGTTAGTGCCCGTGGCCCAACTGTTCCCAACCAACTCCTAACTAAAAAAACTACTTTGGAGAGGGTATAAAAAGACATCAAAGGGAAGGCCAAAGGGAGAGAGAAAGGAGAGCAAGATTATTATGCTGAGATTTTTCCCTTAGACCAGGTCTGAAGTCCTTGGTGCATCCTGCACTTCCCCCATTTTGCATAGGAAACCCTTGTTTCCATGTGTATTGGTGATCATTCATCCTTGACATCATCATTGAGTAAGACTTGGAAGGAGCTCTTGTTGAAAGCTGGAGGCTGGAACGAATCCGGGAGGAAGCTTGCTTGGAGCCTGCTGAAGGTGTTCAGGTGATATCTTTCCGATATATGTACTTTATTTGCCTTTATATATAAAGAAACACGTCTTTGTTCCCGAATAATCTTTCTTTATGCTTATGAGATTCTTGTGTTGAATTCTTATGAAAGTAGTTACTTAAAGATTATTTATAACTAACTTTATAGCATAAAGATGATTTATACATAAACTTCTATACATGTACTGTTGTGTTCTTTGATTTGTTTGTCTTGCAGGTCAGAGAAAGAAGAAGGGAACTCCAAGAAGGGTTTGCACCCTAACGGTCTTCTCGGACGTAGGACCTTAGGTATGTACCCTAAACATTAGAATTTGCTTAAAAGTAAAAAAGATGGCTGTGTGTGTGTGTTTCTTTGTATAAGCAATTTTCAGTCTGGTAGAGTCTCAGCCCAAAGGACTCTAGGGGTACTTTCCCTTCAACCACTAGGATCAACTCTTTTGCTTTGAGTTGATTGTTTTCCTGTTCAAGGAATGATATAACATACTTTTACCTTTCTAGATTTATTGCTAGCTCCTTGATTTGGTAGTCCTTGTCCCTAATATTTTGTCTCATGATTTAAGTTTGATCTTCTGCCTCTAAATCAATAAGCTCAAACTCGTGCTCAACCGTCTCCTTATCCTTTGTTGTTGATTCATGCTTTGTTGATGAAGAAGGCTTGGCCCCTTTCTCTTTGTGAGAAGAAAACACAAGCCTCTGCCCTTTCTTATACACTTTGGTCACCTCTGGCTTAGGTAGTTGAGTCTTCTTTGTTGTTTTGCTAGATTACCCCATCTTTTTTTGTTGTTTTGGTGCACTTGGGGACTGAGATGCTGCATTTACCTCATGCCATTTTAAAGCTACTTCTAAGAAGGCTTCCCAAGCCATACCTCTCTCTGCCAGCTGATGGAGGACAATGGTTTTGATAAGATTGTGATGAAACAAGCTTGGAGAGTGCTCTTTGTCCTTTAATTGTATCTTTTCAGACATTTTTGAAATGCTCCTGAACAGGTAATTACACATGTTGAGTTGCTTTTGAGATGTGAAGTGCATCAAGAGGCGAATATGATATGCATATAACCTGGAGAATCTACCTTCACAGGTAAAGAACCTTGTGATAGTATTCATTAAAGGGGCATATTTCTCTAGCAAATATCTGAAAGGCATGAGGTGAGTATGTGTATCTTTGTATGGTGTCTTTAAGAAGGGCTTGTAGTTTTCAAGATATAGACTCCTTCCCTTAAACTAATATTCGACATTGTCTGGTAAACCAGTTGCTAGTGAGATGGAGGCCACTGAGAAGCTAAAATCAATACCAGCAATGACAACAGTTTCTCATTTTAGTTGTGTTTCTACCCAATCTGTCAGTTGCTAATAAAACCCTGCTTCACTTACCCTTTTACAGAATTCCAAGCAGTGAACATCTACAAATCACTGTTTGATGAAAGGATATGAGTTGATTGTGTTGCAGTCTGATGGTTCATATATAAGAATCCTCCCTCCTTTGTGTTGTCTCTTTCTTTCTGACGAAGATTCAACCTCCATGATGACACAAAGTCCTAGCAGCAAGAAGTGAAAATAGATGTGAGGTGTGAATGGAAATGGAAAGATTTTGACAAAATGATGGAAGGGGTTTTATGAAAGATGAGATGAATTTGAAAATTGATGGAAATGAGTGAGGAAAATAGTGAAAAATATGGTGTTTCTTGCAAGTGAGACCAAGAAGGTTTATGATGAAATTTGCCCAAAATAACTCTAGGAATGAGCTAGGGTTTTGTTTTTCAGTGTTTAAACTTTGTTTGGGGGTAGATGAACAGGTCAAAATGACTCATCGGACATGTGTGTAGGTGTAGGATATCAATTTACATGTTTTGGAGATCAAAAATTATGATGACCATTTTTACCCTAGCATTTCCCATGAAAAATTTTCTATAAACCCTAGCTGGAGAAATTATTGACATGGAATGAAATTTGGAAAGCAAAAGATAGAGGGTAATGGTGTACTTACTTGTTCCTTAGCTTTAGAAGACAATTAGACCAAGCTTGCAAGAAAAAATTTGGAGTTTGGAAGAATTTGGGTGAGTTTCGGGGTACTTTGTCCTGCGCGCAGTGCAGTGTTCCTACGCACAACGCCAAAGCGCAACGCAGTTCACAGAAGCACAACACAGTGTATCTACGTGCAGTGCCTCCAGTGTTTTGCTATTTCTCCTAGGGAAACAAGTTTTTTTATTTTTTGGGCGAGTGTGCTCGATGATGAGGAGTGAATGGGATATGAATGAAAGGGTTATGAGTCTTTTTGAGTTTATATAGGGACAATTTCCTCACTTTTTCAAAAAGGAAAAGAAACCTACCCTCCTTTGTGAACTGATTTCACTTTATGAAGACAAATTTTACCTTTACCATTGCAAATGTGCTTTTGCTTTCCTAAGTGTTGGAGCTTCCTTCTTCTGAAACCTTTGATGTCATGAGAATATGAAAAGTGTGTGAATAATCATGATCAATTCTTCAACAGTTGCTTTGTCATGTTTGACTTATTGCTGGTTTTTTATGGAAATGATGGACCTTGGAGACCCTTGTGACCTAATGGATGACCTAAGACCTAATGGAATGATGATGATGACTTGACCCATTTTCATGGTGAAACCTTCATAAAGTATGATAAGCGACCAGCATGAGTGAAATTTCAAACAATGACTTCATCTTTGGACTGACCATACAATGACCAAATTTGCTGTGTAAATCTAGTAACAGAAAAATTTGATGGTGAAAACTTGAAAAAACATGGTAAAAGCATTTTTGATCCAGGTGACAGGCTAACAAGACTGACACTAACATGTTCTAACCAAAGAATCCAAACCATTGTACAACCATGAATAGGCATCTATTATGTTGGCCACAAAAGTGTCGAGTTGTTCGTTACTTTGAATGAGCACTCTAACCTCATCCCTATCCAATTCTACTTCTTGCCTTGTCTTTTTAGCCAACTCCTCAAATGCATCTCTATACTTATCACCCCATTCTTGGATCGCGTTGATATCTGCATGGATTACATTCAAATATTTTACATTTTCTCGCAACATTTTTTCATATCATGTAGGGTTACTACTGCCTTATGCAAGGTGATAATTTCCTCATAAAGTTGCCTCATTGTGTCTCCCAATGCATGGATTTCATCATATAGTGTTTCTTGAAGCTCTTTTAAATAAGATTATGCAGAAGACAATCGTGGGATCTAAGCTTGGAGTTGTTCTACTTGTTGTCTTACAACATCTGAATCTTTATCCATTTGCTTATTTTCTATCATCAAGAAACTTGTATTTTCTTTTGCATCTCCTACAAAGGCTAAGTTTGTTGTAGAAATTGTTTGTGGATTCTTCTTGGTGTCAGTAACAATTACCCTTTCAATGTGGATGAAATTAGGATGGACCATATCATTAGGGAAGTATTTCCTGCTTTCATGTACTATTTGTTTTGGAGCTGGTTAAAGGTCAATTTGGAAATATCCATGATCATGTCATCATCTTAAGGAGAGATTCCCATTTCACCATTCAGGATGTGCCCATCTGTGTGGGGAGTTGAAGGTTGATTGGTAATATATTCTACAATGGGCATGATGTCAACCTCTTTTATTTTTTCCACCTATTCAACATCCATTTCTTGGGCCAGTATCTGTGTTGGCTTGAGGGGGCTTGGACCTAGGTTCATAGTTAGTTGCGCTAAGCAACAAAACTCTACATTACTGGCCCTTTCAGCAACAACCCGCGTAGCGCACGCTGCAGTCTCACCCGAGGCAATATTGGGAGATGCTAGAACCAGGTTTCTACATCCAAAGGACTATGTGATGTGTTGTTGTTACTTCTAGGGCCTTATTCCGACCTTCGTGAACCCTAACCCTTAAAACTGAGAAACTACAGTATCTAACAGTTAACAGATTCAAACCCTTCGCCAATTGTTCTAAACATTCATAACCTCGTGTAATTAAGAAGATCTACCATTTTCGTGTATCTATTAAGCATGTTTCATGATAAATTGCAATAAACTGAGTGAATATACAGTAAATTCTAAAGTAAGGAATAACACACAGATACACAGATAATGCTCCAAAACAGCCTTTATTATGTTCATATATTCAATTACAGACTCTTTCTACCCTGTGCACACAGCTGCAGGGGTTCGCGCACTCAGCTGCAAACTTACCAAGGTCTTCACACACACAGCTGTAGGATCCTTCCCCTTCACCCAAGTATAGAATATGCAATACATACCCAAAACTTGCATATCTATGTTCTTTTCTATCTGGACTAACTTTTCTATGACCCTTTATGACCCCTTTTATATCTTATTCTATTAAAATACCATGGTCCGTGAACCATGGGTGGGTCACAAAACAACTTATCTCCTAACAAACTGAGGGGCTTTGACCTTCCTAAATCCCCTTTGACTCCTATCAACCTGCGTGCCCTGCTCCTCAAAATACAGAGACTTTACAATAATAACAAAACTTTTACAAAATTGACCCAAGGGGACCCTATCCCAACAGGCCCCCAACACAAAGTTGTGACTCGTTCTGACTCACTCTGCTGGGGTTGCCTCGATCTTTGCCTGCAAAGTGCTAAACTTTGTCTTCAATGTTTGAATATATGTTGTTCCCTACACAATGTCCTAACGAACTTCCTCAACCAATTTTTCTGTAGTTGGACCTTCGACTGCAAGGCCCATTATTCTATGTGTCTGTTGCATAGCCTTCAACTTGCTCTGCACCGTCTACGTCAACTAGATGGCCTCATCTTCCCAGGGTTGCGTCCTTGAGGATATTATGGATGCCTTTTGATGTTGCTCATTGATCTCAATCTTGATGAACTTTCCCTCCTGCAGTCGAGTGAACCTTTGCACTGGTGCTAAGGTCCGCCTTGTAGCCCTGATCTCGTCGAACTGCCTTTGCTTTTCTTGGATATATGCTTCATTTTTCAGCAAAGTTGGATCGTACTGCAGCGAGGTACACAGTTCCATGGCTTGTTCAAACAATTGGGTGCAGTTTTTGACTTCAACTTCTAGTGTAGCCATCTCTTCTTTAATAGCAGCCTCGCGCTACTCTCTGACTTCTGGAGGAGTGGTTGGTTGTAACTTAAGTTGAAGCTTAGATATCTGCAGCTACAGCTCAAATCGAACTTTACCAATCTTCTCCTTTGATTCTTTTACAGCGGTATCTAGCTTCTGTATCTTTTCAGTAGAGGCCAGTTCTATTGGAATCTAGAGCTTGGGAAGCTCACTGCAGGCCTGCGCTATTGTTGCTTCTGGTTGCTGACTACACGATATAACTGCTTCACATTCCTTAAGGGTCTGCACCTTTTCCTCAAACATCTGTTGGTTGTTGGTTTTTACTTTGTTGATTACCAGCAGTGCGCGTTGCTCCCGAACCCAGAGCTCATCTGATACTCTTCGATGCAGCTCATGGAATTTCTGAATAGGGAACGTCACAAGGTTCAAACTCAAATCATTCATGTGTAAGAGGTGCACCCTGTCTTCTAAACTCTCAACATGTAGTGATCCCTCTGGTAATTGCACTGTGCAGAGGTCTGTGATGAGCTTTGCTGCTAAGTTTGTCCTACTCACTTGCTTCAGGCTCGCCTGTCTAACGCTCGCTTGAATAATACCTATCTAGACCTGCAATTATTTGAGGCCCTGCACCTTGTCCAGTTTTTGATGGTATTGGTCCTCAATGTGGCTCCAAATATTCTTCGTTGTGTCACAAACCACATCACCGATCTTGTCTAGGTCCTACTCATAGGATCTTCTGCACAATTTCTCTTCCCGCATAATGTCCTCTCGCAACTCCTCCATGCACTTCTGTGAGGATAGTTGGTCATTCATACTCTGGGACATACCTACGCAACACTTCATCCAATCCCATTTTATATAAGTTCAATGACAGAAAAGTCTACATCCCTTACCACCAATTCTTTCTTTTGCTACGTTGTATACCCTTTAGGAGTTGTACCCATAGACAAGAACTTGATTATGTCTACAAAATTTTCATGTGTGACGCGCACAGAAAAGAGCTGCACATCAGGCAATCCTTCATCCATATTTGTAGGCTCGTCACCATTCTCAATCCGCGAGAGGTGATCCGGTCTAGCATTTAATTTCCCTGGCTTCACAACTACTTCAAAGTCATATTCTTGAAAGAGCAGAAACCACCTACAAATCCTGCCCCCCCAATGCAGCCTTGTTGACTAGGTACTTCAAAGCGAAATTGTCTATGTACATCTTGAAGTGTGTACCCAACGAATATTGTCTGAAATTTTGGAGCGCATACACCATTGCCAATCCTTCGCACTCTGTAGTTGAATAATTATTTTTGCCTTCGACAACTTCTTGCTCGCAAATGCTATTGGATGGTTGATATCACCTACACCTGGCTAGTTTATAATAGCTCCTAATTCTATTCAAGATGCATCTACATGTATGTTGAATTACTTATTCCAGTTGGGGAACAAGAGAATAGGCGATGTGACCATTTTTTCCTTCAACACATCCAAACTCTTTTGGCAATCATCATCCCAGCAAAACGTCGCATCCTTCTTCAACAATCTCTCCATGGGTGCAGTGATCTGCGCATACGCTTTGATGAAATTCCTATAATATCCTATATGGACCAACATCATGCACAACTATTTGACATTCCTTGGAGGCTCCAAATCGATAATTACTGCAATTTTGGTAGGGTCTACCATCAATCCCTGCTTACAGACAACATGGCCCAAGAGTATCCCATATGGCACATAGAATATGCACTTCTTCATATTAATGGATATATGATACTTCTGACAAGTATCCAACATGAGGCGCAGATTGGAAACATGCTTCTTTACTAACCCAGACATTGTCCAATCATCAAAATAAACTGCCAAAAACTTATGAATAAATTCTTTGAAAGTCACAACTACCACCCTAGAAAAGATTGCATGGGCATTCTTAAGTCCAAAGGGCATAACTGTATACTAAAAACAGCCCCATTATGTAGTGAAGGTGGTCTTACTCCAATCCTCTAGCACGATCTTGATCTGATGATACACTGAGAACCCATCGGTAAACGAATATGCTTCCTAACCTCCAATGTTTTCTAATACTTCATCTGTGAATGGCATAGGAAATGGATCATGGACACAAGCATCATTCAACTTTCTAAAATCTACGCAGATCTTAATTTCACCCTTCGTCTTATTTTCCTGAACCCAATCCATATGACTAACCCAATCTGATTCCTCAGCAGGCTCAATAATCCCAGCTGCAAGCATCTTATCTAATTATTTTCGCAATTTTTCCTTGTGCTTAGTATTCAACCGGTATGGGCGCTACTTCATTGGCTTCGCATCTGGCTTTAAAGTGATCTTCATGACACCTATATCACCTCTATCCCCTTCAAATCCGAGAACTTTGTGGGAAACAAGTCTTGATACTCCCTTAATAGCTCCGCGACTTTGTCCATTGTGTCCTCATCCCATTAATCACCTATATTTGCGAACTTCGGTTGCGTTTCCGACCTAATATTCACCTACTTAGTTTTCAAGGGCTTTGAGATGTCAGGGACTTACGCCTTAGGTCTCGCGACTTCGCGCTACCCTTCTGACTCAGGAATACTGATATTCCTAGGATTTTCCTCACCTTCTTTTGTGGTCACATTGTAGCATTCTAGAGCATGGCACAGCTACGTACTCCAGTCTAGTTGTATCCACGTGATAGGTTCTTCAAGCATTCTGAATATTGCAGCTTTAATCTCCTCTAATGCTTCATCAATATACTCAAATCCATCTTCAAAACTAAAAATTAACATAAACATTTCCTTCAGATCATCCCACTCTATGGTTCTGTGTCTCTACTCTGTCTCTAGATACAATTTCATCATAATCGTATCCAAAGTGTGGTAGAATATGTGAACCCATTCTGGATGTGGTTCTTCTTCCCATAGTTTCGTCCATCGAGCCAAATGCTCGCAAGGATCGTCCTTTCCTGTATACTTTTCTGTAATGCAGGCATTGGCATATCCAAACCGTAGCTTCATCATCAGTCGATATTCCTTCCAATTTGCAAAGTTGCTCTTATGTGTACCCCACTGTCTAGAAGTCGTAGCTCTCAGCGCGACCTCTAATGCCTGGAACTGATGTTCTTCTGTTACATCCCTTTCAAATATCCATAAATAAATTGACATCTTATAAACCATCATAATACGGTAATTTGTGTACCTCAATAGATATACATCGGAGCGACTTAGTAAGCCTGTTCATTGCAGCGACAATACCTCATGCAATTTGTTATGCCAGTGCTCAAGCTCCTCATCTGAATCTGAATTGCAGTATATGTCCTTCTCCCAAGTAATTTGCCCATCCGCCATAGGGTTGATCCAATCCTCGTCTCATTGAATAAGCTTATAAATTTTCTCAATATCGTCCTCCTAATAATAATCTTGACCTGGTTTATTATATCACACACCCTCGGCTAGATCTAATGGAATGATAACCCTTAGTTTCTTCTTCTCAAATATCATGTTGCGTTTCTTTAGGTTGATGACTATGTTCATATCAGATGCCCAATCAATTCCAAGCAGCGTCGAATATGGATTACTCTCATCCACTATTTCGATTACTTCAAAATCGGTTATGGTTTGTGCCCCTTCAATATCCATAGTTATTCCATGTAGGCACCCCATAGCAATAATCTTTTCTTGGTTCATCACTCAGTTGGATTAGGGACCATTGTAGTGTTGGTTTTCCCATTATTTCCCAGGTTTGTTTCAGAAAAACATTTGCATCAGATCCTAGATCAAAGATTACCTGGTCTATTCCAAATGGGTGATCAATCTCATCTCCCGACCAATCCTTTTCTTTCCTTTGTCCACCTTATGCATTGCACATTGTTTATGTAGTGGCTTACCCTTGCCAACGCAGTTATCTATCAACTCTTGCAGTCCCTCTACTGCTTTTTGATCCCTTAGTAGTTTCATGCAGGTCTGTAAGAAAGATGTCAACAATGATGGATTTTCATCCTGCGCAGTACTGACTGCTTCAGGCTTCTTCATTCGTGTACTCTGAGCCTTTGATGTATAATCCCCTGCGTCCGGAAAGCTCCTCTTCGCCTCCATAAAAGTTTCCTTCACTTTATTCAAATCAAATCCAACCTCCTTGTCATCAGCGTCACGTACCCATACATTTTCCTCTGGTTGTTTCCCTTTATCCTCCCTGGTAGCTATACCACTCTATGTAACGATATTAACATTGGGTCCATCTTCACGCAGTTCTGATCTCATCATCTAGATGTTCTGAGTAGGTTGTTGAGTCTGGGTCTTCTTTTCTTGCATTTTCGCGATGAGCACGGGACAATCTTCTATGACATGATAAAACTGTCGACAATATTGACAAGAGGGGTGTGTTGGATTCTAACAATCTCGTGAAAAGTCACCTAGTTCTCCGCAATTGTAACAAATAATTTGGCCACGACCTCTTCTAGCTCCTCCCCCTCATCCTCTTCCTCATCCCTGGAATCCTCATCTTGCTGTAGTTGCACCTTGATCCTGTTGAGGACGTGCCTCTGTTTATACTCTATACAATGGTGTTTTGTCCATCATTAATTCATAACTTCTGCAATTGCGCTCATCATGACCTACAGACTTATAGAAATTGCAAAATAGTTGTTGAGGATTCTGCACAAACTATTGTAACAAGTGGAAATTTTTTGTCATATGTTTTCCTATGATCTGGAAGATAGTGCACCATTGTACCACACCTGTACTCATCCCAGCAGTATTTTCTAGATTTAGGGGAACATGACCCCCTCCAACGAGATAATTCTGATACATTGGGCAATGATCATTTTCGTGGCCATGGCCTTTGCATTTTAAACACCATACTTCCGCACAGGTCCCATTTTGGACTTCTTTTCCCTTTTTGAGACTCTGCAAATCCATATGCATGCTAGCTAACTACGACTAAATTTGTTGCACTCCCAGGTTCGTATCCTGAATAGGTGAGGCTTCCAACTTCATAGAAATCTCCAGTGCCTAAGCATGCGTCCCAATATTCTATTGTGATAATGGAAATCTCAAATGAGTTAATAGCGAAGAAATATAGCAATTCCTTTGTTGTTCAGCTGTGATCTGCAGATTACCCTATTGGAATAGACATTTCAATCTTTGATCAAAATCCCATGCAGACTCATTCACCTTCTGCTGGATTTATTTGACCTTTGTTACTGACTGGGCTTGCGACTTAGGCTTCTTGAATTCATTATTTAGTGCATCCTTCATATCCTTCAATGTCGCAGCTGGATGAGTCGTACTATACTTGATATACAAGCTTAGTTCCCTATCTTGCAATGTTGTGACTAGCTACGCTTTCTTCAAGTCATCATCTATTATCTGTTGTGAATTCCACACAGCATCTGCTACAAACCAAAATAGTTCAGGGTCTTCTATCCCTAGACCCTTGAATATGGGCATCTTCATAGTATTCGTCATATTGAATAGTGGAGGTGGAGGTGGAGGTGGAGGTAGAGGTGTAGATGTAGGTGTGTTAGGTGGGGGTGATGGCGGAGGTGGAGTGGATGGATGTGGTATTCCCATGATACCCTTGTTTACTGTCTGTGGCACACCTTGAGGTGTCTTCAAACTACCACTTTCTTCGTCACTATCAAACGCTCCCAACAAAGGATTGTACTCAGCACCCGAATCTAAATTTCTTCTGACTAGCTCTCATCAAGTCTTGGCTAAACATCAATTCAATGGATTAACTCGTTTCTCACACAATAGAATTTTAATCCAAGTTTTCAGGGACTTCAGATACTTACATCTTGGTCCTTTGAAAATCTCGGGTTTAGCTTTGTTATAACTAACAGATGTGTCAATTGCGAACTCAGTAATGAATCCACCCAAAATATTATCGATCCAATAATAAATAGCCCTCAGTATCTTGTTTCCTAAACCTTCCAGGCACCTCATTATCTCTGAAGTCCACACAATAGGGTTATCCAACTCCCACATACCTTGACCTTCCACTAATTTAGCCAATCATTCGTATAACTTGCATGAAAAAGAGCAGAAGAAAATGGTGTGTTCTTTTGTATACAGGTATCTATTCAACCACTCTTCCTTCGATGGGCGCGGATTCCTATTTTCTTGGGCTGCAAACTCGTGCAGCTTCTGATCGATCCACTTTTCAATCTCTTTCTTAGTCAGTATCATCACATATTCCTTAGATAGATCTTGGTCCCAGCAATGGAACCATTTGTTGGCTTGAGAGGGCTTTGACCTAGGTTCATAGTTAGTTGCGCTAACCAAAAAGCCCTACACTACCGGCCCTTTCAGAAACAACCCACATAGTGCAGGTTGCAGTCTCACCCAAGGCAGTATTGGGGGATGTTAGAACTAGGTTTCTGCATCCAAAGGACTATGTGATGTGTTTATGTTACTTCTAGGGCCTTATTCCAAACTTCGCAAACCCTAACCCTTAAAACCAGGAAACTATAGTATCTAACAATTAACAAATTCAAACCCTTCACCGATTGTTCTAAACATTCATAACCTCATGTAAGTAAGAAGATCTACCCTTTTCGTGCATTTATTAAGCATGTTTCATGATAAATTACAGTAAACAGAGAGAATATACAGTAAATTCTAAAGTAATGAATAACACACATATATATAGATAATTCTCCAAAACAACCTTTATTATGCTCAGATATTCAATTACAGACTCTTTCTACCCTGTGCACATAGTTGCAAGGGCCCGTGCACTCATCTATGGACATACCAAGGTCTCCACCCACACAGCTGCAGGAGCCTTCCCCTTCGCCCAAGTACAGAATATGCAATACAGACCCAAAACTTGCCTATCTATGTTCTTTTCTATCTGTACTGACTTTTCTACCCCTTTTATATCTTCTTCTATTACAATACCATGGTCTGTGAACCATGGGTGGGTCACAAAACAACTTATCTCTTGACAAACTAAGGGGATTTGACCTTCCTAAAGCCCCTTTTACTCCTATCGACCTGCGCGCTCTGCTCCTCAAAATGTGGATACTTTACAATAATAACAAAACTCTTACAAAATTGACCCTAGGGGACCCTCTCCCAACGATCTGCTCCTCAATTTCTTATGCAAACTCTTGATCCTATTTTTGTTTGTTCTCTTCTTCTTCAACTTGTTTATGCATTTCTTCCTCTACTTATTTCAATATTTCTTCTTCTCCCTCCTTTCTTCTTAGTTCTTCTTGTGCTTACATCTCCTCTTTTTATTTCCTTTCCTTCTCTTGCTTTTCCATTCTCTCTTCCTCCTGCCTCTTCTCTACTTCTCGTTGCTTCCTCGTCCTCTCTTCTACCATAACTTCATTTAAAATGATTTGATCTCCTTTGAACTTATGGCTCTTCTACTCTCTTGAATTATGGGAAACCTTACTCTTGTAGTTGATGCTAACTTGGGTACGCTCTTCTGGTTTCTTTGCTTCCTAGGTAACACTTTGTTCAAGAATTGTGTTGGAAGGGCTTGCCTCATTTCCTGGTGCATGTGACCAAGATTCATTATAGAAATTCTTGATATTTTCTTCCTCTGACCTAGCATAAGTCACACAAGGCCAGAAAAAGTGCAACTTAGCACAGTGTGCCTTGTAGACTCCTCTGGGATCGTATCGATGAAAATGCATTGTACGAAACTTAAGGTTTTCCAATTCCTTATCTTCAGCATCTGCATCCTTCAAGTTCTTAATCTCATAACATCCCACCTATGAAGGAAAGGAAGGATAAGGTGGCTTCTTCTTTTTCTACAGTAATGAAGATAAACCTATGATAAGATTATAAGAAAACTCTCACATGATAACCTTATTTGTAGCATACCTCGATAAGATATGAGGTGGTTTCTAATAGCCAAACACTTTAAGGTATGTACCATATGGTGAGGAAAACCAATCCGCTGCTTCCACCACCAAGTTCATTACCTCACAAGACATGCAAGGGGCCTCTTCTTCAAAGATAATCTGATATAAGACCTTGAATAAATGCTCAGCAAGTTTGCCAAAGACTCCTTAGTAGTTGAATTCTGCCAGTAACTTACATTAAATGTGGATAAGAGGCTCTTTAGGTGTCCATTTCCATTCCAAACCAGGGAATTCATTACAAACTCATATTCGGTCTAGCAGGTAGGAATACATGTAGAATTGTTGTTTCTTGCCTTATGGTGTATTTTTTACCTTGTTCAAGTTAATTTGTAGCTGTTGGGACACTGGATGGGACCAGTTAAGTATATTCCCTTTTGAGACAATCTAATGTAGCATGTAGACCCATCCTTCTAGGAAGGTTTTAGTATTCTTGTGTCCATAGACTTGACAACACAAAACCATCACGTAATGAAACACCATTCTAAGTGACTTGGTCTTGTAATTATTATTAGGTGTCTGGAAAAAAATGTATAGTTCTTTACACCGTGACTTAACCACTTCCTTAGTGTTAATATAGCTTGAGGTTGCATAAAATTGTGAATCCAGATGTTGCCTAGGTTTAGGAAGTTTATAGATCAAGTGGATATCATGTGGCTAGTATGAGGAAAGTTGTTTCCCACTAGAATTGTTCAATGACATTATCTTGGTATATAGGCCTTGAAAATTCCATCTAATAACATCTACACATGGTAAAAATAGGAAACTGCAAGTGACCCTTGGGAACCCTGATCATTGAATGTTGATGTAAAGTTACCTATCCTCCAGATATTCTTTGAACTTTGTCACAATGAATGCATCCTTGATGGTATGCCAAGTGACAATGGAATCTTTCTCAATGTATAATTGTGTATCTTATAGGATAGGAACTGATATTGAAGGATTTTTAATGACTTCCTTGGTACTACTTTCGGTGGCCTCCTTTGATGTTGTCTTCTTGGGAGGAATGGTGTTATCTGATGATGAAAGAATAATGTGTTTAGGAACTATAACACCTGTTGCAAGAGATGCACTCATGGAGATAACAAGTTAGCTTAAAATATCAATTCATCAAACAACTTTAAAGTATAAAAATAGACACTAAGGGAAAATATTGAGCAATGTTAAGCAGCAAAGAGGCAGAATGAGCTCTAGAATTATGCAATTCACAACAAGAGAGAGAGAGAGAGAGAGAGAGACTGTGAATTTTTGGTTGACAGGAGACTAGCTTGTGGATAGGAATTGCGCAATGCGCAATATCAGCTGACAGAGAGAGAGATGGATTACACAGTGCACAAATTTAGTAGCCAAGAAGGGCCACTGTTGGTTGGGATTGCACAATATGCATATGGAGGAGCTGAGTAACTTCACATTATGCAGTTTCAGTTAGAAAGAAGAGTTTATTGCTTGTTGGACGCCTAATCTTCCAAGGGTTAAGGTGTGGGAGTTGAACGGTAAAAGGAGTCCAAGAGATGTTGGAAGATGAATCCAACAGTGATGAGAATGTATTATAAATGTACATATATGTTAATAGTAAAGACAATTCAATGTTCTATCATTTATGATTGTTCACATCCCATGTGGGTCTAATGTGGTATCAGAGTGGGTTCCTTCCTGCCCTGCTCAAATTTGAATCACTAGTTTTGTGGTGCAGTGATTTTGTGCATTTCTCTACCTTTCTGTATAATTGTCCCTTTGTCAACTACTTCCTTTCTTGGTCTCTACATTGTTTACAGTCTTGAAATAGTAAAAAAATATCCTGCATAGCTAACACCTCATATAACGCTCCTCATACTGTACATTTCTTCTACCATTATTCCCTGTCCAACGCTACTATGGTGAGCATGGAGACCAAGCGGTGAGCGTGGAATAGTTTGAAAGTTATGGAGGATTGATTATTGAAGGCTCAAAATAAGGTAATATAATTCCTCCTACGAGCACAGCTTACACATTGTTGGCATGACTTTGTTTTGGAAAATCTCATGTCTGATTCATACACCCCTCGTGTTATGGCATCGTGTTGTTATCAAGATTGTGTTATTGGAGTGATGTGTTACGTGGAGCTCTCCTTTGTGACTTTTTCCCTTCCCATACCGCTGCTATGAATCTTCGTTGTTCTGGCATCATGGCTCCACCGAACAGTTTCTCCCATACTACAGTTTCTCCCCATACCAACAAACTTCCATATGAACCCGTTGAATGGTATTACGTTGAATCATGTTATATATTATAATTGTTGACTTTGCTAAAATTCCACTTAAGATAGGCTCTCCAAACTGCCTCCTCCATACTCTGATTATAATACATATAACACCTCCAAGTTATATAATACATTGTCCTGACACCCGGTTAATACCTCCTCCATACCACATCATATAAAGCCTATGTTTTATCGTTATAATATATGTCATATATATACTCCACCTCCCAAACATTGTTATATAACACCTCACCGCTAGAATCAATATATATATAACCTTGGTTATAATGCATGGTCAATACGTTAATACCCCGCACACTTAATACCTTTTTCATACACCACCTCTTCCATGGAAAACTAGCTCAGTGCAATGTCCTTCGAGATCCGTCTAAGACCCTTATCTGGAGTCCATGTATTCCAATAGAAAAAATTGAATCTCGTCCTCTCTCAGGGCACAAACCACACTAAGAAATAGCAGGCAATGGTAAGGTTCCAAACCAATGCCATTCTTGCGGGAAGGTTGTAAGTTTTATGGCTTTCAAGTGTCGATGCAGATATTGGAAGGTATGCAAAATAAATTTGTGATGTACTTTTTTCTAAATGTCTTATGGGTCGACCAAAGATAGTCGATAAGGCACAAACTGTGTTTTTGTTATGGCTAGAGTTTCATGCACAAAAACTCTACTCGAAGGATTCCCTTATGGCGAGTTCCTTTCGGTTGAGGAAGGACCTAAAGAGTGCTAAGTCCATGAGTTCTTTGTGTTTGTAATAATAGTGTAAACAAATTGCTCAACAGAGATCACGGAGAAAAACAGCATGGAGTTAAACACAAATTTATTTTGGTAATATAACCTGAGAGAATAGCTACCTGATTCGATTCTGATTGCGAGAGAGGCTTGAGATGATAGTTGGCATCTAGACCTTGTCTGACAATATTCAATTTGATATAAAAACAGTGCTAGAACTCATTGTATCTGAGTCTGGGTCTAATTACATAAAAAGCCTCCCTTCTTTAGTTGAATCATATTCCCGCAAAAGATTGTTTCCACGTTACATTCATCCTCTGTGTTGTTGGGAGAGTAAGTGGTAAAGGTAAAGGTAATGATAGAGGTAGAGGAGTGGTCAAAATGTGAATCAGTCGATGTCAAAAAATAAAAACATCGAGAGAGGGTGGTCGAGAATTCTGAGAAGAAGATACATCCGAATTTCCTAGTAATTGATCCAAATTTATATTTGTAGATTGTAGACCCCCTGAATTCTCCATTGCCATGGTGACTGACTACCTGCAGCTTGCAGATATTTTTGGGGTCGCAGGACAAACAGAATGCACAGGCCCAATGAATGAATCGAATTTTTAGGTACAAACTTCAATATTAAATCCTACCATTGTTGGTTTTGTGTCTTGAATTTGTATAATGCATTGCACCTTAGATATTGGTTCATATGCCTAGTTACATGCCAGTTAATACTCTCTACATATATTTTCCATTGTGGACTTCGGAAGAATAAATAAATTGTGTAGAATCAAGAAAGAATACCACTCGAGTATTGTAGTTTCTTGGGAGAACTAAATTTGAGAATATTTTGTAGTGAAATTGTATTGTGACTGGGTGTTTTTCTCATCAGTTCATAGTTGTCATCATTTTTTAAAGTGTAAGTTTGACAATGAAGAAAATGGTCGAACCTGATGATGCATTAAAGTTACTGAATACTATGATACTCTCCATTGTTGATGGGATGGTAAACATCAGGAAGAACAGTCTATGTGATATTAGAACATGGTTTTAGTATACACAGGAGAAGGTAGAATTTTTGGAGCTTGAATCTCAGCTTCAATGAGAAGAATTAAACCAGTGGAGTCATCATTTTGAACCTGTTTTTGTTTAGAACATTGAAACAGACTCCCATAAGAAACCAGTCAATAATGTTGCAATTGATTTAGATCCAGTGCCCAATGAAGAAGCAGAGTTACATGCAGATGCAGATGTTCAGTATACACTTCCTAAGCCCATCATCAGACCTTAGGAAGAGCTTGTCCATAACAAACACAAAATAGGTCTTGGATATGACAAGGATATGTCCTTTCATATTCCATATTACTCAAAACCCATCCAATTCCATAGTGCTAGGTTTCTTCATGATGGTTCACCTTCACCTATTCTAGATTCTGCTCCTCCACATTTGCAGCCAAAAGTCTTTAAATACCAAAACTGTGATCGATTTCGCCATATGAAAGATAATTGTTTTGATCTTCATCTGTGCAAGCATTGTGGTCAGCATACTTATTCTTCACATGAATGTTTCAAAAACAAGCCTCCTACAAGAACAAATATTCATCTTGGATGGATCGCTTCTTGGCAATGGGCTTCAACAACCAAGAAGATATTTCAGTCATATGTCAAAACTTGTTCTAGAGTATTGAACAATCTTGCAGTTGAGTTTTATCCATCATCTCACCTTGTATCTGACAGGGGGGAAATGATGGTCATCTACAAGTTTCAAAGCCTCATCAAGAGAGCCTGAGCCACAACCTACCATACCAGATTTGGAGTTGTAGCCAGAGACAAATATTCCCATGCGCATGCCTTCGGTCGGTGGTCATCCTTAAACCATCTATGCAAGGTTGATACCTCCCTTTTCAGGTTGAAGGTATCCCTCTTCAAATCATTAGGGACACTTCCTCTAGCAGAAGACTTCGTCTTCTTGCCAGATTTGGAAGAGCTTTGAGAACTGCACTAAGTGTTCCAGTGTTGGTGGTCATTCTTAAACTACCACCTTATGCCAACATTTCAGAGAGCTCATTTAGCCTACTGTTGCCATGCATTTTTTCATGTTTTGTATTACAAATCTCTTCTTGGACTCATACATACCCCTTCGAATTAAGGGGGGTAATATTGGACACCTAATCCACCAAGGGTTAAGGTGTGGGAGTTCAATGGTCAAAGGATTCCAAGAGTCGTTGGAAGATGAATCCAACAGTCACAAGAATGTATTATAAATGTACATCTATGTTAATAGTAAAGGAAATTCATTGTTCTATCATTTATGACTATTCTCATCCCATGTGGGTCTAACATTGTTGCTTGTGATTGTGCAATGCACAGTGAGAGAAACTAGCAAGCCCTAAGGATTGTGCAATTCAACTTGGGAGAGAGGAAAAATTTGAATCTAGGACTAAGGAAGGAAGGGGTGTAGATCAGTATTTGGATCAATTAGATCAATCAATAATATCACCCAGATAAGATAATACAAAAGGAAGAACGTGCATGCATAAATGTTATATACCTAGGGGGGATAATATGGGGTACAAAGGGAGGTACCCAAGGGAATAATGTAATAATGGGATGGGCCATAGTAATAAATAAGGTGGTTAACCTGTATCATGTAAGGGACCACAAATAGTTAGTAATAATGTAATGGGCTCATGGTATTAGATAGATGGTTTTGAGGAAACCATGGTAATGACCCATGGTATTGTATGTATGAGGCCTATATAGAGGCTAGAGACTCCACATTGAGGGATGTCAAGGAATATTGTATGAACAGGCATATGGCTTATGGAGTGTTCTCCTTCCTTAAGGAGTGAATGTATGGTGTTGCCCTACCTTAAGGGTTATAATCAATAAAGAAGCATTTCTATCCATTTCTATCTTATTATTTCTGGTTATATTTCTATTATCATATATTTCTAGGTTTAGAGCTATAACAAGAATAAGGTGGTTAACCCATATCATGTAAGATACCATAAGTAGTTAGTAATAATGTAATGGGCCCATGGTATTAGATAGATGGTATTGAGGGAACCATGGTAATGACCCATGGTATTGTATGTATGAGGCCTATATAGAGGCTAGAGACTCCACATTGAGGGATGTCAAGAATTATTGTATGAACAGGCATATGGCTTGTAGAGTGTTCTCCTTCCTTAAGGAATGAATGTATGGTGTTGCCCTACCTTAAGGGTTTTGATATTAATAAAGTGAAGCATTTATATCTATTTTGATATTATTATTTCTTAGGTTTATTCTCATTGTCTTATATTTTTCATATCATATCTATAACAAGTGGTATCAGAGCACTTTCTTGGGCAAAAGTGGAGATTTTTTTTTTGCAGGAACTTTCTGGGGCGGTGAGTTTGCAGATTAGATATGTACGTTTTGGGGCAAAATCTGTAAAATCTAATTGCAGATCTGGATTCTTTGTGAAAAAATACCCGATTTCAAAAAAAAAATCGGCCGAATCAGAGTCCGAATGAAGGAGATATCACTGATCTAAAAATCAGTGGTGTTGCAGACAATTTTTCGGGGCAGAGAGTTTGTGGCGCAAATATGGATGTCCTACTGCAATATCTACAGAATCTAATTGCAGATATGGATTCTTTATGAAAAAGTACCCAATTTCAAAAAAAAAAATCAGTCGAATTGAAGTCCGGATGAGGGAGATATCGCTGATTTAAAATCAGTTATTTTTCAACAATTTTTTGTGACGACGGGACAATTGCAGCATGGATCGGCAATTCCAGTGCCTAGATCGGGATTTCTACCACATGGGAAGATGCAGAATGGTTGTTCCATTTCCGAAAATAGGTCATAATAGGGATTCTGAGCAATATTGATGGAATTGTGGCCATTTCAAATTTTCGCCAAGTAAGTGAATTTTTTTCAAAACCCTCTTCATGACGATTTTATGTTTTACAGGAAAAGATAATGGTCCTACTATTGAAGAATACATAAAACAAAATAAGTCAATATGGGAAAAAAATTGGAAGGATTCAGTGTGGCTTAATTTCAGAGATGAGGCTGACAAATGGTGGTTCTCAATTGACAACAAGCAGTTGACCAAACTTTCAGATGTAGAATTTGAAAGAATCCTTTTAGACAAATGGTCTCCGGCTAGAAAAAAGGAGAATGAGACACGTAAAAGGTTATTTTCTATGGGTGTCTCCTTGTTACAGGTTCATGGATTGATTCAGAAGGAGAAGATCGTTGTGTCTATAAATCCTAGTTGCAAGCATAATTTTATCAATGTTAATTTGGCAAAAAAGTTGCAAGTTCTAGCCAAACACATTGAAAACAAACAGGTTGATGATGAGAATGTTCAAGTTTATAAGGATTTGAAGCTTTCTATGGATAAGTATGTGTTGCATGGTGATTTTTATACTTCATATATGGATAACATGGATGTTGTTTTGGGATACCCTTGGATGGAATTAGTGGGTACTATCAATATTAATGTGCAAAAGAAATTCCTGAAGCTCTGGTATAAAAATAAGAAAATTACATTACAGGATATGTCCATTAATAAATAGGTAGAGTCCAAGGAAGCTGAAACAGAAGATGTTCCAGGGACTGACATATCAGATGATGAGCCTTTGATGATCGACAATCAAACACAAACAGAGGCTGAAGCAGAAAAGGTTACAGGTGCTAATACATCAAATGAGGGCTCAGTGGTTGAAGTAATATTGGAAGATAAGACACCACAACAGGCACCACAACATGCACCAGATAACAATCAAGCTCCAATAAGGAGTGAATTAAAGAAAAAGACACCGTGGGTTAAAACTTCAACATATCATCACCCACATCACCCCGCATGACAACAACCAACAAGATAGAAACCAATTAGGCACAAGGACAACAACCCCCGCATGATAGATAGAGAGGAGCGAAGATCCACCTACTACACATCAACATAGAAGAGCTACCACAGTCAACTTCCATCTCAAGCGAGCGAGGCACCAGCAAGATCGAGGGTTCACCTTTCTCTTTGATGGCTAGATGCACGTGCATGGTACCATTGGACTACTCTTTTGAGTACATCTTATTATTTGTGTTCTTCCCATGTTTCAGGGACGAAACATGCTAAGGGGGGTGGAATGTTATATACCTAGGGGGGATAATATGGGGTACAAAGGGAGGTACCCAAGTGAATAATGTAATAATGGGATAGGCCATAGTAATAAATAAGGTGGTTAACCTGTATCACGTAAGGGACCACAAATAGTTAGTAATAATGTAATGGGCCCATGGTATTAGATAGATGGTATTGAGGGAACCATGGTAATGACCCATGGTATTGTATGTATGAGGCCTATATAGAGGCTAGAAACTCCACATTGAGGGATGTCAAGGATTATTGTATGAACAGGCATATGGCTTATGGAGTGTTCTCCTTTCTTAAGGAGTGAATGTATGGTGTTGCCCTACCTTAATGGTTTTGATATTAATAAAGTGAAGCATTTCTATCTATTTCGATCTTATTATTTCTTGGGTTTATTTGCATTGTCTTATATTTTCATATCAGATCTATAACAATAAATAATCGAGCAATAGTAACTGCTGGTAGGCGAAAAGACAAAAAATCAATGTGAAACTTGTAAAAGTAGCTCAAAATACTCAAATGACGCTTGTACAATCTAATAATAATAGAAACACTAGCTACTACAAGAAGAAATGAGCAAAATGACACTTGCAAACACAAAAGCGAGAAAAGTGACAGAAAAAACAACAAAAGGCGACACTTGAGAAACTTACTCAAAAAAGTGTTGCAAATCGAATCCAAATCTCCTTGAATTCATGAGAATGGCTATATATCCAATTTCAAATATCAAAGTGAGCTCTACAAGTCTCTATTATATAGATTTACTCTCATGAGATTAGGTTTATGGATTTTGATGCACATGCCTAAAATCGAGGAGAAAGTGACACTTGTCTTCAGATTTAAAATAGAAACTTGCGCCACACTATCATAATGGAATGTGCATTTCCTGTTTTTTAGGGATGCATACTTGGCTGATCCAGATCATTCTGTATCCCACTGGCAGAAAAGACTGTGCAATTCCTAGTGACAAGGGATTGCGCAATTCACTAGCAAAGTGGACTACACAGTTTTTACTCACAGTGAATGATTGTGCAGTTTGCTTGCTCAATGACTACCTGTCTCACATGATTATGTAGTTCAGTTCTTCAGGGAGTTGCACAATCTCCAGTGAAACTGGATTTTCAATTGCTGGGAACAAGACAAGCAATCAGTGATAGATCAGGACAAGAGTTAGCATTTGTTGGGGAGATAAATTACTTGCCTTCAGAATTTTTATAGCCATTTTCGACAAGACTTGGTCATCATCACAACAACATAATTAAGACAACACATAAGTGATACATGGAAATATAAGTCAATGCAATACTAAGAAATCAATAGGAACAGTTGACAATGAAGAGGTTAGTTCTTGTAGACAAAGGCAAGATACAAAATCAAAGTGAAAGAAAATTTTTGGAGGGGGGTTGTAGAAACTACAACAAGCTGATGAAGGCTTTATTATTGGTTACTCTTACAGAAGTAAAGGGTATAAATTCTATAATAAAAGGCTTCAAAAGATTGTTGAAAGTGTAGACGTTGTTGTTGATGATGGATTTGTAGGTACCAAAAGAGAAATTCAATTTGATGATGAATGAATTCCCACCAAGATACAAGAATTAGTAGGTGAAGAATTAGGCGAAGCACAAGAAGAATATAACCAAAATGTAAGTATGCAAAAAAACCCTCAATCAAGATATGTGCAAAAGAATCATCCTGAGGCTCAAATTTTAGGAGATAAAAAGGTTGGAATATAAAGTAGAAGTACATTTGTTGGATCATCCTATCACCTAGATTTATTTTCCACTATTGAACCTCAAAATGTAATCAAGCAAGAAAATATGAATGTTGTATTAAGGAAATCAATGAATAATTCAATCAAATAGAAAAGAATCATACATGGGAACTTGTTCCAAGGTCTCATAATAAAAATGTAATTGAGACAAAATGGGTATTTAAAAACAAATTGAATGAAAATGGAGAAGTAGTCCGGAACAAACCAAGACTTGTATGCAGATGTTATGCTCAATAGGAAGGAATAGAATTTTAAGAAACATTTGCACTTGTAGCTAGACTTAAAGCCATCATAATGTTCCTTGCATTTGCTAGATTTCGTAACTTTAAATTATATCAAATGGATGTTAAATCTGGGTTTCTAAATGGGTACTTAGAAGAAGGATTTAAATTGAACAACTTGAAGGATTCATACTTTGAAATGATAAAAATATTGTTTCCAAACTTAAGAAGGCATTATATGAGTTAAAACAGGCTCCTCGAGCATGGTATTATCATCTTGGCAGGTATCTTCAAGAGCAAGGGTCCAAGAAAGGGTTTGCGGATAGTAATATATATATGTTAAGGTTGAAAAATAAAAATTATTGGTAGTAGTGGTTATGTTGATTACATCATATTCAAGAGCAATGTTGAGTGTATGAGCCAAGGATGTTCTTTAGCCATGCAACAAGAATTTGAAATGTCTGTACTCAGTGAGCTAACATTCTTTCTAGGTATTCAAGTACATAAAACTAAGGATGGTATCTTCCCTTCTCAAACTAAGTATCTCAACCAGATCATGAAGAAATATGGATTGGAAGACTGTAAACCTATTTGCACACCTATGGTAACAGGATGCAATCTCAACCAATATGATGACTCTCCTTCAATTAATTAACCTAAATACAGATCTATGATTGGCAACTTACTTTATCTTATAGGTACTAGACCTGACATCATGCATGTAGTTGGCATAGTTGGACGATTCCAAGCAAATCCTAAAGAGACAGATCTCAAAGTTGTCAAAAGAATATTCAAGTATTTGCAAGGCACCCAAGATCTTGGACTATGGTATCCTAAGAACATAGATTTTAAACTTCACGCTTGTACTAATACATATTTGGAAATTAATGTTGATAATCGCAAAAGTATTAGTGGAGGAGCATTTTTCTTGGGTCCACATTTAGTTTCTTGGATTAGTAAGAAACATAGTTATATAGATTTATCAATTGATGAAGACGAATATGTTGCAGCTACTACTTATTGTATACAAATTCTCTGGATGATGGAAACTCTACATGATATACAAATCACATGTCCTCAACCTATGCCTATTCTTTGTGACAACGCAAGTCCATAAGCATCTCAAAAAACCCTGTCATGCATTCAAAAACTAAACATGTTCCAATAAAGTATCACTTTCTTTGAGAGCAAGTCTTGGAGTAGAAAATAAGACTGGAATATGTTCCTTCAAAGGAACAAATTGTTGATCTATTCACCAAGCCTATTCCACGTGATTCTTTTGAGTATCTTCAACAAATGTTAAGAATGATTTCTACTTCTTCCCTCTACTAACTACTTTATCATGACAGAGAAGTATATACTAAGGTGGAGTCGTGGTTGAGTAGAAGCTAGCACTTTATTTTCTATACAAATTTAATATTGAAGATAGTTGTGCATGTACATGGTATTTAACTCAAACAGTCGCATACATCTCATTGTGATAAAGAAGAAGTGGCATAATCTCAGGGGGAGTTTCTCATGCTTCCATCATTACCTCTTTGTCATGTTGAACCTGACGTTGGTTTATTGTATATTGTTGATGTTCTTTATCTAATGTTTAGATGTTTTAATTCATTGTTGTTGATGATATAGCTCTTTGATGCATTTTTTGCTAACATCTTCATTATTGAAGAGGATATATATATATATGTGTGTGTGTGTGTGTGTGTGTGTGTGTGTGTGTGTGTGTGTGTGTGTGTGTGTGTGTTATGGTGATAAAAAGTTGGCACAGGTTCAGGGGAGCATCTTCTATACTTTTAATGGCTCATTGTTAGCATTATGGGAACTTCTTATTGCATGATGTTGACTATGATGAATTCATATTATTGATGTTGATCTATCTTCTTGCATTACTCACTGTTGATCGACATGTTTACTAATAAGAAGGATATCTATATGTTGTTGTCACTTGCATTCTCATATGTTGTTGCTCAGCCTTTATTACTACTACAAATAGTCTTCATATATATATATATATATATATATATATATATATATATATATATATATATATATATATATATATATATATATATATATATATATATATATATATATATTGTTGCTATGGAGAGCATTTATAGATACCATGTATTAATCTCATGTATGTATCTTGATGAACGGGTATTGAAAAGCCCCATATTGTAAACATTGTAAAACTCAGTCATATATGGGTTATTAGAATTAAGTCATGTCATGTATGTAACCCCATTTTGGGTGATTGATGTAAACATGAGATCTTAGAGTCATTGGTTATAGGAGAAGTCATATGTGCTTATGAATAGGCATTTACTTAGCATCACTAGAAGGTTTAGTATATACTCAGGGGGAGCATGGTCAGTATGCAAATTTCATGATTCATATCAACAAATCAGACTTATAGTGTTGAGCTCTACTAGGGTAGTACTTCTATCAGCATGGTTTTGCTATTTTCCCTTTATGTCAAAGGGGGAGAGAAGACTTGGTGTTTGCAGGAGGTTGCCATCAAGTCAAAAGGGGGAGATTGTTGGCATTATGGCTACTATGTTGTCCTTGATGGAAACCTGCATGTCAAATATGACCTTGATGTCAACTTGGTTATAATATGATAATTATGGATGAATATTGGTATAGGTATTACAAAGGATATGAAAGAGTATTGACAGCTTAGTCACAAGATGCATGGAAAGTGTGAAGTTTGAAAAGTATATGCAACCCCTGTGAAGAATAGTTGCGTACATACACAATTTTTGTGAAAAAAAAAATGTGTACGGAAATATACCCATGGAAAATAGAAAACCATGAACCTTTACCATGTTAATCGCCCATAGTATTGTGTTGGAAACGACTATTTAATCTTATCAACAATTCCTAACAACATTACCAAAGGTGTTTCATGTGGTATTGGAAAGACAAAAAGCTATATAAGGAGAAGGAGATCAAGGAGTTCAGTGTGCAATGTAATGGATTCATGTGTGATCTGATCCAGAACAGGTGTGCACCAAGATGTAAGGAGAAGTTTCAGATCTGAAAGATATAAGTGTATGAAAATGCTTGATTGATTTACTTATGTTTAAGTAGCTAAAATTACACGATTTTTTTATCATAATCTATTATATTAATATGTTTGTTGAGATCTGTGATTTTTACAATATGTCCACAAATATTTGTGTTTGACATGGATTGTATTTGTAGAAATAACTTTTTTCAGTAGTTTGAGATCTATACGTGGGTTGTACTCCTAAATGTTGTGTACATACACGGATTTGTATTAGAATAGTTATGTATAGTATCTGAGTTAATGTGTATTGATTATATTATCTACTTATTATTGGTTTTGGATCACTTTAGTCATTATGATGCATGAGAGTGTTTGATTGATAGTTGCTTCTCTATTGATTTATGACTATACTGATAGAAGATGATTTTTGTTGACCTAGTATTTGGCATATTGATAATCTTGTTGCAAAGAGGTTTCCGAAAGAGTTTAGAATCCTGATACACCGGTTACAAAATGTATTATATGTATATATATAAGTTGTGTTTGACAGAGAGCATGGTTCTTGAATATTGATTTGATATATGTACATTGGTTTCATGAACAATAGTTGCATACATACACTGATAATCTTAAGGATAGTCGCATATATATTCTTAAGTGATTAGGGTTTGCTCTGGCTATGATCGTGGATGAGTTATTTGTTTATTTTTGTTTTTCAAGGATGACTTGATGTTTGTAATAAATATTGATCAGAATTTGGATCTTGATTTGATTGATCCATGGTAGGTTGATTATTGGCATATGGTCTTGATAATGAGCATGGATGAGGGATGACTTGGTTCAGGATAGATTGGAACTACTTAATTATGACAGTATTTTCTTGATCAAAATTTGAGTTTATTGTTGGAAATAATGATAATATTGAGACGGGGGTTGAATCGATATTAAGGCTAATTTTAACTTTTTATGCCAATTTACTTTTCTGATTCAAACTTGGCAACCATCCATATAATGAGCAGCAATATGAAATCAACATACAAGCATGTACACCATGAGCTTCATACACACGAGACACAAGGTTTTATGTGGAAACCCTCTCGGGAAAAAACCACCAAATCTTTTTGTTGTTATTGATTTAAATAAGATCACCTACTCTATTACATCAATCTGTTTTGTGAGCACCCACTCACAGGAAGCACCAAATCCCTTTGATTATTTGTTAGCACCAACTAGCAAGAAGCGCCAACACCCCCTTTTTGTAGACACCTATCTAGCTTACCAAAAGCACCATGTGAGGCACAGACCTCACAGCATTTTTGCAAGCACCAACTTGCAGCTTCTTGGATTTTTGCAAGCCAACTTGCAGGAGGCACCAACCCCCAAGCCTTCTCAATCACCCACTAGAGATGGAAGCACCAACTTCCTGTATGCAGGCACCAACCCACACTCAAATAAGAATTAAATTTCTTTGTAATTGGCAGCCACATTGCCTAATCTCAGCTTTGTTCTCTTCTCACTCTACAGCAACACACTAACCTGCTCAACATTAGTCACTCATCACAGTCCATGCAGCTTTTTTCTCTATTCTTCATCAATAGCCACTCAGCTCTTAGCCTTTTTCTATCCACAGAACACACACATCTCTCGAACTTCATTCACTACATAGGCACCTTCAACCTTTCTCATACAACACAGAAAACTATGGCCTTTTTCAACCATCACAGGAAACTTTGGCCTTGCTCACACATCGCACAGGAAAATTTCACCTAACACACAGCGCACCGGCAACTTATGCCTTTCTCACAGCAATGCGGCTCTTGGGGTACCTTACCTCTACATGGGCACTCTCGGCCTCTCTCTATAGAATAGGATCTCACTCAGCCTTACATAGCAGTGCACACACTTAGATATTTTTCGCTTAGCTCACTAGAAACTATGTTGCTTCCCTCACTTTGGTCATCCGAGCTCCCAGGTTTTGTTCCTCTGCTGCCCCCCGACTAATGATGCTACTCTATCATGCATTCACATTGCGTGAGTGTACCTCGGCATGGCTCTTCCACTTTGTTGTCGTGTCTAACTTGGTCTTTACCACTACATTAACCCTGAGAATGGGCACCTGACTATTTCTCCATACTGAGAATGAATTCTTAGTCCACCTTCACACTCCAAACAGGCACAGTCCTCTCTGTGAACAACACTCTTGTCACTCAGGCTCTCCATGCTTATTCATGGTTTCGTAAGGCTTGGTTTTACTTCTGCATGGCTTCTCTGTGGACCATTGTCCTTGTTGCCTCATCTCAGAGTTTTCTGTTGATCCATCTAACTCCATGAACCAACTCCTCTGCTCCTTCATTCAAATCCCCAATTACCAACCCATATGCTCTTTAAAGCCATGTACTTCCTTATCAGAGTGATTCCATATCGCAATCTTCATAGTGGTGCAATTGTCAACAAAGGGCCTTTGAGGAGCTAAAGAAGAAGATCAATCAAGCACTAGTTCTAGCATTACCAAACTTGCAACAACCCTTTGAAGTAGAGACAGATGCAAGTGGGTATGATATGGGAGAGGTCATGATGTAGGGAGGAAGGCATGTTTGCTACCATTTTGAAGTAGTTCACGAGGAAAATCTTAACTACCCTACCTATGACAAGGAGATCTATACCCTAGTGTAAGCTATGAAAAAGTGGAAGCATTATCTGATGGGAAAGGAGACAGTGATCCACACTGATCACCAACCTCCACAATACCTGTAGGACCATAGTAGCTACAACAGACCAAACATTACAAGTGGACAATAGTTTCATTTAGTGATTAAATATAAGAATGGTAGTACAAACAAGTTTTCCAACATGGTTTCAAGGCCACCCACATCAAATATCATAGATTAGGGGACTCTTATGCACATGGAGCCATTAACCCATGATGCACATTGAGAGGAATATTCAGAGGATGAGGACTTCAAGGAGGTGTTTTAGGAGTTGTAGAGTCGGATTCATGTGCACAATGGAAACAACACCACTGACTACCATCTCCAAGACGGGTTACTCTATAGGCTAGATAAGATATGTGTCCCTAAAGGTGAGCAATTACAACTGATTATAGAGGCTCACACCTCCAAGGTTGCAGAGAACTTTGGTGTAGGGAATATTGTATCCAACTTGCATAGGTATGTGTATTAGCTCAAGATGCATGAACATGTAGCTAGGTTCTTAAGAGGATGCATGCTTTATTATACTACCAAGCTTAGCAATAGGAAACATGGTCTATATCATCCCTTACATGTACCCACTCATCCTTGGGAGAGCATTTCCATGGACATTGTGGGAGGTATACCAACAACCATGAAGGGACATGACTATATGTTTGTGGTAGTTGGCAGGTTCAGCAAGATGTGTGTTCCGATGCCCTAAAAAAAGATCACTAGTGGGAAATAAGCAACAAACTTGTTTTTTGGATAATTCTGGGTACATTTTGGGATACCAAGGAGCATCATTTCAGATAGGGACATAAGATTTCTTAGTGCATTCTAAACTACATTATGGGAGAAGATGCACACAAAGTTGAAGAGATATACATCATGCCATCCACAGACATATGGACAGACAAAAGTAGTCAATAAGACTTTGGTGCGCCTTTTGAGGGTATACAACCAGAAGCATATGAAGACTTGGGATGAAAATCTGGTATGAATACATCATTCTTACAATATAGTGCTCCAAACTTCTACAGGAAAGTCCCCATTTGAAACTTCTTTTGGATATTTGTTTCCTTCCCCTTTGTACATTGCATATGGGCAGTAAGGAGGAGTAAGGGAATATCTTATAGGAGATGCATCGAGGGTTGAAAAAATTATAGAGAAGATTGGGCAAATCCATATATAGGTACAAGAGACATTATAGAAGTCACGGGAGAAATATAAGGTCAAGCATGATCAACACATAATAGAGAAGTTGTGCAAGGTGGGAGATAGAGTATGGCTATAGTTGAACAAGGAGAGGCTACAGGGGCTTAGTATGAAAATCAAGGCTCTGCAGTACGATTCCTTCAAGATACTAGAAAAGGTGGGTGATAATGTATACCGACCCAGTTTACCACCATATATCACATTTACTCAGTTGTGAATGTGGAGAGTCTGAAACTTTATGAGCGCCCTTCCATGCTAGATCAAGAAGAGGAATAATTCCTACCTTCTATGGAGGATTTCGCACCAAATGCTTAGGCAACGTTGATAGAAGATGCAATTTTGTAGAAGAGGTCTAGAACTACAAGACAAGGGCAACAAGACCTTTGGAAGATTGGGTTGAAAGGAAAACTTCCAAGCAAAGCTAAATGGTACACTGGAGAGAAGGTGTAGGAAAATTTTCCTCACCTCATTTAGTAGAAACTTTTGAGGACTAAAAGCCTCAAAAAATGGAGAGGTGTGATCCGGATTGGATCATTATATTGTTTTCATCCATCTCAATGGTTTCGGAGTGGAAAACATGGAGGAATCAACTCTGAGGACCATTTTTACTAGCGGGGCCCAGTTTGGGAAATTGGGGTCTTAAACATTCCAAGAGTGTTTTGAGGCATCACGTGACGTTTTTTGGAGGGTAAAATTTTTCCACTACAATATGGCACTATTTTTCCCTATTATACACACAAAGACCTTTTGAACGATGCAAGAATTACATCAATCAAAGTCTATATGTGAAAGTTATCCCACCTAGAAGTTGAACTTCATGTTTTCACCACCATAGTTTGAGAAGATGCCACATCAACCCCCATTATTCATTAAGAAGGGGCTAGCCACATGATTATGATGAAGAATACTCTATAAGTGTCTATATTGTAACTCTGGTTAAGAGTTGAGGTAGTCAAAACTAACCACTAGTAGGCTATTGAGTTGTGTTATGATCGGGCCAATAGGAGGGAAAGGGATTCCATTATTTTGAGTGCATTTGTTCCATAATTGAGTAAAAATAACCAAGAGCGATAGGAGATAGAGCACATAGAGAGGATTTGTTCATTGTAGTAACCCACAGGCCACAGGCCATACTTATTTTTACTTGCAAACATTTACTCAGAGAAAGGGTGCATAGCGACCTCACCTTCTAGCTAGTTTTCTCTCGAAAGGGTTTCCTAGGTCATATCTTATGTAAAATGTGTGTGTGAGATTTCATTGTCTGTTGTTCTCTATTTTCTACACAATTTTAATTCACATGCATGTAGGTTTGAACCTCATACAGAAATTACCTGCATACGAATTCTAAAACATAGAAAATAAACAATGTGAGAGCATAACACATAAAACACATATACACAGAGATTCTCCCCTGGATCCCAAAACCGAGACTACCAGCTTGATTTTTAATTATATTCATTTCAATGTTACAATGCATATTTATACATTCCGAAGCATCCAATACCATGGACCAAAAACCATCGCGTCCAAAACCATGGACCGAAAACCATCGCGTCCAAAACCATGGACCGAAAACCATTGTGTCCAAAACCATAGACCGAAAATCATAGGTAGGTCCGCCCAACCTAATATAAGGTCCAAAAAAAAATTTCCCGGGGCGCTGCCCCAGACCCCGTAGAGGGGGGCTACCTACCCCCACCTGTGACCCCCTCACTGCGCAATCGGTGCAATGAAGGGGGTGCTCTAACCCCCCGGTTCACTACGTAGGTTAGTCGTGGAAAGAATATAACACAACCCAACATTATCCCGCTTGTTTTTTTCTTTCCACAGGGGGCCACAGGAGAGCTTAGTCATTTTTCCAGCCCTTAAATGCCCATTGTTTCTCTACACCAGGAGAACTTCTCAGAGCTCACAGATTTTTTCAATGCATCTACAGTATTCTTCAAAGTGTCCACCTTTACCAGCAACACCTTTTTGTCTTCTATCATATCCCTCACAAAGTGATACTGAACATCAATGTGCTTTGTCTTTGAATGATAAGCAGGGTTCTTTGCCAAGAAAATTGCACTTTGGTTGTCACAGTCTATCCTTATAGCTCCCTGTACTAACCCCATACTTGAGCACAATCTCTGCAACCAAACTACTTCCTTGCTTGCATGAGTGGCTGCCATGTATTCTGCCTCTGTAGTTGATAGTGCCACTACAAATTGTTTCTTACTCATCCAACTGACTGCACCTCCAAATAGGTTAAACACATACCCACTTGTAGATCTTCTCTTATCCAAATCTCCAGCCCAATCTACATCAACAAAGCCACGGATATCCAAAACATTGTCCAATCCTGGTCTTCCTTGGTAGCACAATCCATAATCACTAGTGCCACGCAAATACCTGAAAACCCACTTCACTGTTGTCCAATGCTCCTTCCCTGGTTTTGACATAAACCTGCTCAATACTCCCACTACATGTGCAATGTCTGGTCTAGTACAGACCATTGTATACATCAGGCTACCGACTGCACTTGCATATGGAACACGGGACATATCCTCTTCCTCTTCGTGTGTCTTGGGACACTATTCAGCAGATAACTTTACACCTACAGGAATAGGAACCTTCATCGGCTTACTATCCTGCATATTAAACCTTTGCGATATTGTCTCGACATACTTCCTCTGGTTTAACCAAAGCTTCCTCTTTGCCCGATCTCTTTTAATTTCCATGCCCAAAATATAGTTTGTAGCACCAAGATCTTTCATGTCGAATTTGGAGGACAATTGGGTCTTCAAATATTGGATAATTTCTTTCTCATTTCCAACCAGCAACATATCATCCACATACAAGACTAGATAAATAACACGGTCACCAATTAATTTAAATTACACACAGTGATCTGCTTTGCTTCTGGTGAAGCCAAGTCCCCGTATAAATGTATCAAATTTATGGTACCACATCCTTTGTGACTGTTTTAACCCATACAGAAACTTCTTTAACTTGCATACCAGTTCTTTCTTACCCTTCACCGCAAAGCCTTCAGGTTGCTTCATGTAGATCTCCTCTTTTAGATCCCCGTGAAGAAATGTTGTCTTCACATCCATCTGTTCTACCTCAAAATCAAAAGCAGCAGCAACAGATAAAAGTAATCTAATAGAAGTTACCTTGGCAACAGGAGAAAAAATATCACCAAAATCAATTCCCGGCACCTGGGAATAACCTTTTGCTACCAACCGAGCTTTGTATTTCTCCACCTTTCCTTCTGCATTTGTCTTCTTCTTGAACACCCATTTGCTGCCAATGGGTTTCCTTCTAGCCGGCAACTCCACCAGATCTCAAGCGTCATTTTTGTTCAAAGATGCCATTTCATCAACCATGGCCTCTTTCCAAAGTTTTCCATCCTCTGAATCTACTACTTCCTTCATAGTTATGGGATCATCATCAGTGATAGATAAAGCAAAATTTGAATAGAAAGAGGATGGAATATACCTTTATGGCTGCCTTATTTCTTGAACTGATCTTCTTACACCCAGAGTTTGTGGCTCTTCATCTTCTGATTCGTCCTCTGTTGTATAGTCTGATTCTTCCTCCTTTAGCTCAAACTCTATCTTCTCAGGTTCCTTTGGTTGGACTTCATGTTTAATAACATCTTTCACCTCTTTGAACACCACATCTCGATTGTACACAACCTTCCTTGTTGTTAGGTTCCAAAGATTATAACCCTTTAAACCATCCGTATACCCAATAAAGATGCACTTTTCAGATTTACTATCCAACTTGGTTCGCTTCTCCTTTGGAACATGTACATATGCATCACATCCAAATATCCTCAGATGTGAAAGAGAGGATTTCTTACCAGTCCATGCCTCTTGTGGAGTCTTATCCTCCAACGCTGATGAAGGTGATCTGTTGACCAGGTAACATGCTGTCTCCACCGCCTCTGCCCAAAATTCCTATCCTAACTCGGCACCACTGAGCATGCTTCTTGCCCTTTCCATCAACGTCTTGTTCATTCTTTCTGCAACTCCATTTTTCTGAGGTGTATATGGAGTAGTCTTCTGTCGTGCTATACCACACTTCTTACATAATTCTTCAAGTTCCTTACTACAAAACTCTCCACCGTTATCTATCCTCAGCACCTTTATCTTTTTCTCTGTCTCGTTTTCCACCAGAGCCTTAAATTCTTTAAACCTGTCAAAGACTTCAGATTCTTCTCAAGAAAATATATCCATGTATTCCTTGAGAAGTCATCTATAAATGATACATAGTACACAAACTTACCCAAAGATGGAACCTTCACAGGTCCAAACACATCACTGTGCACAAGCTCTAATATTTGTTTCGCCCTCTTACCACCAGAGGGGAAACTCACCCGATTCTGCTTCCCATATACATAATTTTCACAGAAATCAAAATCCAGAGAGCTATTACTCATACCTTCTACCATACCTTTACCATGAAGTATTCGAAGGCCCTTCTCTCCAATATGTCCAAGTCTTTGATGCCACAACATGGTCTTCTCTCCAAAGACCACTAGATTTTCTGCTCCACTTTCAGGAACCACAGAACTGTTGCACCCATCAATAATAGTGCTACTTTGTAGCTTGTACAGATTTCCAGTCTGAACTCCCTGCATCAATACCAGTGCTCCCCAAACCATCTTGCAGGTATCCTTCTCAAACATTGTTTTTACACATGCATCATCCAGCGTGCTTACAGAAATCAGATTTCTGGCTAATGCAGGAATATGCAGAACACCCAGAAGTGTTCTAACCCTTCCACCTTGCAACTTCAACTTTACTTTTCCGCAACCAATTATTCTATCCTTCCTATCATCCCCTAAGAAGACATCACCACCATCATATTTATCATACTCACAGAACCACTCTCTATGGGGAGTGAAGTGAAAGGATGCACCTGAGTCAATCAACCATGCCTCATGATCTACATGTGTACTTGAAGAAGCCAATTACACATCCCCACCTTCATCTGAGGTGGTTTTCGCCGCTGCAAAAGAAGCATCGTCAGATCCCTTTCCTTTGTCAGGAGCTTTAGATTTACAGTGCCTTTTGTAGTGCTCTTCCTTTTCGCATTTCCAGCATACCACCTTTACAGGTTTTCCTGGAGATTTAGATCTCCCACTCGATGACTTATTTTTCTTTATGTTCTAGGATTGTCCTCGTATGGACAAGGCATCACCATTCTGGCTCTCCATATTTTTCTATCTCATCTCCTCCGTCAATAAGGATGAGACTATTTCATCAAACTGCAAGGCAGTGGCATTGCTACTTATTGCAATAACCAGACTATCCCACGAATCTAGTAGAGAACACAACAAACTGATGCACTTATCTTCATCTGAAATTTTAATATCAATGAATAATAACTGACTTACCACAGTATTAAATGCGTTTAGATGCTCTATCACCGAGTCTCCATCTTTCATCCTCAGGTTATGCAGCTTTTTATGTAGGAACAATTTATTCACCAGAGACTTAGATTGGTACAAAGTCCCTAACTTGTCCCACAAAGCCTTCGTCGTAGCTTCCCCTGATACATTGAGCAATACTGAATCTGAAACACACAATTGTATTGTGCTCTTTTCCTTCTAATCCAACTTCTTCCATTCTTCATTAGACACTCCCGTTGGTTTAGTACCTAGATCTACCGCGATCCACTAATCTTTATCCACCAACAGATCCTCCATCTTGAGTTTCCACAACTCAGAACTCTAACCATTAAATTTATCGATCTTTATCTTTCCATTGCTTGCCATCTTCTTTCACCACCAGAATCGATCCCAGATATCTCCCACTGAACAGGGTCTACCACAGGCCCGAGTGAAACCCCTCAGCAACAAAGGCGTCCCCTTGAATCCAAAACAGCTCTAATACCAAATGTAGGTTTGAACCCCGTACAAAAATTACCTGCATACTAATTCTAAAACATAGAAAATAAACAATGCAAGAGCATAACACATATACATAGAGATTTTCCCCTAGATCCCAAAACCGGGACTACCAGCTTGATTTTTCAGTATATTCATTTCAATGTTACAATACATATTTTTACATGTCGAAGCATCCAATACCATGGACCAAAAACCATAGGTAGGTCCGCCCAACCTAATATAGGGTCCAAAAAAAAAAATTCCTGGGGCGCTGCCTCGGACCCCATAGAGGGGGGCTACCCACCCCCCCAGTTCACTACGTAGGTTAGTCGTGGAAAGAATTTAACACAACCCAAAAATGCATACACTATTAACAATAATATACATATCCATAAATCTAAAAGGAAATAAAATTGCGATAGTATAGAATTTCAAATTTTAAATATAATCTTATAGTTTTGTTGTGATGAATTGTCTAATGGAGTATCCACAACAATTTAAGGATCAACATTAAATTGTTCAATGTGTGGGTTTCCTAATGCTCTTGTCACCCTCACACAACAATGGATATTTTAGCTAGCCTTCTACAGGTTTTCTTGGCTTGCTCTACAATATTTGGCTTTGACATTGTTCCTTTCTTCTATATCCTTATCTATAATCTTTGGTATGTTAAATCTTACATGGATCCACACCTTGCCTAGTGAGGTAAACTTCCAGCCCTTTGTACTTGAACAAAATTTGTGGCAGTGGAAATTGCTTAGGACTTTCAACACTCAATCTCACTTGTAACCAAGAAAAAAAATTAAGCGGTTGGATGTAGATGTGAAGGTCAAGCACAATTATCATGAGAATGGGAAGATCAAATTGCATGCTAATGATTTTGTTCCTAATATGGGTACCATTGACACTAGAGGCAACAAATTATAGAGGACTTTTGAGGACTCTCTATGGTCATGACGCAAAATACTCTAAGCATAATGCTTGTTTGGATATGATAGAAAGCAAGGCCATATTCTTATCATCCATTGTTCCTGGCTTACGAAGAACCACAATGGAGTCATCATCTCAATTCTATGAGTGGCTCCAAAGATAATTCGAGTGACATCACCTCTGACCTAGTGGTAAATTGATCTCTTGTAGGATTTTAAATCTAGGTTTTATGTTTGGCTTTATAGCCCCTGTCTCTTCAGTTTCATTTTTATTTCTCCACATGATAGAACTTTAACAAATGTTTAATTTAGTTTCATTTACAACAAATTTCCCCTACCATTTAATATGTATATGTTAGTCCATAAGACGTTCGAGTTTTTCCTTTCCTAGTTTCCCTTTGGGTAGGCTTCTACAACCTTTTTGGTTACTTTGTGATCTATCTACTCAGAAAGTCACTCTGAATCCCTTTTACAATGGATCTTGTCTTCTTGTGCCTAAGCAGATTCCACAAACTCTATGTTCTATGTATTTTCATGATGATGATAACAAATTAAAAGAAAAAGAAAAAGAGGGAGATAATGAAATGTGCATTTCTTCTCTAAAAGTCATAATTTGTCTTCTAAAATCCAACATATAACTTTTAATTATCACATAACAAGGGAGAAAGTTTATGGATGAAAATTCAATATCTAAAACATGTTAACTTGTTAAATCATAGATTTTGCTATATACATTTTCATAAAATTATGGCATCAAATTTATATGTGGAAGGAGTATATTATCTCATAAACAACGGCTTCATAGTAGCTAGTGCCTGCCACTTAGTTTAAATGTACATAAATTGAAGTAAAAATTATTAAATTCAAGTTAGTGTTAAAGTTTAGAATCAAGTTAATTTAGATTCTACTCCTTGGTAAATTAAGGTATTTGGTTATTTGTAATTCCACATTGTCACGGTGGAGAATCCAATCCTACCCAACAACAATAATAATAAACTTTTGATTGGTTACTCATACGCATATGTTGGAAAGTCAGATTTGCATATACAAACAAATTTATTTACAAAACAACAAATATTTAAAGAAAAATTATATTGTAATGTCAAAAAAAAAAAAACCAAAAACGAAAAATAAAATAAAATTACACACCCATTCAATAGAAATTAAATTTTTTTCATAAGATATATCTCTAATTTTTTTTTCTAATGCTTGGTAGGACCTTCTATTTTCTAGTTATGAAAGACAAGTTTACACCACATAGATGAGATAAGTGGCCTCAACTTGCCCAATGGGAAACCAAGTCTGTTGGCCACCTATCCGCGTTATATGCCATCCAAAAATCATATAGTTTAAGGCCATCTACCCAAGCTATATATACATCTATATCATGATAAGAGTCTAAGTTTTTGTCTATCATAAGCATACATTGATAAAAGTAAATGCTATCCACTAAAAACTAAAATACAGTCAAGAACCTGACTATTCCTTTTGATCCTCTGAGGCTGAGTCAACCAGGGCCGAGTCTTCAATTGAGTCTCTTGGTGCATCTGCCAGCTCGATAATACAAGGGATATGCCTTTGAATACAATCTAAGCAAATTTCTTGCTTGCACAACTAAAATTGTATGGTCTTTAGGTCCTTCTTGTAGTTTGGCATGTCCTGGAGGATCATTGCCATCCCCATTGATAGCTCCATGGCCTTCCCCATCAAGCTCTTCATGAGCCAATATAATTATAAAATTGAGTTAGTCTTCCCCTCGTATTTTCTAGGTCTGGGATTACCTCTTGCCAGGCCTCCATTTCCTCTGCTGAGTTTGCCTCCTCTTTTATCTGTTCCTCCCAATCTTCTAAGATCTTTGGGATGCTTGCATCCATCCCTACCCTATACGCTTTCGCCGCTTCATTGATAAGCCTTTCTACGAGCTTTCTTCCACGTCTAGGTTTCGAGGTTCCTGGGTCAGCTACCCGAGGCTCCTCCCTTCCCCTTCTGCCTCATCCTCATCCATGGGCTAGTCTAGCCATGTCTCCTGTTGTGCGCACTTGTTCACAAAACATTCTAGTTAGCTTACATATTATATTTGCTAGCCTTTCCACCATTCTGTCGCTTCCCCTCTCCTTGCATTTCCTACCACCCCCGTCTCTGCCCCGATGCCCCTCTGCCCACTGCTTCTTTGCCTCTTCTCTGCCTGAAGTAACAGTGCCACTCCCCTGCCATGCAATAGCCTCTCTGCCAAAAATAATAGTGCCACTCCCCTGCCATGCAATAACCTCTCTGCCTTTTTGGTATTTGCCTCTCTCTGCTCTACTCCCTGGGTTAGAGTCCTAGTGCTCAATTCGCATGACACTTACATCCTTAACCTCCTGCCCCTCAAACCATATAATTACTACACTCAATTTTTTTCCCTTCTCTCTCCCCTCTAGCCAGTGCGCCTTTCACTCTTCTCTGCCACTCGCAATTGCCTCGCCTCTCACTTTCTTATCTCCCTTATCTCCTTCCTCATTGTAAGTTTGTCTAGCTAACTTAATGGCATGTGCTTCCTCATATTCTCATCCCTGGTGGTCCCTCGTGTTACCAATTACAGGTTCGACTTCAGTCCCCTTCCTTCCCTGCATGTCCAGTTCTCTCCCTCCTTTATCCCTACCCTCCTCTCTGGTCGGACCTCTCATTCCCCTTCCATATAAACACACAAGTGTCATTTCAATTAATGAATATAGCCAGATAACATACTCGTTTTCGTTTCAGGTTTTTGATCTCAGCTTCCTCGTCAGTCCTTCATCTCTTCTTCGCAACAATACTCTCCCCATCACCCTTCATTCTTTCATACTCCCCCTCCTTCCTTCTCTATACTATCCATCCTCCTATCCTGTCCTTCCCACCTCCATCACTACCTTGTCACTGGCTGACACTTCTCCCTTCCACTCTGTACATCATCATGCGGGAGGCCACTGCACCCATTGCCATGAGCGTGTGGGCTGTACCCATCCTTTTGTTTTCCTGACAGCGATATTTGGTCGACTTCCTCGGGCAGCCACCCCGATCGGGGGTATATCTCTAATTTAAATATTGGAGAGAAAATGGAATTATATATATATATATATATATATATTCATTCACTAGACTTTTTTTTCCAAGGAAAAAAGCGAACTTTTTATTAAGATTTATAAAAAGTTACATAGTATATGCAATTAAGCATTCAGTTGACTGTATGATTTTTCTAATCATAGAGTTTTTCTTAAATGGTGTTGGAGTGTCTTCCAAATCTTCCATCTCACTTTGGCTATCAAAATATTACTGATCATTTAACTCCCGGGTCTCCTCAGAGAGGAAAACAACCCTGTTAAATCAGTTATCTATGAATCATTTATCAAGAAACCAAAATAGCCATAAACAAAAAACATTGTTTTCTGAGTCTTAATGGGTGTGAACCAAGCCATTCCCGAGCCTCCTCTATGAGGGAAACAGCCCAAACAGGAATGGTTCAGCAATATGTCATGAGTATTTGAAAATGTTTTATGCATTGCAGTAAAATAAAAACTAGTTTTGTTGTAGACATGTAAATTAAAGCGATAAACAAATAACTGCTAGAGACTAAGATCTTGTGCAGTGACCAAGAGTTTTATGAGAAATTAGGCATATGGTGGGTGATCCGACACATGGATCTCATCTCGGTCAGCATCCTCTATCCGCCAACTACCCAGATCTCATTGCATACCCGCTTTAGAAAGCTGGTCTGCTGTGTTATTGCATTCCCTGTATATGTGACATAAAGAAAATTCATTAAAAAAAAACTTTAAATGCTTTGTTTCTTCTAACAGTGGAGATAAAATGTAATTCTGGCATCTTCTCACTCCATTGAACCATTTTATGATGTTCATCGAATCCCAAAGATCTGAACCGTGAGTATGCCCAAATGGGTAAGCCAACAAAGTAGGAGTTTTAAGGCAGACAGTTCTGCGAAGTTATTTGTTCCATTCCCCAATCCCACCAAGGCTTTGAGACTTCTATGATTGTTAAGGTGGATAACCAGCCCGACCCCACACTTGTTGTTTGGATTGGAGGCCCCACCGAAATAGGCCCATGGGGTTCCCTCCTTTATTTTCTCCTCTCTAACAGGGCGGGGGTTCTCATCACGGGTTGGCTTAGGGATGCTTGTGTAAATAGTCGTGCATCCAACTGCAATGTTCCCCACGGAGGGATTCTAATCCTTAAAGATGTTTTTTTTGCATGCTAACCAAATCCCCCAAGCAATGATTAGAGGTAGGTTCCGAATATTTCCTTCTGGAAACTTCTTCCACCAATTCTGCCAAACTTCTGCTAGTGACCTCCCTTCCCATATCACCCTCTTCTGGATCAATCTCCCTACTTCCTGCCATACCTCCTTTGAGTATGGGCATTCTAAAAAAAGATGTTGAATCGATTCTATATCATTCTTGCATAAGGTGCATCTCCCTGGTCCTGATTTATATCTTCTCTGTAAAACATCCCAGGTTGGCACCTTCTTCCTGAGAATGCACCAGAAGAACATTCGGGCCTTAATAGGGCATTGGAACTTCCATATTGAGGTTACCCACTAGTCCTAGTTTCCCCAACCTTTCTTCGACATTAGGTATTTATAACCTTGTTTAGGAGAGTATGTACCCGTGTCCGCATGTGCCCAAACTAGCTGATCTGGTCTATCTCTTAGCCTGACATTGGTCCTGGACAGTTCCTTGGTGAAATTGTGCCATTCCTCCCTCCATTGAGGATTGAGGTTTAAGTCCATCCCTGATAACCAGGCTTGTCCCCAAATGGTGGAGTGACCTTGTTTCTTAATCTGGCTTAAATTCTGGATGCCTCTTATGTCGAGATGATTTATAAGGCCCAGGGAAAGAGTGTATTCTTCATTGCATCCCACCCATGGGTCTTTCCATATCCTGACTTGTTCTCCATTCCCCACTTGCCAGGACAAACCTTGTTCTATAATTTTGAAGGCGTCTAAGGTGGCTTTCCACACCACTGAGGCATTCCCTTTCTTTTTATTTGGGCTCCTAATCCAATCCTCCAACAGGATGGGGTTGATATATTTCCTCTTGACCACCATTGTCCATAGATTCTCCATCCTTATTAACCTCCATCCCAACTTTGCTGCTAAA
This sequence comes from Pinus tabuliformis, assembly GCA_031772625.1. Lineage (NCBI taxonomy): Eukaryota > Viridiplantae > Streptophyta > Pinopsida > Pinales > Pinaceae > Pinus > Pinus tabuliformis. The sequence goes on along the minus strand of CM062819.1, from coordinate 1,978,286,930 downwards.
TATGGTCTGAAGGTTGTTAAATATTTTATTCCCCACTCCTTTGGCCTTGCCACCTTCTCCCATGCCACCCAAGGCAAGACCGACTCCTCCTTTGTTCCTACCCAGAGGAATCTACTGCATACCCTTCTAATTTTTTCCAATATTCCTTTCGGGACCCAGGTTAGAGCAGCCCAATAGACGGGTATAGCCAGAAGGACTGATTTGATTAGGGTCAGTCTACCAGCTCTAGACAACCATTTGAAACTCCAGCGAGTGATCCTCGATTCTATTTTTGCTATTAGCCAAAACCAATCATGCTTCTTATATGAGTTAGGTTTTAGGAAGAAACCTAGGTATTTGAAGTTGTCTTCTAGCTTCCGCTCTTCAAAAGGCAGGTCTTCTATTATTTGATGTGCTTCAAGTCTATTGAACCCTTCCAACAACAGTTGAGATTTTTCCTTATTCACTTGCATGCCTGTTACCTTTAAGAAGAGATCCAAAATCCTTTTTAGTTCCTTTGTTTCGCTCCTTCTTCCATTGCTAAAGAGCAGGATGTCATCCACAAATAGAAGATGGGTTATATACAGATTGACAGCCACTTCCAGTCCTTTAATTTCACCTTTCCTTTTGGCTTCTAAGAGCAGCTGACTGAGACCTTCAGCCGCTAGTAGGAAGAGAAGAGGTGAAAGGGGGCACCCTTGTCTCAGCCCTCTTTGACTTTGAAAAAAAGAGGATGCCACTCCATTAATGAGTACCGCAAAGCTCACACTAGTCAGGCACCCCATGACCCAATTTATGAAGTCTACTTGGAACCCCAGGTGGGTGAGGAGCATACGGAGGTACATCCAACTGATTTTTTCATAAGCTTTGGAAAGATCTATTTTCACTACTGCGCCTTTGCTTCTTTTTTTTGTTTGAATCATGCTATGTATGGTTTCCTGAGCCACACCTATCGCCTCATGTTTGTCTCCCATCCAGGAAACCAAACTGTTCTTTTGATATATGTCTGGATAGTATTGCCTTTATTCTAACAGCGATCACCTTCGCTATGATTTTGTAGATACAGTTACATAGAGATATCGGTCTGAATTCCTCAAAGGAGGATGGTTCTTCCTTCTTTGTGATGAAGGCTATTAAAGTTGAATTGAAAGGTGGGTAGATTGCACCTTTCCTTCTGGATTCTTCAACTACTTCGATCAATTAACTCCCAATTTTCTCAAAGAAGTGTTGATACAGCTCCACCATCCATCCATCTGGTCCAGGGCTCTTATCCTTTGGCATAGATTTTATGATTCCTTCAACCTCCCCCCTCGTGACTTCTCTCATGAGTTCTATAGTATCCCCTTCCTCCACATAGCAAGGGAAAGTTTGGGTTGTCCAGATGACTTTTGCAAGGGACACTTCTGCCTCGAATATGAATAAAATTTTGAAGTGTCTTATTCCCATCTGAGTTCCACAAATTTTCATGCCTGTCTTCCTTATTTTTCCTTTAAGGACCATATGGTGTTCAAGTTCTTCCTTCCTCAAGCATAACTTTAGAAGAATTTAATGTTCATGTCGCCAACACTTAGCCAGATGGATATGCTTTTCAAGCACCATTGTTATTCTCTTGCTAAGAGAATTTTGTTCCTTTGGGATTCCAACTACATAACTCTATCCCTCTTTTCCTTTGTTTCATATCCATCAGCTTCTGGGATTTCAAGGATTTGTAAATCCTTCCCTATTTGAATTAGGTCTTCATATTCTTTCACTTTTTTGGCCTTAGCCCAGGCCATCGTAGTTTTTTTAAGCCGTTTCAGGTTCTCCATAAAGAGATAAGCTTTATCCTCTGAATCGCTGGCCCTCACAGGTCTCCATGTTTCTTTAAACAACGAGTTATAGGATTCCTCCAATAACCAAGCAGGGTTAAATTTGAAGGGCGCTGCCGGATTTTTGGGGTGCTTGGTTAATTCTAGCAAGACTGGCATATGATCAGAGTCTCCTCCTTCGCCCACCCACTGACGAAAGGTTGGGATCTTTGTCACTACCTCCTCTCTCAGGAGGAAGCGATCCAATCTTTTTGCGACTCAGTCTTCCCCTATTCTCCTATTCCTCTAGGTGGGTCTTATCTTCAATAAGTTTATGTCCAACAACTTATTCTCTCTGATAAGATTTGTAAAGAAATCTGAGAGTGGGTCTTCTCTCATTGTAGGGCCCCAAGTTTTGGCTATGCCTATTGAGAAGTTTAAATCTCCCCCAATCACCAGGTTCGAGTTGTTCAATCGAGATTTAGAGAATAAGGATTTCCAGAAGTGAACTCTACCCTGGCAGGGCCCATAAATGTTGAGGATCACCAGGTTCATGCAAAGCTAATCTGAAAATGGGGCACTTAGGCTTCTTGTCTAACTTACAAGAACCTCTCCCACTCCCAAAGCTTTAAATATTCCCAACTCTTATTGATTAACCAATGTGGAATTAAAAATGTGCTTCAAAATATGGGCGCATGCTTGTATTTGTTTTTAATTGATTATATGCTTTAAAATCTATTGTCTGTGTTGTAAGTTGATGTGCTTAAACTGATATATAAATGCATATAACAGTAAACAGTGCAACGATAAACAATCACACAGAAATAGCAATTTAATTAGGAGTTCACCCACAACTCTTGGGCTATGTCTCCGTGAGCTCTAGTCAACTCAACTAGGCTCTCTAGGATTAAGGTATAAGTCCTTTTTACAAGCTCTTGGCTCAACTCCTACTGTTTTACTCAAAAACAATGGGTTCAGACACCATGTTCTTCCCTGGCTCTTGAAGATCTTACTCTTGGCTCTGGCTCTTGGCTCTTGGTTCTGGCTCTTGGCTCTTGGTTCTAGCTCTTGGCTATGACTCTGGCTCTTCAGCTCTGGCTCTGGCTCTGGCTTCTTTCTGCCCTCTATCAGTTTACAACTCTCTTGGCTTTTCACTTAGCTTCCAAGTGACTCCCTTGGCTGCTCTTTTGCTTCTGCGCTGCCTCTTCGCCTTAGCTTCCTACTTTGGCTTCACTTTTAGCAACAAAACGCCAACAACAACCTAAGCAACCAACAACAACCTCTGTCTCTGTCGTTTTGTGGCTTTTAAGCCAAATTGGTGCTGTTTATTCATTTTCCCTTTCGGGCTCCCTGTCTTCCAGCCTTTGTCTGCTCAAATCCCTTCTCTAAGCATTAGCAATCATTGCTAAATGCCCTCAGGGATGGTGGCCACCTATTCTGTAACAGAAGGGGCCATCGAGCCTTTGAAATCCCCAAATTTTGGCATTCTTGGCTTACACAGGAAAATACACTAACACGGGAAAAATCCGCAAAGAACACTATTCACCAGACTTCAAATCTTCATAAATGCACACTATATCCCTATCGGGTGCGCCTAAAATTGCTTATCGCAAGTCGCAATGCCCATCCCATGGCTTCCCTTTGTATTTTTTAAATACGTTAAAAACATTGAAAATATCGCAAAAATGGCTTTATGCGGACTTGAGATAATATACATTTGTATTTAGGAACCCCTTCGAGTCTGGATTCATCGCATCAGTGCATTCCTTCGCTTTTCGTTTATTAAACGAAATATGTGAAATTACATAGAAAATGCCTTTGGGCGGATTTTAAAATATATCAATTACCGCTTATAGCCCCGTCAGGTCCAGCTATCACATATATATATATATATATATATATATATATATATATATATATATATATATATATATATATATATATATATATATATATATATATATATATATATATATATATATATATATATATCCCCATGCCATTGCGTAACTCTGATGCGATATTGCGATGCCACTTGTTTCAATCGCATATCACACATACCCCAAGTCGTTTAATGTGCGCTCCACTGTAATCGCCAATTGCGATATTGCGATCGCACTAATCATATACCCTGTTCCGATATCCGCCGTCTGCCACCGCCGATTGCGATTTTCCGATCAAATCTAGACCGTTGATCGGCCAAATCCAACGACTCATGTTCATTGCTCTGTTGACCGCCAATAAGCCCATTTTTACTTGTTCTTCATGGTTTTGCCTCTTTTCCAAAGAACAAAGGGGAACTTCTTTTTATGATAACTTCTTTATCTAAAGTCCATTTTTGCCCATTCAAGTTGCATTGGATTCAGAATGAGGAGATCTCTGCAATGAGACTATTTCCGAGAGCAGCCTGCGATTTTCATTTTCCTCTGATTTACAAAGGATTTGTGCCATTTGGCACCTTTTACCTCTTATATGAAGTCTTTTAGACTTAGAGGTTTATCCAGGATCCATTTTTGGATCATGCCTTCCCACTAAGAGAACTTTTGGTCTCCAAAAGACTGATATACTAATCTGAATAGTACCTGAGAGTAACAACACCCTCTTCTTTCAACCTCCATACAATTGCATTGCATAGTGCCTTTAACCAAAGTTTCTGACCACTTCCCTTCTGGATGGGTTGGTCTTCCCAAGAAGAGTTGCCTTCTTCTTTGCCTTCCTGCAGAACTCCTACTTAGATGGTCACAGAAGGTAGTTTGAACTCTCTGCCTTGATCATTGATCCAAGGTGGCTCAAACAAATGTGAATTACACCTGCTTCACAAAAACTTTCCTTTGTACCTGTTTGACAAGCTGTCAACAACAACTGTTAACAACAACAGAAATACAGACAACAACTGGATAGCTTAAACTCCTGCTTCAACAAAATAATAGATTTCACATCTTGTGAACACCTCCATGTCTTACATATGCATACAAATGATGGACTAGATAACAAGCCCACAAAAAATTCCTTTAAACAAATGACCCTTCAAGTCAAGCATGTAGAAAAAGACCATTAGGACTCTTTTTCAAAAGATGAAACACATCATCATTATCTCCATTTGGAGACCAAGTTAACTTCTCCCAAGTCAACATGGCATCACGTGCATGTCAAAGCAATCAACCCTGCAAGTTAATTACACATACATGTTCAAAAACAAGGAAATCATCAACATCCCTGTGTTCATGCATGCATTTCATCCTTCAACTTTCACTTAAGCACATTATACTTTCGAAGCTAAAATGAAATATAATGTAGATGCATCAATAGACATGCAATCTTAATCGGATAAGGACTCTAACCGTTCCTGACCAATCCCTTTCAAAGGTACTACCTTTGTCTGCACATCAGCATCGTCATGTGAACCATTCTAAGACACATCATTCATGGAATCTTCAATTCCATTTCTACCATCTTCTCTTTCCACTTTCTTCAACTTTTGTGGAAGCATTGCTGGATTTAGAGTCCAAAATTTTGCAACAAGATGTCCTTTCTTATGGCAGTAAGTGCACTGCATGCGCATCCTCTTGACAGCATGATTTGCCTGGTCCAATGAACCTCTGGCTTCTTTCTTCTTTTCATTCAAAAGTTTCATGTACGTGGCCATTCTCTTCCAACATCTAGAAACATTATGGTTATCCAAACCACAAAAGGAACATGCAACTCTTTCCCCATACTTATGTGGAAATTTATCATTCTTTACAAAATCAAAAGGAAGGTGTTTATAACCAGATTTATTCCTTTCTCTTTCACCTTTATTGCCTTCATGAGGAGGTGAATTGAGTGAAGAAGTGGCTCCCTTTGGAACACCATCAATCTCTTCAAGGTTGTTGGAGTGTCCCCAACTCTCTGGTTCAAGTGTGTGCTTCTGAACACTTGCATCCTACAAATGATGTTTCAAGCTATTGCATTCCCCCTTAATACAATCTTCACACTCAGTAATGCAACTCTTTCTTGGAGCTTTTTCAATGGCCTTCATGGCAGCTTTGGAACTTTCTCCATAAGCTTGCCCATAGCCAAGACCCAAATACTTAGGCCTTTCCTCAATCATTATTGGCTCAACAATACCTTTTGCATGTCTACCCAAGCCTTTTCCTTCATAGCCCATCTTGGACATTAGCTTGGAACCTATGCCTCTAGTATGTTTTTCAAAAGAACCAATATAAGCATCCTTAGAGTAATTTGAAGACAAACTGGAATGGTTTACCTCTTCTTCAAGCTGATACTTGACTAAGGCTTCTTGGGCAACAAAGAGTTGTGTCTCCAACTCATGCATCCTTTTCAGCTTCATATTTGCAATATGAAGTTGCCTCTCCATTTCTTGCAATTTGCCAAAAAGCAATTGCTTCTCTTCCTTCATGGAATTCAACTGCTCTCTAAGTCTGCTGCTCTTCTTTCCATCCTCATACATTTCTCTCACCATATCCATCATGGTGGACAATTCTTGCCTCATGTCCTCATCAAAGAATCTTGTGAAGAAGGCAGAATTTGAGGACCCACTTGAAGAAGTTGTCATGATGCCAATGAAAAAAAAAAAAGATAAATAAAGAGCTTATTCAGGAACCTTTTGCAACAAACCTCTTGTGCTCCAGGGATTGCCTTGAGGTCCTTGGGATAGAAGAATGCCTTCAGCCCTTCTTCCTACTTGTCCTTCCTAGACTGAGCTATCAGTAGCTTTCCCTTTACCTCTCAAACTCAGAAAATATTCAGTCTGCAAAACATGCATACAATCAACCTCTAACTATTTAAACACCTTTCAGACAAGCAATCTTTTCTCTATCAATCAAGCATTCTGATATAACCTTGTTTGAAGGTGGGGTTAACAAAACTTAAGCTCTGATACCACCTGATCTAGAAATGGGGCACTTAGGCTTCTTGTCTAACTTACAACAACCTCTCCCACTCCCAAAGCTTTAAATATTCCCAACTCTTATTGATTAACTAATGTGGAATTAAAAATGTGCTTGAAAATATGGGTGCATGCTTGCATTTGTTTTTAACGGATTATATGCTTTAAAATCTATTGTCTGTGCTGTAAGTTGATGTGCTTAAACTGATATATAAATGCATATAACAGTAAACAGTGCAGCGATAAACAATCACACAGAAACAACAATTTAATTAGGAGTTCATCCACAACTCTTGGGCTACATCTCCATGAGCTCTAGTCAACTCAACTAGGCTCTCTAGGATTAAGTTATAAGTCCTTTTTACAATCTCTTAGCTCAACTCCTACTGTTTTACTCAAAAACAATGGGTTCTGAAACCATGTTATTCCCTAGCTCTTGAAGCTCTGGGTTCTGGCTCTTGGCTTTGACTCTGGCTCTTCGGCTCTAGCTCTGGCTCTGGCTCTTCGGCTGTGGCTTCTTTCTTCCCTCTATCAGTTTACAACGCTCTTGGTTTTTCACTTGGCTTCCAAGTGACTCCCTTGGCTGCTCTTTTTGCTTCTGCGCTACCTCTTCACCTTAGTTTCCTACTTTGGCTTCACTTTTAGCAACAAAACCCCAACAACAACCTCAGCAACCAACAATAGCATCTGTCTCTGTCGTTCTGTGGCTTTTAAGCCAAATAGGCATTGTTTGTTCATTTTCCCTTTCGGGCTCCCTATCTTCCAGCTTTTGTCCGCTCAAATCCCTTCTTTGAGCGTTAGCAATCATTGTTAAACGCCCTCAGGAATGGCAGCCACCTATTCTGTAACGGAAGGGGCCATCGGGCCTTTGAAATCCCCAAATTTTGGCATTCTCAGCTTACACAGGAAAATACACTAACACAAGAAAAATCCGCAGAGAACACTGTTCACCGGACTTCAAATCTTCATAAATGCGCACTATATCCCTATCGGGTCCGCCTGAAATTGCTTATTGCAAGTCGCAATGCCCATCCCGTGGCTTCCCTTTGTATTTTTTAAATACGTTAAAAACATTGAAAATATCACAAAAATGGCTTTATGCGGACTTGAGATAATATACATTTGTATTTAGGAACCCCTTCAGGTCTGGATTCATCGCATCGACGCATTCCTTCGCTTTTCATTTATTAAACAAAATATGTGAAATTACATAGAAAATGCCTTTGGGCAGATTTTAAAATATATCAATTACCGCTTATAGCCCCGTCGGGTCTGGCTATCGCATCGCATATATATATATATATATATATATATATATATATATATATATATATATATATATATATATATATATATATATATATATATAACATATATCCCTGCGTCGTTTCGTAACTCCGATGTGATATTGTGATGTGACTTGTCGCAATCGCATATCGCACATACCCTGGGCCGTTTAATGTGCGCGCCACTGTAATCGCCGATTGCGATATCGCGATCACACTAATCTTATAACTTGTTACGATATCCGCCGCCTACCACCGCTGATTGTGATTTGCCGATCAAATCTAGACCATTGATTGGCTAGATCCAATGACTCCTGTTCATTGCTTTATTGACCACCGTTATGCCCATTTTTATTGGTTTCTTCATGTTTTTGCCTCTTTTCCAAAGAACAAAGGGGAACTTCTTTTTATGATAACTTCTTCATCTAAAATCCGTTTTCTACCATTCAAGTTGCGTTGGATTCAAAATGAGGAGATCTCTGCAATCAGACTATTTCTGAGAGCAGCCTGCGATTTTCATTTTCCTCTAATTTACAAAGGATTTGTGCCATTTGGCACCTTTTACCTCTTATATGAAGTCTTTTGGACTTAGGGGTTTATCCAGGATCCATTTTTGGATCAAGAGCTCTAGTGAATAGACTTCCATCCCCATAACCTGGTCCATCCCCCAAGTGTTCAATACTTTGAACTTCCCTTCTTTGATCCCCATTGCTAGGCCTCTAGAGAAACCTTTAGCATCCAGAGCTTGAATGCTCCAACCAGTCAAAAATTTTGCCAGAAATTTTGTGACTTCTTCTCCTGCTCCCAGTGTTTCTTGAAGCGATAGAACATCTGGATTATAGTTTTGGATAACCTCTTTTAGGGCCAGTTTTTTAGGGTTGTTGGCTAAGCCCCGACAATTCAACGAGAGAATGATCATTGACCAACCTCAGGGGGGGATTTCACTGCTCTAAGCGCCCCAGAAATGGACATTTGCTTCCCATCTGCTATATCTATTTTGGCTCTTAGCTGAGCCTTTGACAAGTTGGTTTTCCTCCCTCTCACCTTGCAGTCTCCTGCATGGGGGGTTTGCATCTCAATTCCCCCCACTACCTCCCAGGGAGGGGGCTTTTTCTCGCGGGGTCTGAGATTGTATGGGGTTTTTAAGGCTAGTGTATCTTCGAGCGGAGGGTCACCCTTACCCCTTGCATGTTCATGGTTCAGATCTAAATTGGGGATTGATGTGATAATGCTCTCCATTTGGATGTTTTCAGAATTTGAAATAGGAGTGACAATGTTCTGTTGCCTGGAGGGACCAGGCACAGATTCAACATAAATTAAAGAAATTTCAGGAGTAAAAGAAAGTAGGGTTGAGTCCAGACCCGTACCCTCTTTGACGAGTATGAGGCTCCCAGGATTTTCTGCTGCTAGGTCCTGATCCTGCGCCGATCCTTCTTGCTGTTGAAGTGACTGAGATCTAGGGATGGTTGCTTCCACCTCCATGCACTCTACTGTGTCCTCATAATGTTTATCTATATCCATCTGATCTTCTCCCATACTTTTCTTTGTCTGCCTTCCCTTTAGTTCCTCCTCTTCTGCAACCCCTGCCTCTGCCTTTCTCTGTTTCCTTCGTCGCCTGAAACCCATCGGACACTCTTTTGCCAGGTGTCCATAGATATGACACCTGTGACATCGAAACAACAGGTGTTCATAGTCTAATTGTTGGGCATACTTGTAATCTTTGTATTGCAGGTGTATCTCCTCTGCTAAGCATGCTCGAGGGTTTAAAGCCATCACCTGGTCTCTAGTCTGTAGGAATGACAGGTCTGCCTCCAGGAATTTCCCGAGGTGGTTCCCGATGGCTCTGAATACCGATTCTACCCAGAGAAACGGTGGGAGCCCTGGCATGCGAACCCAAACAGGTAACTCATCCACCCTTTCCCTCTGTGCGTCGAACATAGGATTCCATTTTTTGAAGAAAATCGGGTGTTTCCCGAAGGCCCAATTCCTTTCCAGTACCCATTCCACTGCTTCTTTCCTTCCAAATTTTACCATAAACCATCCTTTTGCCAGTGTCGTGACCTGGAATACTGTATCTGACGCGGCCTGCCAGTTTTGCGAGGTCCATTCCTGTATGAAATTGGCAGAGTATTTTTTGCCTCATGCCCTTCCTACCAAAGTTAGGTCCGCGACTTCCATGGCCTCATCAATTTTAACGTCCATTCCAAGAACCAGATTTGTAATGGGTTCACTCCTTTTGATTATTTTGGGTTTTTTCCTCTTCTCCCCCGCCTGCCTCTGTCGTGTCCCTTCCTCCCTGATCTGTGAGATCATTTCCACATTTTTTGTTGCTTCTGGGAGTGTTCTTGCACTCCCTTCTTCTCTTTGTTTTCGGCTCCCTCCAACCAGTCGCCCTCCTTCTAGATTGGATCCTTCCGCACCTACTATCTGTGCCTGGTCCGCCTCCCTTCCTACCTGCTCACTTCCGCTCCTTTCCTTTGTCTCTGTCTGCTCAGGTCCCCTTCCCCTTTTCGTCCCTCCCCCAACCTTCTTCCAGTCCTCAGTCGAACCCTCTATAAATCCCAAAACCCCTGCAAATCCTGCCCCTGATACCAGATTTAGTTATTGGGCCTTGTTTCACCTAAGGGTGAGAGGGTTGTTTACCACCTAAGCCTGTGTCAAGCGTGGCTCTATCTTAACTTTCCCTAACCCTACCCCCACCTCTTGGGCTGAGCTCCATTCCTCATTGCTTCTGAGCCCACAACTAATCACAATATCCTCTAACCCTCCTGAGTAGAAATGGCTAAGAGGATGAGAGGGATCGAAACTTACTTGAAAATTTTTGTTTATCGTCATTCCGTGCTCTGACAAGGACGACTTTGTCTGTTGCTGTTGTTCTCCCCGGCTTTCCAGAAGCAACAGACCTAGGCTTTCCTCTAGCAACCCTAGGGTTTTACCCTGCTTCCAAACCGCCTCCGATCCTCCTTTCTTCCTCCCCGTTCGTCCAGCTGGACGAATATACCTTTCAATGTTTTGGTCCGTTACCTCCAGACCCCAGACCGATAGGATGTCACCAGGTTCGGGGTCCAGATCAACTATATCGTTTGGTTTGACCATCTTCTAGTTGTCTGCTCCTTGATAGCTGTTTAGAGGTAAAAACGCCCTTCACAATGTTGTCTGCAATCGCGTGTTGTGAGTAGAAGGCAACAGCACAGCTTAACCTCATGCAGAACCCCATTTCCCCACCTGTTGCCATTCTCCGTGGACGCTCATGAGAATATGGCCTTCCCTGTCCCGAAATTTTCAATCATCCTTCACCTTCCACCTGTCCCCAGTTGTTCCTCGCTCTTGACAACCTCGTGTCTGCGATGACCAGCCGTCCTCCTCCCCTACGAACCCTTGTCGTTATCCTAGCCCTGTGGCCTCCCACCTGCAACGATATCAGCCCCTACGCCTAGTCTCCATCCATAGCTTCAAACCCTAGGTTTCTCCAGATGAACCTTCACTAGACTTATTTGAAATTACTAAAGATTTAATTCAACTGCCTTCCTATTAATAATATTAAAAATCCACGCAATTTTAATAAAAAATATGAAAATATTAGTATAATCAATTTCAAAAAGATGTGTAAGAAGAATATCGAGAGAATCTGCAACATACCTAAAATCACACCTCCAATATTTTTATTTATTTTTTAAATCCTTATACCACACCTATTTTTATAAAGTAACTATATTTATTTTAGTGTTGTAAAGTCGTGGTTTCCCATACTTAATTATTTGGGTTCCAACCGGGAATAGCGAGCTCTGCATCTTAATAGAAGTTCGTTTAATTTCAAAATTCGTAACCCAAGCTCCAAAACCTTTGTCATATGTGTTCTGGAATTTATATCCATGTGATCATAATTATCTGGACTTTGTGGAGCCCTCACTTGATGGCTGGATGGAAAACCCTTTGCTTGGAAGGTGTGAAAGGAGATCTATGGCTCCTAGGCTTTAAGGTTCAATGGACAGTCTGATTTGATAAGGGGGTAACTAGATGGTAACCATCACTGCTCGTTCAGGCACCATAGTCATAGTCCTCATGGATATTTATTTGAGTGAGTTGCAAATGTGACTGCCTGTTTAATGAAATGTGAATCCCCAGGGGTTTGTGGTGCAGTGATGGAGAGAACAACAAATATGATTAGATAGGATTGTCCTATCATCCTGGGCATTAATATTTAATTGTTACTATCATATTACGATTTATGAGGCATTGGCTTATAAGATCTTTAAAATTATAGCCAATAGCATTATAAATAAACGTTAATAAAAAATTTGCAAAAAATAAAATAAAATCTTAAGTTCCACTTTATAAAATTGAAAATTATTTGGTAAGTTTGACCAAAATAATAGATAGTCAACAACATACCTCATGTATAATACCTGCAACAGCAAGGATAATAAAGAGATCTTATATATTAATTTGACATTTAACCAAACTATGATCTTAAATTAAATATAATAATAATAATACCCATGTATTATATCATATTATATATTAAAATGTAGTTAAATAATGTCATATGTAAATAGATAAGTATTGTAATTCTTTAATAAATATTTTAAATATAAAGCAAGTGTGCAAAAGACCATTTTATTTTTGCATAGTTAAATAATATAAAATAAAATTACAATTTTATTTAAATAAAAATAAATTTACATTCCTGGTATGCTTTGTACCATGTCTTATGTTTTGTATTTTGTAGTAGAATATCATATTCAATAATACCATCAAGTAGTAATGCCCTCAATTTGACATTTTTTTTTAACTTTTATATATCCCCTTGGAAGAGGTTATGTAATAACTACTTGTAAGTTGGATTTACTTATTTTAGCATTTTCAATTGAAGGTGGCTACTTATTAAATTCAAAAGTTTCAAATACATGTAATCTTTTCATTTCTTCTACTAATCTTTTTTTACAACCATTTCATAACAGAATCCATGTCATTCCCTTTTTTTTCATCAACCCTCTCCAAATGTTATTTTCTATCTTCATTGTTTACTTGGTTCCTACATTAATATAGGTCTCTTCTTAAAAAAAGGCTAATATTCTAAACTTTCATATCTTTACAATATGAAAAGAGGGGGACTCATAACACTACTAACCTTTGGAGGAAAAAATTGTTTCTTTTTCCTCTTAGGAGGACCTCTTGTTTGTGGGCAATATTTTTGTAGATGAATTGTGTGGCAACAAATATGACAATGAAATGCTATATTCTCATAATCTAATCATTAAATCAATTTAAATTTGTATAATTTAGCACCTCTATGTCTATAAAACTTTTACTAAGATTAATCTCTGCATATATTTGAGTATACATAAAAAGACCTTGTTGAGTCTCCCTAGAAGCATACTTTTAAAACCCATCCAAAACATTTCCAATATATTGAAATACTAAAGCATGGTAAAAAGAAAGAGGTAAATTTGACCCAAACCAACATTATGAATATAGCTATAGTATAAAGATAAAAAAAAAAAAAAAAAAAAATCTTAATTGTGGGTAACAAGGAGCCCCGCTCTTCCCCAAAACCAAGGTCCTTCCTAAAAGAATTCATGGTAATCATTGGAAGAGTAAAAATTAATTACAAAGAATTATTTGGAACACAAAAGAATATTAAAATGTCTAGTCTAGTTGAAATGAATGCGTTGGTATGCTTAAATCAACAATGGCTAGAACCCATTAAACCAATAAATTGCAGTAATGGATTTAAGTACAAGAAAAATACTTATAATCTCCATATGCTTGACCTCTAAAGTTGGAATATTGTCCAAATCCTCAACAATATACAAGTTTTGCATGACTAGAGATTGTACTTATGTAAAAGAAGCCTTAGAGCGATCTACACACTTTTGAGAAACCAACTTGGATGAAAATGACACCATAGATCCCACTACTCTATGCAAATGCCCCATTGACAAAATTATAGAATCTTAACAAATATTGAAATCTCCCAATTAGGAACGATCCAGGAGGATCCAGAAGTAAAAGTGGCCTTGAAAATAGCTCAAAAATCAAAGTTGTCAGATGGAAGAAAAATTAGGACCAGATCGTAGTGCTCATCGCCTTGATTCCAAGGTATGAACGACACTCAAATCCGAGTTGGTATGGTCAAGTTAAAGTTGGTCAAGTTTTGGCCAAACTTGGCTAAGTGGCAGGCTTAAGGAGGCAACAAATTGGCAGAGACCCGATGCACAGAATCCTGCCACCAGAAATCGACGAATTTATCGAATACTTAAAATCCCCAGTGACCCTTATTTTCGGCAAAATGAAAAATGACCATTGTGGTTAAAAAAACCAAAAAAATATTAAAAAATAAGGGGCAACACATTATAATATATTAAATGTCAAATTCTGAAAATGGGTCGGTGGGTCACCACCCCCACCAAACCCCACGCCATAACATATATTGTATTCATATATATAATGTGGTGGGCGGGCTGGCCGCCGGCGCACCCACCCCCACCCACCAAACGTTGCCACTTGTCGACATATGAGAGGCGACAAGGCTTGAACCCACCCAACCAGCCTAGTTGGGCCGCCTCTCGAGCACGTCCATAACAAAAAAAAAACTATATTATATATCAATTCAAACCGACGGTAAAACAAACATAACACACCACTATGTATGGGGGGTTAGCGGGGTTGGAACCCTCGGCGTACCCATTCCAAATTAATCGTTGTAAAAATCTGCCCAAGGGTCCTATGTTGGGACATCCGCCGAAAATTTTATATATAAATACTCATCACTCAGTCGACCAAACCAACAAAGGCATGGAGGAGCGACTGAACACTGAGCAGGTTGAGGGTGTGGAACCCTGAACACGGAGAATCAAGAGATGCGAAAAATATTCCCTTAGAGTGCCAGACGTGTTGGTGTCATAATTGGGCAAGTTTATAATCGATTTTACAACTTTTCGCACCAGAAATTCAATGGTGACTTCCATTTCTCCAACTGAGTTCTCCATTTTTGGGCCATCATCCGGATTAGATGTATAAGGGCATTTCTTTTAAGTTGCTTGTAACTGATTTCTTTAATGCCACTTAATAAAAGAAGGCATCCCCACTATTGAGCAGGTCTCAGAGACGTAGCCCACATTGGGTGAACTCTGTAATTAAATTGTAGTGTCTTTGATCTCATGATTGCTTATGTTTTTCCACTTCTTTTCATGTGGTTTTAATTTACCTCATTAACATACTTTGTTATATGTAATTCTAAATGCATCCTCGAAGTTAAAAGATCTAGATCAAAGAAGAATCTTATAATTGTTTTCCTTACATATAATGTGTTGCTAGAGAATGAGAATATGTGATATCATTCTTAGTAACGATAATATTAAAGATATTTACTCACAACAAGATGAACCTTGTATACAAGGTTTTATATATATATATATATATATATGTGTGTGTGTGTGTGTGTGTGTGTGTGTGTGGGGGGATTGTTCAATTTTATAAAATTAAATATATATATATATATATATTAAATCTAGAAAATTTTAAGGTGTAAACTTTAACAAATATGTAAAGTACAAGAATATTAAAATATAAAGTGGAAAAGGAAAATGTAGGAAATAGAATAATTGCCACGCAAATCTAACTCAAAACAAATGGAATAAAAATAAAAGAAAAAGGAATAGAATAAATATTTCTCTGAAAATAATAACAAATTAGTTGTCATATAAATGTAATCCAAAATAAATAGAATAATTATCTATCAAAATAGAATTTTTAAAAAATGTAAAAAGGTGGTTAATTCAAAATAAATAAGAGTAAATAGAAGAACTATTTATTAAATTAAAAATAAAAGAAAAATGAATAAATAACTAATTAACATAAAGATTTAAAAGAATGAGTGGGCCTAATGGTTAAGAGCATGTGTTTCCTCTTAAGAGATCATAGATTGAAAACCAGAGGGGAGTAGAGTATGTATGCCTTCGTACACTTAGCAATCAAATCGTTGCGCGGAGGTAGGTCCCTTGTCCCACAAAAAAGGGGGTCTCATGCACCAATTTGGTATCTGGCTTCGCTGTGACTTTAAAATTGGATAATAATAATAATGATGATGATGTTATATCAACGAAAAAAATTAAATGAAAAATAATGAGGAAAAACAATATATAAAAAAAAACAATATAACAACTTATTGTGGCAAACAACAACCCCCATTTTTTCCTTTTTAAAGTCATAATAATAATCGAGACCTTTTTACTTTTCCTTGTGTTAAGCCATTTAATAAAACAAAAATGAAATTAAATTAATTGAACATAAGCCGCAAAAATGTCTTTAAAAAATGAAAGAGAAAATCTTCAAAAAAAAAAAGGTTAAGTATGGGCTTAAAAGCTTCAAATCTCAGAGCCATTCTATTGGAACCTATTCTTAAAACAGTTTGAGATTAGTCCCTCCTAAGATCCACGTGGCCTATTTCATTTCTCTGCCTGAACCTCAGACTCGGAATATCATAAAGCCATGTTAATTTAATTACTTCCAGGTTTTCGATATCATGCGCTTATTTGATAAGTAATCTCGATCTCGAAATCTTGTAATATTATATTAATTTTGAAATGTTTTCGAGCTCTTCAGACTACGATGCTATTTAATAGTAATCTCAACCTCTATTGATCTCGTAACATTTATTAAAAATTTCTTTTGAGAATTCCTTTTTCGAAGCCCCCTCTTATCTCGCAACCTCAGAATATCGAGTTGTTGTCATAAATTAATTCAAAATTCTCTTTGGGATTCATATCCTAAGATCCTACGTGGCACCCTTCACGTAGTTCACCATCCTGCCAATTTAAACGATTTAACGTTGTAATTATGGCCCTCGAACAAATAAAGGTTTCAGTATGATTCCGTTGTTATTCGTTCATATACAAAAGAATCTTTGTCAAAATTAGCAGGAGTAGAAGAAAAACTAGTTGATCCCCTGGATTCAACTAAAAATCCTATAACTGGTCTGACAAATAAAGTAGAAAAGATGAATTTTTCAAAAACAGAAAAACCAGTTCCAAACTCCATTTTGTTCAAAAGAAATATAAAGATGCAGGGCCCTGTCAAACCTGTCAACATGTTCTCAACACTTTTTCCAAAAGAAGTAGCCACCTCTTCAAAATCTGAGGCTACTGAGAAAATAACTATTGCATCCTTATTCAAGGATGAAGAAGAAGAGAAGAAAGAGCAGAAAGATCTTGACACTCAGATCTTTCCCATTTATGAACCTCTTGAGCATAGGTTCAGTACATATCTAGCACCTGACCTTGAAGGCAAAGGTAAGCTCCCTGAAGCACATACCATTTTCCCAGATTCTCACAGAGAATGGAACATTGACAACATGAGTGTTGGTCAAATCAGACAGCTTATAGACATGATGTATACTGAATATAAACTTATGTGTCTAAGGGGAAAGAGTGAGATTGATGCTTGCAGAACAATCATACAGTGCTTCACAGGCACACTTCTCAGGTGGTGGGAAACAGAGTCATCTCCAAAACTCATAGCAAAGATGGAAGAAGAAGTATTAAAAGATGAAAATGGAGATGTCATACATAATCCAGATGGCACCACTATCAGTAATATGATAGGAGCATTGACATCAATGATCCTTGAACATTGGTGTGGTAGTGAGACAGAAATTGCAAATAAGAATGAAGTCATTCTTATGAACCTAAAATGTCATAAAATGTCTCAGTTTGAAGACTTCCACAGAGATTGGATGCAGTGGATTTATGAAGTTAAAGATTCAAAGAACTTGTTATGGAAACAAGTTTATCTTGCAGCACTGCCATCCAGGTTCGTAGATTACATCAGATTACAAGAAGTCTTTCAATTGCCATTTGAGTCCTATACATGGGGAGAAATATATGCTCATATTACAAAGACTCTGGTAAGTATTTGTACCAGCTCCAAAGTTAATAAATCTCTGGAAAAACTCTCCATATTTCCAAACAAAAAGTCCATTTGTAACAAATATGGACTTACAACAGATGATCCTTTGGTGAAAAGAAGAAAAACAAAGAAGAGAGAAAAAAGAGAATACAAAGGAAGATTCTATAAGAAGTCTCCAAAGGATAAAAGAAAGTATCCTAAGCATTCTAGAGGTCAAGCCTCCAGAAGTAAAAAAGGATATTATAAATATGTTCCTCATACACATTATTATCGTCCCTCTGGCATTCACCTGCACACTTCAAAGCAAGAAAAATGGAATAGCCTGACATGTTGGCTATGTGGTCAGACTGGACATACTTCTTCCAGATGTCCAGAAGGCAAAGATTCAAAGAAAAACGGAGGCAAGAAATCACAAGCCTTTGTTTCAAGAGGAAAACAGGTCAAACAAGAAGGAAGAGGACCAATGCAATGTATGAAATGTGGTTCTCATACTCATAAGACAGAATGCTGCCCCAATTTCACAATCAGAGAAATAGCTCAGCAGCACCAGATTGAAGAATCATCTTATGATTCTTTCAGTTCTTCCTCTGCAGAGGAAATACATGCTCAGATGCAGCAATGTTTAGATTCTGAGTCTTCAGAATGTTTTTGTTTTGAATCCGAAGAATGTGCCTGCCAAGTTCACTATGATTCTGATTCAGAATTTTTCAGTGAATCCAACGAAGAAGAAAAAATTCCCAGGCCACCAAAAGAGAAAGTTCTAATGGCAGCAACTGAAGAAGATGAGATAAAAATTTTATCTCAGATCCGAGCCATGGAGGAAGGAGAAATGAAGAACCGCCTGACTGAAGCATTTATGGACCAGCTAAAATCCAGAGCTTCAAGAGATTCAGGTAAGAAATCTTTGTTTATTGATGCCTCATTTGAAAGAAATACTAAATCATTTCAAAAGCATCAAGAAAAACCTGGCAGGGTTAGATCTCTCACTCTGGGAGAAGTGAGCCAAGAGATTCACAATATCAAGTCAGAAATTTCTACCATGAAGTCCCAAATTGCAGAATTGAAAAAGGGTAAACAGATAACTGGAAGAGAAAAGGAAGGAAAAGAAGATCAACCATGGGATACTACTCAGCATAGCAGTCATCAAATTGAAGTTGCTGAAGGGTTTAAAGATCCAAATTTTGGGTTCAAAGAAATGAGGCTTTTGACCATTTCTTATCAGCAACACCATATCAAAGTAAATATTTGCATTCAAGGGGAGATGTTTGAATTGATTTCTCTTCTTGATTTAGGAGCAGATATAAACATTCTCAATATCAAAACCATTCCATCAAGATATTAGATTGCTGCAGAAAGAAAGGTGGTGGGTTTAGGCAACAAAATGCTTAAATATGAAGTACCCAAAGCATCTCTATGTTTTGAGCACCACTGCATTAATTTAAAATTTGCAGTTGCAGATATTCCTGTTGATTGCATACTTGGAAATGTTTTCCTAGCAGCAATAGAGCCTCATGGCTCAATAAGACTAAAGGATGGAAAAGTTGGATATTTAATATCAGTACCCACATCAAAAGGAACCAGAAAGAAAATTGAATTGCCATATATTTCAAATCAAAGAATTTCCACTATGGTCCAGATAGTGCAAAATCTGGATAAAGCTGAAGCAAGACTGTCAGATTTGAAGGATCTGAATTCCACTCTCAGAATTGAAGAACTGCTCAAGCATCCTCAGGTGAAAAGCAAGATTGAAGATTTGAAAAGGAAAATTGAAGAAGAATGTTGCTCAGAAGAGCCTAATGCATTTTGGCATAGGAAGTAACATACAGTTGAGCTCCCTTACAAAGAAGGTTATGCCGGTAGAACTTGTAAGAGCAGAGTTATTCCAATGAGCAAAGAGTACAGAGACCTTTGCGAAAGAGAGATAGAGCAGCTCCTTAACAGAAAGCTTATCAGGGAATCAGACAGTCCCTGGAATTGCTACGGCTTCTATGTTAGTAAGAGAACTGAACAGATCAAAGGAATTCCAAGACTAGTGATAAATTTCAAACCTCTGAATTCAGTACTCGCAGATGACACATATCCCATACCACACAAAGGTGATCTCATCAGAAGAATAGCAGGAGCCAAGATTTTCTCCAAATTTGACTTAAAGGCAGGATTCTAGCAGGTTGCCATATCAGAGAAAGACAAATTCAAGATTTCTTTCAGTGTACCAGCAGGCCACTACGAGTGGAACGTGATGCCTTTTGGATTGAAGAATGCGCCATCCAAGTTCCAAAAGGTAATGGATAAGATTTTTAAGCTATACTTTGATTGGCTTATTGTATATATAGATGATGTGTTAATATTTTCCAAGAACATTCAAGAACAGTTCAAGCATGTAAGCATTTTTAAAAATCTGGTAAAGCACAATGGCCTTGTGCTCAGCAAGAAAAAGATAGAGGTCTTCCAGACCACTGTCAAATTTCTGGGGCATACAATCTCCAATGGGAAAATCTCATTATAGAAGCATGCACTGGAGTTTGCAGATAAATTCCCTGATGTTTGCAGATAAACTCCAGTCAAATTTGGAGAAAATCTTGGCTCCTGCTATTCTTCTGATGAGATCACCTTTGTGTGGTATGGGATATGTGTCATCTGCGAGTAGTGAATTCAGAGGTTTGAAATTTATCACTAGTCTTCGAATTCCTCTGATATGTTCGGTTCTCTTATTAACATAGAAGCCGTAGCAATTCCAGGGACTATCTGATTCCCTGATAAGCTTTCTGTTAAGGAGCTGCTCGATCTCTCTTTCTGTACTCTTTGCTCAATGGAATAGCTCTGCTCTTACAAGGTCTACCAGCATAACCTTCTTTGTAAGGGAGCTCAACTGTATGTTGCTTCCTATGCCAAAATGCATTAGGCTCTTCTGAGCAACATTCTTCTTCAATTTTCCTTTTCAAAATCTTCAATCTTGCTTTTCACCTGAGGATGTTTGAGTTGTTCTTCAATCCTGAGAGTGGATTTCAGATCCTTCAGATCTGACAGTCTTGCTTCAGCTTTATCCAGATTCTGCACTGTCTGGACCATGGTGGAAATTCTTTGATTTGAAATATATGGCAATTCAATTTTCTTTCTGGTTCCTTTTGATGTAGGAACTGATATAAAATATCCAGCTTTTCCATCCTTTAGTATTATTGAGCCATGAGGCTCTACTGCTGCTAGGAATACATTTCCAAGTATGCAATCAACAAGAATATCTGCAACTGCAAATTTTAAATATATGTAGTGGTGCTCAAAACATAGAGATGCTTTAGGTAATTCATATTTAAGCATTTTGTTGCCTAAACCCACTAACTTTCTTTCTGCAACAATCCAATATCTTGCTGGAATGGTTTTGATATTGAGAATGTTTATATCTACTCCTGAATCAAGAAGAGCAATCAATTCAAACATCTCCCCTTGAATGCAAATATTTACTTTGATATGGTGTTGCTGATAAGAAATGGTCAAAAGCCTCATTTCTTTGAACCCAAAATTTGGATCTTTAAACCCTTCAGCAACTTCAATTCAATGACTGCTATGCTGAGCAATATCCCATGGCTGATCTTCTTTTCCTTCCTTTTCTATTCCAGTTATCTGCTTACCCTTTTTCAATTCTACAATTTGGGACTTCATGGCAGAAATTTCGGACTTGATATTGTGAATCTCTTGGCTCACTTCTCCCAGAGTGAGAGATCTAACCCTGCCAGGTTTTTCTTGATGCTTTTGAAATGATTTAGTATTTCTTTCAAATGAGGCATCAATAAACAAATATTTCTTACCTAAATCTCTTGAAGCTCTGGATTTTAGCTAGTCCATAAACGCTTCAGTCAGGCGGTTCTTCATTTCTCCTTCCTCCATGGCTCAGATTTGAGATAAAAATTTTATCTCGTCTTCTTCGGTTGCTGCCATTAGAACTTTCTCTTTTGGCGGCCTGGAAACTTTTTCTTCTTTGTTGGATTCACTGAAAAATTCTGAATCAGAATCATAGTGAACTTGGCAGGCACATTCTTCGGATTCAGAACAAAGACATTCTAAAGAGTCAGAATCTGAACATTGCTGCATGTGAGCATGTATTTCCTCTACAAAGGAAGAACTGAAAGAATCATAAGATGATTCTTCAATCTGGTGCTGCTGAGATATTTCTCTGATTGTGACATTGGGGCAACGTTCTGTCTTATGAGTATGAGAACCACATTTCATACATTGCATTGGTCCTCTTCCTTCTTGTTTGACCTGTTTTCCTCTTGAAACAAAGGCTTGTGATTTCTTGCCTCCGTTTTTCTTTGAATCTTCGCCTTCTGGACATCTGGAAGAAGTATGTCCAGTCTGACCACATAGCCAACATGTCAGGCTATTCCATTTTTCCTGCTTTGAAGTGTGCAGGTGAATGTCAGAGGGACGATAATAATGTGTACAAGGAACATATTTATAATATCCTTTTTTACTTCTGGAGGCTTGACCTCTAGAATGCTTAGGATACTTTCTTTTATCCTTTGGAGACTTCTTATAGAATCTTCTTTGTATTCTCTTTTTGCTCTCGTCTTTGCTTTTCTTCTTTTCACCAAAGGATCATATGTTGTAAGTCCATATTTGCCACAAATGGACTTTTTGTCTGGAAATCTGGAGAGTTTTTCCAGATATTTATTAACTTTGGAGCTAGTACAAAGACTTACCAGAGTCTTTGTAATATGAGCATATATTTCTCCACATGTATAGGACTCAAATGGCAATTGAAAGACTTCTTGTAATCTGATGTAATCTACGTACCGGGATGGCAGTGCTGCAAGATAAACTTGTTTCCATAACAAGTTCTTTGAATCTTTAACTTCATAGATACGCTGCATCCAATCTCTATGGAAGTCTTCAAACTGAGACATTTTATGACATTTCAGGTTCATAAGAATGACTTCATTCTTATTTTCAATTTCTGTCTCACTACCACACCAATGTTCAAGGATCATTGAAGTCAATGCTCCTATCATATTACTGATGGTGCTGCCATTTGGATTATGTATGACATCTCCATTTTCATCTTTTAATACTTCTTCTTCCATCTTTGCTATGAGTTTTGGAGATGAATCTGTTTCCCACCACCTGAGAAGTGTGCCTGTGAAGCACTGTATGATTGTTCTACAAGCATCAATCTCACTCTTTCCCCTTAGACACATAAGTTTATATTCAGTAAACATCATGTCTATAAGCTATCTGATTTGACCAACACTCATGTTGTCAATGTTCCATTCTCTGTGAGAATCTGGGAAAACGGTATGTGCTTCAGGAAGCTTACCTTTGCCTTCTAGGTTAGGTGCTAGATATGTACTGAACCTATGCTCAAGAGGTTCATAAATGGGAAAGATCTGAGTGTCAGGATCTTTCTGCTCTTTTTTCTCTTCTTCTTCATCCTTGAATAAGGATGCAATAGTTATTTTTTCAGTAGCCTCAGATTCTGAAGAGGTGGCTACTTCTTTTGGAAAAAGTGTTGGGAACCTGTTGACAGGTTTGATAGGGTCCTGCATCTTTATATTTCTTTTGAACAAAAAGGAGTTTGGAATTGGTTTTTCTGTCTTTGACAAATTCATCTTTTCTACTTTATTTGTCAAACCAGTTATAAGATTTTTAGTTGAATCCAGGTGATCAACTAGTTTTTCTTCTACTCCTTCTATTTTTGACAAAGATTCTTTTGTATATGAACGAATAACAGCAGAATCATACTGTACATTATTCAAACACCTATTTACATCATTTATTGATACTTGGACAATATCAAATTGTTCTTTCACTTCTGCTGCTTTGGCTATATTCATTTCTAGGCCTTTGACTACTGTGTTTGTCCAATTTAACTGCTCACTTGCCTTTTGTATTCTGCCATCAATGCCTAAAGCATTGTCATCTTTCTGCACCATAGGGATGGCTTTTGCTGCATTTTGGTTTTCTCCAATAACAATTCCTTTGAATGGAGGAAATGTTGATGGAGTTTCTACTTTACTTCCATCTAATGCAGTCCAAGCATGTTTATTAACTGAAGTGGTTGATGATGAACCAGTTAAGACATTTACTGGAGAAATATTATCCTTCCAGGAATAAAAGGATATCCATGAATTATTAACTTCCATGTAATGCTTCCAATCTTCAGCTAATTTCTTTTTCTCTTGAGGAGTATAAGTCTGATCAAATTCTTTTGCTTGGGGATTAGTAAACAAATCCCAATTAAGCATTGCTTTCATCCATTTAGCACTTATTTCATACTTTAAACACCCATCCATGAGAGAAAAGAATTTATGCATTTCCATTACAGTAGGTTTTTTGCAATCATCAGGAACTGGATCAAATCTACATGGTGGTATAAGGCCATTTGCTTGCTCTAAATGTCCTAGACCATATCTAGGCTTGGCTGGTCTCATAAGACTCATCATCTCAGTTAACCTTGGATCTTCTCCTTCCAAAGTAATTATCTCATGCATCATGAGGACATGGTCAAACTCCTGTTCATGAGGGAAAGGAATGTCTGAGCATTTAGGATTGGGGCATGGATTTACAGAGGTTGATGGAGGAGCTATGCCAGATTTGGGATTATGATTTGCATGGATTGCAGTTTCAGCAAGCGTAAGCAAATTTACATTATTTTGGCATTCTGGGCATTTAACTTCTAAAGAGGCAAAATTAACAATCTGAGCAAATTCAAAAAGGGAAATGTGTTTACAGGAGGAAGAACTGGAACATGCAGTATCTACAGTAGAAGGATCCCTGTAATATTTAGAACTTTTACAGGCTTGTTCAATACCTCGGCGATCGATAGTAGATCTTCTGGGAAAGGATAAGACTGCAGAAGATTGGTTTTCTTTGATATCGGCTGAGGTAATTCTTTTTGGAATCAGAGGCTTTGGGTTCTGTACTACCCAGTGTTCAAGAAAAGTCAAGTCTTCCCAACGGATTTTTTGATGCTCAATTTTCTGGTATTTTGCATCAGTCATGACAACAACACTTGACTTAGAATCTCTACTGGGAGTGTGGCGGATGGCTGGCCATAAAGTATTGGTATGGCGAAAACAACCTTTGATATGTATGGCAATATTATTTCTCTTCTGATGCATATTGAAACCAGTGGTTTGGATTTGGAGCTGGAGGATCTGGTCAATGGTTTCATCAAAAACATAGATAGAGAAATTCGGAAAACAGTCAAAATAGACTGGGCCATTGGAAAGTGGAGCAACAATTCCGCCAATCAAAGAATCAATATACTTGTTGTGTGTAAGATCACGAACAACAGCTAACACAAAAGTATTTAACCCTTGGTGTACTAAGGGACTGATTCCTACTCTTATGCATCCTAAATGCAGATATTTAGTGTTCAGTCTTTTGGCCTCTGCCTGTAAAGCTTTGGGATTTAATAAAGGAATAGTCTGTATCACATCTGAGTTTTCTTGGATTTGACTAACAGACTCTTTTATGTTGATCCTAGTAACAGCTTTTAAATGAAACATAGATATGTCACTATAGACTTCTGAGGGAGCTATGACAGGTAATTCCCATCGGGCAGATGGCTGACTTTCTTCATACTCAAGTTTAGCTTGATTTAAGACACGACTTGAACTTGAAGCAAACATATCTCTCAGTGGATTTTCTTCAGCCAAAGATTCTCTCTCTTCTAATTCACGGAATGAAACAGATTTCCAGAATGAATCCATTCTTTATGAGTTTAAGAATAGAATACCGACCTTAAGAACTAGACGTTACTGGCTCTGATACCAATTTTAAGCAGGGGCTTCTGTCACAAGCTTGCTACTTGTTGCGTCTCTTCATTTATCTCTGATGGCCAACTCCTGGTGAACCAGTGGTGAACTCAACGCGAACCTACTCAGAACTTTCACGCTCTCACGGCCTCAACAACGGCTTCCTCTCTCTCGATTGGCTTACAAATAAATTTTTAACATTACATTTTTACCATTCTGTTTTGAGTTCTCGTAAAGGCATTCCTACTAATTTATGTCTTTTCTTCCTTCAGGCGAGCTCGGATCCTCTGTATACATAAGAAATGAAGAAAGTGGCTAAAACCAAGAAGAAGGTTTCACAGCAGCAACCCACAGGCCTGTATTTTGAGGAAGTTGATGAAAAGACTCCGGGAGTTGGATTATTCTCTAATACGGTGTGTGCTAGAGACTCTGGTCATTCGTCCTAGGAGGCGATATATCAATACTTTGAGGAAGAAGAGCCGAGAGTTACAACTAGAACAATAACAACATATGATCAAAATCCTCTATATGAGGCCATTGCGAAAGATGCATTCAACTCATTTCTACACAGAATTGGGCCAAGGCCGAGGCTACTCCCATGCATAGACATGGTCCTATGGGTGGTAGAAAATTTAGACATTTCAGAAAGACATCTCCATTCAAGAAAAGGAACAATCATTGGCTCTTTTACCAGCAAAGACCTCTAGAGTATATACCTATTGTCCTATGCCCAATGTATTTACAACAATCAATATGTCGAAGACTTCATAAAGGAACATGGAAACCAACAAAATCAACTAGACAATGACAGAAAGACTCAAACAAGCACAAAGTTGAGGAAAGCGGTCAATACTCAATTGATTCTCTTGCATCCCCTTTTTCTCAAATCGCTGCTATGTTATGTCGGTTATATGCCTACCCTAACGTGTTGTAATTCTCTAATACTGGGGTACCTTTAATTGATGGGCCTTCGAGGGTTGTATCTTTGACTGGGCTACCATTCTTTTAGATAGAGTAGATAACCACTTTTTAGCTTTTCGTTATTCTCGAAACATCTATAGAAATAAGCTTCCCTACTTCTATATGTCTACTTACATTATGGATGCCCTCTGTTTTTCTTTAGACTTCCCTACACTGGGATGGAAATGGACCATCCAATATCCTGAGCTTATTCATATTTATCATAACATCTTTTGGGAAACAAACTATTTCAGTCACTTTTACCAGATTTGTCACAAAGTCATGATTCCTATCTATGAAATTATCTTTGGATATCGACCTTCTAGAATGTCACCAGAGGTCATGGATAACCTTGTCAAGATTTGAAATTGGTTCAAAGAGGGATTATTTACTTATATCAGAGTTTGGGGCAGCTAAGCTCAGCCCCATGTTTTACCCTTGTTCATCCCAAACAAATTAATTTGTAGAGAAGTGGCATATCAGGCTGTAGGCTATGGAATTACTAAAGTATTGAAGGATTCTAATAAGAAATCATGGCCCGTCTTCCCCATGATATTTGGCATATTTTCATTGGCCAACTATCGTCATTCTAGAAAGGAAATGCTAGCCATCCATGCTCTTAAACTGGCCACCATATCAAACAGCATTTATGATCCAAGTTCAGTTGTTAATAATTTCACTGCATCACAAGGGATTAGACAATTTATTCATGAAGAAGATAAATTTGATGATATGTTTGCTCAGATTCCTCCTATGTCATAGTGCTAAATCAGGTGGATGAATAATTGACCTCAGAGGAGAAAAGCCAAATTTCTCATTTCAAGACATCCAAATTAGCCTCCTTGACTCTAAATTTGCTACAATTACCTATTTATAAATTGCCATCTCTGAAAGAAGCTATTGCCACCACTGACACTTCATCTCAGCTAGTATTTTCCCAGGGCTAGAAAAATGTTATTATAAGCTCTCCCACTTCACAAGGAGAAGGATTTATTAGTAATCCTAAATTGAATGAAGCCTGGAATGAATTTGATATGATCATTGATCCACAGACCCAAGGCAAGGAGACAAGTGATCAAACCAAGACTTCTTCACACCAAACCAATGCTCCAAGTACTCTTAACGGTACTAGACAAGTCACAGGGTCAAAGAAAGCTACAACTGCTAATCTTCTATGCAGATTCGAAAAGATGTCGAAGTCATACCGACCTTTCCCACCTCTGAGGTTTTCCTCGAAATCGAGGAAATTCCTCCATTAGATATCTTTTACAGCCCTCAATATAAAGTTGTAGTCAAAAGGGGAAGAAAGAAAAGGAAAATTTACCAACCTCGGGAACTAGTACCTAGAAAGGCCACTCCCTTTGAAGTTCTATGGAAAGGTTCTTAGACTGCACTGGCAGATGAATTGGGAAAGTTAACTCAAATCACAAGAGTGTATGCCTCAACCACTATGGACAAAGTAATGGAGGTTCAAGAGCTCTAAAGAAAAAGAGGAGAAAATTGTGTCACGAATGCAATTTATATAAAATAGAATAAAAGAATAATAAATCATAATTTTAGTTAATTAATGATTAGTTAATAAAGAAGCATGTCTTAATGGACATGACCATTCATGAAAGGGCACCTGCCTAGGTATATAAGCAGGCCCTTATTGTAACATTCAATCATCTTGTACATCTTTATATTATTAATAAAATATTATTTATAAATACCTTTGTGTATTTTATATTAAAAGCACAAACACTCTTAAGTTTTGTTGCTCCAGTGGTATCAAAGACATGTGAGTCTTCGAACGTTATCCGCCGCACAATATGTCGTTGAGTTTTCGCCCTGAATTCATTGAGTAATTAAGTGAAATTCAAGAAAAGCTTCAGCAATTAAAAAAATCATATGCAGAAATTACAACATGTCTAAAGGAGAATACATTGACAAAGCAGACTAACATTAAAGAATGTTCTAACCAAGAAAATGATGCAGAACAAGATATTGAAGAAGTTGAAATTGTAGAAAATCAAAATGATGGGGACTATCTTGAGAAACAAAAAGATGAACAATGAGGAAGATATTAAAGAGAACATTGATGATGATGAGGAGGAAAATGTGGAAGAAGAAAAGGAAGAAGATATTTTTGAAGATAATTACGAAGATGACATATTTGAAAATGAAAAAGTGGATTATGGGAAAGTCAAGGAAGAAAACTATGATCAAAATGATGATAATAATGCACAACACATTACATTTAATAATGGTGAAGATAAACTTGATCATAATGAAGAAGATCCACATGAAGATGAAGATGATCTCAAAAACAATTGTAATGAGAAGGAAGATAGAGAAAACCATAATGATGATGAGGTTGTTGTTATTATATTTGAAGAAAAATAAAACCTCTATCAACAGGTAATGAAGAATGTTTTAACAATGTTATAACGCTTCAAGATGACATAGATAAGACTGTTGAAGAGGATGATGAATCGATATAAATTATTCATGAAGAATCAAAAAAACATCTTGAAGCATGTACAACATGTATAACAAAAGAGGACATTAGCATGAAGAAGACTAGCAATGAACAAAAAGTGATGATAAAAATGTCAAAACAACAGAGCTATCTTCAAAAAAAAAGAACTTTGAGAAAAACACAAAAGTTGAAACCGATGTAGTTATTTTTGAAGATCAGTCTAATGATGATAAAGAATATGGTTTAAAGCCAAAATGTGTAAATGCCACTAGTCTACTTGGATTTCAAGGTTCCAATTTATGCTCTTCCACATCACTCTCCAATATGGATGCACTAGTGAAAACACAACAACTTAATGGAGTCAAGGAAGAAGATTAAGAGAAGAAGAAGAAGAAAGAGGAAAAGGGGTTAAAAAAACTCAAAGCAGCACAAAAAGCTGAAGCAGCAAAGGCACATGCTAGAAATGGATCACGACCATTGAAGAAAGCTTAGCAAAAAACAACAAAGAAGGTTGCAGTAGATGAAAACCAAGAACAATATCAAGATCCCCCAACTCCTCTTGGTGAGAAGAAAAGGCTTGCTCCATAATGGCTAAAGCATGCAATCCAAGTGTTATGGAAGCTGCATGGTACGAGTGGTGGAAAATTAAGGTTTCTTTGTAGCTTATGCTAACAACAAAAAGCCTCCATTTGTAATTGTTTTTCCACCACCAAATGTTACAGGATTGCTACACATTAGGCATGATATTACCTCTTCTATTGAGGATACTATCATCAGATGGCATAGAATGAGTGGTTACAATGCTCTTTGGGTGCTTGGAATGGACCACGCTAGAATAACAAAGCACGTGGTGGTTGAAAAGAAACTAATGCGTGAAAAAGGATTAACAAGGCATGATCTTGGACGGGAGCAATTTACGACTTAGATGTGGAAGTGGAAAGATGAATATGGAGGAAAATTTTTGAACCATGAACGTCGTTTGGGTGCCTCAATTGGTCTCAAGAGTGCTTCCCAATGGATGATAAAAGACCCAAAGCAGAAACCCTGGCCCTTTCTTCTATAAATCTCATAAATTTAGCTCGTATTCTGGGTGATTTCTATTACTTTTTGTTTATTGAAGTTAGCACTGGCATGTAGGTAACCAAAACCTAGAAAATAATGTTTGTAGCGATTTTTAGAACATTTCAACAAAGATGATCGCATAGGAATTATGGAGAAGCAAAGCCCGAAATCTCTAGTCATGGCAATAGATAGTTCAAATACCCAGACCGTGGCAACCATAGAGAAGTGGAAGAATATGTTAAACAAAGTTGTTCAAACTGTGGTGGTGCTTCGAACCACTTCCATACGAGATTTTGAAACAGAGGATGAACAGAGCAAAAGTGACATTGGTTTCATTGTCAATAAACAACAAGGGATCATTCTTACCACCCGACTTGTGATCAAGCCCAACCCCGTTGTTGTTGAAGCTACGTTCTACAATTGA
This sequence comes from Pinus tabuliformis, assembly GCA_031772625.1. Lineage (NCBI taxonomy): Eukaryota > Viridiplantae > Streptophyta > Pinopsida > Pinales > Pinaceae > Pinus > Pinus tabuliformis. The sequence continues at coordinate 1,978,256,420 of CM062819.1, read as the reverse complement.
GAGGTGCTGCCAGTTTATTCCATGTATCTTGACCCTGCTCAATAACGTGAGCCCCGTACAAAAGAATTACCTTCAGCCTTGATGTCGCTCTGTCCACCTTCGCAGGTTCGGTTAACTTTCACCATAATCCTACTATCGTTGTCCTCCATCGACCATCGATCCACGTCACTCCATGTTCGACTCTCAACACCCCTTTTTGTCCCTCCATCGTCTTCCGACACCCTTCACTCGGCCCCGACACGGCCCTTCAGTGGCCTAAACACACTCAGTCGTCATGCTCTCGTCGTCTTACACACCATCACCAATCTACAAGTCCTCTGCAATGTGGGTGCCACAGCTAAGGAACTATGTTGTCCAACTCCCTCAACATTGTCTATCATTGGGCATCTGACACCTTCTGACGTTGTATATCCCTATACGTCTGCCTTTTGTTTTATTTATTGTTGGTCAATCAATCAGGTCAAACGGTGTGTCATTTGATTTTTGGCCCATTTAATTATAATAACTATATAATACATATAGTTATATTATAAAGTAATCATTATATAATTTAATTATTTTATTAAAAAATAAATAAATAAAAATTCAAGGGAATATCCCTGACGAGCTATATATGCTGAGACGATTGACAAATTATACATATCGAAATGACAAATACCAGGTGAAAAAAATTGTTAGTGTCAAAGATTTGAGGACAAAGCTTTTGAAGGAAGGGGCAATGTTACGAATATAATTTATATAAAATAGAATAAATATAGATAAAAGAATAATAAATCATAATTGTAGTTAATTAATGATTAGTTAATGAAGAGACATGTCTTAATGGACATGACTATTCATGAAAGGGCACTTACCTATTTATATAAGCAGACCCTCATTATAACATTCAATCATCTTGTACATCTTTATATTATTAATAAAATATTATTTATAAATATCTTTGTGTATTTTACATTAAAAGCACAAACACTTTTAAGTTTTGTTGCTTCAAATTGCCATAATGGAGCAAACATTCAATACAAAAAAATCAGATTAGTGAAGAGTGTCAAAAAGAATTGACTAAATTGCAACAAAAGTTTGATACATTGAAGTTTCAATATGATGAAGAAATAAAAATCAAGGGTATCCAAATCAAAGAAATTCAACAAAGATTAGAACAACTGCAATCTATTCCTCCTCAATTAACAGAATTAAACATTAAGCCAAGGAATTGAATTCTTTACTCAAACATCAACAATTTTTTTTGTCATCAACTTATGTTAATTCAAGATCAATGCAAAACATGCAGTAGGCTTGTTGATCATCTTGTTGAAATGATGAGTTACTTTGATGAGGTGAATGAGCAGTTAAGTGATTTCTTGACTTGGCAAGAAAGCGCAGAGAAAAGAAAGAAAAATTTGTCTAAAATTGATGAAGCTCATAAGTCAATCATTTTCTCAGAATGGGAAATAAGGATGAAATAAGATGAGGCCTCAATTAATGAAGTCTGAGATTTATCCAGTTCTATTTTCAAATCTGTAAATGATTCTTTGCTGCAAGCAAATCTCATCTATTCTTGTTCTGAACAGTGTCTTCCAGAAGTCAAAATACTGTTGAAAGATTGGCTGGAACATGGTACAAAAATGGCTGAAAAGATCGAGCAGTTATCAAAGATTGATCTTGAGCATCACTGACAATTTCTCATAAAGCCTCATAGTCAATGGTTGGTACTCAGGAGCATATCAAATGTTGTCACCCTGATGTTGTCACCTTTTAAGGCTGCCATATTTACTAGCCATATGCAGATTAAGCTAGAATTTCCTCCTGAACTCACCAGTCTTCTCGACATTTACATGCTACGACAACTCACCATTGGGAAATCTTCACCTTGAGTTCAAAATTTTTGTAACAATTTCCTTTTTGGACTTTTATTGTTATAGTTTTGGTGAGAACTTTCACGAGAGTTTGTTGCACTCTCTTTTTGTTTTGGTTAGAAATTTCTCTCTCTGAGACTGGAGAAAGGGTTCTGAATTTTGAGAAGAAAAGGCTTTAATTTCACCTTTGTATTTAAGTTTTACTTTATAATAAAGTTGAACCACCAACAGTTCCAAAATGCACAGATTCTCAATCTATCGAGTAGTATTATCCATTGCATTTGTTTCTTCTCTTTGGAAGGAATTGTTTTATTGTTTTATATTGTTCAGGTATATATGCTTTAATCAGTCTGTCATGATCACTTTTGGCATGTCTAAATGAAATTCAATCCATACAATGAGCAACAAAATATATTTCATATGTGATGTTTTATTAAAATTAATTTAACTAATTATTTAATTAAATTAGTTTCCTTAATCGAATTTAATATCGTAATCACATAATAATCTTCATTATTGCGTTTATTGCGACATCTTCTAGAACATATGATTTAGTTTGCCCGATTAATATAATAGATTATAGTAATTTAAAGCTAGATAGTTAGAATATATTATTAATCGCTAGATCCTATTATCACCACCACTCATCCCACTATATACCGTTTTTGGTGAAAGGATAACTAGTCCCATAATTATAGTCGGAGCCACTATCCCAAACGAAAAAGGGCCTATTTAGGACTGTGATTGGGTGGTTTTCCCCCAATGTTGATGATGTCAATTCTGGCCATCAACACAACCCAAGGCAGTTGTCACAACAATCATTTTCAACCCTAAGGGAATCATTATGAACACAATTAAATGGAGTTTAGACATAATAACAAACAACAAAGCAAAAAACATACACATTGCTTCAGAGAATCTAAGAGGCATCTGAGTTGGGTAGTCACAATTTCATTGGTGCTAGGAGATTCTAGCATTATTATCAAACACATGGTCTTCAACTCAAATCTAAGGGACTTCAACCTCTCATCAATTTTGGACAAGGTTAAAATGTTTGTCCATTCATTAAAAATCTATCTAGGTTTCACATCCTCTAAGACCTATGATTTCACTAACTCTACACTTGCAGTGAATGAGAGTGTTTTACAAATTAATGGTCATATTTGTAAACAACCTATTCCATAACCATAACCTCATCCACATATTGTGATTTTCAAATTTAGTTTGAAAGTTGTTCTCTCCATTTATATAAATATTCTAAATTTAGTATTTGTATTTTAAATTTCATAAAGAGTATGTAAATTCAGATATCAAGGAATATGTAAAATCCTACATTAAAACAAACAAAAAAAAAATATTATCTATTCATTGTCAATTTTCATTGTAATTTTTTATTAATAAAAAATCTATAATATTTATTTAAAAAATGAATATTGCTAATAAATCTCCATAAACATATTCCTCGAATTCAAATCACCACATAAATTTGCAAACAATAATTATTGCCATACATAAAAGAGACTCCTGAAATTAGATCCATTAAAAAACTAAAAATCAAAATTGAGAGAAAGATGATAGACTTATCTTTCCTAAATATTTGTAATGAGCAAAAATAAATATGGTGAATCGAATAACAATGATTTCTCAAAATTAAAATTAAAGGGTGGAATAAGAATCCGATTTATGAAATTAAAAACACTGAAAAAATAAATAAAACAACTACAAAATATGAAGTATAAGAATGTCGTTTTAACGAAGGGAAACACAGTATTTTCTAAAAAACATTTTCTTTTTTTCTGCTCGGCCTTCCATCGCTCTCTGTATGTTCTCTGCATTTCATGGAGGGTGTCTGTGAAGCAAATGATATGAACTTTCCAAAGCAGGAGGAGAAAATTCTTTAAATGTGGGAGGCCATTGACGCCTTCCATACCCAGCTCAAGAAAACTGAAGGGAAACCCGAATATGTGTTCTACGATGGCCCTCCTTTTGCCACCGGTCTGCCACACTACGGTCACATTCTGGCTGGTACAATAAAGGACGTAGTCACCCGCTATCAAACCGCAAGAGGACACCATGTGACCAGGAGGTTTGGATGGGATTGCCACGGCCTGCCAGTGGAGTTCGAGATTGACACCAAATTAGCCATTAGGAGCAGAGACGATGTCCTAGCCATGGGCATTGACAGGTATAATGAAGAATGTCGGAGTACCGTTATGCGGTATAGCAAGGAATGGGAGAAAATTGTTACCAGGGTTGGGCACTAGATCGATTTCAAGAATGACTATAAGATACTTGATCCACCATTCATATAAAGTGTCTGGTGGCTGTTCGAGCAGCTATGGCACAAGGATTTGGTATACCGAGGTTTTAAGGAAATCAATATTTTATTTTTTTTTAAAGTGTTTATGATATATATTTGTGTGTTAAGGTAATAATTGAGAATGATGGGTTTGGAGTATGTTTTAAAAGTGTTTTTGTTTAGTTAAGAGCTTGTTTCTCTTAAAGGTAAGGAAACAGGTTAATGGCCCAAGACCTATAAGCATTTGAGGAGAGTGGAAGCTTGCTCCCTTATAGACCGCCAATTCCAAGTGGCATGGTTTTTGTTGAATAATAGTGATACATCATTGAACATTAATAGATTGCACCCATCGATTGTTGTCCCCGCTATTGGTTTACAACTGAATTGTGATAAGTTTTCCCACCTTATAAAAATGGAAAAATAAAGAATAATAATTGAGAATGTGATTGTTGGTATTTTGCTAGCTTAACAACAATTAGTTCACAAAGATTCCCAGTTAACAATGAGCTTAGTAGGAGCAAACGTCTTTGAAATTGGGTGAAATAGATAACATTTCTCTTTTCTTGAATGGTAAAATGATTTGTTTGAAGGAGACAAATCAAGGATGGTTTGCTTTGAGATCGTTATTTTTCTTCCCTAGAATGCAAGTCATCCCATCCTCCACCCTATAAGCAAGAATGAGGTTGATTGGACCTTGCCAACCCCAACAATAATTGGCTCACAAAGAGCCTTGATTAACAACCAACTCACAAAGAGAGACTTGTCACGAGTGGAATTTGAACTTGGATGGAGTAGTTATTGTTCCTACTCTCAAATGATAAGATAACTCGTATTGTGAAGGTAAATCCTCTCTGCGGACAGAGACGATCCCTACTAGCCCAGACCGGGTCTAGCAACAATCACACAATGCTATCACGCAAGTTCCTAATTGCAAATAAAAAGTGGATGGTGAGAACCTACTTGGATTCCAACACTAGTGTTCGTCGAAGAGATGTCGCCCTCGTCCCTTTGCCTTGGCCGGTCACGATCCCCACGATCTTCATGATTGGATACCTGCACATGCAAAGAACAACACGAAAACAAGCATAAAATCTAGTAGATGCAATTATATATCAGTCAGAAAAGATATAACTCAACATCAAACATAAAACAATGAGAGTGGAACCATAACGATAGTCATCTATTATTAATAAATAACAAAGAAGAATACAACCATTGTTCTGACGTCAAATCCTCCTTTGGCTGGGTAGTCAGCTACACAAGTCTTGCAAAGCTTGTTGGGATGAGGAACAAGCCTCTCTCTCTTTGGGTGACAAGAATCTCCTTACTTAGATTTGGCCTTGTGGGTACAAAGAAGGCTCTTGCAGCTTCAAACTCTCTATCATTATGCTGGAACTAGAACTACTGTAACTATCACTAGAATTACTAGCTTGCTCAAGGCATAGAGGCAAGCTTTTATAGATAGAGAGGAAAGAGATAAGATCAACCACATTATTCATGGGATTAGCTTTATCACTTGGAAACTTCCATGAAAGGTGGCCAACCACTTTCCTTTCTATGGAGATTCGAAGCCAAACCATCCTAGCTCAACATAGATTCAGTTGGTGAATGGGTTGAAGAGAACCTTCGGGAGCTTGTTGGTTAAAAACTTTACTCAATTCGGTTGGCGCGAGTGCGACTCTGGGACAGAGCGCCAATGGCGCGCCCTTTTTAGAGGATTTCCCTCATTGGCGCGGGCAATGAACTGTGGACCCGCGCTAATGCAAAAAGAGTTGTTTTCATGGCTATTCAGCAGGAGATGTCTTCAGGGCAAATGAAGCTCATACTTAGAGGAATATGATGCAAGTGGTTTCAGGTCATGTCACTTCTCACAGGTCCCAGAATGAGTCCTCCAGTGTGCAGGTGAGGGGTAATAGGGACGGTGACAAACGGTGACAAATTGTTGTGTAACAGATGCCCCCTAAAGCATGAGGCCCGAGAGAGAGAGGGGTGAAATTCTTTACAAGAACATGTGTGACTGAAAACACGGCCGCTGGAGAACCTGCGTAAAGAAGTACAACTGATATCTCAAGTACATGATATATGTGGTATGGGCGCAGCCATCCATAGCAGAGTACATAACAATCTAGATCCTAGGCATGGACGCAGCCATCCAGAGAGGATCGATAAATAGACTCAGGCATGGTCGCTGCCATCCAGTGAATGAGTCATGTAATGATCATAATAATCCACAAATCGCAACCTGGATTCCAATAAACAAAATCCAAGGTCTTGCGCTCCATCTCGACCCGAACAGAGTACAAGTCCAAGCATGCGAATACATGAGTTGAAGTCGAACATGCATGAACATCGTCTGATTACCAGTCAATGATGAAAACTGTTAACAGACGCGAGAGATACCACCAATAATGACAATGGCCTTCAAGGTACTATAGCTACAATATACGCTGTGCGAATAAGTGAGCTGGCGTCGAACACGCGTAGAATCATTCGATCGGAGGCCAATGATGAAAACCTCTCGTCGAACACGAAGAACCTGCCATTGAGGCATGCAGGCTCCAAGGCACCGAAAGGGAGTCTCTAGATCAACTTCCTGGATAATGAGCTAAAGTCGACAGGAAGTGACCTTGATCAAAGGTGGGCCATAGTGTTTCCCACATCAGTGACACGAGACAGAGGAAGAATGTTGTGGTGAATCAAAATTATGTGAGGTATCAGAGGAGGTTGTACTGCTGTAGAGGTCAACTTCTCTTGAACATATCGGCGGCACGACAGTGGACTTGGCAGTATTTGACATCAAATGAGCAGAGGTCATGGTGACAAGGCAATGAGCAGATGAGAGGTCAAATAGGATAACCCAAACCCACGGAGGCAAGTGTAAAAACAAGATGAGATGTTCCCACCCAGACACGAACGCAGACTAGTGCCATGTTCAAGAGCGACATACTGCCGACACGACAATAATTATGGGTCCATTTTCCCCACCATTTCTGGCAAGTACCCTAGTTGTTTTTAACAAGCTTGACGGGGATAGCATATGCTTGTGAGCGTCATTATGACGGAATCTGATGTCATTAAGTTTTAACGAGTCTGACAAAGGAAGAACTCGGCGTCTTTTCCTGTTTAGAGAGTCTGAAAAGACAGCAGAAAAGAGAACTCCAGGGGGGTCCTTTTTTGTAAAGTTGTGTCTCCCGAGCCCGAAAAAGTATAAAAAAATGCTCGAAAGAACCGCCTGACCATTACGATTGAGGAGTACTTTTCATTTATAGTGACACCGACCTGAAAAAGTAAAAAAGCGATCAACGTCACGTCGTTTCGTAACCATTAACGAACCTGAAACGACAAGGGTTCGACGATCTTTTCGTTTGTACACGGTCGGAAAAGAGTTTAAAGACGACCGCCTCTTATTTACGTTTAACGAGTCAAGAGGGATAACTCGGCGATCTTTTCATTTTTAACGAGTCAGAAAAGAGCTGAAAGATGACTCCACAATGACTTTTTCGTGTATTTACCGAGTCCGAAAAAAGTATAAAATACAACTCGTTTCACCATCGAAGTCGCAAAAAGGACCTGTCATAGCACCAAAAGCAAGCGTAAAATCCATTTTCGACCAAAAATATATTAAAATATTCAAAAAACAACTCTTTAAACCTAATTGCAAGTCAAAAAGTCTATAAATATGGTGAAAATGTGAAAATAGAATTACTTTTACCTTTTTACCTCTTTCATAGTGGTAGTGGTCCATTTGGGGAGCGAACTTCGAGCAGCAATTACCGCCAATCCGTGCAACCATTTGAGATTCCACCAGTTCCAGGTAAGAGGCGCTCCTCTTAGCTCCATTTTCATACTATTTTTATGCATTTTGTTTCCTAATCGAGCCTTCGCAAGGGGGATTTCAAAATTTAGGGTTGCGCCCCATTGGCGCGGGTATCCGGCACGGGTCCGCGCCAATGGGGTGATTTGCCCAAAGGTGCCGCACCATTGGCGCGATTGTTTTAGAAACAGTTGCGCTAACCGCGCGACCTAACTTTTTACTTAAATTTTCCCATCATTTTTTAAATTTGTCCGGTTTGTAAGCCTACCAGGGTTTCAATAATGATCAATTCATCCTCGTGGGTGCAGGAAACAAGCAAAAATGGTGGTGGAATGGAAAGAACGGGAGCATGATGCCGTAGATGCCTTGGCCGTAGCGGATGAGGGATGTATGAATGCTCTGAGAGACTGTGGTCTCAAGAAATTCTTCCTCACCTCGTATCTACGAGCTCAAACCGGAGCTATTACAGTTCATAGTGGATGCTTGGGATGTCGATGACCAAGTATTTCGATTACGGGATCAGACCTTAGAGCTGGATGTATCTGATGTGTACTTCATTACCGGGCTGTAACGGAGAGGGGCAAGCCCCATTCTGACCGGAAGCATGCCTTCCGGAGAGAAAATAGGTGAAGTGAAGGCCCGAGTGTGTCCAGAGGCACAATTTGGGAAAAATAGTGCCAAGGTGGATATCGCCACCATCCATGATTTGGTTCTTAAGGTGATACTGTTCACCATCACACGTGCAACTGGGGTACAGGCGCCCCATGAGGCAAGAAAGAGTCATCTGTTACTAGCGACAGAATGTCTCGGCCCCACCATTTTTGACTGGGCTACAACAGTGACTACAAATATCAAAAGGCAGCTTACAAAGTGTAAGCGCGGGGAAGTGAAACAGTTTGGGTATGGCTCGATTGTGGTGTCGTTCTTCTTGGAACGATTACCCCTCTTCCAGTACTAGGGAGCTGTAGTGGCAGACCCATTGCCACGAGAGCCTAGGATGGCTCGCTGGGTAGCATTGATGCCCAGAGGAGGAGGGGGCCAACAGATGTCTTGGCAGCCCGAGTTCTTCATATGGCTTCGCCGTCAGCTGATCGTGGTAGAGGATTGGCCATACGCGAGAACCAACTTCATGGGGGACCCAGACCTCCCACTGCCAGAAGGAGAGGAGTGGGAAGAGGAGTTAGGTATGACCTCTTCTTTTTGATGTTTTATGTATTTTTATTTTTTTTGTCAATACATGCATGTTCTGATGATAGTTGTACGTATATGCAGATGTGGGCCCAGAGCGACTAGCCGGCTTGTCTCCTATAGCGCAGAGGGGCCAACCTGCAGCTAATCCTCAGGCAAGGGTGCCGTGGGGGAAGAGCTGGTGCAGAATCTCAAGGGACTTACCCAAGGGATTCCAGGTTATGCGAGATTGGCGGACGTGCCTTTTGTATACCAGAGGCACACAGTGGGGGTGCCGACCCGCATCCATCGTCTGTTGAGACGCTTGGTGCGCGCGGTGACGTGCTATCATGAGCACCACCACGAATAGACTTCTAGGCTTCTTTCATGCATATTTTTTGAGGGACATGTTGTCCAAAGATGTATCAGGATGAACAAGTATTATTTTTTGGACTTATGTAATGCACGCGGTGCAAAACTTTGCGACACACACATATATATACATATGCCTATGGTTTATTATTGTGCTTTTATGTGCTTACTTGTATAATGTTTTGATTATAAATTACGCAAATGTCTATCTAATACATGATTAGCCAATGCATCAGATAATGTGTTTAATCGTCTTGGAATATGTTGATATGTAATAAAGTCAAAATTCCTCTCCAACAATTTAACACGTAAGTACAACCTTAAAATGTGATGGTCTTTGATGGAATATCGCCCATTGAGCTGATGGACGACAAGTTGAGAGTCTAGGTTAACAAGCAATGTACGAATACCGAGATTAATTGCCTCGGATAATAATTCAATAACAGCGTTATATTCAGCAACATTGTTTGTAGTACAGCCTAAACACACACCTTGAAGATCTATCAACTCACCGTGAGGATCGTAGATCACCCACGCCGCAGAGGACAAATTACGAGTGCTGCGGCAGGCACCATCAACGAAACCAATGTAAGGTGCACCCGACATCTGCACAAGAATCAAAAGACACAATAAGGGGCGAGCACGCTTTCACACCAAACCGAAAACATGAAAACTCACACACACACACACACACGCATGTACAAATCGAAGTGCACTAAACTTAAGAATAAAGGGACGGACATGCCCCCCAGCATGGTGTCTCAATTCGAGGTACATGCCCCCCAAGCTTGAGTCCATTGAAAATGGAGTGAAGGTTGCCATTTATTGTGCTCGAATGGGATCATATCGCCCCAGGATTCTATCTAATTAGCGGGAGGGAGGACCCACGGATCAGAACGCACGGAAATCATGTTAATAGGGGCGAGATTCGGAGGTGGAAGTGGAAAGACACCCATTAGGGCGGGGTCCTTAAAGAGCCCAACTCCCACACTCTCGAATGACTTGGAGGTATGCTCCATGAAAGGCACATTTCCTTCAGAAGAGGAGGTGAAGAAGGAGAGCTGGTCCACTGTGACAATCTTCCCCTGATGGGGGAAACGAATGACACGGAAAAGGGAGGAGGCCACGGCTTGCATGGCGTATGTCCAGCTACGTCCGAGGAGGAGGTTGTAGGTAAGATTAGCGTCGACAACTTCGACCTCCACTTCTACCGTCTTCCCTTCCAAGGAGATGGGCAAGCGTTGGAGGATACCGTAAGGACGGGACTCTCTTCCATCAAAGGCTTCTAACGTCGTAGGAGACTGGCTCAGTGTTGGAGAACCAATAGCTTTCCAGCAAGCAACAGACATGATGCAAGTTGAGGCACCTTCATCAATGACCGTACGATGAATCGTTTTACCATTGATGATGACCTGTATAAGGAAAGCGATTTGGTGAGGCAGTCTCGGCGTATAGCCCTCGAGATCAAAAGAAATCAAATCCGAGTCAGCCGGGTCTATGCCACCGATGGCCGATAGCAAGGACTTCCTCTGGGAGGGGCAGCTCTGGAGGACTTCTAGAGCGGACATAGCAGACGGAGCCTGGGCTAAGTCCTCAATGATGCTGTAGTGCTGAGCAGCATGAGCATTAGGGTTGTAAGAAGACTTCTGGAGTACACCTTTTGGAGGGGGTCGGATAGTCGTCTCAGTGCTAGGTCTTTCGATGTGGAGTGGACCAGAACTGGATGGAGGAGCACTGGAGGGGACCTCCGGCTCTTTCTCGGCATGAGATGGATATTCTTTTGCTCGAGTAGTGACATGGATGGGAATCGTCCCAGCCATAAAGACTTGAGAGCCGAATGAAGAAGAGGGTTGCGATGGATCTGCCACCATTTGAGTTTGTTGTGAAGGGAAAGGTTCTTTAAGCACAGCAGGAGTCCCAAGAGCAACCGACTAACTTCGGACTGCCTAGGGTAGTCTTTAGTGTAGTGATCCTCATCACAGATGAGACAAGGATACTTAGGTTTTTGTTTGGCTCCTTCCTCGGGTGGAGGTTTAGGGGAGTCCTGTTTGGGTTGTTCGGATTTATTCTTGGCTTTCCCTTTCTTTTTCCCTTTCGAGGATTTATCCGCCGTGGTGGACTGAACGACGTTGACCTCGGAGGTACTTCCAGAATTAGATTGACCCTGAGAAGTGTTTCCATTAGAAGCATACTATTTTTGCTTCCCAGGGTTCACGGATGACTTCTTTGAAGACGTGTTTACAGAGCCAATAACTCCGTCAATAGATGGTTTTGGCGGAGCTTTGGATGTTCCGGGTCTCGGGGCGTCTGGCAAATAATCATATAAAGTACCCGACTGAGAATATACTAAGTCAAGGTACTGAGCACGCGCGATAGCCCGCTCTTCAGTTACATAAGCTCCCATGGCGATGTCTCGTGCGATGGCAGGGACAAAGGAAGTTGTGAACCAATCGGTCAGGAGCTGATCAGGAATCCAAAATTTGATCAAGCGACGTCGCCGTCTCCATTCATGTATATGATTAGATATATGCGTGGCCGTGTCTTGCTTGAGAGACGTAAGGAGATGTGTCCCTGTCTCATACCGAATGGGTAACTGAAAATGAGTTAGGAATGCCATAGCCAGCGAGTTGAAATCTTGAAATGTTCCGCGATTCAACTCAATATACCACTTAGCAGCTGAGCCAGTGAGAGTCCTTTGGAAGAGGCGAAGCCGGATGGAGTCATCAAGCCATGAGTTGGATGAGCACCAAAGGTGATAGGTCATGACATGGGCTTGAGGGTCCTCACCAGCTTTGCCATCAAATTTCGGGCAATCACTGGGTTTCTTAGTTGGAACTGGTGGCCAATATGGATTATGAAGAATGGGGTCATTCGTCAACTTGGACACATCTGGGAGTTCCAACGTCGCTACGAAAGGCAACTGAGGATTAAAGGACATTTGTGGCTGTGGGAGAGAGGTAGTACCAGGGTTCCAACCAGGAGGTGGTTGCCCCCATGGACTTTGTCCGGATGGGCCTGGCCCATAAGGGTTCTACCCATAAGGATTTTGCCCATAGGGGTTCTGTCCATATGGATTCTGTCCATATGGATTCTGTCCATAAGGATTTTGTCCATAAGGATTCTGTCCATAAGCAAACAGTTGACCCTGGGTCTGCCCCCCAGCACCCCATGGATTAGCAACTTGACCGGCAGGTGCAACATACTGTTGCTGATAATTCTGGTAAGGAGTGAAATGCATTCGTTGATAATTTTGATAAGGGGTAAATTGAGTTTGCCCCTGGGGTTGCTAGTAGCCATACGATTGCTGAGCTCCATACTGAGCCTGATAAGAAGGCTGCACTTGGTAGGAAGGTTGGGGCTGTGGCCCACCTTGCATTTGATAACCAATTTAGGTTTGGAGCCCAGAAGGATGTCCTTGAACAGGTTGAGCTTGGACCATCTGGCCGGAAGGTTGGCCTGGTTGGGTTTGGGACGAACCCGTTTGCCCAGAAGGATGAGCTTGCTGGGTACCAGGTTGTCCTTGAGCAACCGAGGGTTGTCCTTGCGGAACGGATGGTTGAGCGGGCTAGACGGCCAGTTGACCTTGAGGTTGGCCAGCCTGTCCAGAGGGATGACTAGGCTGGGTAGTGGGTTGGCCTTGTTGTGCAGAAGGTTGACCCGCTTGCCCAGTAGGATGACTAAGCTGAGCAGTGGTTTGGCCCTGCTATACGTAAGGCTGCCCCCCTTGCCCAGAAGGATACCCCTGTTGGACTGCCGGTTGACCTTGTGGAATATGAGTTGGTCCAGCTTATCCAAAGGGATAACCCTGCTGGATACCAGGTTGGCCTTGTTGGATATAAGGTTGTCCTGGTTGTCCAGATGGGTAACCTTGCTGGATACCAGGTTGCCCCGGGTAACCAGAAGGTTGGGTCAGATAAGTAAAAGATGGACCACCAGTGGCCAAAGGTTGTCCCTGATAGGGTTGTCCTTGTAGGCCCCCAGGTTGTCCTAGGTAAGACTGGCCATAATATTGCTGCCCTTGGGGGGTTTGCACATAAGATGGTTGGCCTTGGTTAGGTGGTCCCTGAGGCTGTGCAGGCCTTACTTGGCCCCCATGAAAAGTGGTGGCATTCCAAGTAACGGATAATGGTACCGAAACCTCAACAACAGGTTGAGTAGGCAAGGGTTGAGAAAGCTGAAGGTATTGACCAGCAGAATCATAATAATAGAATGGACCTTGCGCATTCGGATCCTGAACAGCTTGTCCATAGGCATCATACGGCCCCCCTCCTGGGACGGGACCAGAAGAGGGTGGTGCACTATGTGCAGGATGGATAACTTTAGGTGTGTGTGCCGGCTGGCCGCTACTCACTTGACCGTGAGGGGGACCAGCACCAGTGTTCAAAGCTGAAGACGCTGTAACGGCACTAACAACTAGAGTTGAATGTGCTATACAAACAGTTGGATTTGTCGGAACTGAAGTGACAGGTGTAGTGTGGACTTGTGAAACAAAATATCCCGTGGTGGGAGTGATATGGGGGTCCCACATAGTCGAAGCAGGGATCCTGGCATTTACCCTATCCCTCAACGACTGGTAGCGTGGGGGAAGTGGAGAAGTAGCTGGGATGGGAGTGTCGATATTCGACAACACAGGTGTCTCGCTCACTCTAGGAGATGTCTCATCCATGTGAGAGGTAGACATTGGAGACGAAACACCAGGGGGGGTAACAGGAATATCGTCCTCGTCAGGCTCCCAGATGGGGTTCCAATCGACTTCGTAATCTTCGTCGCCCGGGGCACGAGAGTTGATTGGTTGGATACTCGGGATAACAGGAAGAGTATCACTCACAACCGGCACCTCAGGAGCAACGGAACACGGAGACCCTTGATCGCTTGGAACAGGAGTCGATGACTCAGCCAGGATGATGAACTTCAAACAGGACCTAAGGGAATCTAACGATAAAGGACCCTACTCAAACTAACGCACACAAGATCTAACCAGGTAATGTTATTCGTAGCCAAATAAATTTTAAGACGCATAGACACAACTTGACCTTTTCATGTTTTAATAGTCGAGAAAAGGAAAAAAAGGTGACTCTAGTCGCCTTCGAATGTTTTGTGAGCCCGAAGTGACAAACTGCTCAAGTGAGCCTTTTCTTTTAAGGAGTCCGAAAAGGATCAAAAGTGACTACTCTGGAGAGACTAGGCAAAGGGTTTACCAAACAAATCCGTAAAACTGCATATACACCTTGGCAGTCATATGAAAACCAAGGACTTCCCGTACGGCAGTCAATCTTCCTGAATGCTGTGTTCGGTGCGTTACGGCTTGTAAGGCGGCAGACACGGCTTCCTGTGGATAAAGGATGATAACCTAGTGGGGTCTCCCCTATATACGCGACGGTACGTGGGAGCTCAAGTCCGTGCTAGACCACTATCGAGTCACAAAAGGAGGAATCACCCAACCGTAGTGTGAAACAACAGTGACTAGGTTTAACGACGCCGGAGCACGTCTCTAGCCTAGACCTCTAATCAGTGAGTGTTATGTTCCAATACGTTTTTAAGTTCATTCAGTTCATTTTATGGTTGATCTTTCGTTAACTTTCAATTTCCAGGTCCTACCATATGTAATCTCTCACAATTTCCTAAATGCAAACTATATGCCAAAGAATATCATTTCGTTCGATGAATACTAACTACGAGAGAGTTGAGAATTTTTCAAACAAAATGACCACAAGCAATCAAGAACCACTCTAATGTAGCTAATGACAAATAAACGAAACTTTTCTTTGTTTTAAATCGCTTAATCAATGAAAAGCTTCTAATTTCAAATAACTAATGCAACGCAAAAGAGATTATTCGTTTTCTTTTCAATGGCAAAGTGCACTAAACAAATTTTGAGAGATAGTAACACCGAGCAAAAAGATCAATTTCACTCAATGAGCACACAATCGAATCCCAAAACACCAAGATAGTCCTTCAACCCAAGAAGAAAACACAAATACCTCTGCGAGCTATGTAATCTAAGCCCAAACGAAGTCAAGCGAAATCCAAGAGGAAAAAGAGCAAAGCACTTGAAGACCAACAAAAGGCTTTGACAACTACTGAGCAAGCGCAAAAAGTAATCACAAAGTCGACTGGACGATCAAAGAACCCAAGACTCCTACGGAAGGCTCGACGCACAAAGCCACTAGATGCCCTAGGGCTAAAATGTGAAATCGACAGAAAAAGGCAAACACCCGAAGGATGAAGGTCTAAAACCAGTCAGACAAGGATCAAACACACTCCAGTAATTGAAAAAGACGCAGCAAAATACAAATCCAAGCTCAGAGGGCTTGAAGACAAGCGAACTGGAAAAGTTGACAGGCCTGGCGCGACTGTCAGGCTGCAACTCGCGCTTTTATGGGATTGGCGCGGGTTGTCTTTGAGCAACTTGCGCCAATTGGCATGACTGTAAGGCTAAAAAGCACGCTAATCGAGTTTGCTAAGTCAAAAACAAAAGCAAGCAACCCAGGGCTTGAAAAAAGTATCTAGGCAAACCAAGGAGTAAGAAACAGCAAGAAATCCAACCCAGAAAGCTATCTAAGCAATCAAACGAGAAACCAAAGAGACAAGACCTCCCCAGTTGAGTCGCCAAATTGTTGTGAAGGTAAATCCTCTCTGCGGACAGAGACGATCCCTACTAGCCCAGACCGGGTCTAGCAACAATCACACAATGCTATCACGCAAGTTCCTAATTGCAAATAAAAAGTGGATGGTGAGAACCTACTTGGATTCCAACGCTAGTGTTCGTCGAAGAGATGTCGCCCTCGTCCCTTTGCCTTGGCCGGTCACGATCCCCACGATCTCCGTGATTAGACACTTGCACATGCAAAAAACAACACGAAAACAAGCATAAAATCTAGTAGATGCAATTATATATCAGTCAGAAAAGATATAACTCAACATCAAACATAAAATAATGAGAGTGGAACCATAATGATAGTCATCTATTATTAATAAATAACAAAGAAGAATACAACCATTGTTCTGACGTCAAATCCTCCTTTGGTTGGGTAGTCAGCTACACAAGTCTTGCAAAGCTTGTTGGGATGAGGAACAAGCCTCTCTCTCTTTGGGTGACAAGAATCTCCTTACTTAGATTTGGCCTTGTGGGTACAAAGAAGGCTCTTGCAGCTTCAAACTCTCTATCACTATGCTGGAACTAGAACTACTGTAACTATCACTAGAATTACTAGCTTGCTCAAGGCATAGAGGCAAGCTTTTATAGATAGAGAGGAAAGAGATAGGATCAACCACATTATTCATGGGATTAGCTTTATCACTTGGAAACTTCCATGAAAGGTGGCAAACCACTTTCCTTTCTATGGAGATTCGAAGCCAAACCATCCTAGCTCAACATAGATTCAGTTGGTGAATGGGTTGAAGAGAACCTTCAGGAGCTGGTTGGTTAAAAACTTTACTCAATTCGGTTGGCGCGAGTGCGACTCTGGGACAGAGCGCCAATGGCGCGCCCTTTTTAGAGGATTTCCCTCATTGGTGCGGGCAGTGAACTGTGTACCCGCGCTAATGCAAAAAGAGTTGTTTTCATGGGTATTCAGCAGGAGATGTCTTCAGGGCAAATGAAGCTCATACTTAGAGGAATATGATGCAAGTGGTTTCAGGTCATGTCACTTCTCAGAGGTCCCGGAATGAGTCCTCCAGTGTGCAGGTGAGGGGTAATAGGGACAGTGACAAACGGTGACAAATTGCTGTGTAACAACTCGTTTGGAGTTAAGTCAATGATTGTTGACCCTAATATTGAACATTTTGTGTTCATCCTAGCTATATTATTTAGACCACTTTGTACAAAACTACTTAAGCCTTTGATATCAAATGTTTGAGACCAAATAGCCAAATATTAAAAGAACTAATTCAATATTTACACACCTAAAGCAAGTAAAATAGTGAATGAATGTGAAGCCTCCTTAAGAGGAGAACCTCCTATTACAAAATATCAAATGCACAAGATAAGATGATACTTCAAATAAGTCTTCTTTATGTATGCATAGGAGACAAGAGGGATAGAAGGTAATAATAATAAACCAACATAACTATAGTTAATGTCATAATAATGAATGAGGGTTATGGTTAGGGGCTTAACAATAATCACAAGCAATGTTTCTCTCAAGTATGATCTTTCATGGGGAAAAAATGGAATCTCTTGGTGTGCTTCATGATGGTATAAGTGTTCTTTAGTCCTATCATGCATCCTGAAATGATGAATCTAACATGGCCTCTCCAACCTCAATATATAAGCATTTATATGGATCACATCCTAAAATATCTCATCTCTATACTCACTAATGTTAAAAGCACCACACATTGGTAACTCATGGTCAATGCATATCTTTTTTTAAACAAAAATACTCGATGGAGATGGGAATGGTAGGTTTTTTCATGTTAATCCTATTTTCTTTACCATCCCAACCACCATTATATTCTCCATGGCAATTACTATATCATTGTTATACGTATTTCATTAAGTTATCTATGTCTTAGCATCATTACGACATGTGACATCCCTTTGTGGACATTCAAATAATCCACAACCTTTATCTTGGCACACATGTAGTAACAAATCTTCCTTCCAAATCTATTGAGATTTTTGTCTCTAATATCTACCTTAAAATTTACCTCAAATTTTGTCTCTCTATCTTCACGATTTATTATTTACTCCCCCTTATCAACCTGCTATATGGGAGAATCTCTATGCATGATACTGAAATTATTATGCTACCCCAACCACCTCTTCCCCTACTAACATTTCTCTTGCTATATTTGTATGATAACTTATTTTATGATCTTGATATATATCAATAGAATTCCTCAATTGTACTTATCTTATGAAGCCTCATCTCATCTTCATACTTTATAAGTATTTTCAATATTAATATATAATCATGAGCTTGCAAAAAACACACACATATTTGAACGAAAAGATAATAGGATATGTACACTTCCTTGAATTAAGGAGTCGAATTGTTATGTAAAGAGAATCCTTATATGATAAACAAGGGGATATCGTACATTAACTTGATATTTAACTAAATTATTTCCTCAAATTATATAATAATAATAATAATAGGATATTGTAACAGTCCCTCATTAAAAGTTCATGTAATAAAAGTTAATAAAGGCAAAATAAGACCACGGTTAAGGGACACTTATTCCAAGTTGAATGTTGGGCAAAGATATCCTAATGGGCATCAATGGATGTGTTTATGGCTAAGAGAAATTGACAAAGACAATAGCTCAGGCATTAAAAAGTCAAAAAGGTATTTTTGGCGCATTTATTTATGAAAATAAAGGAAACTAAGAGAAAAGGGGAGGTGAAAGGTCACAAGTTGCATGTGAGGAGGAAATTGAAGGAAAATAATGGAAAATGAAAAAAATAGAGGCCTAATTAATAAAAAGGCTTATGAGGATCAGTTGGTACCTTTTTGTCAGTTTAGTTTGGGAGCTCTCTCATTGTTCTCTCTCTCTCTCACTCTTGGAAACTTAGAGTTTTCCTGAAGCACTCTAGCTTTGGAGCAAGGAAGGAAAAAACAAGCAAAGGAAAGGAAAGAAAGTAAGGATCAAGCAAGGAAGAGCAAGATCAAGCAACTTCAACATGAATACTTGTAGGTAACATATTGCATGTGTTATTTCCTAGCTGGTTTTCACACGCATGGCTTTGCATGTTGGTATATGGTTCTCTTGTTGTCAATGGCATGGTTTTGTCGAGTTATGATAGTAGTTTTCAACCTTACCTTGCCTTTTTCGAATAGCCATGGTGTGATGGGATTGTTTTCTCGGTTTTGAGCTTTGGAATCGCTGGATGGTTTCAGAATCCAGGGCGAAGGTGGTCTCAGGAAAATTTCCAAAGGCTTGGGAATCCCTTAACCGGTTTTGGTGGATTACACGATAAAGCTTGAGGGTGGAGTCTCGGTTTAGGGCCTATTGATCTGGTGTGGATTGCGGTAAAGCTTGAGACTAGTGTCTTAGTTTAGGGCCTAGTGATCCGGTGTGGATTGCGGTAAAGCTTGAGAGACAAGGAGATGGAAAATTCCTCAAGGATAGTGATGGAGTCCGAAGGCATTCCAAGCTTGGTTTGGTTTTGTGATCTCGGTGCCGATTTTGGTGAGATCACAGTTTGGTGAGGGTGGAGGTGGTTTAACCTCTAGATTCCCTTGGTTGTTTTTGGATTGGTTTATCCATGAGATCCCACATTCATGCTTGGAATATGACATGAGAGTGACTAGCTGAAAGAAAGATTTGGTTCAACCATGTCTATGGTCGGGTGGTACGTGGAAGTCCCAAACTTGGTCGGTTTTACTTCTGTATAATAAAAGCTAAGTTCTCTTGCTTTTGTACTTGTTAATATGTGGCTTAAATGGTTGTTATGTCATTGTTATTTTCATGGTTTATTGTTGGTTCTAAGGATGCTTATGTGACTGTAGGTTATTTCATGTATTTACTTGTAACTGAAAGGATAATGGATGCAAGACCTAATTGATGTCAAAATAGTTAAGGAAAGAGTATGGTGATCCTTCTTGTCAAGTCTCATATGAGTTATCAATCATTTATGTTCTATCTTGTATTTATTTCCTGTAGATTGCATTTATGTCAAGTGTTTAACAGAATGTCAATCTCGGTTGGGGATGGTCTGACCTAGTCCTAGAGTCAGTTTTTGATTCGTAAGTCTTGTCATAATGTAATTTATGGATTCTGAAAGCTACATGGGTTTATGGGCAATGACCTAGATTTTTGGATTAAAAAGTAACACAAATCTTGGAGTCATGGTCACAGGTATGAGCAAGAAAGTCCCTGGACACTGACATACCCATGTTGTGCATGCGTCCAAAGGTCCTCAAACGCACCGTTCTCCATATCAAGGGAGTGTCCAAAGGTTTAGTGGTCCAAAAGTTCAGTGGAACCCAGGGGTTGGTCAGGGGAAATACTAGGATGCATTCTGGGAGTCCTGTAGCAGGTGTAGAAGGTTTGATATGGTGTGTTTCCGTTGGTTCCACTTCCTTAAAGTCACTTAGGAGGTTGAACCATATCGTGGTAACTTCTCGTCATATGTTTACCCCGATTGGCCAGTTACTTGGGTAGATGTGGGAGGAAGGCATTACATAGTGGTATCAGAGCATGGTTCACCCCTCAGACTGGATGGGATGTGTGTTGGTCATGCATTCATGTCAGTTGCACGTGTGTTAATCATCTTTGTGGTATATATGCTTGTTGCATATGCATGGTGTTGGTCATGGTTGTAGTAATATTGCCATGTGAAGGAGGATGTTGTGGTTGTGAAGTGTTTTTTCATGACTGTCTGATTGGTTACATGTTGTTTATGCACAGTAGTGTTCACATGTGGTCAAGTGTATAGTGATGTGGTGGTTTTCGCCATGCATGAGGTCATGGTATGTGTAGTTGATATGGGCATGCATTGATGACTGGAATCTAGTTAGAATGATGGATATATGGTTACATGCTTATGTGTTATATTTCTATATGATGTTATGATTATGTTATACATGTATTACATTGATTTGTTGATCTTGCAGACAAGGTATCCTCCACGAATTATACCAAAGTACGTTGGTTTATTGTGATTTGGTTTAGCGAACATGATACACCTTGTAGGAAGAATAAAGATCACTAGCAAGATGGTAGACTATATTTACTGAGACTCTCCCTATGGATCAGATGAGAAACAAGGTGTTGGGCACTCTTCTTATTTGACAAAGACACTAAGAAGCTTCAAGGCATAAATAAGGAGTTACAAGGTAGATAATGACAGAATCAGACATGCACATGAGAAACAAGCATAAGTAAATGCAGTGATACTTTAGAGTTTGTCATAATTGCAGCGATAGGGACCACTTTGGATTAGCCATGAGCAGGAGTACATAACTAATTAGGCATATGGCAGTAGGTCTCATGTTGAGTACAGGTTGAATGGAGAGGACACGATCAGAGATGGCAGGTGTTTCAATACTCCGAATAGGAGTGGTGATAGACACAGGTACTACTCTAATTCTGGTTCTGATAAACATTATGATCGTCATAATTATCATCCTTAGAGGAGCGATAAGGGATATTTTCTACATGAGTTTAAGAAAACAAAGCCACCTACATTTGATAGAGATTAAGAAATCACATGATGCAGAGACATGATTGCTTGGTATGAGGAAGTTCTTCATATTGCATGATTATTCAGAAAACATGAAATCAAGAATAACCACTTTCAGTCTTAAAGGTAAAACATATATATGGTGGGAAGATGTGAAGAATGTTAGAGGTATTCATGAGGATGACTTGACTTGGAATGAGTTTGAGAAGCTCTTCAAGAAGAAGTATTTGTCAGAAAGGTACTATGATGACAAAGCTAAAGAGATTTATGAGTATCAGATGGGTTCCATGACAGATGATAAGTATATTAGCAGGTTCTTGGAGTTATTGAGATATGTGCCTTACCTCAAGGAGGAGAAGGCCAAGGTTCAGAGATTCATCAGTGGACTGCCAATAGCATACAGAGACCAGATTGAGTTCAACGAGGCTAGATCGTTGGAGGAGGTCATCCGAAAGCTGAAACAATGTTATGAGCAATTGAAGCGCAAAGTTGAACCTAAGTGTGACTTGAAAGGAAATGAGAAAGTTAAAGGAAAATTGCCACCCAAGCGAGGAAGACCTCGAGATGCAAGTGAGAAAGAAAATGTAGTCCCTTACAAAAAGTTCAATACAGTTGAGAAGGGACACAGAGAGCAACAAACTAGAGGTGATGCTAGAACACTGTTGCAGTGTTAGATATGTGGCAAGGATCATCATAAGAGGGATTGTCTGCAGTGTCAGGGTGGTAGACCCCAGATCTATAGTGCTCAGGAGGAACATACAGCTGGGGATGTTGGTCATAGCATTCCTTGGATTTATGCAGCTGTGGAAAATAGGCAGGCAGATCATCAGGCATCGATCATTGTGATGGATGGCAAGCTTGTGATCAAGTTGTTTCTATTTTGATTGGTCCTGGATCTAATTATAGGTATGTTAATACTAACTTGGTGGATAAGTGTGGTTTGAGAAAAGAAGTGCATGCAAAATATTGGTTGGTACAGTTGGCTATAGGTACAAGGAAGAAAGTTCACCATTAGGTAAGAGCTTGTGTATTTGAGTTAAATGGTGTGCCTACAACAACACATTTGAATGTACTTCCATTGGGATTGTGTAATATGCTTTTCGGTATGGATTGGTTGTACTTTCACAAGACCAAAGTGGATTTCTTCGACAAGGCCATTGATTGTTAGGATGATAATGGAGAAAAAATAATTTTGCAACGAAAGAAGAAGCCTACATCAATGATGATTACCTCTATGCAGGCTAAGCGTAGTTGCAGAAAAGGTTGTGTGATGTTTGCAGTGCATATATCTAGTGACAAGGGTAAATATGTTAAGGATGCAGAAATCTTCAAGAGGTACCCTGTATTGTAGTAGTATCATGATGTGTTTCCAGCAGAGATTCTAGAGCTACCTCCTCACAGGGAAGTATATTTTTCTATTGAGTTGGTACCAAGGGCAACACCAACATCAAAAGCACCATACAAGATGAGCACTCCAGAGTTGGTAGAGCTGAAGTTGCAGTTAAAGGAGATTCTTGACAACGGATACATTAGGCCAAGTGTATCATCGTGGGGTGCACCAATGTTGTTCGTAAAAAAGAAAGATGAAACTCTCAAATTGTGCATTGATTACAAGTAGCTCAATAAGGTAATGATCAAGAACAGGTACCCATTGCCAAGGATTGATTATTTTTTTGATCAGTTGAAGGGAGCATCAATGTTCTCTAAGATTGACTTGAGATTAGGATACCATCAGGTACGCATCAAGGAAAATTACATCTACAAGACTGCTTTTAGGACCAGGTATGGGCATTATGAATTTGTTGTAGTTCCATTCGGTTTGACTAATGCCCCAACTACATTTATGTGTTTGATGATGAATAGTGTGTTGTGTCCTTATTTGGACAAGTTTTTTATATTATTCATTGATGAAATCTTGATATACTCCAAGAATGAAGAAGAGGATGTCAAGCATTTAGCAGCAGTGTTGAGATTGCTAAGAGAACATCAATTGTATGTCAAGCTTAACAAATGCAGCTTCTTTTAGACAAAGGTGCATTACTTAGGACATGTTGTTTCTAAGGAAGGCATAACAGTAGATCCAAAAAAGATAAGGTCCATCATGGAGTGGGCCACTCCTAAGAATGTGGATGAGGTGAGATCATTCATGGTGTTAGTGTCAGTCTTTACAACCTTCCTCCAGTGATCAAATGTGCTCTTACATAGTGATTTTGAAGTGTCAAGGTCAAATTTTGTCATTTCAGTGAGTCTTCAAGCAAAATTTGGTCACTAGGCATTAGGCCTAGGGACCAAATGTCAGTCCATGTCATCATTCAGCTGAGCCTATCATCATTCAGAGGTTTTTCATCGTCATGTCAATGTCTAATGGGTCATTTTACACCATGTTCATGCTTCAGTTGTGCCTAGGCAAGCTCATTTCCCTCTCCTAGGGTTTTGAAAGCCAATTTCTCTTGGGCGGCCAAATCATCGGCAAAACTTGTTTCCTGATGTTAATACACCTTCCCCTATCCTTCATGTACCTTATCAAACACTTCCCATCCCTTAGATCCGCCAAATTCCTCATTTTTGCACAAACCCTAGTTTCTAGCTACAACTTGGCAATTTTCTAGGTTTGGCCTGTGTTTTGCCCTTTTGGACCCCTTCCCCTCGCTCAATCTCTGAGATTCCACTTTCCCCTGCTTCCTAACATCCCTCCCCATTCCCAAAAATTTCCCCAAGAATTTAGAAGCCCTCTGTCCCCTTCATTCCGCTTCATTTCGACAAAATTCCTTGTTTCACACATCGGGACAAGTTTCACTCAAAAGCTGTTTCTGAGCAATCAAAGATGAATTTTTCAAAACTGAGAGAGGTTTTTGTCCAAAACATGCCAAGGAAGAAAAACCTCCTTCATTTTTTACACAGGTGTCATGGTTTGAGAGAAATGTCAAGAATACCGTTGCCTCAGGAGAATCAAAGGCACCTCTGAAGTGACCTTGGGAAAATCAAGTTTTCTCCTAGCTTGGTTGGCCAAATGACTTGCTTGATGGGTAAATTGATAACTAGACACGAAGATCTTTCCAATGAGCTATCCTGCGCTCAATTTGGGGTTGAGGAAGGCATTCAAAAGTTGACTGCAACAGCACTCTTCCTTGAGGCAGCCTCATTGGACACTTTTTGACCAGTCTTGGGAGATTTGCTTTTTGACAGGTCAAATCAACTCCAAATTGAAAAATTCTGGTTGGGTTGGAAAGTAGACTCAAATACCTTTCCAACGAGCCATCCTGCGCCTGATTCCGATGCCGGGAAGGCCCTCAAACAAGGCTGTGAACGTGCGCGACCAAACGGAGGTGCGCGACCAAAAACAGGCCAACGCACTGTGTTAAATTACACAGGCGCGACCAAACGGAGGTGCGCGACCAAAAACTCTGTCTGCTGTAAAAACTCACCCAAACGCCAAATCTCCCTCAAATTTGCTCGATTTTGTTGAGGTATGTCTCTTCCACGTGTTGTGTGATGGTTTTGTGGTTGCAAAGGAAGGTAATGGTCATGATTTTATGCAAGGAATCAATAGAGAATAAGCTAAATGACTTGATGTTTTGCAAGCAATATGCATGGACAGTTTGTTTGTTTTTCAAGGCAATTTTTCCCTTATGTCCCTCCTTTCATTTTCCCATGTAAATTACATATGTTAACATGTCATATTTATTGATCTCATTTGCAAATTAATCATACCAACCCTACCCCTAAATCCTATCAAACCCTACTCCCCTCTAATCATTTCAAACCCTAAATTTTTACCATGTTATATGCTCAAAACCTAAACACTAGCATGCACAGCAAAAGAATGAAAAGGAAACATTGTAAAAAACAAAAGAGATTGATGGCAAGGCATGCTTAAATCACACAAAAAACAGAGTAAAAAGTATTACTTGCATAGCCTTAGAAAACACAAAAGAAAAAGGTCATCTTGTGTATATGTCGAAGACTTCCAAGCTCAATAAAAGTCATGAAAAAATTCATTAAAGGTATCAGCTGCATAGCTATCAAAAAGAGCTGTCTTGCTGTGTTAGGGTTTTGTAGTAACATGGTATCATCTCCCTTCCCCAAAACTCTGTTTTTTCCTCTCCCTAATTCCCTTGATACAGTCCCTTTCCCATTTCCTTTTCAAATTGTCATAAAAACCCTTCTCTTCCCCTTGTAATCAAAATAACAAAATCCCTGTTTCCCAAAAGCATCAATGACCATTTCAAAAGCTATGAAAAAACAGAGTATGCTCTTAAAAGACATTCAAAGTCAAAATTTAAGGAGAGCGGCCTGTTAATGGTTTATAAATGATGCTGCCCTATTCCCCTATGCCCATGACATCATTCCCTCCATGATGAAGATTTTCATTGTCCTTTCCCTTGGTGCTTAAAAAACACAAATTTTCCCTAATAAAGTATTAATTCGCAAATGACGAAAGATGGAATGGCATGTTTAGCATTATGTGATGTTTTCCTTCAGAATTCCCTGCTTATCTATATATTTTTTCCCTTTCCTATATGTAAATTCCCTCCCCTAACATATCCCTCATGATGTTTCCCCTTGAAAACAACATACTTCACAGCATTTTGCAGGCAGGGCAGCGGTCATTTTGACTTGTTGATTCCACCTTGCTCAATAACATCAGGTCAACCAATGAGACTAATGAGCAAGGTGATGACCGGTCTTCTTCCACGGAGGTTGAGACACAGCAGAGGCTTTTAGAGAAGGCAAATCATGACAAAGAGCTGCTACGCAACATGAAAACACATTACTGGGCCAGAATGCATGTTTACAAAGCAAGGATGAAGATCCTTCAATGGCGGTTGAACGAGGCTCTCATGAGGAAAAAGAAAAGGACAAATCCCCGTATCTTGGCTGAGGCCTCCCTCACTCATCATGGTACTAATCAGCCTTGATCTAGCATCAAAATGTGAAAATTTTGAGAATTTTGGAGCATTTTGCAAATTTTTGGTAAAATTACAGGTTTTGCCCACGGTTTGGTCTCACCCCGGGTGAGACCATTTTGGAGGACTGCTCGGAATTTTGAAAACTTGGCATTTTTGGAAAGGGCATTCAAAAAGAAAAATTACCAATACTTGGGAGAAGCCTGATTTTGAGTTTTGAGCCTCCAAAAGCTCAAAATACACCTAAAAAATGACTTTCTGCCCACTTTTTGAGTTGCAGAAAGTGACCTTGGGAGAATCAATTTTTGAGGGGTCAAATCAGCACCAAATTCAGAAATTCCACTTGGGATGGAAAGTAGACAGGCCAAGCTTTCCAATGAGCCATCTTGCACCTGATTTGGATCAGTGGAACCCACTCAAAAGTAGCTGCAAAGGGGCGCGACCAGAACTTCCAGGGGCGCGACCAGAACTTCCAGATTTGCCAGTTTTTGACTAGTTCGGCCAGAAAAGCACTATTTTCACTTTGGTTGACTATTTGGGCATGTAAATGATGGATTATTGTGTAAATTTCATGGCATTAGATACTTTTACTCTTCTTTACCACTTCTAGAAGCTTCTTTGATGTAAATAGTGAATATTTAATGCATAGATAAGCTTCCTAAGTTTTAGAGGTAAGTTGTTGAGCTGGTCTATTATCTAGTGACTGATTTAGAATTAGTTGCAACAGCTCCTAGGAAGCTGAGCTCGACCCCTAGAGGTGGGGAAAGAGGTTTGACCTTCTATATTATGCCTTCTCTTTCTCATTTTGATGGTTGGACTCTAGAGGGAGAAGGGCTATTGTATTTTTGACTTGTATTTTCTGCAATTTGAGGAAAAGGAAGGCCAGGGTTTTGCAGACTTCATTGTGGATTATTATGTTGATGGTGTGTCTCCTACTGTTATTGTAAGTGTGTTTATGTGTTCCATTTCTTAATCTCTTGCTGCTATTTAAACAAAAGAAGTGATAAAGTTTGAATTCATGCATGCCATGCTCAGCTTTCAATTTTGTTTAAAATTTATGTTTTCCACTGTCTAGAGAGGATTCGAATTCGTTGTTTGCCCTCTTTAGCCTCTCTTCTTTCTTCCCTGATCATCTCTTTCAGTTAAAGGCATCAGCATAGACTCCTACCTTGCCCCAAAGACCCACCTGCAAAAACTGAGCTCAATCCCCGCACCCTAAATTGCACTCCCTCCAAATGCCACCAAAAAACCCCAAAAATCATTAAATCAACCCCCCTTATCAATTTACTAGCCTAATATCTTTGCTCCTAATTGGTCAGCTTATCATATTATAAGATCTATCAAATATGACCCGAGAGAGCCTTCTCATACCTCGTAGGGCTAGCTACGAGGTGAAATGGTTTGATGTAGCCTTGAGAGTTTGTCTATCTCAGCCTAGGTGAATTCCAAGCGCTAACACATGGGATTGGTAGGTTACTACAGGAGGCTCATCAGAAACTTCTCATGCATTGAATATCCTATGACATCCTTACAAAGGAAAGGTAAGAAGTTCGAGTGGACAAAAGAATGTGCAGCTAGTTTTGAGCAACCAAAGAAGTTGTTGACCAATGCTCTAGTCCTTAAGATTGCGGATCTGGATAAAAAGTTTGTGGTGTGTAGTGATGCATGTAAAAGAGGACTTGGTGGAGTCCTTATGCATGAGGGGAAGGTGGTGTGCTACGAGTCTAGGAAGTTGAATGAACATAGGCATAACTACCCAACACATGATCTTGAGTTTGCATTTATTATTCACGCCTTAAAGATGTGGAGGCATTATGTTCTTGGCAAGAGATTTGTATTGATGAGTGATCATAGTGGGTTGAGATACTTGTTTGACCAACTGAATCTAAATGACAGGCAAGCTAGATGGTTGGCTACCCATAGTGAGTTTGACTTCGAGATTAGATACATTAAGGGAAAGGAGAACCAGGTTGCAGATGCTCTTAGTAGGAAGGTACAGGTGAATCATATAGCAGCTATGAGCTCTTGTGGGATAGAATTACAGGATAGGATCTTGCACGCAAGACAACGAGATGACATGTATATGGAGATTATGCATAGGTTACAACAAAGTACAGGTACATGTGATTAGCATGCAGATTATCAGCTCACGACAGATGGTTTGTTGAGATTCAGGGACGTGATATATGTGTCGAATTGTAGTGAGCTCAAGAAGCTTATATTGAGGGAGTTTCACGAGAAGCCATACTTAGGTCACCCAGGCTATAAGAAGATGTTGACGACAATGAAAAAGTTCTACTATTGGTCGAATATTCAGAAGAAAGTAACATAGTTCATGGCTCGATGTCTGGATTGTCAATAGGTAAAGGCAGAATGTAAACATCTAGGTGGTCTACTACAACCTATTCTGATTCCAGAATGGAAATGGGAGGTCATTTCCATGGATTTCATTACAGGTCTTCTGAGGACAGTGAGACAACATGATTCCATTATGATCGTGGTCAATAGGTATAACAAGGTAGCTCATTCATTCCAGTGAAGACTCCATATTCAATTAGTGAGGTGGCACATGTTTTCATCAGGGAGATCGTGAGATTACATGGTATTCCAAAGAATATTGTGTTAGACAAGGATGCGAAAGTTTACTTCTAAGTTTTAGAAGAAACTATTTGTAGGTTTGGGTACAAAGTTGGCCTTTAGTACATTTTATCATCCGCAGACAAATACACAAACAGAGAGGGTCGATAAGATCTTGGAAGATATGTTGAGGATGTGCGTGATGCAACAACAGAGAAAATGGGAGGAGTATCTTCCATTGTTTGAGTTCGCATACAACAATGATTATCGAGAGGAATTGAGGCTGAGTGCCTTTGAGGCATTGTCTGGGTGGAGTTGTAATACTCCCATCAGCTGGAGCGATCTAATGAACAATGTACTTATTGGGCTGGGTATGTTCGTAAACATGGAACAAGAAATGCAGGTTATAAAGAATAATCTAAGGGCAACACATGATAGACATAAGAGTTATGCGGACCAGCACAGGGCATTCAAGGAGTTTGAGGTTGGGGAGCATATCTATTTGTGCATCAAGCCCAAGAAGAGATCTTTAAGGATCATGTCATGTGCCAAGTTGGCACCATGGTATTGCAGCCCTTTTGAGATCCTTGAGAGGATTGAACCAATGGACTATCAACTTGCACTACCTCCAACCGTGAAAGTCCATGATGTTTTCCATGTTTGATTGCTTAAGAGGTATATAAAGGATGTTGATCATGTTATTGATCAGTCTTTATTGCAAGTGGAGCAAGAAGGAGAATTCCAGCCAAAGCCTAAGTTCATATTGCACCAGAAACATCTCATGCTCAGGAACAGATCCACAGAGCAATTTAAAGTGCAGTGGAAGTACTTTGGGCCCGAAGAAGCTACATGGGAGATGGCAGATTAGATGCGAGCCATGTGTTGGTGTCGAGGTATGAACAAATTATCCACTCATTTTCCTACATTAATGTATCAATCCAGGTGCGTATTCTTTTCAAGGCAACACGCAAGGTATATGCAGGGGCAAGGTTACAATCTACCCTCAACTAAGGGTTCGTGATTGGCAATCAAAACATTGTTGAAACAGAAGTAAAAATCAACTGCAGAACATAAAAAGGTATTCACAGTTATCTAAGAGATCTGTAATAGCAACAAGAAATAAACACAGCAATAGAAAATACACACAACACAAGGAAACACGTAGCACCTGATCAGAAGAGCAGGCCCAGCTCTCTGATCAGGGTTGTGTTACTCACAGCGAGTGATAGATCAACAAAAGGGTTTATATCTTATTAATCTGAATAATGTTGTTACAATACCATACCGAGGTCTCCCCTTGATACAGGAATGACCCATCTTTTATACAATACAAAGGAGAATAATTCTCCCCAAAACCTGGCAACTATATGCCCAAAGATATACATTAGTTGTATCGCAGCACTAGTGCCGAGAGAGCAAGAACAGGAATGGTCAAAAACGGGTTGAGTAGTTACAATCAGTTATGTTGCTTCGTCGTGGTCGATCAGCTGCTGTGAATCGCGGAACTGCTGCGATATGTTGCGCAGTCAACACCTGTGCTCCATAATTTGCGGTCATCACAAGTTTTAGTGGTTTGTGTAGGTAGAAACCTTCATGAATCTACTTCATTAATTAAATATCCCAAGAGACGATAAAGGGGAATTACCTCATAATGTTACACAGTAAATATATGTGAATGAATGCAAAAAGGATGAAAAGAGGAGTGGAAATGCAGGGAAAAGATAGGCCAATTTGGTGCCCAACATCTCCCCCCAACTAGCCTTCTGCATGCCCTCGTGCAGCTCGTCGTCTCTACAATTCTAGGTTGGATAGGCTGTGTGCTTCCTAAAGCTGGGCGAGATCATATTCCTTGGCCATTTCTGTTCCTGGAACCTTGAACCCTTCTGAGAGGAGAACTTCCTTCCACCAATCATTTGGTACATTATAGGCTGGGGTGTAGTGTTCTGCTGGCAGCCATAGAACAAGGTACTAGAATCGAATTCCCATCCATTAGACCCCACATGTTTGGATGCACGCCACATATCTTGGCACCCTACTGAGTGCCTGTGCAAAATTTGGTGCTCCAAACGATTCTCTATTCTGGACAGATGTGGGTGACATCATCTGCCTCTTATGACAACTATCCAGGGCCTTAGACTAAAATGTGACCAATTGTTTGACGCAGAGATCAATGCACTACTTTTTTGTCCTCACCATCCATTCCTTGTTTCCCATAATTTCCAAAAATATAGTGTGCTTATTATACATAGTCACTGATTCTCGAGTTCTCCTCTTACCATAAAGGGCTTCATGGCCTGATTTGACTCGAACGTGTTAGAAGCCTTCTGCCAACTTATCTGATTAAAAGTGTAAGAGGTGAGGGCCCTTAAATGAATTTTCCCCACATACGGAACCGGATTAAATTCTCTCTCAACACGCAAGAGATACCCATACATATAAATCTTGCACATCAAGTGCTGAGTTGGCACATCATGGGCTCTCAATACCTGAAGGAACTATACACCATCCTCAATCTCATGACTAATTTCTTTCTGGATGCTTTCCAAACAAAAGAAAAGAAAGTGATCATGCAAAAATAAAGAATAACAGGAGGCAGGAGGGTGACATGCCATCGCTTCCTATGCTAAATGGAGCATCTACTCTTTATCGGTTTTTAACTCTGCTACTTGCCTTTCCAGTTGCTCCACCTTAAATTTCTGCTTTGCATGCCTCAGTCGCATTATATCAATGCGCTCTACATATTCAAAGATAGTCGTGGATGCTCGCTCTTGGGCTTTCTTAGCTTCATTCCGATATCACGCCGCGGTGGATTTCCAGGTCTGTACCTCAGCCGACAAAGAAAATTCACAGCCTTCAAACAAATATTCTATCAGGTTTGTCTAACTGGCAACAGAAGTTGTTGCCACTTTATCTACCTGCGTCCCTGCTTTGGTCGTCATGGTTTTGGGCTTCTTCGCCTGCCGCCTATATTTCTTCACTTGGTTCTTCAACCGATGCAACTCTTTCCTCAGCCTCTTAGCCTTTGTTTTGAGTTGCATCGTTTCTTTAAACTGAAGCTTATATTTTTGCTTCATAGGCAGCCTTCATTGTTCACATAACTCCACCCATTCTTGTTTAACCACCACCTCATCTGGCATTGTAGCTGGTTCAACAGGTGGTGATTTACCCGAGGGAGTATCCACAGGGTTACTCGACAGGGCTTCTTTTCTTAGTTTCTCTTCCTAGGGAGCAGCCATTTCCTTACTATCTCCTAGCTTGCCTTGTTGTGAAGCTATCTCAACAGGTGGTGGGCTCACTCAGTGAACGTCCATTGGAGGTTCAGCCAAATTTTTCCTTCCAGGTTCCCTCATTTCAAAAACATCTGCTTCTTCCTCTGTTCTGGGTTCTTGAGAGAGGTCTCTGTGGGGATCTGTGGCCAACAAGCCTATGGCAGCTGGTCCCTTCTTTGACCCATCATATTTCAAAATTGGCGGAACGGCCACCTCCTCTTCTGTATGTCAGGCAAAGCGAGACACTCTTGCCCTTTCGGAATGGAGAAGTAAGAGGAAAATTGAAAGAATTCTCCTACCTGATCTATCTCAGCCCCAGTTGTGGTCTCGAGCTCTTTCCCTTTGTTTGCAGCGTCTCCGCTCTGGGTTAAAACCCCTGCCTGTGCAGTCCCTTGTTCTGAGGTTGACGTTGGTTCCTATGGAACGTGTCAATCCCAACATTTAATTCCTCTGTGGTTTCCAAAGCCGGACAGGTTGATGGTGGTTCTTATGGGACACCACCTTCCATGTTCAGCGTTTCTTGAATAGATGATGATGGCACTGTTTCTTCCAGCATGGCATTGATCCAGATGGATTCTCGCATAATCACATCGATTCCATCCATTAAACCCCTATCCTCTTCTTCTATTAGCCCCACAGTTCTTTCAGCTTCGGGCCTTTCTCATTCTGATTCGTCTTCCTCCATTGGTTCTACGGTCGAGGGCGGTTCTTGTGGGACACCCCCAGCCGCAATATTAATGAATTCCCCCACCTCAGTCTAATGTGGTCCCTCTTCGCTTATTATAGTGCTGCTAATTTGCTCTACTAGCTCTATAGTCGAGGCTAATTCTTGAAGGACAGCCTGGGTCATGGTGCTAGTGGCCCTTTCTATATTGGCCCCTTACTGCAGCACCTCTTCTTCCATTGGTTTCGAGGTCAAGGCTAGTTCTTGTGGAGCAACCTCGACTGTCCACCCTGGTTCACGCTCCTAATTCTGTTCTCGCTCTTCAAGTTCCATCTCCATTTCCTCTGGTTCCTCTTGATCTATGTATTCATCCTCTGCTTTGGTTCCTTCCTCCATCACTTCCTGCTCTTCCTCTCTAGCAGCTCTAGCAGCTATTATTTCTTCCTCTGTAGAATCCCGGAATGTTTCCCACGGGATTTGAAATCGACCAATTGCATGCATGACTAGCAGTCGGACTAGGCCATGGTTGGTAATGACTGCTGCCACTTGTCGTGAACGCTGAGTAGAGTGCACCATCAACTGGAGACTTCTTAACAGGAAGAAAGGCATATTCAATGAGAAGGCTTCCGCCTGTGGGAACCGGAGGTGAGCCAATATTTTGAAATGGTATTTAAACATGGTGGTATACCTCCCCTCGCAGGTTATGTATCTCATTACAAAACCTGCTACCTCACCCCATGGGTGTGGTAATGAGTTTCGGTCGTACCCTCGGGGGTAGCCCACTGACCTCTACAATGGTTTCTTCTGTGACAAGGATTTCTATCCCCTGGACCCGAGAGCTCTCTTCTTCTAAATTGAGTGCGAATTCAATCGCAATTGCCTCGTTAAATCCTTGCAACCTGTCAAAATAAACGTTCCACCCTGCATTTTCGAAGACCTGCCATACCTACAGATTGTTTCTGACCATTTTCGTTCCCTCCGGCTCATAACACGCAGCTATCCCACCCATCACTGTAAGAACTGGATCAGCACGATGGGTACAGTCAGTTGGTAGGGGGAGAGTAATAACAACCCAACTGATGATGACAATATTATTAGCATGGTGGCCGCGGGGTGAAAGGATGATAATAACGATTGGTGTGCCTCGAAAAACACAGCAATTAATGGCAGGTTGTGGCAGTACTGGTGAATGATTATGGCAATTGAATACAGTGTACTAGGGAAATGACTGGTAAATTTCTTGGTGTACGATTTCAAATTCCAATGCGTGGGAATCATGATTACAAAATCGCACAATTTTTTTGGTTTCCATTTTCATTGGATTTGGTAATGATGTGATATGATTACAATTTTAGGTACACCATCGTCTCTTTATGACGGGACCCCCCAACTTAAATGCGGCTGTTCACGACACGTACTAGTCTCTTTTTGGAATATTTTAATTAAATCCGTAAGAGTCAATGAAGGCGTACTTGGTGACCTACCTGACGGTGGAGTAGCAGCAAAGATAACCGGCGAAGTAACGGCAATAGTGGAGTAACAGCGTCGACGAAGTAATAGCATCAGTGGAGTAATAGCACGGTGGAGTAACAACACCGGCGGAGTAACAGCAACAGCGGAGTAACAGCACCAGCGGAGGAACAGCACCGGTGGAGTAATAGCAACAGTGGAGTAACAGCACCAATGGAGTAACAGCAACTAGTGGAGTAACAACAACAGTGGAGTAACAGCAACAGTGGAGTAACAGCATTGACGGATTAACAGAACAATGGAGTAACAGCACCGACGAAGTAACAGAGTAGTGGAGTAACAGCACCATTGGAGTAACAGAAACCAGTGGAGTAACAACAATAGTGGAGTAATAGCACTAGCGGAGTAACAACAACCAGTGGAGTACCAACACCGGTGGAGTAACAGCATCGGCGGAGTAATAGCAACAGTGGAGTAACAGCACCGACGGAGTAACAACAACCAGTGGAGTAACACAACCGATGGAGTAACAACAATAGTGGAGTAACAACACCAGCAGAGTAACAACAACTAGTGGAGTAACAACAACAGTGGAGTAACAACACCAGCGGAGTAACAGCAACTAGTGGAGTAACAGCAACAGTGGAGTAATAGCACCAGTGGAGTAACAGCACCAGCGGAGTAACAGCAACAGTGGAGTAACAGCAACAGTGGAGTAACAGCACCAACAAAGTAACAGCAACAGTGGAGTAACAGCACCAGCGGAGTAACAGCAACGACTGTTACTTGAAAAATTTCTCCATTTCTCCTTGTCATAATTCAGTTCTTATTCCTGCAAAAAGACAAACAAGTAAGTAGTAACAACATATTATTATTATTATTATTGTTATTATTATTATTATTTTTAAGGGCAGAGGGAGCATTCTCTGCACCAACAACCATCAAACCAGATGTATCAGAAAGATGTTTTATGAAGGCATCTTTAGACGTTGGACGGTGGTATAACTTCAGATGGTGTTCGTTCACTAGGAAGGAAGTACGATTTTCATCTACTGTAACCAATCTGATTGTGCCATTAGCGAATACAGCATCCACTTCATAGGGTCCCATCCAACGACTGCGAAGCTTTCCTTTAAAATCTTTGAACCGGGAGTCATATAACAATGCCCAATCCCCTGTATGAAACACCTTATTCTTGATAAATTTATCGTGCCATTTCGTTCTCTGCTGTTGGATAGTAGTAGTTCTCTGGACAGCTTCTGAACAAATCTCGTCTAACTCATTGCGTTGTTCTAGCTAGTGTTTTTGGGCCTTTGATAAGTTCAATACCTCTTCCAAAGCTATTCTGAGTGTACTGATCTCGAATTCAACCGGAAACAAGGGAGATTTCCCGTAGACTAGCTCAAATGGTGAAAACCCAGTTGTATTTCACCATGTTGTCATATACGCCCAAAGAGATTCTGGGAGTTTTTGTGACCAATCCTGGTGATGACTTGCTACAGCTTTTTGTCAAGATATTCTCCAACACCTTGTTTGTACTTTCTACCTGTCCATTCGCTTGGGGATGGTAAGAAGTTGTCACTTTGTGTTTGACCCCATATTTCTACATAAGCCTCTCTATCATGTGGGATGTGAACTGTGCTCCTCCATCTGAAACAATTTCTCTCAGGGTATCATATCGGGCAAAAATATCTTCAAAAAGGAAGTCTACCACCACCTGTTTTATTGCTTTCGCAACCACTCTAGCTTCCACCCACTTAGTCACATAATCAGTACAGACCAAGATGTGAACCTTTTGATGGGAAGGTGGGTTGATGGGTCCAACAAAATCAATGGCCCATTTCTCAAAAGGTTCTAGGACTATCTGGGGCTGTAATGGCATTTCATCTGATTTCCCAGGTTGTCCCATACATTGACAGCTATCACATCTTCGGACATAATCTCTAGCATCTTGAAAGATAGAAGGCCAGTAGTATCCCATTTGTAGCACCTTGTGGCCTGTTCTTTTATCTGCAAAATGTCCTCCACAAGGCCCACTATGGGCGGCCTTCAATATCTCATAGATATCATCCTCTGATACACAGCGTTGAATCTATTGATCCACCCCCGTATGAAAGAGGTATCCTGCCATCCATGAATATCGGGTACTATGATGAATAATTTTCCGTTGGTCCTTGTATGACAAATGACGAGGTACCTTTCCTGTAGCAAGATAGTTAGCAATATTTGCATACCACAGAGTGTTAGCAGAAATTGCAAAAAGATATTCATCTGGAAAGCTATCTTCGATAGGTGTACCTTCGGTATTGTTTTCTAATCTAGACAGAAAATCTGCAACCACATTGTCCTTTCCTGGTTTATCTACTATGGTAATATCAAATTCTTGAAGTAGAAATACGACTAGGAGTAACGAGTTTATTCATTAGATCCCTGATGGCTGCATGATCCGTGTGTACAAAGGTGGGGTAACCAGTGATATAGTGTCGGAACTTGTTGATGGCATAGATGACAGTGAGGAATTCTTTTTCAGTCACTGTGTAGTTTAACTTGGTAGAGGCCAAGTTTTTGCTAACATAGTAAACTGCATATGGTACCTTATCCACCTGCTGCCCTAAAACTACCCCAACTATTGTTTGGGAAGCATCAGCATGAATATGGAATGGTAATGCCCAGTCTGGTCCTCTAAGGATTGAAGCACTACAGACTAGTTTCTTTATCTTCACAAAAGCTACATCACAGTCATATGTCCACACAAAGTCTGCATCTTTTATTAATAATTGAAAAAGCAGATGTGTTGTTTTAGCAAAATTTTCTATAAAGTGCCTGTAATAACCAGCACAAACGATAAAGCTACGTACCTGAGTGGGTGTTCTAGGTATTGGAAAATGTTGTATTACCTTTATCTTGGCTAGATCCATCTAGATTCTTGCAGCCGAAAGCAAGTGTCCCAGGACTATTCCTTCATTCATCATCATATGGAATTTTGTCGTACTTAAAGAGACATGCACCTGCTTGCATCTTTAAAGAACTTTTTCTAGCTTCCCCAATGCTTCTTCGAATGAATCTCCACATGCTCTAAAATCATCCATGTAGATTTCAACACTATCATCCATCAGATCAAAGAAAATCCCCAAAATTGCCCTCTGAAACGTTGCAGGTGCATTACAGAGACCAAATGGGAGGACTCTGTATGCAAATGTTCCCCAGGGGCATGTAAATGTGGTCTTATCCTGATCTTCAGGAGCTATCTGGATCTGGTTGTACCCACTAAATCCGTCCAGGAAGGAAAAAAACTTCTTCCCCGCTAATGTATCCAAGACTTGGTCAATGAATGGTAACGGAAAATGGTCTTTCTGAGTTGCCTTGTTTAATTCTCTGTAGTCCATGCATATTCGCCATTTACCGTTTTTCTTAGGGACCATTACCAATGGGGAAACCCATTGGCTATCTGAAATGGGGTAGATAAATCCCATGTCCAACAACTTTTGGAGTTCTTCCTTAATAATGTTTTTCAGGGCAGGGTTCATTATTCTCTGGGGTTGCCTTACAGGACGACAATCCTCCTTAATGTATACATGAGGAGTGCACAAATTAGCAGGAATTCCCTTCATATCTGAGTAGTCCCAAGCGAAGGCTTCTTTGTGTTTCCGAAGAACATGCAGGAGTTGTTTTTTTTGGGAATCTGACAGCTCTGGATTGATATTCAAGGTTTTTCCCGGTTCTATTTCCATGGAAACACTGTCATGGGGCATAGCTGTAGGTAGCTCCTTGAATCCATCTGCTACTCCAATACTTTCCTGAGTCTCACAGCTCAAGATGGACTCCAGGATTTGTTGATTCAAATCTGAAACAAAACAAGGATCACTGATAAAGGTAGTAATTGCGTCATCTTTTGTTTCATCTTTCAACTAGAGGGCCTACCCAATAGTGAGAACTGGTCTTAACTCCTCATTTTCTGATTTGGACTCTTTCTTGTGTACAGATTTCTTGTGGCCTGCTGATTTTGCTGATGGGTTAGGTTCTGCGGGAGGATATAACACTAG
The DNA here is from genome assembly GCA_031772625.1 of Pinus tabuliformis. Taxonomy (NCBI): domain Eukaryota; kingdom Viridiplantae; phylum Streptophyta; class Pinopsida; order Pinales; family Pinaceae; genus Pinus; species Pinus tabuliformis. The sequence continues at coordinate 1,978,217,852 of CM062819.1, read as the reverse complement.
ATTCTTAGTGTTTTTTCCATTTGAGATGATCATATGCCCAGACCGACACCCAATATAAGCGTCTGTGGTTGCCAACCACGGTCTTCCCAGAATCAAGGGATGGCCTCCAGCTGGAGATTGCGTTTGGAGTACTAGGAAGTCCACAGGGTAGTGCCATGAATCCACTGAAATCATGATATCTTCTAATTTCCCTACTGGTTTTATTGTAGATCGATCTACCAGTTCTAACACCGTAGGTGTATGTTTCAAGTTACGAAGTCCTAATGCATGCATGGTTTCAGCAGTGATGACATTTATGGCAGCGCCCAAATCTACCAATACATTTGGAATTTCTACCCCATTAATGTGCACGGTCAAAATTGGGTTCCCGGGATCCCCATACTTTACAGGCATGGACCTTCCCATCATGAAATCTGATAGTTTCCCCATTACGTGAATGGTGAGCAGATCTCTTGATTTCTTTTTAGGCTTCTTAGCACAATATTCCCTAAGAGTCTTCGCATATATAGGTACGTCCTTCATGGCTTGCAGCAAGGGAATCTTGACAAATAAATTCTGTAGCTCCCCTAACAAGTCAAACTCAGTTTAAGGGGTTGTTTTACTCACAGCCAACCTTTCTGGATAGGGCGGTTCAGCTTGGTGTTTCTGAGTAGTTAACGGTTGAGGAGGTGTATAATTTTTGTTAACTCCGTTTGGTTCCTCTCTGACATTTATGGTTCTTTCTTCTCACTGTTAATCTGCTCAATAATAATTGGTGAGGGATGAGCACCTACGGGCTACCCAGATCGTAAATGCATCTCATAGAATTCCATTGTGGAGATTCTATATGGAGGCAGGTTGAGGGTGTCAGCTTGCTGAGCCACTTTATTGTTAGGATTCAGATTGGGTTGGATAGGGAGTTGAGGACGAATAGGCTGATTACCAGGGGACACATTAGAGGGCAACTAAAGTTGTTGTTGTGGCATTGACTGGGAAAACTGACCAAGAGGGGAAGGTCCCCGCCAATTCGGAGCCCATGAGAAGCTTGAAGTAGCTTGAGGAGCCCACTGCTGCCAAGGTGGAAACTGGTATTGGGGCCATACGGGTGGATAAGGCATAGTCTGGGGACCCATATTGAAATTGCTAAAATATTGAGATGGATCTGGAAACATACCTTGATTTCCCATTGACGGCCGAGGTTTCCATGCCTTTTAGGTCCCATAAAGTACAATTGCTCCATATCTTCTCTTGTCCCTTGAAAACCGCTTTTAGCCCTGGCAAAGATGGGCATGAACTTGTCGCATGCTTCAGTTCACAGATTGCACACTCCTCTACAGAGTTCAATGGACATTCCCTTTGTGGGTGTTTCTTTCTGCATGTGGGGCAAAATACGGCCATAGTTCTTTCCAATTCTATTTGTTTCTGTTTTACCTGCAGTGTGTCTATCTGTTTAGACAAGGTAATCGGGATATCAGTCCTCAAGTTGTCCAGCAAGTTCCCAATTTCTGCTTTTGTAACACCTTCGCCAGATACCTTTGTTGATCGAATCCCTTGTTTATTTCTTGCAACTCCTCTTGAGCACTGAATACACAACTCACAGATGGTATCAAAGTCCTCCTTTGATATATCCCCCTTTCTGATTGTTGAGCCCCAAACTTGCATCTTTCCTATACACCTTTCTAGACTTTTTCCATTTACCTGGACCTCCTAAGCTGTCAACATCATTGCATATTGAGTTTAAAAGAGCACATAAAGTGGTTTTCTAACTATGTCTTTTGTTTGCTATTTGAACTAGATTTTTGCTCTTAAGCTGCAGAATCTTGTCACTTTCCTCAGCTAGTTCAACTTTCCGCGGCCTTTTTGTTAAACTCTATATTGCAGGTGTCTTTAGGCAAATCGAGCCACATGGGCAAGTTGGAAATGACGTGGACATGGACCGAGTCCTATTGGCTCAGTCGAATTCATCAAAGGAGGCCATAGTCAACGGTGGTCAAGCGGTGGTCAACAGAAGAGTCCTACGGTGACAGAACTCTGTTTCTAAGCACGTGAAGACTTGCATGGTTGTTCCTAGATCTCTGGGGACATATCAACACCTGTGGACTGCTCCATAAGCCGAATCCAACAGCCACCCTCAATAGATTTAATCATCACGATAGCCATGATGCTAGATCCATGGACATTGTCGTTCACGTGTCCTCTATCAGCGCAGTTTTTAGGAAATTAGTTATGTAGCCTTCTGTTATAAATAATGTGTTCCCATATGCATAATAGTTAGTCTTTGTAATGTAATTTTTCTGTTAAGAAAGCCCACTGTGCTGTGACACTGTTTCGTTGTTATGACTACGTTTTGAATATATGAGAAGACTCTGTTTATAAGCACAATTCATGGTTGATAGTTGTTGCCCGAGGTTGTGCAGAGGGCCCCTGCACACGCCGAGGTTTTGTTTATTTGTTGTATAGTTTCCCATTGTGTTTCTTACGTTCATTATGCCATAATTATTCACTTGTATATATTGCATTTCTTATGGTGCTAACGTTTTATTTTTGTCCATGATTTTACATGCTTTACATTGCTGTTAACGTTGATCAGTGTATTTGTTTCAGATTACAGTAGGCAGCCCGGGCATTTGCATATAGTTTTTCACAATGACTAATGACATGGAATCAGTCTTATCTTTCTACTGATTTATTTTTCTTAGTTTTTTCCAACATTGTTTTGTTTATTTCAGTTTTCTTCATTGGCTTTATTAGTTAGATTAGATATTGAATTGCTCATGTCATTATCAGTTACCTCCGAAAGCCATAGCGAGACTAACGGTGAGGGATTGAAGTATGAGTGTGTAATTTGATATTAGTTTATTTTTATGCAAGTTAGTTATTGAATTGCTCATGTCATTATCAGTTACCTCCGAAAGCCATAGCGAGACTAATGGTGAGGGATTGAAGTATGAGTGTGTAATTTGATATTAGTTTATTTTTCTGCAAGTTAGTTATTGAATTGCTCATGTCATTATCAGTTACCTCCGAAAGCCATAGCGAGACTAATGGTGAGGGATTGAAGTATGAGTGTGTAATTTGATATTAGTTTATTTTTCTGTAAATTAGATATTAAATTGCTCATGTCATTATCAGTTACCTCCGAAAGCCATAGCGAGACTAATGGTGAGGGATTGAAGTATGAGTGTGTAATTTGATATTAGTTTTATTTCTGCAAATTAGATATCAAATTGCTCAAGTTGTTTATGATTACCTCCGAAAGCCATAGCGAGACTAATGGTGAGGGGTCAAAATATGAATTGATGTAATTTGATTTTAGCTCTACTTTACTTGCAATTTTTGGATTTCTTTGAGTACAGTTTCTTTTGTATTTAGACAGCAGCAGGGATAATGGTTTCATGATCAATAGTTCACTGTTTGTTTGATTAGAATAGTGGCACATTTTCATTCTCTTTTAGAAGTTAATTTCATCATTGCATGCTCTAAGATCTTCTGAAGTTTGAAGTTTTGGAAATCATTTCAAAGGACATAATTGCCTTGAACATTTATATCCATACTTAACTTTTAGAATTCCCATTTCACATTAGGAAATCAACGAAGATAAAACAAAATAAAAATCAAAAACGACAAAACGTAAGGAATAGGTTATCTTGCACATATAGTGCGCCACACTTCAACAGTTTACGACTCCCGGATTGACAATTAATATAGCAATTTAGGACACTCTAAATTGACCAAACACTGACTATATTCAACAATTCCAAAGAGTCTTCTTGGAAGGCCCAGAGAAGGATAATTTTCAAAATGTCTTTATCCAGGTTAGAGTGACCTGACCTCTGCAATGTGTATTTAAAGTGTTCCACACAGTCTTCCATATTTTCATCCTCTTTCTATATAAATTTAAAAATCTCTTCTTTAATATCTCATGATTTACATTAGTCTTGGTATTTCTCCAAGAAAGCAGTTCTTATTGCTTCCCATGTGGTGATAAACCTTCCCCCAAGACCCATAAACCACCGCAGGGCTATCCCTTTTAGCGTAACAGCGAAGATTTTCAATTTCTGAGCATCCATTATGTAATCATACCCTCATCACACAATGTCAAATTCAAACGAAAACGTGTCAGGGTCTTCTGAAGTAAGCCCATGGAAACTGGGTAAAGTTGTTAAAGGGATGGGCTTTGTTGGTGCACCAGTCCCCAAATCCCCAATTCGGAATTCAATAGTAGAGGTTGTAGGTGCCATGAATATCCTCCAATACTCACTAGAGATTTCAGCTGGCTCAGCAGGAAGGGCTCTTATCACAGGGGTTCGAGTTGCCTTAATAGCGCTTCCTCTATCCTTTGGTGAAAGTTATCCCACCTAGAAGTTGAACTTCATGTTTTCACCACCATAATTTGAGAAGATGCCACATCAACCCCCATTATTCATTAATAAGGGGTTAGCCACATGATTATGATGAAGAATACTCTATAAGGGTCTATATTGTAACTCTGGTTAAGGGTTGAGATAGTCAAAACTAACCACTAGTAGGCTATTGAGTTGCCTTATGATCGGGCCAATAAGAGGAAAAGGGGTTCCATTATTTTGAGTGCATTTGTTCCATAATTGAGCAAAAATAACCTAGAGGGATAGGAGATAGAACACATAGAGAGGATTTGTGCATTGTAGTAACCCACAGGCCACAGCCCATACTTATTTTTACTTGCAAACATTTACTCAGAGAAAGGGTGCAGAGCGACCTCACCTTCCAACTAGTTTTTTTCTCTCAAAAGGGTTTCCTAGGTCATATCCTATGTAAAATGTGTGTGAGAGATTTTATTGTGTGTTGTTCTCTATTTTCTGCACAATTTTAATTCACATGCATACACTATTAACAATAATATACATATCCATAAATCTAAAAGGAAATAAAATTGTGATAGTATAGAATTTCAAATTTTAAATATAATCTTATAGTTTTGTTGTGATGAATTGCCTAATGGAATATCCACAACAATTTAAGGATCAACATTAAATTGTTCGACGTGTGGGTTTCCTAATGCTCTTGTCACCCTCACACAACAATAAATATTTTAGTTAGCCTTCCACAGGTTTTCTTGGTTTGCTCTACAATATTTGGCTTTGACATTGTTCCTTTCTTCTACATCCTTATCTATAATCTTTGGTATGTTCAATCTTACATGGATCCACACCTTGCCTAGTGAGGTAAACTTCTAGCCCTTTGTACTTGAGAAAAATTTGTGGCAATGGAAGTTGCTCAAGACTTTCAACACTCAATGTCATTTGTAACTAAGAAAAAAACTTTAAGGGGTTGGACGTAGATGTGAAGGTCAAGCATGATTATCATGAGAATGGGAAGATCAAATTGCATGCTAATGATTTTGCTCCTAATATGGTTACCATTGACACTAGAGGAAACAAATTATAGAGGACTTTGGAGTTATATTGGTGTACCAAAATGTTTGTTGTTCACACTCTCTATGGTCATGACGCAAAAGACTCTAAGCTTAAGGCTCATTTGGATATGATAGAAAGCAAAGCCATATACTTGTCATCCATTGTTCCTGGCTTATGAAGAACCATGATGGAGTCATCATCTCAACTCTACAAGTGGCTCCAAAGATAATTCGAGTGACATCACCTCTGACCTAATGGTAAATTGATCTCTTGTAGGATTTTTAAATCTAGGTTTTATGTTTGGCTTATAACCCCTGTCTCCTCAGTTTCATTTTTATTTCTCCACATGATAGAACTTTAGCAAATGTTCAATTTAGTTTCCTTTACAATAAATTTCCCCTACCATTTAATATGTATATGTTAGTCCATAAGACCGACCGAGTTTTTCCTTTCCTAGTTTCCCTTTGGGTAGGCTTCTACAACTTTTTTGGTTACTTTTTGATCTATTTGTTGAGAAAGTCACTCTAAATCCCTTTTAAAATGGATCTTGTCTTCTTGTGCCTAAGCAGATTCCACAAACTCTATGTTCTATGTATTTTCATGATGATGATAACAAATTAAAAGAAAAAGAAAAAGAGGGAGATAATGAAATGTGCATTTCTTCTCTAAAATTCATAACTTGTCTTCTAAAATCCAACATATAACTTTTAATTATTACATAACAAGGGAGAAAGTTTATGGATGAAAATTCAATATCTAAAACATGTTAACTTGTTAAATCATAGATTTTGCTATATACATTTTCATAAAATTAAGGCATCAAAATTATATGTGGAAGGAGTATCTTATCTCATAAACAAGGGCTACATAGTAGCAAGTGCCTGCCACTTAGTTTAAATGTACATAAATTGAAGTAAAATTTATTAAATTCAAGTTAGTGTTAAAGTTTAGAATCGAGTTATAAACACTTTAGACACAACTACTTTCCAGGGACAGAAGAGCTAGGGTTTGAAGTAGAAGAGCAATGTTGGGCACCATTGAGAGGCGAGAGGGGGGAGTTCCACTCCCTCCTACAGTCAGGCAGTATCTAACAAATTCAAGAAACCTCTGGAGGTTGAAGACGAGGTTTCAAGAGAAAGGAAATAGGAAAATAGAGGCACTCAGGGGCAGGAAAATACGCAGGAAGGAGCTAGTAAAGGAAAGCAAATAGAAGGAGAGAATCAGAATGTTGATACCAGAAAGAGGACTGGACCTTGTAAGCCTAAGGCAACCATCATACCTCGAGTGGTGTTAAGTGATCCAGTGATACAAGCACACTGGGAACACATGGCGAACTATGCAATAATTTGTAAATTCATGGGGTTATGGCCTACGAAGAAGGCTTTATAGGCATGGATGAAGAATCATTGGAAACCTAAGGGGGATATAGATCTACACCTTGGATCCAAGGGTTTCTTCACTATAGTTTTTACAAACATTGAGGATAAAGACAGGGTGTTTGAAGGAGGGCCATACTTCTATGCAGCTGTTGGCCTCTATATGCGGCCTTGGGTAATGAATTTTGTCCCAGAGCGTGAATCATTCACATCGGTCCCGGTGTGGGTTAGGCTATACTCCCTACCACTGGATTATTGGCAGCCGGAATCATTAAGAGCAATAGGAAATAAACTAGGGCATTTTGTTAAAATATCAGAGGCCACTATGCGGGGGAAGTATACCTCCTTTGCCCATATATGTGTAGAGATGGACCTCTCTGGAGCTCTACCAGATGAAGTAATTCTGGAAGTTTTTGATGAAGAATGGGTGCAAGTGGTGGAATATGAGCATGTCCCCTTCAGATGCCGAAAATGTCATGAACATGGGCATCTATTCAGATATTTCCCCTTAAACAAAATGGAAAACAGAACTAAAGCTACCTCAGGGCAAGAAACTGAAAGCTTTAACAAAGTGGGAAACAAAAGTAAAGGAGTAAGAAGGTATATAGAAACCCCAATGAGGAAAAGCAGTTGAATCAAAATAGGTACAAGGTATTATAAGAAGAAGAGGAGCAAGATAAAGCAAAGTAGACTCTAGAGGACAGCCTTGTAGAGAAGGAAAAGGAAGATAGCATAGAGGACACACAGGAAAAGAACCAACAAAAGGAGGATCTGCTAAACACTATGGAACTGGATAGGGATCAAGAGATGACCCCTAGCGAGGTGGGAACAGAGGACCATGAACTGCAAGATATTCTTGAAAGGGAGCATCTAGATCTGGAAAAGTTTCTGGAGCAAGGAACCACCAAAGGAATGGACTCACTACCACAAGAGGAATTCAATAGGGTGCAACAGCTATTCCTATGGAGAACCCAGGCGAAAGGTTCGGGAGTCAAAAGAAGCCACGAGAGTTAGAACAATGAAGGAGTGAAAATAATGAAGGTAGCACCAGGATTAGCTCCTAGGAACCCAGGCAGGAAAAGAGGCAGGAAAAAACAGAATGAGCTGCTACTAGAGTGTGGAAAACTGATGATTGACTCAGGTAAGATGAAAGACCTGGCTAGTTACTCATTTACAAATATTTCTCAATGAATCTCACAACATGGAATCTAAGGGGTCTAGGAAATAAAAAGAAACAAAAAAATCTCAGCAATAGAATGAAAGAGGAAAAACCAGACTTGATTTTCATCTAGGAAACAAAATGTTCAATTGGAAAAATAAGAGAAATACACAGCAAATGGTTGATTAAATATGAATATCTAGAAGTTAAAGCAGATAAAACAGCAGGAGGAATTCTTACACTTTGGAACCCTCTAGAAATAGGAGTCCTTGATGTTGAAGCATCAAGAAACTAACTCTCAATGATTATTCAACCTTTGGGGGACAAGGAAGTTTATTTGATCACAAATGTTTATGGGCCACAAAAGCTTGAGGACAAACTTAGGCTTCTTACCTCACTTGAGGATCTAAGAAACAGACAGTCAGGCATTCCCTGGATTTTGGGAGGGGACTTCAATATGATTAGATCCCTTTCAAAAAAAAAAAAAGGTGGAACTAGAGCAGTAGGAAGAGACTCCATAGAATTTCAAAATTTTATAAACAATATGAGGCTAGTAGACACGGAAACAAGTAATGGAATCTTTACCTGGAATAATAAAAGGGGAGGTCAGTCCCAGGTGGCTTCAAAACTCGACAGATTTATAATGTCGGAGGACCTTATCCTTACAGGCCTTGACCTGTCAGTAAGGATACTTCCTTTTGGGAGCTGGGATCATTGACCTATTCAACTTGAAGCATCCTTTATAGGAACTCCAAGAAACAGACCTTTCAAGTTTGAAAACATTTGGCTCACCCATCTGGACTTTATTAGCAATATTGAAAAATGGTGGACAGAGGATATGCATGTTCAGGGCACTAAAATGTTCCTCCTACATAAAAGATTGAAACATATCAAACACAAGCTTAAAGATTGGAATAAGAATGAATTTGGCAACATTTTTGAAACCAAAAAAGTTGTTGAACGAAAGCTACATGAGATCAACCAGATCCTCATTACAGATGGCTTCAACGAGGGGAGAAAGAAACAAGCAGAACACCTTCAAAAAGAATGGGAAGAATTATGCGCGCAAGAGGAGATTTTCTGGAAACAGAAATCAAGGGTACAATGGTTAAAAGAAGGAGAAAGGAACACAAAGTTTTTTCACAAATCCACCATGGATCACAGGTCTCATAACAGGATCTCAGTCATCAAATATGCTCAAGGTAAGCAACTCAATACCCACAAAGAAATAGAAGCAGCGTTGGTTCAACATTTCCAAGGCATTGTTGAGGAGCCTCTCTTAGATAGATCACAGTTCATCAAGGACATAACAAAGCACATTCCGAAGCTTGTGATAAGGGAAGATAATTACAATCTAAACAGGCCCGTGAATGAAGAAGAGGTCAGTGAAGTTATCAAAGAGATGCAAAATGGGAAGGCACCAGGTCCAGATGGTTTCAATGTTGACTTCTTCAAAGCATGTTGGGGAATTGTTAAGCAAGATATTCTTGACGTGGTGGAGGATTCAAGGAAAAACAGAACTGTATTGAAGGCCCTCAATACCTCTTTCATATCCTTGATCCCCAAACAAGATAATGCAATGACTCCAGACAGATTCAGACCAATAGCATTATGCAATGTGGTGTACAAAATCATTTCCAAAATAATAGCCAACAGGCTTAAGCCCCTTCTTCCGACTCTTGTTTCTGTGGAACAAACTAGGTATGTGGAAGGCAGACAAATTCTCGACAACATCATTCAAGCTCACGAGGTGGTTCACTCACTTAAAAGCAAGAGGCAGGCAAGTATGATCATGCAACTTGACCTAGAAAAGGCTTATGATAAGCTAAGTTGGACTTACATAAGAAGAGTTCTTATAGCTTATGGCTTTGACCATAATTGGGTACGATGGGTTATGGCACTTGTAACTACCTTGAGTTTTTCAATACTGGTTAATGGCTCGCCATCCAAAACCTTTAACCCTTCAAGAGGGCTCAAACAAGGGGATCCACTCTCACCCTTCCTCTTTATTCTCATGATGGAAGGGCTTGGCAAAGCTATCAAGTCAGCCAAAGTAGAAGGCAAAATCTAGGGTCTCAAACTCACCATGAATGGAGAGGCTTTAACCCATCAAAAAGTTGTGGATGATACCATGCTACAAGGTATACCTACGGTGAAGGAAGCTCTAGCCTACAAACAGATCCTGAAAGTCTTTGCAATGGCTGCAGGAACCGAGGTAAGCTTTACCAAATCAAATATTTTCTTTTTTAACACTGACATTGCTATCTAGAGAAATATATCTAGAATTTTAGGCTTTCAAAGAGAGTTGTTATAATTCAAATATTTGGGAGTACCACTAACAGAAAAACCTCTGAGCAAGTCAGTTTGGGAACCGATGATTAATAAGCTACAGGAAAAAATTAGGAAATGGACTACTAGGTCTTTGAACTTAGCAGGAAGGCTAGTGCTCACAAAATTTTTCCTTCAAACTATTCCCATTTTTATGTTCTCAGCCCTTCCAGCTCCTAGAGGAATCATGTAGCAATGTAGAAATATCCAAAGAGACTTTCTTTGGGGCAAAGGAGAGGAAAAAAAATGGGCCTTGGTGGCTTGGGAAAAGATCTGTAAACCCAAGACCCATGGTGGTTTTGGGCTGGACAATCTTGAAATGCTAAACAAAGTTCTGGGGGCTAAGCTATGGTGGAGATGGGTAAAAGATTCAGATTCCCCTTGGGCCCAAATTTGGAAATAGAAATATCCAATCAATTGGCAAGACAAGGACCACATTAGATGTCTGGGCTCATCGAAGGCTCCCACATATGGAACAAAGCTTGGGAAAATAGAGCCATTGTACAGAAACATAGCTTCTGGGAAATCAGAGATGGAAACCTTGCTTGGTTTTGGGAAGATAACTAGAAACAGGAACCTAAACTATTAAAATAAGAATTCGCCAGTCTCAAGAACGATACTGACAACAAGGGGTTAAACAGGGTAAAAGACTTCTGGGATCTGGAAAGAAGGGATGAAAAATGGAGATCATGGAAGACTTTGGTTTATAGCGAGAACTCCCCGTTGAAGGCACAAGCAAAAGCTTTATTGGACATCTTGGAACAAAGAAAGATTTTGACTTCAGCTGATTCAAACCAGCTAAGATGGGGCAATAACAATGAAGGTAACTTTAACCTCAAAGAGGCCAAGCGTATAGCCCTAGGACTAGACTTCCCAAACCCTAATGGTGTATGGAAGGACCTATGGCAAAACCAAAGTTGGATGAAAATCAAATTGTTCATGTGGTTAGTGCAGCATAAAAAGATTTTGACCTAGGAGAATCTTAGGAAAAGAGGGGTATATGGTCCATCCAGATGCCAACTATGTGAATCACAAGAAGAAACCATGGATCACCTACTCAACCTCTACCCTTTCACTTCCACCTTGTGGAATGGAGTTGCTTCAATATTCAGACAAACAGATAGGGACTTGGGCAGCATTACCAGCACTCTAAAGAAGTGGAGGAGAAATTTCTCTGACAATGAAACAATCAACAAAGCTTGGGCATTAGTTCTAGGCTTTCTAATATGGGATGTCTGGAAAGAATGCAACAACAGAATATTCAAGAACAGGAAAGGTTCTCCCCAGAACATCATGGCTCAAATATTAAGACAGCTCAAGGAGACAGTAGGAACCCTCATTAAAAACCCCCCTGAAGAACGACCTAAAGATAAGGATATACAGATTCTTCTGCAGTTGGGTCTTTAGGGGCTTACCCCATAGGGAAAAAACAGGAATGTAAGTCACATAATCTATGATAAGGATTTCTGGTAGCCTCCCCCTCAGGGATTCTTAAAATGCAATATAGATGGGGCCTCTAAAGGAAACCCGGGTATGGCGGGGTATGGAGGAGTAGTAAGAGATGAAAATGGGAACATAAAAACCCTCTTTCCTAGCCATTTGGGTAAAGCCACTAACAATATGGTAGAGCTTATGGCCCTTGAGCAAAGTCTAGAAATCTTGAAGAACTCAAATCTTCAGAATATCATAATTGAAGTTGATTCCGAATTAATTATTAATTCGGTTAAGAGAATTTGCTATGGTTTTGCTCCAGAGAAAGTCTTGAAGCACTGGCGGCTTCTACAAGTATATCAACGGATTCATTCTCACCTGCAGAACATGAGAACCATAGGTTTTACTCATGTGCGACATACTGCCAACAAAGTAGCAAACTTACTTGCTAATGAGGGTGTGTGTTGGACCAAGAGCAATAAATTTTATGATTGGATAGAGATACCCCAAGGCAGATTAAGGGAGGAATGTCTCAAACAGGCGAATGCGGACAGGGAGCTCTATCAAAGTAGGGGAAACTAATAGAATGTGGACTAAAGCAATCAGGGGAAGTTCGATCTTTTATGGTGAAGCAGTGCACGGTCATTGGGGATGCGGGAGAGAACGAGCAACCAGAACTCGTCATCAGGCAGATGTCAATTTTCACCCTGCACCCTTAATAACAACTGAATTCTCTACCGAAGATTTAGCTCCACCGAGTGTTGATTTAAAGTACTTGCAGTTAAGCATATTCGCGGCAATCCTAGGGATTTCACAAGGCAACTTGCAAGGTGGTTACCTTGCACATTGGACCTAAACTGAACCTAAATTATGGCAATATTTGATTTCGGGTCTGATTTCATTGATGTCTTCCATGCATGTTTAGCTTCTAGGTTGGAATCGATGGATTTCGGGTGGATTACATGCGCGCAGTTTATTCCCCCATTCAGACCCGAAATCTGTATAGTTTGGTTTCTATTTACTCATCGAGTCCGATTTTAGAATCAAAGAATATGCCTTTTTTCACTTCGATATGTGCCTCATCCATTAGATCTTAGAAGACAAATCGTACGGTCTAGGCGTTTATTGGTAGTTTGAAGGACTCGAAGTTAGGTTTGTGGGCCCGTGGCCCGGATGGTAAGCCTTTGGCTCCGTGCCCTAAGCCCTAAGCGAATAGTCAACTCTTTGTCCCTCAGGCCCTTTGGGTTTGTGGTAATATATGTAATTTGTTTCTCTGTTTCAATTGAATAGAAGGTACAAATCTTGCTTCAGCAAAAAAAGGGTTTAGAATCGAGTTAATTTAGATTCTACTCATTAGTAAATTGAGGTATTTGGTTATTTGTAATTCCAAATTGTCACGATGGAGAATCCAATCCTACCCAACAACTGTAATAATAAACTTTTGATTGGTTACTCATACGCATATGTTGGAAAGTCAGATTTGCATATATAAACAAATTTATTTACAAAACAACAAATATTTTTAAAAAAAGTATATTGTAATGTCGAAAAAAAAAAACCAAAAAACAAAAATAAAATAAAATTACACACCCATTCAATAGAAATTAATTTTTTTTTGCATAAGATATATCTCTAATTTAAATATTGGAGAGAAAATGGAATTATATATATATTCACTATACTTATTTGAAATTACTAAAATTTTAATTCAACTGCCTCCCTTTTAATAATATTAAAAAGCTACATAATTTTAATAAAAAATATGAAAATATTAGTATAATCAATTTGAAAAAAACGTGTAAGAAGAATATCGAGAGAATCTGCAACATACCTAAAATCACACCTCCAATTTTTTTATTTTTTTATTTTTTTTTAATCTTTATACCACACCTATTTTTATAAAGTAACTATATTTATTTTAGTGTTGTAAAGTCGTCGTTTCCCATACTTAATTCTTTGGGTTCCAACTGGGAATGGCGAGCTCTGCATCTTAATACAAGTTCGTTTGATTTCAAAATTCGTAACCCAAGCTCCAAAACCTTTGTCATATGCGTTCTGGAATTTATATCCAGGCAACGGGACTGTAATATTGTATTAATATTACCTTAGCGTTTGTGATCATATGAAATGAAATGATATTTTAAGGTCCACGAGACTAAAAATAGTCTATGAGACCATTAGTTCCTTGTTTTTCGCTCTTTGCAATTCAATCCTTTTCCGATTCAAATTGATGATGAGCTAACCCAACCTTCTAACAATCTCCTCGCTAAAAAGACAATGCCAAGAAACTGATGCTAACATGTTCTCATAACTTTCTCTAATGTCTTTGTATGCGTCACATTCCAAAATGGAATGTTTTTCCAATTCCACAGCCCCAGACGTGCAAAATGTGCACACCCTTTCTTCCCAAGCTTCTTTAGGCATTTTCCACCATCATGTTTCACACCGAAGTTGATTTGAGTTGGTCCTTAATTGAACAATAAGAACCTTTGCCCTCCACGAAATGTTAGCTCCAATGAACTCTTTTTGTTGTAAATCACGCGTAGGGTTTAATTCCTCAATGTAATATTTCTTCTTTCTACCCAACTCTTTTCGCCATAACTTTTTACGAAACTTCTCCATAACAAAATCCTTTAGTGCCTTGCTATTTGTGGGGCAGGCATTGTGGAGCCCTCACTTGATGGCTGGATGGTAAACCCTTTGCTTGGAAGGTGTGCAAGGAGATCTACGGCTCCTGGGCTTTAAGGTTCAATAGACGGTCTGATTTGATGAGGGGGTAACTAGACAGTAACCATCACCGCTCATTCAGGCGCCATAGTCGTAGTCTTCGTGGATATTTATTTGAGTGAGTTGCAAATGTGACTGCCTGTTTAATGAAATGTGAATCCGCAGGGGATTGTGTTGTAGCGATGGAGAGAACAACAAATATGATTAGATAGGATTGTCCTATCGTCTTGGGCATTAATATTTAATTGTTACTATCATATTACGATTTATGAGGCATTGGCTTATAAGATCTTTAAAATTATAGCCAATAGCATTATAAATAAACGTTAATAAAAAATGCAACAAATAAAAAATTAAATCCTAAAGCTCCACTTTATAAAATTGAAAATTATTTGATAAGTTTGACCAAAATAATAGATAGTCAACAGCATACCTAATGTATAATACCTGTCATAGCAAGGATAATAAGAAGATCTTATATATTAATTTGACGTTTAACCAAACTATGATCTTAAAATAAATATAATAATAATAATACCCATGTATTATATCATATTATATATTAAAATGTAGTTAAATAATGTCATATTTAAATAGATAAGTATTGTAATTCTTTAATAAATATTTTAAATATAAAGCAAGTGTGCAAAATACCATTTTATTTTTGCATAGTTAAATAATATAAAATAAAATTACATTTTATTTTAATAAAAATAAATTTACATTCCTGGTATGCTTTGTACCAGGTCTATGTTTTGTATTTTGTAGTAGAATATCATATTCAATAATACCATCAAGTAGTAATGCTCTCAATTTGACATTTTCTTTTTTTTTAACTTTTATATATCCCTTTGGAGGAGGTTATGTAATAACTAGGATTTACTTATTTTAGCATTTTCAATTAAAGGGGGCTACTTATTAAATTCAAAAGTTTCAAATACATATAATCTTTTCATTTCTTCTACTAGATATTCTTTTACAACCATTTCATAATAGAATCCATGTTATTCGCTATTTTTTCATCAACCCTCTCCAAATGTTATTTTCTATCTTCATTATTTACTTGGTTCCTCATTATTTACTTGGTTCCTACATTAATATAGGTCTCTTCTTAAAAAAAAGTCTAATATTCTAAACTTTCATATCTTTACAATATGAAAAGAGGGGGACTCATAACACTACTAACCTTTGGAGGAAAAAATTGTTTCTTTTTCTTCTTAGGAGGACCTCTTGTTTTTGGAAAATATTTTTGTAGGACTTGTGTGGCAACAAATATGGCAATGAAATGTTATATTTTCATAATACAATCACTAAATCCATTTAAATTTGTATACTTTATCACCACTATGTCTATAAAATTTTTACTAAGACTAATCTCCGCATATATTTGAGTATACATAAAAAGACCTTGTTGAGTCTCCCTAGAAGCATACTTTTAAAAGTTATCCAAAACATTTCCAATATATTGAAATACTAAATCATGGTAAAAAGAAAGAGGTAAATTTGTAAATTTGACCCAAACCAACATTATGAATATAGCTATAGTATAAAGATAAAAATTTGAAAATTGTGGGTAACAAGGAGCCCCACTCTTCCCCAAATCCAATGTCCTTCCTAAAAGAATTCATGGTAATCATTGGAACAGTAAAAATTAATGACAAAGAATTATTTGGAACACAAAAGAATATCACAATGTCTAGTCTAGTTAAAATGAATGCGTTGGTATGCTTAGATCAACAATCGCTAGAACCCATTAAACCAATAAATTGTAGTAATGGATTTAAGTACAAGAAAAATACTTATAATCTCCATATGCTTGACCTCTAAAGTTGGAATATTGTCCAAATCCTCAATAATATACAAGTTTTGCATGACTAGAGATTGTACTGATGTAAAAGAAGCCTTAGAGCGAACTTCACACTTCTAAGAAACCAAGTTGGATGAAAATGACACCCTAGATCCCACTGCTCTATGCAAATGCCTCACTAACAAAATTACAGAATCTTAACAAATATTGCAATCTCCCAATTAGGAATGATCCTGGAGGATCCAGAAGTACAAGTGGCCTTGAAAATAGCTCAAAAATCAAAGCTGTCAAATGGAAGCGAAACTAGGCCCAGATCGTAGTGCTCATCACCCTGATTCCAAGGTATGAACGACACTCAAACCCAAGTTTGTATGGTCAAGTTATAGTTGGTAAAGTTTTGGCCAAACTTTGCTAAGTCGCAGGCTTAAGGAGGCAACAAATTGGCAAAGACCCGATGCATGGAATCCTGCCACCAGAAATCGACAAATTTATCGAATACTTAAAATTCCTAATGACCCTTATTTTCGGCAAAATGAAAAATGACCATTGTGGTTATAAAAACCAAAAAAATATTAAAAAATAAGGGGCAGCACATTATAATATATTAAATGTCAAATTCCAAAAATGGGTCGGCGGGTCGCCACCCCCGCCGAACCCCACGTCATAACATATATTGTATTCATATATATAATGTGGTGGGCGGGCCGCCCACCGGCGGACCCGTCCCCACCCACCAAACGTTGCCACTTGTCGATATATGAGAGACGGCAAGGCTTGAACCCGCCCAACTAGCCTGGTTGGGCCGCCTCCCGAGCACGTCCATAACAAAAAAAAAACTATATTATATATCAATTCAAACCGAAGATAAAACAAACATAATGCACCACTATGTATGGGGAGTCAGTGGGGTTGGAACCCTCGACCTACCCATTCCAAATTAAGCGCCATAAAAATCCACCCAAGGGTCTTATGTTGGGACATCCGCCAAAAAATTTATATATAAATACTCATCACTCAGTCGACCAAACCAATAGAGTCATGGAGGAGCGGCGGAACCCTGAGCAGGTTGAGGGTGTGGAGCCCTGAACGAGGAGAATCAAGAGATGCCAAAAACATTCCCTTAGAGTGTCAGATGTGTCAGTGTCATAATTGGGCAAGTTTATAGTCGATTTTACACGTTTTCACACCAGAAATTCAATGGTGACTTCTGTTTCTCCAACTGAGCTATCCATTTTTAGGCCATCATCCAGATTGGAGGTATAAGGGTCATTTTTGTAAAGCTGCTAGTAACTGATTTCTTTAATGCCACTTAATAAAAGAGGGCCTCCCCACTATTGAGCAGGGCTCAAAGACGTAGCCCACATTGGGTGAACTTCGTAATCAATTTTTTGTGTCTTTGATCTCATGATTGCTTATGTTTTTCCACTTATTTTCATGTGGTTTTAATTTACCTCGTTAACATGCTCTGTTATATGTAGTTCTAAATGCATCCTCAAAGTTAAAAGATCTGGATCAAGGAAGAATCTCATAATTGTTTTCCTTAGATATAATGTGATTCTAGAGAATAAGAATATGTGATATCATTCTTAGTAACCTGTTGACACTACGAATTTTCGCTATGCCAACAAAGGGAACCAACCTGATAGCAAACCCCAATTAGATCTGCTTTCATTTTGGGTGGCTACTTCCAACGAGTCTTAAAGGATCCCATAAACTGTTATGAGTGTTGAAAGATTGCTTCCTGGAAGAAGACTTCAATTAAATCAACAAAAGAAACAGCTAACCTATATGCGCTATGCTCTGCCTATATTGATTCTATCTACTTGTGTTAATCTTAGCTACTCTAACCTATCTTGCAAGAGCCTAATTAAAAGAGATTAAACATCATATATGGATTCCAGGTCCCAATGAATCAATTACTAGGTTCATCGATGAACAAGGATGTATTTAAGCTTAATTGCAGCCTAACCATTCGTAAAGGAACACACATTCCTTTTCCTACAAATCAAACCTACAACTTATGTTTAATATGGTTTCGAATAGGAGTCTGCTCATGAATTAACCATGATAATGAATTATATTCGGATAACCAAGACTAGTCATAAACTGTCTATCATTACTGTGCACAAAACAAAACATATATCCTCATGCCAGCGACAATACTCTCATTCTTAACATAAAAACTGAAACTGCAAAAGGCTTCTTCTTGACCGAAACAGTCTTCTTTATTAGCATAATAAAATCGACCCCTCTTCTACCAAAAAAAAAGTCCCTTACCCATATCCAAAGGTAATACTTATGCAGCAAGACAACTGACCCTCGGTCTTCCATGACTTTCCACCTTCCTGTTCTTTTCAATATACAAATTAAAATATACAAACATAGAACGGTCAATGAAACCGCTGACACGTCGAGGCCACATTTGCTGGAGCGTTTTATTTCCTGGAGGAAATGAATGGATGCCAACGGAAAGAAGAATGACTACAAGCCATCTCTTCACACCTGTATCAACTGAACGTTATTCCCTATTATTTCCTAAAGGCAAATGAAGGCACTGCGCTCATCATCGAACATCTAGCATGATTTAAGGTGTATCTGGAGGTAACAACAGCTTGATGGATCTGCGCTGTCAGGAGTACCTCCACTTAACATAGAGTGTGCCTCCATTATGCATTGTGGTGGTTCCATATCCCTTTCTTGCGGAGTATGTCTTTGCAATATCAACATTGGTGGTGCAGAGGTGTCATCTAGAGTCCCCAGAGCGACATAAGAACTCTTATACCAACATCTGTTCTGCTTCCTGTCTTCTCAGAATTTTAGGACATCCTACCCCATTCTATCCCAAAGCCACAACACATGGCAACGAAAATCCAACTGGTAGAGGTATCATGTGGACTAGGCATGTTGTTCCTATGATGATCATTCAAAGGCTGCGTTACTTTTTCGAATTTTATTACCACCTCACGATCCCTTTGCATCTTTCATTGCAACCCTTCATGATGCTTATGCATCAGCTTGCCAACCTTGCTTTTCTTCTCTTGGTCCTTTCCTACATGAATGATCAACATTTGCTATGATTATGAGAGATATGACATAAATGCCTAAAACAAACCTTACCTTCATAAAAACTTTCATACGGGACAGACTCTGCAACTGGGGGTTATATGAGTCCTTCTAGCTCTAAATCTCAAGAGGGTGCAATGATTTTTTGGGGACTGATGATTAAAAACAGATTGCAACCATAATTAATAAACCATTGAACCGTTCAGCTTTGAGGACATAATTTCTTCTGACAAACTATGGTTATCATTTGGAGAGACAAAAGATCAAACTTCTCAAGGGACCCATTCAAATTTTCCCCCATAGTAGGTTTTAATAGGGTGGTGGTTGTGGCCACAACAAACTCTAAAAATGTTGTTCCCTGGAGGGAACAATGAAAACTCAAAAAAGTGTTGTTCCCTTGAGGTAATAGCAGCTGTTCCCTGGAGGGAACAACAAAAACACTCCAAAATGGTGATGTTCCCTTTAGGGAACAACAGTTGTTCCCTGGAGGGAATAGAAAAAGCACTCGAAAAAATGTTGTTCCCTTTAGGGAACAGCAGTAGTTACTCTGTAAAAAAAATCCACGAAAAAAATAACAAAGTAAAATTTATTTGTCACCTGTGAGAGAGCAGTGGTCGACCATACTAACCAGCAATGTTTTAATCACAACTCCTTTGTTTTTGGTCCGATTCAAGTGATTCAAAAGCCAAATGAGAGCTAATTCAAAGTTATATCACCAATAGAAATAGGTTTTAAAAATTCCATGATATGATATGTCAATTTTACTTATAACAACCTACATAACAGAGTCATTTTCGATTTCCCCACTTAGAACAACAGTGAATATTTTAAGCATAGATTTTTCGTTTGATGACGGATTCGAATGATTCAAATTGGAAATGAAATTAGATTCATTTATTTATCTCCAATAGAAACATGTTTTGAAAACAAAAAGAATTGATAGGGTGGTGGTTGTGGCCACAACAAAATGGTGAACCGTTGGGCGAACTAGTTATCTCTGTTACCAAATAAACTTTGATCCATAGAACATCAGGGTGTTAAGATAAACTCGAAATGCAAACTGCATAGACAGAAAGGTGTGGGTTCCACTTCAGCATTAATCACTTTAGGTGGGATAAAGACAAGTAGCTTCTGCTTACTGATAGGGTTTTGACAGGCATTATCCAATGGTGTATTATGGGATTTATTGACCCTCCTTTACCTGTTTTCTACTTTCAAAATCCTTCCGAGGCCATCACTGGTTTTTCAATACCTGTTTAGGTGTGTACCTCAGCTCTTTATCGTGCATCAAGCTTGACGAATATATGTAGATATGTTTATCCGCACTTTATGTAAGAATTTTTAGTGCTATACTTTCGTATGATCAAATGGGGCGCAGTCATGGATCATGCCATATTTTTAAACCACTTAAGCAAGGTTGGGCTTGCTGTGTCAACCAGTACTCTGAGTCCAGCAATAGTCCCTACTCCAACTAGCTTCCCAAACAACCTGTCCTTCCAGATTGGCACAAGGACTCGACATTTCATTTTCTTTTAAATAAGTCCTTCTAGTTTCAGGCACAAGGACTAGAGCACAATTAAATTTGCCACAGGATATACGATAGCGAGCTTAGCCCATGAAAGGAGGTTTACTTGTAGATGACAGATATTGGAAATTTAGTGTGGTGGATGGAACCAATGGAGAATGACTGCAAATCTCATAGGCAAGTATAGGCTAGGTCTAGGTGGGATTTTTTTTTTAAATGCAGTGTTCTGCCATGCTAGTCCAACCGTGGTTACACATTTTTTCGTTTTATAAAGATGTCCCTACATGCTTCAGGTATCCAGATTATCAACAGAGCCTACCTAGTTCCCAACAGATGCCAATGAGTGGCTTCGATTTGAATTTTACCGCTGATTTTCCAGTTCTCATGGGCTCATCGAAGGTTCGTTCAACTTGCAAGGTAATAATGAATTTAGGATCTGCAGACTCATCAGCAGGTTAATGAGGGAAGCAAAAGTTGAAGGTAGTGAATGAGGGCGATCGGAAGAGAGTTATAAAAGGTGAAAATGACAATGAAAGACCGCAATTAATTAGCTTCAGTCCATCTGGTGAAGTAGTCGGTTGCCGTGAGTATATACTTATGCTGCTGTGAAAAGTTCAGAGTGATCTCACCTATGACATCTATGTTGAAAAGTGTGCAACAAGAAATGCTAAATTTAGGAAGTGATAAAAATAGAACTATTAAAAATAGCACTTCTAAAAAAAACAGTTTGGCCAATGAGCATTTTGACCACCTTGGGTGAGAGGTGAAACTGCTAAAAATAACATCTTCTAAAAATAGAATTTATGGGTCCCTTCTTATTTATAGAAATCCCTGGTCTATCTATAGCAAGTAAATTTTAATTTGGTCTTACCAGCAGTTTGGAATATTAATTAATTAATTCTCCATGAGTTAATTAGTTAAGTAAAAGCAAACTTGAAGTCTTTGTGAGAACATGCAATCATTTCTCCACCCATTGGGGAATGTGTCCTTGATTTGCTCCATTGATTGAGGAATTAAGGATGAGTTCTATATTGAGGGGATTAGTTGACTTAGTTTAACTTAGTCAAGTTCAGTTAGACTAATTTAACAAGTTGTTAAATTAATGAGATATAGTTTGTTGATGCTTGCATGCATGTGACAACTATTATTTTAAGATAATTGTGTATTCACTCATGGATAACTGACGCATGTCAGTTCTGTCAAAGACCCAATTGAGATCTGAGAAGGGACAATGTACTATCAGTTGGATGAATATTTTTCCTATAAAGGAAGCTCATCCATGATGAGGATTTATCTCCTTCAGGTTTGTGCAGTTATTTCAAAGGTCAGTGTTGTGTGTGAGGTGAGAATCACACAGGTTGCAGCTGGAGGATCCAGGAAAATTATGCATAGAAATAGGAGGCTTGGAGGGCAGAGGAGAAGGTTTGTGAGAAGCCTTTGACTGTCTATGAGCAGCAGATGGATTGTACTGAGAGCTGGATAGCTTCTGAGCTAAGGCATTGTGTAATCTGGACTATATTTCCACTTGTATGATAATACAGAGATGGGGTTTTAGGCAGGTGCTTTCCCCGGGTAAATTCTTATGTGTTATGTGTGATTGATTCCTTCTTATCAGTTATATGTGTTCTTATTGATGTTGCTCATGGTTGATTAAACTTCCGCTAAATTGTTTGTAGAAGTAGATCTAGTATTATGCTTTAGTACTTTGCATATATCAGTTTGATCTACAAGTGGTGAAATTTCTACATGGTATCAGAGATAGCTGATGTGTAGAAAACTTATACAAAATTCTACATGGTATCAGAGCACAGGCGATCAAGGAAGAACAATATACAAGAAGAGGAGATTTCAAAGTTTTGAGTTTTGGGCCGAGAGTTTGCAGAGCAAATCTGAAAATTTCTGTACAAAATTTTCAGAAACAAATAGCAGATTTCGATTCCCTGTGGAAAAATGCACAAAAAAATAAAAATCGATTGAATCGGATTTCGGATGAGGGAGATATCGTTGATTTAAAATCAGCTCTTTTTATAGAAAATTTCGTAATGGCGGGAAAGTGAAAATAGATTGGTGTGCTAGCCAAGAACCTGTATGCACTTGAGGTACAAGATGCATGCAAAACCTTGAGGAGCAACGCAAAGGTTAGATACTTGGTGGTTGAGAGGAGGAGTATATTACCTCTCAACATGCAGCGCCAGAAGAAGTCTCAGACGATTGTGGAGGAGCCACGATTGGTGCAGCAGCTTCAGGAGGTTATGGAGCAGCCACAACAAGGGAAGCTGAGAGGAGATCAAGTAGAGACATCTACTCATGCAGAGACCTCCAGTAGGGGGGAACTTCAAGCCAGGTGGGCTGAGGGATCACATGCAGCTATACCTCTAGGTAGGAGGTGGGGCAGGAGGTGGGGCGATGTGGAGTGATTGTCCCAAGGAGGAGGGGCAGGATCCTTGAGGTACCCAACCTCTTTGATTCGAATTTGCTACGAGAGCCCCGATGTGGAGTAACATGAACTAACTGATTGGGTAGAGACAGATGCGGATGGAGCGGTAGAGAGAGCTACAGTGCAGGGAATCCCAGGATAGCACAGAGCATGCAGGTTGCAGCAATGCGAGAGGCACAAGTGTGTTGCATAGTGCAGGGTAGCACAGAGAAGGGTGCAACGGTGCGAGATGCATGGAGATGTTGCAGTAGCGCAGAGGTCAGAGAGGGAGCACTTGTCAGCAGCAGGTAGAGCTTCAACATCAAAGTATGTTTCTAGCCCAACAGAGAGGTTAGTTGGGAGTTTTTTTGTTCCGAGTGTTGCTAGAGCAACCGCACTTGGTAGATGTGTTGCATGCAGAACATTCCAGAGTTACAGGATTGGGGTTGCTGATAATCCCTTTCTTGTTGAGAGGGAGTGTTGAAAAGTGTGCAACAAGAAATGCTAAATTTAGGAAGTGCTAAAAATAGAACTACTAAAAATAGCACTTCTAAAAATAACAGTTTGGCCAATGAGCATTTTGGCCACCTTGG
Source organism: Pinus tabuliformis (assembly GCA_031772625.1). NCBI lineage: Eukaryota > Viridiplantae > Streptophyta > Pinopsida > Pinales > Pinaceae > Pinus > Pinus tabuliformis. The sequence goes on along the minus strand of CM062819.1, from coordinate 1,978,194,052 downwards.
GTGAGAGGTGAAACTACTAAAAATAAAATCTTCTAAAAATAGCATTTATGGGTCCCTTCCTATTTATAGCAGTCTCGGGTCTATCTATAGCAAGTAAATTCGAATTTGGTCTTACCAGCAGTTTGGAATATTAATTAATTAATTCTCCATGAGTTAATTAGTTAAGGAAAAGCAAACTTGAAGTCTTTGTGAGAACATGCAATTATTTATCCACTAATTGGGGAATGTGTCCTTGATTTGCTCCACTGATTGAGGAATTAAGGATGAGTTCTATATTGAGAGGATCGGTTGACTTAGTTTAACTTAGTCAAGTTCAGTTAGATTAATTTAACAAGTTGTTAAATTAATGAGATATAGTTTGTTGATGCTTGCATGCATGTGACAATTATTATTTTAAGATAATTGTGTATTCACTCATGGATAACTGATGCATGTCAGTTTTGTCAGAGACCCAGTTGAGATCAGAGAGGGGACAATGTACTATCAGTTGGATGAATATTTTTCCTATAAAGGAAGCTCATCCATGATGAGGATTTATCTCCTTCAGGTTTGTGCAGTTATTTCAGAGGTCAGTGTTGTGTGTGAGGTGAGAATCAAACAGGTTGCAGTCGGAGGACCCAAGAAAACTGTGCATAGAAATATGAGGCTTGGAGGGCAGAGGAGAGCTTCCGAGCTAAGGCTTTGTGTAATCTGGACTATATTTCCACTTGTATGATAATACAGAGATGGGGTTTTAGGCAAGTGCTTTCCCCGGCTAAATTCTTCTGTGTTATGTGTGATTGATTCCTTCTTATCAATTATATGTGTTCCTATTGATGTTGCTCATGGTTGATTAAGATTCCGCTAAATTGTTTGTAGAAGTAGATCTAGTATTATGATTTAGTACATTGCATATATCAGTTTGATCTACAGGTGGTGAAATTTCTACATGGTATCAGAGCTAGCTGATTTATAGAAAAATTCTACATGGTATTAGAGCTAGCTGATGTGTAGAAAAATTCTACAATCTAGACCCCATTGCTGGAACGGGTGATAAATCATAACAGGCCTGAGGGGAACGGCTAGCTTTCTTTCTCACCCTGCGGCAGTTTGACACACATTGCACTTTCGAGCATAGGCATGCGAGTCTCTGAACACTGTAGGCCAATATTACCTAGCTCTTAATATTTTGTGAGCAGTGGTCTCTCTGCCATAGTGACCACCTGTTGGGCCGTCATGCATTTATTTCAAGACATGATCAACATCATCATTTTCCAAACACCTCAGCCAAACTCCGTCATAATTTTTCCTATATAATGTGTCATTGGCCAAGTGATACTAATTATATTTTAATTTGAGTGCTCTTCTTCGTGATGCGTCCATGTGCTCAGGACATGATCCCCGTGTTAGATAAAAGCATATGTCATAATACCACGAATTAGAGTCCAATGGGACTTCCAATATTTCATGCTCATATATTAACATTTCGTTGTCCCATCCGGGCTCTTCCCTGAATGCTACTTGAGCATTCCGTGCGCACTGAGTTTCTGGTTCCTCTGACGTCCCTTCTTTACCTGCCATGGCTTCTGCTGCAAGCTTACATAACCCCTACCCCCGAACTATGTTTGTTGGTTTAATCTCAAGGTCGTATTCCTGAAGAGTCGTTATCCAGTTCCCTCTCCGTTCTCCCATCTCCCTCTGCATAAAGAGGGTCCTTACAGCAGGGTGGGGAACAATCACCTTGGTCCTGGCCTTCAGTAAATAAGGGCGGAAATGTTTCACGGCTTTAAAAACCACAAAACCTTGTTTCTCCACGTCAGGGTAATTCAGTTTTGCCCCCTGAAGATTAGAGCTCATATAAGAAATGGGGACTTCATTGCCATTATCATTTTTTTGGGTGAGGATTGCGGCATATGAAACATCAGAAGCGAAAGTGTACAGGAGGAATTCCTTGTCAAAATTGGGGCTAACCAACATAGGAGCTTCTGCAATGGCCTCCTTAATTTGCTGAAACAATCTCTTAGCTTCATTGCTCCACCTATACACGGCATATTTCTTCATCATCAGCTGAATGGGATGCACTATTTCCATGAAGCCTAAAACAAATTTCCTAATGAAATTAATCTTCCCAAAAAAATATTGCATTGCTCTTTTATTTGCAGGAGGTTGTATTCTCATGATGGTCTCTATTCTTTCAGGATCGATAATAATTCCTTCCTTGGAGAGGATATGACTACGTAGCTTCCCTTTTGTAATTGCGAAAACGCTCTTCTTGGGATTCAATGATATTCCGTACCTTAGGCATCTTTCGAAAATATGTTTCAGGTGATAAATATGATCCCTTTTGCGACAAGAATACACAGTAATGTCGTCCATGTAAACCACTACTGATATGTTAGTCAATCCTCGGAAAGCTATGTCCATAGCTCTCTAAAATGTGGCACCTGCATTAATAAGTCCAAACGGCATTTTACGATATGTGTAGGTCCCCCATTTAGTGTTGAAGGTTGTCTTAAGTTGATCTCCATTCGACACCAACACTTGATTATATCCCAAAAACCCATCCAATAGGGACAACATTTCAGACCCAGAAACGCATTGAAGAATGTGTTCCATAGAAGGGACAAGATAGTTATCCTTCTGCGATGCTTTGTTCAGGTTTCTAAAATCGATACATAATCTGATGTCTCCATTTTTTTTCTTACTGGCATGAGATTGGCTATCCAACGGGTGTGCCTGACCGGAAAAATGATTTTAGTGTCCAGCATTTTGTTTAATTCTTTCTTTACCAACGGTTCCAGGCTTGGATGCATCTTACGAAGCTTTTGTTGGTAGGGCTTAACATCCTTTTCCAAAGGAATTACATGCTGCATGATGCTGGTATCAAAGGTTTTTAAGTCACCATATGTCCATGCAAAGACATCCTTGTACTCTTTAAACAGCTTAACAAATGCAGCATTTTCTTATGGAGAGCATCCTAAGCCCAAATTAACATTTTTTGGGTCTTTTCGATTCCAAGGTTGACCGACTCATACTTCATGGATGAGCTATGCGTTTTGCAGTTAGTCGACTTTTTAAATTTATCATGTAGGTCACAAAAGTGCTCCATCTTGACAACTGACTTAGGACTTATATTGGACTGATCTTTTTCCTCATCTTCACTCTCATTCATAAACTTGTCATGCTCTTTTTCATCAATAAGTGCATTTTTTAATATCTTTTTGCAATGCAGGAACTCAAGGATTTGCTCGTCACCTTCGAATACCTGCCAATTTGAGATGTTATCTGGTACGGATGGTCTTAAAATCAATTCAATATAATATTTATTCTTGTTTAATCTAAGGTCAAGAAAAAGTTTTGTTTAATCTAAGGTCAAGCAAAAGTTTTGAAGCCATACCAGCCATCAGATTGGCATCTTGGTTTTGCCCTCGAGGTATGTATGTGATATTAAAAGAATCAAAATTGTCAATTAAGCTCCATACCTCATGTTGGTATCTTACCAGGTGTGGCAAATTGCAATGTATCCTTTTCCTTACCTGGTCGACAATTATCTGTGAGTCACCAAAAACTTTAAGATTTTTCACCTTCATGTCAATGGCTTTCTTCAGGCCCTGCAGCAAGCCTTCGTACTCTGTCGTGTTGTTGGTGCACACGAACTCCAACCAGTTGGCCATCAAATGTTGGTTCCCTTGTGGGTCAATGAGAATGCTCCCAGCACCTGCGCCCTCTATGCAGTTAGAGCCATCAAAGTAGAGTGTCCAAAATATAGAATCTAATGTTACATCAATTGAACTACTTTCTATGAAATTAGTCCTATCATCTACTATAATACAGGATAGTTCATCAGTTGGACTACAGGGGAGAGCTTCCAACTGTGTGTTCGTTGCAGTTTCTTCAACTGTCTCTGCATGGAATTCTCCAAAATAGGTTTCCATGGCACAAATGTCAAAACTATAATTCCCAAGGATAGAATTGGTAAACATTACAGGTTCATTGGGGTCGTTTAATTCTGTCACTACATACTTCATATATCTTTCTCGATCAACTCTCAACATATCACCTTTTCCTTTTTGAGGCAACAAGAGATGGGACCAATCATTTGAGAAATATCCATTCAAATTTTCTGACCAGTCCATACTAAGAAGCATTCCATATGCCTCGGTTATGTTGACTACCACTATGTCAATGACTTGCATGTATTGTGGTTTGGTAGTCATCTGAATCAGCACATCTTTCAATTCTCCAATTACTTTTACATTCGTTCTATCCAATTGCATAATTCGAGTTCTAGTTTTCTCAGGCATTGCATGAAGTCTTTTAGCAACAGCGTAAGGCATAATAGTGGACGAGGCACCAGAATCTACTAGGCAATTGTGTACGTTCATGTTGAAGATTTCAAATGTGATAAGGAAAGGTGGAGTCATGGATTTTGATTTCCTTCCTATCATGGCTGCACTAACATCTTGGGGTGTCTGATTCATTTTTGACAAAGTGGCCTCCATGGTTGATGGCGTTTGGGATGTACTAGAGGTACTAATGGGTCTAGACACCGAATTTTTGGTTTGACTACTCGGATTGGTGAGAGATTTGCAATTTCGTTCATTCATAGCTTTCAAAATCAAATCTCTCTAGTGCGTTAACTTTAACAAATCGAAGTACGTGATATTAGCTCAATATTTCTTAATATCATCCACAATGTTGTAATCAATGTTATAAACGGGGTAGGGCAGAGTAAACATACCGGTCTTGCCACTCTTAGGTGGGAATTTACCATTTTGAGTTGCCTTCATTGCATTTGGTGATGTATTATCCTTCTCTGGATAGCTCACGACTGGAGTACTCTTGGAATTACCACTAGGTTTATTCTTCTCAATAGGAGCCTTGGGAGCGGATGTCTTCAAAGGGTGAACATCTCTCTTTGTCTGGTCTACAGGCTTCATCACATCCGCAAGTGGCCCTTTACTTCGTGTGTGGATTTCATTAGTGTGAATTTCTTCTATACTATCTTCTTCATCATTGTTCCCATTTGCATAGAAATCCCACAATACATTGACTTGAGATGCCTCGTCCCTGGGCTCTTCTACTTCGTAATCTTCCTCATCTTCTTGTTCTTGCTCCAGATCTGCTATAGGTTCTTCTTTGGTAAGAAGCGATCCGATAAGAGCCAGGTCTTCCATATTTAAAATCCCTTCATTAGGTGGAGCAGGCAACGCAGGTTGACTATGACCACCTTCTGTCTTCTTGTGATAGAAAGGTTTGAAGGATTTTCTATTGTTATTATTTCCTCCATTACCATTTGTACTCTCTCCAGAATTTATTTTCATATCGATGATTGTGTTTGTCAATTTCTTAATGATCTGATGCAAACCTTCCACATCTGTGGTGTCCTTTTCTTTGATCTCAGTCACTTTGTTATCACTCCCATTATTCTTCTTTGATGATTGAGAGGCTTTCTTTTCTTCGGTTGTATGATGACATGCTGTGAGACTAATCATTTCATTCTCAACTTTTACTGCTTCATCAATGGCACCCTGTAAGGTTTGTGCATTACTCCTTTTGACCCACATCGCAGTAGGGACAGGGAGAGCAGTGATGTAGAATTCCATGAGCACCTCATCAGTAGGTCTAGCATTAGCCGAGATTCTGTTGAACAAAGTGTTGAACCGGATGTTAAAATCCTTGACCTTTTCTTTGGTTTCCATTTTTAAACGTGATAGTTCTAAAACCAAGGCCGTAGGTGTCTTATCATTGCCAAACTTATCTAAGAAGGCCCGCTGAAAAGCATCCCACGAAGTGATCGATCCTATTCTCAGGCTAAAGTACCATGTGGATGCTGCACCAATCAGAGTAAAAGGGAATAAGTGACATACCACATCCTCATCGGCTACCCCCAACATGTGCACGGCTAGGAAGAAAGAGTGGATATGGTTATCAGTTGTGTCTCCCCGCTTAGGGTCGAATTTGGGTAATACTCTTTCTGCGTTCTTGGGTAAGGCATGCTGCTGCCCAGGTACTGCTACAGCATCCTGTGCAAGCCAGGGAGGGAGTCCTCCCAGAGGGGGTGGGGGTTGATTCCCACCTGGAGGAGGCGGTGGAGGCTGATTCCCACCTGGAGGAGGCGGTGGAGGCTGATTCCCACCTGGAGGAGGCGGTGGAGGCTGATTCCCACCTAGAGGAGGAATGTTAGCCATAGTATGATTTGGGAAGTTTTGGTTGAGGGTCTCCTCTGGGCGTTCTTTGTTAGGATTTTCCAAATCAAGCCAGGGATGCCTATTTCCTTGATTTTCCGAGCACGAATCACCTCTAGAGAGGGGATCCTCAGGAATTTCCTCCCAAGGAGTGTCGATACTTTGCAGGGACTCTAGCACAATATCTTCAAGAGAAAGGGTTGCAGATGTCTCTTCGTTTATGGGAAAGATCCTTGGCTTTCTTTTAGCGGTCAAAGGTAAGGAATGAAAGATGGGGAGCTGAGAGAGGGAACGAGCGTAAGCACAAGTAAGTACTCTAACTGGTTGTTCCTGAGTGACAGGATACTCCCACAATCTCTCTTCCTTGGGTGACCCAAACACGGGACTTAGAGTGACATATGTTTCTTCAAAATGAGGCTCTTCCAAATGGGTGGAAGGATCTTTTCAACCTTTACGATCCATACATTAATCTTTCTGAATCCATGCGCAACATTTATAGATGAAAACCTGAAAAGCTGTGAACGGAGGTCAGGCCCTCCTTCTAGCACAAATTTGTTGACACTACGAATTTTCGCTATGCCAACAAAGGGAACCAACCTGATCGCAGACCCCAATTAGATCCGCTTTCGTTTTGGGTGGCTAGTTCCAACGGGTTTTAAAGGATCCCGTAAACTGTTATGGGTGTTGAAAGATTGCTTCCTAGAAGAAGACTTCAATTAAATCAACAAAAGAAACAACTAACCTATATGCACCATGCTCTACCTATACTGATTCTACCTACTTGTGTTAATCTTAACTACTCTAACCTATCCTACAGGAGCCTAATTAAAAGAGATTAAACATCATATATGGATTCCAGGTCCCAATGAATCAATTACTAGGTTCATCGATGAACAAGGTTGTATTTAAGCTTAATTGCAGTCTAACCATTCGTAAAGGAATACACATTCCTTTTCCTACAAATCAAACTTGCAACTGATGTTTAATATGGTTTCGAATAGGAGTCTTCTCATGAATTAACCATGATAATGAATTATATTCGGATAACCAAGACTAGTCATAAACTGTCTATCATTACTGTGCACAAAACAAAACATATATCCTCATGCCAACGACAATACTCTCATTCTTAACATAAAAATTGAAACTGCGAAAGGCTTCTTCTTGACTGAAATAGTCTTCTTTATTAGCATAATAAAATCGACCCCTCTTCTTCCAAAAAAAAGGTCCCTTACCCATATCTAGAGGTAATACTTATGCAGCAAGACAACTGACCCTCGGTCTTTCATGACTTTCCACCTTCCTCGTTCTTTTCAATACACAAATTAAAATATACAAACATAGAACGGTCAATGAAACTGCTGACATGTCGAGGCCACATTTGCTGGAGCATTTTATTTCCTAGAGGAAATTAATGGATGCCAACGGAAAGAAGAATGACTGCAAGCCATCTCTTCACACCTATATTGACTAAACATTATTCCCTATTATTTCCTAAAGGCAAATGAAGACACCGCGCTCATCATCGAACATCTGGCATGATTTAAGGTGTATCTGGAGGTAACAACAGCTTGATGAATCTGCGCTATCAGGAGTACCTCCAGTTAACATAAAGTGTGCCTCCATTATGCACTGTGGCGGTTCCATATCCCTTTCTTGCTAAGTATGCCTTTGTAATATCGACATCAGTGGTGCAGAGGTGTCATCTAGAGTCCCCAGAGCAACAGAAGAACTCTTATACCGACATCTGTTCTACTTCCTGTCTTCTCAGAATTTTAGGACATCCTACCCCATTATATCCCAAAGCCATGACACATGGCAATGAAAATCCAGCTTTTAGAGGTATCATGTGGACTAGGCATGTTGTTCCTACGATGATCATTCAAAGGCTGCGTTACTTTCTCAAATTTTATTACCACCTCACGATCCCTTTGTATCTCTCATTGCAACCCTTCATGATGCTTATGCATCAACTCGCCGACCTACTTTTCTTCTCTTGGTCCTTGCCTGCATGAATGATCAGCATTAGCTATGATTATGAGAGATATGACAGAAATGCCTAAAACAAACCTTACCTTCATAAAAAGTTTCATAAGGGACAGACTCTGCAACTGGCAGCTATATGAGTCCTTCCAGCTCTAAATCTCAAGAGGGCGCAATGATTTTTTGGGGACTGATGATTAAAAACGGATTGCAACCATAATTAATAAACCATTGAATCGTTCAGCTTTGAGGACATAATTCCATCTGACAACTACGGTTATCATTCGAAGAGACGAAAGATCAAACTTCTCAAGGGACCCATTCAAATTTTCCCCTAGAGTAGGTTTTAATAGGGTGGTGGTTGTGGCCACAACAAACTCTAAAAGTGTTGTTCCCTGGAGGGAACAGTGAAAACTCAAAAAAAAAGACTCAAAAAGTGTTGTTCCCTTGAGGGAACAGCAAAAACACTCCAAAAAGGCGTTGTTCCCTTTAAGGAACAGCGAAAACACTCGAAAAAATGTTGTTCCCTTTAGGGAATAGTAGTAATTACTCTGTAAAACAAATCCACGAAAAAAAATAACAAAGTAAAATTTATTTGTCACCTGCGGGAGAGCAGTGGTCGACCATACTAACCAACAGTGTTTTAATCACAACTCCTTTGTTTTTTGTCCGATTCGAGTGATTCAAAAGCCAAATGAGAGCTAATTCAAAGTTATATCACCAATAGAAATAGGTTTTGAAAATTCCATGATATGATATGTCAATTTTACTTAGAACAACCTGCATAACAGAGTCATTTTCAATTTCCCCACTTAGAACAACAGTGGATATTTTAAGCATAGATTTTTCGTTTGATGATGGATTCGAATGATTCAAATTGGAAATGAAAGTAGATTCATTTATTTATCTCCAATAGAAACAGGTTTTGAAAACAAAAAGAATTGATAGGGTGGTGGTTGTGGCCACAACATAACATTAAAGATGTTTAATCACAACAAGATGAACCTTGTATACAAGGTTAGATATATATATATATATACACACATGTGGATTGTCCAATTTTATAAAATTATAATTTTTTTTTTTAATCTAGAAATTTTTAGGGTGTAAACTTTAACAAATATGTAAAATACAAGAATATTAAAATATAAAGTGGAAAAGGAAAATGTAGGAAATAGAATAATTGCCACACAAATCTAACTCAAAACAAATGGAATAAAAAGAAAAGAAAAAAGAATAGAATAAATAAATAATAACAAACTAGTTGTTATATAAATGTAATCCAAAATAAATAAAATAATTATCTATCAAAATAGAATTAAAAAATGAAATAATAAGGTGGTTATTTATGAATGTAATTCAAAATAAATAAGAGTAAAAGGAAGAACTATTTATTAAATTAAAAATAAAATAAAAATGAATAAATAACTAATTAACATAAAGATATAAAAGAATGAGTGGGCCTAATGGTTAAGAGCATGTGCTTCCTCCTAAGAGATCAGATTGAAAACCAGAGGGGGGTAGAGTATGTATGTCGTCATACACTTAGTAATCAAATCACTGTGCAAAGGTAGGTCCCTTGTCCCACAAACAAGGGGGTCTCATGCACCAATTTGGTGTTTGGCTTGGCTGTGACCTTAAAATTGGATAATAATAATAATAATAATGTTATATCAAGGAAAAAAAGTAAATGAAAAATAATGAGGAAAAACAATATATTAAAAAAAACCACATAGCAACTTATTGTGGCAAAAAACAACCCCATTTTTTCTTTTTAAAGTCATAATAATAATCGAGACCCTTTTGATTTTTCCTTGTGTTAAGCCATTTAATCAAACAAAAAGGAAATTAAATTAGTTGAACAAAAGCCGCAAAAATGTCCTTACAAGAAATTAAAGAGAAAATCTTCAAAAAAAAGGTTAAGTACGAGCTTAAAAGCTTCAAATCTCAGAGCCATTCTATTGGAACCTATTCTTAAAACAGTGTGAGATTGGTCCCTCCTGAGATCCATGTGGCCTATTTAATTTCTCCGCCTGAATCTTGGACTTAGAATATCGTAAAGCCATGTTAATTTAATTGCTTCTAGGTTTTCAATATCATGCGCTTATTCGATAAGTAATCTCGATCTCGAAATCTCGTAATATTATATTAATTTTGAAATGTTATCGAGCTCCTCATACTACGATCCTATTTAATAGTAATCTCAGTCTCTATTGATCTCGTAACATTTATTAAAAAACTCTTTTGAGAATTCCTTTTTTGAAGCTCCCTCTTATCTTGCAACCTCAAAGATATTTACTCATAAGTTAATTGAAAATTATCTTTGGGATTCATACCCTGAGATCCTACATGGCACCCATCACGTGGTTCACCATCTCGCCCACTTAAACGATTTAACGTTGTAATTATGGCCCTCAAACAAATAAAGGCTTGCATTAATAAACTGAATTAACACATTCGCTCTCTCGGTTGGCTTACAAATAAATTTTTAACATTGAATTTTTACCATTCTGTTGTTGAGTTCCCATAAAGGCATTCCCACTAATTTATGTATTTTCTTCCTCCATGTGAGCTCAGATCCTCGGTACACATAAGAAATGAAGAAAACGGCTAAAGCCAAGAAGAAGGTTTCACAGTAGCAACCCACATGCCTATATATTGAGGAAGTTGATGAGAAGACTCTGGGAGTTGGATTATTCTCTGATACAGTGTGTACTAGAGACTTTGGTCATTTGTCGTGGGAGGCGATATATCAATACTTTGAGGAAGAAGAGCCGAGAGTTACAACTAGAACAATAACAACATATGATCGAACTCCTGTATATGAGGCCATTGCAAAAGATGCATTCAACTCATTTTTGCACAAAATTGGGCCAAGGCCCAGGGACTCCCATTCACATACATGGTCCGATGGGTGGTAGAAAATTTAGACATTTCAAAAATCCAGTTCCATACAAGAAAAGGGACAATCATTGGCTCTTTTACCAGCAAAGACCTCCATGGGGTATACCTATTGTCGTAGTCCCAATGTATTTACAACAAGCAATATGTCGAGGACTTCATAAAGGAACATGGGCACCCAACAAAATCAATTATACAATGGCGGAAAGAATCCAACAAGCACAAAGCTGAGGAAAGTAGTTAATACTCAATTGATTCTCTTGCATCCCCTTTTTCTCAAATCGATATTATGTTATGTCGATTATATGCCTACCTTAGCGTGTCGAAATTCCTTAATACCTGGGTACCTTTAATTGATGGGGCCTCTGAGGGTTTTATCTTTGACTAGGCTACCATTCTTTTAGACAGTTTAGCCAACCACATTTTAGCTTTCTGTTATTCCCAAAACATCTATAGAGACAAGCTCCCCCGCTTCTATATGTCTGCTTACGTTATGGATGCCATATGTTTCTCTTTAGACTTCCCTACAATGGGATGGAAATGGACCATCCAAGATCCTGAGCCTATTCATATTTATCATAACATCTTTTGGGAAACAAACTATTTCAATCACCTTTACCAAATTTGTCACAAAGTCATGATTCCTGTCTATGAAATTATCTTTGGATCCTGACCATCCAGAATGTCACCAGAGGTCATGGATAATCTTTTCAAGATTGGAAATTGGTCCGGAGAGGAATTATTTACTTGTATCAGAGTTTGGGGCAGCTAAGCTCAGCCCCATGTTTTACCCTTGTTCATCCCAAATAAATTAATTTGCAAAGAAGTGGCATATCAGGTTGTAGGCTATGGAATTACTAAAGTATTGAAGGATTCTAATAAGAAATCATGGCCCGTCTTCCCCATGATATTTGGCATATTTTCATTGGCCAACTATTTTCATGCTGGAAAGGAAATGCTAGACATCCAAGCTCTTAAACTGACCACCATATCAAACAGGATTTATGATCCAAGTTCAGTTGTTAATCATTTCACTACGTCACAAGGGATTAGACAATTTATTCATCAAGAAGATAAATTTGATGATATGTTTGCTCAGGGTTCCTCTTATGTCACAGTGCTAAATCAGGTGGATGAATAACTGACCTCGGAGGAGAAAAGCCAATTTTCTCATTTCAAGACTTTCAAATTAGCCTCCTTGCCTCTAAATCTGCTACAATTACCTATTTAGAAATCCCCATCTCTGAAAGAAGCTATTGCCGCCACTCAACCTAAAACTTCATCTCAGCCAATATTTTCCCAGGGCCAGCAAAATGTTATTATAAGTTCTCCCACTTCACAAGGAGAAGGATTTATTAGTAATCCTAAATTGAATGAAGCTTGGAATGAATTTGACATTATCATTAATCGACATACCCAAGGCAAGGAGACAGGTGCTCAAAGCAAGACTTCTTCACACCAACCCAATGCTCCAAGTACTCTTGAGGGTACTAGACAAGTCACGGGGTAAAAGAAAGCTACAGCTGCTAAATCTTCTATGCAGATTTGAAAAGATGTCGAATTCATCCCGACCTTTCCCACCTCTGAGATTTTCCTCAAAATCGAGGAAATTCCTCCATTGGATATCTTTTACAGCCCTCAATATAAAGTTGTAGTCAAAAGGGGAAGAAAATAAAGGAAAAATGACTAGCCTCAGGCATTAGTACCTAGAAAGGCCACTCCCTTTGAATTTCTATCGAAAGGTTCTTCTACTGCGCTAGTAGATGAATTGGGCAAGTTAACTCAATTCACAAGAGTGTATGCCTCAACCACTATGGACAAAGCAATGGAGGTTCAAGAGCTTATAAAAGAAAAATAGGAGAAAATTGTGTTACGAATATAATTTATATAAAAAAGAATAAAAGAATAATAAATCATAATTGTAGTTAATTAATGATTAGATAACGAAGAAGCATGTCTTAATGGACATGACCATTCATGAAAGGGCACCTTCCTAGGTATATGAGCAAGCCCTCATTGTAACATTCAATCATCTTGTACATCTTTATATTATTAATAAAATATTATTTATAAATACATTTTTGTATTTTATATTAAAAGCACAAACACTCTTAAGTTTTGTTGCTTCAGTGGTATCAAAGACATGTGATTCTTTGAACGTTATGCGCCGCACAATATGTTGTTAAGTTTTCGCCCTGAGTTCATTGAGCAATTAAGTGAAATTCAAGAAACGCTTCAGCAATTAAAAAATTCATATGCAGAAATTACAACATGTGTAAAGGAGAATACATTGACATGAAACATACCAACATTAAAGAATGTTCTAACCAAGAAAATGATGCAGAACAAGATATTGAAGAAGTTGAAATTGTAGAAAATCAAAATGATGAGGACTATCTTGAGAAACAAGAAGATGAACAATGAGGAAGATATTGAAGAGAACATTGATGATGATGAAGAGGAAAATGTGGAAGAAGAAAAAGAAAAAGATATTTTTGAAGATGACATATTTGAAAAAGAAAAAGTGGATATGGGAAAGATGCGGAAGAAAACTATGATCAAAATGATGAGAATAATGCACAACACATTACATTTAATAATGGTGAAGATAAACTTGATCATAATGAAGAAGATCCACATGAAGATGAAGATGATCTCAACAACGATTTTGATGAGAAGGAAGATAGAGAAAACCATAATGATGATGAGGTTGTTGTTATTATATTTGAAGAAAAATAAAACCTTTGTCAACAGGTAATAAAGAATGTTTTAACAATGTTATAATGCCTCAAGGTGACATAGATAAGGCTGTTGAAGAGGATGATGAATCGGCATAAATTATTCATGAAGAATCAACAAAACATCTTGAATCATGTACAACATATACAACAAAAGAGGAAATTAGCATGAAGAAGACTAGAAATGAATTAAAAAACGATGATAAAAAAGTCAAAACAACATAGCTATCTTCAAAAAAAAGATCTTTGAGAAAAACACAAAAAGCTGAAACCGATGTAGTTTTTTTTTAAGATCAGTTTGGTGATGATAAATAAGATGGTTTAAAGCCAAAATATGTAAATGCCACTAGTCTACTTGGATTTCGAGGTTCTAAGTTTTGCTCATCCACGTCATTTTCCAATATTGATGCACCAGAGGAAACACAACAACTTAATGGAGATAAGGAAGAAGATCAAGAGAAGACGAAGAATAAAGAGGAAAAGGAGTTAAAAAAAACTCAAAGCAACACAGAAAGCTGAAGTAGCAAAGGCACAAGTTGGAAATGGATCACAACCATCAAAGAAAGCTGAGCAAAAAACAGTAAAGAAGGTTGCAGTAGATGAAAACCAAGAACAATATCAAGATCCCCCAACTCCTCTTGGTGAGAAGAAAAGGCTTGCTCCATAAATGGTCAATGCATGCAATCCAAGTGTTGTGGAAGCTGCATGGTACGAGTGGTGGGAAAAGTCAGGTTTCTTTGTAGTTGATGCTAACAACAAAAAGCCTCCATTTGTAATTGTTTTTCCACCACCAAATGTTATAGGAGCGCTATACATTGGGCATGATCTTGGACGTGAGCAATTTATGGTTGAGATGTGGAAGTGGAAAGATGAATATGGAGGAAAAAATTTGAACCATGAACATCGTCTGGATGCCTCACTTGATTGGTCTCGAGAGTGCTTCACAATGGATGATAAAAGATCCAAAGTAGAAACCTTGGCCCTTTCTTCAATAAATCTCATAAAGTTAGCTCGTATTCTGGGTGATTTATATTGCTTTTCATGTATTGAAGTTAACACTAGCGCGTAGGTAAATGAAACCTAGAAAATAATGTTTGTAGCGGTTTTTAGAATAAGACATTACAACAAAGACAATCACATAGGAATTATGGAGTAACAAAGCCCTAAGTCTCTAGTCGTGGCAATAGATAGCTCAGATACATAGACTGTGGCAACCATAGAGAAGTGGAAGAAGATGTTAAACAAAGTTGTTCAAGCCGTGGTGGTGCTTTGAACCACTTCCATTGGGGATTTTGATACAGAGGATGAGCATAGCATAAGTGACATCGCTTTCATTGTTGATAAACAACAAGGGATCATTCTTACCACCCGATTTGTGATCAAGCCTGACCCTATTGTTGTTGAAGCTACATTCTACAATCGAGAGGTGCTGCCAATTTATTCCCTGTACCGTGACCCTGCTCAACAGTGTGAGCCCCATAAAAAGGCATTACCTTCGGCCTTGACGCTGCTCTGTCCACCTTCGTAGGTTCTGTTGACTTTCACCATAATCTTGCTATCGCCGTCCTCCATCGACCATCGATCCACGTCGCTCCATGTTCGACGCTCAACACCCCTGTCCGTCCCTCCATCGTATGCCACCACCCTTCACTCGGCCTTGACACCGCCCTTCAGTGGCCTAAACACACTCTGTCGTCGTGCTCCTGTCGTCTTACATACCATCACCAATCCACAAGTCCTCTGCAACTTGGGTGCCACTTCTGAGGAACTATGCCAACCGACTCCCTCGACGTTGTCTATCATCGAGCATCTAACACCTTCCGACGTTGTCTATCCCTGTACATCCACCTTTTGTTTTAGCTGTCGTCGATCAATCAATCAGGTCAAACAGTGTGTCATTTGATTTTTGGCCCATTTAATTATAATAACTATATAATGAATATAGTTATATTATAAAGTAATCATTATATAATTTAATTATTTTATTAAAAAATAAATAAACAAAAATTCAAGGGAATATTACTAACGAGTTATATACGCTGAGACGTTTGACAATTGATACATATCAAGATGACAAACACCAGGTGAAGAAAATTGTCAGTGTTAAAGCTTTGAGGGCAAAGCTTTTGAAGGAAGGGGCAATGTTACGAATATAATTTATATAAAATAGAATAAAAGAATAATAAATCATAATTGTAGTTAATTAATGATTACTTAATGAAGAGACATGTCTTAATGGACATGACTATTCATGAAAGGGCACTTGCCTAGTTATATAAGTAGACCCTCATTGTAACATTCAATCATCTTGTACATCTTGATATTATTAATAAAATATTATTTATAAATACCTTTGTGTATTTTATATTAAAAGCACAAACACTCTTAAGTTTTGTTGCTTCAAATTGCCATAATGGGGCAAACATTCAATACAAAAAAAAGCAGATTAGTGAAGAGTGTCAGAGAGAATTGACTAACTTGCAACAAAAGTTTGATACATTGAAGTTGCAATATGATGAAGAAATAAAAATCAAAAATAGCCAAATCAAAGAAATTCAACAAATATTAGAACAACTGCAATCTACTCCTCCTCAATTAACAAATTTTAAACATGAAGCCAAGGAATTGAATTCTTTACTCAAACATCAACAATTTTTTTTGTAATCAACTTATGTTAATTCAGGATCAATGCAAAACATGTAGTAGGCTTGTTGATCATCTTGTTGAAATGATGAGTTACTTTGATGAGGTGAATGAGCAGGTAAGTGATTTCTTGACTTGGCAAGAAAGTGCGGAGAAAAGAAAGACAAATTTGTCTAAAATTAATGAAGCTCATAAGTCAATCATTTCCTGAGAATGGGAAATAAGGATGAAGCAAGATGAGGCCTCAATTAATGAAGTCTGAGATTTATCCAATTCTATTTTCAAATCTGTAAATGTTTCTTTTCTACAAGCAAATCTCATCTCTGCCTATTCTGAACGGTCTCTTCCAAAAGTCAAAACACTGTTGAAAGATTGGCTAGAACATGGTACAAAAATCACTGAAAAGATTGAACAGTTATCACATATTGATCTCGAGCATCACTGACAGTTTCTCATAAAGCCTCATAGTCAATGGTTGGTACTCAGGAGCATACCAAATGTTGCCACCCTGATGTTGTCACCTTTTAAGGCTGCCATATTTACTAGCCATATGCGGATTAAGCCAGAATTTCCTCCCGAGCAAACCAGTCTTCTTGACATTTACATGCTACGACAACTCACCATTGGGCAATCTTCACCTTAAGTTCAAAATTGTTGTAACAATTTCCTTTTTATTGTTATAGTTTTGGTAAGAACTTTCACGAGAGTTTGTTGCACTCTCTTTTTGTTTTGGTTAGAAATTTCTCTCTCCGAGACTGGAGAAAGGGTTCTGAATTTTGAGAAGAAAAGGCTTGAATTGCACTTTTGTATTTAAGTTTTTCTTTATAATAAAGTTGAACCACCAACAGTTCCAGAATGAGCAGATTCTCAGTCTCTTGGGTACTATTATCCATTGCATTTGTTTCTTTTCTTTGAAAGGAATTGTTTTATTGTTTTAAATTGTTCATGTATATATGCTTTAATCAGTCTTTCATGATCACTTTTGACATGTCTAAATGAAATTCAATCCATACAATGAGCAACGAAATATATTTCATGTATGATGTTTTATTAAAATTAATTTAATTAACTATTTAATTAAATTAATTTCCTTAATCGAATTTAATATCATAATCACATCATAATCTTTGTTATCATGTTTATTGCAACATCTTCTAGCACATATGATTTTAGCTTGCCTGGGTAATATAATAGATTATAGTAATTTAAAGCTAGATAGTTAGAATATATTATTAATCTTTAGATCCTATTATCACCACCACTCATCCCACTATATACAGTTTTTTGTGAAAAAGTAACTAGTCCCATAATTCTAGTCGGAGCCACTATCCCAAATGGAAAAGGGTCTAATTAGGGCCCTGACTGGGTGGTTTTCCCCCAATGTTGATGATGTCAATTCTGGCCATCAACACAACCCAAGGCAGGTGTCACAACAGTCATTTTCAACTCTCAGGGGATCATTATGAACATCATTTTCAACCCTAAGGGAATCATTATGAACACAATTGAATGGAGTTTAGACATAATGACAAACAACAAAGCAAAAACATACACATTACTTCAAAGAATCTAATAAGCATCTGAGTTGGGTAGTCACAATCTCATTATGCTATGAGATTCTAGCATTATTATCGAACATATGGTCTTCAATGCAAATCTAAGAGATTTCAACCTCTCATCAATTTTGGACAAAGTTAAAATGTTTGCCAATTCATTGAAAAGCTATCTTGCTTTCACATCCTCCAAAACCTTAATGATATCACTCACTCTAACTCTAAAGCAAACTCTGCACTTCTAATAAATGAAAATGTTTTATAAATTAATAGACATATTTATGAACAACCTATTCCATAATCTCATCCACATATTGAGACTCCCAAATTTAATTTGAAAATTGTTCTCTCCATTTATATAAATATTCTAACTTTAGTATTTGTATTTTAAATTTCATTAAAAATTAAAATGGTATTAAAAAGGAAAAGAAAAAAACCATATAAAAAATTTGTAAATTCGGATACCAAGGAATATGTAAAATCCTACCTTAAAAACAAAAGAATAATAAATATTGAATATTATTTGTTCATTGTGAACTTTCATTGTAATTTTTTATTAATAGAATTTCTATAATATTTATTTAAGTAATTTTTTATTAATAGAATTTCTATAATATTTATGTAAAAAAAAAACATACACAACGCTAACTATTTATACCAAAATAAGTGTAGGAGGAAAGAATATGTATTTTTTTGCTCTTGAGGGAAAGTGGAAAGTGGAAATAGAAAAACATTTCATTTTAAAATGTGAGGCCTTCAAAGACAATAGGGAAAGTAAACAGAAAAACATTTCATTTTAAAATGTGAGGCCTTCAAAGACACTAGGGAAAGTTATGCAGATACTCACAGCTAGCTTTTGAGATAATAAACTAGGAGCGTTTATTGTGAGACTTCACAAAAACAAAGTCGAAAACAAAAAACATATCACAAAACAATTTATCCCATAAAATATTTTTAAAAATAATTTCTTACGAGAATCAGAACAACCACCATTTATCAAAATAAAGAACAAACGAAAAATTATTTAATCAACCCAAAGAAAAACGAATCGAATAACAACGAATTCTAAAAATTAAAGGGTGGAATAAGAATCCGATTTACGAAATTAAAAACACAGAAAAAAATAAATAAAACAACGACAAAATGTGAAGTAGAAGTATTTGGTTATAACGAAGGAAAACAAAGTATTTTCTGAAAATACATTTTCTTTTTTTCTGCTCGGCCTTCCATCGCTCTCTGTATTTTCTCTGCGTTTCATGGAGGATGTCTGTGAAGCGAATGCTTTCAACTTTCCAAAGCAGGAGGAGAAAATTCTTGAAATGTGGGAGGCCATTGACGCCTTCCATACCCAGCTCAAGAAAACTGAAGGGAAACACGAATATGTGTTCTACGATGGCCCTCCTTTCGCCACCGGTCTGCCACACTACGGTCACATTCTGGCTGGTACAATAAAGGACGTAGTCACCCGCTATCAAACCGCAAGAGGACACCATGTGACCAGGAGGTTTGGATGGGATTGCCACGGCCTGCCCGTGGAGTTCGAGATTGACACCAAATTAGGCATTAGGAGCAGAGACGATGTCCTAGCCATGGGCATTGACAGGTATAATGAATGCCGGCATACCGTTATGCGGTATAGCAAGGAATGGGAGAAAATTGTTACCAGGGTTGGGCGCTGGGTCGATTTCAAGAATGACTATAAGACACTTGATCCACCATTCATGGAAAGTGTCTGGTGGGTGTTCGAGCAGCTATGGCACAAGGATTTGGTATACCGAGGTTTTAAGGAAATCAATATTTTTTTATTTTTTAGGTGTTAATTGTATATATTCGTGTGTTAAGGTAATAATTGAGAATGATGGGTTTGGAGTATGCTCTAAAAGTGTTTTTGTTTAGTTAAGAGCTTGTTTCTCTTAAAGGTAAGGAAACAGGTTAATGGCCCAACCTATAAGCATATGAGGAGAGTGGAAGCTTGCTCCCTTATAGACCGCCAATTCCAGGTGGCATGGTTTTCATTGAATAATAGTGATACATCACTGAACATTAATATATAGCACCCAACTATTGTTGTCCCCACTGTTGTTTTGACAACTGAGTTGTGATAAGTTTTCCCACTTTAGAAAAATGGAAAAATAAAGAATAATAATTGAGAATGTGATTGTTGGTATTTTGCTAGCTTAACAACAATTGGTTCACAAAGAGTCCTAATTAACAATGAGCTTAGTAGGAGCAAACATCTTTGAAATTGGGTGAAATAGATAACATTTCTCTTTTCTTGAATGGTAAAATGATTTGTTTGAAGGAGACAGATCAAGGATTGTTTGTTTTGAGATCGTTATTTTTCTTCCCTAGAATGCAAGTCATCCCATCCTCCACCATATAAGCAAGAATGAGGTTGATTGGACCTTGCCAACCCCAACAATAATTGGCTCACAAAGAGCCTTGATTAATAACCAACTCACAAAGAGAGACTTGTCACGAGTGGAATTTGAACTTGGATGGAGTAGTTAATGTTCCTACTCTCAAATGATAAGATAACTCGTTTGGAGGAGTTAAGTCAATGATTGTTGCCCCTAATATTGAACATTTTTGTGTTCGTCCTAGCTATATTATTTAGACCACTTTGTCCAAAACTACTTAAGCCTTTGATATCAAATGTTTGAGACCAAATAGCCAAATATTAAAAGAACTAATTCAATATGTACACACCTAAAGCAAGTAAAATAGTGAATGAATGTGAAGCCTCCTTAAGAGGAGAACCTCCTATTACAAAATATCAAATGCATATCAAATGCACAAGATAAGATGATACTTCAAATAAGTCTTCTTTATGTATGCATAGGAGACAAGAGGGATAGAAGGTAATAATAATAAACCAACATAACTATAATTAATGTCATAATAATGAATGAGGGTTATGGTTAGGGGCTTAACAATAATCACAAGCAATGTCTCTCTCAAGTATGATCTTTCATAGGAAAAAAAAATGGAATCTCTTGGTGTGCTTCATGATGGTATAAGTGTTCTTTAGTCCTATCATGCATCCTGAAATGATGAACCTAACATGGCCTCTCCAACCTCCATATACAAGCATTTATATGGATCACGTATTAAAATATCTCATCTCTATACTCACTAATGTTAAAAGCACCATACATTGGTAACTTATGGTCAATGCATATCTTTTTTTAAACAAAAATACTCGATCGAGATGGGAATGGTAGGTTTTGTCATGTTAATCCTATTTTCTTTACCATCCCAACCACAATTATATTCTCCATGGCAATTATTATATCATTGTTATACATATTTCATTAAGATATCTATGTCTTAGTGTTGGACAGGTAAATCCCCTCTGCGGACAGAGGCGATCCCACTAGTCTAAAGCAGAACTAGCCACAATCAAACCACGCTGCCACGCAAGTTCCTAGTTATGCATCAAAGGTGGATTAAAAAGACCAACCTGGAGTCCAACGCTATGTTTGAAGCAGAGCTGATATTCCCGCTCCCTCGCTCCAGCAGATCATAAACGAACACCTGCACATGCAAAGAGAGAGACAGATACCAACATAAAATCTACCAAAGCACAACTATATTTCAGTCAGAAAGGAAATAAATCAACACCATAATAGACAATGAGATTGGAACTATAATAGCAGTCGCTCATTAATTAATAATAAACAGGAAAAGTTACAACCATGGTTCTGACGTTGAACCTCTCCTGGCTGGGCGAGTAACTATATGTGTCTTGCACTGCATCTCCTCTCCGGCAGCATAACCTCTCTAGCTCTCATTAGCATTCCTCCAAGAACTCAAGAACTCAACATCTAGCACTCCATAACTCTGACTCTTAGCACTAGCGACCAGCTTGTCAAATGCATAAGGACAAGCTTATATAGATGAAGAAGGGAGGAGGATACGACGAACCGGGACACCTTTTGTGGATTAACATCTTTTCCCCGAAAGCCACTAAAGATGGAGATAGGATAGAGCTCGGCATAAGACTGATTTTTTATCTTCAAAAAGCTCCATGTAATGAAGGAAACAACAGTCGGACGTGCATTAAGGCAAAAAGCATGACTAAACTCGGTTGGCGCGACTGCTGCTCTAAGACAGAGCGCCAATGGTCGCGCCCTCTTTTGAGGATCTCCATGATTGGCGCGGGTAAAATACTGTGGACTTGCGCCAATGGAAAAGGGACACTTTTCAGGGATAATCTGTAGGAGGTGTCTTCAGGAAACATGAAGTACATGCTCAAGGGAACATAATGCAAGTGTTTTTAGACTTTGTCACTCCTTATAACTCCCGGGATGAGTCCTCCAAGGTACGACAAGAGGAGTAACAGGGATGGTGACAAATTACTGTGTAACACTTAGCATCATTACGACATGTGACATCCCTCTGTGGGCATTCAAATAATCCACAACCTTTATATTGGCACATATGCAGTAACAAATCTTCCTTCCAAATCTATTGAGATTTTTATCTCTAATATCTACCTTAAAATTTACCTCAGATTTTGTCTCTTTTTCTTCACGATATATTATTTCCTCCCCCTTATCAACCTTCTACATGGGAGAATCACTATGCATGATACTGAAATTATTATGCTACCCCAACCACCTTTTCCTCTACTAACATTTCTCTTGCTATATTTGTGTGATAACTTATTTTATGATCTTTATATCTATCAATAGGATTCCTCAATTGTACTTATCTTATGAAGGCTGATCTCATCTGCATACTTTATAAATATTTTCAATATTAACATATAACCATGAGCTTTCAAAAAACACACACATATTTGAACGAAAAGATAATAGGATATGTACACTTCCTTGAATTAAGGAGTCGAATTGTTATGTAAAGAGAATCCTTATATGATAAACAAGGGGATATCATACATTAACTTGATATTTAACTAAATTATTACCTCAAATTATATAATAAAAATAATAATAGGATATTGTAACAGTTCCTCGTTAAAAGTTCATGTAATAAAAGTTAATAAAGGCAACATAAGACCACAGTTAAGGGACACTTATTCCAAGTTGAATGTTGGGCAAAGATATCCTAGTGGGCAGCATTAGATGTGTTTGTGGCAAAAAGGTATTTTTGGCACATTTATTCATGAAAATAAAGGAAACTAAGAGAAAAGGGGAAGTGAAAGGTCACAAGTTGCATGTGAGGAGGAACTTGAAGGAAAATAATGGAAAATGAAGAAAATAGAGGCCTAATTAATAAAAAGGCTTATGAGGATCAGTTGGTACCTTTTTGTCAGTTTAGTTTGGGAGCTCTCTCATTATTTTCTCTCTCTCTCTCACTCTTAGAAACGAGTTTTCCTCGAGCACTCTAGCTTTGGAGCAAGGAAGGAAAAAACAAGCAAAGGAAAGGAAAGAAAGCAAGGATCAAGCAAGGAAGAGCAGGATCAAGCAACTTCAACATGAATACTTGTGGGTAACATATTGCATGTGTGATTTCCTAGCTGGTTTTCACATGCATGGCTTTGCATGTTGGTATATGGTTCTCTTGTTGTCAATGGCATGGTTTTGTCGAGTTATGATAGTAGTTTTCAGCCTTGCCTTGCTTTTTTTGAATAGCCATGGTCTGATGGGATTGTTTTCTCGGTTTTGAGCTTTGGAATTGCTGGATGGTTTCGGAATCTAGGGCGAAGGTGGTCTCAGGAAAATTCCCAAAGGCCTAGGAATCCCTTGACCAGTTTTGGTGGATTACACGATAAAGCTTGAGGGTGGAGTCTCGGTTTAGGACCTAGTGACCCAATATGGATTGCGGTAAAGCTTGAGACTAATGTCTTAGTTTAGGGCCTAGTAATCCGGTGTGGATTGCGGTAAATCTTGAGAGACAAGGAGATGGGAAATTCCTCAAGGATAGTGATGGAGTCCAGAGGCATTCTAAGCTTGGTTTGGTTTTGTGATCTCGATGCCGATTTTGGTGAGATCACGGTTTGGTTAGGGTGGAGGTGGTTTAACCTCTAGATTCCCTTGGTTGTTTTTGGATTGGTTTATCCATGAGATACCACATTCATGCCTGGAATATGACACGAGAGTGACTGGCTGAAAGAAAGATTTGGTTCAACCATGTCTATGGTCAGGTGGTACATGGAAGTCCCGAACTTGGTCGGTTTTGCTTCTGTTTAATAAAAGCTAAGTTCTCTTGCTTTTGTACTTGTTAATATGTGGCTTAAATGGTTGTTATCTCATTTTTATTTTCATGGTTTATTGTTGGTTATAAGCATGGTTATGTGACTGGTTATTTCATGTATTTACTTGTAACCGAAAGGATAATGGATGCAAGACCTAATTAACGTCAAAATAGTTAAGGGAAGATTATGGTGATCCTTCTTGTCAAGTCTCATATGAGTTATCAATCATTTATGCTCTGTCTTGTATTCATTTCCTGTAGATTGCATTTATGTCAAGTGTTTAACAGAATGTCAGTCCCAGATGGGGATGGTCTGACCTAATCCTGGAGTCAGTTTTTGATCCGTAAGTCTTGTCATAAGCTAATTTATGGATTTTGAAAGCTACATGGGTTTCTGGGTAGTGACCTAGATTTTGGGATCAAAAAGTGACACAAATCTCGGAGTCGCAATCACAGGTATGAGCAAGAAAGTCCTTGGACGCTGACATACCCATGTTGTGCATGCGTCCAAAGGTCCTCAAACGCACCGTTTTCCATATCAAGAGAGCATCCAGAGGTTTAGTGGTCCAAAAGTTCAGTGGAACCCAAGGGTTGGTCAGAGGAATGACTAGGATGCGTTCTGGGAGTCCTGTAGCAAGTGAAGAAGGTCTGGTATGGTGTGTTTCTGTTGGTTCCACTTCCTTAAGGTCACTTAGGAGGTTGAACTATATCGTGGTAACTTCTCGTCATGTGTTTACCCCGGTTGACCGATTACTTGGGTAGATGTGGGAGGAAGGAATTACATAGTGGTATCAGAGCATGGTTCACCCCTCAGACTGGATGGGATGTGTGTTGGTCATGCATTCATGTCGGTTGCACGTGTGTTAATCATCTTTGTGGTCTATATGCTTATTGCATATGCATGGTGTTGGTCATGGTTGTAGTAATATCGCCAAGTGAAGGAGGATGTTGTGGTTGTGAAGTGTTTTGTCATGAGTGTATGATTGGTTACATGTTGTTTATGTATAGTAGTGTTCACATGTGGTCAAGTGTATAGTGATGTGGTGGTTTTCACCACGCATGAGGTCATGGTATGTGTAGTTGGTAATTATACCAAGGTACATTGGTTTATTGTGATTTTGTTTAGCGAACATGATACACCTTGTAGGAAGAATAAAGATGACTAGCAAGATGGTATAGTTCATGAGACTCTCCCTATGGATCAGATGAGCAACGTGGTGTTAGGCACTTGATTTGACAAAGACACTGAGAATATTCAAGGCATAAATAAGGAGTTGCAAGGTAGATAATGACAGAATCATACACGCACATGAGAAACACACATAAGTAAATGCAGTGATACTTCAGAGTTTTTCATAATTGTAGCGACAGGGATCACTTTGGATTAGCCATGAGCAGGAGTACATAACTAATTGGGAATATGGCAGTAGGTCTCATGGTGAGTACAGGTTGAATGGAGAGGACAAGATCAGAGATGGCAGGTCTTTCGATACTCCCGATAGGAGTGGTGATAGACACGGGTACTACTCTAATTTTGGTTCTAATAAACATTATGATCGTCATAATTATCATCCTTAGAGGAGTGATACGGGATATTTTCCACGACCTACATTTGGTAGAAATTAAGAAATCACATGATGCAGAGACATGATTGCTTGGTATGAGGAAGTTCTTTAGATTGCATGATTATTCAGAAAACATGAAATCAAAGATAACCACTTTCAGTCTTAAAGGTAAAACATATATATGGTGGGAAGATGTGAAGAATCTTAGAGGTATTCACGAGGATGACTTGACTTGGAATGAGTTTGAGAAGCTCTTCAAGAAGAATTATTTGTCAGAAAGGTACTATGATGACAAAGTTAAAGAGTTTTATGAGTGTCAGATGGGTTCCATGACAGATGATAAGTATATTAGCAAGTTCTTGGAGTTATTGAGATGTGTGCCTTACCTCAAGGAGGAGAAGGCCAAGGTTCAGAGATTCATCAGTGCACTGCCAGTAGCATACATAGACTAGATTGAGTTCAATGAGGCTAGATCGTTGGAGGAGGTCATCCGAAATCTGAAACAATGTTATGAGCAATCGAAGCGCAAAGTTGAACCTAAGTGTGACTTGAAAGGAAATGAGAAATTTAAAGGAAAATGGCCACCCAAGCGAGGAAGACCTCGAGATGCAGGTGAGAAAGAAAATGTAGTCGCTTACAAAAAGTTCAATACAGTTGAGAAGGGACACAGAGAGCAGCAAACTAGAGGTGATGCTAGAACACTATTGCAGTGTTGGATATGTGGCAAGGATCATCATAAGAGGGATTGTCTGCAGTGTCAGGGTGGTAGACCCCAGATCTATAGTGCAGGAGGAACATACAGTTGGGGATTTTGGTCATAGCATTCCTTGGATTTATGCAGCTGTGGACAATAGGCAAGCGGATCATCAGGCATCGATCATTGAGATGGACGGCAAGCTTTGTGATCAAGTTGTTTCTATTTTGATTGGTCCTGGATCTAATTATAGTTATATTAATACTAACTTGATGGATAAGTGTGGTTTGAGAAAAGAAGTGCATGAAAAATCTTGGTTGGTACAGTTGGCTACAGGTACAAGGAAGAAAGTTCACCATTAGGTAAGAGTTTGTACGTTTGAGTTAAATGGTGTGTCTACAACAACACATTTGAATGTACTGCCATTGGGATTGTGTAATATGATTT
This sequence comes from Pinus tabuliformis, assembly GCA_031772625.1. Classification (NCBI taxonomy): domain Eukaryota; kingdom Viridiplantae; phylum Streptophyta; class Pinopsida; order Pinales; family Pinaceae; genus Pinus; species Pinus tabuliformis. The sequence continues at coordinate 1,978,167,199 of CM062819.1, read as the reverse complement.
TGGATATGGATTGGTTGTACTTTCACAAGACCAAAGTGGATTTCTTCGACAAGGCCATTGAGTGTTTGGATGATAATGGAGAAAAGAGAATCTTGCAAGGAAAGAAGAAGCCTACATAAATGATGATGGTTACCTCTATGCAAGCTAAGCATAGTTGCAGAAAAGGTTGTGTGATGTTTGCAGTGCATATATCTAGTGACAAGGGTAAATATGTTGAGGATGCAGAAATATTCAAGAAATACCCTATATTGTAGTAGTATCATGATGTGTTTCCAGCAGAGATTACAGAGTTACCTCTTCGCAGGGAAGTAGATTTTTCTATTGAGTTGGTACCAGGGGAAACACCAACATCAAAATCACCATACAAGATGAGCACTCTAGAGTTGGTAGAGTTGAAGTTGCAGTTAAAGGAGATGCTTGACAAGGGATACGTTAGGCCAAGTGTATCATCGTGGGGTGCACCAATGTTGTTCGTAAAAAAGAAAGACGACACTCTCAGATTGTGCATTCATTACAGGCAGCTCAACAAGGTAATGTTCAAGAACAGGTACCCATTGTCGAGGATTGATTATTTGTTTAATCAGTTGAAGGGAGCATCAATGTTCTCTAAGATCGACTTGAGATTAGGATAGCATCAGGTACGCATCAAGGAAAATTACATCTACAAGACTACATTTAGGACCAAGTATCCATCCTTACTAAGTTGGGACCAGCCTACTCTGTATTTGTTTCCACTTTCCATTCTACAAGGGAAGCTTTCATTTGTCAAGGAAAAGACTACAAGGCCCCTTCCTTTGACTCCTTTTGTGATTCCTTAATAAGAGAAAAAGAAAAACTCTTACACCTTGGTCTTCTTAATCTTGGAAACTCTTCCAAGAAAGCGTTAGCCGCCCAGCAGCAACCAAATTCAAAGAATCCTAAGAAGTCATATCCTAAAAAGAATGGTCCTAAACCAAACAAGGGTCCTAAGCAAACTCAGCCTCAAAATGAAAGATCATTTCAGCAAAATAATAAGACCACTAAAAACAAATGGAAGAAGACTGATAGACATTGTAACTTTTGTAATCGAGATGGCCACTTAGAATCTAAATGCTTTAAGAAGATGGAAGCCTTGGAAGCCGCAATGAAAAAACATAACATCCATGTGGAGCATACTTCAACTTCAACTTCCGGAATGGCACTTTATGCATGTCGTTGTCAATCATCTCAGTCTGGTTATGCATTAAATGTATCTTCTTCTTCTCCTTCTCATGAGTGGCTCATTGATTCTGGAGCTTCTTATCACATGGCCAAAAACCAAGCCATGTTTTCTTCTTTAAATGATTGTAACACCAAAAATATATATGTTGGTGATGATAGATCTCTTAATGTTGTAGGGACTGGAACTGTTCATCTAGACAATGGTCAGTTTAATGATGTATTATGTGTTCCAACCTTATCCTGCAACCTTCTATCTATATATTAGATAACTCATTCAGGTGAAGGTAAAATTGTTGAATTTTCACCTCATGATGTTGTAATCAAGGATCTAAGATATCCTAAACAGATTCTAGCTACTGGTATTGCTGATGATTCCACAAGGTTGTATAAGTTTCACAACTTTGGGTCATCAAATCTTCCCTCAGTATTTGTTGCTCATAATGATGAAGTGAGCAAACTTTGGCATGAGCGATTTGGTCACTTAAACTATCGCTCCCTTCAGCATCTATGTAAAGAAAATATGGTGACAGGTCTTCCTATGGTATCTTGCAGAGATGGTGTTTGTTCCGGATGTGTACTCGGAAAACATCATCGGGACAGTTTTGACAAACGTGCCTCTTGGCACGCCTCAGCCCCTTTACAGCTTGTGCACAGTGATTTATGTGGTCCACTTCCTGTTGCTTCATTCTCTGGCTGCAAGTATTTCTTAACTTTCATTGATGATTTCTCCAGACGCACTTGGGTATACTTCTTAAAACTCAAGAGCAAAGTATTTAACACATTTTTGGCCTTCAAAGCCTTTGTTGAAAAACAATCTGGACATCAAATTCTTAAGCTAAGAACTGATAATGGTGGAGAATATGTTAAAAACACATTCATCAACTTTTGCACCGAAAATGGAATTCAAATGCAACATACTGTTCCATACACTCCACAACAAAATGGTGTAGCTGAAAGGAAAAATCGCACCTTAAAGGAAATGGCTAATTGTGTGCTGCAATCTAAAGGACTCAGTCTTAGTTTTTGGGCCGAAGCAATTAATTGTGCAAATTATATAATCAATCGCACTCCTACTAAGGTTCTACATAATATCACTCCAGAAGAAGCTTGGAGTTCCATTAAACCAGATGTAAGTCACTTTCGTGTTTTTGGAAGTGAAGCATGGGCCCATATTCCAGATGAAAAGCATAAAGCTTTAGAACCTAAGAGTGAGAAATGTACTTTTGTTGGATATTCTGAAGATGTAAAAGGTTATAGACTTATTCCATTTAAGTCCAAAAATGTTATCATTAGAAGAGATGTAAAATTTGATGAAAATAAATCGGCCTGCGAGCCTAGTCCGGCGGATGTGCCACCTCTTCCTATCTCTTCTACTTTTGAAAACATTTCTTCTTCAGATGATGAAAGTGAGGATGATAATCCTCCCCCACCTTCTCAGGATTCTCAACTTCCAAGATGGGTCCGTGCTACTCGGGATGCAGCAGGTGATCTTGCCGGTGATCCTACAGATCAGCGACGTACACGTTCTCAGTTTGAAAGAGCCTCTTCTTTACTGGCTCAAGCTCCAGTAAATCATGATCCTGACACTTTTGCAGAAGCTTCAGGCCATCCACATTGGGAAGCAGCTATGAATGAAGAATATCATTCATTGTTGACAAATGATACATGGGATCTTGTTCCTCTACCAAAGGGACGCAAACTTGTGAGATGTAAATGGGTTTACAGAACCAAGTATGGACCAGATGGGAAAGTTGATAAACATAAAGCTCGTCTTGTTGCTAAGGGTTTTTCACAGGTTGAAGGCATTGACTATACTGAAACCTTCTCCCCTGTTGCCAAAATGAACTCTATCCGCCTTGTTCTTTCCCTTGCTGCCTCTTTAAAATGGGAAGTCCATCAGATGGATGTTAAATCTGCCTTCTTGCATGGGGACTTGCATGAAGAAATCTATATGGAACAACCCATTGGCTTCATCCAAACAGACTCCAGCCTTGTATGTCGACTTAAGAAATCTCTCTATGGTCTCAAGCAAGCTCCTCGGGCTTGGTATGCCAAAATGGATAGCTTTCTTTTAGAATCTGGCTTTTCTCGGTGTTATTCTGACAATACTGTCTACACCAAGAAAGTGGGCAACTCTCTTATCATCCTTGTTCTTTATGTTGATGATCTTATTCTTACTGGTAGTGATCCCAACCTTATCAACCATGTGAAGTCCAGCCTTAAAAAGAAATTTGAAATGACAGACTTAGGACACTTACACTATTTTCTCGGTCTTCAAGTCTTGCAATCCAAGGAGGGTATTTCCCTTTCCCAGTCCAAGTATGCTTGTGATATTCTTCGTCATTTTCACATGGAAGACTGTAAGCCAGCCCCTACTCCCTTTCAGTCTGGAGTCAAACTTTCAGTCTCTTGTACTTCTCCTGAAGTTGATGCTACCTTATACCGTCAACTTGTAGGAAAACTCTTGTATTTAACCCATACTCGTCCTGATCTTTCCTTTGCTGTTGGCCTTGTTGCTCGTTTTATGCAAAACCCCCATGAAAGTCATTGGAAAGCAGCCAAAAGAATACTTCGTTATGTTCGAGGTACAGTACAGTTTGGGATTCATTACAGTGCCAAAGCAGCTCCTCTCTTAGTTGGTTTCATTGATTCTGATTGGGCTGGTGACCCTGATGATCGGAAGTCTACTGCCGGTTATGTCTTCACTCTTGGTTCAGGACCTATTACATGGGCTTGCAAGAAACAGGCTGCCATTTCTCTTTCGTCAGCAGAAGCAGAGTATCGTGGTGCCGTGGAAGCTAGTAAGGAAGCCTTGTGGCTTCGTCAGATCCTATCAGAGTTTGGCTTTGAGCAGCAGCATCCAACCACACTTTGGTGTGATAATCAAAGTGCCATTCAGCTATGCAAAGATCCAGTCCAGCATCAGCGCAGTAAACACATTGAACTACACATGCACTTCATCAGAAAGCTCATTCATGACCACGTTCTTGAAGTGCAATATTGTTCAACAGATGATCAGGTTGCAGACATCTTCACAAAGGCTCTCACAGAGGCGAAGTTCACTAAACTTCGATATATGCTTGGAGTTCAGGAAGTTGTCACTAAGGGGGGATAGGCTCTAGTGCCTCCTTCCCTCTCCTATTGTGTCATATTTGTAAATCCTTCAATCCTATCCCAAGTTGTTCTTAAGGGGGGATGTTAGGATATTCCGACACATAGGAAATAGTTAAGTTCAACTTGGTCTAGTATAGAGTTAGGTAAAGTGTGTTTCTTTACCGTTGTACATTTTGTAACTTACAATCCGACGGTCACGATATGTAGTGATCCGACGGTTCACTCTCTCCTCGGTATTACCGACACTTGATCCGTGGCTTGACACCCGATTGGCCCATGAGTTCTATTTAAAGCACATGGAGGGTCATTGTTCGAGTAATCCGTGCATGAGAGAAGCTTATGTAAATTTTCATTCTTTGATTAATAAATTGCCTGTAGTAGCCACGTTGGCGCAGGCCGTGGACTGTTTCCCTCTTTGAGGGTTTTAACCATGTCAAAAATACTGGTGTATTGATCTGTGATCTGGTTGTGAGCGGTGTCCTTTTGGTGTTCTTTCTTAGGAACTTACCCTGTAAATTCCTACACTAAGACCAATCCCCACACATATCTAAACATATGTAAGAAGATATTATCAAGTCTACTTGGAATCATACTCTAAAAATTTGTCTATAGTTCCAATATCTCTGAATACAAAAGGATGCCAAAAAACGAAGAAGTACACTTAGGAATTTGACTTAGACTAACATTATGGATACAATCTTAGTAGAAGTATCAAAATCTAGAAGCCATGGGGTAAGAATAAAGGCTTGCTCCTCCCCAAAACCATGATGCTCCCTCAAAAATTTCATGTTAGTCATCAAAATTGTAAAACTAAACTAAAAATAAACTTTTGTAACACAAAAGAATACTACCATCTGTAATTAAGTTGGAATGAGTCCATTGGTACAAATCAATTAACAATGGTCAAAACCCATTAGACCAACAAATTATAGTAACACTTTAAGGGCTAAAAAATAGTTACCTACCTCTATATGCTTGACCTCTAAAGCTGGGAGCTTGTCCAATTTATTAAGACTATATGAACTTGGTGTGATTGAAGACTAACTTGATGCAAGAGAAGCTTTAGCGTGAACTAAGTCCTTCTAAGAAATTGGCTTGGATGACAACCCCATGAATCCCATCACTCTTTCATGCAAATGCATCACTAACAAAATTGTAGAATCCTTACAAATATTGTAATCAAGAGATTAGGAAGGATCCTATAACTATTTCCCCTTATATATAAGGAATTTTTAGGTAATAAAATTCCTTAATATTATTTCAAATTGTCTCTCAACAATATGATTTTTTTTTAAGATAACAGTGATCCGAAATGGATCCATGAAAATTATCAAAGTGCTATGACTGTATCAAATCAGGACAGACTTCAAAATTTATAAACAAAGAGCTATCAGGAAGACCTCTGGACGGTGGCATTTTGTAAGCAGCAAGGAACGACGAGAACCTCAGTCAAAGCGCGCTGACCGAGGCCCATGGAGACTGCGCAGGAGGCAAACTAGCAGTTAGGAAGCCCGGATCGGAAAATAGAGGTCGTTTCTGATGCATGATTAGCGCATCGCTGGGAAAAACCCTTGGAGAAGGAAAGGCCCCGAGTGCTCGGTCGCACGGGAAGCTGAGAAACTGTAGGGAAAGCGCTAAGGCAAAAGACGGGCCCCGCGATCCAAAACCGGTAGAATATCGGAGGCATATAGGGTAGTAACCAGATTTGGGCAGAGAATGAGTGATTCCATACATTGCACGATGCGTGTCCAGTGGATAAGAGAGAAAACCGCCTCTCATCGCGGGCTAACAGTCGAGCAAGTCAATCGCGCGAAAGAGTGAACACCGTAGGATCTGGGGGCTCCAGATCTGACGGTGGAGATTGCACCCGATGGGAAACTAGATTTGACGGGGGAATTAAGCCGCAGCATATAAAATTATGAAGTATGATTTGACCACTGAGTTGGCGGATGAGTCATTTCACAACGTAACCGAAATATTGAACCGTTGAGGAAGAGCTGGCGTAGTTCGTGAGAGGACAAGTGGCCACTTCCCTGTGAGACGTTGGCAATGACGTAGAGGCAGGGAACTCCAAGTGAACAGCAACAGGCGATCCGAAGGGGCAAAAGAGGAAGCGAATAGTCAAGGACAGATTGGCTTTAAGCCATGAACAGATAGAGAATAGAACAAGGAAGAACCAGAGAAGGGAACAATGAAAAAAGGCGAAAGAGACAGTGAAGCAAGAGGCATAAAAATAGAGAACCAAGCTGACCTGCAGCGTAAGGTAGCATCGAGCAAACAGAAGGCCTGAGAAGTTCAAGCAATCCCTGAGAGGATATATGTCGAGAATTGAGCACCACATTGGACTCATCCCATTAAAGACCAGAGAGGTCAAGACTTGGAAAGGGAAAGAATCTGTGCACTCTAGTGGCTTGGGGAATCGAAGAACCACCCTACCAAGCATTATCTGTTTCAGGAGACTCAAATTGAGCTCCTCACTGTAAATCTCTACTTTAAAGACATAATAAAAGAAGGCCACCACCGAAAGTTGGACCGGAGACGCAGCCTTGGAGAATAGGGTGAACTCCTTATAATTCGTTGTGCTCTTGTATTTGCTTACTGTGTTTCCCTTATTGTTTTCCATTTTCCAGTGTCTGTATATTTTGCAATCTGATTGATCCGTTGCCTAAGATAACATGGACACACCAACACATGAGTCTGTAATACCTTCATTCATTAATTATTTAACTGGGATCACTCACGAGTGATTTTCAGATTAAGTGGTATCAGAGCTTTAGGTTGTTAAGGTTAGACAAGCTTGTGTTGGATTTAGTTGTTGAATGCTAACTAGATCAAAGCTCAAATTAGGAGAAGGAGAGTTGGTCGAAACTAATCCTGAAATTGGGAGAGTCTATCCTCGGAAGACAATGTCAGAGGAAGGTTCTATGTGGCTAGACCCTCAATTCATAGAGAGTTTCCTAGCCATAAAGTCCATGGTAGAAGAAATGTATAGGGACTTTAGAAAACATAAGGATGAAGATTCATGAGGCTCCAAACAAGACAAAGTAGAAGATGAGTCTCACTTCCATGACCACTCAAAAGGCAAAGGGAAAGAGGAAATCTTTCTCACACCTCCTAATAGCCCTGAACAAAAAAAGAAAGCATCTTTGATCAAACTCGATGTCAAATTTGATTTACCTATATATGATGGAGAGTTGAATGCAGAAAAGCTAGACAATTGGATTAGACAAATTGATGTTTATTGCAGAGTGCAGAATATCGATTCAAACAAGAGCAAGATTCAACTGGAAAGCCTATGCCTTGGAGGCACTGCCTTGGTTTGGTGGGAAGGCAGGACCCAAGCTGACTTGAAGAAACATGGTAAGACTATCTCTGTTTGGAGTGAATTTGTTTCTGCAATCAAAAAACAGCTCTATCCATTGGCCTACATGCAGCAAGCGATGATGAGTTGGCAAACTCTTCGACAGTTGAAAGGGCAAAGTATGCAAGGGTACACTCAAGAATTTAGAAAGAGAGCATTGATTCTAGGAATCTCATTAGACTCACCTGAGACTCTGTTGAAGTACATTGGTGGTCTACACAGCTACATGAGGCACACTATCCTCATGTTTAATCCCACTAGTATAGATGAGGTATCTGTACAAGCTACTCATCTAGAAGCTAGAGGAAAGAATGGAAGTCCAGAAGTTGGGGGATCATCCCAACCCACTGCAAGCAAGAGTAAGGAGAAAAGAAAGCAGAAATGGAAAGCAAGGAAGGCTAACACTACACAGAAAAGCAAGGCTTCATGCACTCACTATAAAAAGGATGGGCATGATGATGAGCACTGTTGGATTCTGCATCCAGAGCTGAGACCTAAGAAGTTCGAGGGCAAGAAGAAGAAGATTGTTGCAGCTATTCAAAAATATTTGGGGTCAGACTCAGGAGATGAAACAACCATTGCAGCGACAGGTATAAAAGGCAAGAATTCTGAAGCATCTACTAGTAATTCTGCACAATCTACTATTGATGAAGAAAATGAGATAAAAAGACATGAGCTTTTCCATATTCGAGTTATTTCCAAACATCAAAAGGTTGATACTTTGTTTGATAGTGGCTCACAAGTAAATTTAATTTCTGAAGCAATTGTAAAGAAGTTGGGATTAGTAACTACACCTCACAAGAAACCATATCCATTAGGATGGTTGAATGATAAAGCACAACTACAAGTGACTAGACAATGCAAACTCAAGTTTCTTTCGAGTCAGCATTTGTAGATGAGGTTGAGTTAGACATAAGTCCTTTGGATATATGTGGAATTGTTTTAGGAAGTCCTTACTTGTATGACATAAAAGCTATTTTCTATAGAGCTGAGAACAAGTATCTACTTGTTAAATATGGAATCAAATACTTTGTAAGAGCTCATAAGCTCAAGAATAATTATACTCTCATAAACTCAGGGCATATGAAACGAATGATAAATTCATGCAAACAATTCTTACTGATGGTTGTAAAGGAAAAGAAATTTGATAAAACCAATGTATTTGAAGGTTGTAATGCTAAAAATCAAGCTGATTTAGAAAAGTTTGTTTCAGAGTATGATATCTTGTTTCAATAACCTAAAGGTATACCACCCAAAAAGGAAATAGTGCATGATATTATTTTGCAGCAAGATGCTCCATTTCCTAACATTGGAATGTACAGGTTGTCCGCTTTAGAGAATGTTGAAATTAAGAAGCAGGTGCAGGAGTTGCTCGAGAAAGGGTTCATCAGACCTAGCACATCACCATGTGGGTCACCAATCATTTTGGTGAGGAAGAAAGATGGCTCGTGGAGAATGTGCATTGATTATCAAGCCATGAATAAGGTAACAATAAAAAATCGTTATCCTCTTCCTCGCATAGATGGTCTTTTAGATCAACTGAAAGAAGTTGTTTATTTCTCCAAGCTAGACTTGCATAGTGGATACCATCAGGTCAGAGTTCCAGAACAAGATGCATGGAAGACTGCTTTCAAAACAAAGCAGGGATTGTATAAGTGGTTGGTTATGCCTTTTGGCTTAACTAATGCTCCTACTACTTTCATGAGATTAATGAATGATGTACTCAAACCTTTTCTTGATGATTTTGTTATTGTGTATCTGGATGACATTCTGATATTTAGCAAAACATGGGAAGAACACTTAAAGCATGTTAAGCAGACCTAGATGTTTTGAAAAGAAAAAAAAACTTTATGTTAAACTCTCAAAATGTGAATTTGGCAAAACATCTTTGAATTATTTGGGTCATATAGTAGGGGGTGGTGAATTGAAGATAGATCCCTTTAAGGTGGCAGTCATTGTAAACTAGCCTAAACCCAAATCTGCTACAGAAGTTAGAAGCTTCTTAGGAGTAGCACAATATTGGAGAAAGTTCATTTCTAACTCTTCCTTAATTGCAGCTCCCCTACATGCTTTAATAGGATCGAACAAGGTGTTTCAGTGGGGAGGCAAACAACAAAAAGCCTTCGACACCTTGAAAGAAAAGATTAGTACAACACTTGTACTAGCACTGCCTGATCTTCAAAGACCATTTGAGATCCAAACGGATGCCAGTGACTATGCCATGGGAGCAGTGTTGACACAGCACGGTAAACCCATATGTTATCATTCTGAGACATTTAATTCTGCAGTGGTTAACTATCCTACATATGATAAAGAATTGTATGCATTAGTATAGAGTGTGAAAAAGTGGAAACATTACTTAATGGGCAACGAGACAGTAATACACACTAATCATCAACCACTTCAATATCTACACTCCCAAACTAAGTTGCAGCAATCAAGACACTATAGATGGATGGCTTTTCTACAACAGTTTCATTTAGTCATCAGATATAAAAGGGCATACACAATAAAGTTGCAAACATGTTATCTAGACCCATTATAAATGCATCTACTATACTTAAGCATAATTATGTGTTACATGAGAGCTACATTGAACAATATGCTCAAGATATAGACTTTAAAGATGTATATGCAACTTTAAGTCAAGGCAAACGAGTAGAAGAATTGGATTATCATGTGAAGGACCGGATCTTATACCATTGTGGGAAGTTATGAATTCCACAAACTGAAAGAGTAAAGGTAATTCGAGAAGCACACACTTCTCTAATATCAGGTCACTTTGGGGTAAGTAAAACAGTTGCACAGCTGCAAAGATTTTGTTATCAGCCAAAAATGAACGAGATAGTTTCTAGATATGTAAGAGGGTGTACTATGTGTGCTAAAAGCAAGCCTAGCAATAGAAAACTAGGCTTGTACACTCCATTACCAGTTCCTTCTCACCCTTGGGAAAGTGTTTCCATGGATTTTGTTGGAGGATTGCCTAAATCTAGGAAATTTCATGATTATCTGTATGTTGTTGTGGATAGGTTAAGCAAAATGTGTATTTTGATACCTTGTAATAAATAGATTACAGCTGAACAAACTGCAAAACTATTTTTTGAACATGTATGGGTTCATTTTGGATTACCCACTTCCATTGTATCTGATCGAGACACCCGATTTGTGGGGAAGTTTTGGTCAAGTCTGTGGGAATTGATGGACACCAAACTAAAGAAAAGCACAGCTTTTCATCCACAAATTGATGGCCAAACAGAAGTAGTTAATAGGATAGTGATCTAGTTGCTCAGAGGATATTGCAGCAAGCATCCTAAGCTTTGGGATGAACATTTATGTTATGTGCAACATGCTTACAACAGAGAAAAACATTCTTCTACACAAAAATCTCCTCTTGATCTGTTTTGGTTTCACACCAAGGTCTCCTTTGGATTTTGTCTTTGGTAAATACAGCACAGTTGAGGGACACAGTGATGTGGACAGGGCAACTAGGTTCATTGAACAAATCCAAGAGATCCACCAGGCAGTACAGGAACAACTAGAAAAGAGCCAAGCCAAATACAAGGCAAGGCATGACAAGCATCGAATGGAGCATAGTTTTCAAGTTGGTGACCAAGTCTGGTTGTATATCAGCAAGGACAGGATGCAAGGTGAAGGTAAAAATTTAAAGCCTATTAGGTATGGACCCTTCAAGATACTTGAGAATATTGGTGAGAATGCTTTTCGCCTTGATCTACCAGCTTACATGCACATCTACTCAGTCGTAAATGCAGATTGCTTGAGATTGTTTGAACCTTCACTAATTGAGGATCCTGAAGAGCAGAGTCAATTGCCTTCTATAGATGACCTGCTACCCGAATATCTTAATGAATTGTAGGAAGACATAGTTCTGGATAGGAAGGTGAGGACGACGCGCAGAGGAGATGTTGAGTACCTCAGAGTTGGGCTCAAGGGTTCAAAGCTGAGCAGTGCAAAGTGGATAGAGATTGGACAAGTGAGACAATTGTACCCTCACTTAGTCGATGCTTGAAAACCAACTTTTGGTGGTCCAAAAGCTTTTTCAGTGGGAAGGCCGTGATCCGAATTGGATCCATGAAAATTATCAAAGTGCTATGACTGTATCAAATCAGGACAGACTTCAAAATTTATGAACAAAGAGTTATCAGGAAGACCTCTTAACAGTGGCAGCTTGTAACCAGCAAGGAACAACAAGGACCTCAATCAAAGTGCGCTGACCGAGGCCCATGGAGACCGCGCAGGAGGCAAACTGGCAGTTAGGAAGCCCAGACCTAACTATAGGGAAAGCGCTAAGGTGAAACATAAGTAGTTAATAGGAATTTGGGAAACTATAGGGAAAGCGCTAAGGCGAAAGGCGGGTCCCGCACTTCAAAACCGGTGGAATATCGGAGGCATATTGGGTGGTAAGCGGATTTGGGCAGAGAACAAGTGATTCCATACATTGCACGACGCGTGTCCAGCGAATGAGAGAGAAAAATGCCTATCATCGCGGGCTAACAGTCGAGCAAGTCAACCGCGCGAAAAGAGCGAACACCGTATGATCTGGGGGCTCCAGATTTGATGGCGGAGATTGCGCCCGATGGGAAACCGGATTTGATGGGGGAATTAAGCCGCGACATATAAAAGTCTGAAGTCCGATTTGACTGCTGAGTTGGCGGATGAGTCATTTCACAACGTAACTGAAATACCAAACCGTTGAGGAAGAGATGGCGCAGTTCGTGAGAGGACAAGTGGCCACTTCCCTTTGAGACGTTGGCGACGATGTAGAGGCTGGGAACCCCAAGCGAACAACAGCAGGTGATCCGAAGGGGTGGAAGAGGAAGCAAACAGTCAAGGACAGATTGGCTTTAAGCCATGAACAGACAAAGAATAGAACAAGGAAGAACCAGAGAAGGGAACAGTGAAAAATTGTGAAAGAGACAGTGAAGTAAGAGGCAGAAAAACCGAAAGCCGAGCTGACCTGCAGCGTAAGGTAGCATCGAGCAGACAGAAGGCTTGAGAGGTTCAAGCGATCCATGAGAGGATATATGTCAGGAATTGAGCACCACATTGGACTCATCCCATTAAAGACCAGAGAGGTCAAGACTTGGAAAGGGAAAGAGTATGTGCACTCTAGTGGCTTGGGGAATCCAAGAACCTCCCTACCAAGCATTATCTATTTCAGGAGACTCAAATTGAGCTCCTCACTGTAAATATATGCTTTAAAGACACAATAAAAGAAGGCCACCACCGAAAGCTGGACCGGAGACGTAGCCTTGGAGAATAGGGTGAACTCCTTATTAATGCATTGTGTTCTTGTATTTTCTTACTGTGTTTCCCTTATTGTTTTCCATTTTCCAGTGTTTGTGTATTTTGTAATCTGATCGATTCGTCGCCTAAGATAACATGGATACACACCAGCATATGAGTCTGTAATACCTTCATTCATTAAATATTTAACTGGGATCACTCACGAGTGATTTTCAGATCAAATAGTCAAGAGAGACACCAAATTGATGGATAAAACTTCATAAGAAAAATAGAATTGTTTTTTTTAACTTACTTATTTATATTCTTTTAAAGTACCAACTTCAAAAAAATACGTGACAAACACAACTATTAAAAGGGAAAGTGGAGAAGAGGTGCTTACAAAGGTGAGAAATGGGTTTTGAACACAAGATATTTTAGGGGTTGCTTCAACCAATACATGCACACGGTTGACATCCATTAACACTTAAAAATGTTGTTTAGATGGGTGTTGATCGATAAGAACGAGGCCAAACACATATTCTCTATCAACTAGATTAGATATAAATACACATGCTTTCCATGGACTACAAAGTCAACATAATTGAAACTCGCCTTAGCTTACCCCCTACTCTAGGTTTCTCTCCATAAGACAATAGGGATCCCATCCTTGTTGAAGCCCCAAGTTCTAACATCCTAAATGTATTTTTTGTTCACTGTTTTTTCACTCTTCAAACTTATATTTCCTAATTTTTTATTTAAGGATGGCCTTGAAGGCCACATCTCTCACACTGATGTTCTTATGTTTTGGTTTAAATTTAGTAAACTCTTTGTATGGTTTCTATGGAAATTGAAATTATGTACCTAGTCTGGTTTCCCTAATAGTAGGGTGATCTAGATCTTTGGGGCAAAGATCCAGGAGGCTTGAATGTCAAGAGAGGAGGAGAGAAAACATATAGACATGCCATAAAATTGATCACAATAATATTGGTAAAAATGTAAGAAGTGAATAGATCACAAAAATACGAAGAGAGATGGATGGAGAGAGAGTGTGAGAATTGGAGAAGATGGAGAATTTCATTAAGAAGAACTATTACATGTAATGAGGCCAATTTTGGGACCTCTCCTTCTTGACCTTCACACTCTTCCTATTGCCTTCTTATAAGGTGTCTTTTTGATGGAATCGATTTTAATTAGGGTTTACTCCATCAACTACATATGTATCAAGTTCCCTTTCACATAAAAAAAAAATCACTTCATAACCTATACATTCAAACTTAGACTATAACCCGCTAAGATTCAAATCAACCCTCCCCCATTTAGAAAGTGATGGTCCCCGTCATTCAAAAAGCTAAAAAAAAAGGGACTCCATAATGTTTAATGTACAATCATGATTACAATATGCCATGAGCCAATGAAGAGAAGGATTTTGTGTGGTTGACCTGTAATTGTGGGTTTGTGGATGACCCATAACCATCATGATTACAATGTGTCAAGTGCCAATGAAGAGAAGGGTTTTGTGGTTAACGCATAATCATGGGTTTGTGGATGACTCATAACCGAGTTGGAAATGGTAATCTTTAAGAAGGGTTTTGTGAGGTTTATCCATAACCGTGGGTTTGTGGATGACATAAAATTTTGGTAATGAACCTCTTGCTACAACTTTGCTGATAAATTTCGTTGCAGGTGATGAAATCAATTTTCATCGAAGATACATATTAGGTATTAAAGAGACCTTTCCATTAATATAAGACATTTTCTCTAATGATTTGTGGAGTGATAAAATCATTATTGAAACTCAAGGTACATGCAGTTGCGTTGCTTTATAAACATGTGTGATTTCAATCGATGATATCTCTTAAACTAAGAAGCCAAATCAAAATCTGTGAAAAGCTTCATTTGAGCTAACAAAAAATCGTTTAAAATGAGCTATTATGCACCCTTTGAAGCACTATGTAGAGGTCATGGCACCTGCATAAAATTTGTTGAAGTTCACTGCCATGCATTCCATCCATTATTGTGATTTTATGGTGGCCATACCAACATGGACAATTTGAAACGAGGTTGCCCAAGCTTTTGTGTGTTGCATGCCAACTTTTTAAGCTATGAAATTGCTGTATAAATCTACAATGACAATGAATACACGAATACCAAGTGCAAAGGGCCATAAAGGATGCCAAGGGTTTGTAAAGCAACATAGGTTGTTGTAGAGGTCATAAAACCTCCGTCTTGCAGACCAATGGATGTAGTGAATCCATGTAATAATGCTTATGCAATGGTGAATGGTGATCCAAGGGTAGAAAACCTGATAATGCTCATTGACCAACTGAAATACTTACAATATATGCCCAAACAAATGCACTCTAAGAGTGCTAAAAGGGGGTTGAAGAATGTTGTAAAACTTTGAAACTGAAATATGTTTCTAACTCTCGTTCCCACGGAATCGTAACCTGCTCTAATACCACTGATTTAAATTTTGAGGGCTAAGATCTAGGAAGCTTGAATGTCGAGAGAGGAGGAGAAAAAACATAAAGATTTGCCATAAAATTGATCACAAAAACATTGATAAAAATGTAAGCACTAAATACATCACACACACACACACACACACATATATATAGGCATCTTTTTTCACGACCATTTTTCAGGATAGTTTTAATCAAAATTTGATAGATATTTTTAAAAACTTGAGTTTAAATTGTTTAATCTGCATAATTCAAGTGTTGCGGGGGTTTTCAAGGGTGCTAAATCCAATTTATGCATTCAAAAATGTATTTTAAACAACAAAAAACCTTTAAATTTTAATGCCATATTTTGGTGAATTCAGGTGAAAAGGGCTATTTCGTTTTTAAGTTAGACTACGCCTATATATATATATATATGAAGCGAACAAAGTTCCTTCTACAAATTAATTACTCCAAAAGACATGGAATATGAAGATATCCATTGAGGATCTAAATATTATATTAAATATATGAATACGAATAAGAATGAATTACAATGAGAACGAGAGGCTTGCTTATATATCAAGCAAGTGTCTTTTCATGGAGATTCATGTCTCATTTAGACATGCCTCTTCAACCTAATTACTAATTAAGTAATAATTATTTATGCTTATTATCATTTACATTATTTTACATTATTTATGTATATTTTATTCGTAACATTGCCTTCTTCCTCAAAAAGCTTTGTCCTCAAAGCTTGTCGATAAAAAAAGGCTTGATCTTTTTTTAGCTTCGAATGTCTTTCTCTCTCGGAACAATCATCTTCGTTGATACAAGCTGATATGATCTTCTAAGTGACAAAAAAAATTGTCGCACTAAGAAGGGATCAGACTATCCTAGATTAATTTTCTGTGGAATATTCTTATCACTGGAATTTTGTAACGACTTGTCATCATAGGAATGGATTGATGTTATGTCATTATTCTCTGGAACATCATTTTGTCGTTTCTGTTCTGAATTGTACCGAGACGTAGCATGGTTGAGTTACCTAATCTCGTGATTCGGATGTCGATATGGAACTTTTTTGGTTTGACATTCCCTTATTAAGTGTGTGGAAATTTTTTGATTTACTTCAGCGAACGATGTTGTTGATTTCGTTACCAAACCTTCACTTGGGATGTTTATCATCTGAACTGCAACATCCAAGTGTGTCGTTTCTTCAACTGACTTGTCTTCTTGAGTAGTCATATTCATTGGATCAGTATTTGTTCCCTTATTTTCAACTTGAACTATTGCGACTGTAGATTTCGACACTTCTTCTTGAGTGAATTGTTCTAACTTATTTTTTAATGCTTTTTTTTTTTTTTTTTTTTTTTTTTTTTTCTTGTTAAGACTAACCTAAGCACCCACAAGGATTTGAACCGGTGACCTATCACAAGGAGTGCCTTAACAACGCACCCATTCACCGTCAATCCAAAGCCCCATGGGCATTTTTTAATGCTTTCTTATCCTCCTTAAGTTTTTTAATTTGAGTGAGTAGACTTTGATTATGGTTTCTCAGACGTAAAAGTTCTTTGATTTCTAATTTATCAACCTTATTTTCAGCATTTTGAATTTTAAGATTTTCATCTTTTAGATCTCTGATTTGTTCTAATAAATTTTTATTAAGGTTCTTTAAACGCAAAGTTTCCTCTTCTTGTTCTGATAAGTGCTTCTTGAGTTCTTTCTTTGTGACCTTAGTCTTCTTCACTTGCGCCAGTAATTTTTCGACGTGGTCCTTGAGACGAGAAATTTCTTCATCCTTTTCCATTATTTTTTTGTAATGCATATCCAGAAGATTTTTATGTTCGTGTTCTAACGCTTTTCTCTGAGTAAAGTTTCTGGGAATCTTTTGGCATTCATTTCTGTATTAGACTCCATTTTGCTTTTTGAATATCAAATACTTTTTAAATCACTTTTTTTAAAAATAAATCCTTTTTTTTCTATATATATTTTCCAAATATTCTCCTTTAATGTGGATTGTTAAAACTTGAATACCTTTTTTTAATTAAAAAAATACTCCTTTATATTGTTTCCCTCTATATATGTATGTCTTCACTTTCTTTATATTAAGATCCATTCCTTAATAACTTTATTATCTTAGTATAATAATAATTCCACTTCTTTTTTTTTGATAATAAATTTAATTTCTACTATTTTAATACCGCTCCTTTCTATATCTCTTATTTTATAAAAATCTTCCTACTTAATAATTTTCTTTTGATTTTTTTAATTTTCTAATAGTAACCTCTCTCTTTTAAGTATAATTCACGTTTTCCATTTCTAAAAAAAGATTCCGCTTTCAATTTTATTTATAATTTCCCCTTAGGTACTTCTAGAGAACTTCAAATATGTAGAGAAATTTTTCCCTTAAAATAGTTTGATTTTGTTTTAATTCGAATCCACTATTAATTTGAATTGGGAGCAAATATGTTTTTATTTTACTCTACTTTGGACAGTCTTGTCTTTTAAGTGCCATCACGTCCTTTAATTCAAAGACTGTTTTTCTTACAACTACACTTAGTTACGGTTTATTTGTTGGTGGTGCCCTAATTTCAACGCACTGTAGCTTAGTCGATTACCACACAGTGGTGACATGACTGATGTTTTCCAGTGAAAACAACACACAAGTGCAAAAATAGAGCAGTGTTTGAGGTAGGGAAGGCGATGACTTATAGCGGGTGGCCTATTACATGCAATAAGGCCTCTCTTTTTGGACCTTCACTCTTCCTATTATTGTTTTATAAAGCGTCTTTTTGATGGAATCAATTTTAACTAGGGTTTACTTTGTTACTAACCTATGTATCAAGTTCCCTTTTCTATAAAAATATGATTTTATGACTCATACATCTAAACTTAAACTATAGCCCTTTTAACATTTACCAAATTGTAGGATAATGTCCAATATTTTTAATATAAAACTTTAATTGACATAAATAATAATTTACTTAAAAAAATAAATTAGAAATTAGAGAAGTACGTAATGGAATTTTGACCAAAATTTGCTGATTTTTTTTGGCAAAATCTTAATTTTTATTGTTTTAAATTTTTTTGATTACATAGATGTATTCAACATATTAAAAAAACCATTAGGGCACTCCACTGTGGAGAGTTTAATACTCAAACTTGTGATTCCAAGAAATCCCTACGAGATTCTAGATAATTTAAACTGGAAAGTATACTAAAAATCCCTCCAAAATGTAGAACAAGCTTAAATAATAAAGTGGAGAAGAAAAACCTAAAACCCTATTGTGACTTAAAAAAATAAAAAAATAAAAAAAAAATAAAGATCAACAAAGAAAAATATATTTTTAAATTAAAATAGGAGAAAAAATTAATAAATGAAAATATTAAAATTCATAATGCCTTATTAAATAAAAAATAATTTCCTTAAAATATATACGTATTAAAATTTTAAAATAACAATTTACTAAATAAAAATAATTTAATTAAAAGTAAAAATATTTAAAAACTTGAATAACAAGTTATTAAATAAATAAAAAAACTAAAAAATGCAGAACAACCACGAATAAATAGGTTTAGAGAAGACAAAATAAAATAACCATTTATCAAATCAAAACAAAGGGGCAAAAAAGAATAAAAACGATTTACCAAATAAAAAAATAATAGAATATCGATTTATCAAATGTAAAGTTATTGGAACAAACATTTTACTTCTGCTCGACCTTCCGCCTCTCTGTATTCTCTGTGCGTTTCAAAGGAGAGACCATCGTATTATTATTTTCTATTATCCATCTGCTAGAGTTTCTCTTTGGTGGTTGTTAAACAAAACCTTAAACCAAAAACATGGAGGATGTCTGTGAAGGGAAAGATTTCAACTTCCCGAAGCACAAAGAGAAAATACTTGAAATGTGGGAGGCCATTGATGCCTTTCATACCCAGCTCAAGAAAACTGAAGGGAAACCTGAATACGTGTTCTACAATGGCCCTCCTTATGCGATCGGTCTGCCTCATTATGGTCACATTCTTGCCGGCACAATAAAGGACATAGTCACCCGCTACCAAACCGCAAGAGGGCATCAAGTGACCAGGAGGTTTGGATGGGATTGCCATGGCTTGCTCATGGAGTTCGAGATTGACACCAAACTAGGCATTAAGAGCAGAGACGATGTCCTAGCCATGGGCATTGACAAGTATAATGAAGAATGTCGGAGTATCGTGATGCGGTACAACAAGGAATGGGAGAAAATTATTACCAGGGTCGGTCGATGGATCGATTTGGAAAATGAATATAACACACTTGATCCGCAGTTCATGGAGATTGTGTGGTGGGTGTTCAAGCAACTTTGGAACAAGGATTTGGTATACCAAGGCTTCAAGGTAATCATAATTTGTGAATTACTATATTAAATTGGACGTTGTTTACATATATGATCATGTAAATCACAGGAAAAACTCTTTTATTTTCCTGGGCAAATGAAGGTTCTTTTTAGATTAATATCCTATGTCGAAGGAGAAATTACATATTAGCAAAATACAATAGTGGAATATAATTTCTAGTCCCCCTTTACTATCTAATGTAGTTGCTAATGATTTTGTCTATAAATGGATATAGAAGGATAACTCTGAAAGTTTTTAAGCTTATTTTGCTTATTGTCATATAAGCATGGTTATGTGATTGGTTATTGTCATGGTTATTTAATGTATTTACTTGTAACTGAAAGGATAATGGATGAATGACCTAATTGATATCAAAACCAAAGGAAGAGGGTGGTGATCCTTCTTTTCAAGTCTCATATGAGTTATCAGTCATTTATGCTCTGCCTTGTATTCATTTTCTGTAGATTGCATTTATGCCGAGTGTTTGAGAAAATGTGAGTCCCAGTTGGGGATGGCCAGGTGTAGTCCTAGAGTCAGTTTTTTATTCTAAGTCTTGTCATAATGTAATTTATGGATTCTGAAAGCTACAGGGGTTTTTGGGCAGTGACCTGGATTATGGGCTTAAAAAGTGGCACAAATCCCAAAGTCGCAAGCACAAGTTTGAGAAGGAAAGTCCTTGGACGTTGGCATACCCATGTTGTGCATGCGTCTAGAGGTCCTTAGATGCACCCTTGTCCATATCAAGTGAGCGTCGAGGGGTTTAGTGGTCTAAAAGTTCAGTGGAACCCAGGGGTTGGTTAGGGGAATGACTAGGATGAATTATGGGAATCTTGTAGTAAATGAAAAAGGTCTGGTATGGTGTGTTTTTGTCGGTTCCACTTCCTTAAGGTCACATAGGAGGTTGAATTATATCATGGTGACTTCTCGTCACATGTTTACCCCGATTGGCCGGTTGCTTGTGTAGATGTGGGAGGAGGGTGTTACAAGGCTCATCTCAGATGCGTACTTTATAAATATTTCAATATTAACATATAACCATGAGCTTGCAAAAAACACACACATATTTGAATGAAAAGATAATAGGATATGTACACTTCCTTGAATTAAGGAGTCAAATTGTTATGTAAAGAGAATCCTTGTATGATAAACAAGAGGATATCATACGTTAACTTGATATTTAACTAATTATTACCTCAAATTAGATATAATAATAATAATAGGATATGGTTAGATGATGTTAGTAGTTATAGGTAATTTTACTAATCAACGTATATTGTAAATATGTAATACGAAGTATGTAAAAATTGTCTTGTTTTTTCCACCACTAGAAAAAAATTAGATGAAAAATGAATCATAATTTTTATTTAATTAAAAACAAAATTAAATTCTTCATCCATTTTGTAGCACAAAATTAAATTTTTGTGCATATCGTAGCATGTTTTGTGTTCATTAGCACTCCAATATCATATCTAGAAAGTAATCAATACTATTAAGAAGCAATGTTCTTAATCTGTTGGTTTGTCTTTTTGTTTTTGTTTTTTTTCGAGCTCTTCATCCCGTTGGTGGAGGTTCCACAAGAACCACTTATAAATTATATATTATGTATTTTGAACTAAAGGTTGCTCCTTGTTAGACTCAAATATTTCATGTTCATGAGATCCTTTCAGTGCTTCTATTGGACCATTTATTGCAACCATGTTGCAATAGGGAGAATCACCTTCTTTCATTTCTTCATAACCCTCCAATTGTTGTTTTCTATCTTCATTTCTTACTTCTGAGCCTTCGTTAATATCTTTCTCTTCCTCACAAATAGGTAATCTTTTGAAATCTTGTCATCTTTATCATGCGAAAGAGAGTGGGTTGAGGGGGAGAGAGGATGGTAAGGTTATTGGTCTTGAGAGGGAAAATGATGTCTCTTTTTCCTCCTAGGACGACTTCTTGCTTGTGGACAAGATTGTTGTTTTTGTCCTACATGATGATAAATACAACATGAAAATGTTGTGTTTTCATACTCTAATGATTGAATCCATTTAAATTTGTCATGATTTAGCACCTTTCTATTTAGAATTTTTTTACTAAGACCAATGCCCACACGTATCTAAACATATGTAAGAAGATATTATCAAGTCTACTTGGAATCATACTTTAAAAATTTGTCTATAGTTCCATTATCTCTAAATACAAAAGGATGCGAAAAACGAAGAAGTACACTTAGGAATTTGACTTAGACTAACATTATGGATACAATCTTAGTAGAAGGATCAAAATCTAGAAGCCATGGGGTAAGAATAAAGGCTTCCTTCTCCCCAAAACCATGATGCTCCCTCGAAAATTTCATGTTAGTCATCAAAATTGTAAAACTAAGCTACAAATAAACTTCTATAACACAAAAGAATACTACCATCTATAACCAGGTTGGAATGAATCCATTGGTACAAATCAATTAACAATGGTCATAACCCATTAGACCAACAAATTATTGTAGCACTTTAAGGGCTAAAAAATACTTACCTACTTCTAACTGCTTGACCTCTAAAGTTGGGAGCTTGTCCAATTTATTAAGACTATATGAACTTGGTGTGATTGAAGACTAACCTAATGCAGGAGAAGATTTAGCGTGAACTAAATCCTTCTAAGAAATTGCCTTGGATGACAACCCCGTGAATCCCATCACTCTTTCATGCAAATGCATCACTAACAAAATTGTAGAACCCTTACAAATATTGTAATCAATAGATTAGGAAGGATCCTATAATTATTTCCCCTTATATATTAGGCGTTTTTGGGTAATAAAATTCCTTAATATTGTTTCAAATTGTGTTTTACTCCCAGCAATATGATTTGTTTTTTAAGATAATAGTCAAGTGAGACACCAAATTGATGGATAAAACTTCATAAGAAAAATAGAATTTTTTTATTTTTTTTTTAATTTTTTTATTTTAAGTACCAACTTTAAAAAAATACATGACAAACAATACTATTAAAAGGGAAAGTGGAGAAGAGGTGCTTACAAAGGTGGGAAATGGGTTTTGAACACAAGATATTTTAGGGGTCGCTTCAACCACTACATGCACACGGTTGACATCCATTAACACTTAAAAATGTTGTTTAGATGGGTGTTGATCGATAAGAACGAGGCCAAACACATATTCTCTATCAACTGGATTGGATATAAATACACATGCTTTCCATGGACTACAAAGTCAACATAATTGAAACTCGCCTCAACCTACCCCTACTCTAGGTTTCTCTCCATAAGACAATAGGGATCCAATCCTTGTTGAAGCCCCAAGTTCTGACATCCTAAATGTATTTTTTGTCCATTGTTTTTTCACTCTTCAAACTTATATTTCCTAGTTTTTTATTTAAGGATGGCCTTGGAGGCCACATCTTTCACACTGACGTTCTTATGTTTTGGTTTAAATTTAGTAGACTCTTTGTATGGTTTCTATGGAAATTGAAATTATGTACCTAGTCTGCCTTTTACATTTAAAAAAAAAATGAAAAT
This sequence comes from Pinus tabuliformis, assembly GCA_031772625.1. Classification (NCBI taxonomy): domain Eukaryota; kingdom Viridiplantae; phylum Streptophyta; class Pinopsida; order Pinales; family Pinaceae; genus Pinus; species Pinus tabuliformis. The sequence goes on along the minus strand of CM062819.1, from coordinate 1,978,143,951 downwards.
GACTTCATAACCTATACATTCGAACTTAGACTATAACCCTCTAAGATTCAAATCAACCCTCCCCCATTTAGAAAGTGATGGTCCCTATCATTCAAAAAGCTAAAAAAAAGGGACTCCATAATGTTTAATGTACAATGATGATTACAATATGCCATGAGCCAATGAAGAGAAGGATTTTGTGTGGTTGACCTGTAATTGTGGGTTTGTGGATGACCCATAACCATCATGATTACAGTGTGTCGAGTGCCAATGAAGAGAAGGGGTTTGTGTGGTTAACGCATAATCATGGGTTTGTGGATGACTCATAACTAAGTTGGCAATGGTAAGCTTTAAGAAGCGTTTTGTGTGGTTTATCCATAACCATCGGTTTGCGGATGACCCAAAATTTTGGTAATGAACCTCTTGCTACAACTTTGCTGATAAATTTTGTTGCAGGTGATGAAACCAATTTTCGTCAAAGATACATATGAGGTATTAAAGAGACCTTTCCATTAATATAAGACACTTGCTCTAATGATTTGTGAAGTGAGAAAACCATTATTGAAACTCAAGGTACATGCGGTTTTGTTGCTTTATAAACATGTGTGATTTCAATCGATGATATCTCTTAAACCAAGAAGCCAAATCAAAATCTGTGAAAAGCTCCATTTGAGCTAACAAAAAATCGTTTAAAATGAGCTATTGTGCACACTTTGAAGCACTATGTAGAGGTCATGGCACCTACATAAAGTTTGTTGAAGTTCACTACCATGCGTTCCATCCATTATTGTGATTTTATCGTGGCCATACCAACATGGACAATTTGAAAAATGGTTGAAACAAGGTTGCCCAAGCTTTTGTGTGTTGCATGCCAACTTTTTAAGCTATGAAATGGTTGTATAAATCTACAATGACAATGAATACACGAATACCAAGTGCAAAGGGCCATAAAGGATGCCAAGCCTCCGTCTTGTAGACCAATGGATGTAGTGAATCCATGTAATAATGCTTATGCAATGGTGAATGGTGATCCAAGGGTAGAAAACCTGATAATGCTCATTGGCCAACTGAGATACTTACAATATATGCCCAAACAAATGGACTCTAAGAATGCTAAAAGGAGGTTGAAGAATGTTGCAAAGCTTTCGTCTATAAGTTAGACTACGCATATATATCTATCTATATATATATATATAGAGAGAGAGAGAGAGAGAGAGAGAGAGAGAGAGAGAGAGAGAGGAACTATTACATGCAATAAGGCCTCTCTTTTTGGACCTTCACTCTTCCTATTATTGTTTTATAAAGCGTCTTTTTGATGGAATCAATTTTAACTAGGGTTTACTTTGTTCCTAACCTATGTATCAAGTTCCCTTTTATATAAAAATATGATTTTATGACTCATACATCTAAACTTAAACTATAGCCCTTTTAAGATTTACCAAATTGTAGGATAATATCCACTATTTTTAATACAAAACTTTAATTGACATAAATAATAATTTACTTAAAAAATGAATTAGAAATTAGAGAAGTACGTTATGGAATTTTGACCAGAATTTGATGTTTTTTTTGGGCAAAATCTTAATTTTTATTGTTTTAAAATAATCTTTTGATTACATAGATGTATTCAACATATTAAAAAAACCATTAGGGCACTCCATTGTGGAGAGTTTAATACTCAAACTTGTGATTCCAAGAAATCCCTACGAGATTCTAGATAATTTACACTGGAAAATATACTAAAAATCTCTCCTAAATGTAGAACAAGCTTAAATAAAGTGGAGAAGAAAAACCTAAAACCCTATTGTGACTTTAAAAAAAAAAATAATAATAAAAGAAAATTAATAATGATTAACAAAGAAAATAATATTTTTAAATTAAAATAGGAGAAAAATTTAATAAATGGAAATATTAAAATTCATAACGCCTTATTAAATAAAAAATAATTTACTTAAAATATATAAGTATTAAAATTTTAAAATAACAATTTACTAAATAAAAATAATTTAATTAAAAGTAAAAATATTTAAAAACTTGAATAACAAGTTATTAAAAAAAAAATGCATAGCAGCAACCACGAATAAATATGTTTAGAGAAGACAAAATAAAATAACCATTTATCAGATCAAAACAAAAGGGCAAAAAAGAATAAAAACGATTTACCAAATAAAAAAAAGAATAGAATATCGATTTATCAAATGTAAAGTCACTGGAACAAACATTTTACTTATTCTCGGCCTTTCGCCTCTCTATATTTTCTGTGCGTTTCAGAGGAGAGACCGTCGTATTATTATTTTCTATTATCCAACCGCTAGAGTTTCTCTTTGGTGGTTGTTAAACAAAACCCTAAACCAGAAACATGGATGATGTTTGGGAAGGGAAAGATTTCAACTTCCTTAAGTAGGAAGAGAAAATACTTGAAATGTGGGAGGTCATTGACGCCTTCCATACCCAGCTCAAGAAAACTGAAGGGAAACCTGAATAAGTGTTCTATGATGGCCCTCCTTTTGCAATTGGTCTGCCTCATTATGGTCACATTCTAGCCGACACAATAAATGGCATAGTCACTCACTACCAAACTGCAAGAGGGCATCATGTGACCAAGAGGTTTGGATGGGATTGCCACGGATTACCCGTGGAGTTTGAGATTGACACCAAACTAGGCATTAAGAGCAGATACGATTTCCTAGCCATGGGCATTGACAAGTATAATGAAGAATGTCGGAGTATCGTGATGCAGTACAACAAGGAATGGGAGAAAATTATTACCAAGGTCAGCCGGTGGATCGATTTCGAAAATGACTATAAGGCACTCGATCCGCGGTTCATGGGGAGTGTGTGGTGGGTGGTCGAGCAGCTCTGGAACAAGGATTTGGTATACCGAGGCTTCAAGGTAATCATAATTTGTGAATTACTATTTTAAATTGGACGTTGTTTACATATATGATCATGTAAATCACAGGAAAGAACTCTTTTATTTTCTTGGGCAAATGAAGGTTCTTTTTAGATTAATCTCCTTTGTCGAAGAAGAAATTACATATCGGCAAAATACGATAGTGGAATATAATTTCTAGTCCCCCTTTATTATCTAATGTAGCTGCTAATGATTTTGCGTATAAATGGATATAGAAGGATAATTGTGAAACTTTTTAAGCTTATTGTGTTTAGTGTCATATAAGCATGGTTATGTGATTTGTTATTGTCATGGTTATTTAATGTATTTACTTGTAACTGAAAGGATAATGGATTAATGACCTAATTGATATCAAAATCGAAGGAAGAGGGTGGTGATCCTTCTTGTCAAGTCTCATATGAGTTATCAGTCATTTATGCTCTGTCTTGTATTCATTTCCTGTAGATTGCATTTATGTTAAGTGTTTAAGAAAATGTCAGTCCCAGTTGGGGATGGTCAGGCCTAGTCCTAGAGTCAGTTTTTGATTCGTAAGTCTTGTCATAATGTAATTTATGGATTCTGAAAGCTACAGGGGCATTTGGGTAGTGACCTAGATTATGGGCTTAAAAAGTGGCACAAATCCTAAAGTCGCAAGCACAGGTCTGAGTAGGAAAGTCCCTGGACACTGGCATACCCATGTTTTGCATGCATCTAGAGGTCCTTAGATGCACCCTTGTAAATATCAAGTAAGCGTTGATGGGTTTAGTGGTCTAAAAGTTTAGTGGAACCAAGGGGTTGGTTAGGGGAATGACTAGGATGAATTATGGAAGTCTTGTAGCAAATGCAAAAGGTTTGGTATGGTGTGTTTTGTCGGTTCCACTTCCTTAAGGTCACTTAGGAGGTTGAATTATATCATGGTAACTTCTCGTCACATGTTTACTCTCGTTGGCCGATTGCTTGTGTAGATGTGGGAGGAGGGCATTACAAGGCTCATCTCAGATGCATACTTTATAAATATTTCAATATTAACATATAACCATGAGCTTGCAAAAACACACACACATATTTGAATGAAAATATAATAGGATATGTACACTTCCTTGAATTAAGGAGTCAAATTATTATGTAAAGAGAATCGTGGTATGATAAACAGGAGGATATCGTACATTAACTTGATATTTAACTAATTATTACCTCAAATTATATATAATAATAATAATAATAGGATATGGTTAGATGATGTTAGTAGTTGGGTAATTTTACTAATTAACGTATATTGTAAATACGTAATACGAAGTATGTAAAAAATTGTCTTGTTTTTTCCACTACTAGAAAAAAAATAGATGAAAAATGAATCATAATTTTTATTTAGTTAAAAACAAAATTAAATTCTTCATCCATTTTGTAGCACAAAATTAAATTCTTTATGCATATCGTAGCATGTTTTGTGTTCATTAGGACTCCAATATCATATCTAGAAAGTAATCAATACTATTAAGAAGCAATATTCTTAATCTGTTTGTTTGTTTGTTTGTTTGTTTGTTTGTTTTTTTTTTTTTTTTTTTTTTTTTTTTTTTTTTTTTTTTTCGAGCTCTTCATCCCATTGGTGGAGGTTCCACAACAACCACTTATAAATTATATATTATGTATTTTGAATTAAAGTTTGCTCCTTGTTAGACTCAAATATTTCATGTTCATGTGATCCTTTCAGTCCTTCTATTGGACGATTTATTGCAACCATGTTGCAATAGGGAGAATCACCTTCTTTCATTTCTTCATAACCCTCCAATTATTGTTTTCTATCTTCATTTCTTACTTCCGAGCCTTTCTTAATATCTTTCTCTTCCTCACAAATAGGTAATCTTTTGAACTCTTTTCATCTTTATCATGCGAAAGAGGGTGGGTTGAGGGGGAGAGAGGATGGTAAGGTTATTGGTCTTGAGAGGGAAAATAATGTCTCTTTTTCCTCCTAGAACGACTTCTTTCTTGTGGACAAGATTGTTGTTTTTGTCCTATATGATGATAAATACAACATGAAAATGTTGTGTTTTCAAACTCTAATGATTGAATCCATTTAAATTTTCATGATTTAGCACCTTTCTATTTAGAATTTTTTTACTAAGACCAATCCCCACACATATCTAAACATATGTAAGAAGATATTATCAAGTCTACTTGGAATCATACTTTAAATTTTTTTCTATAGTTCCAATATCTCTAAATATAAAAGGATGCCAAAAACGAAGAAGTACACTTAGGAATTTGACTTAGAATAACATTATGGATACAATCTTAGTAGAAGGATCAAAATCTAGAAGCTATGGAGTAAGAATAAAGGCTTGCTCCTCCCCAAAACCATGATGCTCCCTCAAAAATTTCATGTTAGTCATCAAAATTGTAAAACTAAACTACAAATAAACTTTTGTAACACAAAAGAATACTTCCATCTGTAATCAAGTTGGAATGAATCCATTGGTACAAATCAATTAACAATGGTCAAAACCCATTAGACCAACAAATTATAGTAGCACTTTAAGGGCTAAAAAATACTTACCTACCTCTATATGCTTGATCTCTAAAGCTGGGAGCTTGTCCAATTTATTAAGACTATATGAACTTGGTGTGATTGAAGACTAACTTGATGCAAGAGAAGCTTTAGCGTGAACTAAATCCTTCTAAGAAATTGGCTTGGATGACAACCCCATGAATCCCATCACTCTTTCATGCAAATGCATCACTAACAAAATTGTAGAATCCTTACAAATATTGTAATCAAGAGATTAGGAAGGATCCTATAACTATTTCCCCTTATTTATAAGGAGTTTTTAGGTAATAAAATTCCTTAATATGGTTTCAAATTGTATTTTACTCTCAACAATATGATTTGTTTTTTAAGATAATAGTCAAGTGAGACACCAAATTGATGGATAAAACTTCATAAGAATAATAGATTTTTTTTTTTAGTTTACTTATTTATATTCTTTTAAAGTACCAACTTTACAAAAAATACGTGACAAACAAAACTATTAAAAGGGAAAGTGGGGAAGAGGTGGTTACAAAGGTGGGAAATGGGTTTTAAACACAAGATATTTTAGGTGTCGCTTCAACCACTACATGCACACGGTTGACATCCATTAACACTTAAAAATGTTGTTTGTATGGGTGTTGATCGATAAGAACGAGGCCAAACACATATTCTCTATCAACTAGATTAGATATAAATACACATGCTTTCCATGGACTACAAAGTCAACATAATTGAAACTTGCCTCAGCGTACCCCCTCCTCCAGGTTTCTCTCCATAAGACAATAGGGATCCCATCCTTGTTGAAGCCCCAAGTTCTGACATCCTCAATGTATTTTTTGTTCGTTGTTTTTCACTCTTCAAACTTATATTTCCTAATTTTTTATTTAAGGATGGCCTTGGAGGCCACATCTCTCACACTGATGTTCTTATGTTTTGGTTTAAATTTAGTAAACTCTTTGTATGGTTTCTATGGAAATTGAAATTTTGTACCTAGTTTGGTTTCCCTAATAATAGGGTGATCTAGATCTTCGGGGCAAAGATCCAGGAGGCTTGAATGTCAAGAGAGGAGGAGAGAAAACATATATACATGCCATAAAATTGATCACAATAATATTGATAAAAATGTAAGAAGTGAATACATCACAAAAATACGAAGAGAGATGGATGAAGAGAGAGAGTGAGAATTGGAGAAGATGGAGAATTTCATTAAGAAGAACTATTACATGCAATGAGGCCAATTTTGGGACCTCTCCTTCTCGACCTTTACGCTCTTCTTATTTCCTTCTTATAAGGTGTCTTTTTTATGGAATCGATTTTAATTAGGGTTTACTCCATCAACTACATATGTATCAAGTTCCCTTTTACATAAAAAATAAATAAATAAATAAAATAAAAAATAAAAAATAAAATAAAAAATAAAAAATAAAATAAAAATAAAAAATGACTTAATAACCTATACATTCAAACTTAGACTATAACCCACTAAGATTCAAATCAACCCTCCCCCATTTAGAAAGTGATGGTCCCCGTCATTCAAAAAGCTAAAAAAAAAAGGGACTCCATAATGTTTAATGTACAATCATGATTACAATATGCCATTAGCCAATGAAGATTACGATTTTGTGTGGTTGACCTGTAATTGTGGGTTTGTGTATGACCCATAACCATCATGATTACAATGTGTCAAGTGCTAATAAAGAGAAGGGTTTTTTGAGGTTAACACATAATCATGGGTTTGTGGATGACTCATAACTGAGTTGGAAATGGTAAGCTTTAAGAAGGGTTTTGTGTGGTTTATCCATAACCGTGGGTTTGTGGATGACTCGAAATTTTGGTAATGAACCTCTTGCTACAACTTTGCTGATAAATTTTGCTGCAGGTGATGAAATCAATTTTCGTCGAAGATACATATGAGGTATTAAAGAGACCTTTCCATTAATATAAGACACTTGCTCTAATGATTTGTGGAGTGAGAAAATCATTATTGAAACTCAAGATACATGTGGTTGTGTTGCTTTATAAACATGTGTGATTTCAATCGATGATATCTCTTAAACCAAGAAGCCAAATCAAAATCTGTGAAAAGGATGGCAGGTTCAGATCACCAAGGCAACTTCCCTCCATATACAAGCAACTATCAGACCCGGGCCTTATGGTTATACCACAATCACCTATCGGAAGCGTTTATGTGTGTATTTACATTAAAAACCCAAACCATACAAAAACTCGTAATACAAAGGAATACACGGGAAACCTGCTCCGAACACATAAGTTGAACTTCAAATGCATTAAAACTGCATATACAAATCTCTCGGGTCCGCTAATACCAAACCTTTCTGCTTTATTCCTCTTTACCTTTGTTATCTCCGATCTTTGATCGGTGCTTCATCATAAATCGCCTATCGCTATATCGGAGTTTCGGCACATCGCATGTCGACCTTCCACCATCCTTCACTTCTCCGATATCCGATCACTGATCAATCAAACTTGCGCGACAATCCTCCACCGTGGATCTACACTTAATGGATCCGACCATCCACGGCGACGTCGGGTGAGACACAAGCACAGAGAAACCCCAACCAATAAAGCGGTTTTCTCTCTCCACCCTTGTGCTACGTGTCAACCGAAGAGTGGGATCGGGTGATTAATCTTTAATACCACTTACCACTTTTTCTCCACCCAATAACCCGCTCATATTTTTAAATCTGCCCTTCTTGTGTCTAACACCCGAGCTTGTTAGTGCCTGATGACCATAGATCTTCTACCATCGACGGCTCCTCCGGATTCCTCTTCCGCTAAAGCTTAAACTCATCTCCACCGTTCATCTCTTAACTCAGTCCTATGCAACTAAATCTTAGCCGCTCAATTCCTTCAACCTCGTTTGTTGATCTCCAAGATTCAACGGTCACTGTGCATTGATCCGTCTATGCCTCTTGGACTTGATCTCTCTTGTATTTGGTGAATTTACACTTTAACACAATTTCTCTGCCATTCTCTGTTTCGCAACCACAACTCCATATATAAACTCTCTGTGATATCTTTGATCGATGACTGGGTTTTAAAGCGGTTCAAACACTGTTATTAACACTAAGGACCCCAATTATGCTTGAATGCTGCGATTTATAACTTAAGACATAAAAACAGAGAAGAATGCTCAAATTGTTCCTCAGGAAAATATACAGAGACAAGCGAAGGGTTTCAAGAGAATAACACATTTATGCACACAAAATTATTTATTCAATACAATAAAGCTACAGTGTCTCGACCCTTTGGCTCGATTACAACAATAAAAAAAACCCTTGTGTCTATCTTGAAACATCACCCTCTCTTACTCGACTCCAACCTAGCTAACCTCTTTCTACTAACCTTAAATTGATCTCTTCAGCTAACCTAGTTAACCCCTGAATTATACAAAAAGACTATATTTATACAAAAGTGGATTCATGAACCAATTTTGGTTTAGATCCAGAAATCTCTCGCTCTCTCCTAAGGAATCTCTTCAACTCCACTCTTTTCTAAAACAAATGCTAAATTAAGCTTTCAAATCCCTCATATCCTATTCAAAACCAAATAAATCTAACTGCTTGGCCTGATCTCCACACAGGGAGGATCAATCAGCCACTATGCCCTTTTCTCATATTTGACAATAAATAAACACTCTCACACATTTAAATAAATAAAATTAACTAATCTCTTATCTTCCAACCCCTTGTTAGTCACAACATGTGATCATTCCATCACATTGCTGACTAGGTCTAAATGCTCCTACATCAGACTCCCAAAGTTGAAAGTTTTCATGACCTCCTGGTCATGTGTTTCTTCTGCTGATCATCTAGTATCCCAAACTTTACTTTGTAATTGGTCATCACTTTCATCATGTTGTTGATTCAATTCTTCTGCCACTGTCACTTCTGTTCCTCTAGGTTTCCAAATCTTATTTTGTTGTTGTCCTCTTTCCTTGCTGATACAAATTCCTTTTGTTAATTTCTCTTCCTTGTTGTCCCTCTTTTTAATTGTCTTCATCTTCCACAATTTCTCAACTTCCTCTTTACAATTTGTTCTCAACTGAACTCCACTGACATCTGCCTATTGTACATTTCTCCTCACCATAGAAATTATGAAATTTTTGTCCAATTCTTCTTCACCCCTGTCATTTACAAACTGTTGTTTGTACTCTACAGCTTCCCTTTCACTATCATTAAAGATAATCTTTTCCTCTATGTTATCAGGTTCATCTAATAACTTTTCTAACAAAATGCCATTTCCTTCATATTCAATAAGCATGTCATTTGCATATGACTCCTCCTTCCTGTATAAGACAGTATTTCCATCACAATTGTCAGATTCAAAATAACTATAGTTTTCAATCTTCATAGATAATTCTGCCATCAAATCTTTATACTGTCCTTCTGCAAAAGTTATGAAACTGTCATCAATTCTCATTCCAATACTTTCCTCTGCATTACACAGTGTTCCTTGTTCTGACACAAGACTATCATTCAACAGTTCAATAGCTAGGATTTCTTGGAGCATATCATTATGAAGTACCCTTTCCTCTTCTATACTTATACTATTGCAACAAAATGATGTTGTTTCATCTTCTCCTACATCAGAAACAAAATTTTGGTTTTCTAAGACTTCTTCATGGTTTACAGATTCATAAAAATAATCCACTTTAAAATCACAGAATTCCTGAACTTCTGTATCTGTCAACATCATCTTATATTCCTTCATAATTTCCATAGTACTTTCATTTTGATTCTCGACTGAAAATACTTCATTCTAGTTATCATCACAAACTTTCATTTTCTTATCTTCAGCTTCTTTAATCATGACAATTTCCCTGTCAATACCATCATTCTCAAAATTATTAAATACATGCTCAAAATATCTTTTTGTTTCAGCCATTTCTTCCAGTAATCTCACTTCTTCATCAACATGCATAAGCACATTGTCCAATTGTTGTTCATTACCTGTCAAACCTGAAAATATACACAACATGTCAGTTTCAAAAATACAAGGCTCTTCATTTGAAGCCTCAGTGATCAGTTCCTCATGCTTCTCTGAACTATTCTGATAGTTCACTAAGTTATTGAGAAATTCTTCCTCAACATCTCTGATTTCTTCCTCATCAAAGAAAACTTCTGGGACTGCAACTTCTTGACTATGCTTGGCAACTTCATCATAAGTTTGTAGAATACCTTCTTGTTCTACACAATTTCTTCCAACACTCAGTTTATCCAAATAAGATAACAATGTCTCCTCCTCTTCTATGATAAGACTTTGATCTTTCAAAGATTTCCTTGACTTAACTTCTTCAGCTGAGTTCTCTGTGTCAGCTTTTCTTCTCTTCATTTCACAAATCTGCAATGCATTTATTTCCTTTCCTTTTTCCATTTCCCCTTGGTCTTCTATCCCTGCTAAAATTCCTTCTAACATGATCCAATAAGTTTTCACTAAGAGAAGACACAACCATTCAGCCATACCTTTTAATTTCTTCCACCAATTGAAGTCTTGAAAGTCTTTATGCATCTCCTTTTGTGGTTTTCTTGCCTCTGCCTCTTTCACCTTTTCATACACAAGTTCAGATTCATTAGGTTGCATACCTGCAATTTTACATTCACAGAAATAATTAATCCCAAAAATATGAGATTCTCTTGTCTGTGAAGATGTTACCAACACATTCCTCTCATTCTGATCTGCATAGATCAGTTCTTCATCACTGTCATCACTGTCTCCTTCCCCAAGGAGAGATCCTTTCTCTAGTTCACAGATGTATTCTACTCCTTCATCCTCAACTATTCAGAGTATTAATTTCTTAGCAAACAATTCTCTGACAGGCCATTTAACTCTTTTTCCCACATAAAATCCTTGTTTCCATTTTTCTCTAATTCCTTTCAATACCAGCTTCTTCAAACGACTAAGTTCTATCTTCATCTCAGCCAACTCTATGTTCCTTTCTTCTTTACTCATTCCTTTGAGTCCAACTGCTTCAGCACTCTTTTTCCTCTGCTTCTGACTTTCCTCTGTACCCCTATCATAACTACCAATAGTCAGTTCCATTTCTTCCTTTGGTGAACTTTCCTTGTTCACTAGTGAGCTGCAACTAGCCTTTTTCATCGGTAACAAGTCTCCTTCATGCCTCACCAAACTTTTCTGAGTTCAGCCTTTTGGCACCTATTGGTTCTTTCCTCGAACCTTTCACTGACTAACAATTCTACCCAGCACTCCTCTTGCTAGAATTGTTATCTTTAAGACAACTCTACCCACAATCACAATTGTGGAGCTACCTCAACAACTTCTACCCAACCACAATTGGAAGTTGTTCTCATCTCCTCTTGAACACTCCTTACTCTAGGCTCTGCATCTTCAATTGCTCACTTCCTTCTTTCATTCAGTAATTTCATTTACTGTTGGGTACTGTCACCTTTACTCATCTGAGAGTTCTTCTTGCTCTATCTTCTTTAACATAGCTCATATGCTATGATGTTGGTACAACTCATTCTATCTTTCAACAATTCTACTGCTTCTGTTGACTTACGCAATCTTATCTCAAGATACATCAAAGTAACCTTTTAAACCTGCAACTTTTCCTTCAAATATGTCTTAAAACTAATTCCCATTCCATCAGTTAAATCTTTGCCAAAAGATTCATCTGTTCACTATTTCATTTAGACTTTCCATTCAAAAGACTCCATACAGCCAACAACTATTTCCCATTTTACTTTTCATAATGGACTCTTCAGCTTTCAAGATCAATTAAGATTAGATCTGAATTTCAATTATTTTTACCAATTCATGACAGACACTATCAATTCCTTCTGATAACCTGTTTATAAGCAAATCCTGTTTTGCTTCTACAAATTCCAAAATTCATTCCTTGTAATGACTCTCTTTTCAGATATATTGAATCCAACCTTCAGTCTAACTGTTCCTTTATCTATCGATATCATTGTCTTCAACAATTCTTTAAGAAATCCTCAATCATCCTTGGTTTTCACAAAATTCTTCAAATCAGTTAAATGACTTCAATGCCATATAAAACCACTCTTTTATTTAGCTTTAACTTCTAAACCTTTCATTTCAATTTACCTTTTAAATCAAACCAATCATTCGACCAACTTACATGGAAATTTCATTTTCCTGAAAGGAAAACATCTTCTCCTTTGAAATTTCAATCCCTTGTTGTCTTTAGACATTCAAAACACATCTCTGCAAAATTATCAAAATAAATATTCTTACCAAACCTTCATCAGAAGTTCACTGCTTCCCCATTCTGATCTCAGTGTCCTTTGTAGTTTGATCCCCATCTGTATCAAATTAACTTCAGTGCAATTATACATATATTGGAATTAAAATTCAGTCTCTCAACCAATCTCTACAGAGCATTAATCTAGCTCTGATACCACTTGATGGCGGGTTCCGATCACCAAGGCAACTTCCCTCCATATACAAGCAACTATCGGACCCGGACCTTGTGGTTATGCCACAATCACCTATCGGAAGCATTTATGTGTGTATTTACATTAAAAACCCGAACCATACAAAAACTCGGAATACAAAGGAAACCCACTCTAAACACATAAGCCGGACTTCAAATGCATTAAAACCGCATATACAAATCTCTCGGGTCCACTAATGCCAAACCTTTCTGCTTTATTCCTCTTTACCTTTGTTATCTCCGATCGACTCTTCCCCATAAATCACCTATTGCTATATTAGAGTTTCGGCACATCGCATGTCGACCCTCCATCGTCCTTCACTTCTCCGATATCTGATCACTGATCAATCAAACTTGCGCGACAATCCTCCACTGTGGATCTACACTTAACGGATCCGACGGTCCATGACGACGTCGAGTGAGACACAAGCACCGATACAGCGGTTTTCTCTCTCCACCCTTGTGCTACGTGTCAACCGAAGAGTGGGATCGGGTGATTAATCTTTAATACCACTTACCATTTTTGCTCCACCCGATAACCCACTCATAATTTTAAATCCGCCCTTCTTATGTCTAACGCCCGAGCTTGTTAGCGCCCGATGACCGTAGATCTTCTACCATCGATGGCTCCTCCAGATTCCTCTTCCGCTAAAGCTTAAACTCATCTCCACCGTTCATCTCTTAACTCAGTCCTATGCGACTTAATCTTAGCCACTCAATTCCTTCGACCTCGTCCGTTGATCTCCAAGATCCAATGGTCACTGTGCATTGATCCGTCTATGCCTCTTGGACTTGATCTCGCTTGTATTTGGTGAATTTACGCTTTAACACAGTTTCTCTGCCATTCTCTGTTTCACAACCACAACTCCATATATAAACTCTCTGTGATATCTTTGATCGATGACTGGGTTTTAAAGCGGTTCAAACACTGCTATTAACACTAAGGACCCCAATTATGCTTTAATGTTGTGATTTATAACTTAAGACATAAAAACAGAGAAGAATGCTCAAATTGTTCCTCAGGAAAATATATAGAGACAAGCAAAGGGTTTCAAGAGAATAACACATTTATGCACATAGAATTATTTATTCAATACAATAAAGCTACAGGGTCTCAGCCCTCTGGCTCGATTACAACAATAAAAAAAACCCTTGTGTCTATCTTGAAATCCTCGCTCTCTCTTACTCGACTCCAACCTAGCTAACCTCTTTCTCCTAACCTTTAGCTGATCTCTTCAGCTAACCCTTGAATTATATAAAAAGACTATATTTATACAAAAGCGGATTCATGAACCAATTTTGGTTTAGATCCATAAATCTCTCGCTCTCTCCTAAGGAATCTCTTCAACTTCACTCTTTTCTAAAACAAATGCTAAATTAAGCTTTCAAATCCCTCATATCCTATTCAAAACCAAATAAATCTAACTGCTTGGCCTAATCTCCACACAGGGAGGATCAATCAGCCATTATGCACTTTTCTCATATTTGACAATAAATAAAAACTCTCACACATTTAAATAAATAAAATTAACTAATCTCTTATCTTCCAACCCCTTGTTAGTCACAACATGTGATCATCCATCACATTGCTGACTAGGTCTAAATGCTCCTGCATCAGAAAAGCTCCATTTGAGCTAACAAAAAATCGTTTAAAATGAGCTATTGTGCACCCTTTGAAGCACTAAGTAGAGGTCATGGCACCTACATAAAGTTTGTTGAACTTCACTGCCATGTGTTCCATCCATTATTGTGATTTTATGGTGGCCATACCAACATGGACAATTTGAAAAATGGTTGAAACGAGGTTGCCCAAGCTTTTGTGTTTTGCATGCCAACTTTTTAAGCTATGAAATAGTTGTATAAACCTACAATGACAATGAATACATGAATACCAAGTGCAAAGGGCCATAAAGGATGCCAAGGGTTTGTAAAGCAACATAGGTTGTTGTAGAGGTCATAAAACTTCCGTATTGCAGAGCAATTGATGTAGTGAATCCATGCAACAATGCTTATGCAATGGTAAATGGTGATCCAAGGGTAGAAAACCTGATAATGCTCATTGACCAACTGAGATACTTACAATATATGCCCAAACAAATGGACTCTAAGACTGCTAAAAGGAGGTTGAAGAATGTTACAAAACTTTGAAACTGAAATATGTTTCTAACTCTCATTCCCACGGAATCATAACCTACTCTAATACCACTCATTTAGATTTTGAGGGCTAAGATCTAGGAGGCTTGAATGCCGAGAGAGGAGGAGAGAAAACATAAAGATTTGCCATAAAATTGATCACAAAAACATTGATAAAAATGTAAGCACTAAATACATCACACACACACACACACACACATATATAGGCATCCTTTTTCACGACCATTTTTCAGGATAGTTTTAATCAAAATTTGATAGAGATTTTTAAAAACTTGAGTTTAAATTGTTTAATATGCATAATTGGAGTGTTGCAGGGGTTTTCAAGGGTGCTAAATCCATTTATGCATTCAAAAATGTATTTTAAATGACAAAAAACCTTGAAATTTTATTGCGAGATTTTGGTGAATTCAAGTGAAAAGGGTTATTTCGTCTATAAGTTAGACTACGCCTATATATATATATATAGAGAGAGAGAGAGAGAGAGAGAGAGGAACTATTACATGCAATAAGGCCTCTCTTTTTGGACCTTCACTCTTCCTATTATTGTTTTATAAAGCGTCTTTTTGATGGAATCAATTTTATCTAGGGTTTACTTTGTTCCTAACCTATGTATCAAGTTCCCTTTTATATAAAAATGTGATTTTATGACTCATACATCTAAACTTAAACTATAACCCTTTTAAAGTTTTCCAAATTGTAGGATAATATCCACTATTTTTAATATAAAACTTTAATTGACATAAATTATAAGTTACTTAAAAAATAAATTAGAAATTAGAGAAGTACGTTATGGAATTTTGACGAGAATTTGATGATTTTTTTTTTTGCAAAATCTTAATTTTTATTGTTTTAAAATATTTTTTTGATTACATAGATGTATTCAACATATTAAAAAAACCATTAGGGCACTACATTGAGGAGAGTTTAATACTCAAACTTGTGATTCCAAGAAATCCCTACGAGAATCTAGATAATTTAAACTGGAAAATATACTAAAAATCCCTCCAAAATGTAGAACAAGCTTAAATAATAAAGTGGAGAAAAAAAACCTAAAACCCTATTGTGACTTAAAAAAAAAAAAAAAAATAATGATTAACAAAGAAAATAATATTTTTAAATTAAAATAGGAGAAAAATTTAATAAATGAAAATTTTAAAATTCTTAATGCCTTATTGAATAAAAAATAATTTACTTAAAATATATAAGTACTAAAATTTTAAAATAACAATTTGCTAAATAAAAATAATTTAATTAAAAGTAAAAATATTTAAAAACTTGAATAACAATTTATTAAATCCAAAAAAAAAAAAAAACTAAAAGATGCAGAGCAACGACCACGAATAAATAGGTTTAGAGAAGACAAAATAAAATAACCATTATCAAATCAAAACAAAGGGGCAAGAAAGAATAAAAACGAATTACCAAATAAAAAAAAGAATAGAATATCGGTTTATCAAATGTAAAGTTATTCGAACAAACATTTTACTTATGCTCGGCCTTCCGCCTCTCTGTATTCTCTGTGTGTTTCAGAGGAGAGACCATCGTATTATTATTTTCTATTATCCATCAGCTAGAGTTTCTCTTTGGTGGTTGTTAAACAAAACCCTAAACCAGAAACATGGAGGATGCCTATGAAGGGAAAGATTTCAACTTCCCGAAGCAGGAAGAGAAAATATTTGAAATGTGGGAGGCCATTGACGCCTTCCATACCCAGCTCAAGAAAACTGAAGTGAAACCTGAATACGTGTTCTACGATGGCCCTCCTTTTGCGACCGGTCTGCCTCATTACGGTCACATTCTGGCCGGCACAGTAAAGGACATAGTCACCCGCTACCAAACCACAAGAGGGCATCATGTGACCAGGAGGTTTGGATGGGATTGCCACGGCTTGCCCATGGAGTTCGAGATTGACACCAAACTAGGCATTAAGAGAAGAGACAATGTCCTAGACATGGGCATTGACAAGTATAATGAAGAATGTCAGAGTATCGTGATGCGGTACAACAAGGAATGTGAGAAAATTATTATCAGGGTCGGCCAGTAACTGAAAGGATAATGGATGAATGACCTAATTGATATCAAAACTAGAGGAAGAGGGTGGTGATCCTTCTTGTCAAGTCTCATATGAGTTATCAATCATTTATGCTCTGTCTTGTATTCATTTCCTGTAGATTACATTTATGCCGAGTGTTTGAAAAAATGTCAATCCCGGTTGGGGATGTCCAGGCCTAGTCCTAGACTCAGTTTTTTATTCGTAAGTCTTGTCATAATGTAATTTATGGATTCTGAAAGCTACACAGGTTTTTGGGCAGTGACCTGGATTATGGGCTTAAAAAGTGGCACAAATACTAGAGTCAAAAGCACAGGTCTGAGCAGGAAAGTCCTTGGACGCTGGCATACCCATGTTGTGCATGCGTCTAGAGGTCCTTAGACGCACCCTTGTCCATATCAAGTGAGCGTTGAGGGGTTTAGTGGTCTAAAAGTTCAGTGGAACCCAAGGGCTGGTCAGGGGAATGACTAGGATGAATTATGGGAGTCTTGTAACAAATGCAAAAGGTCTGGTATGGTGTGTTTTTGTCGGTTCCACTTCCTTAAGGTCACTTAGGAGGTTGAATCATATCATGGTAACTTCTCGTCACATGTTTACCCCGGTTGGCCGGTTTCTTGTGTGGATGTGGGAGGAGGGCGTTACAAGGCTCATCTCATCTTATGAAGGTTCATATGAGATGCATACTTTATAAATATTTCAATATTAACATATAACCATGAGCTTGTAAAAACACACACACATATTTGAATGAAAAGATAATAAGATATGTACACTTCCTTGAATTAAGGAGTCAAATTGTTATGTAAAGAGAATCCTTGTATGATAAACAAGAGGATATCATACATTACTTTATATTTAACTAATTATTGCCTCAAATTAGATATAATAATAATAATAATAGGATATGGTTAGATGATGTTAGTAGTTAGGTAATTTTACTAATTAACATATATTGTAAATATGTAATACGAAGGATGTAAAAAATTGTCTTGTTTTTTCCACCACTAGAAAAAAAATAGATGAAAAATGAATCATAATTTTTATTTAATTAAAAACAAAATTAAATTCTTCATCCATTTTGTAGCACAAAATTAAATTCTTTATGCATATCGTAGCATGTTTTGTGTTGGTTAGGACTCCAATATCATATCTAGAAAGTAATCAATACTATTAAGAAGTAATGTTCTTAATCTGTTTGCTTGTTTTTTTTGTTTTTGTTTTTTTTCGAGCTCTTCATCCCATTGGTGGAGGTTCCACAAGAACCACTTATAAATTATATATTATGTATTTTGAAATAAAGGTTGCTCCTTGTTAGACTCAAATATTTCATGTTCATGTGATCCTTTCAATCCTTCTATTGGACCATTTATTGCAATAGGGAGAATCGCCTTCTTTCATTTCTTCATAACCCTCTTGTTGTTTTGTATCTTCATTTCTTACTTTCGAGCCTTCGTTAATATCTTTCTCTTCCTCACAAATAGGTAATCTTTTGAACTCTTGTCATCTTTATCATGCGAAAGAGGGTGGGTTGAGGGGGAGAGAGGATGGTAAGGTTATTGGTCTTGAGAGGGAAAATAATGTCTCTTTTTCCTGCTAGGTGATGAAGGAGCATTCAGCTCAACAATTTAATTGTATTCTAGTAGACATAGGGGGTCTTGTATTTACAAGGAAGTTGGATTCCTATGAATGTAATCATTAATGTTTAAGTGATTGGAATAGGAATTAATTATATGTTGTGAGGATGTTTGTAAATGCTCTCTAATGAAGGAGAACATGAGTGGTTAATAATGACGAGAGAATTAGAAGTCAATTATAACTCTTATGGTAGTTTCATGATTCAAGGAACTAGAGAGGATTCTTAGGGTTTAACTGGAGTTAGAAGTGGACTTAGAGGACATTTAGGAGTCAGCTCAGTAGATTAAGGATCTGAACTAGAATTAGTTCAACAGAACCTTTCTGGTATAAATGTAAGCCTAAAAGGCATAAACAGGAGTTAGATGGTTAGACAGTAGATAGTTAACTAGTTAGATAGTGCTAGCTAGGGTGTGACTATAAGCCTGCAGGTAGACTGTAAAACAGAGGACACTGATATTGAAGATCAGGCCTGAGAGACAGAGAGTCTCGATATGTAATTAGTTGTTTCTATTTATATATACAAGGTTTATTCCAGAATTGTGTAGATGTGTGAAATGAATATTGAATGATCGAATTACGTGTAAGTTGTGTATTCTGTAACAGAGGTTGCAGGCAGAGTTCTGTAGAACTACACAGAGGAGGAAAATGATTTGGAGGAATCATAATGGGTCATTGAATCCAATTGGAGATTCAGAATAATGCTCTGGAGAGGCAGCGATGTGAGAATTCACAGAGTTAAGCTCAGAGAGAGTTGAGCAGTGGAAGAGTGGAAGGTCGAAACCTTGAAGAAAAACCTGAAACCACAAAACACTGAAGAAATGACGCAAATTCAAAGTGAGGAGACAGATGGAGAATGAACGCATAGGATCCGTTGGATCTCGGAGATCAACGGACGAGGTCGAAAGAAATAAGCGGGCAAGATTAAATCACGTATACTAGTGTCAAGAAATGAATGGCGGAGATTGATTTAAGCAGTAGCAGAAGAGGAATCTGGAGAAGCCGTTGCAACCGTCGATGGTAGAAGATCTACGGTCATCACATGGTGGAAGAGCGCAGAAGATAACCAACGATTAGCACGAGGGTGGAGAGAGAAAACCGCTTTATCGGGCGGGTATTCTCTGTGCTTGTGGCTCACCCGAAATAGTCATGGACCATCGGATCCATTGAGTGCAAATCAACGACGGAGGATTGTCGCACAAGTTTGATTGATCAGGAAAGGACATCAACCCTCAAATCATGGGGTTGAAATCTACGGTGGAGAATGAACCCAATAAAGGTAAACCTCGGTAATGTGCAAGGGTCGTGGATTGGTAGAAAGGTAAGTTTATGTGTATTTCTATTAAAAAGGGGTATAATATAAATAATGCGTGGTTGTAGGTTTATGGGTTAAGTCTGCATTAACCAAAGTTAAGAGCGGGTATGGTTATTATGCGAGGCTTAAGGATTAATCGAGGTTAATAAGGTTGAATTAAGTCTCGCTTAAAGGTTAATGAAGGGTAAGACTATGTGTAGTCAAATAACATGTTTTCGCATAATGAAGTTAATGAAGAAGCCTTAAACCTTAATAGAATGAAGGTTTGACTAGGCAGGGGAAATGATATTCTTGGGCAAGGCAATGTGATTATGCATTTGATATGCATACTATGGGTGTAAGCGAGGGAAACCCTACATCATTTAGTATTGGAGCGGAATTGTAATTGAAACAATTGGTGTTAAAATAGAACAAAGAAATTATATTTCAAAGAATTGAGAACAAAGTTATGTGTCAAAGATGTTTATGCAGGTAAGGAAGGATCAGCTTCTAATATGACAGAAAGTAGGCACACAGTGGTGACATGTAGCAGAACTTGCAGATGCAAGAAACAAAGGACAATCCATTCGAGGTACAGGTGGAATGGTGGAACAAGATCATGCAGAGATCTTGAAGGTGAGGTGATCTGCTCTGTTTTGATTTGATTGGAGAATGTGTGTTTGTACATTGATGCACAAATAACAACAAAAGAAGGTGAGAAGGTTGCAACATCTAGAGCAAGGAGTGCCTGAATTGGTTCTAGAGAAAAAAACCAAAGAAATGCTAAGAGGCTGAGCTCAGAAGAGGAGAGAAGCTCAGTGAGGCATATATAGCTAGAAGGAGACTTGTTACTACAGAGGTATTGTTGTAGCTCACAAAGGAAATTCCATAGAGGATGTGGGTAGAATTGCTAAGTAATGAAGGAAGTGAATAAGACTTTATAAGCGAAAGAAGAGATGGTCAGAACCAAGTATTTCATTGTGATTGAAATACAAGAGGACAGTTGTGTTCTTAGAATATGCATATGTGTTGAAGCCTAGACGGAGCAGAGAGAAGTGCTCAAAAGAGGTTCTAGAGACAGAGAACCAAGGGCTTGCCAAAAGACCAAGTATAGAGGATAGCTTGGTGAGGTAAGAGGCAGCAGGGAGGACTTGATGTTGTAGAGGCTTTAATGCAGCTCATAGTAAGTGAGTCAGGAGCTCATGAAGATAGAGAAGGAGAAGATGACTACTGATAGTCATAGTAGAGGTTCTGAGGAAAACCACAACAGAAGAAAAGTGAATAAAGAGGATGCCAAGGCAAATGGAAAGAGAATGAGTCAAGAGGAGCTTGACAAAGAGATTGCGGAGTTAAAAGAACAACTCGATGCATTAAGGAGAATACTTGAGGAAAGCCAGAGACTAGGTTGGGTATTGAAGAAGAAGCCAGTGAAGTGGTCTAAGTTATAGAGAAGGCTACAACAGAGGCAAGTGAAGTGGCTGATGGAAAAACTCAGAGAGGTTAATTTGGAAATGGAAGTTTCTATTTGTGAACCAAAGCACGGTGAAGTTCTAGGAGGAAATGAAAACTTGAAGACTGAAACTTCAAGTGAGACAAAAAGGTTACATGATTTTAAATCTAATAATTTGTGTATATTTGCAGGTGAAAATGTAAAAAAGGACAATTTGTTGATATTGTCATAAAGGAGGAAGAAGACAAGCATAATCTAAATTCTGTTCTGGAAGAAGATGAGATAGATAGGTCTCATATACAGTGGGGGAAAGATATCAAGCAACCAAGTGAATGGCTTGAGGAGATTGAAGAGGAGACCATCGAATAAAAATTGAGTCATAAAGAGAACTTGGAACAACAAGGAGATATGATGGCTAAAACATCAAGTGGGACCATAGGGTCTTATGTTTTTAAAGTTGATAGTTTGTCTGTGGATGCAGAACAAATGCAGGAGAGTATTAATGTAGATGGTGAGACAAGGATAACTCTTGGAGAAGGTAAACAACAAGAGATTAAAGGCAAACTTGAAGAAGAGACTATGTTAGTTGAAAACATAGTAAAGGATCATCAGTTCACCATGATGATAGGCACAGTGGAAATAACCATGGAAGCTATTGAGACAGTCAGTAAAAAAGAAGGACATCTACTGAAAGATGTTAAGAAGGAAGAAACCTATGCAAAGGATTTAACCTTGGGAGAAAGAACATCTAATGATTGGTCACTAACAAAGGAGGGTTTTGTAGAGGATGAGAAATCTTTTGAAGTTGTCAAAAGTATGGAAAAGTATCTTTCAGAAGATGAATACTCTGGAGTAAAGGATAAGGGAGAATATCTCTTGAATGAGGAAGGCAGTGACTTATTGTAGCAAAAAGAACTTAGTAATGAAACTGTTACAACACAGGGATGATTTCTTGTGGGAAAAAGAGATGAAGTTCAATTTGAAGAACTGATATGTGAAACAACAATTGAAATTGATGAGCCTTGTAATTTTCAAACTGATAATCCGTTTATAAATGTAGGGATTATAAGTGATGATTAAGTACTTGCGAAGTGTCACATAGAAATTGCATTGCTGGAATATTTGCTGGGAAATTCAGAGTATGATAGTGTGATTGCAAAGGAAGGAGTTCACTACGGTGGACAAGAGCATGAAGACATCATTAGAGCAGATGATGTGGAAGAGATACTAGCTGACATTCTTAAGAGTTCTTTAGAGAATTCTTTAAAGAGGTTGAATCAGCATACTGATGTGCTGATAAAGGAGAAAAAATCAGAACATCATACTGAAATGTTGTCAAAAGAAGAAGAGGCACTGAGGGCTTATGTTTTTTATTTTAACAATTGTTTTGTGAGAGCAGGTTTTGTTGCAAATGCTGGAGAAAATTTGGCACAGATGAGCAGCGAAATAAAGATGAAAGAAGAAGGATCTATGGAAAAGTTTGATCCATGGAACAAAGATATTATGCTACTGGGAAAATATGCTAGGATTGATGAACATCATAGTGTTGTATTTGAAAGGAGTCAATTACAAAGGAAATTGGAGGACTATTGAAAGTAAATTTACAGAGGTGGAACAGATGTTGTTTGGAACACAACAAGAGGATAAGGATGAAAGGGTGGCAGTAAGAATCCAACAACTTCAAAGAGAAGACATAAATTATCAGTCAGAAGATATACTGGATAGAGAGATCGAACTGATAAGAAGGATAATGGTAAAGGTGTTTTAGAAGAAGACAACAACAAGAAAGCAAAGGAGCAATAGAAAATGAAAGACAGCAACAAACTGTGAGATCATAGCCAGTGGGGCAATGCAACATAAAGTATGGAAACCTAGAGAACAACAACAAACAACAACAACAACCAGAGACAAATTACAGAACAAAGTATGGGATCCAGGAATACAAAGATTAGAAACACATGATCAGGAGATCATGATTATTTTAACCTTGGGAGACTGATGCAGGAGCATTCAACTCAACAATTTAATTGTATTCTAGTAGACATAGGGGGTCTTGTATTTTCAAGGAAGATGGATTCCTATGTATGTAATCTTTAATGTTTAAGTGATTAGAATAGGAATTAATTAGATGTTGTGAGGAGGTTTGTAAATTCTCTCGAATGAAGGAAAACATGAGTGGTTAATAATGATGAGAGAGTTAGAAGTCAATTATAACTCTTAAGGTAGTTTCATGATTTGAGGAACTAGAGAGGATTCTTAGGGATTAATTGGAGTTAGAAGTGGACTTAGAGGACATTTAGGAGTCAGTTCAGTAGATTAAGGATATGAACCAGAATTAGTTCAACATAACCTTTATGGTATAAATGTAAGCCTAAAAGGCATAAACAGGAGTTAGATGGTTAGACAGTAGATAGTTAACTAGTTAGATAGTGCTAGTTAGGGTGTGACTATAAGCCTACTGGTAGACTGTAAAATAGAGGCCACTGATATTGAAGATCAGGCCTGAGAGACAAAGAGTCTCGATATGTAATAAGTTGTTTATATTTATATACACAAGGTTTATTCCAGAACTATATAGATGTGTGAAATGAATATTGAATGATTGGATTACGTGTAAGTTGTGTATTCTGTAACAGAGGTTGCATGCAGAGTTCTGTAGAACTACACAGAGGAGGGAAATGATTTTTAGGAATCATAATGGGTCATTGAATCCAATTGGAGATTCAGAATAACGCTCTGGAGAGGAAGCATTGTGAGAATTCGCAGATTTAAGCTCAAAGAGAGTTGAGCAGTGGAAGAGCGGAAGGTCGAAACCCTGAAGAAAAACCCGAAACCACAAAACATTGAAGAAATGATGCAAAGTCAAAGTGAAGAGACAGACGGAGAATGAGCGCACATGAACCATTGGATCTTAGAGATCAACGGATGAGGTCAAAGGAAATGAGCGGCCAAGATTAAATCGCGTAGACTGGTGTCAAGAAATGAATGGAGGAGATTGATTTAAGCAGTAGCGGAAGAGGAATCTGGAGAAGCCATCGCAACCGTCGATGATAGAAGATCTAAGGTCACGCATGGTGGAAGAGCGCGGAAGATAACCAGTGAAGAGGTGGTTTCTCGAATACAAAGTGGTATTTCAGGCAATGTAGAAGTGGTAAGTGGTGTTAGAGGGTAGTCACCCGATTCCACTTATCGATTAACACGTAGCACGAGGGTGGAGAGAGAAAACCGCTTTATCGGGCGGGTACTCTCCATGCTTTTGACTCACCCGAAATCGTCGTGGACCGTCGGATCCATTGAGTGCAGATCAACGATGGAGGATTGTTGCGCAAGTTTGATTGATCAGTTTAAGGAAATCAACCGTCATATCATGGGGTTGAAATCTACGGTGGAGAACGAACCCGATAAAGGTAAACCTCAATAAATGTGCAAGGGCCGTGGATTGGTAGAAAGGTAAGTTTATGTGTATTTCTATTAAAAAGGGGTAAAATAGAAATAATTTGCGGTTGTAGGTTTATGGGTTAAGTCCGAATTAACCAAAGTTAAGAGCGGGTATGGTTATTATGCGAGGCTTAAGGATTAATCAAGGTTAATGAGGTTGAATTAAGTTATGCTTAAAGGTTAATGAAGGGAAAGACTAGGTGTAGTCAAATAACATGTTTCCGCATAATTAAGTTAATGAAGAAGCCTTAAACCTTAATAGAATGAAGGTTTGACTAGGCAGGGGAAATGATATTCCTGGGCAAGGCAATGTGATTATGCATTTGATATGCATATTGTGGGTGTAAGCAGGGGTAACCCTGCATCACTAGGACCACTTCTTGCTTGTGGACAAGATTGTTGTTTTTGTCCTATATGATGATAAATACAACATGAAAATGTTGTGTTTTCATACTCTAATGATTGAATCCATTTAAATTTTTCATGATTTAGCACCTTTCTATTTAGAAATTTTTTACTAAGACCAATCCCCACACATATCTAAACATATGTAAGAAGATATTATCAAGTCTACTTGGAATCATACTTTAAAAAATTGTCTATAGTTCCAATATCTCTAAATACAAAAGGATGCCAAAAACGAAGTAGTACACTCAAGAATCTGACTTAGACTAACATTATGGATACAATCTTAGTAGATCAAAATCTAGAAGCCATGGGGTAATAATAAAGGCTTGCTCCTCCCCAAAACCATGATGCTCCCTCAAAAATTTCATGTTAGTCATCAAAATTGTAAAACTAAACTACAAATAAACTTTAGTAACACAAAAGAATACTGCCATCTGTAATCAAGTTGGAATGAATCCATTGGTACAAATCAATTAACAATGGTCAGAACCCATTAGACCAACAAATTATAGTAGCACTTTAAGGGCTAAAAAAATACTTACCTACCTCTATATGTGATCCGGATTTAAACAGGAACGCAACAAATTACAGAGATAACCATATACACAAAGATGCAGCGGAAATAATACTTCGTTTCATTAATGGAAAATACTGAAATATGCTTACAAACAGAAATGGCAATAAACTAGCTAGGGCGATGGTAGCTTATCTCTGAGAAGAGATGTGATGGCTACATGCCTCTGAACTGTTCCGAACCGTATTACAATGAGGCTCGAAGGCCTATTTATTGTTGAGAAACAATGGAAAACCCTTCACATCCCGAAACCTAACCCTAGAAGATGAAACGCCAAATTGTGGGCCCCGTTTGGGTAAATTGGTACATCAATTTCCCGGGGTCGTAACTTTGGCATACGATCTCCGTTTGACGCGTACAATAGCTCGTTAGAAAGATCTATCCGAGCACTACCACTTTGGGAAGGGCAACATCGGTCTATAGACCCATGTTGCCCCCAGATTCCCAAAAAAACGTCGTTTAGGGCCTCAAAACGGCTCCGGAAGTTTAGGACCCGAAAAACTGCTAAAAATAGTAAGTTGTGCTACAATTAAGGAAACTGAAAAGACTGAAAGAGACAGTTGTGGGGGTCCAAATGGGTTGGTGGGTGGCCACCAACATCCACCTGGATCATTCCTCCCCCCTTAGGAAGCAATGGTCCCCATTGCGTTGAGTTCCTCCATCTGCTGAACTTGTCCTGCAATCTCTGATGTGTCCAGTAATGGTGGAAAGCATGGTCGACGATGGTCCACATTGAACATTTGGTGCAGGCGAAGGAATGGAGGAATGATGTGCTCCAAAGCATTGTTCCCCATAGCCTTGGTACTGCTGTAAGGACCATGTCGGAGTGATCTGAGCTTCTGATGGGTTCTGGTAAGGCGTTCTTTCTGTCGATGCAACCAGACTTTGTTGCCCACCTGAAACTTGTGTGGTACCCATGTGGGTGAGGAGAAGTTGTTCCTGTGTTTTGTCATGACCGTATCCCTTTGATGTTGCTGCTGCGTGGAGGAACCCTTTGTAGGGGTCATGGATGTAGCAACGATCTTCCCCTTATTTTGGGAGTGAACCAGACAGATGAATTTCCTGGTTTGTGATATGAGCTTGCTGCCTTTCTTGGTAGTAATCAAAGATGTGGCGGTAGGTGGGGCTACCTCCGGTATCCTGTATAATGAATCACCCAAAGAAATAATGACAGCGCGAGGCCTTGACTCATACACAGCATGTCGCCTCCACAAGTATGGCTGGCCTAATAATACATCACAAACATCCAGAGGTGTAACATCACACAATACCTCGTCTGTGAAGGGTTTGATGCTGTAGGGAAGTCGGCACTGCTGGCGAACTTTCAGATCTCGTCCTTCATGAAGCCACCCGATACTGTATGGCTGCGGGTGTGGTGTAGTCGGTAGGCCCAACCGCTTCACGACCTCTGCTGAAACCAGGTTCTTTTGGCTGCCACTGTCAACAATGAATTGTAGCGGCGAACCCTTCACCCACATCTGTGAGTGGAAAAGGCGCTCCCCCTCCTCTGGATCTTCGGGCTCATTTTTCTTGATCTTGGCGGTGGCAACAGTGGCGCTGGGATCCGCATCAATGATCTGCTTCCCCTTGCCATTCCCCTTGTCGGGTTCTGGCTCAGGGTCGGAACATGCATCTGATTCGGAAGCCTTCAACTCGGCCACCAGCGACTGCTTGGTCCGACACTCACTTGTGTTATGAGTGGGACTTTTGTGGAACTCACACCACTTTCCTGTGTCTTTCTTCGGCTTCATGGTGTTGTTCTTTTCTTGCGGCTTCGACGGGTTGTCTTGGGTCACCCCGCCTTGGCTTTGTCCTTTGGGCTTCGGATTTGCAGATCCAAAGTCTCGCTTCTTCTGTTTGAACTTTTGCTCGATTTTGACAGCATATCGGTACGCCGTGCCGAGCGAGGAGATGTTCAAGAACACCATCTCTTCCTGGATGTATCTGTGCAGGCAGCCGCGGTATTTGAGTACCAGATGCAGCTCAGAATCTTTGATACCCAACTGTGTGCGAAGGGTATGAAAAATGTTTGTGAACTCCGGCACATCTTGGTCTCGTCCCTGCCGCAATGTGGTCCATTTGATGTATTTGTCCTCATAGCTTCCGACAGGGTAATACTGCTCCTTGATGGCATCCCGAAAGTCATTCCAAGTGGGTGCGGCTGAAAATAGTGAGCCTGTACTTTCATCCTTCTGCTCGCAGTAGGTTTCCCACCAGTCCTTGACGTGGGGGGCTGCTTTGAGAAGAGCAAAAACAATCTTTTCCCGACTTGAAAATTCATGAACAGAAAAATACCCATCTAGCAGATTTAACCATTCATCTACGGCATCTGCGTCTATTTGACCCTCGAATATGGGGATTTCAAAATTAACTTGTACCTTGAACGGTGTGGCGTTTCCAGAGTTGCTGCTGGAAGCCGATGCGTCACTTCTGGGTAGCCGCTGAAGGATCTGCGCAAAGCTATCCATCATCGCGTTCCTTTGCCGCTCGAGCGCTTCTTCGAGCAAGATTTTGATAGGATCTCCTGCCCCCTCGTCTTTCTTCTCACCCGCCATGGGAGGCCGTCGGGATTTGCGAGGCTGGTCTTGCAAAGGTTCGACCAGTTCAAGCCCTAACTCCTTATATCCCGACCTCGTTGGGGACATGCAAAGAAAAACAGAGAAAAAGCAGACCGCTCTGATACCACTGATCCGGATTTAAACAGGAACGCAACAAATTACAGAGATAACCATATACACAAAGATGCAGCGGAAATAATACTTCGTTTCATTAATGGAAAATACTGAAATATGCTTACAAACAGAAATGGCAATAAACTAGCTAGGGCGATGGTAGCTTATCTCTGAGAAGAGATGTGATGGCTACATGCCTCTGAACTGTTCCGAACCGTATTACAATGAGGCTCGAAGGCCTATTTATTGTTGAGAAACAATGGAAAACCCTTCACATCCCGAAACCTAACCCTAGAAGATGAAACGCCAAATTGTGGGCCCCGTTTGGGTAAATTGGTACATCAATTTCCCGGGGTCGTAACTTTGGCATACGATCTCCGTTTGACGCGTACAATAGCTCGTTAGAAAGATCTATCCGAGCACTACCACTTTGGGAAGGGCAACATCGGTCTATAGACCCATGTTGCCCCCAGATTCCCAAAAAAACGTCGTTTAGGGCCTCAAAACGGCTCCGGAAGTTTAGGACCCGAAAAACTGCTAAAAATAGTAAGTTGTGCTACAATTAAGGAAACTGAAAAGACTGAAAGAGACAGTTGTGGGGGTCCAAATGGGTTGGTGGGTGGCCACCAACATCCACCTGGATCAATATGCTTGACCTCTAAAGCTCAGTGCTTGTCTATTTTATTAAGACTATATGAACTTGGTGTGATTGAAGACTAACTTGATGCAAGAGAAGCTTTAGCGTGAACTAAATCCTTCTAATAAATTGGCTTGGATGACAACCCCATGAATCCCATCACTCTTTCATGCAAATGCATCACTAACAAAAATGTAGAATCCTTACAAATATTGTAATCAAGAGATTAGGAAGGATCCTATAATTATTTCCCCTTATATATAAGGCGTTTTTAGGTAATAAAATTCCTTAATATTGTTTCAAATTGTGTTTTACTCTCAACAATATGATTTGTTTTTTAAAATAATAGTCAAGTGAGACACCAAATTGATGGATAAAACTTCATATGAAAAATAGAATTGTTTTTTTTTTGTTTGTTTTTTTTTTTTAAATTTACTTATTTATATTCTTTTAAAGTACCAACTTTAAAAAAATATGTGACAAACAAAACTATTAAAAGGGAAAGTGGAGAAAAGGTGCTTACAAAGGTGGGAAATTGGGTTTTGAACACAAGATATTTTAAGGGTCGCTTCAACCACTACATGCACACGGTTGACATCCATTAACACTTAAAAATGTTGTTTAGATGGGTGTTGATCGATAAGAACGAGGCCAAACACATATTCTCTATCAACTAGATTAGATATAAATACACATGCTTTCCATGGACTACAAAGTCAACATAATTGAAACTCGCTTCAACCTACCCCCCTACTCCAGGTTTCTCTCCATAAGACAATAGGGATCCCATCCTTGTTGAAGCCCCAAGTTCTGGCATCCTAAATGTACTTTTTGTTCATTGTTTTTTCACTCTTCAAACTTATATTTCCTAGTTTTTTATTTAAGGATGGCCTTGGAGGCCACATCTCTCACACTGATGTTCTTATGTTTTGGTTTAAATTTAGTAAACTCATTGTATGGTTTCTATGGAAATTGAAATTCTGTACCTAGCCTGGTTTCCCTAATAGTAGGGGGATCCAGATCTTCTGGGCAAAGATCCAAGAGGGTTGAATGTCAAGAGAGGAGGAGAGAAAACATATAGACATGCCATAAAATTGATCACAATAATATTGATAAAAATGTAAGAAGTGAATACATCACAAAAATACAAAGAGAGATGGATGGAGAGAGTGAGAATTGGAGAAGATGGAGAATTTCAATAAGAAGAACTATTACATGCAATGAGGCCAATTTTGGGACCTCTCCTTCTCGACCTTCACACTCCTCCTATTGCCTTCTTATAAGGTGTCTTTTTGATGGAATCGATTTTAATTAGGGTTTACTCCATCAACTACATATGTATCAAGTTTCCTTTTACATAAAAAAAATGACTTCATAACCTATACATTCAAACTTAGACTATAACCCCCTAAGAATCAAATCAACCCTCCCCCATTTAGAAAATGATGGTCCCTATCATTCAAAAAGCTAAAAAAAAGGGACTCCATAATGTTTAATGTACAATCATGATTACAATATGCCATGAGCCAATGAAGAGAAGGATTTTGTGTGGTTGACCTGTAATTGTGGGTTTGTGGATGACCCATAACCATCATGATTACAATGTGTCAAGTGCCAATGAAGAGAAGGGCTTTGTGTGGTTAACGCATAATCATGGGTTTGTGGATGACCCATAACCGAGTTGGCAATGTAAAGCTTTAAGAAGGGTTTTGTGTGGTTTATCCATAACCTTGGGTTTGTGGATGACCTGAAATTTTGGTAATGAACATCTTGCTACCACTTCCCTGATAAATTTTGCTGCAGGTGATGAAATCAATTTTCATCGAAGATACATATGAGGTATTAAAGAGACCTTTCCATTAATATAAGGCACTTGCTCTAATGATTTGTGGAGTGAGAAAATCATTATTGAAACTCAAGGTACATGCGGTTGCGTTGCTTTATAAACATGTGTGACTTCAATCAATGATATCTCTTAAACCAAGAAGCCAAATCAAAATCTGTGAAAAGATCCATTTGAGCTAACAAAAAATCATTTAAAATGAACTATTGTGCACCGTTTGAAGCACTATGTAGAGGTCATGGCACCTGCATAAAGTTTGTTGAAGTTCACTGCCATGCGTTCCATCCATTATTGTGATTTTGTGGTGGCCATACCAACATGGAAAATTTGAAAAATGGTTGAAACAAGGTTGCCCAAGCTTTTGTGTTTTGCATGCCAACTTTTTAAGCTATCAAATGGCTGTATAAATCTACAGTGACAATGAATACACGAATACCGAGTGCAAAGGGCCATAAAGGATGCCAAGGGTTTGTAAAGCAACATAGGTTGTTGTAGAGGTCATAAAACCTCCGTCTTGTAGACCAGTGGATGTAGTGAATCCATGTAATAATGCTTATGCAATGGTGAATGGTGATCCAAGGGTAGAAAACCTGATAATGCTCATTGACCAACTGAGATACTTACAATATATGCCAAAACAAATGGACTCAAAGAGTGCTAAAAGGAGGTTGAAGAATGTTGCAAAACTTTGAAATTGAAATATGTTTCTAACTCTCGTTCCCACGGAATCGTAACCTGCTCTGATACCACTCATTTAGATTTTGAGGGCTAAGATCTAGGAGGCTTGAATGTGAGAGAGAGGAGGAGAGAAAACATAAAGATTTACCATAAAATTGATCACAAAAATATTGATAGAAATGTAAGCACTAAATACATCACACACACACACACATATAGGCATCCTTTTTCACGACCATTTTTTCAGGATAGTTTTAATCAAAATTTGATAGAGATTTTTAAAAACTTGAGTTTAAATTGTTTAATATGCATAATTGGAGTGTTGCAGGGGTTTTCAAGGGTGCTAAATCCATTTATGCATTCAAAAATGTATTTTAAACAACAAAAAACCTTGAAATTTTATTGTGAGATTTTGGTGAATTCAGGTGAAAAGGGTTATTTCGTCTGTAAGTTAGACTACGCCTATATATATATATATATATATATATATATATATATATATATATATATATATATATATATATATATAGGGAGAGAGAGAGAGAGAGACTATTATATGTAATAAGACCTCTCTTTTTGGACCTTCACTCTTCCTATTATTGTTTTATAAAGCGTCTTTTTGATGGAATCAATTTTAACTAGGGTTTACTTTGTTCCTAACCTATGTATCAAGTTCTCTTTTATACAAAAATATGATTTTATGACTCATACATCTAAACTTAAACTATAGCCCCTTTAAGATTTACCAAATTGTAGGATAATATCCACTTTTTTTAATATAAAACTTTAATTGACATAAATAATAATTTACTTAAAAAATAAATTAGGAATTAGAGAAGTACGTTATGGAATTTTGATGAGAATTTGATGATTTTGTTTTGGCCAAATCTTAATTTGTATTGTTTTAAAATAATTTTTTGATTACATAGATGTATTCAATATATTAAAAAAACCATTAGAGCACACCATTGTGAAGAGTTTAATACTCAAACTTGTCTCCCTATGAGATTTTAGATAATTTAAACTAGAAAATATACTTAAAAATCCCTTCAAAATGTAGCAGAAACTTAAATAATAAAGTAGAGAAGAAAAACAAGAAAAACCTAAAACCTTATTGTGACTGAAAAAAATAAAAAATAAAATAATATTTTTAAATTAAAATAGAGAAAAATTTAATAAATGAAAATATTAAAATTCATAACCCCTTATTAAATAAAAAATAATTTACTTAAAATTTTGAAATAGCAATTTACTAAATAAAAATAATTTAATTAAAAGTAAAAATATTTAAAAATTGAATGACAAGTTATTAAATTAAAAAAACCTGTTGCGTTAGGGCAAGTTTCAGAAAAGAGAAGTTCTTTTATGTATTTCACTAATGGAATGCACATCGTTCCTCTATCACTCTGCGACGACATGAAATAAATTGCTCTCCAACGTTTTAAGCCGATGAATAAGTTGATATTCTTCCTACGAAAGGTCGGTTCCTAGACTCAATCTGCAGCGTTAGACCGGGCGGAAGAGAGCTGCACTCGCTTCAAAAGGAATATAGAAACCTCCTTCTTCATCCGCGATCACTCAACCGAAGAAACAGGCACTCGATTTGTAAAGGAACTGGGGGAAAAGCCCGCTGGGGAGACGCTGGTTACTGAGAGATTGCTGTCCGACGTTTTAAGCCGATGAATAAGTTGATATTCTTCCTATGAAAGGTCGGTTCCTAAACTCAATCTGCAGCGTTAGACCGGGCGGAAGAGAGCTGCACTCGCTTCAAAAGGAATATAGAAACCTCCTTCTTCATCCGCGATCACTCAACCGAAGAAACAGGCACTCGATTTGGAAGGGAACTGAAAAAGCAAGGCTCAGTGACCATAAAAGAATAGAATATTGATTTATCAAATGTAAAGTTATTGGAACAAACATTTGACTTCTTCTCGGCCTACCGCTTCTCTGTATTCTCTGTGCGTTTGAGAGGAGAGACCGGCGTATTATTATTTTCTATTATCCATCAGCTAGAGTTTCTCTTTGGTGGTTGTTAAACAAAACCCTAAACCAGAAACATGGAGGATGTCTGTGAAGGGAAAGATTTCAACTTCCCGAAGCAGGAAGAGAAAATACTTGAAATGTGGGAGGCCATTGACGCTTTCCATACCCAGCTCAAGAAAACTGAAGGGAAACCTGAATACGTGTTCTACGATGGCCCTCCTTTTGCGACCGGTCTGCCTCATTATGGTCACATTCTTGCCGGCACAATAAAGGACATAGTCACCCGCTACCAAACCGCAAGAGGGCATCATGTGACCAGGAGGTTTGGATGGGATTGCCACGGCTTGCCCGTGGAGTTTGAGATTGACACCAAACTAGGCATTAAGAGCAGAGACGATGTCCTAGCCATGGGCATTGACAAGTATAATGAAGAATGTCGGAGTATCGTGATGCGGTACAGCAAGGAATGGGAGAAAATTATTACCAGGGTCGGACGGTGGATCGATTTCGAAAATGACTATAAGACACTCGATCCGCAGTTCATGGAGAGTGTGTGGTGGGTGTTCGAGCAGCTCTGGAACAAGGATTTGGTATACCGAGGCTTTAAGGTAATCATAATTTGTCAATTACTATTTTAAATTGGAAGCTGTTTGCATATATGACATGTAAATCACAGGAAAAACTCTTTTATTTTCCTGGGCAAATGAAGGTTCTTTTTAGATTAATATCCTCTGTCGAAGGAGAAATTACATATCGGCAAAATACGATAGTGGAATATACTTTCTAGTCCCCTTTATTATCTAATGTAGCTGCTAATGGTTTTGTCTATAAATGGATATAGAAGGATAACTGTGAAACTTTTTAAGCTTATTGTGCTTACTGTCATTCTATTCCGAATGATATTTCTTACTATAGGCAAAGTGCCTAACTTGGTACTGTTCATAATGTGGCCCTGGATGCTGAGAAGAACATGCGCTTGCCTTCATTTGCGAGGGGAAGGTGGTTTGGTCTGCATTGAATAAGGACGAGTCCAAGCCTCCACTACATCATCCCATTTTCCTTCTATATAATCTGAAAGTATCCTTTCTATGGCATCATCCACCGATGTGTTCAAGTTCCTTAAGACTTTTCAGTCGAACCCCGAGTCATCTCGCAGTGAATTTTAAATGCTTTTCTGTCATTTCTACCTAGAATGTCTATCAGCTTGATCAAAAGTGCACATATACTTTCCTATCCTTCTGCTTGGACGTTTTCCACGTTGGTGAAATGATACCCCTTACATATCCTGACTTGTTTTTTGATTGTGTGCTATCCTTTGTAAAAATTCCATAATTCCTGATTTTGTCATGCCCACTTCCTTGTTGGCTTGGGCTGGGATTCCTGCTCCCTAGATGGGCAAAGCCCACTGATTGCATGAAATTGTCCAACCAAACACTTGTATTGAAAGGATTAGGAGGGTCTCTTCATGTTCCAGATTGTTCACGATAGTCGCCATCATTTTTCCCAGGTCTATGAGGCTTTCGATGCTAACTTAATTCCATTGTGACCACAATTAACAGAGAGAGAAACATGAGTGATATCCGCTACCTTTGCATAAGGCAGCCTGCCCTGCTTATGCTATGCATTAAACTGTCCCAACTCATCGGGCTTGGGTAGCTTTACTGTTGACTGCCTGTCCTTGAAACAGGTTGTATTTTTTTTGTCTGCAGAAAATCAAGGTAGGTCCACCCGAAGGGACCACATCCCCGGCCAAACTACACTGAGCCTAATTCCGAGGGTGTCGAGGAGAATTGAACCCGTGACCTCCCAATGGCAAGGTGCTTTAGCAATGGGACCTTGACCAATTGAGATAACCCTCGGGGCTTGAAACAGGTAGCATTAAGGAGCTCAAGGACAAAGTTATTGACAGCCCAAAAAATGACCAAGGCCACTTGAGGACTAAGGCTGAGGCTTGGGACCACAAACTCTTGAGTTTTTCATTCCATGGATCTTGCTCCTTACTGAGATTTTCCATTTCTAATCTTTGAGTATCTGATTTGTTTTCTAAAGCAATGTTTGAGGTCCAATATCTGCAATTTGGTTTGCTGATCTTATCTATGTCACATGGTTTGGGTTTGAATTCGAGTTTGACAATGATTAAATTCAATTTGAATTTGAATTTTCCAGTGAGGTTCATAACTTCATTTGAAGATCAACATTAAGTTCGAGTATATATATATATATATATATATGACATAACATAATAAAGGATCAAAATCAATCATTAAACACATGTGAGTAAGAATTATGATTAGTAAACATATATGAATAATTTAATCACATTAACATCTACTTATCAATGACATTAGTTAAATATAAACATACACCATAGTAGTTTGCAAATGCAAAAAGAAATGACATAATTTTCAATCTTCAAAATTTAAAAAAATGTCTATAATGTCAAATACTTGTAATCTTTGAAAAAAATCACAAAATTAAAACATAATAAAAATTTAAACATAATAAAAATTTAAACATACAAGTCACAATACAACTACATTGCAAAATCATGGATAACATATTCAAATTTCAAAATTAAAAGAAGGAAGTCAATAATGTCAAGTAGTTATAATCCATAAGTGCAAACCTAAATTTTTTCATCAAATTTGGCTTTAGGTTCGACTTGAGGTTCAAATTCAATTAGGTTCTATTTCGGTCAAGTTTAACTTGAGATTCAAATTCAATTAGGCTCGAATTCAATCAGGTTTGACCTTTAGGTTTGGATTTCAGGTTTTGCGAACCTGAACTAATTTGATTTTTTTTTTTGGGGTTCGCTGAATTTCGAACCTCAAGTTTCAAATTCAGCGAACCCAGTGACATTGGATCTTACAGCTTGATTAAAACTTCTTCCTTGTTTTCCACAGCTTCCCTCAAACCTACTTGTTCTTTTTATTCAAGCGGTCAGTTAGGATCTTGGAATACCTTTAGCGGTGGATATTTCCTCCAATGGGGCGAAGGAATTATGGCTATTCATTCCGGGATGAGTCCAAGAGCAGAGGTAGGGGTGTCTCTTCCTTAGAAGGTAGGGCATGGAACATGGAACGAGGAAATCGCAGGTGGGATATTCTTTAGCTCGCCCGGGAGGCTTTTGGGACCGAATTAACGACTGGACGATCACATCGGGCAGCAGAGGATCGAATCATCTATTTCCCTCTTCTTCCATCGGACTGAGAATTACAACCAACTTCTATTTCTGTTGCTGGACCATTACTTGATCGTATTGGTTTGCCACCCCCTCCATAACTTGCACGGTTTATGATCCACCTAACCACTTAACGGGATTACTCGCCACCCGCCTAACGATCGAATTCCTCCATCACTACATGTTCTTTTACTACTGGATCCAGTTCTTTTCCTCCCGGCTGGTTTCACTGATTCTTAATATATTTCCAACTTGTATAGAAACAAGCTCATAAGAACCCAATATTTTTTTTTTTAAATTCAATATTTGATTCTAGGACAACAGGTTCCATAGACCAAGATAGATCTTATAGGATGTTAAAAAGTACACGTGAATATAAACTGTACAATATTACAATCTGATGTGCAGAAAAGCTTTGCAGTCACATTTATTATTTTTTAAATTGGAAATTATTTTCATATCTGAGCTCTTACTCTTAAAATCTTGATGTATTTGAATTTAGACAAAGTTAGGTTCTTTCCAGATCTGTTCAGGAGGATTATTTCTTTTGGCTAGCATGAGGTGGCAGATGATAGCAAGAGAGTAAGACTTCATCTGATATCAGATTAATGAGGCCTTGAATCTCTTGCTGTCCCTTGATGGGATGTCCTTCTTTAGATAGATCAATGAGGAGCTTGCAGTGGGCCCTAGGATAGACTTCATAGGATGGACAGGCTTTTGGGCTCTAGGAGAGCCCATTGTGAGATATTGTCTCTCGGGCCACTGTGCTAGTTTCCATTCTCTACCATGGCCAGTCATCAATTCAGAGTTTCTTCATTGCCCTAGTCTTGAGTGGTGGGGCTCCTCATTCTAGGGCTTGTCTTAGGATCTGTCCTAAGATCATGCATCTGGCCTTCTTTACCCAAAGTATTCTCCAGTGGACTTTCTCAGATAGTGCATTGCCCCCTTCACAGTGATTGAGGACTTGGATGATGAGACATTTTCTTCATCTTTGGTTCTCCCCTCTCTGGTGGTCTCAACTTCTAGTTCCAGCACTACTAGACACACTTATATTGGGATGGCGTTTTCACATATTTACTCATTTCTTCTCTTATGTTGTGGTCATCTCTTTCTTGGACTAGTTCTTGTTGATTTTTGTAGCATCGGATGTGCTCTAGCCTCGAGATTTTGCAGAGAGGCTAAGACACATACATTCTCCAAGACCTAAAAATCGTTTGGGAAAATTCCACCTAGAGATGGTTTAATTAAAATAATTAATAATTTTTAATGTATTCCTAAGTTTAAACTTAGGAAATGTGATTAATTAAAGGGTATTAATTAAATCTGGTGCGAATCTTCTAGAAGAAGACGAGGATCAACTCTTAGTTAATCTTAGCCTTTGATTATGTTTTAATCTTGGCCGTTGGTGCTCCAACGAGAGATTATAAGAAGGAGCTTGATGGGCACTTGGAGAACACACCAAGATAGTGAGATCTAGAGATCGAATTTCTCAAGAGTAGCAGCGTTGAGTTGCTGGAGAGAGATCAAGTGATCTTCTTGCAGTGAGGGGCAGGGATAGTAGACTAAAGGGGATTTTTCCAGTTCCAAAGAGTGCAAGGCAGAGAAGGCAACGAGAGGTAGCACAGTTCTTCAGAGGGAGTCTGTAATTTTGCTGGGAGCAGTCGAGATCTAGTGCCGAAAGTCGGGTGTGAGACTGGAGGGCTATAGAGTCGAGTTTCAGTCAACAAATTGATCAACTGGAAGGGCGACGCAACTCCTAGAAGCTGTGACTGCGTGAACCCACGCAGTGATTGCGTGAGCCCACGCAGAGGCAGCGTGGGGCTAGCTATCCAGAGCTTGGATTAGATTCGGATCGCCAGTGATAGTGTGAGAATATTTCTCACTACCTCTTTGCTAGTTTATTCTCTGTATCAGATTGCCAGTTTGGGCATCTAAAGATTTCTACTCAGAAACTATTGCATAATAATTAAAACTCTCAGCAGTTGTACCAGGTTTCCCACATTGGGTTTTTCTGGGGAGGTTTGTCCAAAAACAACGGTGTTATTGTGTGTGTGTTTATTTCTCTCCTGTGCAATATTTTGTTTCTGTAGTATTTTATGTTGTGAAGGCTGCAATAGATTTTATTTCGATGTTTACTGTGTAACACTGTAAATAACTTGATTAAGAAATTAACAAGTAGGAGAAATTTAATCAGTGGTTGCCGTAGGGTATCATGTCACCGATTTTTCACATGGTATCAGAGCACAAATCATAAGCCGGAGAGCTCAGTGTAGAAGGAAGGAGGCAGTTCGAATTTTTGCATAGGCAGCAGTTCAAAACCCTCAGGGGTGTTGAAAGGTGTAACTAGGTTTGGTCTTTATAATGACATGTAATTATGATTTTATGTAAAGAGATGTAAATAAGAAAAATGAAATTATTATGTTGACTTGCTTCATGGGTTTCATGAGCAAAGGATTTTGTTTTTGAGTCAACACTCCCATTGAGAGTCTTTAGGGTTTATTCATCTAATTATAAAAGATTCATTGTCATGTAAATGAAGTCATATTACACTTTGTAATAGGTCAATATTGTCTATGTAAAGTATCCTCCAAGAACTTGTCACCAAACCCTTTCAAGTCAGCCTACAAACTATGAAGAAACTACAAGATGAAGTCGACCTAAACTCCAGCTGTCAAGTCGCCTAAAGGGCAGCGAAGAAGGGTATATATAGCCCTACTCGACCTCATTTGGAGACACACAATTCGGACAAGCATTCACTAGAAAAGTGCGAAGAGAAGGTAGAAGAAAGAGGGCTAAAAGGAGAGCGAAGGAGCAACAAAAGAGAAGTGCGAAGACTCTTTTGGGACATCATCTTCTGGGCTAAGTTGCAGGAAACGTGGGCAGAGGGTCTGTTTCCGTACGAAAACGAAACAGAAATGGGGAAACCTGTAGGGTACGGCCCGAAAACGCGTTTCCGATTGTACTGGCCCGTTTCTCGAGGAGGAAACGTGGCTAGTACAGCTGGAAACACATTTTCGGGCTGTACGTCGGAGTTTCCTCTTGTAACTTGACTTTTTCTTGTATTTTTTATTTTTATTTTTTCGCTTCTAATTTTTTATTTGGTGACTCAAATACCCTCTAGATGCTTCTAGATGTCTCTCAAGTTATAAAAAAAGGAGTTTTTTGAGTGGGGCAACCGAATGTTCAAGCCTATGGCCCTAGTGTTGATACACAATTCATGGTATTGTTAAATTCTTAAAATAAAAGTGATATTCTCCTTTATTTTTCATTTTCATCATTTTACTTAAATTTTTAACATTACCATGAAATGACTCAGGATGTTTGAGAGTGGTTTTACCCTCATTGGATTTCATATGGAGAAATTAGAATTTTAGATCTCACTCAAAATCCAGCAGACTTACTTGTTTTTTAGGATTTCAAGATTGGGGGGATTGCAATGTTTCCATTGGATTTTATCATGTACTAGGGTATGGAACTTGTATTTAATCAAGAGAACCAAGCCCTCTATGCAGGGGAGACTCCCAATAATCAAGAGCATGTAGGGTACTAGGGTATGAAACTTGTATTCAATAAAGAGCACTAAGGTCGTTCGACCATGTAGGAGGAGACTCCCAATCAAGCACGAGACAAGAAATTAGAAATTTCTCGTGGCTGATTTTGGATATTTCTATTTTCATTATGTGATCATTCATGAGTAAATGTGATGTAAATTTAGAGACTTATAGTTTATGCATTGACAATTGACAATTTTATCATAATGTAATAAATCAGAATGTATCATATATACTTTATGATTGCACATATTTCTTAAATGTCCTTATATATATATTCGCGTTTCCCTGTTTCCAAAATTTGGGGGGGTTCACGTTTCATACCCGTGCCTGTTTCGGAAACTCGTACCCGTTTCCCCGTTTCGCGCAACTTAGCTTCTGGGTATAGTGAAGTTTCTTTTGGACAGTGCGAAGTTTGGGCAACAGATTCTTCTGGGAAGTGTGAAGTCTGGGCAGCAGATTCTTTTGGGTAGTGCGAAGTTAAGGCAGTGAAATTCTTCTAGGGTAGCAAAAGAAAGCCTCTTCTATGTGATCAAAGTAGAGACCAAGTGTCTCTCTAGAAGACCTAGAGACCGAGATTCTCTAGGGAAGTTGTGAAGGTGCAGTATAAGAGATAGAGATTGAGTTTCTTTTGGATGAAAGGAAAAGGAAGGAAGAGGCAAAACATCAAGGTGGGTGACAAGGTTCTTGGAAGGATACTATAGTCAAGGGTCTGTGTCATGGTCTTGGTACTTATCGATTAAAGATCTAGAAGAAGAATTTTATCAGGTTTTCCTCTAAAGAGGTGAGAGGTTTTGGCCTTGGCTGGAGAAGCCTATATACTGTGTCACTTGTCTTGATGAAAAAAACACAGAGGTTTTGGCCTTGGCTGGAGAAGCCTATATACTGTGTCACTTGTCTTGATGAAAAAAACACACTAAGAAGATAACAAAGAAAGGATCATAAGTTAAGAAGTAAAAACATATCACAAGCAATTATCAAGCAGAGAAATTGTTAACATTGAATGCCCTAGATTTCTCAACAAGGGGCAACATATTTCCTTGGCCAGGAGGGTCAGTTTTTCGTGGAAATTTTACTTCTGTGAGTGAATTGACAGAGAATAAAATTTTCCAAATCGAAGAGTACCAGAGGCAGAGGGAGTAGCAACAGTTTCCTTGCAGAGCAGATCGTCAGCTGCGACGTAGATTTTGCAGCGGTTTGCTAGTGCAAATAGCGTCAGGAGGAAGGAAGAGCACACTCTGAGGGAATTCTTTACTTAGGGAACTTCTAGCCAAGAAGTTCAAATTTGCCTAGCAGATCACAATAGTAGTTGTGTGTGGAGTTTCTCACTCCAAAAGGGAGTGTGAATAGCTAGGCAGCAGTTGCACAGAGGAGAAGAGGAGGAGTTCGACATTTTCAAAGAGATGGCATCAACTGGGTTGAGAGATCAAGATCGGTTGGACGATGCCTTCAACTATGTGATCTAGAAGGCAAGAATTTCCTGTCTTCTAGATGAGCATGATCTCAAAACTTATATTGATAGTGTGGTAGTTGTACCCGCTGATGCAGACTAAGAAATACAAGGAGATGGCAAAAGCTAAGAGGCTGATTCTCGATGGGGTTCGAGATCACGTGGTATCTCACATAGGTGGCGAAGATACTGCCCGACAGATGTGGGAGCACTAGCTACGCTGTACAAAGTATCTTCCGAGCAACGAAAGATGTATCTTGAAGACAATATGAGATGCACAAGGATGCAGAAAGGGGAGCATATAGACCCCCTCCTCACTAGGCTTCAGGATGTTCATGATCAACTTGCTTTAGTAGGGTCAGCACCCTAGTCTACAGAGTTTGTACGATTAGCTCCAAACAACATTTCTGAAGAATGGCAAGTTTTCTTTTAGAGTATCCTGGGCAGAGAGACACTGCTAGATTGGGAACTTGTGTGGGCTGATCTGCAGCAGGAGGAGATGAGGCGAGATCTGGTGAAGAGCACCACTAGTGGTGCTAGCAGCAGCAATGGGACGAAGCAAGTAAAGGAGGAGGAAGATGTGGCCCTCACATCTAAGGGGCAATAGGAGAAGCGCAGGAGGAAGAAGGACATTTCCAAGATCAAGTGCTTCAGGTGTGGTGAGCTTAGCCACTACAACACTCAGTGTCCTCTCAGAAAGAAGGACAAAGAGAAACAGGATCAACAAGATGCATCCGTTGAGATCGACAGGCTATCCTCCAGATTGGAGGAAGAGTTTGCCATGATCACCGAGTTACCTCCAGGGGTGAGGTGGGTGATTTGGAGTTGTAGCTTTAGAGATCTACAGGATGGGCATGATTCTTGAGGAGGTCCACTTCATGAATCAATACCTTGCTACGGGAGACCATAGTATGCAGTACAGGATGGATCAGTAGCAGTTGGTGCAGTCAGGTGCTAGAGTGACAAATGTAGTAGCTAGTAGCGGTCAGAGACTGAGCAGCGCAAAGCAAAGTTGGCAGTAGTGCAGTTGGCACAAAGTAGAGTCAGCAACAACGCAGAGGTTTCAGTGACAGAGTAGAGTCTAGCAGCAGTCAGGACTCGAGTGACAGATGCATCACACTGACCACATTTGGTTTAATATTTTGGATGATTTTCTGTTGTAGTTGTTGCAGTTGCAACAACAACAAATGGAGAAGGTTGCAGTGTTGGCAGTAGTTTAGCAAGGCCAACAGTAGCACGAATGCAACAATGAGAGTTGCGCAGTAGTTGATGGGCAACCGAGCCAGACATCAACAACACAGTAGGAGATGGTGCAGAGACAAAGTGATGCTTCATTAGGTTGCAACACTAGAGCACATTAGGGAGTGTTGATTTCTGTAGAATCGGATGTGCTCTAACCTCGAGATTTTGTAGAGAGGCTAAGACACATGCATTCTCCAAGACCCAAAATCGTTTGGGAAAATTCCACCTAGTGATGGTTTAATCAAAATAATTAATCATTTTTAATGTATTCCTAAGTCTAAACTTAGGAAATGTGATTAATTGAAGGGTGTTAATTAAATCTGGTGCAAATCTTCTAGAAGAAGACGAGGATCAACTCCTAGTTAATCTTAGCCTTTGATTATGTTTTAATCTTGTCCGTTTGTGCTCCAACGAGAGATTATAAGGAGCTTGATGGGCACTTGGACAACACACTGAGATAGTGAGATCTAGAGATTAAATTTCTCAAGAGTAGCAACGCTGAGTTGCCGAAGAGAGATCAAGCGATTTTCTTGCAATGAGGGGT
Organism: Pinus tabuliformis; assembly: GCA_031772625.1. Taxonomy (NCBI): domain Eukaryota; kingdom Viridiplantae; phylum Streptophyta; class Pinopsida; order Pinales; family Pinaceae; genus Pinus; species Pinus tabuliformis. The sequence continues at coordinate 1,978,100,330 of CM062819.1, read as the reverse complement.
AGGGATAGTAGACTGGAGGGGATTTTTCCAATTCGGGAGAGTGCAAGGCAAAGAAGACAACGAGAGGTTCAGAGAGGCAGCACAGTGCTTTAGAGGGAGTCTGTAATTTTGCTAGGAGCAGTCGAGATCTAGTGCGGAAGTTGGGGTGTGAGACTGGAGGGCCAGAGAGTCGAGTTCCAGTTAGCAAATCGATCAGCAGGAAGGGTGACATAGCTCTTAGAAGCTATGACGCAGTGACTGTGTGAGCCCACGCAAAGGTAGCGTGGGCTAGCCATTTAGAGCCTGGATCAGATTCGGATCGCCAGTGACAGTGTGAGAATATTTCTCACTATCTCTTTGCCGGTTTATTTTTTGTATCAGATTGCTAGTCTGGGCATCTAAAGATTTGTACTCAAAAACTGTTGCATAATAATTAAAACCCTCAGTTGCTGCTCCGGTTTTCTCACATTGGGTTTTTCCGGGGATGTTTGCCCAAAAACAATGGTGTTATTGTGTATGTTTATTTCTCTCCTGTGCATTATTTTGTTTCCACAATATTTTATGTTGTGAAGGCTGCAGTAGATTTTATTTCAATGTTTATTGTGTAACACTGTAAATAACTTGATTCAGAAATTAATAAGTAGGAGAAATTTAATCAGTTGCTGCAGTAGGGAACCAGGTCACCGTTTTTTCACAGTTCTCTTGGCATTTTTATGGATTGTTCCACAGATCTTAGATATTTTCTGTTGATGTTAACTTAGTTCTAAGGGGTGCTTTTTCACTTCTTTTTTATATTCCACAGGTTGTACTCTTTATCTTCATCTTATCTCAAGGGAGCTTCTCGATCACAGAACTAAACTCTTAGAAAACTGAAAATTTTGATTGTTTTTTACTTTACATATTGACTGACGTGAATTTGTTATTTTTGGAGAATAAGTTTAGCATTCTATGGACCAAGATCAGTCTCCAAAGATGTCAAAATGATAAACACAGACATTTCCTGTACAATCTTACAATCTGATGCATATAAAAAAATTGAAAAGCAGAGTCCTAGAAACTAGGGTAGTTTTGTAGGCTCAGGCTCCTGCCAATTTGGTATAATGAGCTTTAATGGTATCCATCTAATTTGTTATTTTATTTTCAACTAGAATCCATCTTTATATCTCCAACTTTTCAATCACATAATGTTAATTTTAGGTATGTTCTAGCTTAGAGCAATTTATCTCAATTTTCACAGTTAGCTCAATATCTTTTCCAGATTAGCAATCACATCAGCATTAAAGTAAATTGCAGATAGAATATCAACATAAATCGCATAAGACGAGCCAAGACAAGAGGACACAAGATGTGGCACTAGCTAGGGACAAACCACAATGTGGGGAAACCCTTGATCAATTCTTCTTTTATGTTCTTCAATAGTTCAGCAAAGAGACAGAGAGAGATAGTACATTTACAACAGAAGTCAACACTTTGACTTATCTAGATAAGAGCATAGATCATCTCTAAGAAGATGATACATGAGACCAGTTGAAGACATGCTGCTTCAATTGATTCTCCAAGGTAACTCCTTCACCTATCATTGTGCTGCATCATGTTGCACTTCACCGTGCTGTACCATGTTGCACCCATCATTACAATGCTGGACCTCATGATTGCTGCACCTTATGCTGTACTGCTGTCCCATGTGCCATTGTTGAACCATGTTGTCATACAACATGTCTCATGTGCTTGGAGCACCATGTTTGTCAGTGCTATCCATGCTGTCCACGCTTGCCATGCCTACCATGCTTGTCATGCTGTCCATGCTTGCCATGCTATCCATGCTTGCTGCTGTCATGTAATAGCTGATGTCCCACTTTGTTTTCTTGTCATATCTGCTGTCTCACTTGTGCCACTGCTGCACAATATGTCATTGCGCTGACCCATCAAAGTTGCCGTCCCAACCTGCTGCTGTCCCATTGTCCTATTTGTTAGTGACATTGCATCTCCTATGTGGCAACATCCAACACCTCTGTACTGCTGTTTATGGATAGAATTCGGTCACTGGTTAGGGCACCCTCCTGTAACCTACAGCAGTCCAATGATCAGCCCATAACTCACCTTGAATTATGTGGCCTCCCTTTCTTTACAAGGTAGGTGACCTCGCTGGTTGAGGAGACACCTACAGCTCCATGTAGAGGGCTGTTTTGACCATCAAAACAATACTTACAGGCCTGCGGCTTTCACACGGACCTTGCTGCCTCTTCAAGTGGTCACAAGGGTGACCTTAATGTCCCTTCTCCTTCGCTGAAGTAGGCCTTGTATTGCTGCCTTCTAGCCCAGCTCCTAGGCCCTCCTAACAACAGCTCAGTCCTCCAAAAGACCCATGACTTTGTTGCGGCTAGGACCTATTAGGGCAGCGTATATCCTTTTCTTGACTGTGGCTAGGTTACCCTTGAGATAGTGTAGGTTAGGGCTGCCTTAGGATAGTGTTAGGGCTGCCTTCCATCTGTGTCTAGGGCTGCCTTCTATCTGCGTCTAGGGCAGCCTCTTTTCCTCCAACGTCTAGGGCTTCCACTCCTAGATTTCTCTTCCACTAAAACCCAAGACAAGTGGAGAGAAATCAAGATAGAAGTGTGTGTGAGAAATGACTCTCAAGTCATCTCTTTTTATTCTAAAACGTTGAGCAGATGTGGGGTTTATTTGGTTGCTGTCTGACCTTGACGAATTGTCTTATAACACAAATAAATTCATAACTCCATGAATGCTTATCGGAATTGGATGATCTTTAGATCAATCCTACACCTCTCGATGAGAGGGATCCAAGAAAAATATTAGCTATTATAAATAAGGTGACCCACATGGAGTTTGGCCCTAGTTGCCAATTTTAGCACATAACAAATTAAAAGCGCAATATCTATGACAATTATATTTTGTTTAAATTATGATGAAATTTGTGTTTTGGAAGAATAGTTGGGTCCTTTGGATGAAGTCAGGCCTTGAAGGATGTCAAAAAGATAAGCATAAACATAAACCATACAATAATACAACAGGATGTGTAGAAAAAATTGAAAACCAGAGTATAAGAAACTAAGGTAGTTTTGTAGTCCCAGCTGATACGTAAGAATGTCCTCTACAAGTAGTTTAAAATTTAGCCTGTTTCAGTGTCAGGCATGCAAGATTTGTTTGCACCATGAGTATTTCTAGTAGCTGCCTAATTAACAAGGGATATACCAACCATGCTTCTTTTTTGAGCAGGTCAAGTGCATGTGTTCCCATAAGCACTAAAACTGTGTTTACAGGAGTTTTGAATTTTGATGGAATCATTTAGTGCGCATTCACAGTTGGCCAAATGGTTATCTTTAGAATTTCACCCTATATATTTCTTGTTTGGAATTCTTTATAGCTCTTTCATTTAACATTTGTTAAAATGAGTTATAAGCCTATGACATTTTGACATGTATTCTTCCCATAACAGGTAATGCCATACAGCACAGGTTGCAAGACTCCTCTGTCAAATTTTGAAGCTGGACTCAATTACAAGGTGTGTTATAACTTTAATAAGTTGATTTATCTGCTACATCTACAATATCTGTGATGAACTTGTTAAAACTGCAACTTTGACAGATTCTCTCTAATTGAAACTTTCTTTTTGTAGGATGTGCCAGATCCTGCAATAATGGTGTCTTTTCCATTAAAAGATGAAGCAATCGGTGGAGCCCTGGTAGCATGGACCACTACACCATGGACACTTCCTAGTAATCTTGCTTTATGTGTCAATGCAACTTTTGACTATGTAAAGGTTTGTAACGTGAACTTGTTTGCGAATCATTCTCTCTGTTTGTAGATACTATAAGATATTTTGTTCGTAATATGTGGAATTGTTCATAGATGTGCTTTGAGTTCTGCATAAATAATCAACAAATTTTGTCATTAAAGGTGTTGCAGTTCAAAATTGAGAGTGGGTCTTCATCTTTGTTTCCTTCTTAATTTGTGGGTGCATTTTTATTTTTTAGCTTTTTGGAGATCTGTTCTTTTCATATTTTGTAATCATTATGACTATAAGCACAACTCAATGGAGAACTAGATCTTGGTTTGGCTCTAGCTTATGGTCCTAGCTTTATACTTTTCATTATTCACAACTTAGACATGCTAAACCTGGAAAAATAGATGGCTTGTTGTAGAATCATTTTTTTCAAACTTGGCTGAATCGAATCTGGACTCACTCAAGTTGACCACAAATTGAGTCAACTGGGCCCTTTGCTTGGTTTGGGATTGCTTTGGTATCGAACTGTTCCAGGTTGATTGAGTATGTAGTAGATTTGATTTAGAAATCAGAATTTTAAAGGCTGAAAACTCAGATCAACAATACATGGAAATAAAAGGAAATCTACAGCCAAAGTTCTGGAATTATGAATAGGGAAAAGATGGATTTTTCTTGCACAAAGGTAGGATTTATGTGCCAAATTCTCGGAGGTTGAGAAATAGTGTCGAATGAGATGCACAAGGTACCTTATGCTCGACATCCACGGTACCAAAAGACAATCTCTATAGTCAAGAAACAATACTTTTGGCCAGGTGTGAAAAAGGAGGTGGTTTATTATATAGCCAAGTGTTTAGAATGCCAAATGGTTAAGGTTGAACATAGACGAGCAGTTGGATTGCTACAACCAATACCCATTCCTAAGTGGAAATGAGAAGTTGTTTCTATTGATTTTATTACAAATTTTCCTAAGACTATGAGGCAACATGATTCCATCATGGTAGTGGTGAACAAAATCACTAAGGCTGCCCACTTTATTCCAATGAAGTCAACACATAAGGCAACAAATGTTGCTGAAATTTATATGAAGGAAATTGCCAGGTTACATGGTGTGTGTTTGGCTAATGAATGACTCTCGAATGTGTATTTGTGACCTTTGGGATTCATATTCCAAGGCCTCTTCGTATTTTACCTCTTCAGTTTTCCTTAATTTACATATTTACAAATTTCTCACCCAATCCCTAAGGATTAGGTGTCTAACATTCCTCCCTTAATCTGAAGGGGTGTTTGTGAGCTCAAGCATCATTCTAAATCTTTCATACTTTCTCTATCATGTGCTTTAGTGAAGATGTTTGCAATTTGCTTATTTTTTAAACAATGTCGTAGATGAATAGTCTTGGCTTCTATATGATGTTGAATCAAATGATACTTTGTGTTGATATGTTTAGTTCGATCATGGAATTTGGGATTCTTGGCCAACTTAATGCAGAAGTATTGTCAATCAAAAGGGGACTAGAGTTCACTTGTTTCTCTTGCAAATCTTCAAGAATTTTCTTGAGCCACACAATCTCTTTGGTTGCCTCTGTAGCTGCCACATATTCAGCCTCTGTTGTGGAATTTGCTAGAATTGATTGTTTGCGTGACCTATAGGAGACAACTCCTGATCCAAGACTTATAACATAGCCTAAAGTAGACACTCCATTCTCCTTATCTCCATCAAAATTTGAATTAGAATATCCAATTGAGCTGAAGTCATCCACCTGTGAATATTTGAGTCCAAAGTCTTGAGTTTCTTTCAAGTACTTTAGAACTCTTTTTGTAGTAGACCAAGGCTTTTGCATAAACTTGGAAAGGATTCCAACAACAAATGAAATGTCTGGTTTGGTAGTGGTGACGTAGATAAGACTTCCCACACGCTGTCTATACTTTAGTTTTATCCTCAAATTCATTTCCTTCTTTAGATGTGAGCTTCAGATTTTGTTCCATTGAAGTGGATAAACTATTGCATTAAACCATGTCAAACTTGTTCAACAATTCTCCAATGTACTTCTTTTGAGAGGGGAATATAACTTTGATGTTGAGTCACTTTAATGCCCAAGTAGTAGTGAAAGTGTCCTAAATTTGTCATCTCAAATCATTTCTTCAACTCTTTCTTTATGTGGTAGGTTGCACTTGTGTTAGGAAGCCATGCATTTTCCTAGAAGCAAATGAAGTATGAAACAAATCTTTAGTTACTCCAATATTGCAATGGGAAACAATGTAATGAGTAGATTTAGGTGCTTTACCTTTTGCTAGATTTGGTGTTTGACCTGTGTCTTCTTTGCGTTCTTTGTTGATTCTTTCCCAAGGGATTTCGCATGTGGATGCATCATATCTATTTTTATCACAACGAAAGCAGTGGATATCGGACCTTTCTCCTTGATGATGTTTACCCCTACTGCCTTTGTGATTCTTTTTTACACGTCCTCTTCTACTGCCTCTTCATTTAGGAGAATCTTGTGACTGATTCTTCTCTTTTTGTGCAAGGGATACAACATTTTTATAGGGGACTGAGAAGCTATCTTTCTCTTCCCAAAAGCCTTCTCCCGTCTTGCAAACTTCTCCATAATGGTGTCAAAAGTAATGTCCGTAAGTTGGGCACTAACTTGTAAGGATTTAAGATAGCGAGAGTATGTAGGATAGAGGGCCTTGACAAAGGCTATGAGAGGAATGTCCATTTTAACACCAGTTGCTTTTACATTACGCATGATTGCTCTAATCTCCGAGGCTAGGGCCAAGGGAACTGTTACCCACCAAAATGGATAACCCCCATGGGAGAAAACTTTTCTCCTACATTTGACAACCAGTTGGATAGCCAGCTAGCCAACGACGCTTGATATTCACAATTCAATGATGATATACCATGTGACTTCGCCCTTTGCATCAACCACATACCTCTCACCATCTGACATTTCCACTTGGATGAAGGTGGGCTGCTATCCAAAAGGTACTTTGATCATTTTGCAATCATGTGATTATACTTGTTTGTTTTGTCATTTAGCATGGATAAAGGGGTGATTTGGAAGACTACTGAACTTGACTGTCAATCTATTTTGTTGCCTTATTGGAGGGGTTAATCTTTAGCCCTCGTCTAGTTGGACCTCCTTTGAGGCCTTAGGGTTATAGGAGGGGCACTACTTGGAGAACACAGATTGAGATAACATGTTCATTACAAGTCCCATATACCACATCCATTCTTTAGGTCTAACTTGTCATTGATTCATTGGGATTTGGCACCTTCATGTATACACTCCTTGAGTAGGGTTGGAAAACATTGCCGTGGAGGTTGATGCAGCTTAAAAGAATGGGAAAACATATCATGGCCACAACAAAAGAAAAAAAAAGAGAATCAAAATGCAAAAGATGGTCGAGACACAAGTTAGCATGTGGGCAAAAGCCTAGCATGAGCTCTACCCTCCTCATTAGCCGTAACCCGATTCCTAAGCACATGATGCTCCTTTACATAAAAAACCCTTGCATGTCCCAACCTTGATGAGTGATAAAGTGTCTCATTTCAAGGGGTAACATAAACTGCTACATCATAAAGAGCAAGCTCTAACCCTTGAGCTATGCATCATAATACAAAGGATTATCAAGAAAAAGTAGAAGGGTGCACTAGAGGGGTGAAAAAGGCAGGCTGAGCAGGGTAACTCATGCCTCCATAGTTGCTCCCTCCTTATAGTTATACACTCAAGACATGGACTACCCATCTGCTAGTCCCCTTGACCATGGCACGTGGCTATGAAGCCTTTTCCCCTTTGTTGCCATACCTTTACACTAACACATATTAATTGAGGGGTTGACCTTGGAAATGTCATACTCATGAGGGTTGGAAGCACCTCATAGGGTTGATAATTAGCCACTTCTATCAAGGCAGGGAACACCTTTACAGGATGTGGTCTAGTTAGATATCGGAAGGTGATCCTTGTTTGAAGTATTAATATGCCCTTAACATTCGAGCTTGGTCCACTTAGATGCTCTTATAATCTTAGTCTCTGATGGATGGTTGCTTTCACTTGAGTTCATGTTGGTTTTGTCAGGTGGTCCACAATAACTCAAGCCTTGAAGGTACCCACTCCATATGTATCGAGGCCTTCTCAGAGAGATAGATGACTTGGCAGATGCAACGTTGAGAGCATTGGGCCTCATGATGACTTGAGCAAATGTTACATGTCTTAGAGCACCCTCAGGACCTAGGACGTTGGTCTACTTTGACCCGACATAAAGGATTCTTGTTGATGGCACTACTGGACCCAACATGCCCCCAGGATGGCCTTGACACTACTTGATGGGCATGCCATCATTCAAAGCTTAGATGAGGATGGTCTTCCCTGAGAGACTAGGGATGGCTTGTTGCACTCGATGGAGCCCTAATGTTGGAGAGAGGAGGCCCTGTTTTGATTGTTGGAGACCCACGAAGATGACATGGTGACACCCCAGTTGGATGTGCCCCAAAGGAGGACTTGAGGTGGATTTGAGGGACACTCCTCAAATTTTGGATGATATTGGAACATAGACACTTTCTCAGCCTTCATCACACCTTGGCATGGAATTTGGAGCCCAAAATGTGTATGAGGTCAACATTTATGAGGCTACAATTCACATGTATGGGCATTAATGACATGTTTTATCTTTTAGCTAGTGGGTTGGCTTATAACCAAGGTTTATTTCATGTCAAACTTGTTTTAGGGGCTTCATTAGTTAAAATTTATTGAGGTAGATCTCATACAAATAGAGGTCACCTCATTTTCATTTCTCATCATCACTTGTGGAGAATTCAATCTCTTTAGAGGATTTTGGCCTAGCTAAAAGTGTCTTGTATTCGTGTGGAGATGTGATCTATTGTAGAGATTTTGCTTTTGGAGACTAGCTCTTGTTGTAGAGACATCATTTTGGGATAATTAAGGATTTATTCATGCATTTCTTATAAGGAAGTTTGTTATTGATTATCTTTTGAGTGGTTATTTTTTAATTTTAGGTATGTTCTATGCTGATAGCAAATTTACTTCAATTTTCCATATTAGCTCAATATCAATTCTAGATTAGCAATCACATTTAGCATGATAGTAAAATGCAGATAGAACATAAACATAAATCGCAGAAGACAAGCCAAGACAAGAGGACACAAGATGTGGCGCCAACCAGGGACAAACCCCAATGTGGGGAAACCCTTGATCAATTCTTCTTATATGTTCTTCAATAGTTCAATAGAGAGAGGGATAGTACATATACATCAAAAGTCAACATTTTGACTTATCTAAATAAGAGCAGAGATCTTCTCTAAGAAGATGGCACATGAGGCAGCTAATTTGAACTCAGGTGAAGGCATATTGCTTGAATTGATCCTCCAAGGTGACTCCATCACCATGTTGCACCCAATCACCAAGCTGCTCTCATCATTGTGCTGCACCCAATCACTAAGCCGCTGTCATCGCTGTGCTGCTCCCATCACAGAGCAATACCTCATCATCATGTTGTACCCATCATCAACAAGCTGGTGCAATGCATCGTGTTGCTGCTATACATCCATGCCTATCATCACCATGCTGTACCATTGTGCTGCACCATACTTGTGTTGCACCATACTGCACCACGTTGCACCCATCCTTACTATCACCTATATGTTGCACCACTATCATTGTGCACTATGCTGCACCATTCATCATGCTGCACTAATCATTGTTGCAACTAAACATGCTGTCTCTAACACCATGCTGCATCCAACATACACTCATCCATGCTTGTTGTAATATATATCATTATGCTGCACATACAACATCCAATATGTTGCAAACTATTTACACTTATCAACCTTAGCTGCTTGCTATGGCTTGCAGCCTAGCAAAGCAGCTAGGCTATGGTTGTTTAGGCTTCTTTCATATTCAGGCAGCGAAGAGCTTCTCTAGGACAACAACCAAGTCCTCTAACAATCCTCCTTAATTGACTCTAACAACCCTCCTAAACTGCCTCTAATAGTCCTCCTAAACGATCCTCCTCATGGACTGCGTCTGGGGCACCAACATGACACATAAGTCTGCGGTTAGAAGCGCAAATGGACAACTCCTATAATCCTCTATTTTGGTGATTGTAACCTTCTCTTTTTACGGCGGCTAGGGCAGATTTGAGACTGCAGATTAGGAACCATTCAGGCAGCGTATCGTAGCTCTAGAGATCCCCAGGACTGTGGCCAAATCTTGTCATTTACTGCGGCTAGGGTAAGACAATAGTCCTCCCATTAGGACTGCGGCTAGGGCTTGCACTCATAGTAGTTTAGGGCACATGAAAGCCCTCCTCAGACTGTGATCTAGAACAACGTATTAGGGATCTCTTTAAGGCAACGTGTAGATCTTTTATGGACAACGTTTAGGTCTTCACCATGACTGCGTTTAGGTCTTCACCATGACTGCATTTAGGTTTGCGTTTAGTTCTTCGCCATGACTGCATTTAGGTTTGCATTTAGGTCTTCACCTTGACTGCGTTTAGGGCAGCTCCATCATGACTGCGTTGAGGGCTATTGCAACCAACATATCCTAGTCACCTACTTGACGACATCCTAGATCTAGGGCATGTGTAGAGCTAGGGCATCTTCTTCTAGGAGTTGCGTAGATCCTTCTTACCCATGGCAACATATAGGGCAACTCTTCTTAGTGCAACGTATCTCTTAGGATCTCTCCTCCCACCAAAACCCAAAGACAAGTGGAGAGGAAGAGATCACAAGAAGAGTGTGTGTAAATGACTAGCTAGCCACCTCTTTTTATACTAAAACGTTGAGCACAAGTGGGGACAATTTGATTGCTGGCCGACATTGATGAATTGTCCCATGACATAAATAAATTCATATCTCCATGAATACATTTCGGAATCGGATGATCTTTATATCAATCCTACACCTCTCAATGAGAGGAATCCAAGAAAAATATTAGCTGCCATGAATAAATAGACCCACATGGAGTTTGGCCCTAGTTGCCAATTTTAACATTATTGCATGGAATGGTTGTTGTTAGGGTTCCTATGTGCTAGTTTTATTGAATATTTTTCTATGGAATCCGGGCAAATTATTGCATGTATTAACTAAAAGAATGTATAACAATCCCTTGAATCAATCTTCATGTTAAGCTCTCTTTATGACTTTATCCCCTCATAAAGTGATAGCTAGGGTTTTGAAAACTAGGGTTTTTCTTGCCCTTACTTCATACTAGGGTTTGATATTTCAATTACTAGGTCTTCCTTAGGCTCCATCACTTAAGGATCAAGCATTGACCATCCACATAGGTGATCACACCATAGAAAATAACCTTTTAGCCTTTTTCTCTCTCTCCTCACATTTTTGGCCCTTCAAGGGAAGCTATTAGGCTAGGGGTAAGGCTGAATTTAACTAGGAGTGCGTTAGCCTATAGGTGTGTTAGCTTGTAGGAGGGTTATGCATGTGGTTTAAGCCTCATTGCATTGAAAGCCACCCTTTTGCATGGAAAATTCTTTCTTTTAGGGCTGACATCAGGAGCCCTAGGTAATTTTCACCTAGGGTAATTGCTAACCTAATCCTAGGCTTCGACTTAGGGCTTCTTGAAGGCCTGTTTCTCTAATTGTTGATCATATCTATCTTTAACAAGCCTTTTCTTGGCCTTATGCACCTTGGTAAGCCTTTGTTTTTGCCTATTTATAAAACCCTTGGTAATAAGTGCCCTAAATAGGCCTCTTGTAGTGCATGCTTTGGCATGCCTTTGTTGGATTGAGCCTTGTCCTTACGCTGAGTGCCATTCTTGAACCTATTCTTTGTCACCTCTAAGCCACAGATTTTGAATACCTACAAGGTTACCAACATAGGGAAACCTCCCTTGTGGTGAAAGTCAACTAACGTGTAGGAGGTGGTGAGTTGTGGTGACAATGGGCCACCAGCTCATAGTGTTGTCCCTTGGTCTGGCTCTTGTCTTGTGAGGTCTTTCACAAGACCTGCTAGATTTTGAGGCAACATGATCATCATCTTTGAACTCAAGGTTGAAGAGCTTAATCATCAATTAAACCACTTCCAATTTTGAGTGTGAGTCATATAAATCTTTTAACTTCTTCAACGCATCATAAGCATTTGTAAGTGGAATAATATGATACTCGCCTCTTCATTTACAGAAGCAACTATTTAGGCATAGGCCTTGTTGTCCTTGTTCCCCCAAATGGCTAGTTCCTTGTATGATGTGGGCTTGACAGGTGCATCATCACCTTCTCTTTCACAAATTCCTTTCCATAAGTCACTAAAAATAAGGGTGTGTCTGTTTTCTTTACCATTCTTGGTAGTTCTCCGTGCCAGTTAGCACTACGCCAATAATAAAGATGAGAGAATGCATCTTTCAAATATTGCTTTGAGTCCACATAACTTTTTCAATGCAACATGTAACAACTATAGAGATAACACTCCACTGAAAGAACTTCTTGTTTCACAAATATATTAGATGCACATTTCATCAATCATGTAGAGAAAATGTGTAGGAGGCTTATTCTTCACAGATCATGTACAATGCTTCATCTCACGACACTCGCTGAAATGAGAACATATCTAGCCGTTTAGTTTAACGTGCATTAGGGACATCATGGAGATGATCCCTGTGAGTATTGGGCAACACAATGATCACACAATTGCATTCCCCTATGTTCAATTCACGTTCCTTATATCTCCTTGGAATGCATTTGGCATAGCAAGTTTGAGGAAGCCAATAAACTTTTCTTTGTCAAATCTAGAAGGGGTTTCGAGGCCAGGAGCGATTTTTATATATATTGAACCGTAACAAACAATGAGCATTGTTCAACCACAAGCAATGGCACTTCAATGTTAGATCATTTTGCTTAGATTTCACTATTCTTCACTATATTGATTCTTGCTGTCGGGCAATTGACACCAATCCCTAGGTCATTGATTCAAATGGTAGACTTGTTTTCTCAAAGATCTTCAATAATGTATGCAACGTTCCAATAATCCTCTGGAGTAGGTCATTCAACCGCTAAATTTGCCATTCCAGCTCTCCTTTAGAGGCAAAATGCAATTTTAGATGGATGTTTCTTGAGTTTGCATAGAGAAGTTGAAGAACATTAGCATAATATCTCCAAACAGTTTAGGGCACTGACAAACTTTCAACTAGTGCCAAAGGTATGAATAAATATGTATGCAGGTATGGAATTTGAGTTAGGATAGAGGGCACCTTCAACACGACAAAACCTTCAAGCCAACTTCATTTATACTCAACAACACTCGATTAGAAAAACACATAATCATTCCAGTGTTTAAGGGATGCAACACACATAGAAAATACATAACCTTTCCAACATTCGAGAACTGTAACACGTAAAGAGTTGTAGAGCATAAGGAACACACACACAAAGTTGTAATGGATAGGAGTACAAGGAGTGAACTTGCTATGTTAAGTCAGGCTGTGAGAAAGATGTGTAGGAATGATTGTAGATGTTAGATATGGAAGAACTGAGCATATGGAAAAGGAGTTATCGATCAGGGCATAAATGCCTAAATTTGGGACCTGTGACTTTGATACCATGTTAGGCCAAGGAGTGACTCCCAAATGTGTTTTTTCATTAATGTAAACATGATTATATAACATGAGTAGGTGTGTCCTTTGGGATTCATATTCTAAGGTCTCTTCCTATTCTAATGCTTCAATTTTCCTTAATTTACATATTTACAAATTTCTTAGCCAATCCCTAAGGATTAGGTGTCTAACAGTGTGCCCAAGGCAATTATTTCAGACATGGATCCCAAGCTTACATCAAACTTTTTGATAGGTTTATTTAAGAGATTTGGAACTTATTCAAACTTTAGCAAGACATACCTTCGAAACTCAGATGGTCAAACAAAAAGAGTCAATTAGGAGATTGAAGATACACTAAGAATGTATATGATGGACGAACCATCCAAATCGGAAGAGTATTCACACTTGGTGGAGTTTACTTTTGGCATAGTTTGCTTCTAATAATGGGTACCAATCATCGTTGAAGATGAGTCAATTTGACGCCTTGTATGGTAGGAAATGCAACACACCTATGAGTTTGGACAACCCAGTAGATAGGGCCATTGTTGGGCCAGACTTACTCAGGGAAATGGAAGAGCAAGTAATAAAATCAATCAGAATTTGAAGGTTGCCGAAGATGGACCAAAAGGCTATGCAGATAAGAACAAGCTAAACATGGAATTTCGAGTTGGTGATCATGTCTTCTTGAGAGTGAAGGCAAAGAAAAACTCATTGAAACTGGGTAGCTGTGCAAAGTTGGTAGCTAGATTTTGTGGGCCATTTGAAATTTTGGAGAGGATTGGCCCAATTGCATATAGAATTGCATTACCAACATCCATGCATATTCATAATGTGTTTCATATTTCATTGCTTAAAGTATGTTCTTGATGCTAACCATGTAATTGATTGGAATATGATTTAGGTGGAGCTGAGGGGGACTGGAATAGGAAGGTCTAAGTGTCTGGAATTGAGGCATTTCCTTGGTAAAGGTGTAATGGACACATTTCGGTCTTGAAGATGCTACATGGGAGCATGAGGATGCAATGAAGGCAGAGTACCCTCATTTTTTTGGATAATTTTGTTTGTATATATATGTATATGTAATGCACTAAGGATAGTGCATAAATAAGTGGGAGGGGAATGTAATACCTCGATTTGACCCCCAAATTGTAAATAAACATGTACATACAAAATCTAGGTTGGCGAGTTGGTACATATCTATTAGGTTGGTGGGCTAAGGATTACCTTTGGTGTTAGTGTGCTTGTGTGTATATGTTTTTATATTTTTTGGGGCCATAAAGTCGAGTTTTGTAAATATGAAATTACATGCATATTAATAAAATACATTATTGCTGCAGATTGAATCGGATGAAAAGAGTATCGCGGGCTAAGACTCCATGTGTGTTAAAAAGGGGGCTTTGTATGGCTTAATGAGCACATGCTTTTCACTTAAGTCCATTAAGTGAATTCAAGGGGTGCAACATGTCAAATGAAAAACATGCACATAAAAGTGAGGATGTTGGAGCTATGGAACACACATACTGCATGATTTGACGAAGGAAAGGGACTAGACGCCTTGATGGCAAACTAGGGATGGCCATGTGACAAGTGGGATTGGTTCCATAGTGTGAGGGCTTGGAGGGTACTTAGAGACCACTCAAGGTAGCAGGAAGTCTTGGAAGCCACAAGGCTTCGAGACATCCTTGACCAGTCAAGTTAGACACCCTAGAGGTAGTGGCGCGACCTAAGGGACTACTAGTGCAGAGAAGGGGGTGCACTACTTGGGTGTGATTGTTGCCCTGTGGGGTCGAAGCCTCAACTCGGGGGTGACTCGTTGTTGAGAGAATATGAGCAGCGTGGTCTATCGTTGAGAGGAATATCTCAGGTTTGTAGCCAGTTGTTATCTTTAATCAGATAAGTGTTAATTTAAATGTTTATTTGAATTCTTTTGTAATTAATTATGTAATTATTTTTGTTGCATATGCATAGCAAATAATGGTATAGTTATGTGCTTTTGCCCTTGTGCATGAGAGCATTGTATTGTAGAACACATTTAATTATGCATATCATATGTAGTAATGTACAGGGAATCAAATAAAAATATTTTTTTTAGAAAATCAGGTTACATGGGTAACAAGTATAATAGAACACGCAACATAGGCTTTGGAGGTGATACAAGATCGAGGTAGAGATAAAGGCTAGACAAGTGGAAAAGAATGAAAGATGATGCTAATGTTGGGGATCTCGATATAAGTGATAGTGGAAGATTGTTTGCCAAGGAGTGGTGGAACATGCATGGTGGTGCTACCCCAAAATTTCAACATTTGGCAACATGGGTGCTTTACAATTGAGGAACACTTCTTTTATAGAGAGTTGTTTAGCAACTAGCTCTCATTATTGTTTTGAACCTTTTGGGTTTCATATTTTGGTGTGTAGATGAGCTATTTTGTAAATATAACTATTTGTTCATGTTATAATTGATAGTTGCTATATAACCTATTTCATTCCATAAGTCAATGGTCTAATTTCTATTATATGGCTTAAAATTTTGTATGTTTTTTTGTAATGGATACAATCTAGGTTCTAGATGGTAGGTGCTCAAATGATTAATTATTAATGTACTATGGATGCCATTTCTATCTTCATTGACATAGAAATATGCATGTAAAATCTTATGTTTAGCAACTAATTTGGCATTCTAGATGTGTGTTTGAATACACACACACACACACTCCCGAGACGATCCACTCCAAAGGATTTTTGGAAAATGACCCTCCCAATGTTCCCGCTTTATGCAACCTTGTATTGATGTTATACTTATGTAGGTTTCTTTCTTTGTATTATTTTTGGCATTTTCTAGTTGTTGCATTAACATGCACATTGTATTCATTCTGGTTGTACTCTTCAGTTCCATTGACCTACTTTTGTGTTCATTTGTTAGACATTAATTAAAATAAAATTATCTATTATACCACATAAATGTTAAAGGGTAGGAGTACAACAGGGATAACTTCAAATAAAAATGGGACAAATAATCTTACTATATATTAGGACACTAATATTAGGACTAGAGACATTCAACCTTATGGGAACAGGTCTTATACTTACGAGGATATAAGAGCATGTATGAAAAAGTTTGCACAAAAAATGCCATAGACATCAGAAATCATTGGCGTTGAAGACTTTTTCACTGCAAAAGATAATTTTGATGCATATGTCAAGTCTGCAAGTCAACATATGTACTTTTGGTTCTACAGTGGCAATGTAAATGCTTGACTAAGTTCATGAAATCCAAAATGGAATAATTCCTAATTATTTTGACATTTTGATTTTTTATGAGATAAAGGTAGTGTTGAAAATAGCAACCAGAAATGCTAAAAATGGAAATGCTATAAATAGCATTTCAGGTATTAGTGTTGGACATAGCAACAAGGAATGATAAAATGGAAATGCTAAAAATAACATTGCTATAAATAGCATTTCGGGATAGATTCCAATTTTAGTTAAGCCTTGAACTAAAATTGAGAATTAAAATTCGAATTTGATCTTAGCAGCTGTTTGAAAAATAATTAATTAACTCATCTTGAGTTAATTAGTTGGAGAAAATCAAACATGAAGTCTATGTGAGGACATGCAACAATTATCCCTTTGATTGAGGAAGTTATCCATTAATTAAGGAGATAAGGATGAGTTGTAATTAGTTAGCTCAGTTAACTGAGTTAAGTCCAGTTAGATTAGTTCCAACAGTTTGTGGAACTGAATTGTGAGTTCAGTTAGTTAATGCTTGCATGCATGTAACTAGTGTTCTCCAGATAACTGAATATTCTCTCATGAATAACTCATGCATGTTAGTTCAGTTAGAGACCCATTTGAGATCAGAGGATGGGACAGTGTACTATCAGTTGGAGGATTTTTCCTATATAGGAAACTCATCCATGCAGAAGGAATTATCTCCTTCAGGATTGCGCAATTATTTCTGAGTTTTGTAAGTTATGTGAGAGGTGAATTCACACAGGTGGCAGCATTGGACCCCAGGAAAAATTGCGCAAGGAAATAGGAGGCTTGGAGGACTGAAGGAAGGCACAGGTGTTGTCTTTTCTGTCTATGAGCAGCATTGAGGGATTGTATTAAGAGTTGAATAGCTTGTGAGCTAAAGCTTTGTGTAATCCAAAGATATTTCCACTTGTATGATAATACAGAGATCGAGGTTTTTAGCTGAGTCTTTCCCCAGAGTATTCTTCTGTGTTCATGTGCGATTGATTTCTCATTCTCTATTATATGTGTTCTAATTGATCTTGCTCAAATTGATTAAGCTTCTGCAAAGTTTGTTGTAGAAGTAGATCTAGTATTTTGCTTTAGTACATTGCATTATCAGGTGATCTACAGTGGGAATTTCTACATGGTATTAGAGCAAAGGTGATCAAAGCGGAGAACAATATACAAAGAAAGGAGAAGTTTGAAGTTCCTGATTATAGAAATTGAATTCTTATCACATCTCAAATTTCAGCAATGGCATTCAACGGTTTGAGACTCGAGTATGCCCTGGATGGCAGCTCGAATTATATAGCCTGGAAGGATTGCATGGAAGCGATATTAGAGAACAACGGTTTGAAGGACTTCATTGATCAAGAAGTCCCCAAGCTAGCAGCAGTTAATGCCCAAGAATTGGCGGAATGGAAGGAATGTGTGGCTAGAGCAAGGAGGATCCTTCTGGAGGGAGTTCGAGACCACATAGTCTCGAGTCTCCATGGGAAGGAGACACCGTTTTCAATGTGGAAAACATTGAAGGATCTATATCAGAACAACAACGATTAGAGGAAGCTGGCGCTGAAAGACAAGCTTCGAAAAATCAAGTGTGAAAAGGGCGACACGATCTCTACATATCTGAACAAGCTCACCACCTGCAGGGATGAGCTTGGAAGTGTAGGAATCACGACAGCTGATGATGACATGGTGAGTCTTGCTCTCCTCGGTCTTCCTAAGAGCTGGCATAGCTACCAAGACTTGGTAAATGGAAGAGAGAAACTGCCAGATTGGGAACGATTGTGGTGGATCTGATGCAGGAGGAGATAAGGAGAAGCACTAGAGATGGTTCTTCATTCAAGGAGGATGAAGAAAATTGCGCCTTAGCGAATAAGGCAAAGAAAGGGAAGGAGAAGGATTCTTATCCCAAATCGAGTTCTTCCTATGGTGGGAAGAAGATTGACAAAATGAAAGTGCGATGCTTTCATTGTCATGAGGTGGGCCATTATGCAACAAATTGTCCATAGAAGAAATCCAAGAAGAGATCCTTGGAAGGATCAGAAGGTGAGGCATTGGCCTCACAGTTCGAATTGGATTTCACCCTCATCACATGCATGGTTTCATCGATGATGGGTTGCGGTTGGTTTCTTGACAATGGAGCTTCATTCCACATGACCGACGATAAGAGTTTGTTGAGTACCTTGGAGGAGAAAGACCTCCAGTTACTGGTAGAGATGGGTAATGAGGAAAAGTATAATGTCTCAGGTGTAGGCATGGTTGCTTTTCAGAGGGAGCATGGAGCTCGCATTGCCTTGACAGATGTGAAATATGTGCCAGGACCGAGGAAAAACTTGGTGTCGATTGCGATGCTGGAAGACAAAGGCTATGATGTAGTCTTCAGTAAGGGAAATGTTTTCCTTAGACACATCACCACGAGACAAGTGAAGCAGATCGGTTCACGAGTCAAGAATCTGTATGCTCTTGAGGTTCAAGATGCATGCAAAGCCTTGAGGAGCAAAGCAATTGTTGGAGACTTGGTGGTTGAGAGGGAGATTAAATTACCTCTCAACATGCAGTCACAAAAGAAGTCTTAGACAATTGTGGAGGAGCCACAATTGGAGAAGCAACTTCAGGAAGTTGTGGAGCAACCACAATTAGAGAAGTCGAGAGGAGACAAAGTGGCGGCATCCACTCATGCAGAGACCTCCAGTAGGGGGAAATTTTGAGCCAAGTGGGAAGATGGATCACATGCATCCATACCTCCATGTGAGAGGTGGGGCGATGTGAAGTGATAGTCTCATGAAGGCTGAATAAGGGTCAGGATCCTCGAGGTACCCAGCGTCTTGGATTAGACCTTGCTACGGGAACCTCGGCGAGGAGTAGCAGGATTGGCTGAGTGGGTAGAGATAGATGCAAATGGAGCGACAGAGAGAGCTACAGTGCAGGAGTCCCAAGATAGCGCAGAGCTAGCAGGGTGCAGCAATGCGAGAGGCATAGGAGTGTTGCATCAGTGTAGGAGTCCCAAGATAGCGCAGAGCTAGCAGGGTGCAGCAATGCGAGAGGCATAGGAGTGTTGCATCAGTGCAGGATGGCACAGAGAGGTGTGCAACGGTGCGAGATGCATGGAGTGTTGCAGCAGCTTAGAGGTCAGAGAGGGAGCACTTGTCAACGACAGAGGGAGCTTCAACATTAGAGGGTATTTCTAGCCTAACAAGGAGGTCAGTTGGGAGATTTTTTTTTTTAATTGTTTCTAGAGTTGTTGGAGCAACAATACTAGGGAGAAGTGTTGCATGCAGAACATTCCAAAGATTCAGGATCGGGTTCGAGTTGAATGCCTTTCTTGCTGAGAGGGAGTGTTGAAAATAGCAACAAGAAATGCTAAAAATAACATTTGAGGTACTAGTGTTGGACATAGCAACAAGGAATGATAAAATGGAAATGCTAAAAACAACATCGCTATAAATAGAATTTCGGGATAGATTCCAATTTTAGTTAGTCCTTGAACTAAAATTGAGAATTAAAATTCGAATTTGATCGTAGCCGCTGTTTGAAAAATAATTAATTAATTCATCTTGAGTTAATTAGTTGAAGAAAATCAAACATGAAGTCTAATTGAGGACATGCAACAATTATCCCTTTGATTGAGGAAGTTATCCATTAATTAAGGAGATAAGGATGAGTTGTAATTAGTTAGCTCAGTTAACTGAGTTAAGTCCAGTTAGATTAGTTCCAACAGTTTGTGGAATTGAATTGTGAGTTCAGTTAATTAATGCTTGCATGCATGTAATTAGTGTTCTCCAGGTAACTGAATATTCTCTCATGAATAACTCTTGCATGTCAGTTCAGTCAGAGACCCAGTTGAGATCAGAGGATGGGACAATGTCCTATCAGTTGGAGGATTTATCCTCTATAGGAAACTCATCCATGCAGAAGGAATTATCTCTTTTAGGATTGCGCAGTTATTTCTGAGTTTTGTGAGTTGTGTGAGATGTGGATTCACACAGGTGGCAGCATTGGACCCCAGAAAAAACTGTGCAAGGAAATAGGAGGGTTTTAGCTGAGGCTTTCCCCAGAGTATTCTTCTGTGTTCATGTGTGATTGATTTCTCATTCTCTATTATATGTGTTCTAATTGATCTTGCTCAAATTGATTAAGCTTCCACAAAGTTTGTTGTAGAAGTAGATTTAGTATTTTGCTTTAGTACATTGCATTATCAGGTGATCTATATTGGGAATTTCTACAGGTACCAATTATACCATTGAACATTAACAATCGTCAAATTACTTCATAGTCTGCATAGAAGCAATTTCAAAGTTTGGGATACACAATGAACTTAGTCAAACTCAACACAAATCCCTCAAGAATCTCCTTGTTATATCATCTTGGTTAATGGCATCAGATCAGAGTGCTCTGTATTGCTATCAATCTTTTAACTGTGTAGGACAGAATTCTATTCATGCTACTGTATGTGTAGAATAATCAATCTAACTGTTGGCTTTAGTATGACATGTCTGATACATAGTAGTGTGGACAATAACCAGATCCTATTTCTCCTCTGTCGAATAAAATATATTGCAGTATTCTAATTCTACAAAGATGCATTTTATCAATGATAATATATAGAGAAGAAAACCTCCCACTTCTATGTAGTTTGTGTATATGTTGGACTTGTTGCATTGATTTTCTGGGTTCTCCTGGTTTCCTGTAGCCTTTTCTAACTGTCCTCAATGACTTGTTGCCCTCAAAGGAAATTATTAGTACCTTCCTTTTCTAGGGACTTGATAGTCTTGGTATGATTATATCTTAAATTTTTTTTTATTAATGGATTAGTGTTCATTTGTCTTTATATCTTAGTTTAGTTGGCAAGTTTCAACTTATGGTGTTTTCTTTTATTAGGTATTTCTTTTCTTTGTTTAACTGAAAATGGATAACTGGTTTGAATGTGAGATTAATTATGTACTTCAATTGCACTAGTGTTACTATTTCCTAGTGATGCACATTCGAAATATCAAAAAGACTAATATTGCAGGTAACCTTCTAAGCTAACGGTGAGACTAATAAAAGTGTTAGAAGTCAACACATTTAAAAGTTTGTAAGAGTTGTTAGTAAAGTTGTGTTCATTCTTCTTATGTTCTTGGCTTTCTATATATTAAATTAATATGTGGGGCATATTGATTCCTAACATTGAAAGCAATAGACAGGTTAGATGTAAGGCAACTGGAGCAATCTATATTGTTGCTGAGTCTCGACTATCTCAGCTGCCAGTGAAGAAGACAAAAGCAGATGTGCCTAATGGTACTGTTAAAAAAACAAAAGATTTGGGGACAAAAGCAGGAGGCAAACAAAAAGGCATTCCTGCTGAAAAAGTTGCAGCTCCTTTGGATAGTAGCTCATATGAAGTGCTGGAGACATTCAAGGGCTCCGCTCTGGTTGGTAAAAAGTGAGTCTTGCATACCTAAACTAAGGATTTTTATTATTTGTATTCTTTTCAAATCGAAATGCATTCAGAATGTACACATGGAATAGCCCTCTCGGGGAAAGTAGGCAAGTTCTATTAGGACACTGAAAATAGGATACTTCATAAAAATTTTCTGTCAGTATGGGGTTTACATTTTTATTTTAAACTTATATACATTTAGTGAGCACTTAGACCTGCAGTCTGGCAGGCAAGGATTAAAAAAGGGCTATACTGCGCTGCTGATGTTTGGAACCTGGGCCAATCATATATCTGCTTATGTTGTCTTGTCAGTTCTATACGTGCTACTAGGGCTGTCTCATGTAGCTTCTGCAGTTTTTTACTTTCCAAAGCCTAACATTTGTCATTAAAGCCTTATTCTACAGATTTTCTTTCTATTGTTGTGTTTTCCAATTTGTTTATAGAGCTGTGACCAAACCTTCTCTCCAGGAGTATGTAACAAAGGATTTGTTTGGAGGGTTATCATTTTTTATCATTCTTAGTACTTCTTTAACCACACTACTATAACATAGTATTTTCTACCGTTATTGTGCATGAGGCTTGCCTGCTTTGGATTCCATTTTCAGACACCTTAGGCAGGGTTTTGGAAATTTCATATTAGCTCATAAAAGTTAATAGGTCTATTGATCAACTGATAGCTGTGTGGCACTTAATGCTGCACCTGTTGTGCTGCTGCTTTGTAGTTCTACTAAATCCTACTATATGTATTTGTTAGTTCTGTTGACTGTTGTTTTGTCATCCAGGGCATTAACATTATGTCTCTTTTTTTCCTCCATATATTCTATCTTGCATAGTCCTAGGCATCTTTTGTGCTTGTACATAAACATTAATAGCTACAGTTTCTCCCTTATCTTACTTTGTCAATGCACTATCCTAGCTACCACGTTGACTATTCTGGCCTTTCTATGACGACCCATTATTCTTGCCTGGCAACATTGTCTGTGGTCTACACACCTTTCTGTTACTCCAGCCTTTCTTTTTTGCATTTTCTTTGTGTTGTGTACTTCCCAATCTTTCTCAAGAACAATTTGGTATTAATTTATGGCTTACTTAATCCATTGTTGGCTTATGTGGATTAATTAGTTTCTATATAACCCTCCTAGATCCAGAGGAGCAACCAGAGAGCTATTTAGAGTTTCCTTCTTTCGACGTCGGATGTTAGGAGTATGCAGCTAGGCTCCTTGATGGTTCCAAAACATGCCAACAGCGAGCAAGTGCCTAGTTCACCACCCTCACCCTGGACATCAGACTCAAGAGACCTTGACATCATTGGCCCCATCATCTGATCTCCCTCTCTCACACACTCTGTCTTAATAGTTTCTTGTATTGGCTCTTTCTAGTCTTGAACAAACTTACTTAGTGTTTTATATCGCTGTACCTTTGTTCCGGTTTTATACATATATGTAGGTTTCTCTCTTCATATTATGTTTGGCATTTTATAGGAGTTGTGCTGGCATTCTCACATTGTATTCATACTGGTTGTACTCTTCAGGCCAATTGACCTACTTTTGTGATTATTTGTCGGATGTTAATAAAATTATCTTATCTTACTTAATCGATTGAACTATGCTACTGCTGATTTTATAGAATATAATCTTGCTGGGTGCTTCACGAAGTATATTCATTCTACATATCTATAACAACTAGAATTTTCCTTTTTTTTATCAAATGACAAATTCAATTAGACAACTAGTACTATATCAATGATGATCAAATGAAAACACACAAGAAATTAGAACCATAAACTGCAATTTTCTCTTTAAGTCGTCAAAATCAAAGTGTATTACATAGATACTGAGTCACCATTACTATAGGTGGGAATGCTAATGGCAAATACACAATAGAATAGATGCTAGAGCTGTAGATGGAGGAATCCCATAACTAGTGAGTTCGTAGTCCTCCTCCGTGTCATCATCGGCAAAATGAACATCACTGCGATTGCTTTCTTCTCCATCCTCTTTTATATCTATTCCAATCTATGCCTCTGTTGGTGTGGAGAATGATGCCTCAAGAGGATCACTGTCATCACAAGTGACCAGCTCTAGCACTGGTTCATTATGTTGAAGAATGTAGCTATGGTTGATTTTCATAATCCTTGATGTATTTATAATACTATATAAAAACAAGAAATAAAATCAAATGTTAAATTAGAAGAAAGAAAATTAAAAGAAAGAAAATCAACAAAAACCACCTAAAATTAAGATCTTTGAAAATAGCTCATACTCACGTAAATAACATATTTACCATAAGTTACTAACCACCATAATTTAAGCAAGTATTTGTGTAAAGGATGGGATAAGGAATGTGAAAATTCCTTGAAATGCAACAACTAGAATTAATTCACTTAATTGATTATTCAGTTTAGCAATTTCTTCACAAATAAAAATAAACTCCGCGGAAATAAAAACGCTGGAAACTGATAAATGCTAGCGCACACAAAAATTATGACACCGTTATTTTGCACAAATGTCCCCGAAAAAACGCATTGTGGGAAAATCGGTGCAACAGTGAGTGTTTTTATTATTAAGTAGCAACATAATTTTTAAGTACAATAAAATGTGACCAAATTGGCAATTCTACCCAAGAGAAATATTGGCAAAAATATACCAAGGGATTTTACCCTATCTCCACACAATCATGACATCTAACTGCCTCTGAAAAGCTAGTCGTCCAAATATTTAGCACAGGAGCAACATTACCTTTGCGCAAACCATCTCATGTTCAACCTATAACTGTTGCCAATCAAGCTGTCTTGCCTGTTGATGACTGGGAAACTGTCTCTCTGACACTCTGGAAAATCTTCCCGGCCTCTGGAACTGAAAACGACCTACCCTTCAGCGCAATCAAACTATTATGTTGAAGCAACTGCATAGCGCTTGTGTTGCTTTCTAGAGAATTTTTTCGACCTCGTCTTTCTGACTCTTTGGAATCGGAAACTCCTGTGGAATACTGCTATGCTGCCCCTCTGCCACTTGCTACTCACGCATTGGCTTAATCTCCACTCCTGAATTACTCCTCCTATTGGGAATTCAATTTGCCTAGGCAACTTAGTATCTTCATTGGTGTGTTTTCAATCTACTCATCGACCTCTTCTTATAATCTCCAGTTGGAACTCCAACGACCACGATTAAAACTTAATCGATGGTTGAGATCATCTCCAAGTCGATCCATGTGAATTTCTAGAGAATTCTCACCTTTCTTAATTAATTACTATTAATTAACCATTTTTCCTAAGTTAGACTTGAGAATTTTTTAATTATGGTCAATTAATATAATTGAGCCATCTCTATGTGGAATTTCTAGAAACGATTTCTAAGTTTTGGAGAACTCATGTGTTTTATCCTCTCCTCAAAGTTTCGAGACTAGAATACCATTCAATGCTACAAAAAATAACACTCCCTTTTAGTGAGGAAGGTGTTCTCTCCAACTAGTGTTGCACAATTGTCACAACACCCTGTCTCTGCAACATCCTCCAACCACGCTGCTGATGTCTGACAACTGTAGCTGCCTGCCAATGTCCACCAACTATTGCGCTAACTTTGATTCATCTGACAATGACTGTAGCTGAACTAACTTGCTGCATCTGTCCCTGCCAACTCTGCATCTGCACTGCAACTCAACTAACACTCCCTCTCAAGCTGTTGTTGCTGTTGCAACGACTGCAACCGAGAAGCATCCAAAAAACCGAATCAATTGTGTCTCTTTGTTGCAGCTGTCTCCTGAGAAATCTACACTGTTGTTGACTCTGCCTTTGCATTGTACACTGAGAAATCTGCATTGCTGTTGACTCTGCCACTGAGTCTCCTACTCTGCTATCAACACTGCCCTGTGCTCCTCAGTATTTGAGTGCCACTAGTTTGCAATTGTGTTAAGTTATGGTATGTTCTATGCTTATAACAGTTTACTTCTTTTTCTTATTATATTCCACTGATTAGCAATCATAAAGTAAAGTGCAGATAGAATATTAAACGATCGACAGAAAACAAGCCAAGACAAGAGACACAAGATGTGGCGGCTAGCCAGGGACAAACCCCACAATGTGTGGGGAAACCCTTTGATCAAATCTTCTTTTATCTTCAATAATTCAGCAGAGAGAAATAGTACAATAAATCTGATTCATATCACAGCAGTAGCAAACCCTAGATCAGTAGCATTAGCATTAGCGGCTTCATTATCAAACTAGGGCAGACCATATCTCACAAACCGACAGTCGGATTGACTTCATTCCACCACCAAAAGTTTCGGCTTTCAAAGGAGGTTCAAATGAACCTACAGCGCAGTTCAGATGAGGAGATCTTCTAGGCCACGCAAGTCAATCTTTACTTCTGCAGTTGCATCTTCAATTTCAGCGGTTTCCGGCTTCAAACTAGGGCAGTCGATATCTTGCAAACCGTTCGTCGGATTGACTTCATTCCACCACCAAAAGTTGCGGCTTTCAAAGGAGATTCAGATGAACCTACAACACAGTTCCAAAGAGGAGATCTTCTAGGCCACGCAAGTCAATCTTTACTTCTGCTGTTGCAGCTTCAGTTTCAACAGTTTCCGGCTTCACATGTGTGAGAGAGAGAGACCCATTTCAGCGCAGTAGAGAAGAGACTCATATCTGTGCAGTAGAGAGAGAGAGATGTGATGAGATGAGTGAGTCCAAATGAGGAAAAGTCCTCTTATATTTATACACAACGTTGGTGGGTGAATAGATGCGACTGTTGGGCTTCTGAGCCTACATGAGTTGTAGGTCGGCTTGATAATAAGTCCTTAATCAAAATAAATTCATATCTCCATGAATACTTATCGGAATCGGATGATCTTTATATCAATCCTACACCTCTCGACGAGAGGAATCTAATAAAAATATTATCAGCCATGAATAAGATGACCCACATGAAGATTTGCCCTGGTTGCCAATTTTAACACTCCCTCTCAACCATGGAGAACTTCATCTGCAATCTGTCTATCGGTCGTTACTATTCATCCATCAAATGCACTGCCCTGTACAGCCTGACCCTTGCTCTGCTCTATTTTGCCTGTTCTGCTTTGTCTTGTTCTGCCCTGCACTGATTTGTACTGTTTTGTTTTGTTCTGCTCTGCTCTTGCATTGTTTTGTTCTACTCTGATTTTGTCCGAATTATGAAGAAGAAGAAATGATCGAGAATGTATCATACTGACTCAAAGTCAGTCTCAGAGTATGTATCACTGGTCCCAGACCAATCTCAACCAACCCAAAGTCAGCGTCATAGTGAGTACAACTCCAATGGTCCCAGACCAATATCATCCTCCACTGACTCAAAGTCAGTCTCAGAGTATGTACCACTGATCCCAGACCAGTCTCAACCGACCCGAAATCAGCGTCATAGTATGGTACAACTCCTACCACTGGTCCCAGACCAGTATCATTGATCCCAGATCAATGGAGGTCATCCTAGCGTAGGGAGTACGGTAGTTACAACGATGCGTCCATCGGTACTACTATGGTCCCTAACTTCATTTCCCTGCTCATTGATCAGATGAGAGGTACTTCCCATGAGTCCCAGACTGCATGGGTAGGATGCCTCGACAGGAGAACTAATCAATCCTGTCCTCACAGGAGAACACATCAATCCTGCTACAATTGCCATGGATAACACATCAATCCAGGCCTCACAGGAGAACACATCAATCCTGCTACAATTGCCATGGAGAACACATCAATCCAGGCCGCCATGGAGAACACATCAATCCAGGCCTCACAGGAGAACACATCAATCCTGCTACAATCGCCATGGAGAACACATCAATCCAGGCCTCATAGGAGAACTAATCATCCTGCTACACAGGAGAGCGAATCATCCTGTTCCACAAGAGAGCGAATCATCTTGTCCCACAAGAGAGCGAATCATCTTGTTCCAGTGTGCACCACCAGGGGAGGGTGAGTCACCCTGTGGTCGTATGTTGCTCCAGTAATAACCGCAAGCCCTCAGAGCTCCCAGAGCTCAATGTATGCAACATGCAGGACCCTTGTACAAGGGTTTCTTACCGACTCCAAGTCGTTTGGGAAAATCACAGATTAGATCTTTCCTCGGGGCTTTGACAAGGTGTATCAACCTGTACATCATCTTAATGCGATGGAGCCTCCTTGCTCATCAACTTACCATATCCAAGATGATGTCTATCTGCTGGAGCAATCGACGAATACGGGATTCCTCAATAATCGAATCCCACCTCTGGTTGTTATAGAGAATCACAGTGGTATCCAATGTAAATCCAAACAGCTCACTGAAGAGATTTCGCAACCAGACTACCTTACACGAGGTTATGCTAGCAACAATATATCCTGATTCGGCAGTGCTCAAAGCCACCGACTTCTACTTCCTGCTCATCCAGGATATCGAAGCAGATCCTAAGGTGAAACAACACCCGGAAGTGCTCTTACGGTCCACCACACTGCCTGCCCAATCAACATCAGTATATCCAAGTAGTCTCGCATCTCCGGCAGTATATCTTAATCCATGAGAGATTGTGTTCTGAAGACATCTCAGAAGATTCCTGGCATCAATCCAGTGAGGCTCAACCAAATATGAGCTCACAATGCTAACTGCAAAAAATATGTTCGGACGGAGGTTCACCAAGAACATCAATGCGAATGAGTTTATGAAACTCAGAGGCATTTCCCAAATCTGGTCCGACATCACTACCATATAACTTCTAAAAGTTAAGATCCTCGGGGTAGTCACAGGCTTGCAGTCCATCATACCAAATCTTTCCATATCTTTACCACATATTTCCCTTGAGATAGGAAAATTTCCCTTGGCTTCTGCCATACTTCAAGTCCTAGGAAGTAGTGCATCAGTCCTAGGTCTTTCATTTCAAATTCAGAGGCCAGCTCCCTCTTACATTTGTGAATGAGAGGGTCTGCACCTGTTAGAAAGAAGTCATCCACATATAATACTAGTATGAGAGGCTTGTCATCTTCAACCTTAAAGTAAAGGTTAGGATCGGCTTCACTCCTAGTGAATCCCAACTTCATCAAGTAGCTATCGATCCTCTCATACCATGCTCAGGGTGCTTGCTTCAGCCCATAGAGAGCTTTCTTCAACCTGCATACATGAGATTTTCGATCATAAATCTCAAATCCTTCGGGTTGCTCCACGTAGACCTCTTCTTTGATCGAGCCATGCAAGAACGCAGTCTTGACATCCATCTGATGTAGGTTCCATCCTTGTGAAGCGGCAAGGGCTATATGATCGAGCGGATGGTCGTATATCTGGCAACAGGTGCAAATATCTCATCATAGTCTATACCTCCCTTCTGGGATAAACCACGAGCAACAGAATGAACCTTATACTTTTCCATACTTCCATTTGCTGCATGCTTTATGTTGTAAAGCCATTTTGAAGTAACAATTGTCTTGTCCAGGATCTGGGAACTACTTCCCAGACATCATTCTCCATAATAGACTCATATTCTGTGGCCATAGCATCCTTCCATAGTTAATGCTTGATGACATTTGAGAATGATGAAGGTTCATTTTGTATGATCGTGCTCATGATGGTCAGGTATCCTTGATACCTATTAAGTTTCTTACTTTGACGGAAGGTTCCTCAGGGTGCAGCATGTCCTTTAGCATCATCAAGTATCCCCCTAAGCCATGAAGGCCTCTTCCTAGAAGAGGAAGGCTCATGTGGATGAGAATATATCAGATCCATGGGTTCTTCTACATCAGGCATTGATTCATCATCCTTTTCTTTCGGTTCCCTGGTGTTGGCTTCTTGAGAGCTCCTCAAAGTCGAAAGATTGTTCACCTTGCGGTGAACTTTTCTTTAGGAGTCTTGGAACCCAATGCTTGATGAGGGCATCGATTTTGTACATATACGACGGTGATTGTAGTTTCAGCCCATAGAAACATCAGAAGTCTTTGATCATGTAGCATGGCCCAGACAGCTTCCATCATCGTGCGGTTCTTCCTTCCCACCACACCATTCTGCTCAGGAGTATGTGGTGTAGTAGTCTCCCTCTTAATGCCAACCTCAGGTATGCCTGAGTGAACCAATTGTAATATATCAGAGGTCTTGCTTTGGCTTGAGGGGAATGGTCCCCTTTTGAGCTTTCCTTCAGCACATCCTGGACATACACCTTCATTCTCTATTCAGAATTCGGGCATCCCTATCGCCATTTGTCTTACACCGAGTATAGCTTTATAATGAAGGGGGGAAAACCTTTAATGCCAAAGTTTGGACTGAAGAGATGTGTCATAAGACATGACACCTAACAGACTTCCATCGACCTGATATAATGAATCAATACTAAACCCAAGAGTAAAGGCATATTTAACATTATTTTTCCATATACATACCTTGCCATCGCTGAAGGTTACCTTGTAGCCATTGTCTTCCGTTCTCGAGATGGACACTAGGATCTTTTTGAGGTCAGGTGCATTTAATACATCCTGGAATTTCTGGCCTTCTTGAATGCTTGTCCTCTTCCTTGATTCCCAGCTCTCCTCTTACCTTTGCTGTTGAATTTGTCATTCCTTTGATTGCCATCAGAGGGATTTTGATCATCGTCCTAGAGTGAGTCCTTTCTATCAGGGCACTCCCTTGCATAGTGACTTGCTTTATCGCAAATGTAACATCGTCATTTTCTTCTAGCCTTAGGTCCAGCCTTTCCTTTTGATTTAGTCCCGGAATTATTTCTTTTCTTTGCATGAAAAGAAAAGGCAGCAGGAGGACCTTTAGGCATGGGCATTTCTTACACTTCTTCCCTTGTTTCTTCTTGAATGCATCTAGCCATTAATTCCTCGAAACTAGGAATTACATTATTGTTCAGAAGAGTAGTCCTGAACACATACCATTCAGATGGTAATCCTCCGAGAGTTGTGAGTGCCATTTCTCTGTCAGTAATGGTTTCCCCAATAGATAGGAGATCGTTCTTGATCTCAGTGATCTTTAAGAAGTATGCTTGCATACTTTCATCTTTACCCTTCTTGATTTCCCTCTACTTATTTCTAAGAAACGAAACTTGATTTGCATCATTAACTTTAAATAAACTCACCAGTCTGTCGTAGATTTCCTTGGAGGTGTCTAGATCAGAGATGTAGGCCACCAAGCGCTTGTCGATAGAGTCCCGGATGATCTTCTTTGTTTTGACTTCTCCATTTTTCCATTTGTTCCAGGCAGCAACATATGCATTTGATGAAGGCTCAACAATATTGCCTCTTGCATGGTCCAACACTCCTTGATCTTCAAGGGTTAGATTGATAGACATCTTTCATCCGTGATAGTCAGCTTTCTCACGGAGCTTGTCTTCGGCAGGAAAGAGTGTTGAGGACCCCATAGTTCTTTTAGGATAGCCTTGCCAATCTTCTCTTCAATGATTGCTCTTGCTCTTGCTCGGGCTTTGTCTTCACCTCAGCTCTGATACCATGTTAAGTTATGGTATGTTCTATGCTTATAACAGTTTACTTCCTTTTCTTATTATATTCCACCGATTAGCAATCATAAAGTATAGTGCAGATAGAACACTAAACGATCGACAGAAAACAAGCCAAGACAAGAGACACAAGATGTGGCGGCTAGCCAGGGACAAACCCCACAATGTGTGGGGAAACCCTTTGATCAAATCTTCTTTTATCTTCAATAATTCAGCAGAGAGAAATAGTACAATAAATCTGATTCATATCAGCAGTAGCAAACCCTAGATCAATAGCATCAGCATTAGCGGCTTCATTATCAAACTAGGGCAGACCATATCTCACAAACCGACAGTAGGATTGACTTCATTCCACCACCAAAAGTTTCGGCTTTCAAAGGAGGTTCAAATGAACCTACAGCGCAGTTCAGATGAGGAGATCTTCTAGGCCACGCAAGTCAATCTTTACTTCTGCAGTTGCATCTTCAGTTTCAGCAGTTTTCGGCTTCAAACTAGGGTAGTCGATATCTTGCAAACCGTTCGTCGGATTGACTTCATTCCACCACCAAAAGTTGCAGCTTTCAAAGGAGATTCAGATGAACCTACAGCGCAGTTCCAAAGAGGAGATCTTCTAGGCCATGCAAGTCAATCTTTACTTCTGCAGTTGCAGCTTCAGTTTCAACAGTTTCCGGCTTCACATGTGTGAGAGAGAGAGACCCATTTCAGCGCAGTAGAGAAGAGACTCATACCTGTGCAGTAGAGAGAGAGAGATGTGATGAGATGAGTGAGTCCAAATGAGGAAAAGTCCTCTTATATTTATACACAACGTTGGTGGGTGAATAGATGCGACTGTTGGGCTTCTGAGCCTACATGAGTTGTAGGTCGGCTTGATAATAATTCCATAATCAAAATAAATTCATATCTCCATGAATACTTATCGGAATTAGATGATCTTTATATCAATCCTACACCTCTTGACGAGAGGAATCTAATAAAAATATTATCAGCCATGAATAAGATGACCCACATGAAGTTTTGCCCTGGTTGCAACTCAACTAACACTCCCTCTCAAGCTGTTGTTTCTGTTGCAACGACTGCAACCGAGAAGCATCCAAAAAACCGAATCAATTGTGTCTCTTTGTTGCAACTGTCTCCTGAGAAATCTACACTGTTGTTGACTCTGCCTTTGCATTGTACACTAAGAAATCTGCATTGCTGTTGACTCTGCCACTGAGTCTCCTACTCTGCTATCAACACTGCCCTGTGCTCCTCAGTATTTGAGTGCCACTAGTTTGCAATTGTGACTCTGGAATCTGATTACATCAACTGACACTGGCCCTCCTGCTACCGAATACTATGGGCCCCCGTAGCAAGGTGATGATCTACGAGGAAACACCATCTGATGCTCACCTCACTAATTCCTGCTCAAATCTCTGCGCAACTTTCGGGCTATAGCTCCATATTGCCCCACCTCACTAATTCCTCCTCAAATCTCTGCGCAACTTTCGGGTTATAGCTCCATATTGTCCCACCTCACTCCTGGAGGTAATTGCAAACATGGCGAAATCTTCCTCCAGCCTGGAGGACAACTTGTCTATCTCAGCGGATGTTGTCGCTTGACCCTACTTCTCCTGCTTGTCCTTCTTCCTTTGAGGACCCTGAGTACTGTAGTGGTCAAACTCGCCACACATGAAGCACTTGATCTTGGACAAATCCTTCCTCTTTTTCTCTCCCTGCGAGCTTTGACCCCGACTGAGACCCTCTGGCTTTCCCCTTCGATGCAAGGGCCACATTGTCTTCGTCCTTCACACCTTTCAATTCCTTGCTGTTGCTGCCGCTGATGGAGACCTTCACTAGAGCTTGTCTCATCTCTTCTTGTTGCAGGTCTGACTACATCTTCTCCATTCTGGTAATGTATCTCGTCCCAAAATGCCTTGGACAAAGATTTCCCATTCCTTAGAGACATTGTTTAGGGCCAAACACACAAGCTTTGTATCTTGAGGCGCTTCTCCTACAACTACAAGCTCATCCTGAATATCTTGAACTCTGGTGAGAAAGGGATCAATGCCTTCACCCCTCTGTGTTCAGGTGTTTCTCATCTTTTCCTTCAGGAACATCTTCCACTGCTCGAAAGGATTCTGATATAACCCTGTGAGAGCATCCCACATCTCTTTGGCTGTATTCTTGGCCGATATGTGTGAGACTATATGGTCTTGGACTCCATCCAAGATCATCCGCTTCGCCTTGGCCATCTCTTTCTTGTATTCTTTCAACTGATTTGCATTAGTAGGTACTGCCACAACATTATCTACATAGGTTTTCAAGCCTTACTCATCTAGCAAGAAGGACATCCTAGTCTTCCAAATGATATAGTTAGATACTCACTCCAACCTATCCTGATCTATAAGCCTGACTGTGACCATCTCTTCAAAAGCTCAAAATGGGATGGAAATCTCCCTCTTTCACCTACTCGGCTGCTAGCTCTGCTATTCGCACTCCCTTTCGGACAGAAAAACTGCGTGCTGCTATTGCTTACCGCAACTGGAAATATTGGAATTTTAAACTAGAAACTCTCTGATAGAAATTCCCTTTGTGTGTGCACTTTGTCTTCCACCCGATGCTGATTTTGCGCTAGCAAATTACTGCAAAACCCTTCTGCACCCAGACAAGAAATCTGCGCAGCGAAAATCGAAGAAATTTCAACCCCCACTTTGGTTATCAATTTTCCTTATCACTCCATGCATTTAGTTTTAAATCCAAGCATGATAAAAAATTCTAAAATCTGGAAATGACAATATTTTTTGAAAACTCAAATTTAGAGATTTCACAACTGCTGAAATTGCAGAAATAAAACAACAGAATTATGACAGCCACACATAGAAAATAACACAGTGATTTTTGGTCAATGCGACCTTGAAAAAACCCCTACAACTCTTGGGGAAAACTAGTTTGAGAGCTCTTCCTTATTTCTGAAAATGCTTTTACAAAAAACTGAAATACACAGTAAAAATTCAAGCAACCACAAATTACAACTTATCTCGATTTCTGTGCTTGAACTCCACCTCGAAAATCGTGCCAATCAGCAAACAACCAAAACATAAATTTTCCAGCAATAAAACAACATTAAATGTTGCACATCATGCCTCGAAAAACGTGCCCAAAACTTGTACAGACTGTACGGATTTCAGTAGTACGATTGCCTCGAAAATTGTGCCCAATTTACCTCGAAATTTGTGCCCTTGCTGTTGTCCCTCTTCCTCGATTTTTGTGCCTTTCTCCTATTGTACAGTTTTGCCTTGGGATGCGTGCCAATAAATGCTACTGCCCAGATTTGTTGAAATGTATTCTTGCTGCTCTCCTTCACTTCCTCACTGCTCAGAAATTTTCTCCTTGCTCTCTCTTCCCTTTCTCTCAAATGCTTATGAAAGAATGAATTGATCTTTTTCTCCTCTTCTCCTTTTACTCTCTAAATGACCTTTTGGGTTACCCTAAGATCTAATGGCTGAGATTCATTTAGATCTAGGGATGAGAATAAATGTGCATTTAACTCTCACTTTTTTTTTTAACTCACCTACTTGAATAAAGACCCACTTAGCCTTTTATTTCCATAGTCACTTTTTCACTTTCTAATTCTTCATTGACCTTAATAAAGTCACTTTTAAATTAGAATGTAACTTTATCACTTTTAAAGTCACTTTTAAATTAGAATGTAACTTTACCACTTATAAAGTCACTTTTAAATTAAATTGACTTTACCACTTATAAAGTCACTTTAGGAGAAAATTATAAATAAATTTGGACACTTTTCCCTAGGCCAAAGATAAAAGCCTTAGGGAACCACTTGTCCTCTGGTACCCAAATTTTAACACTCCCTCTTACCGAGGAAAGTGTTCCTCACCACTCCCATCTTGTCTCTGAAGTATACATGCTTGCCCCATGGTAAGGCTTTGGTGAAAATGTCCGCTACCTGCGCATTTGTGGAAATGTACTCAAGCTTGACAAGTCCCTTTTGGACATAGTCTCTAAGTGATACTTGATCTCAATAAGCTTTGACCTGTCATGAAAAACTGAATTCTTCGTGAGTTTTATGCAACTTTGATTATCACAGTAAATTACTGAAGGTCTCAATGCCTGACCAAATAGACCAAACAACATCTTGGGAAGCCATATGGCCTCACAACTAGCCAAAGTAGCAGCCATATACTCTGCCTCAGCTGAGCTCAATGCAACTGACTGTTGTTTCCTGGTGATCCACGACACAACTGCCGAACCCAACCCAAAACAGCACCCGGAAGTACTCTTCCTATCTGAAGCACAACCTGCCCAATTTGAATCTGTGTACCCTGCCAGTCTCACTCCATCACCTTGTCTATAATCCAGACCAAAATCCACAGTCCCCTGCAAGTGACGAAGAATGTGTTTTGCAGCCAACCAGTGCACTCTCCTGGGCTCACAGATAAACTGACTCATAGTGTTAATTGCAAAACATATATCTGGTCGAGTGTTGACCAAATACATCAATTTACCAATCATCTGTCTGTATAGAGTAGGATCCACCAACTTGGAATCAGAAGCGTGAAGCTTCTTCTAGTTAGTGATCATAGGTGTAGACATGGGTTTGTAATCCTCCATGTGAAATTTGCTAAGAATATCCACAATGTAATTCCCTTGTCCCAGGAAGAAATGCCCCTCCTCCTGCCACACCACCAATCCCAGAAAATAATGCATTAGGCCGATATCCTTAATCTCAAACTCTGAACCAAGATCTCTCCTGCAGCACTCAATGAGTCTCTCTGCACTAGTGATGATCAAGTCATCAACATACAACACCAGAATGAGAGGCTCCTCACCCACCACAATGAACTAGAGGTTCGGATCAACTTCACTCTTTGTGAAACCCAACTGCTGCAAGTATGTGTCAATCCTAGAGTACCAAGCTCTAGGAGCTTGCTTCAGGCCATAGAGTGCCTTTTTCAATCTGCATACATGGGACTCCTTCCCATGCACCTCAAAGCCCTGCGACTGCTTAATATAAACCTCCCCCTGAATGAAGCCATTGAGAAATGCGGTCTTCACATCCATCTGGTGGATCTTCCAACCCATCTATGCTGCAATCGATATAATGGAGTGAATAGATGTATACCGAGCTACGGGAGCGAAGGTCTCCTCATAGTCAACTCTCTCTACTTGTGAGAACCCTCTCGCCACAAATCGAGCCTTGAACTTCTTGATGCTGCCATCTGCAACATGCTTTATCTTGTAGAGCCATCTGGAAGTAACAAGTGATTTACCTTCAGGCCTCAGCACTACCTCCCAAACATCGTTCTTCATAATAGAAGAATACTCCTCCATCATGGCCTCTCCCATACCTGCTGGCTGGCTGCCTCCTCATAACTAGAAGGCTCAGAGTCATCAATGTTTGTTACCAATGCCATGTAACTATAGAACCGCTCAGGTGGTTTACTCTCTCTAACCTGTCTCTTTGGCACAGCAACTGATGTGGCCTTGCGCAAGTTATCTTGAAGCCACTTGGGCTTCCTCTTCCTTGAGCATACTTCTCCCGCTGGAGTGAAAGAATCCTCATCATCATCAGGAGCTTGAACTCCTGAAGGCCTGCCAACTGACCTCATGCCTGAATTTGTGCCTGTAGATGCTGAAGTATCGTGTGAACTGTCCATTAGTGGACTACCCTGTGAACTGCTCTGTAGACTGCTTTGCATGCTGCCCGAAGAATCACCCACCTGACTCTGAGAGCCACTGCTCACTGATGGACCTGACACTGTAATCGATGTACCTCCTGATTTGTGACCACTAGATCCCTGTGACTGACTCAGCTGCTCCTGAGGGTCTGGTGACTCTGGATACTCTAACTTCTGTGACCTCCTGAAAGCTCTCTCCTCCTTGAACTTCACATCGTGCCTGACAACAACTTTCCTCTGCGCAGGAATATAAATCCTATAAGTTTTCAAGTTCTCGCTATAACCCACAAAGATGCCCTTGTCTGCAGTGGGCTTTAGCTTGGTCTTGTTCTCCTTTGGGACATAGGAATATGTAAGGCACCCAAAGATACGAAAGTGCCCAACATCAGGCTTCTTCCCAGAAAAAGCCTCCTCCGGAGTCACATTCCCCAAGGCATGATGTGGACTCCTGTTCTGCAAGTACACAACAGTGTTGCAGGCCTCTGCCCACAAAAATAAAGGTAACCCCTGATCATGAAGCATGGCTTTGGCAACCCCTACAATGGATCTATTCTTCCTCTCTACAACCCCATTCTGTTGGGGGTTGTAAGGAACTGTGAACTCCCTCCTAATGCCTGCCTCAACACAAAAATCAACAAACTCACCAAGGGTGTACTCCCCTCCATTGTCTGACCTGAGAACCTTGATCTTCCTACCTGTCTGGGACTCCACAAGAGCTTTGAACTCTTGAAACTGCTTGAATACCTCACTCTTGGTCTTCAAGAAATAAATCCGGGTCTTCCTGGAGTGTTTATTAATGAATAAAACATAGTACTCATAGCCACTCAAGGATACATGAGACATCCGACCACTCACATTGGTATGAATCAAGTCAAGGATCCCGGTCGCTCTGCTGTCAGTGGTCACTGATGGGAAAATGGGATCTGTCAAACTTCCCCATAGCACATCCTCTGCATACATCAAGGTGATTAGAACTGAAATCTGGCACACCAGTGGTGATCTCCCACAATGTATTAAAGGCCCCATGATACATGTGCCCCATCTTGTGGTGCTAAATTTCACACAACTATGAAATGCTAGCTTTGCTGTCGGTCCTGTCTCGGGTGCTACTACTCAATGTCATCAGGGGCTAGAATGAGAACTTGTACACCTTGGCATGGCGCACACCAATCACTCTAGCTGAAGACGCTGGAGTTCCCCTAGGATATATAAGCACGTGCCTTCTCCTGAACAACACATCATACCCTCTGTCCTCAAGTGCTGAGACGGATATCAGGTTCTTCTTCATTCCAGGCACATATAGAACATCTGACACTTTCAAGGGAGGTTTGGTTCGCTTATCAAATGTCAATGTCCCCACACCGACTGCTTTAACCATGCTGTCATCACCAAGTACTACCTCCATATCAGTATCATCCTCTGAAAGCTCTGAGAAGTACTCTCTGACTGCTGTCATGTCGCAGGAAGCACCATTGTCAACATACCAAATGCTAGAAGATGCTCTGCTAGTAGCGGGGAATGAACACTCCCTCTGAACATTTATGGCAGGTGATCTTGTACTAGTGGCTTCACAAGCTATGAACCCAAACTCCCAATTAAAGCTCTCTATCTCTGTAGAAGCTGCCATGGGTTTGTCTCTCCCTTTCTTGTTCTTCTTCTCTGGACACACAACAACATAGTGTCCCAACTTTTGACAATTCCAACATTTGACTTTGGAATAGTCCTTCTCCTTGTTCCGCTGCTTGCCTTTACCTTTGCCTTTGTCTCCATTGTTGGAAGCTTACTCTTTTGCTCTGCCCTTCTTGCCTCTTGCTAACAATGCCACATTGTCATCCTCCACTTGTTTCGCTGCCCCAAGATGGTTCTTTCTGATCTCTCACAATCATCCCACAACCTCTCCCAATCGAGAAGGTTTTCCCGTGCAACAATGCCATCCACAAAATTCTCCCAATTCCTAGGAAGACCATTCAAAGCAATCTTCACCTACTCAGTGGGTGCAATGATCACACCTACCGCTGCCAACTCATCTATCACTGAAGTGATCTTTGTGAGGTATGTTGTAGCACTGTCAGTCTTAGCCATTTTAATGGCCTTCAGTTTTTCCTTTAGGACCATTTTTCCGTTTTCATTTGAGCTCTGGTAAAGACTGGTCAAGGATGTCCACATCTCATGAAATTTGCCTCGAAATTCACACCCTTGCTGTTGTCCCTCTTCCTCAATTTTTGTGCCTTTCTCCCGTTGTATGGTTTTGCCTTGGGATGCATGCCAATAAATGCTGCTACCCAGATTTGCTAAAATGTCTTCTTGTTGCTTTCCTTCACTTCCTCACTGCTAAGAAATTTTCTCCTTGCTCTCTCTTCTCTTTCTCTCAAATGCTCATGAAACAATGAATTGATCTTTCCCTCTGCTCTTCTCCTTTTACTCTCTAAATGACCTTTTGGGTTACCCTGATCTGATGATAAGATCTTAAACGATTATTAAGGTATTACAGACTCATGTGCCTGGATTTGCCTATGTTATTTTGTGCAATGGATCGATAAGATTGCGAAATACATAGACAATGAAGCAGTTAAAGAACATAATAGACAAACACACATAAACACAGCAAGTTTAATAAGGAGTTCAACCAACACTCCTGGGCTACGTCTCCTGGTCTAGCCTTCAGTGGTGACCTCTCTATTATGTCTTCAAAAGCAGAGTTTTTACAAAAGTGACCTCAAATTGAGTCTCACGCAATAGATATAAAACAACAAGGCTTTACTCGGATCCCCCAAGTCTTTCTGAGTACATAGACTCTCCTCACTGACTCTCTGTCTCTGTTTGCTCTTTGTCTCGACACTGCTTGCTCTGTTTTCTATCAATCTGTGGCTTTAAAGCCAATCGGCGCTGTCTGTTCGTTTCACCTTCTCTGGCTCTCTGGCTCCCCGGCCTCTGTCCGCTCAAATCCCCCTTTGAGCGTTAGCATTCATTGCTAAACGCTTTCAGGGATGGTGGCCACCTGTTTTGTAACGAAATGGGTCATCGGGCCTTTGAAATCTCCAACAACAGCATTCTTTGTGTTCACAGAGAAATACATTCAAACACAGGAAAAATTCGCCAAAATACTATTCATCGGACTTCAAATATCCATAAATCCTCCCTATACGTCTATCAGGTCCGACTTTTAGTTGCTTATCGCATCTCCACTGTTGATCTGAGAGATCTGGATCCAACAGTGGAGGTTCATTTCGGGCGACTCATTCGTACAGGGGTTAACTGCCCGAAAAGAGTGGTTTTGTCTCTCTAGGGCCTGGACACGTGGCAGCCAGTGTATGGGCTCGGGTGGAGCTCGGCCAAAACCTCTTACCGCCTTCGGTCCTCCCGAAATCTCGCTTGTTTCGTGGTATCCTTTTATATTTAAAAATACATTAAAACATGAAAATATTGCTCATATCGGACTTGAAATAATATATATTTGCATTAACATACTCTTTCGGGTCCGGTTTCATCGCAGTCGCATTTGTTATCGGCCCTGCTCCCTTGCATTGCTCCGATGCGATATTGCGATATTGCAATTGCATGTCATCGATCCTCCAGGCCGCGCTTAAGTCCAGATATATATATATATATATATATATATATATATATATATATATATATATATATATATATATATATATATATATATATCAGTGATGCGATAGTGCGATTAAATTTGGACCGTTGATCTGTGCGCATAGATCAACAGCTCTCGTTTAGTCGCGCTGATCACTGTCACGCTTCCCATATAGCTGCCTCTGATAAGCTCTGCTTGCCTTCACCGATTGCGATATGCTGATCGGATCTGGACCGTTGATCGGCCAGATCTGACGGCTCTCATGTAAAATAGTTTTAAACAACCGATACTTTGTTTTTCAATGTTTTCTCTATGTTTTTGCCTCACGATAGTGTTATCTGACTTTTCCAAAAGCTATTCTCATGCGATAGTTTTGAATGTTTGAAGACTTAGAGGGTCTTTCGGATCCATTTTGGGTCATACCCCAAGATCTAATGGTTGAGATTCATTTAGATCTAGGGATGAGAATAAATGTGCATTTAACTCTCACTTTCTATTTTTTATCTCACCCACTTCAATAAAGACCCACTTAGCCTTTTATTTCCATAGTCACTTTTTCACTTTTTAATTCTTCATTGACTTTAATAAAGTCACCTTTAAATTAGAATATAACTTTACCACTTATAAAGTCACTTTTAAATTAAAATGTAACTTTACCACTTATAAAGTCACTTTAGGAGAAAATTACAAACAAATTTGGACATTTTTCCTTAGGCCAAAGATCAAAGCCTTAGGGAACCACTTGTCTTCTGGTACCCAAATTTTAACAAAAATATTGAGGTTTTGCTCCCTCTGCCTACTGCAATCACTATTTCGGACAAATCAAACTTTTCTGCAACTGCAATTGAAAAATCGAACCCTTGCCCAACAATTTGCACTGCCTGGCTAGGCACTGCGCAACCCTTGAAAATTTTGGCTTGGTGCTCCCTCTAAACAACGAAATTTTTCTCTATTTTGCCTCTGAGTCTCCTATCTGTCAAATGTGCTCTAATACCATGTGAAAATTCCTTGAAATGCAACCACTGGAATTAATCCTCCTAACTGATTATTCAGTTTATTTATTTTCTGATTAATATCAAATTAATTACACTACAATTTCTTCACAAATAGAAATAAACGTTGTGTAAATAAAAACACTGGAAATTGAGAAATGCTAGCACACACAAAAATTATGACACCGTTATTTTGGACAAATGTTCCCGGAAAAATCAATGTGGGAAAACCGGTGCAACAATGAGGGTTTTTATTATTATGCAACAACAAAATCTCTGAGTACAATAAAATTTCACCAAACTGGTGATTCTACCCAAGAGAAATACTGGCAAAAATATATTGAGGGATTTTACCCTCTCTCCACACAATCCTGACACTTGACTGCCTCTGAAAAGCTAATCGTCCAAACCTTCTGTGTAGGCCTTGCATCACCTTTATGCAGACCCTCTCACGCTTAGCCCAAAACTGCGGCCAATCAAGCCGTCCTGCATGTTGCTGACTGGGAAACTGCCTCTGCGAAACTTTGCCTCTAGGGCTGAAAATGACCTTCCCTTCAGCCCAATCGAACTTCTTTGCTGAAGCAATTGTGCAGTCCCTACACTGCTCCCTAGAGAATAATTTCAACCTCCTCTTTCTGACTCTCTGAAACTAGAAACTCCTTTGGAATAATGTTATGTTGCCCCTTTGCCACCTGCTACTCACCCACTGGCTTGATTTCCATTGCTGAATCACTCTTGCTATTGAGAATTCGAACTGCCTAGGCCACTGAGTATCTGCACTAGTGTGTTCTCCATCTACTCATTGACATCTTTTTATAATCTACTGTTGGGATTCCAACGGCTATGATTAAAACTTAATCGATGGTTGAGATCATCTCCAAGTCGATCCATGTGAGAGTCCCGACAGTTCTAGCTGTTCCCGCAGTTCTGGTAGTTTCGGCAATTTCGGCTGTTCCCGACAGTTCTGGCAGTTTCTGGCTGTTCTCGGCAGTTCCGGCTTCTGCCCTCTGGATCAGGGCAGCGTTATCTCTTAGGATCTCTCCTCCTACTAAAACCTAAAGACAAGTAGAGAGGAAGAGATCCCAAGTGTTTTGATATGACTTGAAGGCCACCTCTATTTATACTAAAACGTTGAGCACATGTGGGGTTTATTTGGTTGCTGGTCGACCTTGACGAATTGTCCCATAACACAAATAAATTCATATCTCCATGAATACTTATCGGAATCGGATGATCTTCAGATCAACCCTACACATCTCGATGAGAGGGATCCAAGAAAAATTTCAGCTTCCATTAATAAGATGACTCACATGGAGTTTGGCCCTAGTTTCCAATTTTAACACTCCCTCTCAACTAGGGAGAACTCCATTCGCTGATCCATATGTTCGACTGTACTATCTCTGCCATCAATGCCCTGCACTGCTTTGCTCTGCTCTAATCTGCTGAGCTCTGCTCTGCTGAACGATGAAGAAGAAGAATTGATCGAGAATGTTTCATACCATTCTCTACTGACCTGAAGTTAGTTTCATCTGAAGAGAGAGTGTCACATCACTCTTACCGACCCGAAGTCAATTTTATTGATCCCAGATCTATATCACAAGAGTGTCTCAAAC
This sequence comes from Pinus tabuliformis, assembly GCA_031772625.1. Lineage (NCBI taxonomy): Eukaryota > Viridiplantae > Streptophyta > Pinopsida > Pinales > Pinaceae > Pinus > Pinus tabuliformis. Next base: position 1,978,057,059 of record CM062819.1, on the reverse strand, counting down.
CACTCATACTGATCCCAGATTAGTTTCATTGATCCCAGATCAATGGAGGTCATCCTAGTGTAGGGAGTACGGTAGATACAACAATGCGTCCATCGATAGTACTACTATGGTCCCTAACCCCATTTCCCTGCTCATTGATCAGATGAGAGGTACTTCCCATGAGTCCCAGACTGCATGGGTAGGATGCCTCGATAGGAGAACTAATCATCTTGTCCATAGGAGAACGAATCATCCTGCCCCACAGTTGCCACGGGAGAACTAATCATCCCGGCCCACAGGGGAACTAATCATCTTGTTCCACAGTTGCCATGGGAGAACTAGTCATCGCGGCCCACAGGGGAACTAATCATCCTGTTTCACAGTTGCCACGGGAGAACTAATCATCCCGGCCCACAGGAGAACTAATCATCCTGTTCCACAGTTGCCACGGGAGAACTAATCATCCCGACCCACAGGAGAACTAATCATCTTGTTCCACAGTTGCCACGGGAGAACTAATCATCCCGACCCACAAGAGAACTAATCATCCTGTTCCACAATCGCCACGGGGTATCACAGGGGAAGGTTGAACCTGTCATCTTGTACATAGCACACCACCAGGGGAGGGTGAGTCGCCCTGTGGTTGTATGTTGCTCCAGTAAGTACTCCAAGCCCCCCCGAGCTCCTAGAGCTCAATGCATGAAAAATTCAGGACCCTTATAAGAAGGTCTCTCAACGACTCCAAGTTGTTCGGGAAAGTCACATATTTGACCTTTCCCTGAGGCTTTGGCAAAATGTCTGCGACCTGTACATCAATCTCAATGTGATGGAGCCTCCTCGCTCATCGACTTACCATATCCCGGATAAGGCAGTATTTGATGTCTATCTGCTGGAGCAATCATCGAATACAGGATTCCTCAATAATCGTATCCCCCCTCTGGTTGTCACAGAGAATCATAGTGGTATTCATCATGTGTACAAACAACTCACTTAAGAGCTTCTGCAACCATGCAGCTTCACACAAGATCATACTCGTAGCTATGTATTCGGTCTCGGTGGTGCTTATAGCAACCAACTTTTGCATTCTGCTCATCCATGATATTGAAGCAGAATCCGAAGAGAACCAACATTGAGAAGTGCTCTAGTTATCCTCCACACTGCTTGCCCAGTTAGCATTCGAATAATCATGCAGTTTCATATTTTCGGCAGTGTATCTCAATCCATGAGAGATTGTGCCCCGAAGATATCTTAGAAGATTCTTGGCACTAATCTAGTGAGGCTCAACCAAATATGAGCTCACCATGCTAACTGCAAAACAAATGTCTGGACGGAAGTTCACCAAGAACATCAACGCGAATGAGTTTATGAAACTCAGAGGCATTTCCCAAATCTAGTCCGACATCACTACCATATAACTTCTGAAAGTTAAGATCCTCGAGGTAGTCACATGCTTGCAGTTTATCATTCCACATTCAGAATCAAACTCCCTCTTACTTCTGCAAATGAGAGGGTCTGCACCTATCAAAAATAGGTTGTCCTCATATGGTGCCCGGTATGAGAGGTCTATCATCCACAACCTCGGGTAATGGTTTGGATTGGGTTCACTCCTAGTAAATCTCAGCTTCATCAGACAACTATCAATCCTCTCATACTACGCCCGTGGTGTTTTGCTTCAAGCCATAGAGGGCTTTCTTCCACTTGTATACATGAGATCCCTGATCATGAATCTCAAACTCCTCGGGTTGTTCCAAACCTGTGGACCTGTTGCATGAGGGGAATGGTCCCCTTATAATATTTTCCTTCGGTACATCTCAGACATGTACCTTCATGCTCTACTTGAATTCAGACATCCCTATCACCATTTGACTCACATTGGGTAGGGCCACATAGGTAGACCTCCGGTGTTATAGATGTGATATATTAATTGACATGACCCCCAATGGACCTTCTTGCAACTTGATACAAATTGCCAACCTGGAACCCATGAGAAAAAGCATCTTTGAAAATTCTATTTTTTTTAACACGTACCTTTCCGTCGATGAATGCCATCCTGAAACCTTTGACTTCCATTTATGAGATGGACACCAGGTTCTTCTTGCGATCAGGTACATAAAAGAGATTCTGTAAATGAATCGAGTTACCCTCATTCAGTTGAGGGTTAACATTCCCTACACCCTTTCCGGGATAGGTGGCATCGACTCCAAGTATAATCCCATGATTGTTTCCATCTCTAACAAATTAGAGAGTGCACCCATCTATCCGATGAAGTGCCTTGAAGCACTACAATCAATAAGCCAAATTCCCAAAGAATCTGAAGGAGAGGGCCAATACAAGATAACGCTTCTTTATCTTATCAGAAACAACATTTGATTCTTCATACCTGGGGTTCCTTGCTTTTTTTGAAGAGTCGGCCATTTCCTTGATGACTTGCATTACCTGTCATTCCTTTGATCATTGAAGATGTCCCTAGAATGATTGTTATCTTCATCAAGAGACGTGGCTCTGCCATTCAGACACTCCTTCGCATAATGGTCGAACTTAATGCAACCAAGGCATCTGCCTTTCCTTCCACCCTTAGATCCAGACTTCCCAATGAAGTGATCTTTAGGTAGGCCATCAAGAACTTCCGCTGTGCCATTCTTATAATATTCTCTGCTTCGACTTCACCTCGGTGAATTTGAAGAGGGATGAGGAATCCACTGATCCTTTTGTCTTTTCCCAACTGTCTCTGGTGATTGCTCTTCACTCTTGCTTGGGCATTGTCTTCACCTCAACTCTGATACCATGTTAATTTTAGGTATGCTCTATGCTTAGAGCAATTTATTTCAATTTTCACAGTTAGCTCCATATTTTTTCCAGATTAGTAATCACATCAGCATTAAAGTAAATTGCAGATAGAACATAAACATAAATCGCAGAAGACAAGCCAAGACAAGAGGACACAATATGTGGCGCTAGCCAGGGACAAACCCCAATGTGGGGAAACCCTTAATCAATTCTTCTTATATGTTCTTCAATAGTTCAACAGAGAGAGAGAGAGAGATATGTTCTTCTTTGTTGTTTAATAGGCTTCGTATCTTCCCTTTTTCACTCTTCTTATTCGATCTTGCTTGCTTGATGAATGTGCTTTGGAATGAGGTCGAATACTCCTATATATAGTCTTCCTTGGCAGCCCTAATAGGCCAACATGTCCTTCTAGAGAGGCCCGCTGCTCCTTGCGAAAGCCGACTTGTTTGTAGCACTTTGACAAGGTCTTGGAGGGTCTTTTGACTCTATCTTTGACTCAAATATATTTTTTACAATATGTAACATGCCCAAATGGGTCTTCAATACATGACAATGACTCAATTGACTTGCAGACTAAATAACAAGCCCTAAGAGCTCACAATGGGAGCTTTGACCTAAAAATAAATTTCCTTGAGCATGAAATCCATGCCTCAAGATCAACAATAATAAATTTATTTTTCTCATTACGTCAAATACATAAAATCATGGTTACATATGTCATTATGAAGACTGAACGTAGTTACATACTATGTCATAGGGTTCGTCGAATTTGAACCTTAAGGTTTGAAATTCGGCGAACCCAAAAAAAAATCAAATTTGTTCAGGTTCGACGGACCTGATAGTCGAACTTCAACGAACTCGAACCTGATAGTCGAACCTCAACGAATTCGAACCTGAAGGCAAGCCTAAAGATGAACCTAAAGCCCAATTTTATAATTTTTTTTAGGGTTCGAGGTTAGGTTTTGGGCAGTTTTTGTCAGTTGTTTGAAGGTTTATGAGAAAAACCATGGGCAACACATGGTTTTCCCTTGTCTCGCTTCCCACCAATTAGTTTCCTGTGGTGGACACTGGTTTGGCTTTATTTACCATGGTTGTCGATAGATTTTCACAAGCCAACTTCACTCTGAGTGTACTTGCTCTATTGTGCTCAGTGCTGCGGCTGCGTGTTGTATTCTCTCCAATTTCCTGAATTCAATTTCTAGATGCTGCTTGTCCCCACCGCCCAAAGCGTGAAGTTAATAGTGGTCGTGATTTGTGGCTCGTGGGTGCTCACTGCTACTCATATAGTTTTATTGGTTGATTTTGATTTTTTATTATTTTATGTCATATATATATATATAGTCAAACTTAATGCCGAACCTCATACAAACCTCATCGAAAATTCGAATTCTAATCGAACTTAATTGTTTCCGAACTCGAATTCGAACCTGAACCATGTGACATAGGTTACATATTTCAACACTCCCTCTTAACTAGGGAGGTATTCATAATCCATACAAGGTACTTGGACATTCTCAATTTGAAGAATTCTCATAAGAAAATTCAGATTGTTAACCCATTTGTATAGCATCATATCATCCAACATTGCCACATAGCAAGGCCTTGACTAAAAACTCTATCTCTGCACAAGATCAGAGCACAATGCTGGCGAGACCAATGATTTGTAGACACCACCATCATCGTCTCTCAAGGTACATACCCCACCCGGGTGTTCACAGAGTATGTCCTTCTAGTACTATTCTTATCTTGGATTCCCAGTCAAAGAATATCGGTCCTCTATGACTACTCTTATCTTGGATGCCCTACCACATCCTCAAAGAGTATTGGGTGCCAGATGCTTACCCAATCCTCCATTCTTTCTTCATAAGTGAAGACAATAATGATGTGCGTATCTCTCCCATTCAACTAGGGAGGATATACCCATTCCTATGAAGGAATGTATCCATTCCTGTAAAGGAATGTACCCAAGCTCCCTCTTAATCAGGGACTTGTCCAAGCTCCCTCTTATCCAAGGACTTGCCTTTGGTGGAGATCATGTGACCTTTTGCTGCTTGTAGAGCTCCTCCATTCGATGTCGTGAATTTCATTTTAACATTATGGAGCTTTCATCTTTTGGGACTTCTTTGTAGGGCATCGGCCATCTATTACTTTCCTTCTCGAACCATGTCATTCATGTCATCCTTCCTTCCATATTTGACATTTCTTCATATTGCTACCTCTCTCCTATCATGTTTTCTTTAGGATCTTTCATCCTCCACATGAGTACTAATTTTAGGTGACATCCACAACTCCCTTTTGGTAGCTTTGTATTAGCCTATCCAGATATTGTTCAAAATAAAAAATGAACATCAGAAATTACCTTTTGTGATGGCCCTTCATCATGACATCTGCTTGTTGCACCATCAACATCCTGCATAAATATTGGCACATCTCCAATGTATTCAATTGTCAAGGGTCTTCTTTCTTTCCAGACTTTCCCAAAGTCTTCATATCTTTCCCATGGAATTATCATGGCCAATTCTTCTAGGCATTGGATGTTGATTGCCTTTTCTAAGTGACCATAGCTGCATCTTCCATGATCTCTTCTTTCTTTCTTCACATATTGCTCTCCAGGAACTTCTATCCATAGTTCTTTCATCTTTGTCAACCACCTCATATTCCATATGAGAACATATTATGTTGATTTTATCTAGACAATATATGACCCATGCCTTCATGCAATTTTCCAATGAAAGAGATCCCTTTTATCATACTCATAAAGTAGAGTATCTATCCCTGTTATCTGCAACTATATGATGACATGAACTATCTTATCATATACACTCTTTCCTTCTTTTGGTCATCTAAACTTCCTTCAACAACTTCTTTTCCCTTGATTGAAAGTATTTCAACCATTTCGACATGCTGCAATCCTTTGTTATCATATGATCATTCTTTCAAACAATGAATCCCATCCAAGGTGGAATTCTCAGTGAGACACTTGCTTCTCCTAAGAGATGAACCTTCTAATGAGGATTCCAATGGAGGACCTTGATTATCCTCATCCTGCAAATTCTTCTTTTATGATGCTAATGCATCAAGAATCCTTTCTATATGCTAGATGACTTTCTTCTATCCATAAGCATCACTTATGCTTTTAATGAGGTTACCAAGAGTTACTTATGATAACTGCTATAGATTTTTACTTTGGCTGTCTTTCAAGATTCTATAATTATGTCATGAGATATTTATTTAGTTGTATGCTATAATGATGCCATCCCCTAAAAATGATGCATCCTGTCATAATGCTTTTCTTTTGGACTGCCATGGTAGAGGCCTTTTTCACCCTTCTCTTTATCTTGCTGTAAACCAGTCATCCAAAGTTAAACAATTTCCTCCTACATCATGTTGCTTAAAGGATCAGCCCATCCATCTTTACTTCTTGTACCTGCAATATTTATTGACAAGCACCCCAAGCAAAGCATATGATACCAAAACATGATGCCGAGACTTCTTTCCAGGGTTTTTCATGCAATCATGAGGTAATCCTAGGGCTTAAAGTTCAAAGTTCAAACCCTAGATAAAATTCTATTCCCTTCTTTATATCATGCAAGGGTTCATCCTTTCCCTGGATTTCTAACAAACCCTAGAATCATATTTTCAACCCTAAAACATAAAATATACCATACATACCTTATGGTTACTTACCTTTGTCGTGATGACTTGCAATTCTGGATGCCATCTTCATTGATCTGCTTTCGGGTGTGAGTTATTCTTTTCTGCACTCATCTTCATTCAAGTATGTGATTGCCACAGAACCCTTGACCTTGGATCGATGTCCTTACATCTTCACACAAAACTGACAGCTACAAGTGTAACAATATTTCTAGTGATGGCACAACTCCACCATTTGCTTGATGACTTAGACTGCTTGAGGTCTGCTTCCTTGGTTCTTTTCAAAGTGTTGGTGACTGCATCTTTTGTTGCCACAGGAACTCGGTCACCACAGGATTTGAACTTGTAAGTAGAGTAGAGTAGTGATGTCACAAGGACACATCTTGAAGATGAGATCTATGCTATCACAGAGATAGAGAGATAGATCTATGCTATCACATCTTGAAGATAGATCTATGCTATCAAACTTTTAACAAGCTTGAACTTTTGACAGAGAGCAATTATATGTACGTCTGGAGAATGATATGGTCTTCGAATTCGAATTTTACTGAGATGAATATCAAGTCTATGTATGTCCTGAAGAGGATCTGATCTTTAGGAACGAATTCTGACTGTGCTTCCTTTTAGAATTTCCTTTATCACTTTTTGCTAGGAGACTTCAGCTCTTGAATGAGGAAAACAATTGTACTTACTTTAGAGTCTTGGTTCTGTAGTTGCTACTGTAGTTTTGACTTCTCGGAATGATGAAAATAGTCCTTCTATGACGCCAAGAAGCACAATTTGTTTGTCAACAGATTTTGACCTTTTTATCAGGTCTTCATCCTCCTAGGTGAACATAACAATATGTATGTATGCCTTTATGGAATATAGTCCCGACCTTTGTTCCACCTTGTAGTGAAAAAAGATCTTGATAGTTAGACTTCTTTGCCGCTTCTATAATGGATATTTAAAGGAATTGAGCCCGGAATTTGATCAAGTCTGTTTGGAGATGTCTTTGAACATGGCCCTTGAGTAGCTCTTTTTAAGGATTCGATGTTCTCCTTGATGTCTCGTCCTTTCTTTGATTCTTCTTTTAGTGCTTCAATCCTTGAGTGTCCTTTACTAAGCTGCCTTTCCTTTCCTTGTCTTGTTACCTTAGCTCTGATACCATGTTGAGAAATTTAGGGGCAGCAAGTGTAGGTGATTTCTCTTTCTTGATAACTGTCTGTGGTGTATTTTTGCTTATTTTAATTAGCTTCTTATTTTACTTGTTTATTATCTGTGTTTTCTCCATCAAACAGCTACCAAATCATAAATAAAAATAAGACAAAGGACACAAGATATAGGCGAACAGCCAGGGCCAAAACCTCTCCAATTTGAGAGGAAAACCCGCAAGAATTCTTCTTCTTATAGAATCTTCAATTGGCGAATTCCAAGACCTAGACCCTTGACCAAGAACCCCTCCAAGACCAAGTCAACCTTGACTTCCTCACTGCAACGTCAGCCTATCTGCAACTTCTGCAACATTTCGGTCTTCTTGTTGACACGAGAGGGAGATAATGGAGAGATCTACCTTCTTTTCTCTTCGCTGGGTCTCCTGCTTCTTCCTAGTGAACTCGGTTCTCAAACAGTCCTTCTTGGCATCATTACTTAACTCTTTTGCTATCACTGCAACTCGGCTTCCTTACAGCAGATCGAAACCCTGATTTTCTTCGAATGTGTGAGGTGTAGGAGGCCCAAAACAGTCTTGGTTTTCTTTTCCTCTTTTCTTTGCTGTTCAATAGGCTTCTTATCTTCCCTTTTTCGCTTTTCTTATTCGATCTTTCTTGCTTGGTGAATGAGCCCTAATAGGCTGACACGTCCTTCTAGAGAGTTTGACTGCTCCTTGTCATTGTGGACTCAAATAATTTTCTTTACAATATGTAACATGCCCAAATGGGTCTTCAATACATGACAAAGACTCAATTGACTTGTATACTAAATAACAAGCCCTAAGAGCTCACAATGGGAGCTTTGATCTAAACATAAATTTCCTTGAGCATGAAACCCATGCCTCAAGCTCAACAATAATAAATTTATTTTTCTCATTACATCAAATACCTAAAATCATGATTACATGTCATTATGAAGACCTAACCTAGTTACATATTTAAACACTACTCTTGTTTGTATTTTGTCATTTTTCAAGATGCCCCCCTGTTCAACATAAAGGGGGATGTTGAGAATGGTGTAAGCATCACTTTCGAATATGGCTATATTTATATTGTAATCATTATTTTATGACCAATATCATGCCGTGATTATTATTCTCAGTGTTTTCCAAGGTTGGCTGTTGAGCTAGTCAACTTTCATTTATTGTTTTTCTGGGTTTGGTGCAGGATAACCTAGGTCCTAATCAATGTGGGCCCACAACCTCTATTGGGGAAAACACCATACCCTTAAGTTGTGTATATACACAACTCTTATTTGTAATTTACACATCTTGTCATCATTGTTTTATTCTTTATAAAGTGATTAACTTATGTGTGCCATAAAGTGTTGCACTCTCTTGTGCTCGAGTTATTTCTCTCTATAGCACTTTTCTTGGATTATCTCTCTCCCCGTGGTTGATCCTCTCTTGGTGCCCTCTTGCTGTCTTTTGTTCTCTTTATTGCAGAATTCAGGGTTTGCTAGTTGGTTCCATTTGAATGCTCTCTCTCTTGAATCTCAACAATAGTGGCCTTGTAAGGAGCAACTATTTACTGTTAAAATAATCTTCCTGATACTATAAACATTTGAAAATTGTGTGTACTAGAACCTCAGTGACATGAAATATATTAAATTGTTCATATATAACTCTAGACTGCATGATTACCCCAATTATACAACCATTTAGCTATAAGAGTGGCACTATAACTTATAATATTTGCTTTCTCTTAGATGATTCTGATTTCAGAATTCTCATTTTTTATGATATAAATAATGGATGCATTATGTTGAACAGTTTATATTATGTATAATGGGCTTTGGTTGCCTGAAAACTAATATCTACTTTGTATGTTGGCCCATTCAACATAAGTGAATTGGAGGAATGTATTCCTTTCAAGAGAAATGTGTGCGCAAAATTTATACAGGTTATAAAGCTAAATCTGGGCCAGATAATGTCCTCCGCGGTCTTTTTAAAATTTCAACTAATCGTTTATGAGACAATCTTTATACTCATTTAAATACAGTGATAGTCATTTAAATACAGTGATAGTCATTTAAATACAATGTCCTGACTGTTGGCTTCATATTCCAAGGTCATTTGGACTTTTTGTGATGGTTCGTATTCCACACTATAACCCTTATGGATTAGGTGTCTAAATATTCCCTCTTTAATTTGAAGGGGTGTATGTGAGTCCAAGCAGAGAGATGAGGATAGCTCCTAGTGGCTGAATGTGCTCTCTGAATCTCGTGGTTTAAGAAAGACCACAAACCAAATGGGTAGCAGACCCGAAGTCTTCTACTGAATGGTGGTTTAAGGTTGACTGCCAACTTTGGAGCTTGGCTCTAACGTTTAGTAGTGTTGGAAATGTAACTAGTGTCAGTCTTCACAGTGTAATCCAAATGTACTATTGATATATTTATCATATTCATTTATTCATCAGTATTAAATTTTAGTCAAAGCATGTTCTTCATTCTTATAGGGTCAATTGAGTCAAAAGAAAATTTATTGTGAGTCAAAAGAAATGTAATTGAATCAAGTCCCATTTGAACTTCTTGTAAGAAAAATAAATTTATTTTTGTCATGAGTCAAAGAGTCAAAATATGTTACTGCAAGACCAAGTTGGCCCTCCTTGGACATGTTGGCTTAAGAGGTATCTATTTGACCTTCCTGTACTTGTATATATACAAGTCAACTCGACCACTTTGTTGAAAATGTAACAAGTGTCGGTCTTCATAATGGAATTCAAATGTACTGTTGATGTATTTATTATATTCATTATTATTATTTTTATTTCTAGTCAAAGTATGTTCTTCATGTTTATAGGGTCAATTGAGTCAAAATAAAATTTATTATGAGTCAAAGAAGTGTAATTGAGTCAAAGGCCCATTTGGACTTCTTCTAATAAAAGGAAAATAATTTTAGTCTTGAGTTAAAAAAGTCAAATTGTCAATCACAAGACCAAGTCGGCCCTCCTAGGACAAGTCAGCCCTAGGGGTAACTATTCAACCCTCGTGGACATGTATCTATAGAAGTCAACTTGACCACTTTGGAGATCAATCACTCACTCATCAGACACATCGATTTCTGTGCAAGAATACAAAGAAAATCAACCAAAGTTAGAGGAGAGAGAGCGAAGTTAAAGAAGAGAGAAGACGAGTTGCTTTTTCCCTAATTCTGTCCACAAGTGCGAAGTTCCTATGGTTTTTCAGCAGCTGCTACAGGGCCGAAATTAAACCTTCATTACAGGACTGAGATTTTTTGGAGTTTGACCGAAATTTGATAGATTTGACCAACGTTGACTTTGTTGATTTTGACCTTGTTGGTGGAGGCTTGGAGGGTTGACTTGGGTTCATTGTGGCAACATTGGTCTTGGTGTTGGGTCTTGGATATCTCACTTTGATATGATTCTATAAGAAGATTTTTTTGTGTTTTCCCCCTTGTGGGGTTTTGCCCTGGCTTGAAGCCTAAGTTCTTGTGTTCTTTATGTTTTGGTAATTACTTGATGAAGAGAATATAAATTTAATAAGAAGCTACAAACATTCACAAGTAACTATCAAGTAAGAGAAATCAATCATTATCTATTAACATCTTTGTTTGAGGAGGCAATTATCCATCCATCACATCACATTGATTTCTGTGCAAGAACAAGAAGAAAAATCAGCAAAAGTCAAAGGAGAGCAAAGACAGTCAAATGAGAGAGAAGACAAGCTGATTTTGCCCTAATTTTGTTCACACGTACAAATTTTCTTGAGGTACTGCAGGCCTGAAATTTCAGGGGCCAAAATTTTAGGAGTTGACCAAATTTCAGAGATTTGACCAGTGTTGACTTTTGTGGACTTTGACTTGTAGGAGGGCTGATTTGGGGTTCTTTATTACAGTGTTGGTCTTGGTCTTGGTCTTGGGTCTTGGATGTCTCATTTTGACCTGATTCTATAAGAAAAGGATTTTGGGTTTTTGCCCTTGTGGGGTTTTTGCCTTGGCTTGGAGCCTAATTTCTTGTGTTCCTTTGTTTCTTTGTGATATTCATGTTTTTTTTTTTTGTAATTGCTTGAAGAAGAAGATAAGAAGAAGATAATATAAATAATAAGAAGCCGACAAATACTCACGAGTAATTATCAAGATAGAGAAATCATCCTTAATTCTATTACACTTGATTTGTCAACATGGTATCAGAGTTAAGGTGAAAGGAAGGTAGTTTGAAGATCACATCTTGTTGGCATATCACAATAATTATCTCCCTCCAAAGACACACTCGAAACAATGATATTTGAAGACATCCTTGCAGTAGTCATATCTCTCTCTATCAAAGCAAAGAAAGAAGGTCATCAACACTCATGAACATTCTTGAAGACATTCGTATAACATATTATTTGACAAGTGAGTACTCTTCTATACAACCAGATGACATTCATTTGAATAGAAGGCCGAAGCTTATTATCTAAAGTATGCGAAGGTCTATAATTGACTATTTCCCCAAGTTCTATTACTCTGGAAACTCTGAAATTAAGGCTCTTACAGGAGGAATGTATTGTCATCCGAAATTCATCTCAAAGCCGATGGTATCAAGGTTATTTTTCTATGGTTTGAGAATAATTAGGTCGAGCCCTAGGCCAACAAGAGAAGACCGAGACCTCTGTTGTAAAAATCAGAAGCAAAGTAAAAATTCTTTTAGAACTTGTGACATTACTATGGACCTGAGATTCAATAGTAAAAATATGATCCAAAGTTCTCAATGTAAAAATGTCTATTCATCCACCATTTGGAAAGTAATTTGGGTCTCCTTCTGTAGAAGACAATTCGAACAAGAAGTCTGAAACAATATGCAAGCAAGATGAGGCACCTTCTTTTGTGGAAAACGAGCAAGTTAAGACGCTTATTTCTGTGTTAAATATGCAAGTCTCTTTATTGATGTGAGTTATTGTGATGATGTTTCTGTGACATATCTCTCAATGATAAAGCAAGCTTCCTATGATACCTATATCTCTGTGCTACCCAAGTTCACTATAACAACATATCTTTGCAATATCTAAGGTTTATTATGTACACTACATATCAAAGGCATATACATCCATTTCTGAAGCAATTGACAATTTGTTGAGGCAAGCAACAAGCATGAAGAACAATATGAATAATTTTAGAAGTATATAAGCCTTATAAGGAAGTCTATTATCTTTGCAATGATGCAAGCCACAGGAGGGACATTACAAGGAGACTAATATTCTAGAATGCGAGCTATAGAAACAAGCATCCATGATGACACCAAACAACAAACACTATACATGCCATCCGAGCTTTCTACAACATTATGGTTCACAAAATTCTATGTGACATCACTTCCCTAAGGCACCCGAAATGATGAAGAATGCGAACTTTGAGGCAATGCATATAAGGACCAGAGGAATGTTGTGATATGCCTATATATCTTGATAGAGAACATAACTATGCCATTTTTGGTTTGGCTGATTAAAAGGAAGAGACCTAAATTATAGGATAATATTTTGAGAACTCTATGGAACAATGCAGATTCCATGACATCATATTAGGCATTGTGTGATATATGTAGTCTTGAGGTACATAGTTTTATGGCTATACACGAGGATTGAAAGAATGTGATAGAGTTTTCTATATCAATAAACAAAGTTTAAGTGGGAAGGACAATAGTTTAAAACATACAAAGGTTTAGAGCCCATTAAAGACAAACCTATGACATCTTGAATGCTGAGATTGGAAAAATTATGATTAGATATCTAAGGATTTATGAAGCAGCCATAATTTCCTTCCTATACATAAAAGGACTAATCACATCAATGAAGCCGACCTGTATATGAAGTTTGAAAAGAAACCAAAACAAAGCAAGCAGCCCAAAGAAAATATGTAGTTTGTATCCTAGTACAATGATTGAAGGATTGAGGCACCTTTTTTGGAGTTAGTTGGTACATGACAGTTGAAGGGAAATCAAAGGATTAGACCTCTGCAAGGATAAGGTTAGATCGAAAAAGGTACGTATAAACCTTGTTCATTTATATAATATTGTAATCTAATGATCTCCCGTAAGATAGGAATACATCATAAAAGGGTTTGTGTAGAAATCATTGACATATTAGCATTTGAAGTATCTCTTTGCATATGTAGACTAGGTTTTATGATCAAGGAATGAAATCTCATGTATAAAAAGCATGTAAATAACATCTCTAGGGTTTTGTAACTAACTCAATAGCATGCTTGTAGAATTTGCATTTCCTAAAATGGCAGACCTTGAAGACTTTGAAGAAACTAGGGTTTGTAAACCCTAGCAAAAGTTTGAGTTAGAAAACCCTAGGAACAAAAAACCCTAACTAATCATTTCTGTTGTAAAAAGAAAACTTAACTCTTGAGAATGACAGGAATATTAACATGCTGATGTAAGAGCAAGTCCTAGATTAAGAGAGAGCTGACCCTCTTCAAAAGATAACTACTCTACATCTCCTTGATTATCTCTATTGCTATTATCTTTATACCTTGTCTTTTGTTCTTTCATAGTCTTCTAATAAAGGTTGCAGGTCAAGACAAGATCTGTCTAAGCTTGATTAGCAGATGGAAGAATTCGAAGAATGTGGTAAAGCATGAAGATTAAAAAGGAGGAAGCACTTTGAAATATGCAACAAAGAAATCGAGTAAATGGCAGCATATAAGGGAAGAAGTTCACCTACCTCAGCTGAAAAGAGGGAGCTCAGATTGGTTTAGGAACACATTGGTTGGGTTGACAGTACTGATGTTAATATTACTGATGATTGGAAGTTGATATGAGGAAGAACATGAAGCTGAACTCTGTTGCAATGTGAAGGAAGAAGATGTGAAGGCTTATAAAGAAGTTCAACTTCGTAAGGCGTTTGATGAACTATTTGATGACACGTTGAATTCAATATGAAAATTCCTTGAAAACCAGGAAGCTTCAGGCTCGTTATGTTGTGATGCAGATAAAAGCTAAGAAGCTACAATAGATCTCCACAGTAGAACAGGTAGCTAATGCATTGATGAGTATTTTTGAGACAAGCTTAGCCTTGTGGTTATTTCTCCCTGTATGAGAGGGAGTGAGGGTGGACATTGGGTTCTCCATGTGTCATGTACTAGGCTAGGACTAACAACCGTAAGCCTTAGTAAAGACACTGGTAAGGAGAATGGTGGATTGGATAAGCATCTGAAACCAATATTCTTTGAGGATTTCTACTTTGTACATTAATCCAAGATAAGAATAGCCCCCAAGGACCGATATTTTCCGGTATGGAAATAGTCCTGTGAGGAATTGCCTAGTGAACATCTGGATGGGTTATGTGCCTCGAGTGGGGGTGGTGTCCAAATTTATGCCTCCCAACATTTTGCTTTGATCTAGTGGAGAGATAGAGCTTGTTAGTCGAGGCCTTGATATTTTGACAACGCTGATTATGATGATGCAAATCATCATTAATGCTTATCAATCCGAAATCCTTTCTTATGAGAATATCTCAACTTGAGACTCGACAATATCTTGTTGTGTCATTATGAATACCTCCCTAGTTAAGAGGGAGTGTTGGAAATGTAACTAGTGTCGGTCTTCATAATGTAATTCAAATGTACTATTGATATATTTATTATATTCATTTATTCATCATTATTTTATTTTAGTCAAAGCATGTTCTTCATGCTTATAGGGTCAATTGAGTCAAAAGAGAATTTATTGTGAGTCAAAAGAAATGTAATTGAGTCAAGTTCCATTTGGACTTCTTGTAAGAAAAGGAAATTTATTTTTTGTCATGAGTCAAAGAGTCAAAAATGTCACCACAAGACCAAGTCGGCTCTCCTTGGACAAGTCGGCCTAAGGGGTATCTGTTCGACTCTCCTAGACATGTATATATACAAGTCAACTCGACCACTTGAGGAGCCAATCATCCATCCTCCACATCACATCGATTTCTGTGCAAGAGCAAGAAGAAGAATCAGTGAAAGTCAAAGGAGAAATAAGACGAGCTGTTTTTGCCCTAATTCTGTTCACACGCGAGAATTTTTCTGAGGCACTGCAGGCCCGAAATTACAGGGGTCGAAATTTCAGGAGTTGACCAGATTTTAGAGATTTGACCAGCGTTGACTTTTGTTGATTTGATTTGTTGGAGGTGACTTGGAGGAGGGCTGATTTCGGTTCTTCTTGACAGTCTTGGTCTTGGATATCTCATTTTGATCTGCTTCTATAAGAGGAGGATTTTGGGTTTTACCCCTTGTGGGGTTTCGCCCTGGCTTGGAGCCTATTTTCTTGTGTTTCTTTGTTTCTTTGTGATCTTCATGTTTTGTATTTTTGGTAATTGCTTGACGAAGAAAAAAATATAAGTAATAAAAAGCCAACAAATATTCACAAGCAATTACATAGAAATCATCCTTAATCCTACTCCACTTGATTTCTCAACAAGTAGTTCTTGGAACATTTCCAAATTTGGCTAGAAGTTGATGTCTTATGCTGATTGGAAGTGCTCACAAATGGCGATTTGAAGATGACTGCAAACTGTTGGAACTTGGCTCTAAGGCTCAGTAGTTCTTGGGACATTTTCCCGATTTAGCTGGAAGTTGATGTCTTCAGCTAACTGGAAGTGCTATGACGATTTGAAGATGACAGAAAATTAATGTTGGTTTGAAGATGACTGTAAACTGTTGGAACTTGGCTTTAAGGTTCTGCAGTTCTTAGAACATTTCCTCATTTAGTTGGAAGTTGATGTCTTCTGTTAACTAGAACTGTTCGTAAATGGTGATTTCAACATGGCTGCAGTCTGATGTTGGTTTGAAGATGACCGCAAATTGAATCATGCTCAGTCTCAAGGTTCTAGTTCTGGCAATGGCTCATGCTTGCTTGTACATGCTCGATTGATAAGGTTTCAAAACTAGAAGACTCACTGTCAATCATTGGTATTATTCTCTCATCAGATACAAGGTGAAAGGGTGAAAATCTTTCCATAATGTTCACATGGATGAAGACCAAGAACTATGTTCCTCCATGTGGCCAAGTGGGTGTCAGCTGCTACTGAAAATGCACCCTTTTACAAAGTAATTTAACTAGAAAACTTGCAAGAATCACCATTTGTAAGTTACCATTATTCTGATTCGGGAGTTGAATGGCTAAAAATTGCACTGCATCTAATACTGAAGGAAATACCACTTGAAACCCCAAAAGATAAAAATACTCCGACAAAGCAAATATTCCATTGTTGATGAGTGACCAAAATGGTCTATTGCTGAACCATTCTTTGGTACAATACCATACTTGTCTTTTACTTGTAACCATCCATCCTATAAATTTGAATTTGAAGCTCCCTCTAATCCATTACCTCTTAGAAATTTGCAATTCTTTCTTTGACCTTACTGGATACTTCTGTTGTAGCATATCTGAGAAAGCCAAACTTTTTGTGGGATCTGTGTACCCAGAACAGTTACAGAGGATGATATATATCCTCTGTTTGGTGAACATGCAAATGCGCTTGAAATCACATTGATCAAAGATAAAAGAACATGCCACAAAGTCTGCAACTATTGAGCTAGAATACAGAACAAGAAGAGCTTTGCATAATCAACGCACATTACCAGGGGTATAGGTCCAATACTACAGGTTAATATGTTGATGGAGAACATGTATGCCTTGTTGAGTGTAAATCGTTTGTTTCCTCCACCACTTGCAACCACAGCAAAAGATGAACAAGTACAGGCAGACAGCGAAATAGATTGTAACTGCAGATGAAAGAGGAAGATTGTAACTGCAGATGACCTGGGTTTGATTCCCTGCAGTGGCTTTTAGTTTAATTTATGGGAACTAAATTGTAATTGAAGATAGGGTGGGCAACACATCTATGAAGGATCACATTGATCACTGGTTACGGCACGTGAAGCTTCGTCTGTATCAAAGACAGTCGATGGAAATAAAAAAAGAAGTTTATGTGGGGCAGAGGCCCACATACATTCATCCTGTCACCCTCAGCTACTATTCCAAAAGCAAATATAGAGGAACACACAACAGAAAGTACCCAAACAGGGAATGGCAGTCAGGGCTATTTCTGTTGTTACAATTTATACTCTACAGTGCACACAAGCCCATAAATGAAAGGAAAAAGAAGACACAAGGGAAGAAATCTTTGTTGGAGTGGCCCACTTTGGCTACAGTCACAGTGCCTACAGGTGCAACGAGAAGGGAGATGTGAGGAACCAAGTGAGTTTGCTGAGGGCTTGGGAGTGGCTCATTGCAAAGTTTTCCCAATTGGCTCAGAAAAAGCTGAAGAGAACTTCTGCGACTTGAAGGAGAATGGCAAATAATGCCAGAGAAACAGAGATAGGACTAGGACTGCTGGTGGCAGGAGGAGCAGCGCTCAACATGGAATCAATAGAGTGGCAGAGGACAAAGAGTAACAGAGGGTGTTATACAGATGATGCCAGCCAGAGCGCAGGACTGTTGGGCAGAGGGGCCAGGGGTTGTTTCTCTGAGTGGAAATATAGTTAACCTCACTCTGATAGCACTGTTAGAGTGTGCAAGCCAGAGTGAAGGATAAACGTGGAATGATTTTATTGTTTTGGATTGATAGAAATGTATTCTGGTAAATGGTAGGTTATCTTTTGGCATTTACATGAGGTCTTATCTGAAATTTTAAATGAAAACAACAAAGATTTATTATGTGGGATTTTAGGTCTTTTACTGATTTCAGCCTTCTTAATATTACTATTAATTTAGTTGTTGTTAGATTTCATTCTTCTGTGGTAATCTTTTGTAGAAGTAGAATTCGGATTATCCACAGTAATATTTGAATTTTGTCAAAGTTTTGAATCCCAAAGAGGAACCATCATCAGGACAATGCTTGATGAAAGAAAAGTTAATTTGGAGGTAGGAGGAATAAATAATAAAATGTAAAAATAAATAAAAACAAAATGTATAATATAAATGGTTGACTTCAAAAGTACTTTAATATTAATATTAATACTATTGATATAAGTGTTTGATTAAAAACTAGAAAAAACTAAATGGATAATACTATTATCATTAAATTATTGAATTAGTTACTAATAATATAACTAATAACATTAATTCTATTTATGTAATCTATATTAATTATGATAATAATTTAATGAATATTAAATATTATTATTAATACTATTGATATAAATTGTTACTAACAGGTGTTTGATTAAAACTAGAATAACCTAAAATGATAATATTAATATCATTAAATTAAATTAGTTACTAATAATATTAACTATAATAATATTAATTTGTATTAAAATAACTAATAATATGAATTATATTAATGTAACCTGTATAAATTATATAATTTAATGAATATTAAAATAATCCAATGAATGTTTGAGGAATGTTAAGAACATAATGATAAATTAAGGAACCTACCATTCTAAAATATTAAAATAAAAATTAAAATGAATGCCATTATTAGTATTAATTATTATTATATGCAAGGGCTGAAGTGCGAGATCTTTCATTTAGTTGTTTTTTTCCCAAACCTTTTTGCCTGGCATATCTGGATCCAATCTATTGATTGAGATCATAGAGATGATCAATCTTATGGAGCTATTTGGTGCTGAATTTTGTGAGGACTTGTGGTTTTGCATACATTCTTTGTCGTTTAGGAGGCTGCAGGATATTGTTTGCAAAAACAGGGTTAATAGGAAAGCTCATTTTTGAGCTTGAATATATGTAAATTCTGATTATAGAGGTTGGCCTATTCAACAAGCATACTTTCTTTGGAGTCTCATGTTTAAAAATTTTTGTTCACATTTATTTCAGAATATCTCATTCTTCAAATTGAAGACCACTAGTTGGATTGTTTTAGTTTTCTCTGTCTTAGTGCCTTCAAATTTCTTCTTTATGCTGAAGCTTCTTGAGAATGGATAAAAATACTTCACATTTTATCTTGCAAATTTCGTATTTGGAATGAATCTTATTGAACTTCAGCATACTCAAATGGAATTGTCATCCTTGGTTTGATCTTCTTCGAAGATGTTTCTGGTGCATACAGTTTGGAGTCTGGACACTGTAAATTAGAATTGTAGTCTTATTCGAAGATGTTTTTTGGTGCATACAGTTTGGACACTGTAAGTTAGAATTGTAGATTGATATTCAACAGTTTAATGTTAGCTACGCTGCATTACCTATGGTCAACTAATATGATGTCTTTGGTAGTAGCAATAGGTGAGATGATATGTTGTGTGGAATTCTGTTAAGGTGAAAGATGTTACCAATATACTGAAACTATATTGCAGGTACCAGCCATTATTTGACTACTTCTTGGAGCTCTCAGATGTTGCTTTCATAGTTGTAGCTGATAATTATGTAACAGATGATAGTGGTACTGGTGTTGTGCACTGTGCTCCTGCCTTTGGAGAAGATGATTATCGTGTTTGCTCAGATGCCAATATTGTGAAGAAGGTTTTGTTCTTATGGCTTTTATCTCAAAATTTCTTGTTTTACTTGATATATTATTTTACATATATGAAATTGAATTCTTCAGCATATGTTTGGGGCTTGAATGAATATGTTTTCCTAAAATTAGTGGTAGTGGTTGTTTGGTTAGCATTTTTTGTGTTGGTTGTTAACATTTATAACTGCAAATATTGGGTTTCAGCACCAAAACTGTCATTCCTGGTAGCTGTTTGGGATTTCTGTGGCTTTGGGGATGTTTATCTTGTCAGTTGAACTAAACTTCTATTTTATTTGGGAAGGAAAACTCATGTTGGTTATACCATTTATGCAAAGGATTGTTGCAATGGTGCAGTTTCACTGTTTCAACTACGAATCTCATCATTGTCTTTATCCCAGCCTTCAATGTTAGGGGAGCTGCTGGTTGTCACTGAACCCAGCACATATTTGTCAGTTATTTAGTGTGCTAGGGCTTCTGTCCTGGTCCTAGGTTGTTTTACCCTTTCTGGTTACTATTGCTCCTTTGAATCTCTTGTACAATTTACACTTGCTACTCTTTGTTGGAGATGCATTAAGTACTCCTGATGCATGCTCTGATTATTGTAGTATTTTCCATCTCATCAGCCATTTTTAGACATGGTGGGAAACAATATATAGACAAATTAATTTATAGAGCGTGGTTCTAAAAATATACAGAAGAAACTAGGTAGCTGTAACTCACCTAAAATAGAACTGCTATCCTCCAACTTGATCGGAATCTTATCCCCACTCCCTGTCCCATCCCGGAATGTTGGTGTAGTACAGTTTGGAAAAAACATTCAGCAGGAAAAGGTTCCTTAAGGTGTTGTGCACTTTGAGTGAAAACAGTAGAGCAAATACAATTGGGAATGAGGGTGGTGGTTCAAACATGTAGGGAGGTGGTATGGGCATTTAAGGAATTGGCATGGATGTTCACTTAACAGTGTTGAGTTTTGTAGCTTGGGAGGTACTCCAAACCCTAGGCTTGAGGGTTGTGGAGGAGTTGGCACACAAAATTCCTTTGTGGGCTTGAAACCCAAGCTTGGGGTTTTGTACCCATCGATGTTGGGACCAAAACCATGGAGATATTTCTACATGTGATGGATGGAGATGATAGAGGATGCTGAGACGAACTTGACACAACAAAAATTATCCAAATCCGAGGTGTAGAAGTCAAGATATGAATTTTTGAAGTTAAGTGTGGGCAAATTGTCTAGACAAGTCAAGTCAGCCTTGACATGAGGTGACCCAAGAATGGGCTAAACGTTGCCACATGAGACATGTATAAATAAGAGGTAAGGGAGACGTCATTTGACACATCCTAAGAGTATCCGCATCAAAGAGAGAGCTCTGATTTGGAAAGTGAGTGTGGGCAACGTGAATGCAAGCAGCACGTGTGCGGGCAACACGAGTACGAGCAACACAAGTGTAGGCTGTTGAAGAATGTAATTAGTGTCGGTCTTCATGATTATATTTGAAGTGTATTTGTCAAAAGAAAGAATTTTTTATTATCATTAAATAAATTAGCTTATTAAAGCTTGGGTTTCATGTTTGGGTCAATTGTTTTTAGGTCGTAGTCTCCATGGAAGACTTCTAGGGTTTATGTTAAGTGTCTTTATCCATTTCACAATGTTAAGAACCCTTCTTGGGAATTATTTGTTAAGAAAGAAAATTATTTTAATGTAAATTAAGTCAGTTAGGCCTCATCCACCAAGTCGGCCTCAAGGAAGGACGAGTTGGCCTCCTTAGAAGAATTCGATCACCTAAGATGACTATATATAAGCAACAACTCGACTCATTTGGAGGACATCTCACTCAAATTCGAATTGCAGTAGCTGGGATGCAGAAAAAGTGCGAAGTTCAAGAAGGAAGTTGGAATTGAAGTTTTTGGGTCTCTCTCTCTCATGTGTAATGAAGTTCTAAAGCTGCATCAAGGTCAAAGCTGTGACGCTGCTGCATCAAGATCGAAGCTGTGAAGTTGCTGCATCAAGATCGAAGTTGTGAAGCTGTTGCATCAAGGTCGAAGTTGAGAAGCTGCTTGAGGGGCCAAAATTCTACAGTTGCTACGGAAGCCGAATTTCTGATATTGCTGGTGAAGCTGGGTTAAAATTTCTGGGTTGATGCTGGGTTGAAGCCACTGGACAAGAAGAGACTATAAAAAGGTTGTTATATCTCATTGAAAGGCTGACTTGGTGGAGGAGGAAGGTTTGTTGGTTAAGATCATAGTTGCAGGGGAGCGCCCCCCCCTCGAACCCGCTCCCGAATCGTGCTCCGGAGTGCCTTGGGAGCGCGCTCCCTAAAAAAAATTTGCGCTCCCTGCCTTGTTCGGGAGCATTTAAGGGAGCGATTGCTCCGTCGCTCCCGGAGCGATTTTTAACGCCCGGGAGTGATTGGGGAGCGATCGCTCCCGGGCATTAAAAATCGCTCCGGGAGCTATTCGACGGAAAAAATTTCCGCGGACGCCAAAAAAATCGCATTTTAAATTTTTTTTTTTTTGGTTTTAAAAGGCCAATGGGCCTAAAAAAATTTCATTGTTACTTCATTGAGCAAGAGTTTGGAGCAAGAGCAAGAGCAAAGGAGCGAGGAGCAAGTGCTGAGGAGCGAGGAGCAAGTGCCGAGGAGCGAGGAGCAAGCCTGCAGAGGTAAGTAGCTTAGTAATTTAGTTAGTTTAGTTAGTTAGGTAGTAATTTAGTTAGTTTAATTTAGTTTATTGAGTTTAAAAATCATGAATTTAAATTAAATTAATAAATTAAATTAATTAATCCCAATAAATTAAATTAATTTGCAGATTCTTGAATCAAAACCCTACAAACATCAAACACCATGGACCTGGCTATATTTCTGGGCATTTTCCTCTTCCTGGTCCCTTTTATGGTTATTATGGTGTTGGAGAGTAGGAAACGGAGGGGCCAAACTGAAGAGGGGGATGAAGAAGCTGGAGAAAGTCAAATTGGTGAAAACCCTAGTGCGGAGGGGCTGGAGGAGGGTGAACATGACCCTCAAAAAACTAAACAAGACCAAACTCCATTGTGGAAATATGTTAACAGGGCTGAAACAGGGAGAGGGGGTGGAACCACTAAATTTCATTGCCCCCATTGCAAAACTGATTACACAGGTTCATACACTCGTGCTAGAAGACACCTCTGCGGGAAAAGGCCATGGGATGGAGACAAACAAATAGGAATCAAAACTTGTACAGCGGTGTCAGTAGCGGATAGAGCCAAATACATAAGGGAAGAGGAGGAAGCCCAATACAAATCAAAAAAATCAAGGGGTTTCTTTGAACCAAGCTCACAATCACAAAGAACTCCTTCAGCATCCTCCCAAGGCAGTGGATATGGAGGCACAGGGTCATCATCTTTAAGGCGTAGAACCATATCAGATTTCCTTGATGAGGGGTGTAGGAATGATGTGGATTCAAAGGTTTACAGGTTTCTCTATGCATGTGGGATACCATTCAATGTTCTTCGCTCACCTTATTGGCACGAAATGGTTTCTGCCATAAATGATGCCCCTAAAGGATACAAGAGCCCTGGGTATGACAAGGCAAGAACCGTTGGCCTTGATCATGAAAAAGCAAAACTATCACATTCTTTGAATAGAATGACAAGTTCTTGGACTGACCATGGGGTGTCCATTGTATCTGATGGATGGACAAATGTAAAAGGCAAGCCATTGATAAGTGTTTTTGCTTTGTCTGTTAGTGGTCCCATCTTTCTAGCTGCACATGATTACTCAGACAAGTTCAAGACCGCCATCAACATTGCAGAAGTATTACTTGAAACAATTGAGCGTATTGGCCCATACAATGTCATCCAAGTCATCACTGATAATGCTCCTAATTGTAAGGCAGCGGGAGCAATTATTGAGGATAAATACCCCAACATATTTTGGTCTGGATGTTTGGTTCACACATTGAACCTTCTGTTGCATGATATTGTCAAAAACAAAAATGAACAATACCAATGGATTGTTGATTTGTACAAGAAAGGCAAACAAATGATAAAATTTATTACAAATCATAGCAATACCCATGGCCTTTTCCGCAGTCACCCGAGATTGGAGTTGTTGAAGATTGTGAAGACCAGATTTGGTAGCTATTACCTCACCTTCAGGTGCCTTTTGAAGGTAAGAGAGGCATTAGCTAACATGGTATCAAGTCCACATTAGCAGGTATTAAAGGAAAGGGCTACAAATGTAGCTGACATGGCAGGTTTTGAAATGGTGGAGGAGGCCGCTCTTGATGGGCAGTTTTGGACAAGTGTGAGGCAGGTATTGGATTTCACCAAGCCAATTTATCACATGATTCGGTTTGCAGATACAGACAAACCAGTGATTGGCGAGGTGTATGAGCAAATGGATGCCATGTTGGGGGAAATAAAAGACATTGTTCATAATAGAGATCCCAACTTGTACAAACTGATTCATGATTGTGTGTGTGAATGGTGGAATAGGCTTAATCTTCCACTACATTGCTTGGCGTATATCCTTACGCCAAAATACTACTCTACATCTTGGTTGGGCCAACCTGTAGCAGGGGGTGGGGTTAGGACCAAACCCCATTTAGATCCAGAGGTAACTAAAGGATATTTGGAAGCATTAGAAAAGTTGGCACCTGATAGGGAGGAATGTGCCGCTGTGCGCTTTGAAATAGGCAGATACTTCAGTGGCACTGGTTTGTATGGTAACTTCCATGCAATGGACGACAGAGATAGATTTGATACTCTCACATGGTGGGAAACATATGGCGGGCATGGACTTTTGCCAAAATTGGCAAAAAAGTTCTTTCACAGGTTGTAAATACTTCTTCTGCAGAGAGGTGTTAGAGCACCTACAGCTACATACATAATGTGAAAAGAAACAGACTCAATGAAAACCGAGCAGAAAGCTTGGTTTATGTGCACTACAACTTGAGGTTGTTGAGTCATTACTGTGATCGGGCTTATGAGGATCCCACATATAAAATTTGGGACAATCACCTAGAGGATGACAATTTGGAGGATGGCATTGTACATATTGAAGAACTGGAAGAGGAACTTGTAAGGGATGAAGATGAAGCAGCTGCAGCAGCCATGCCACCTCCACCTCCACCTCCACCATCCAGTAGCAGTGCTCGAGGTTCGAGTCTTGTTCCTTTGCTGTTGCCACCCCCATCTACACCCTCACGTGGAGGTTCTAGTTCTGGTCGTCGGTCTGTGCGGGAGACTCCTAGAAGACCACCACGACCTGCTTATACTCCTGGAGACTCTCGTGGCAAGGGCCACATGTAGATTCTGATTTACAGTTTACTTGTCTTTTTTAGTTTCTATTAGACTTTAGTTTTCATAACTATTGAGTTTTGAGTCATTGACTCTTGACTCTTGACTTTTTCATATCATAATGATATTTTTTGTAAACAATATATCACTGTGACAATGAAAATTTGAAGTTTGAAGTTGGGCCTTGGCAATTATAACTCATTGGTAATGATGTGAATTATGAATATGATGCTTCGTGAAAGACTAAAGTTGTTTCATTTCATTTCATTATTCATGTTTCATTTTATAAATTTATAACATTTCATATCATGTTAACAGTTAGAAGTTAGGATTTAGAAATAGCTTAGAATCTTAGATATTACTTCTTGTAATGGTTAAACTTAGCTTACAAGTACAACTTTGGTGATCAATGATGATAAATGTTATTGAATTTTCAATTTTGAAAGCTTGAAGTTGAAACTTTAAGATTGAATTTGATGAATCATGATTCATGAGACTCAATATGTTGCAGTTGTAATATGTATTTTACTAACTTGTGGACATGGTTGATGACGATTATAATTTCGAGATGATTGATGTGATATGGTTCAATGATCAATCTATGTTTTTTTATGTTTTTTATGTCTAATTCATCATTCTACATGTTTTTGTTGACATATATGTATAAAAAATTAAAAAATATAAAATATATATATATATATATATATATATATTTTTTTTTAAAAAAATCGCTCACGGATTCGCTCCCAAACCGGGAGCTTCTGAAAATGGTCGCTCCCGCTCCTCGCTCCCAAACAACATTGGTTAAGATTTTGGTTGTCTCACTGTCATATGAATCTACCGAAGGAAGAGTTCTTGAATGGGTTTTCCCCTATGTAGAGGTTTTGCCCTGGCTTTGCGCCTACATCTGGTGTCCTTGATCTTCGTATTTTGGTTTTGGTAATCGCTTGATGAACTAAGATTAAAAAGAAGAACTTAAGAAAGATAATAATAAATTAAGGAAATCACAATTAATTATCAACTAAAGAAAATCTTTCTGCCTTTTCGATTTTCCAACATGGTTTCAGAGCTAAGGTGAAGAAGAAGAAAGAAAAAAGGCAGCTTGAAGATCTATTGAAGGAAAAAGGAGATTGAAGGAAGATCATTAAAGGGATCATATAAGGGGATAAGCATACTATCTACAAGAACTATGACGAAGTCAATGAAGGGAGAAAACAAATTAGAAGGAGTTTCCAACTACAGGGCCTAGAAAAAGAGGATATACCTCATTCTCGAAAAGAACAAAGTTTTGGATCTCGTTCAAGGAAAAATCAAGAAGCCTACTGATAAATCAAGTGATGCAGAGATTAAGTTTAGAGAAATCGAAATCGTGGCTATGAACCTATTAGTGGATGGAGTTAAGGATAACCTAATTTCGTACATATCTAACATAAATTCCGCTCAAGAAATGTATGAGGCTCTCTCCAAGTTATTCACAATCAAGAACATGGGTCAACTAACAAGCCTCACGATTTAACTAAGCACTGTTAAGATGACAAATGATGATACCATTTCATCATATTTTATAAGGATATCCAGAATTAGAGATGAACTCCAAGTAATAGATGAAGTTGTCCCAGAAAAGGAGCTCATAATTATTGCCCTTTTAGGATTACCAAAATCTTGGAGTGCCTTTGCATCAGGACTTAACAGTTGGAAGGATACTGCAACATTTGAACAAATGTGGAATGCATGTAGTCAAGAAGACGCTAGAATATCGTTAGTAAATAACAAGGAGGAAGAAGAAAACACCTCAAATGCCTATTCTGCTCATCACAAGAAGAAGGGAACCTTCAAGAAGTTCAAAGGACCAAAGAAGAAAGTGGACCTATCCAAGATTGAATGTTACAACTGTCACAAGATGGGTCACTATAAAAGCCATTGTCTAGAGAATCCAAGAAATAAGAAGAGAGGGAGGGAACACGCGAACGTTGTTGATGAAGATCCACCTAAGAAGAAAAGCACTGAAGAATTAGAAGTCAAGGACTTATTGTAGGTATCCCTCAAGATTGGGTTAAGAGGGAGGCCTCATCATTTTAGCAAAGATAAGTATCTTACTCTTTGTCGTGTCTTTTATGTTTGGTTTCCCTCTCTTATCAAGATGTGTTTGTATTGTATGCTAATAACCTTTTCTTTATATTTTCCTTGGTTAGGAAAGCTTGCCGAATACACAAAAGTTATGGAGGAGACTTCAAAGGATAAGCTTGGAGCATGAAAGATTTTATGTTGCAAAGAAAACCCTTCAAGAATTGGTGTCATACAAGGTTTGTTAAACAACAACTTAAGGTATGTCTTAAAATATAAACTTTGTTATAAAGTTATCTTCATAAAAGGTCTGTTCATTCTATTTTAAATTTGTTTTACATTACCAACATCGTTATGTTTAGGGTTTTGAATCGCAAAGATTCTTGTTAGGGTGATTAATCATTAGATTGAATCTACCTTCATTATATTATCATTCTTGTGGAACCCTAAAAAGGTTCATTGTAAAACTCTAACCTAAGCATATGTTATTGCTGGGTTGAAGTTGCTGGACAAGAAGAGACTATAAAAGGTTGTTGTATATCATTGAAAGGCTGACTTGGTGGAGGAGGAAGGTTTGCTGGTTAAGGTTTTGGTTGCCTCATTGTCATATGAATCTATTGAAGGAAGAGTTCTTGACTGGGTTTTCCCCTATATAGGGGTTTTGCCCTAGTTATGCGCCTACATCTGGTGTCCTTGATCTTCGTATTTTGGTTTTGGTAATTGCTTGATGAACTAAGATAAAAAGAACTTAAGAAAGATAATAATAAATTAAGAAAATCACAAGTAATTATCAACTAGAGAAAATCTTTCTGCCTTTCCGATTTTCCAACACGGGCAAAGTAAGTGTAGGCAGCCTGAGTGCGGGCTGAGCGTGTAGTAGATTTGGTGGGCTGTTTGATGCGCTAACCAGTGATAGGAAGCTACAACAATGTGCACAGAACCCAAGGGAATGAGGGGCAACAACAATATGGTTGCAGATGGTCTCTTGTTGATGATTAAATGTTAGATGTATGGCTGTCCAAGGGTTGGACAGTTGGTGAAGCCCATTAGCAGCCAAGAGGAAGGGTCTTCATAGGTGTTGGATGCCCTAACTAGAAGTAGATGCTACAACAAGGAATTGTCACTCGTGGTCTGTTGGAGGGCAGTGTAAGAGTAGGCCAAATGTGGATAGTGGATTGGGCACTTATGGTCTGTTGGAGGACAACATGATAGTAGCCAAGTTGGAGCCTAGTGTGCACCATTTTCATGGACTTAGGTGGTTGCTAGAGTCACAGTTGTTGAGCTCAAGGGTCTGATCAACCAAGAGCAACTTGAGCACTCCTAGACCTGCTGTGTGGAGAAGGACATCTACAACAAATGATGGGAAATCCTCCTAACACGTGTTCATTTTGGGAGATGGACATCTTGCAGTGATAGGTGGCAACCCTCCATGCCCTATGTTAGTCTTCATTGGAGCAACGCAGGAAGACAATAGTGGGTTGAAGTCCATGAGTAGCTGAGGAGCAACAATGGGTAGTTGAGAGTTTTTCACAAACGGAGTTGTGAACAACTTGATAGGAGTCTCGATGTGTTGTGCCCTTGATGGACTAAGGAACAACTAGTGAGTAGATTGGATAGCCAAGGTTCAGTGACCAAATGGACTTGGACCATCGATAGAGGCAGTGCTACAAATCGAGATCCGAAGAACCAGGCAGGTACAGGGCACGATCAAGAGGAGTTGAGATTGCATGCTACATCAGCCAGATGGTTAGAGTATCTTGTTGAGGGTAGATTGGTTGTCGATAGATTAGCACTAAGCCGCAATTTTGTACTCTTGTACTAGTGGATATTTGAGTGCCATTATCCCTAGTACGGGAGCCCTAAACTGTTGTATTATTCAGGTTGATTAATATAACAAAGTTGGGTTATTGTACAAAATTGTGTAAAAAGTTGTCTATATTTTGTGCACTAGTAGATTTACTGCTGTTTATATTCCGTTGTGCAAAGTAGCTTCATTGTGATATTTGGTTTGGTAGTGTTAGTGATTTAAGAGTCTACCCTAGACACCAGGATCGTGGAAAGCAACATGCTATCAGAGCGTGTTTGAGTTGTACTTTGAGGGACAGTGAATTAGAGTGTGCACAACAACGCAACTCATAGGGAATTTTGGGTGTCTAAATCATGGAGCAGAGGGTTCAGCGGAAGACATAGAGATGTGGTCTCGATAGGCTACATGGTGAGAGGTGCTAGGAGTTCTGGTGGATCAGTGGTGAACTTGGTGCACTTCAGTATGTTGTGTGGCGGTTTGCAGATTGTAGACTTTCTTTGTCTTGTCATGGATGGTTGGGACAACTCGAGGAATTCTTTGGCATGGAGGAGATCAATATGATCGAGATGGCTTCATGTGATGGACTAGAGATTGACATGCTAGCTTCTTCATTGGATTGTGATGTTGCATATCCGAGATTGGAGGGATTTGCAGGAGTGGTATTTGATCCAGGAGGATGAGTGCTTGCAGGATTGAGCCAGTGAAGTTCGTGTAGGCTCAGAGGGAGTCTAGCCTCAGAGGGAACAACTTTATGGAGGTTGGGATCTTCAGGTTCAGATGTGATGAGGCAGAGGCATTACTGAGATTGCAGGGTTCATTCTACAGTGTATGCTGCAGTGATGGACACCAGATGGGCTTAGTGTCGTTGGAGATGATGATGGAAGTACCTCTCTTACTAAGAGGGAGTGTTGAGATTTGTAGCTTAGGAGGTACTCCAAACCCTAGGCTTGGGGGTTGTGGAGGACTTGGCACACAAAAGTCCTTTGTGGGCTTGAAACCCAAGCTTGGGGTTTTGTTCCCATCGATGTTGGAACGAAAACCATGGAGATATTTCTACATGTGATGGATGGAGATGATAGAGGAAAATCATCCAAATCTGAGGTGTAGAAGTCAAGATATGAATTTTTGAAGTTAAGTGCAAGAAAATTGTGTAGAGAAGTCAAATCGGCCTTGACATGAGGTGACCCAAGAATGGGCTAAACGTTGCCACATGAGACATGTATAAATAAGAGGTAAGTGAGACATCATTTGACACATCCCACGAGTATCCACACCAAAGAAAGAGCACTGATTTGGACAACGAGTGCAGGCATCGTGAATGCAGGCAGTGCGAGTGCATGCAACATGAGTGCGGGCAAAGTGAGTGTAGGCAGTGTGAGTGTGAGTTGAGCGTGTAGCAGGTTTGGTGGGCTATTTGATGCCCTAACCAGTGATAGGTAGCTACAACAATGTTCACAGAACCCAAGGCAAGAGGACAGTAGCAATATGGTTGCAGATGGTCTCTTGTTGATGATTGGGTGCTAGACGGATGGGTGTCCAAGGGTTGGGCAGTTGGTGAAGCCTGTTAGCAACGAAGGGGAAGGGTCTTCATAGGTGTTGGATGCCCTAACTAGTAGTAGATGATACAACAAGGATTGGTCACTTTTGGTCTGTTAGAGGGCAACGTGAGAGTGGACCAAGTGTGGACAGTGGACTGGGCACTTTTGGTCTGTTGGAGGACAACGTGATAGTACCCAAGTTGGAGCCCTGTGTGCACCATCTTCATGGACTTAGGTGGTTGCTAGAGTGGCAGTTGTTGAGCTCAAGGGTCTGATCAGCCAGGAGTAGTTTGAGCAACCCTAGATTTGCTGTGTGGATTGAGGCAGTGCTACAGATCGAGAGCTGAAGGATTGGGCAGGTACAGGGTATTATGACCAAGAGGAGTTGAGATTGCATGATACATGATCCAGATGGTCAGAGTATCTTGTTGAGGGTAGTTTGTTTGTCGATGGACTAACACCAAGCCCCAGTTTTGTATTCTTGTACTAGTGGATATTTGAGGGCCATTATCCCTGGTACGGGAGCCCTAGACTGTTGTATTATTTAGGTTGATTAATATAACAAAGTTGGGTTATTGTATAAAATTGTGTAAAAAGTTTTCTATATTTTGTGCACTAGTAGATTTACTGTTGTTTATATTTAGCTGTGCAAAGTAGCTTTGTTGTGATTCTTGGTATGGTAGTGTTAGTGATTTAAGATCCTATCCTACACCAGGATTGTGGAAAAACAACAAACAATATGGCCATCAACAAAGGTAGAAATGCGGTGTTCTCAACAAGTATGGGCTGCATGGGGAAGGTTACATACGCTTGGGGTTGGAGGGTGCAGGCACGACATGTGTAGTATGTATGTCATGTACATGAAATAGTATGGATGGCCGATAGCTGGTTCGAGGGGGTTTAGCCTTACGCAAGTTCAGCCATATGGCTGGTGGGTAGGTGGTTACCTTTAGTGGGCACATTGGTGGTGAGGAGCCATAATTATTTTAGGGCAAAATATGTGGTTTTCAAGGAAGAACTTGTGCTGTGATTGAGCCAAGACTCCAATCATTTGCTTTCTTGCATGTCAATTGTGATTTCGTTCATAGGCTTTATTCCATGCTTGTTGATGTGCCAATGTGTATTGAGAGTGTTATCTATGCATTAAACTAAGGTTTTATCTCTCCATCTATTAAGTCGGCATTGGCTTTGTGGGTGTGGCTTTGAAATCCATAACCTGACATGTATTTTGTAAAATTTAAAATTCCTGCAGGGTGAGGATCTTCTAATCCCAGTTGATGCAAATGGATGCTTTGTTGAAAAGGTTGCTGACTTCAAAGGAAGATATGTAAAAGATGCCGATAAAGATATTATATCTGCTGTGAAGGTATGACTCTTTAGTTTAATTCATTATGTCTAAGATCTTGTGTGTTGTTGTTTATGTTTCAGTATCAGGCTTTGATAGCTATTATTTGTAGTTTAGTTTACCTTGCCAACTGTCCATGGTCTAGATTAAAAAGAGTCAATTTCCAATAGGTCATGGAAATTCAATAGATTTATTTTATTGCCATTGCTCAGAATTTATAGAGTTAATTTTCTTTGATGAAAATTTTGGACAGGCTAAGGGAAGATTGGTTAGTTCGGGCAGCATTATGCACTCATATCCATTCTGCTGGAGATCAGAGACACCTTTGCTTTACAGGGCTGTGCCAAGTTGGTATGAATTCACAATTCTGCACCATCATTTACAAAATATTAAGAAAAAAAAATCCTTGTTTATTGCTTTTGTGTGCTGTTTCTTTTGGCTGTAGGTGTTTTTTAAATTGCTGTACTTTAAATTGATAATCCTGTGGAAATTTATAGATTCGATGTTTAATACAAATTCAGAAATTTCACCCCATGGGTTTCCCAGTTCTATTTCCTGTGAATTTTAATCGTTATGGCACAATCTGAATATAAATTACAGCAGCGTATGTTTCAATTCTTTCCAACCAAATACTTAGTGCAGTGGAAGTAAATAAACACTGAACATTTATACTTAAAGGGAACTATGTTTCCAGCCCTAAGGGCAAAATCTGTTGTGAGTTATAGCTAGCTTGGATATGAACTTTTGTGCATGTTCAGTGTGAACATGCAATAAGTAGTTGGAGATATTTTAAAAAAAGTATCTTCAAAAAGCAATTCTATTTTTGGAAAAAATAATTGTATTTTGTTTCACTTTAGTAAAAAATTGAAAGTCTTATATCTAGCAGTTGAATTTAAAAATGTATTTCATACATGACTGAAGAGTAGGAGAAATCTTAAAAATAGATTCTCCATTAAAACTATAATGGCAAGGCCAGGTAGAGGGAAAAGACACATTGATTCTTCACGAAAACAGTTTTGTCAGAATGTGATGGAAGAGGCCAAGGAAAGCATAAAACCACACAGCAGTGACAAGAGCAGCCTATGAGTGATTGCAGGTTGCAAATCTATCCATGTATTGAATTCTGTACAGTCGTTCATACTGACAGCACACTTCATACAGTCATACAGATAGAATCGTACTGCGGGTTTCTTAGACCTATTTTCAATTTTCTCATTCAACAGGCAGAAAACCTCATTTTTGAGGTGTCGTTGTTAGTTTTGAGTCATTAATGATCAGCTGATTTGAATGACGGATTTCATGTTTTTCATTTTATGCTTTCACTGTACTTTACAGCCATCTGTGTGATTCATGCGTGCTCAGATTTTTTTTAATTTTTATTTCTGTTATTGAGTAAATTCAAGATCTAATTTATTTAAAAAAGAAGCATATGACAACAGTCATCTAGCATTTGGAAAATTCACATGGTATCCAAGCTTAAAAATTTGAAGTGTAGCAATGAATATGAACTGGTGCTCTTCAATTCCATCCAAATCTGTGCTGACGAACAGAGCAAGCTTCCCATTTTTCGCCATTCGAAAACCTATCTAAATACATGAAGGTCAAGAAGGGTGATGTGGTTGAGGAAAGTCAAATGCGGCCAGTGGAACACCTAAGTCCTCCAGTCCGGGATCGACTGACTGACTTTGGGAAATTCTTTTGGGTGAATAGGCTTACCAGAGTGAGAACATTAACAGCAAGATGATCTTGCAGAACAAACTTAGATCCATAGAGATGACCCATCCAGCTTATAGATCTCCTTGCACACACGAAGTCATTTTACCAAATTGACTAAAGAATGAAAGATACTTACTTGACAAGTGAAGATGAAATCTTCAACTTGATCACTTTAGTGATGGTTGAAGAAGATGTATTAGTGCTCCTTTTGGATGATGTGGTTGAGGAAAGTCAAATGCAGCCAGTGGAACACCTAAGTCCTCCAGTCCAGGATAGACTGACTGTCTTTGGGAAATTCTTTTGGGTGAATAGGCTTACCAGAGTGAGAACATTAACAGCAAGATGATCTTGCAGAACAAACTTAGATCCATAGAGATGACCCATCCAGCTTATAGATCTCCTTGCACACACGAAGTCATTTTACCAAATTGATTAAAGAATGAAAGATACTTACTTGACAAGTGAAGATGAAATCTTCAACTTGATCACTTTGATGATGGTTGAAGAAGATGCATTAGTGCTCCTTTTGGATGACCTTCTTCCGAATGAAAAGGCCATTGCTCCTTTTATGATGTCAACGTTTTGAGATGTAGCTTCCTTTGTTGATGGTGATAGATGAGGATGTTTTGCTGCTTCCTCAGATGATCTTTACAAGGATAAGGAGGGGATAGTTCTACTTCTCTTGTAGTGTAGATCAGAAATGCTTCTAGGATTTCGACTCTCTCCAAGATGATGTGATCTTCGACTTTTAAAGTACTTCGAGCTATCTGGCTTTGTAGATAACTTGATGAGGGTCTTTGTGGTCTTTTGATGACAACTATGGGATCCAAAACTTTTGCTGTTGTAGACTGCTTCTTCGATCTAGGGTTTGATTCTTCAATGTAGATCTTGATCTGTTGCTTTGATAACCTTCGACTTGCTTTGATGCCTTTTTGGAAACTCGATCTTTGAGTATCTCTTTGATTAGATGCCCTTCCTTTGACTTCAGCACTTCCATGTTGAGAAATCTATGGCATTAGCATTAGGTGACTTCCCTTCCATTAGTCACTGCTTGTGAATGCTTTTTACTTGTTTAGATTAGGATCTTCTTCATGTTAGATTATTAGTGTTCTTCTTCATCAAACAATAGCCAATGCATGAACATAAATAGACGAGACACAACATGTAGGCTATAAGCCAGGGCCAAAACCTTTCACTCTTTGAGAGGAAAACCCGCACAAATGCTTCTTATAGAGATTCCAATTGATGAATACCAAGACCAAGACCCTTGACCTATTAGCCACTCCAAGACCAAGCCACAAGTCCTCTTCCACCTTCTTGTTTACTTTCTTTTGGTTCCTTTTCCTGCACCATATGAGATCACTGTAAAGATAGTCACACGGAGACCTTCTTCATGCAGTACCCTGAGATCTAGTCACACACTTGTGACCTTCTTCTTGAGTGGCACCGATCTCTTCTTTGCTGTGAGACAGAGTACCAAAGTCTTTGCTGCGATGTAACACCGAGACAGTGAGGAGACATCACTGTAGTATCACCGAAACCTTCTCTACTCCAATCCACAATATTACCTCTGCAATTAGTCTGAAACTGATAGAGACCCTTCTTGTGATTATACTGAACTTCGATCACTATAATCTCTCCGAATTTCTCCTTGCTATAGATGATACTTAGAATAGGTGCGTCTCTTTTAGTCAGCCGACATGAGCCATTATTTCATCTTGCAGGCCAACATAGGAAGAGGACTGTATGCTTGTTGTTGGAGGGCTATTTGCTAGGTTACATTTGATATCATTTTATACATGACATTGACAGTTTGACAAATCTTAAGGCTCTCAATGGGAGCCATCTAAAATAAACCTCTTGCTCATGAAACCCATGAAGCAAGGCATAATAAAAATAATTTTATTCTCTTCTTTTCATTATTTACAAAGATCATAATTACATGTCATTATGAAGACCGAACCTAGTTACATTTTACAACACCAATAAGGGTAAGGGAGAGAGTGAGGAGTCGGCCTTACTATTAGGAAAGAAGGACATGAGTAAAACCAAGTATTTATTTCTCTAAGTTTGGACATTATGAATGGCAATTTCTTGAAAATAAGAAGGGCAAATGAAGAAGGGAAAAGGAAAATGTTCCAGTAAAGGTAAGGGAAAGAGTGAGGAGTCAACCTTGTAGCTTGGAAATAAGGCACTTGAGTAAAACCAAGTGCTTTATTTGTCATAATTTTGGACATTATGCAACACAATGTCTAGAATAGAAAAAGGGAAAATGCAAGTAACAACAGAAGCAGGTAGTAGCCTCAATAGATACTCAGATGAATGAGTTTGATGCCAAGTTTAGAAAGAATTCTCATTGATATTTTTCCTTTCTACTAGAACGGTTCCGAGGAATGTGTGGTATGCGGACAGTGGGGTGTCTCATCATATGGCATCAATTTGACAATTGCTTTCCAGTCTAACAGAGCATGACTTAGGAGTACAAGTTGACCTTGGTGATGATGCCAAGTATTTAGTGGCAGTTTGAGTTGGGTAACTCTTTACACTTAATGATGTGATATTTGTTACATTTTTATTTAAAAATTTGCTTTCAATGCCGGTTAGGGAAGATAAGGCTTTGAAGTTAGTAGTAGGGTTGTAGAAAAGACAAGTCTTCATTAGGTTGTAAGAGGATCTAGCCTAGAATCAGGGAAAGTGATTGGGGTTAGTGAAGGCAATTTGAACATGTTACAATGTGAACCTGTGTGAGCCGTGGTTCATAGCAGTCGTAACCTATGGGAGTTGTGGCACAAGAGGATGGAGCATTGACATTATAGAGCATTGGCTTTTTCGAGGGAGATAGTCATAGGACTTCTAGGTTTTGGCATTGAGCAACAGGGAGTATGAAGAGGGTGCATAATTGGCAGGCATGCGAATGATGCTTTTCCAAGCAAAGAGCATAGGTCTAAGGAGATTTTGTAAAAAAATGTGTTCTGCTGTAACCCACCCTGTTTCAAGTTTTTGCATGGTTTAATGCCCAAAACCCATCATAAACATACGACTGATATATACATTAATTTTGCATTTGACTTGAAACAAAGAACCATGCTACTCTTTTCACTTCAGCAACTGATACACGAGATTATTGCAAGCATACACACTCAGAAAATAGAGAGTATTTTTGGTTTAATGACCCTGGAAAAACCCACAAGGGGAAAACCAATTCTAAGGGAGGATTTTATTTGCTTCTTAAGGAATTTTGTACATAGAGGGATGTCAACTTATCTCTTGCCTTAAGGAGTGCCTCTGAAGTCCTCTTTCCACTGTGTTCTGCACTAATATTTCTTACACATAGTCAACTCTCCTTAGGCAAGGAATTCAAGCTTCATTTCAGCGCCTTATGCACAGGAAATTGAGCCACTGGATAGTTAATATACTGCTTGGAAACACAATTATTCTCAGCTTAAAATATGCCCTCAAACACTGACCAAAATACCTTGATTTCAGCGCTGTTAGGCCCTCGATTTTCTCACTGGCAAACTACATTTTTTGGGTCTTCTCAACTAGAATCTGGCTTGGTTTCTCCCTGCAAAGTCGGGTTGGTTTTTGGCCTGAACTCAGCCTAGGAACACAACAGATTTCGGTGAGAACTCGGCCTCTGTTCTGTTGAAATTCTAGTGATGCAATGACTACAATAGTTTTTCACAATTGATAACTACTTCTATATACTTTAGTCAACAAGTAGCTATACATGAAAAACTTCAACCAATAATTCTTCAACAAGAGCAGTAAATAGAGATCACAATAGGCAATAAACAATAGACAAGAGACACCAAGATTAGGCTCACAGCTGGGGCAAAACTGAAAACCCACAAGGGGAAAACCCAAAAATTCTTTCCTTATGAGAGAGAGATTCTGTCCATCAACAGTACATCTGAACATCTCAATAAATCCAAAATAACAACAATAAGATACACAATCAATGTCTGCACAAAAAAATGAAGAGAGAAATTCTACTTCTGTCCAAGGGTCTACACAAGGAGGCTGAAATGAAGGCCTGAAGTCACTGTGATGGGTTTCCACTGTAATCTTCAGCGAACTGCCCAAGATATAAGTCCAAAAGAGACCTCGGTCAACTTCAGAATGATGTCACAAAATGAGAGCGAGCCTTATGAGAGATTGATTCTGTCCATCAATAGTACATCTGAATGTTTCAATAAATCCAAAATAACAACAGTAAGATATCCAATCAATGTCTGCACAAAACAAATGAAGAGAGAGAAATTATACTTCTGTCAAAGGGTCTACACAAGGAGGCCGCAATGAAGGCCTGAAGTCACTGTGATGGGAAGTTGAAGTTTCCACTGTAATCTTCAACGATCTGCCCAAAATATAAGTCCAAAAGAGACCTCGGTCAACTTCAGAATGATGTCACAAAAGGAGAGCGAGCCTCTCTGTAATTTTCAGCCACAAAAAGAGATAAAAAAAACAGATGTATAGATGATCCAAGTCACTGTATCAATAAGCCCTTCAAGGAGATCAAACTGCAGTCAAAAGAACCCTTGTAGACTTCCTCGCACGTGTGGATATACTTTGAAATGGAAGGCTGAATTGGCTTGAGATTTCAGACCAAATTTCTTGATGTGATGATGGGTGAAATGAATGCCAACGACCTTTTATTAACAGGCATCATGAGAGGGATAATTAGCCCTTTTAGGGTCGACATGATATCCTTCTTGAAGCCGACTTGTAGGGCTGATTGAGCCGACTTGTAAAGCTAGGATGGGCCGATTTATAGATGTCAAAAATTGATTTATTCTCCATGATTTGATGAAAAATGACAACCATATCTACCTTATATTTCAATATTTTCCACCGGACTTTACAACCCTGAGCACGACTTGGAAACCACTACAAACTCAATTAGTTACAGCTGCTCGAAATTTTTGGGAATCATGCATGGAATTTCGAGATTTGTGCCTGAGCTATAGCCTCACCTGAAAATTCAGGCTGCCTCCTTGAGCTGTTAAACCTCTTCCCTTTGGTTGCAAACTTGCCTCCCTTCTCTCCCTTGCTCTCTTCTCAATTGCTGTCATGAGAATGAATGAGAGAAAATTATTTCCTTTTTCCTTTTTGTCTTCCTTTAGTCTTGACCCCCTCCCTCATGTGGTCCCCCTCAATTAATGAGCCTCCTAGTACTTTTTAATGTTATGTACCATGGTCACTTTTTCTCTCATAAAGTCACCTTTAAAATATAAAAGTCACTTTAATAATATAAAGTGTACTTAACACTTTCACATAAAATCACTTTTAAAAACCATGTAACTTTAATAACTTAAAGTACAAGGTACATCTCTCATAAAAATAACTTAGCTCCTTATCACTAATAAAACTAATAATGTCATTTAGACAAAAGGTCGTTAATGTGTCTCCGTAGGCCAAAACGATAAATTCCCCTAGGAAACACCTCTTTGGTACCATTATTTTTAAAAGATTGTAGATTTGATTCATTTAGATGTTTGTGGATCAATATCAGTAGCATCAATTTTGGGAAGTATGTACTATGTTTCCTTTATTGACGATTTCTTTTACAAAACGTGGATTTATTTCTTGAAGAAAAAGGATAATGTCTTTAGCAGGTTTTAAGAGGTCAAAGTTGTTGTTGAGAACCAGACAAGAAACAAATCAAAGATAATGTGGGTGAGTATACCTGATCCAGGTGGATAATGGTGGCCGCCCGCCTATTCCACTTGGACCCCCAACACTATCTCTTTTAGTTTTTTGGTTTCCTTAATTGTAGCACAGTTTACTATTTTTGGCAATTTTCGAGTTTTGAACTTCTGGAGCCGTTTTGAGGCCCTAAACGATGTTTTTAGGGAAAACGGAGAGACTAAAAATGTCCCAAACTAGCTCGCCCATTTGTTTTCGGCCTTCTCTTCCAAATCTTCGAAACGAGGTATTATGATAGCCAAACGAAGATCGTATGCCAAAGTTACGACCCCACAAAGTTGATGTACCAATTTATGCAAATGGGGCCCACAGTTTTGGCGCTTCATCTCCTAGGGTTAGGTTTTTGGATGTTTAGGGTTTTCCATTGTTTTTCAATAATAAATAGGCCTTTGAGCCTCATTGTAACACAATTCAGAGGCATGTAGCCGCCACATCTCTTCTCAAAGATAAGTTATCGTCGCCCGAGCTATCTTATTTCCATTTTGTTTGTAAGCATAATTCAATATTTTTCTATTAATGAAATGAAGTGTTTTTCTGCTGCATCTCTATATGTATGATTATATTTGTAAGTTGTTGCGTTCTTGTTTAAGTCCGAATCAATACCGCCAACGATTCCAAGGATCTTTGCAAGTAGATAGGAATTAAGAGGGAGTTAACAAGTTCGTACAACCCACTATAAAATGAGGTTGCAGAGAAAAAGAATTGATTGATCATAGAGATTGCCAGGGCCATGATCAATGACTAGGACTTGCTCATTTTTCTTTGGGCAGAGGCATGCAACACAACAATCTACATCCTAAACAAGTGTCCACACATGCTCTTGGAGGATAGGACACTAGAGGAGGCATTCACTAATGTGAAGCTAGAGATGAGTCATTTTCGTAGCTTTGGTTGTCCAATTTATATTCATGTTCATGTAGAAAGAAGAATCAAGTTGGAGCCCTCCATTAGGATGTATTTGTGGATTACAATGAGAGTTTAAAGGCCTACAGGATATATATTCCAACACATAGGGAAATTGTGGTAAGTAGGGATGTAAGTTTTGTGAGGATTTTGCATTTAGGAAGTTGCATGAGTCAATTCTAGTGACTAAAAATGAGTAGTAGGAAGCTTCAAAGGTTGGGCCAGGGTCATCGAAGACACACGTTTCTAGTTCATAAATTCAATCTTTAGGTGGGAAGGAGGAGACATTAGGCCTTCCCAATTTTGTTGGGGGACCCCGGTGGTTCAAATAAACATTCGGAAAGAGTAGGCCTCCATAGAAGTTTCCCAATTATATAGCATTGCTAAGTAGTGTCATTGATTCAAAGCCCTCCATCTTATAGGAGGCAACAAACTAGCAAGTATGGTGGGATGACAAGGTGGAATAGTACACCTCCATCATAAAGAATGATGCTTGGGACATAATGCCAAGACCAAAGGGGAAATCAATTGTGGGTTCTAGGTGGCTCTACAAAATCAAGCATGTTGTAGATGGTAGAATTGAGAAATTAAAGCCGACATTTGTGGCAAGACAGCTCTCCCAAAAAGAGGGCATGGACTATGGGGAGACTTTTTCTCTAGTCATTAGGTACACTTACATTAGAGCTATTATGTTTATTGTCTCAGTCATTGAACTGAGGATAAATTAGATGGATGTGAACACAACTTTCCTTAATGGGATCATTAAGGAAGAAGTACATAGAGCAACCTTAGGGCTTTGAGGTACATGGGAAGGAATCCCGTGTTTGTAGGCTTAATAAGGCTTTATATGGAGTCAAGTAGGCACCTAGAGCATGGCATTGCAGGATTGATGGAAACTTGCTTAGTATGGCCTTCACCAAAAGTGAAGTAGATATGAAGTTGTACTTTATACTTGTTGGGACTGATCTGTTTATTTTGGTGCTGTATGTAGATTACTCGTTTCTTATAGGTGCAAAGAAGCTCATTGTAGGGTGCAAAGGAAATATGGCAATTGAGTTCAACATGGAGGACATTGGCATGATGCATTACATCTTTAGGTACAATGGTTTGACAACAACTAGGGGAGATATTCCTTGGTAGGGTAAGTATGCAATTGAGATCCCAAGGAGACTTTGGATGGACGATTGAAAACCTATGGCTACAACCATGCACCAATATGAAGAAGGTGACATGTTCAGATCAATAGTTGGTGGATCCCACGTTGTACAGGTTGCTAATAGGTTATTTGATGTATTTGATCAATACCAAACCAAATTTTTGTTTTGTAGCGAACAACTTGAGTTAGCTTTCATGCTGGAGCCAAGGCAAGAGAATGGGTAGCAACGAAACATGTGCTTAGGTATTTGAGTACAGTGGAATATGGTATGAGATATTGATATAAACAAAGTTCGTTATCATACAAATATTCATAATATTTGGAATATCAGAATATCCATTATAGGACAAATAATGTTTTTATATAAATGTTTTGAGTACAAAAGTGATATGATTGAATACAATGATGGGCCCTGTGTAAATATTAGGTGGAAGTGTCCTTTTGTAAGAAGACATGTCTTTTGAGGCATACCCTTTCATAATTATTATTATTCCATATTCATGTTCATAACATTGTCTTCCCCTTGCCCCCGAGGGGTAGCTCAAATTACTTATGGTTTTATTTAATCAGGGGTTGGATTCCATGGCGATCTATTGTAATAATAAGAGTTGTATCAAACTGTTTGAGAATTTAGTGTTCTATGACAAGTCCATGGCTATCATAAGTTATGGTTTTATTGATTGGCAATGGTAGGGGTGTAATGCCATATAACAACCAAAGAAAAAGCCTTCTATGGATAATCAACAAAGGGGATTTAAGGTCTTCCAATAAACACCTAAGGTTAGGGTCAATGGGATTTAGGATTGAAAAACATGCATGAACAATGAACAAGGATGATGTCAACCCTAAAAAGGAAGGATTAACCGTGCATAATGTTAGATTTTTCATTATGTGCCTTATTAATGCAATTCCTATTTTATCAGTCATAAACATCAACACAAATTCACTTTTTATGCAAAAGTCTTCCCTAAAACCATAGTGGCTAACTCTAGACGTCGAGGAACAAGAGAAATAAGAAGTTGAATACTTTTATGGATGATCAACACAAAAATGATTAGTGCCTTATGCTAAATGGACTTAGTGCAGTCTTTTAGGGCTAAAATTCCATGAAAATGTTTTGTTGGGTTAAGGGGGTAAGACTAGGGTATCCACTTTCAAAACCTTAATTATTTTCCTTGTGAGGGGAGAGATAAACTATAAGGAATGCACAATCATAGTTTCCTTTAGGTCTTAAGAGAACAATTTTTCATAATATAATGTAGTAATATTTCAAAATAGAATTAGAATTTAGTCATGGAACAACATAGAAACCCTAATAACACAAATAAAATATGCAAAATATAGAAGATAAAGCATGAAACTTATAAAATTCTTCAAGAAATACTTATTTCAATAAAAGGAAAACATATCGATACAAAAGACCATCTCCACAAAACTTTTGTGCCATAGAAGTGTCAAACCTTGCCCAAGTAGTGAAAAAGTACTAATACACACTCTTTGACGAGAGAAGACTCATAATGTGTGATGATAAAAATGGAATTAGGGGGGTATCTATTTATATGAGACTTAACAACTGGTTTGAATGTTCAACAAATGAGAGTTTATAGGCCAACCTTATAATTGTTCAAAAACCTAACAATAATGCGAAAATAGCCCACACCTGTGGGAGAAAAGCCTCCTCATTGGATTTCATGTGGGATAAAATCCTCATTGGATTTCATATGGAGCAAGTAGATTTTTAGATCTCACCCAAAATCCGACAGACATATCAGTTTTTCAGGATTTCAGGAATGGG
Source organism: Pinus tabuliformis (assembly GCA_031772625.1). Lineage (NCBI taxonomy): Eukaryota > Viridiplantae > Streptophyta > Pinopsida > Pinales > Pinaceae > Pinus > Pinus tabuliformis. The sequence goes on along the minus strand of CM062819.1, from coordinate 1,978,013,750 downwards.
TGATTGCAAATTTTTTATTGGATTTTGTCATGTATTAGGGTATGGAATACATATTTAATAAAGAGCACCAATCCCTCTGTGTACCTTGATGGTAGTGACATTGGTTGTCGAACTCCTCTATCATGACCATACTAAAAATGTACCCATTACTCAAACAAAATATTGACTTGACAAGCTATGTTTTTTCTATTTTATGTTAATGCGTAGAGGGTGATATTAATGACAAAGATTTGAAGATAGGCAATGATTTTGATGATATGTAGGTATTTGTTGTAGCATGATTTCTTTGGATGTTAGAGGCCATCTAGAGCCTGTTTGTTGATGTATTTTCGGTTCAGAGATGGATTGCACTCGATGCTATTTTGGTTATGTGCACCCTTACATGCTACATAAATCAAAACTTGTAACTTGTGGACCTGTGGTTGATGAAGATTGTAACTACTAGATGATTGATGTTATATGGTTTAATCCATGTTTTTATGCTTTTTATAACTAATTCATCATTTTACACGCTTTCTCAGAAAGAGGCTCATGCATTAGTGATACATAATAGATTTACTTTCATTTTCTAGTTTCTATAGGTTTTTATAACCAATGTTGCAAACATCTTGATAACATCCTGATTTTATTTCAAAATCACAATTTTTTGGCCTAGCTTATGTTTGCCGATTTTTACTGATATTTTGAAGGTATCTTGATTTTGTTGATGTTTGCCAATTTTTACCAATATTTTCCTGATTTTCCCGATTTTTTGGTTTTCTAGACCCTTTCCGATTTTGTCTCGATGCCGATGTTCGCAACATTGTTTATAACTGTTGACTCTTTCATATTCATTATGATGCTTTTTTGTAAACAATATATTGCAATTTAAGTTTGAAGTTGACAATTATAACTCATTGGTAATGAATTATGCATATGTTGCTTTGTGAAAGTTGAAATATTTCATTTGATGTTAGATATTCTTTGTTATCGTTTGGTTACTTGGTAATGGTAATGGTTACAAGTGCAAGTTACAACTTTAGTGATCAATGATGATAATGTTATATATTGAATTTTGGAAGCTTGAAACTTTAAGATTGATGGATCATGAGACTCCATATGTTGTATGTTACTAACTTGTGGATGTGGTTGATGAAGATTATAAATAATAGATGATTGATGTTATATGGTTTAATCCATGGTTGTATGCTTTTTATATCTAATTCATCATTCTACATGCTTTTATTGACATATATGCATCCAAATTTATAAAAATATATAATATATAAAAATTCGCTCCCTAACAAGGAGCTTTTGAAAATGTTGCTCCCCACTTCTGCTTCTGCTCCCACTCCCCGCTTCCGCTTGCCCTCCCAAGCAACCTTGGTTCCATCGTCCTCTGTCCAGCGTCGGCTGTGCCTGTGCCTTTGCCAAGCTCTTGTCTTCTGTCTTAACGCATTGTAGACACTGTTTCCACCAACCGTGGCCGCCACTTGTGGTAACGAACAAAGTTCGTATCCTGCAATAATTTTCATATTACTTCGAAGACAAAGACATCCATTGTAGGATAAGTAATTAGATACAAAAATATTTGAATACAAGTGAGATGATTACAAATGAGGGTGAGGGTGAGGGTCTGCTTCTATACCCTAGGCAGATATCTCTTCACCAATGGTTATGTCTTTAGGGACATACCAATTCATTAACTAATTACTAGTTAATTACTCATTATTTATTATTAGTATTGTTTACAGTATTTGTATTATTTTATATATATTTTATTCATAATATTTCCTTCCTCTTCAAAAATTTTTGTCCTCAAAGCTTATTGATGAAAAGGGTTGATCTCTTTTTCTGTTTCGGAATTGTCATCTTCGTTGATACAAGACGATATGATCTTTTAAGTGATAAACAATATTGTCGAATCCTAGATTAAACAATTCGAAAAGGGATCTAACCATCCTAAATTTATCTTTAGGGGAATCTTCCGATCACTGGAAATTTGTAATGAATTGTTATTATAGGACTGGATTCTGTAAACTTCAGTATTCTCTGGAACATAAATATGTTGTTTATGTTAGATTGACTGAGAAGTTTGCTCTTATGATTTAGATGTTGATAAGGAGTTCTTTTGGTTAGACTTTCCCTTATCATGTGTGTGGCAATTTCCTGATTTTCCTTAGGTACTGATGTTGTTGAGTTGGCTACTGAATCATCACTTGGAATTTCCATCATTTGAATTACAACCTCTGAGTACGTCCTCAATTTGGTTGGATATGGATTTGTCTAAACAGTGAGATTAATGGGATCTGTGTTTGTTCCTTTTTCTTCGACTTGGACTATTAGACTTGGACTATTACATCTAAAAACTTTGATACTTCTTTCGTGAGTAGTTCTTCTAACTTGTTTTGTAATGATTTCTTATCATCCTTAAGTTTCTTAATTTGAGTGAGTAGACTTTGATTATGTTTTCTCAGACGTAAGAGTTCTTTGGTTTTTGATTCATCAATCTTATTTTCAATGTTTTGAATTTTAAGCTTTTCATCTTCTAGATCTCTGATTTGTTCTAGTAACCTTTTATTTAGGTCTCTTAAGCGCATATTTTCTTCTTCCTTCTCTGATAGAATCTCGTTGAATTTTTTCTCGACACATTCATTTTCTTCTTCTAATTTATTCTTTCTTTCCTTGGACTTCTTGACCTTCACAGGTAATTTTTTTCTATGATCCTGACTCAAAATTTCCTCGTCCTTTTCTGTTAATTTTTGTTAGAGTTTTGCAAGTTTTTCCTCTAGTTCTATCATTTTCATCAGTACATCAGCTTGAAATTTTTCCGCATTAAATAATTTCCACATGTTGGACAACATAAATCACAATTTTTATGAATCCATGGATATTCAATGTATAACATACGTTTAGTGCAAAATAATGATTGTTGTGTGGAACTCATATTCTGTTCTTTTCTTGAATTCCTTTCTCAAATCACTTTAATAATAACTTTATTTTTTATTTTAAATTAAATAGAAAAAGGCCTATTTTTTAATATTATTTGTTTGTCTTTATATATATATATATATAACGAACAAAGTTCGTATACTCAGAGGAATGCTCTAATACCAATGCCATGAACAAAGTTCGTATACTTCAACGATATGCTCTGATACCAATGTCACGAACAAAGTTCATATACTCAGAGGTATGCTCTGATACCATTGTAATGATACAATTTGTAACCAACAATGATCTTCAGAATACTTAGAAGACAAAGACATCCATTGTAGGACAAGTAATTATATATAAGAATATTTGAAGACAAGTGAGATGCCTCTTCCTTTTCTGTTAATTTTTGTTAGAGTTTTGCAAGTTTTTCTTTTAGTTGTATCATTTGCCTCAGTGCATCATCCAGACATTTTTCCACATTAAATAATTTTCCACATGTTGGACAACATAAATCGCAATTTTTATGAATCCATGGATATTCAATGTATGTTATACAAAACATACATTTAGTGCAGAATAATGATTATTGTGTGGATCTTATATTTTGTTCTTTTTTTGAATTGATTTCTCAAATCACTTTTATAATAATTTTTTATTTTAATTTTAAATTAAATAGCCAAAGGCCCGTTTTTTTAAAATATATATACTCTTCCTTTTTAATATAATTTGTTTGAATTTTTATTATTCTTATTTTTCTTTTAATTCTCTCTCTCTCTCTCTCTCTCTATATATATATATATATATATGTATATAACAAACGAAGTTCGTATACTCAGAGGAATGCTCTGATACCAATGTCATGAACAAAGTTCGTATACTTCAGCAGTATGCTCTAATACCAATGTCACAAAGAAAGTTCGTATACTTGGAGGTATGCTTTGATACCAGTGTAACAAATACAGTGTGTAACCGACAATAATCTTCAGAATACTTCGAAGACAAAGACATCCATTGTAGGACAAGTGATTTAATATAAGAATATTTGAATACAAGTGAGATGATTACAAATGAGGGTGATGGTTTGCTTATATACCCTAGGCATATACCTCTTCACCAACTGTCATGTCTTCAGGGACATCCCTTTTCATTAACTAATTATTATTTAATTAATCATTATTTATTATTATTATTGCTGTTTACATTATTTGTATTATTCTATATATTTTATTCATAACACTTGTCCCCATTTTGTCGTCTTTCCCTGTTTCCGCCTATCCACTGTGATATTCTCCTTGTCACCGTTACAACACCTTGACCCCCTTTCGTTACCACCATTCGTTGTCCCCCTTTTCAACAACCTAACACCCTTACCCCCCAACGTCATCATGTCCCCCATCGTTTCATAACAATTGAAAATTCCAATTAATTATTAAATTAAATAATTGTTAATTAATGATTAAATATTAAATATTAACTATAATTATTATATAGTAAATAATTAATTATTAATTATATTATTAATTGCGCTGAGAGGTGCTCTACAACCCAGTATTGGAGAGATGTTGTCACGTAATGTTACATCTAAAACTATTAAAATAATAATTTAAATTAACATATTTAACACAGTAATAATAAAAGTAATTATTGTTGACCGTAATTAGAATACTTCAATTTGCACCTTAATTTTACATATCTTTATATAGAGATATAGAGTAACTGAAAGTAAAAAAATTAATTTACCTTTTAGTATGAAGAAAAAATGTAATTTCTTCACTACTTAATATGGAGATGACTAAAAAAATTAAATTTACTTTTTACTACGAGGAAGAAATGTAATTTCTTCAGTACTTAATATGGAGATGACAGGAAATAGTATTATTGATGTTACATGAATGTAATTCATTCTATGTTTAGTTTACATGTGATATTTAAAAAAAATATATTAATAACAAAAAATATTTGATGAAATATTTAAATGTCATATTAAATAACGTAATTTTATATCTACTTTATATAGAGAAAAATAAAGTAAATTAAATTAAAAATTTTTCTTATATTTTCATTTTCGATAACTAGGGAGATGTTGAATTTATTTTATTTCTAATATGGAGTTAATATATAAGATTTTTAAAATATCAATAACAAAGAAAAGTTTAACGTAGGTTATAAATATAATATTTCAATACTCGCATTGAATAATTTTTTTTTACATGAAACATATATAGAGAGAAAAAGATTGAGAGAATTCTTATTCCAATAATAGCTACTTTGTAATTCAATGTATGAGGGATATTGATAATTCTTTCAAAGCCTAATATGGATTTGATATGTGATATTTAGTAAATATTAATGATAAAAGTATTTAAATGTAATGTGGAGAACATGAATTATAAATAAAATACTTCAATGTCAACTATATATATATTAGAATATTTCAACGTCGACTGCATATATATTATACTAGCTAAGATTTATCTTAACTCCGGATCTACCAAGCGCCGAGAGGGATCAAATCTCTTTTCACTCTAACCGATGTTTGCATCTCAAGAGATTTGATCCCTCTCGATGCTTAGGTAGATCCAGAGTTAAGATGGATCTAGGTTGGTTATATAGTAATTATTATATATTTATTAATTAATTAAAAAAAATTATTGGGTTCAAGTTACAAATGTGGTTTAAGCTGGATTGCTACACACCACCACACACTTGATCAATGTCTTTAATGTCGATGAGTGGCTTTAGTAAAAAATTGATAGAACTTGAAAGTAAGGTCATCGAAAATGTTGAGAACATTAAGAAGCTCCAGGATACAATGATGAGAATAGAGAATCACTTCCAACAAAATTATGCTGAGGTTAAAAAGGAACATGCAACCCTTTCAAATAAGGTTGATCAGAATCATACTGAAGCAATGGTGGTGCTGAACCTTATCTGTCAAAAGTTGAAGATTACAACTGATCAACTACACTAGAATAATGAAGCTACTCAACACCCCGATTCTTCAAATACATCAGCCCATTAGACTCACCTCGCATGCTTAATCTCCAGATACATCTTCCATTCCCAATCCACCAAATGGTAACATAAATTTTCAAAATATGCATATCTCGACCAAATTCCCCTTCTTCGATCCACTGATTGCCACATATTAATGAAGAGAAAAACTTAAGCTTTCCAAATTTGACGGTAACGAGAAAAACAATGTTGCATGGTTCAATAAGGCAGAGGAATATTTTGAGATTTACAGTATAGACAATGACGATGAAAAAAATCAAGCATGCATCCATGCAAATGGAAGGTGAAGCTTATAATTGGTATATGTGGTGGAAAAAAACGACACATGATATCAGTGGGAGGAATTCAAAAATGCTTTCTTTAAGAGGTTCCAAGGTGTCAAAAAAGAGGGTTCATGACACTCACCAAGCTACAACAAAAAGGAGATGTGGATGAGTATAATAGAGAATGGGAAACTCTAACTACAAGAGTACTTGGATTATTAAAAACACACTTTATTCAATTTTATATTAGTGGGCTTAAACCATATCTCTAGGATGAGCTTAAGCTTCATGACATCACCTCTATAGAAGAAGCAAGACAAAAAGCAAAAGCCGCAAAGAAGAAGTTAGAAAAAATACAACTTCCAAAAGTTGAAAGAGTATATTCAAGACAAAGATTTCCCCAAACTTCTAGCGTGGAGAATACAAAGTACATTCCACCACAACTACGTGAAGGAGGAAAAACTAATTTGGAAGTGCAAAGAATAAAAGAGGGTAAGTGCAAATGTTGTGGCAAAAAATGGGATTCTAGACGTAAATGTGTTAAAGGAAAAGAGACCAAGAACCTGTATAAATGTGAAGCAACCAATAATTCAGATAGTGAAGAATCAAACATAGAAGAAGTTGAAGATTCTCCACAATTTTCCCTAGAATCAGACAACAAAAATATTCTGCAAGTGTCATTATCAACCATGATAGAAATATCCCAACCCCAAACCTTGAAGTTAAAAGGACATATCAAAAAGAGCAATGTAATGGTTCTAATAGATACAAGAAGCACTCACAATTTTTTGGACTCAAACATTGCAAAAAGGCTTAACATCTTCACATATCCAATGCCTAATATGAAGGTAATGGTAGTAGATGGAAAGAAAATTGAAAAAGTAGGGAAATGCCATAAGGTTAAATTGCAGATTTAGGACTACAATGTAGAATCTTCGTTCTACATTGTACCACTAGGAGGAGTGGATGTGGTCCTAGGTATCCAATGGCTACAAACCCTAGTCACTTACTCCGCCAACCATCAAAAGCAATTTATAAAGTGTAGATGGGAGGGGCAGAGATATAAGTTATATGGTTTTCAACCACCTCAAAATCAAATTGTATCATGCTACTAGATGATGAAGCTAATCCGAAATGGAGCACCAATGTAGATAGTGCAATGTCATCAAATTGAAATATTGGCTTCAAAATTGGTTAGCGAAGAACCAACTAAAGTTTAGGAACTAATTTGAAAACACAAAAAGATGTTCCAAGATCTTCCAAAGCAGATGCCTCCTGAAAGAGAATTCAAGCACATAATGGAAGTCAAATCAGGGTCAAACCCTATTAACATCAAGCCGTATAGGTATGCATATCATCAAAAAACTGAAATCGAAAGATCAAGTCATGATCTTCTAAAGTGTGGTGTCATCACAAAAAGTAGAAGCCCTTACGCTGCTTTGGTGGTTCTAGTCCAAAAGAAGGATGGATCATTTTGACTATGTGTAGATTATCAAGTGTTGAACGAGAGAACAATTAAGAACAAGTTTCCGATTCCCTTTATAAACGAAATGCTAGATGAACTTCATGGAGCCAAATATTTTTCAAAATTGGACTTGAGATCCGGATACTACTAAATCAGAATAAGGCTAGAGGACATAGTGGAGATTGCCTTTAGAACACATAAAGGTCATTACAAGTTTAAGTTAATGCCTTTTGGGTTAATTAATGCTCCAAGAACCTTCCAGGCTACCATGAATGAGGTATTCTGTCCATATCTAAGGAAGTTTGTGTTAGTGTTCTTTGATGATATTCTAGTCTAGATTAAAACATGGAAAGAGCATCTACAACATCTGCATTAAGTTTTCACTATATGAGAAGAACATCAGTTTTATGCAAAGATGTCCAAATGCACCTTTGGGAAGGAAGAAGTAGAGTACCTTAGACACATAATATCCAAGGAAGGAGTAAATGTAGATCCTAATAAGATCAAGGCTATAAAAGAATGGCTCAAACCAACTGACATCGCCAAATTAAGAGGATTCTTAAGGTTGACTGGATACTATCGAAGGTTTATTTGAAGCTATGCTAATGTAACAACACCCTTAACAAACCTTCTAAAGAAGAATTCATTTCGATGGGAGGATGAGGCAAAAAAGTGTTTTGGGAAGTAAGTTATTAATACAAACAAACCATAATAGTCTTCAACACCTCCTCCAATAGAAAACACTCTCTATAGAAAAACCAAAGTAGAACGAAAAAATTGTCGCCTTTGACATGGAGATATTACATAAGAGAGGGAAAGACAACTGAGTGGCAAATGCCCTATCTAGAAGAGATGAATAGTCATCATTGCTTGCAATCTTAGTTGTAGTTCGAGAATGGCTTAATGAAATCCGACGTGAGTATGCAGAAAACCCCAAAACCTGTGCTATAATCAATAACCCTGCTTAGAGTTCAAAATTTGAGTGGAAAAACGTTATTCTTTGGTATAAAGGTAGAATTTATCTAATTCCCAACTCCAAATTTAAGTCCAAAGTTCTCAAAGAGTCCTATGATTCTCTATGTGAAGGACATGTAGGGTTCTTTAAAACTTACTATAATGCACGCCAATCATTTTTTTTGGAGAGGAATGAATAATGATATTCAAAAGTATGTAGTAGAGTGTGATCAATGTCTGAGAAATAAAAATGTGAACATTATGACCCTTGGACTGCTCCACCCTTTAAATATTCCAAACCAAAAGTGGGAAGAAATATCGGTGGACTTTATGGAAGGGCTACCCATGTCAGATGGAAAAGATAAAATTCTTATAGTAGTTGACATACTCACAAAGTATGCACACTTCATAGGAATGAAGAAATCAGATTCAACAAAAGAAATCGCTGAGATATTTTGCAAGAATGTCTACAAACTACATGGATTTCCCAAAGTCATTGTCAATGAGAGACACCAAATGTAAAGGGAATTTCTGGAAGGAATTCTTCAAACATATTGGAACATGCCTCAACATGAGTGCCGCATATCCTCCTCAAACGGACGGTTAAATAGAAATTGTCAATAAATGCTTAGAAGCTTACCTTCGTTGTTATGCAACAAACAAACAAAATAAGTGGGCTCAATGGTTACACCTCGCTAAATGGTGGTACAATTCAACTTATCACACTTCTGCAAAAATGACCCCATTTCAAGCTCTACATGGTTATGAGCCTCCTAAATGGAAGGACTTTGCCATTATCGAAACAAAATTTTCAACAGTTAAAGATTAGTTAGAAGAAACCCAAAAAGTCGTCCGAGCACAACAGGAAAATTTAAATATTGCAAGAAATCATATGAAGTAGCAGGCCAACCGAAATAGAATAGAAAGAGAATTTGAGGTCGGAGAATGGGTATTTGTTGGACTTCAGCCCTACAAACAACTGTCCTTAAACAAAAGGAAAAAAATAAATTGGTACCAAAGTTCTATGGACCGTACCAGATTAACAAAAATCTCAGCCAAGTAGCATACAACTTAAGTCTTCTTGATAAAAGTTGTGTGCACAACGTCTTCCATGTATCTTGCCTTAAAAAAGCACTTGGAAAACACTAAGCGACACATACAACACTTCCAACATTAGATGACAACGGGAAGATCATTTTAGATCGTGGTCTATCATTCAATTCATATATGGAGAGATAATTCTGCATCAGATTCTTGATGTACCTTCAACATCCAATTCTCGATGCCCCTTCATCATCTGATGAAACTTGGATTGCACTTTCAAGTGTTGATAACATCTCCACATATAGTGGCTTTAAATCGTTTTTTTTGACACCTTTCAGTTTTCAAAATGTTTATGAAGGTTATTGATTTATGTAGTTTATTCGAAGGTTTGGTGTTTCTATAAGGTGAATGATGGAAATATCTTGACATATGAGAGTTGCTTGGTAGATTATGAGAAAATTGTAACCTGTTTGAGTATTCTTGTTTTGGCTCTTTTGTAGGTTTGTTGCCGTGGAGAAGATCAAAGATCAACTATTGGAGAATAATAAACAAACGACATGGGTTCCTGATTATGTTAAGGTAATATAGAATCTCTAAGCTTTAGAGCTTTTTCCTTGATGCCCTTTGGAACTCTCATCCAGTTTGTTCTTTTGTGCTTTCTGGTGGTCGATGGCATCTCTTTTGGCACTCACTATGTAGTTTTTATTTCCTTTGTCTTAATCATGGAGATACTTTATCACTCTAAATATTTACCACTGCCCCAAATACCTATGGGTGTTGTATTTTAATCACCTTCGTGCTCTTATGATAAATATGGCAAGTGACATCAGTTTGACGCAAGAGAGCTACCCTGAAATCTTCTGTAATCTATTAGTTTTTAAACCTAGATAGTGCTAAAAGTTTATTTCTTTTCTCTGAAGGATGTGATTTCATTATTTGAACGTGCTATTGTCCCAATTATGTGAAAGTTTGAAGTTATGTAAAGGCAAACTAAAAGCTAAGATAACATGATAAAGCGCATAAAAAAAGATTTGATACAATATTGATTATTTTGCATTTCAGTAGGTTTATCCATAATGAATCAACAACACCCATACCACTGGATGGAACATGATCCTTATTAATATATGGTGATGAGATTCTCTATTGATTCAAATTTCACGTTGTAGCATTATTTTAAAATTTGGTAAAACATTTGATCCTGTCTTTGCAAGTTATTTTATGTTGCCATGAATTTTGAAGATAGAAATTATTTCAGGTGAATTACATAGCTGTTAAGTAATCAGTAATTTTTATGTCAAGATGAATATTCTGACATTAGAAGCTGAACCTACAGACATGGAAGACCAGAAGACTTACAGCCTTGCAGATTTATAGGTTTAATGATCTGCTTATTCATTCATTTAAGCAATTGATCTTGATATTCATATATTTTCTTCTTAATTCAACTTCAGGGTTTATAATGAGTTGGTTCATTTAATGTTGGATATATGTGTTCCCAACTAACATTAAAAAATTTCTTTGGAGATCTGATTCTGCTAAGATTGTTTTGTGATGTGCACTGCAATTGTGTCCGGTAGATACATATAATTGTTTATTGAATTTATGTTATTTGGAATTTATTGTAAAAATGGAATATCATCTGGCTGGGCCTCTTATAGGATGGGATGAGTTATCTGATTTATCGACACAGTCATTTTTGAATTTATTGTCTTCAGTATCTTATCAATATTTACTTTTGAACAATTTCTGGATTGCAGGAAAAACGCTTTCACAATTGGCTTGAGAATGCTAGGGATTGGGCAATCAGTCGAAGTAGATTTTGGGGAACGCCTCTCCCTGTCTGGGTTAGTGATGATGGAGAGGAAAAAGTTGTTGTGGGGTCAATTGAAAAGCTAGAGGAGCTTTCAGGTGTCAAGGTTCGTTGGCTCTTGGTTTTGGCCTCGTTGAAGGCATCCTATGAATATCTTTTGCACTGAACACATTGCATTATTTTAATTTTGATTACTGTACTAATGATTGCAATTTGTATTTTTGTTTGGATCCACACCGTTTTCTATTTTACCATGGCTTATTTTCATTGGTTTAAAAGCTGTTTGACTTAATTTTACGCCTGCTATTTGAGTCAGAATTTCCTAGTTGGAAGGATATGTGGGGAAGATTAGGTTTTAAGCTTGTTTTAAGCAGGAGTAGGGGTGGAGATCAAAGCGATCTGCTAACTTTGCATGAATTAGTCAAGTAGGCAGGTCCAACTGGGTCAGTAACCCTTCATGGTCACGTCAGCTTTAAGACCCAAGTCTGTCAAGTAATGTGCATTCCAATTTCCAGGAAGCATGGTCTTTTTATTACTTGAATTCAAAGTTTTCATTTCGAAGGAAAGGAGTCCGCATCAGTTGATTTTTATTTTGTATTAATTTTGGTGTTACATCAGCTATTGTCATAGTAGATAAGCGACTTATGATTACAATGTCTGTTCATTTCATTTAGGTGACTGATCTACATCGGCATAAAATTGATCACATCACAATTCCTTCTGGAAGAGGTCCTAATTATGGAGTTCTTAGGCGTGTTGATGATGTAAGTCTGGAGAATTCTTTATAATATATAAGCAACTCCTATAATGCGTCTTTCTCCTTGAATGGTCCTATTTTGGCTAGTGCAGACGTGCAATTTATAAATAGATGTATTTTTTCAAGGCTTGAGCACATGCATTTTGTTATGAACATGTAAGGGTACACTTTAATTCAGAGGCACTTTAATGCAACTAGGTTATTAGTGTATGCGTTTTGGCTTCAGTTTCATCTTCAAGGTGTCTTCGAGGCTTTTGTTCTGTTTTAAAATATTGTAAACTGTGTATTTTATTTTAGTTTCCTACCATGGTGCACGTGTAATGTTTTTTGACATACCTGCTTCCATACTGTGGGCATATTCCACACCAGGGTAAAATACCGATGTTTAGATTTGTAGAATATTTTTCTGTTTCAAAACTATGTAGTTCAATTGTGACAGGGGAAAACATCTATATGCAGGTTTTTGATTGCTGGTTTGAGAGTGGGTCAATGCCTTATGCTTACATTCATTATCCTTTTGAGAACGAAAAGCTTTTTGAGAACAATTTCCCTGGGCATTTTGTTGCAGAAGGCCTTGATCAAACTCGTGGATGGTAAGTATTTGAATGATATTCAGGAAAAAGTGTCCAATGAGAATGTTGTCTACGAAGTAAAATTTCTACCTTGATAATTATGATTTTATTATTCTTAGGGTATAGCTTACAAGGATCCTTATTTGTTTTATTGAATCATACAAAGACAATATTTTATTTCTAAATGGGAAGGAGCTTTTATTGATATCAATAAATATATTACACAATCTATATGGACATTTTTACAATAAAATAAGGGTGGCATGAAGCAAGTTTCAACTAACCTAATTTTTAGTTGTGAAAGAAGTGCCCTTTAGGAATCAAATACTTTTAAAGGCTACCCACTCCCTTAATTTGTCCGCATAAGAGGCACATTACAAATTGAGGGCCATTTTGTCATATTCATTACAGTACTAAGTATCATGAGAGCAGTAGGGGATGGCACCATATTTCTCAATGATGACCCAATGGCTTGTTGGTACTAGGTAGACTGTCGCCCAATTGTCATCATTGCATTTTTTAAAATTCTTTAGAGGTGTTTAGAAGTGAGGGCATATTAACTGTCTATCACAACTTTCTGGTCATGGTAGTCCAAAATTGAGAGGGCATGGTTAATAGTGATACGTATCTTCTTGTGCCGGATGCCTCAAATTACGGACTTATCATGTCTGTTGGAGATGACAATGCACACCTCTTCCCCCATTCTAGTAACTATTTTTGGTTCATTGCCCAAATGTTTGATTAGACTATGGAGGTTCTTGAGTTCCATGGTCTAGTTTCTAGGCATTATTTTCAAATTTCAATATGCATGACATAGCTAGAGACCATAGTGAAAATGCCTTTGAAAAAACAATTTTTTGTTGATGTTTGTATTTTGGCAGGTACTTCTGCATAGGCCTAAGTGTTTAGGCTTGCAGAAGTTGCACAAAGTGTCATTAGACACTTGCTCTAGTGTGAGCAAGTTGCATTTTTAACTCAGGCTAGGTCTGACTTAGGAAAATCACATAATTATTAGGTTGGCTTATTGTTGGGTGCTATCTATGATAGATTAATTGCTCAACATTTACTATGTCAATCCAGGGTCTCATAGACTTCGAGGCGCAGCACAGTATATGCTTGAACAAGTCCTGCAATAACCTGTAAACCAATATCTGTCTGCTTAATCAACACTTTCAGATTGCACAAAACAAATCAATCTCTTGAATCCAAATCAATTATGCAATCCTAAAGGCATTATTCATAAAACAAACCCTAGCTAATAGCCACTATGGTCTTCTGATTGTGGCTCCTTCCAGGGTGAGATGTAATGTACTGTTTAGTTATCCAGAGGACAAAAGAGATTAGGCAACCCTATAATGTGCACACCTTCGAAAAGAGAACAAAACTCCTAACCCGGGCTCCTTCTGGGCTGACAGACCTAATGTAATGTTCAGCTGTCCAGAGGACAAAAGGAATTAGAATATCCTATAATCTACACACTCTTGAAGGAAGAAACAATAGTTTCCTTGCCCTGGCTCCTCCTGGGCTGACAGACCTAGTGTACTGTTCAGTTTTCCAATGGACAAAAGGTCAACAAGGATCTCCTTACAAGCTTCAAACACCGAAAAAACTCAGGCTGACAGTCCACTCTGCAAACAACATTACTCCAATTCAACCAATAAACCTGTCCTAAGTTCCCCAGGCTATATCACTACAATTGTTCTATTGCAAAAAGAAGTATGCTCCGAGAAAAAGAAAAAATGCAACCTGTGATTATCAGTGCCAAGACTTACTATGATCAAAGTTCAAACCATACACTGTCTGATATCAGTATTGATATTCCTTGTAAATAAACAAGACAGAGTATACAAGGTAAGTGTGGGAACATAGAGCACTAATACCCAGATTCAAAGTTTTGACATAATATTAATAAAGGCTATGTAAATGTTGACCTTAGCTCAGAGGCTTCTGTCCGGTACTGTCAACAGTCGATAAACCAGATCTGTATAAAGACATACATCAACACATCAGCAGAGGAATAAATACAAATATAATGATATCTGTCAATGAAGAATCTGAGTCTATTGTATAAAGTCTGTTGTGCCCTGTAACCGCTCCAACACCTTGCAAACAACTCGATTAGATACAATCTTACGATGCAGATCTAAGGTTAAAAGAATTTCTTATGTTCTTCGATTGAACAATACACCAGACACCTAATAATCCTGCAGCCATGAGACAGAGTATTACGGGGAAACAATTCTTTCAGTAACCCAAACACATCAACTTTTATATTTCTAACCTTCGCACTTTCGCTGATGTGTCCAAGAAGTATGTTCTACAAGATGAAATCGATACCTTTTTGAATATTTCAAGCCAGATCTGAAAGTCCCATGATAGATCCATTCAAAGTAACCCTCAAATCACAACATGGAAACCAAAGTGTCGTGTATCTGAAACAGAGTTTCACTGTTTAATAAGAAAGATTAGAGAGGTATGTCAACCACGTTCAAGTGTTTATGACCTGAAGATTATACTAAAAGATATATCACAATCACATAATCTCAAGCCTTCATATTACCTCAGATCTGCGCACTTCTATACATTCATAGGAAAGGATAATACTGCAAATATGATGTCACAACAGATCCTTGCAATATTGACTGTAAACAAGCTTCAATATTGAAGAATATCAAACCAATCCACAACTATACCCTTAAATCAAATCACAGGAATGCAGTTCTATATATCAAAGCATAAAAGAAATGAAGATACAGAGGACAACGGGCTGAGTTAGTGGGCCCAAGCCAACGAGCTCATTGTCCTGAAGAAACTAAATCAAGAACGCAGCACAAGTCGAAGACAATGTAGGAATAGAACTGGCATCAACTTGACAACATAACACAGGATAACACTACAGTAGAACTGCTATCTTGGCTCAAGGCCGAAGCTAGAAATTTATAATGTTTACAGTACAAAGATTGGCTAACACTAGACATAGTAGCTACAAGACTAAACAGATACAAATCGAAATGATCCATGGTACATATCAATCTGGTAGTGCCTGTTTGCTAAAGTTGGAGTAAATTGAAGATTTTCTGTAGAAGAACTCAGAGAACAATCCTCAAATCTTGGTCGAATACCCAAACTGAGTGTGAAACAATGCACCCTTTGACCTAACTTGCTTTGGTGGAATTTGGCAGAGTGTAGAGATGTCCGCTCTTTTGGGCCCATGTGGCAATCTTCAGGTGGAGACAACATACATGCTTAACTCCTTTGGTTGCAGGTACCCGAAGAAGGTGCAGGACCTGTGTACTTTTCATCAACAACAATTTTAAACACAAATAAAGCTTTAACAATGTGCAGAACTAAGGAATCTTGGTGTCAATTTAAAATATACCTTGTAACTCCAAAAAGATTGTCTAATGTAGCATATTCACTCATTGTTATGTATAGATAGGTTGTATAGGTGTGAAATAGGGAGTTTGGGAGAGGTAAAAAGGGAACAAAAAGGGACAATGTGACAGTAAAAACTCTTCAATTTCGAGGTTCGACATCCCTCCATCCTTAAATGTTTATTTCCTCCCACAAATGGAGAAATAGGTTGCATGATGTGCATGACCGCTCCATCAAACCTAATCAAAATTTGAAGACTCTACTACTCATTTTCCAATATTGATATTCAATCTTGGGGTACAACTCTCTGAACTTCCTTCAATCTCCTTTAAAATTTTGCAATTCAATCCTGTAAATAAAAGACATGTATTCACCATGTTCGAAGCATCCTGGTACTTGTCTTGTTTGCATTTTGCAAATTTTTCAAGTTCTCCTCGCAGTTTCTTGTTCCTAGATTTCAATATTAGGTTTTCAAACTTAACATACCTATCCAAAACTTTATATTCATTAATTCTTTTCTTCAATTTCTTAATCTTCTGCCCATCCTTCACCTTTTGGTTCAAGAGTTCATCTTGCTATGATTTCTAAAGATCCATTGTGGGGTCCAAGTCAGGTTCAACTATGCTTACAGATGCAACAACTTCAAATATTTTTGATTTCTTCTTAACTTTCTTTGAAACTTGCTTCTTTCCAGCAGTGGAACACTTATCGGTGGCCATTACAGCACCTTCAGGAGCTTCCTTCATGGAATTCACGTTAGACAAATCTTGATCTTTAGCATAAAAATGATCATCCTCTAGAATAAAGGGTTCATAGTTAGGGTTTAACCCTTCAGTAGAATTGGAAGAGGAAACTTGCACTGCTTCATTCTATTTAGAGGCTTTCGAGGTAACATGACATAACTGAGAGGGCACACACACTTGCGCTTTGCCATACTTTTGGTAATTCTTTTTGTCAACACAAAATTTGGTGGTTTTACTAACAAAACCTTCTTCGACCCACCACCTCATGAACTCAAAACTTCTTTTCTATCTTTTGACGCACCATCCTTGGTTTGCATTGACCTCTGTTGCCCAACCATGGAGGTTTAGAGTTCCTTTTCCTTCTGAGTCTCCTTAGTGTTTTAAATTACCATTATGGGATTTCCAAACTGATTGTTAGCCAGAAAGTCATCCTAATTCCCCTCCCTTCTTCTCAATTCCTCCACAATTAAAATTTTAATCAGCCCATAATGGTAAAGCTGATACTTGTGACCGAGGGGTGGGGGCTCCATTGGTCTCCTCTTGCATTGCGAATCAAATTTCTATGAAGGAAATAAGGAAAATTGATAGATTCACCAGACTCAAAATGTAACAACATTCGAATGTGATAGAGAAAGGTAATGGAATACTTTCCTTCCAAGGTTATGAATTTTTGTAAAACATACAACAGACACCTCCATTTGTCGACAATATAATGATGAGGAACCCCCCTCTTCTGGTCTGATTGATGTCCTGGTTCTTTGATAAACTGATGCTAAACCCCTTGTTCAACTTGCCAGTTTTTAAACCACCCCTCCCTTTGTCGAGGGAGGCTTGTATTTTAGGATTTCCTTAACAGATAATTACTTCCAATGATTTTCTTCATTGTTTATCTTGTGTTACTTCATCATTAAGCAATTATACATAGGAAATCTTCAACATTAAAACAATGATGACAGTAAAAACATGAAGAGACAACCAAACACAAGAAACACAAAATTTACCTTGGGAAAACACCAAACCAGGGGAAAAAACCCAACAACCTTTTCTTAGAGAAATTTGTCCATTCAACAAGAGATACAATCTAAATTTTCTAGTGAAAACAAATCAAACTAACCAATGATCAAACAAAGATAAAATTTAACCTCTTGAATTTTCGGCCTCCTGTCTCAGATTTCGTCCTCTTCTTGCCTCAAATTATGCCTCAAACTTGTCCTTATGATGATTTGAAATCAACCTTAGTTTAGCCGAATTGGATGACCAAAAGATGAGGTCGAATTTCCTTTATATACAATGATCAAGGGAGTTCGAATGGACATGTCCCTTGGGTTGGGATAGCTTGGAGCCGACTTTACAATTTTGAGGCAAAATTTATAATTTGAAAAATTCAATTTTTATTTCTTTCAAGGCCGACTTGAAATACAATTAATATTTGTCATTTCTCTTTATTTTTGGAGGGCTAGGATCAATTATGAAAACCGACCGTAGCTACAAAACTGTAACACCAGCTCTTAGCTAGGGAGGTATTCATAATGACTTCCACAAATGTTCTCTTGTTGAAAAATTTCTCTATTCCAAGAAAAGGTTGAATGAGCTCAGCTATGTTGATGTATCCATCCACCACATGTTCAACACCATAACCATGTGGGAAGCATCCCGCATCAACATCATACAAAAAGGCACAAATTCAACCCACTAGCCAAACCCCATGGCAATATCGTCAAAATACATGACAGGGGGAGCATTCTATGTTGTTCATGAGGCCAATCTCTTCAACCATAAATAATGGTTTCCCGGTTAAACTCCATGATCTAATAGAGTAATTAGAGTCAATCTCCCCAACCATAACCAATGGTCTCCCAATCAAACCCATGACCTAAGGGAGTAATTGGGATCAATCTCTTTGACGATAAAAATGGTCTCCCAGCCAAACCCGATGACCTAAGAGATTACTGAAAATCAATCTTTTTGATCATAACCAATGGTCTCCTGGTCAAACCCCATGACTGAAGGGAGGAATCCTGATCTTGATGTCAATAGAGTTGATCTCCCCGACCATAACCAATGGTCTTTCGATCAAACCCCACGACCTAAGAGTGTACTCCAAGCCTTAACACTCATAGAACCAATCTCCTAGCCAAACTCCAAGGCTTCTAGGACAAACCCCATGACTAAGGGAGCAATCCAGGCTTGATGCTTATAGATGCTACAACATCAACACTTCCTTTCACCAAGGAAGTCATTCTCAATTTCTACAAGCTTATCCTAGAAGTACACCAACTTCATCCAGTGATAGAGGCTTTAACCAACCCGTCCATAGAAATATATAGGATGTTGAAATTTGGTACCGGAGGACAGGTGGTTCCCTAAGGCTTTGATCTTTGGCCTAGGGAAAAGTGTCCAAAAGAATTTAATTTTTCTCCTAAAGTAACTTTATAATTTTTATAAAGTTAAATCTAATTTGAAAGTGACTTTAAGTGATAAAGTTACTAAGTCTAATTTTAAAGTGACTTTATAAAGTCAATGAAAAATTAGAAAGGAAAAGTGACTTTGGAAATAAATGACTAAGTGGGTCTTTATTAAAGTGGGGTGAATTAAAAAATAGAAAGTGAGATTTAAATGAGCATTTAATCTCAGCCATTGATCTAAATCTATTTCAGCCATTGGATTTAGGGATCACCCAAAAGTCATTTAGGGTTGGGTTAAGGGAGGAAAAGGTGGAAAAAGATCATTCATTCTTTCATGAGCAGATTGGAAGAAGGAGAGCAAGAGAGCAAGGGAGATTTCTGGACAAGGAGGAGAAAGAGGCAGCAGTTTGGCACACACACCAAGGCAGCACTTCAGCAAATCCGAACAGCATAAAGAACAAGCAGAAAAAGGCAGTTTTGTGAGCAAAATAGTGGAAAAAAATATTTTTCAGCACGAATATCGAGGAGGTGATTTTCTGCACTTTTTCCGAGGGCTGTCCGTACAAGTCCGTACGGCCGTCCGTACAGTCCGTACGTCCGTACAGTCCGTACATCCGTACGGTCCGTACAGCTCTTCCAGCATTTTTCAGATTGTCGTTTGGGCTGAAAACAGATAAGTTTTGCTTGCTGGAAAATTTCTGTTTTGCTGATTTTTTGCTGAAAAATTTTCTCTGTAAAAGGCATTTTCCAGAAATAAAGAAGAGCTCTCAAACTGGTTTTCCCCAAGAGTTGTAGGGGGTTTTTCCAGGGTCAAGTTGACCAAAAATCACTGAGTTTAAATGTGTTTTAATGGCTGTTTTAATTGCTGATTTTTTATTTCTGCAATTTCCAGCACTCTGAAAAAATTTCCAGAATTTGTGTTTTCAGCAATATTTATTTTTTCAGTCTGTTAAATGTATGGCTATGGGAATGGGCATTTAACTATATGGGAGAAATAAGGTGAAACTGAAAACCGGGGTGGGAAACAGAAAATTTTTACATGGTATCAGAGCTTGAGTGCTGAAGGGCAGTTTGGGACAGCAAAAGAGAAAAAATACAGCTGCTGATTTTTTCACTCAGAAAATTCCAGCAAGCTGATTTTTCATAAACAGCAGTTTTATCTTTACCACAGCAGTGCTATTTTTCAGTTTTAGGACAGCAAGATGTCATTGGGATTGAGGGTGGAGGATAGGTTGGATGGGCATACAAATTACAGCGTTTGGAAGGAGAGAATGCAGAGTATCTTTGAGGAGGCAGAAGTCTGGGATATCATGGTGCATACAGCACAGCACCCTGTTGTTGTGCCTACTGATGCTACTCAGTTGGCAGCTTATAATAGAAAGAACAACAAGGGTAAGAGGTTGATTCTATTCGGAATCAAAGACCATTGCATTCCTCATGTGAGAGGAAAGAGCAATGCCCATGAGATGTGGACAGCATTGTCCAATCTCTACCAGAGTACCAATGAGAACCGGAAGATGGTCCTGAAGGAGAAGCTGAAGAACATTAAGATGGGGAATGATAGTGCAGCTGGATATCTCGCAAAGATTACCAATGTGAGAGATGAGTTGGCAGCGATTGGAGAGGCCATTCCATCCACTGAGTTGGTGCGTATTGCAGTGAATGGCCTCCCCCGTTCATGGTTGAACTTTGCTGATGGGGTTTGTGCACGTGAGACCCTTCCCACATGGGAGAGGTTTTGGGATGATTGTATACAGACAGAGATCAGGAAAGGACAGCTTGGGGCAGCCAAGCCAGTTGAGCAGGATGAGGACGTAGCACTGGTGGCAGGAGGCAAGAAAGGCAAAGGGAAGAAGCAGGCTTCCACAAGCGGTGGTGGAGGCAAAGGCAAAGGTAAAGGTAAACAGGGTAACTCACAAAAGGACTATTCCAAAGTGAAGTGTTGGAATTGTCAGAAGATGGGACACTATGCAGTTGTGTGTCCGGAGAAGAAGAAGAAGAAGGGGAAGACCCAGGATGTGGCAGCGTCAGCTGAGATTGAGGACTTTGCAGGTCGTTTTGACCGGAATTTGCGTTCACTACATGTGAGTCCTCTAGTGCAGGATCACCTGCCACACAGGTTCAGAGGGAGCATGCTTTTCCCTCGATTAGCGGAGCATCTACAGGTATCTGGTATGTGGACAGTGGGGCTTCACGTCACATGACAGGAGTCCGGGAGTACTTCTCAGAGCTTTCAGAGAGTGGCACTGATATTGAGGTAGTACTCGGTGATGACAGAGTTGTTAGAGCAGTCGGGGTGGGGACAGTGACATTTCAGAGGGAGTCCAAACCTCCCTTGAAGGTGTCAGAGGTTCTTTATGTGCCAGGGATGAGGAAGAACCTCATATCCGTCTCAGCGTTGGAGGACAGAGGATATGAGGTACTGTTCAGGGAAGGACAGGTGTTGATGTATCCCTGGGGCTCTCCAGCTGATTCAGCTAGAGTGATAGGTGTACGCCATGCAAAGGTGTACAAGTTTGCATTCCAGCCCCCTTTGGCATTGAGCTGTAGTACCGACAACAGAGCTAGCAGTTCTGAGCTATGTGAGATTTGGCACCGCAGGATGGGGCACATGTCTCATGGAGCCTTGAGGACATTGCGGGAGATCACTACAGGTGTGCCAGATTTCAGTACTGATCACCATGATACTTGCAGAGGTTGTGCGATGGGCAAGTTTGCCAAATCCCCTTTTCCCAGCAGTGACAGCAGAGCGACGGGGATACTTGATTTGATTCATTCCGATGTGAGCGGTCGGATGTCTCATGTTTCCTTGAGTGGATATGAGTACTATGTCTTATTCATTGATGATCACTCCAGGAGGACCTGGATTTATTTCTTGAAGACCAAGAGTGAGGTCTTCAAGCGGTTTCAGGAGTTCAGAGCTCTTGTGGAGACTCAGACAGGTCGAAAGATCAAGTCCCTGAGGTCGGACAATGGAGGAGAGTACACCCTTGGAGAGTTTGTTGACTATTGTGCAGAGGCAGGCATTAGGAGGGAGTTCACTGTTCCTTACAACCCCCAGCAGAACGGGGTTGCGGAGAGGAAGAACAGATCCATCATAGGGGCTGCCAAAGCCATGTTATATGATCAGGGGTTGCCATTGTTCTTGTGGGCAGAGGCCTGCAACACAGCTGTTTACTTGCAGAACAGGAGTCCGCATCGTGCCTTGGGGCACATGACTCCGGAGGAGGCTTTCTTTGGGAAGAAGCCTGATCTTGGTCATCTTCATATCCTTGGATGCATTACATACTCCTATATACCCAAGGAGGAGAGGACCAAACTAGAGCCCACCGCAGAGAAGGGTATCTTTGTGGGCTACAGTGAGACCTCAAAGGCCTTTCGGATTTACATTCCTGCACAGAGGAAAGTTGTTGGCAGACGGGATGTGAAGTTCGAGGAGGACAGGGCCTTTAGGAGGTCACGGGAGTTAGAGTATCTGGATCAGCCAGACCCTCAGCAGCAGTTGAGTCAGTCGCAGGGATCCAGTGGGCAGGGATCAGGAGGATCCGGAGGTACATCTATGAGGATGTCAGGTCCATCAGTGAGCAGTGGCTCGCCGAGCCAGAGGGGTGGTGCTCCGGGCAGCATACAGAGCAGTTCACAGAGCAGTTCACTAGGGAGTCCACTGATGGACAGTTCACACGGTACCTCAGCTTCTACAGGTTCAGGTGCAGGCAGGAGGACAGCAGACAGACAGTCAGGAGTTCAGGCTACTGATGGGGATGAGGAGGAGGAGTTTCATTCTCCTATGGGAGAAGCATGCTCAGGGAAGAGGAAGCCCAAGTGGCTTCAGGACACCTTGAGAGATGCCACATCTGTTGCTGAGCCGAAGAGGCCGGTCAGAGAGAGTAGACCACCTGAGAGATTTTGTAGCTATATGGCGATGGTTACCAGCATCCTTGACTCTGAGCCTTCTAGCTATGAGGAGGCAGCTAGCCAGCAGGTCTGGAGAGAGGCCATGCAGGAGGAGTATTCTTCTATCATGAAGAATGATATTTGGGAGGTGGTGCCGAGGCCTGAGGGCAAATCCGTGGTTACTTCCAGATGGCTTTACAAGGTAAAGCATGCTGCAGATGGCAGCATTGAGAAATTCAAAGCAAGGTTTGTGGCTAGAGGGTTCTCCCAGGTAGAGGGAGTTGATTATGAGGAGACCTTCGCTCCCGTGGCTCGATATACTTCGATCCGCTCCATTATATCGATAGCAGCAGAGATGGGTTGGAAGATCCACCAGATGGATGTGAAGACCGCATTTCTCAATGGCTTCATACAGGAGGAGGTGTACATTGAGCAGCCACAGGGCTTTGAGGTGCATGGGAAGGAGTCCCATGTGTGCAGATTGAAGAAGGCCCTTTATGGCCTGAAGCAAGCTCCCAGAGCTTGGTACTCCAGGATAGATGCATACTTGCAGGGGATGGGTTTCACAAAGAGTGAGGCAGATCCGAACCTTTACTTTATTGTGATTGGTGAGGAGCCTCTCATTCTGGTGCTGTATGTGGATGACTTGATCATTACAGGTGCAGAGAGACTCATAGAGCACTGTAAGAGAGATCTTGCAGCGGAGTTTGAGATGAAGGACATCGGCTTGATGCATTACTTTTTGGGTTTGGAGGTGTGGCAGGAGGAGGGGCATTTCTTCCTGGGGCAGGGGAAGTATATTGTGGACATCCTTAGCAGATTCCACATGGAGGATTGTAGACCCATGTCGACACCGATGATCACCAACTGGAAGAAGCTTCATGCTTCGGATTCCGAGTTGGTGGATCCCACATTGTACAGGCAGCTGATTGGTTCTTTGATGTATTTGGTCAACACCAGACCAGATATCTGTTTTGCAGTCAACACGATGAGTCAGTTTATGTGTGAGCCTAGGAAGGTTCACTGGGTGGCTGCAAAACACATTTTGCGGTACTTGCAGGGGACAGTGGATTATGGTCTGGACTACAGGCAGGGAGATGGAGTGAGATTGGCAGGATACACTGATTCTGATTGGGCAGGTTGTGCTTCTGATAGGAAGAGCACTTCAGGGTGTTGTTTTGGGTTGGGTTCAGCAGTAGTGTCATGGTTCAGCCGGAAGCAGCAGTCAGTAGCACTGAGTTCAGCGGAAGCAGAGTATATGGCAGCCAGTCTAGCTAGTTGTGAGGCCATCTGGCTTCGCAAGATGTTGTTTGGCTTATTTGGTCAGCCGTTGAGACCTTCAGTGATTTACTGTGATAATCAGAGTTGCATTAAACTCACGGAGAATCCAGTATTTCATGACAGGTCAAAGCATATCGGGATCAGATATCATTTCATCAGAGACCATGTTCAGAAGGGAGCTGTAAAGCTTGAGTATATTTCCACTGATGAGCAGGTTGCAGATATTCTTACCAAAGCCTTACCACGGGGCAAGCATGTCTACTTCAGAGACAAGATGGGTGTGGTGAGGAACACCTTCCTCGGTAAGAGGGAGTGTTGAAATTTGGTACCGGAGGACAGGTGGTTCCCTAAGGCTTTGATCTTTGGCCTAGGGAAAAGTGTCCAAAAGAATTTAATTTTTCTCCTAAAGTAACTTTATAATTTTTATAAAGTTAAATCTAATTTGAAAGTGACTTTAAGTGATAAAGTTACTAAGTCTAATTTTAAAGTGACTTTATAAAGTCAATGAAAAATTAGAAAGGAAAAGTGACTTTGGAAATAAATGACTAAGTGGGTCTTTATTAAAGTGGGGTGAATTAAAAAATAGAAAGTGAGATTTAAATGAGCATTTAATCTCAGCCATTGATCTAAATCTATTTCAGCCATTGGATTTAGGGATCACCCAAAAGTCATTTAGGGTTGGGTTAAGGGAGGAAAAGGTGGAAAAAGATCATTCATTTTTTCATGAGCAGATTGGGAGAAGGAGAGCAAGAGAGCAAGGGAGATTTCTGGACAAGGAGGAGAAAGAGGCAGCAGTTTGGCACACACACCAAGGCAGCACTTCAGCAAATCCGAACAGCATAAAGAACAAGCAGAAAAAGGCAGTTTTGTGAGCAAAATAGTGGAAAAAAATATTTTTCAGCACGAATATCGAGGAGGCGATTTTCTGCACTTTTTCCGAGGGCTGTCCGTACAAGTCCGTACGGCCGTCCGTACGGTCCGTACATCCGTACAGTCCGTACATCCGTACGGTCCGTACAGCTCTTCCAGCATTTTTCAGATTGTCGTTTGGGCTGAAAACAGATAAGTTTTGCTTGCTGGAAAATTTCTGTTTTGCTGATTTTTTGCTGAAAAATTTTCTCTGTAAAAGGCATTTTCCAGAAATAAAGAAGAGCTCTCAAACTGGTTTTCCCCAAGAGTTGTAGGGGGTTTTTCCAGGGTCAAGTTGACCAAAAATCACTGAGTTTAAATGTGTTTTAATGGCTGTTTTAATTGCTGATTTTTTATTTCTGCAATTTCCAGCACTCTGAAAAAATTTCCAGAATTTGTGTTTTCAGCAATATTTATTTTTTCAGTCTGTTAAATGTATGGCTATGGGAATGGGCATTTAACTATATGGGAGAAATAAGGTGAAACTGAAAACCGGGGTGGGAAACAGAAAATTTTTACATAGGAGCCTCACTGCGCCTTTTATACCATGTGTTATGACCTATCATCTCTCACTTGATCAAACATTCATAACGTTCCAAACAAACTGAACTACATTCTGACCAATCTAATCATGTATATCCAACAATTGCAGTTTATCATATGAAACATATCTCAATCAATAGTACCATACTGGTACCTCAATATATGTTGTGTCACATGTCGTGGCTCAACCATAAACTGATCAACTTGAATCCATCACCGCGATTGCTTTCCAATTATTCTAATGCTGAAACAAATGTTTCTAGGACAATCTGGGAAACTCCGTATGCCACTTAGCTTCATCAATATGGATACCATGGGAATGGCCATGGGCTTGATGTCTATCATGTCAATATTCCATCCTTTTGGACCCCCTCTATCATGACTGCTTACTCTATCACGGAATCAAATCTTCTTGACAATGTTGCTCCCTTTGCCACGTGAGTCCTTCTACTTTCGTCAAAAATAAACCATATAATTATAAGATCAACCAGGACTCATCATATATCCATCAATGTTATGCCTGAGGTTCATACAAAATCTTCTTTGGTCTGGAGCAAATTTCTTCTCATAGCTCTCTCTCCCTCTTCTTGGGAGAATCCTCTTCCACAATCTTTGCTTTGTTCTTCCAATATTTCCATCTGCTGCCAAATCCTTGGTGGACCTTGACGATGTACCTACAATCCTCACTAGGAGGTCATGGAAGAATGATTATAACCCAACAAAGAGAAACAAAAACAAGAGGCTAGCTAATAGTAAAATGACAACAATAATAATCAAGGAAGAGAGATATAAGATACTTATCTTTGAAGAATGAATGGAATTTGACAACTCCCTCTTGATCCTTGCTTTCTTGCAAAATGCATTTGCAAGTTCATCATCCTAGTCTTCATCATCAACATGTTGTCATTCCTTCCATGAGTAAGGGTTTCTTCTTTCAGTGGAAGCATCAACCTTCAATACTTAAGGTCTAGCTCCAGGGATTTGTTTACAAGCCCTAGAGCTTTCTTAATCATATCCATCAAGACTTACCTAGGGTTTACAAACCCTAGGGCAAATAACATATCTTGATTGATAGCTCTTCATTAATGTTGTAATATTTTCCCTTTGACAAAATCATTATCATAGTCAACATCAATCTCCATGCAAACGAAATGCCCAGGGTGGAGACGACCCTTTGAGAGTTTATTCTAGAGTTCTGTAGATCTCACTTACAAATTATCTTTCCATATCCAAAATGTCCAAATCCATAGAATCTTCATGCCTCTGCATATGTAATGAAATCAATCAAGGATGTCTCATCTTGATTCATTCCACGCAAATGTATCAAGATCAATGGTCCATTATAGCACCAATAAGTAGACAATGGTCCAGACTTCCTTCATGGAGGAGGCATCAACAAATTTTGTCCTTAAAGTAGGACAAACTATTTTTATGTTGAAATTTGGTACCGGAGGACAGGTGGTTCCCTAAGGCTTTGATCTTTGACCTAGGGAAAAGTGTCCAAAAGAATTTAATTTTTCTCCTAAAGTGACTTTATAATTTTTATAAAGTCAAATCTAATTTAAAAGTGACTTTAAGTGATAAAGTTACTAAAGTCTAATTTTAAAGTGACTAATAAAGTCAATGTAAAATTAGAAAGGAAAAGTGACTTTGGAAATAAATGAGGAAGTGGGTCTTTATTAAAGTGGGGTGAATTAAAAAATAGAAAGTGAGATTTAAATGAGCATTTAATCTCAGCCCTAGATCTCAATCTATTTTAGCCATTGGATTTAGGGATCACCCAAAAGTCACTTAGGGTTGGATTAAAGGAGGAAAAGGAGGAAAATGTCATTTATTCTTTCATGAGCAGATTGGGAGAAGGAGAGCAAGAGAGCAAGGGAGATTTTTGGAGAGGGAGGAGGAGGCAGTAGCTTGGCACACATTTCAAGGCAACATTCCAGCAAGTTCGTATCGCTGAGTTAGCATACAGTGAAAGGCAGATTTCTGGGCACGATTTTCAAGGAGGCCGTACAGTGGTTTGCACAGAAATCAAGGAACATAAATCTGAGTTTGCTGGCACGATTTTCAAGGAGGCCGTACAACAATTTTCGGCATAGAAATCGAGGAAATCGTATAGCAGAATTTCTAGCAGCTTGCACGCTTTTCTAGGTAGGCCGTACAACAGAATTTAAGGCTGAAAATTGGCACAAAAATCGAGGAGGCCGTACAACATTTATTGCTGTTCAGATATTGCTGTTTGCAAGTTTTCCAGTTGGTTGTGAGGCACGGAAAACGAGATAAGTCGTAAAAGTTTCCTTGCTGATTTTTTGCTGAATATTTCTCACTGTAAAAAGCATTTTTTAGAAATAAGAAGCTCTCGAACTGGTTTTCCCCAAGAGTTGTAGGGGGTTTTTCCAGGGTCACCTTGACCAAAAATCACTGTGTTTAAATGTGTTAAATCGCTATTTGTATGTGCTGATTTTTATATTTCTGCATTTTCCAGCATTCTGTAAAATTTCCAGAATTTGTGTTTTCAGCAAAAATTTATTTATTTTTCAGTTGTTGAATGTATGGATATGGGAAAGGGCATTTAACTATATGGGAGAAATAAGGTGAAACTGAAAACCAGGGTGGGAAAAGAGAAATTTTTACATGGTATCAGAGCTTGAGTGCTGAAGTGCAGTTTCGAACAACAAGGAAGAAAATTACAGCCTGCTGATTTTTCACTCAGAAAATTCCAGCAAGCTGATTTTTCACAAACAACAGTTTTATCTTTACTACAGCAGTGCTATTTTTAAGTTTTAGGACAACAGGATGTCATTGGGATTGAGGGTGGAGGATAGGCTGGATGGGCATACAAATTACAGCGTTTGGAAGGAGAGAATGCAGAGTATCTTTGAGGAGGCAGAAGTCTGGGACATCATGGTGCATACCACACAGAACCCTGTTGTTGTGCCTACTGATGCTACTCAGTTGGCTGAGTATAATAAAAAGAACAACAAGGGTAAGAGACTGATTCTAGATGGAGTCAAAGACCATTGCATTCCTCATGTGAGAGGAAAGAGAAATGCCCATGAGATGTGGACAACATTGTCCAATCTCTACCAGAGTACCAATGAGAACCGAAAAATGGTCCTGAAGGAGAAGTTGAAGACCATTAAGATGGGTAATGATAGTGCAGCTGAATATCTCATAAAGATTACTAATGTGAGAGATGAGTTGGCAGCAATTGGAGAGGACATTCCACCCACTGAGTTGGTGCGGATTGCAGTGAATGACCTACCCCGTTCATGGATGAACTTTGCTGATGGGGTTTGTGCACGTGAGACCGTTCCCACATGGGAGAGGTTTTGGGATGATTACATTTAGACAGAGATCAGGAAAGGTCAGCTTGGGGCAGCCAAGCCAGTTGAGCAGGATGAGGATGTAGCACTGTCGGCAGGAGGCAAGAAAGACAAAGGGAAGAAGCAAGCTTCCACAAGCAATGGTGGGGGCAAAGGCAAAGGTAAAGGTAAACAGGATAACTCACAGAATGACTATTCCAAGGTGAAGTGTTGGAATTGTCAAAAGATGGGACACTATGCAATTGTGTGTCTGTAGAAGAAGAAGAAGAAGAAGGGGAAGAACCAGAGCGTGGCAGCTTCAACAGAGGTTGAGGACTTTGTAGTTCGTTTTGACCGGGAGTTTGGGTTCACTGCGTATGAGTCCTCTAGTGCAGGATCACCTGCCACACAGGTTCAGAGGGAGCATGCTTTTCCCTCGATTGACGGAGCATCTTCAGGTATCTGGTATGTGGACAGTGGGGCTTCACGTCACATGACAGGAGTCTGTGAGTACTTCTCAGAGCTTTCAGAGAGTGGCATTGATATAGAGGTAGTACTCGGTGATGACAGAGTTGTTAGAGCAGTCGGGGTGGGGACACTGACATTTCAGAGGGAGTCCAAACTTCCCTTGAAGGTGTCAGATGTTCTTTATGTGCCAGGGATGAGGAAGAACCTCATATCCGTCTCAGCTTTGGAGGACAGAGGATATGAGGTACTGTTCAGGGGAGGACAGGTGTTGATGTATCCCAGGGGCACTCCAGCTGATTCAGCTAGAGTGATAGGTGTACGCCATGCAAAGGTGTACAAGTTTGCATTCCAGCCCCTTTTGGCATTGAGCAGTAGCACCGACGGCAGAGCTAGCAGTTTTGAGCTGTGTGAGATTTGGCACCGCAGAATGGGACATATCTATCATGGAGCCTTCAGGACCTTGCGGGAGATCACTACAGGTGTGCCAGATTTCAGTATTGATCACTTTGATACTTGCAGAGGATGTGCGATGGGCAAGTTTGCCAAATCCCCTTTTCCCAACAATGACAGCAGAGCGACTGTGATACTTGATTTGATTCATTCTGATGTGAGCGGTCGGATGTCTCATGTTTCCTTGAGTGGATATGAGTACTATGTTTTATTCATTGATGATCACTATAGGAGGACCTGGATTTATTTCTTGAAGACCAAGAGTGAGGTCTTCAAGTGGTTTCAGGAGTTTAGAGCTCTTGTGGAGACACACACAGGTCGGAAGATCAAGTCCCTGAGGTCGGACAATGGGGGAGAGTACACCCTTGGAGAGTTTGTTGACTATTGTGCAGAGGCAGGCATTAGGAGGGAGTTCACTGTTCCTTACAACCCCCAGCAGAACGGGGTTGCGGAGAGGAAGAACAGATCCATTGTAGGCGCTGCCAAAGCCATGTTACATGATCAGGGGTTGCCATTGTTCTTGTGGGCAGAGGCCTGCAACACAACTGTTTATTTGCAGAACAAGGGTTCGCATTGCGCCTTGAGGCACATGACTCCGGAGGAGGCTTTTTCTGGGAAGAAGCCTGATATTGGTCATCTTCGTATCTTTGGATACATTACATACTCCTACATACTCAAGGAGAAGAGGACCAAACTAGAGCCCACCGCAGAGAAGGGTATCTTTGTGGGCTACAGTGAGACCTCAAAGGCCTTTCGGATTTACATTCCTGCACAAAGGAAAGTTGTTGTCAGACAGGATGTGAAGTTCGAGGAGGACAGGGCCTTTAGGAGATCACGGGAGTTAGAGTATCTGGATCAGCCAGACCCTCAGCAGCAGTTGAGTCAGTTGCAGGGATCCAGTGGGCAGGGATCAGGAGGATCCAGAGGTACATCTATGAGGACGTCAGGTCCGTCAGTGAGCAGTGGCTCACCGAGCCAGAGGGGTGGTGCTCCGAGCAGTTCACAGAGTAGTTCACTAGGGAGTCCACTGATGGACAGTTCACACGGTACCTCAGCTTCTGCAGGTTCAGGTGCAGGCAGGAGGACAGTAGACTAACAGTCAGGAGTTCAGGCTCCTGATGATGATGGGGAGGAGGAGTTTCATTCTCCTATGGGAGAAGTGCACTCAGGGAAGAGGAAGCCCAAGTGGCTTCAGGACACCTTGAGAGATGCCACATCTATTGCTGAGCCGAAGAGGCCGGTCAGAGAGAGTAGACCACATGAGAGGTTTTGTAGCTATATGGCAATGGCTACTAGCATCCTTGACTCTGAGCCTTCTAGCTATGAGGAGGCAGCTAGCCAGCAGGTCTGGAGAGAGGCCATGCAGGAGGAGTATTCTTCTATCATGAAGAATGATGTTTGGGAGGTGGTGCCGAGGCCTGAGGGCAAATCCGTGGTTACTTCCAGATGGCTTTACAAGGTAAAGCATGCTATAGATGGCAGCTTTGAGAAATTCAAAGCGAGGTTTGTGGCTAGAGGGTTTTCCCAGGTAGAGGGAATTGATTATGAGGAGACATTCGCTCCCGTGGCTCGATATACTTCGATTCGCTCCATTATATCGATAGCAGCAGAGATGGGTTGGAAGATCCACCAGATGGATGTGAAGACTGCATTTCTCAATGGCTTCATACAAGAGGAGGTGTACATTGAGCAGCCACAGGGCTTTGAGGTGCATGGGAAGGAGTCCCATGTGTGCAGACTGAAGAAGGCCCTTTATGGCCTGAAGCAAGCTCCCAGAGCTTGGTACTCCAGGATAGATACATACTTGCAGGGGATGGGATTCACAAAGAGTGAGGCAGATCCGAACCTTTACTTTATTGTGATAGGTGAGGAGCCTCTCATTCTAGTGCTGTATGTGGATGACTTGGTCATTACAGGTGCAGAGAGACTCATAGAGCACAGCAAGAGAGATCTTGCGGCGGAGTTTGAGATGAAGGACATCGGCTTGATGCATTACTTTTTGGGTTTGGAGGTGTGGCAGGAGGAGGGGCATTTCTTCTTGGGGCAGGGGAAGTATATTGTGGACATCCTTGGCAGATTCCACATGGAGGATTGTAAACCCATGTCGACACCGATGATTACCAACTAGAAGAAGCTTCATGCTTCGGATTCTGAGTTGGTGGATCCCACATTGTACAAGCAGCTGATTGGTTCCTTGATGTATTTGGTCAACACTAGACCATATATTTGTTTTGCCGTCAACACGATGAGTCAATTTATGTGTGAGCCTAGGAAGGTTCACTGGGTGGCTGCAAAGCACATTTTGCGGTGCTTGCAGGGGACAGTGGATTATGGTCTGGACTATAGGCAGGGGGATGGAGTGAGACTAGCAGGTTATACTGATTCTGATTGGGCAGGTTGTGCTTCTGATAGGAAGAGCACTTCAGGGTGTTGTTTTGGGTTGGGTTCGGCAGTAGTGTCATGGTTCAGCCGGAAGCAGCAGTCAGTAGCATTGAGTTCAGTGGAAGCAGAGTATATGGCAGCCAGTCTAGCTAGTTGTAAGGCCATTTGGCTTCGCAAGATGTTGTTTGGATTATTTGGTCAACCATTGAGACCTTCATTGATTTACTGTGATAATCAAAGTTGCATTAAACTCACGGAGAATCCAGTATTTCATGACAGGTCAAAGCATATCGGGATCAAATATCATTTCATCAGAGACTGTGTTCAGAAGGGCACTGTGAAGCTTGAGTATATTCCCACTGATGAGCAGGTTGCAGATATTCTTACCAAAGCCTTACCACGGGGCAAGCATGACTACTTCAGAGACAAGATGGGTGTGGGGAGGAACACCTTTCTCGATAAGAGGGAGTGTTAAAATTTGGTACCGGAGGACAAGTGGTTCCCTAAGGCTTTGATCTTTGGCCTAGAGAAAAGTGTCCAAAAGAATTTAATTTTTCTCCTAAAGTGACTTTATAATTTTTATAAAGTCAAATCTATTTTAAAAGTGACTTTAATAAAGTCAATGTAAAATTAGAAAGGAAAAGTGACTTTGGAAATAAATGACTAAGTGGGTCTTTATTAAAGTGGGGTGAATTAAAAAATAAAAAGTGAGATTTAAATGAGAATTTAATCTCAGCTCTAGATCTCAATCTATTTCAGCCATTGGATTTAGAGATCACCCAAAAGTCACTTTGGGTTAGATTAAAGGAGGAAAAGGAGGAAAAGGTCATTCATTCTTTCATGAGCAGATTGGGAGAAGGAGAGTAAGAGAGCAAGGGAGATTTTTGGATAGGGAAGAGAAGGAAGCAGCAACTTGGCACACATTCTAGGGCAACGTTCCAGCAAGTCCGTACAGCTGAGTTAGCATACAGTGAAAGACAGATTTTTGGGCACGATTTTCAAGGAGGTCGTACAACAGTTTGCACAGAAATCGAGGAACATAAATGTGAGTTTGTTGGCACAATTTTCAAGGAGGCTGTACAACAGTTTTCGGCACAGAAATGGAGGAAATCGTACAACAGAATTTCTGGCAGCTTGCACGCTTTTCTAGGCAGGCCGTACAACAGAATTTAAGGCTGAAAATTGGCACAAAAATCGAGGAGGCCGTACAACATTTATTGTTGTTCAGATTTTGCTGTTTGCAAGTTTTTCCAGTTGGCTATAAGGCACGGAAAACGAGATAAGTTGTAAAAGTTTGCTTGCTGATTTTTCGCTGAATATTTCTCACTGTAAAAAGCATTTTTCAGAAATAAGGAGCTCTCGAACTGGTTTTCCCCAAGAGTTGTAGGGGGTTTTTCCAGGGTCACCTTGACAAAAAATCACTGTGTTTAAATGTGTTAAATGGCTGTTTGTATGTGCTGATTTTTATATTTCTGCATTTTCCAACATTCTGTAAATTTCCAGAATTTGTGTTTTCAACAAAAATTTATTTTTTTCAGTTGTTGAATGTATGGATATGGGAAAGGGCATTTAACTATATGGGAGAAATAAGGTGAAACTGAAAATCGGGGTGGGAAAAGAGAAATTTTTACATTTTAGAGATCTCTGATGGTTACCCTTGGTTCTTCCAAATCAAGTAACTTGGCCTCCTCAAAACCACTGTAGCAGCATCAATAATTTGACCATGTCATCAAAACTGAACTTAGCCCCACAAACTTCTTCAAAGAATCAAATTGTACTATGGGCTCAAACAACCCTATTCTTGACAATACTGCTTGCATATGTTTATTCTAGTGTCCTTAAATCCCTCTATCTTAGAGAGGAACATCTTTGGTGGATCAATCAAAGATGTATCAAGATTACCATATTTCTAAAATCTTTGACATATATGTAATCTCAGTCAATACAATCATAATCAATAGTGCAATGCAAGACATCTTCAGCATACAAGATATTAGTATTCTTTTCAAACTAAGTAGCTCGGCTTCTTCAAAACAATGGCAAATCTTTAGATCTGAAAATGACTCGGCCTTCAAGAGAAGCTGATGAGGAACTCAACCTCTTCTTCACTGTAAACTTATGAATGCCCTTCCAATGAAATCAAGATGGTATTCCAATGTCCTTCCCTCTGATTGACAATAGCCAGTACAAAGCATCATTTGTATACTTGTCAAGAGCTTTTATACAAAATCTTTAACTTCAGGATGCCAAACTTAAGACACAATAAGGTTATCAAATCAGACATGTACAAATGTAGATGAGACAGTTTATCCAAACCATAATAGGTCAAAGATTGGTGCCATAAAACCTTTCAGGAGAGCTTTCTTCATTAACTAAGGGAAGCAATCTACAATTTGAATGATACTTGAAACATTTCTTGGCATAAATCTGGGTGTTGATGATCCTCAACAGAATTTAGCATACCAATCTTAAGCAACAGAGTCCTTTGTAAATGAGCAGATCACAACAAATCAAAGGAAACAAAGTTCACAAAGTCCT
Organism: Pinus tabuliformis; assembly: GCA_031772625.1. Taxonomy (NCBI): domain Eukaryota; kingdom Viridiplantae; phylum Streptophyta; class Pinopsida; order Pinales; family Pinaceae; genus Pinus; species Pinus tabuliformis. The sequence continues at coordinate 1,977,978,661 of CM062819.1, read as the reverse complement.
TGTAGTCAGAACAGGTCTTAGGCAATCTTCATGTGATCCTTGAAATGGTCCAGACATTGAAAAACTCTTCAACTTTATGAAACATCAGTCAAAATCCTTCTTAAGAGAGGCTCCTCTTTGTGGCCTGAATGTACAATGCCTTACGAAAGATTTCGTGCACATGAGATAGCTTGACTAACTTTTCCACAGACTCAAGTATTTTAAGAACCTTCTAAGATCATCTCTGGGGCCTCTTGGTCCTCTACTTCCTGCGGCTTCCTTTAGTTCTATCCACAACTTTCTGAGATCCTCAATTCTCCTTTATGCTTTGATATTTTAAGAACATGTGGTCGAGCACTAAGGGGTTTGCTTCAAAGGAAAATATTTGTGACCAATGTTGCACGAAGCGGGAGCGAAGCGGAAGCGCGAAGCGGAAGCGCGGAGCGCGGAAGCGTCATTTTCCAAAAATCTAGGAAGCGAAGCGTCCGCGGAAGCGTCTGCTATATATATATATATTTTTATATTTTTTTGCATTTATACTCAAAAAAACATCCCAAATACCAAATTAATTGTAGAAGACATGAAAACATGCATATTTTTGCATAAATCAAGATAGATATGGCATCCATGATTCCATTGTAGTTACTAGTATGTACAACAATCATCTATATTCTAGCTATTACAAACATACATCAGTATCAATTTGATACTGCTTGATGCCTATAAAATTTCATAGGACAAGCTCAAGCAAGAGAAGGAATGCAATCACAAGGAAAGTTATCAAGTTTCTATCAAGCAAGGGACTGTTAGAATTCAAGTTTGGGAATATGTCAGAGCTGGGCTCAATTGCTCATGAAGGCCACAAATCAAATTTGAAAATGCAAACCATGATTGCAAAGTCCTCCTTCAGCATTTAATGGAAGCAGCCAGCAAGGAGGCTTGGAGAGCTAATTCAAGACTATTTAGGGCAGCATCTCACTTGCTAGATCAGGCCACAAGTCAAGAAGTATTGATGCTTTTTCTGTGCTATTTTGTGGAGGGTTTGTCTCTGTTTACAAGGCTGCAGGAAGGTGCTGCTACAGCTGTATGAGGAGGAGGATTTGAGAGCGCCAAGAGGCCTAGAAGGGACCTACTGCCCTAGCTGCAGTCATCTCAAGCAACAGCACAGGTAAAGGGGGGTGGTTCCTTGTCATCGAAGGAGATTCTCATTCTTCTCTAGGCCACAAAGAAGGGTTGTTTCTACAGCAGCTTGGGGGGTTTGTTTTGAGGGGGTGAAGGCCTAGTTAAGGTCCTCTACCCAGGCCACAGTCATCCTGAGGATCAGTGCAGTTATAACCAAGTATATTTTCATGTATATGAAGACCTAGACCTTGCTGTAGCAAAACCGTGAATTGTAGGAGGCTTGAGGAGGAACCTTAAGCCCCACCAGCAGTACATTGAATACCTAGTAGATCAGCATAGGTGGAAGCATAGTTGGACATAAGATCACAGTGATTTGAAGCAAGGTAAGGGCAACAAACTACATTAGCAAGAATTGCAGACTTTACAAGGAAGTCTCTCAGATCTACTCTCACAGTGTATTGATAATTTGATACTGCACCTCTGGAATAATTGGACGTTCGTTATATGGCTATGCTCTTGCTCCTGGTATGATTTACCAATAGTGTCATATGATCATTGGCATATGCTTCAGTATGATTCTTTGCATTATGACATTTGTTCATGACATCAATTCAATATGGACATGTCACTTGCTTCAGTCATATATATGTTATCGTTTCTCATATAGATCAATATTGGTATGGCTTCCCAATATTGGCAATGATGGGTATAAACCTATAAGCAGAGACTTCTTCATTCTTATATGCACTTAGCATTATGTATGGATATCACTGCTCAAATAGCTTGAGTATGGTATTGCTATGTTCTAATTACAGCAGTATATGCATGACCTCAACTTCAACAGTTGTATATATTTATGTGTGTGTGTGTGTATCAATCTCACAAATATGTATGGCATCCCTATGTATGATGGTACAGTATATGAATATATAGAAGTGCATCCATCAGTTCAGTAGATGATTGCGCTTCCGGTTGCGCCACGCAACCCGCCCTTTTTCAATGTATATTCATTGAGTTGACATTGTATTCAGAGCAGTAAGACCGTATATTCAGGCTACAATGCTCAAGTTATATGGTATTAGGAATCCTATATGAGAATGATGTCATATTGGTGGGTTGCGTCCAGGTTGCGTCCAGGTTGCGTCAAGGTTGCGTCCAGGTTGCGTCAAGGTTGCGTCCAGGGATGCGCGATTCCGGGGGGCCGCAACCTCAAATGGCAGGAATCGTTTTTTTAACCCGGAATCGCGCCACCTCAAAAACGGATCCGCGCTTCCACTGGGGATTCCGGATCGATTCGCTCCGATCCGCGATTCTGCCTTTGGATCCGGGGGGGGGGGGGCGATTCCTGCAACACTGTTTGTGACTGCTAGGCACTAAAAGATCTCCTCAAGACAACCCTAACCAGGGTTGAATTTGACCTCGGGGTTTTTGTTACATGTCGGAGTTAGGGCTTTAGGACAGCCCAAAGAAGGGCCGAATATCACTTGAAATATTGGCTAATGGAACCTCAAAATGGACCTATATGCTTCCTACTTCGCACTTGGATGATCCACAAAACATAGAGGTTCTAATGAGGATTCGATGCCTACACTTCTTCAAGACATTCTAGGGCTGCTCTTAAGCCTTAACTCTGATACTATGTTGAAATTTTGTGATTTCCTTAACAGATAATTACTTCGAATGATTTTCTTAACAGATAATTACTTCTTGAGTTACATGAGCTTCTTCCCTTTTTCTCTCGTTGTTGTTGTCCTTCTTAAGTTTAGGACAATTCCTTTTGTAGCGTCCATATTCTTGGCATCCAAATCATTGGACTTTGGACATGTAGTGGTCCCAACCAATTTGTTACTTTCCTTGCAAAAAGACATTGAGGTATACTCAAAAGGGGACATATACTTACTTGATAGAGTTTGAGATGTAGTGAACTTTCTTTCTTCTTGAAGACTTGATGGCTTGCCTTCCTTAGATCTTGATGTTCTTCAAGTTGCTTTCTTCAAATGGACTTGCTTGATGATGAGATTTGCTTGATGACTTGACTCGTAGTGCCTTTCCTTTTTGAAGATGGTGTAGCTTGATGTAGGTCCCTCTTTGATTTGTTCTTCTTGTAGGTGCCTTTATACAAGGCTTTTCTTCTTGCTTTGTAGTCTTCCTTGATGAATGATAGATGGTAGACCTTCTTGTCCTTGATGTGATTGAGACTTCTTGGCTTGATGCTTCAACCTTGTAGATGTTCTTGAGATTCCCTTTCCTTGATGTGTCACCTTAGCTCCGATACCGTGTTGAAGAATCTGGGGCAATGGGGTATAGTAGGATTCTTCTAGACTTGATAACAATTTGTGAAGCTCTTTTACAATTTATCTTGTTAGCTTAATCTTCTTCTCTTCTTATTAATGCATGTGTGTTTACTTCATCAAACTGGTGCCAAAAACATAAGAACAAGAACACAAGATGTTGGCTCTCTGCCAGGGAAAAACCTCTCTCTCTCAGAGAGGAAAACCCTTTCGTAAATTTCTCTTATTGAAGCTTCTTATTGATCAATGCCAAACCCTAGACCCTTGACAAGAATATCCTCCAAGCACAAGTCAAGTCCTTCCTCCTCTCTGCACTTTGTTTCTTCGGCACTTCGTTCCCCGGCACTTCGTCCTTCTTTCAACTTTTGATAGTCCTTGGTAGACTAGCTCTAGAAGAGACTCCAACCTTTGATCCTTAGTGAGATCCTTTACCAATGAAGAAACCTTCATTCTCTTGACCAACCAAGCCTTTTTCTTGATGTGAGGTTGCAGACTTGATGTCCGTGTTCTTGGGCCGCGACTTCCATCGTAGGAGGAACACGAAAACACAAAGTTTAGTGCACCTGGGTGATTTCCATCGCGACGAGACATGGAAACCCCAAATTTCTCGCACTTGGGAGGCTTTCGACAAGGCGGGACATGGAAACCTCGGGTTCCCCGCAATTTGGTGAATTTTGTCGAGGAGGGATTGGGAGACCCCATGTCACGCCCCTATCTTAGTGGTAGTCTTTCAGCCACACATAAGCGGGTGCGACACCACTGTACTTTATCCTTTTACCACACTTGAGTACACGGTCTGCGCCTACTTCAACACTTAGTCAATTTTCCAATAAGTGTTCTTAAGAATGCAACGAAAATAACTTATCATCAATTTATCTTCTTCAATTATTCTTTCACCACGTCGTGTCGTGTGGTCGTGCTGCACAGCCTGTGGCCTGCACGACACAACTGCACACTTGAACTCCAACCGGTGTCACCCGCGCCCAAGTATGCCCCCGGTCTTCCCGACCATCCGTACCGTGACGCCCAAAATTTGCCCGTCGGTGCGGGCCATAGTGAGGGTGCATGGCCCGCACACAGTGCGACCTGCCTGCCCGATCGGTAACCCAACCCGCTTTGCCTGTCTGCACTACCAAGTCCGACCCGTCTGTTGTAATCTGCCCGCTGGTGAGGCCCTTTTACTTGCGGCCTTCTCTTCCTTCTGTTTTCGCCCAACTCCTTCCTTCGCACTTGTTCTGCGATGTGGAAGTTTGAGTTCGATGTCCCTTGGTCGAATGCCATCCTCCTTACTTATACGCATCCTTTCGCCTAAGGGCCGTGTCTCTCGGGGATAACAAGGGTCGGCTCCATCATCATGCATGCCCGACCGACCTGCCACATAACCTCGACACTCCCCATTCAAACGAACCGTCACGTCCCTTCGTGTGCATCGTCGCACCCATGGGTTGGCTCCAACACTCAGCCGATTACACCCGTCACTGCATGTCGCACACCTGCTCGCGTCCTTGCTCGCTTGCACCTGGTCACTTCTTTCATTCGGGCATCCAACACAGGTCGCCTATGCGCCTTCCACCGATGACTCGCCCATCGTGCACGTATATAGGGACGGGCGCCCAGACCAACACGACACGCCCGCTATGAGTGTGCCCATCACCGTCGCACATAAGCGAATGCCGTGCCAAGTCGTCGCATGTAACCGAACGCTCACTCGAGTCGCATTTAATCGAATGCGGGGGCCCGCCACACATCAAGGCAGGCCCGTAGTATGGGTTTAGTTATTCGACTCTCTCGGGCACTCCTGACTTGTATCCCTGAAGCATATAGGCATGTTTATAAAATTAAGTTAGTCAGTGAAATAGGCCAAATGATCTGAAATCACTCTTAGATGAGCTCAGGAAATTAATGAAGGTATTACAGACTCGTGTTGGGGTGTGCCTATGTTATTTTAAGTAACGGATCGATAAGACTGCGAAATACAAAGGCACTTGAAACAGTAAGAGAAACACAGTAAGCAAATACAAAACACAACAAATTTAATAAGGAGTTCACCCAATCCTCTTGGGCTATGTCTCTTGGTCCAGCCTTTAGTGGTGGTCTTTTCTATTGTGTCTTAAAGCAGAGTTTTTACAATAAGGAGTTCAATTTGAGTCTCACTTAACAGATGATGATCAATAGGGTGGTACTTGGATCCCCCAAACCTCTAGAGTACAGAGACTCCTCCTTACTGAATCTCGACCTCAACTGGTCTCAATGGTATGAGTCCAAATTGGTACTCAATACCTGACAGTTATACATAGAGGAGTTGCTTGAACCTCTCAGGCCTTCTCTGGAGTTCACAGACTCTCGGACTCTCTGTCTTTGTATGCTCGATGCTACCTTTGCTATGCAGGTCAGCTCGGCTTCTCTGTTCTTTGCAATTCACTTCTTTCTCTACTTCTGTTCCCCTTTGTTCTCTTTGTCTGTTTGTGGCTTAAAACCAATCTGCTCCCTGATTGTTCGTTTCCTCTTCCCGGCTCTCTGGATCGCCTGCCTCTGTTCGCTGGAATTCCCCTGCTCTGCGTCATCATCACTGTGTAACGCAGAGAGGTGGTTATTTTTGTTACTCCAAGGTTGCCCGCGAAATTGATTCTTCTGCGAGCTCAGCGGTCATGCTGAACCTCAAATCTCATGTACCTCAGTCTATTTCCTCATCAAATCTGGTCATCCATTGGGTTGATTCTTTGCCGTTGATTTGGAGCCTCCAGATCCTACAGTCTCTGTATATATCGCGCGGGTAAGTTGCTCGACCGTTACTCACGCGATGTAAACGATTTTCTCTCTCATCCGCTAGACACGTGTCACTCGGTGTGTGGCATCGCGTTGAACTCGGCCAAACCCACTTACCGCTCGAAGTGCACGCGATATCTTGCCGGTTTTGGGCACAGGACCCGCCTTCTGACGATTTCCGCACGGTTTCCTGTTTTCCTCGTGACCGAGCGCTCGGGGCTTTCCTTCATTGAGAGTTTTGCCCTGCGATATGCGATTAGCGCTTTGATCGCGTATCAGAAACTGCTTCTGTTTTTGGATCTCGGCTTCCGATGCCAATTTGTGTCAGTGCGCAGTCTCCATGGGCCAACAGTTAGCGCGCTTTGACCGAGGGTCCTTGTTGTTTCGTGCTGGCCACAAATTGCCATTGTCCAGAGGTCATTTCTGATAAGCTCGTTATTCATAAGATTTTGAAGCCTGACATAATTTGAAACAGTCATGGAAATGTTTAAGGATCCAATTCGGATCACGACCTTCCCACTGAAAAAGCTTTTGGACCACCAAAAGTTGGTTTTCAAGCATCGACTAAGTGAGGGTATAACTGTCTCACTTGTCCAATCTCTATCCATTTTGCACTGCTTGGCTTTGAACCCTTGAGTCCAATCCTGAGGTACTCAACATCTCCCCTGCGCGTCGTCCTCACCTTCCTGTCCAGAATTGTGTCTTCCTGCAATTCATTGAGATATTCAAGTAACAGATCATTAATAGAAGGCAATTGACTTTTCTCTTCGGGGTCTTCAATTAATTAAGGTTCAAATAGTCTCAAGCTGTCTGCATTAACGATTGAGTAGATGTGCATGTAAGTTGGTAAATCAAAGCGAAAATCATTCTCACCAATTTTCTCAAGTATCTTGAAAGGCCCATATCTTATTGGCTTTAGCTTTTTACCTTCACCTTGCATTCTGTCTTTGCTGATATACAGCCAGACTTGATCACCAACTTGGAAACTATGCTCCATCCGATGCTTGTCATGCCTTGCCTTGTATTTGGCTTGGCTCTTTTCTAGCTGTTCCTGTACTGCCTGGTGAATTTCTTGGATTTGTTCAATGAACTTGGTTGCCTTGTCCACATCATTGTGTCCATCAACTGCTATGTCTTTACCAAAGACAAAATCCAAGGGAGACCCTGGTGTGAAACCAAAATAGGTCTCAAAAGGAGATCTTTGTGTAGAAGAATGTTTTGCTCGGTTGTAAGCATGCGGCACATAATACAAATGTTCATCCCAAAGCTTGGGATGCTTGTTGCAATAACCTTTGAGCAACTGGATCACTGTCCTGTTGACTACCTTTGTCTGGCCATCTGTTTGTGGATGAAACGCTGTGATTTTCTTCAGTCTGGTGTCCATCAGTTCCCACAGACTCTACCAAAACTTCCCAACAAATCAGGTGTCTCGTTGAGATATAATGGAAGTGGGTAATCCAAAATGAACCCATACATGCTGAAAGAACAGTTTTGCAGTTTGTTCAGCTGTAATCTGTTTATTACAAGGTATGAAAATACACATTTTGCTGAACCTATCCACAACAACATATAAATAGTCACGACCTTTCCTAGATTTAGGCAGTCCTCCAACAAAGTCCATGGAAACACTTTCCCAAGGATGAGAAGGAACTGGTAGTGGAGTGTACAAGCCTAGTTTTCTATTGTTGGGCTTGCTTTTAGCACACATGGTACACCCTCTTACATATCTAGAAATTGTCTCATTCATTTTTGGCCAATAACAAAATCTTTGCAGTTGTGCAACTATTTTGCTTACCCCAAAGTGCCCTGATATTAGAGAAGTGTGTGCTTCTCGAATTATCTTTACTCTTTCAGCTTGTGGAATGCATAGCTTCCCACAATGATACAAGAGTTGGTCCTTAATGTGATAATCCAATTCTTCTACTCGTTTGCCTTGGCTTAAAGTTGCATATACATCTTTAAAATCTATATCTTGAGCATATTGTTCAATGTAGCTCTCATGCAATACTGAATTATGCTTAAGTATAGTAGATGCATTTATAATTGGTCTAGATAACATATCTGCAACTTTATTGTGTATGCCCTTTTTATATTTGATGACTAAATGAAACTGTTGTAGAAAACCCATCCATCTATAGTGTCTTGATTGCTGCAACTTAGTTTGGGAGTGTAGATATTGAAGTGGTTGATGATCAGTATGTATAACTGTCTCTTTGCCCATTAAGTAATGTTTCCACGTTTTCACACTCTGTACTAAGGCATACAATTCTTTATCATATGTTTGATAGTTAACTACTACAGAATTAAATGTCTCAGAATGATAACATATGGGTTTACCGTGCTGTATCAACACTGCTCCCATGGCATAGTCATTGGCATCCGTTTGGATCTCAAATGGTCTTTGAAGATCTGGTAGTGCTAGTACTGGTGCTGTACTAATCTTTCCTTTCAAGGTGTCGAAGGCTTTTTGCTGTTTTCCTCCCCACTGAAACACCTTGTTCAATCTTGTCAAAGCATGTAAGGGAGTTGCAATTAAGGAAAAGTTAGAAATGAACTTTCTTCAGTATTGTGTTGCTCCTAAGAAGCTTCTTACTTCTGTAGCAGATTTGGGTTTAGGCCAGTTTACAATCACTGCAACTTTAGAGGGATCTATCTTCAATTCACCACCCCCTACTATATGTCCCAAATAATTCAAAGATGTTTTGCCAAATTCACATTTTGAGAGTTTAACATGAAGTTTTTCTCTTTTCAAAACATCTAGTGTCTGCTTAACATGCTTTAAATGTTCTTCCCACGTTTTGCTAAATATAAGAATGTCATCCAAATATACATTAACAAAATCATCAAGAAATTGTCTGAGTACATCATTCATTATTCTCATGAAAGTAGCAGGAGCATTAGTTAAGCCAAAAGGCATAGCCAACCACTCGTACAATCCCTACTTTGTTTTGAAAGCAGTCTTCCATGCATCTTGTTCTGCAACTCTGACCTGATGATATCCATTATGCAAGTCTAACTTGGAAAAATAAACAACTTCCTTTAACTAATCTAATAGATCATCTATGTGAGGAAGGGGATAACGATTTTTGATCATTATCTTGTTCAGTGCCCGGTAATCAATGCACATTCTCCACGAGCCATCTTTCTTTTTCACTAAAACGATTGGCGACCCACATGGTGATGTGCTAGGTCTGATGAATCCCTTCTCGAGAAACTCCTACACCTGCTTCTTGATTTCTGCATTCTCTAAAGCGGACAACCTGTACATTCCGATGTTAGGCAATGGAGCATCTTGCTGCAAATTAATATCATGCACTATTTCCTTTTTGGGTGGCAGACCTTTAGGTTCTTGAAACAAGATATCATACTCTGTAACAATTTTTTCTAAATCAACTTGCTGTTTAGCATCACAACCCTCAAATACATTGGTTTTATCAGGTTTCTTTTCCTTTACAAACATCAGTAAAACTTGTTTGCATGAATTTACAATTCACTTCATCTGCGCTGAGTTTATGAGAGTATAATTATTCTTGAGCTTATGAGCTCTTACAAAATATTCGATTCCATCTTTAACGAGAAGATACTTGTTCTCAGCTCTATAGAAAATAACTTTTCTATTATACAAGTAAGGACTTCTTAAAACAATTCCACATATATCCAAAGGAATTATATCTAATTCAACCTCGTCTACAAATGTTGACCCAAAAGAAAACTTAAGTTTGCATTGTCTAATCACTTGTAGTTGTGCTTTATCACTTAACCAACCTAATGGGTACGGTTTCTTGTGAGGTGTAGTCAGTGATCCGAACTTCTTTACAATTGCTTCAGAAATTAAATTTACTTGTGAGCCACTATCAAACAAAGTATCAATCTTTTGATGCTTGGAAATAACTCGAATATGGAAAAGCTCATGTATTTTTCTCTCATTTTCTTCATCAATAGTAGATTGTCCAGAATTACTAGTAGATGCTTCAGAATTCTTACCTTTTATACCTGTGGCTGCAATGGTTGTTTCATCTCCTGAGTTCGACCCCAAATCTTGCTGAATAGCTGCAGCAATCTTCTTCTTCTTGCCCTCGAACTTCTTAGGTCTCAGCTTCGGACGCAGAATCCAACAGTGCTCATCATCATGCCCCTCTTTCTTACAGTGAGTGCATGAAGACTTGCTCTTTTGTGTAGTGTTGGCCTTCCTCTCTTTCCTTTTCTGTTTTCTTTTCTCCTTATTTTTGCTTGCAATGGGTTTGGATGATCCCCCAACTTCTGGGTTCCCCTTCTTCCTCTAGCTTCTAGATGCGTAGCTTGAACAGATACCTCATCTATACTAGTGGGATTAAACATGAGGATCGTGTGCCTCATGTAGCTGTGTAGACTACCTATGTACTTCAACAGAGTCTCAGGTGAGTCTAAATAAATTCCTAGAATCAAAGCTCTCTTCCTAAATTCTTGGGTATAACCCTGTACACTTTGCCCTTTCAATTGGCGAAGAGTTTGCCAGCTCATCATGGCTTGCTGCATGTAAGCTAGTGGATAGAACTGCTTTTTGATTGCAGAAACAAATTCACTCTAGACAGAAAGAATCTTACCAGTTTTCTTCTTGTCAGCTTGTGTCCTGCCTTCCCACCATACCAAGGCAGTGCCTCTGAGGCGTAGGCTGGCCAGTTGAATCTTACACTTGTCTGAGTCGATACTCTGCACTCTGCAATAAACATCAATTTGTCTCATCCAGTTATCTAGCTTTTCTGCATTCAACTCTCCATCATATATGGGTAAATCAAATTTAACATCTGATTTGATCAAAGATGTCTTGTTTTTATGTTCAGGGCTATTAGGAGGTGTGAGAAAGTTTTCTTCTTTCCCTTTGCCTTTTGAGCCTGATGAATCCTCATCTTTATGTTTCCTAAAGTCCCTATACATTTCCTCTACCATGGACCTCATGGCTAGGAAACTATCTATGAATGGAGGGTCTGGCCCCAAGGGACTTTCCTCTGACATTTTCTTCTAAGGATAGACTCTTCCAATTTCCAGGTTAGTCTCAACCAACTCTCCTTCTCCTAATTTAAGCTTTGATCTAGTTAGCATTCAACAACAAAATCCAGCATAAGCTTGTCTAACCTTAGCAACCTAATGCTCTGATACCACTTGATCTGAAATCACCCTTAGACGACCTCAGGAAATTAATGAAAGTATTACAGACTCTTGTGCTGGGGTGTGCCTATGTTATTTTAAGCAATGGATCGATAAGATTGCGAAATACACAAGCACTTGAAACAGTAAGAGAAACACAGTAAGCAAATACAAAACACAACAAATTTAATAAGGAGTTCACCCAATCCTCCTGGTTCAACCTTCAGTGGTGGCCTTTTCTATTGTGTCTTAAAGCAGAGCTTTTACAATAAAGAGCTCAATTTGAGTCTCACTTAACAGATGATGATCAATAGGGTGGTACTTGGATCCCCAAGCCTCTAGAGTACACAGACTCCCCCTTACTGATTCTCGACCTCAACTAGTCTCAATGGTATGAGTCCAAATTGGTACTCAATACCTGACAGGTATACACGGAGGAGTTGCTTGAACCTCTCAAGCCTTCTCTGGAGTTCACAAACTCTTGGACTCTCTCTGTCTCTGTCTGCTCGATGTTGCCTTCGCTCTGCAGGTTAGCTTGGCTTCTCTATTCTCTACAATTCACTTCTTTCTCTACTTGTGTTCCCATTTCTGCTCTTTTTCTGTTCGTGGCTTAAAGCCAATCTGCTCCCTGACTGTTCGTTTCCTCTTCCCGGCTCTCTAGATCGCCTGCCTCTATCCACTGGAATTCCCCTACTCTGTGTCGTCATCACTGTGTAACGCTTCACAGAGAGGTGACCACTTGTCACCTCACGAACTGAGTGTCAGTTCTCTTTGAATGGTCGTTATTTCCATTACTCCAAGGTTGCCCACGAAACTGATTCTTCTACCAGCTCAGCGGTCATGCCGGACCTCAAATCTCATGTACCTTAGTCTATTTCCCCGTCAAATCCGGTCATCCATTGGGTTGATTCTCCACCATTGATCTGGAGCCTCCAGATCCTACAATCTCCGTCTATATCGTGTGGGTAAGTTGCTCGACCATTACTCACGCGATGTAAGCGGTTTTCTCTCTCATCTGCTGGACGCGTGTCACCTGGTGTGTGGCATCACGCTGAACTCGGCCAAACCCGCTTACCGCTCGAAGTGCACGCGATATCCTGTCGGTTTTGGGCGCGGGACCCGCCTTCTGACGATTTCTGCACGGTTTCTTGTTTTCCTCGTGACTGAGCGCTCGGGGCTTTCCTTCACTGAGAGTTTTGCCCAAAGCACTAATCGCGTATCAAAAACTGCCTTTGTTTTTGGATCTAGGCTTTTGATTGCCAATTTGCGCCAATACGTGGTCTCCATGGGCCAACGGTCAGCGCGCTTTGACCGAGGGTCCTCGTTGTTCTGTGCTGGCCACAAATTGCCATTGTCCAGAGGTCATTTCTGATAAGCTCGTTATTCATAAGATTTTGAAGCTTGACATAATCTAAAACAGTCATGGAAATGTTTAAGGATCCAATTCGGATCACCAAAGTATTCCAATATTGTCATATATTATAAAACTTCATACCGACTTAATGTTGCTTCCGTTACCAGAGGTATTAGTGAGTCACATATGCCTCCCCTGCCAATGATGGTCTGTCTACTCACCATTACTTTGAAGCTTGCAACATGATAGGCTAGAATTGTCGGAGCTTTTGTCAGGCCAATAAAAAAAATAGCTTTAGCTCATAAATCTGTACATCATATATCACTAGAAGTCAGACTTGTTTCACAAAATCAAAAACGTATGTCATTTGAAGTTACAATAGAAAGCTCAGGGGTTGCAGGTGGTCTGCTCCCTATGTGAAGTTCTTGCAATTCTTCATAAAAAAATGAAAAGGCCAATGGAACTTATTCATTTGATCTGACTGCCTCAAAACCAATAAAAAAAGATGCAAGCTGGACGATTTCTAATGCTGAGTCATGTCAGAGAAATATTAAGACTGATTTCTGATTATCTGTCATAAAATACAGCTGATGCCAGAACTGCCAAAATAGGAATGCCAGCACTGATATTGATACAAGAGCACTGTTAAGACTGTTTATGATGACTACTGAAAGTTGGGAAAAGAGAATGGGAACAGGGATGTAATGAAATAGTGAAAATGGGAGGGATATAAAATAGGGACAATATGTAGAGGGGACGATAGGAATAGGGAAATGAAATGATAAGAATAGGAAAGATATGAAAGAGGGACAGTGATAGAGGGGACGGCAGAAATAGGGAAATGAATTGATAAAAATGGGAAGGATATGAATATGAGCAAGACAAATATGATCAATTTTGAAGAAAATGACCATCCTGCAAGATAATGACAATAATGTTGGTGGCCAATATTGAATTAAAAGTTGCAGCGGAGGTATGTCTGCCGATTGTATAAAGGTTTGGCAAAAGCTTTTCTGAACTTTATAAGGAGAGACTTCCACAGACCTAGTCTGCTGCCACCAAGACTTATCCTAGAAAACTGACTTCTTCTCAGTAACAAACCATAATGCTTAAAAATTCAGTTAGCACCCCCTTTTTATTGAGTTATTTAGGGGAGAATCTGATCGCTAAGGACCTGGTTTTCAAGTGGATCTCCTGTTCAGTTGTGCCAACAAGCTGGTTTTCATAACTGAACATTATATTTATCTTCTTTTTTTCCTGTTTTGTGATTTTTTTATCAAAGGAAAAAGAAACAGATCAAGGATTGCGTACAACAGGCTGGAAATCTTCCCTGCCTACCATTTCCAATGTGGACTGCTACTCTATTTGCTGGATAAATTCTTCCTTTGTAGTGGGCTGCCGATACAATTTAAACCTATGCCCATTTACTAGGAAGGAAGTCCCCTGCTCATCTATAGTTTTAACCCTCACTGCTCCATTGTCATAAACATGCACCACTTCATAAGGACCCAGCCAACACATGTGGAACTCCCCTAGTTGCCTGGGTGAAACTTCCTCCTCTCTATACACTGATCATGCCGTTTGCTCCTTTGTTGCTGAACCAAAATTGTTTGTTGAGCAACAGCTCTTCTGATCTCATCTAATTCATTCCACTGTAGAAGCCGTTGTTGCTGCGCCTTTGAGAGTTGTAGGCCTAACTGCACTGCAGTTCTAAAAGTTTTGATCTGAAATTCAATAGGCAATAAAACTTGTTTGCCATACATTAATTCACAAGGCATGTGTCTGCTAGTATCCGCCCACGTGGTTGGATATGCCCACAAAGCTTTCGGAAGCCGAGCTACCCAATCACTGCGATGCATATGCACGGTCTGCATGAGGATGGCTTCAAGGACATTGTTAGTAGAATCCACTTGGCTATTGGCCTGTGGATGGGGTACGATGAAGATGTCTTGTGCCTGATCTTGTATTGCTCCTTGATGGCTTGCACAAGTTTTGAAAAAAACTGCGAACCTGGGTCAATCACAAGTTCTCGAGGCACACCAAATTTGGTAAAAATATCCTCAAACAAAAAGTTTACAATAGATTTTTTAGTGGCAAAAAGAAGAGCTTTAATTTCAACCTAATTTGCAACATAATCAGTGTAAACCAAAACTTACCTTTTCTTATATGTTGTTGCTGAACCAAAATCGTTTGTTGAACAACATCACTTCTGATCTCATCTAATTCTTTCAACTGTAGAAGTCGCTGTTGTTGCGCCTAGGCCTAACTGAACTGTTCTAAAAGTTTTGACCTAAAATTTAATAAGCAATAAAACTTGTTTGCCGTACATTAATTCATAAGGCGCGTGCCTGGTAGTATTTGTCCATGTGGTTCGATATGCCCACAAAGCTTTCGGAAGCCGAGCTACCCAATCACTGCGATGCATATGTATGGTCTTCGTCAGGATGGCTTCACGAACTTTGTTAGTAGAATCCACTTGGTCATTGGCCTGTGGATGGGGTACGGTGAAGATGTCCGGTGTCTGATCTTTTATTGCTCCGTGATCGCTTGCACAAGTATTGAAGTTGTTAGGTCCCTATACTACTAGTGTAACCCCTTATTATATTGTTGTGCCCATGTAGTCTCTACATTGTTATTATTGTGCCCCATAAAAGCCCACTATTGTTATTGTTGTGCCCTTACATTATTATTGTTATGTTGGCTCTGATTATATTATGACCCTTTAGACTCAAAGGAGGTCTTGTCATTTGTAGCATCCAAGAATTATTCATTTGTGTAATGTAAAGGAGGTTGCCCCCTCAAAGAGGCTGTATTTGAAATCGTTGATCTATCTTTTTTTCTATACCACCCATCTTAGCTTCCACGCCTTTCTTTAAACCATCCATCTAATTTTGCTTACTAGGTGTTTCTATTTTCTTGATTTGAGTCATTAATTTTCTTCAAATCTGTTTCAAACAAAAGGGTTCAATGGCAGAGCACATTGAGGACTTTCAAAAATTGAATATAAGGGTAAATGATATTCCAGAGAAGTAGAGGATTGATGTCTTCATAGGGACTTTAAAGGATAACATTCAACATGAGGTTCGTCTTTGGGAACTTGATTCATTGAAGAAGGCATTAAGGTTGGAAAGAAAAATTGAAAGCAAAATTATGACAACAGGAAATGCTACCACTCAGAATTATAAAGATGTAAGTGTTGTTGCTCCTAGCCTTCCACAACTTACAAGGTTGACACCACAACAATTGGAAGAAAAAGGAGAAAACGACCTTTGTTACAGTTGTGATAGAAAATACACTAAAGGTCTTAAGTGTGTTGAGAAGAAATTATTTTACATTGATTGTGAAGAGGAGGAAGAAAAGATAGATCAACGACTTCAAAATCAGCCTCTTCGAGGGGGCAACCTCCTTTACATTACACAAATGAATAATTCTTGGATGTTACAAATGACAAGTTCTCCTTTCTATATATAGAAGTCTAAGGGGTCATTATATAATTAGAGCCGACATAACAATAATAATGTAAGGGTACAACAATAACAATAATGGGCTTTTATGCGGCACAATAATAACAATATGGGGACTACATGGGCACAACAATATAATAAGGGGTTTGCATTAATAATAGTAAGGGGTTACACTAGTAGTGTAGGGACCTAACAAAAGTAAACTATGAACTTTGGTTAGTTACAAGTTCTTGAGGCATACCAAATCTAGTAAAAATATCCTTAAACAAAAACTTTACAATAGAATTTTCAGTGGCAAAAGTTAGTGCTTTAGCGTCTGTTAGAGTCGGTCTAGTAGCCCTCCATCAGCGATCAAAACTCTTTGCATTTCATTAGTAGGTGTCTCATCAGTGTCATCTTATTGCATTCCATTAGGCATGCCATAACCCTGATGGAGGAGCTTGTGTCTTTATGTTCCCCTCTTGGCACTGCTGGTTCAAGTTGTTTCAGTCAATAAAATTCTTTACAGGGTCATTGGTCTTGTTTTGAAGTCAAGGTCCTAGGTCTAGGGTTTAGGTCCAATTTTGTCTTTTGAGGTCATGTCTTTAAAGTCAATAAATGCCCAGCAGGCCAGAGGGATGTCTATCAAAGCTCCACTTCATGTACAACTATTTTTTCTACCTTGAGTTCAAAAACCCTGTTTTTGAAGGCAAGGTCATTTTCTCATGTTTTGTAAAAATTTGTAAAAATTCAAACTCTCCAGAAGTTGGCATGCAGCCCTGGTCCCCTTTGCCAAGACTCCTCAGAAGCTATCCCTGCAAAAATTTTCAAGAAAAAGCATCATTTCAACCAATTTCAGGACAAAAAGGAAACCATAAGTCAGCAGCATTTTAATTTTGAAAAGTGTCATTTTATAAACATTAGAAAGTGGGTTTGAGGGGAAATTAATTCAAATCAAGTTTATAAAAGCCCCCCTCCCTTCATTTTATCATTATTTGCCTCCAAGATTCCAAAAGCAAGAGCAAAAGGCGATTTAGTGTGAAAACTGTGCAAGTTGGTGGACAGAGCCCGCGCGCTACGCATCAGGACCTGCGCGCTACGCGTTAGGTAGGCGCTACGCGTTAGGTAGGCGCTACGCGTCGGGGCGATCAGCGCAGTGGGAAAAAGACACGGGCGCTACGCGTTGGGCGAGCGCTACGCGTCAGGACTCGCGCGCTACGCGTTGGGGTTTAACACACAAAAATTTGCCTACAAGCTTCAAACGACCCCAAATTTCTTCAAGGTTGCAGGTAGGCCTCTGATCATCAAAGTATTTTGCTTGATAAAGACAAATGAGCATGGGAAATGTGTTTTAATGCCATCAATTTGAAATAAGAAGTTCATGTGTATTTGCTTAAAAATGTCAAAGTGCAAGTAAAGCTAGGGTTTTGTTTTGCTGCTCTCAAGGTCATCCCTTTCACTCCCATTTTTTTTTCCTACATCCCAACCACCTCCCTTATCATTTTTACCTAATCTCCCTACCAAAAATATCAAAGGCCCAAAACCCTACCCCTATCCCTAAAATTTAATAACATAACCCTAAACCCTACTTCCCATAAAACCCTTGCAAATTATAATTGTATGATGTTGTATATGTCATGATTCCTTCCCTTAATTCCCTTTTTCATATATTTTCCCTAATTCCCCTTAAAAGTCTCCCTTCCCTAACATCTCCCTTGTGTTATTTGTCCCCTTGAAGCAGCATTTCAACAGTGAAAACAGCAGGTCATTTGAGCAGAAGCAGCAGTACATTTCAGCCATTTTGCTCTTGAAACCATGTCAGAAACCGAAACCGACTATGAGCAAAGTGATGACCGTGAGTCAACACCAGAGGTTGAGGTACAAAGGAGGCCTCACAGGGGTGGTAAGGGTGGTCACCATGTGAGAGAGGAGCCCACCTCTTTGACCTATTTGCAGGCTTGTCCACTTGCAGTCACATGTTTCCGCCATCAATCATGTTATGAATTTTGCGAGAGGATTTCTCAAATTCAGCACCATAGGGAATTGGTCCGCTTGTTTGTTTTGCATTTGCATGACGGGCATGTAAATCTTGCAGGGGTGGATTTTATATTGTCACCTGAGATTGTTGCTCAAGCAACAGGGATACCCAATGTTGGAGAAGAGTGGAACAAGCGCAAACTATTGGACAGATTTCAGTATGAGCCCTACATTAAACCTGTCTACATGAGGTACATGACTGGTGTATTTCCTTTCAGATTTTTGAGGGATGAGTATGCTCCCTTGATGAGGCTCATCATTCGCTATTTCACCTGTGAGGGCAGATTTTCACGTTTGTATTCGTACCATATCCGCTTGTTGATGCATTTCACACGGGTACGGATGATGAACATACCATTTTTCATGTGCCGGAATATTGAGAGGATGGTGCCCTTGGTGCAGAGAAAGAGCCCAACACAACAACACCGGAGCATCTTTCATTATGGTTTGATCAAGCTTGTGGTCATGCATCAGTTGGCTCAGCAGGGTATCCCATGGGAGGATTTTATCTCTCGAGATTTTTTCACAGCGCCAGCACCACCACCCCCTGAGGTTGTTCATGAGGAGGGAGGACCTTCACAGCAGCATGATATCCCCGAGGCCAGACATGTCAGCTCCCCTCCATTGGTCACATATCAGAAAGGCCACAGGGCCTTATTTGCATCAGCTCGGCGAGTATTTTCTCCACATCAGGTGGAAGGGGTCTCGCCTTCTTCATCAGCACCGCGAGTGTTATCTCCACACCAGGTGGAAGGGGCCTCGTTTTCGACAGCAGCACAGGTACAGGAGAGAGGCAAGCAGCCCAAAATTGATGAGGGGCCATCAGGTGATCCAGGCATAGATGTTGTTGACCTCGATATCAGTTCTCCTAGCCTAGAGCCAAAGGAGATCATCCAGCAACTAAGGGCTGAAAATGACTCGTTGCAGCAAAGGTTGGAAATGGCAAATTGGACAATCACCTACTTAGAGCAGCGCAACAAGCAACTAGAAGATGAACACACTCTTGATGAGTTGCGGAGGATCCATGAAGACCGCAACTTGGCTCGTAAGAGACCCGGTGATTTGGTACCCGTTGAGCGAGAGGCTATGCTTCTCCGGGTCAATGCTCATTTGGAGAGGCTGCTGGCCAAGGCCAACAAAGATAAGGACCTGCTCCGGAACATGAAGAACCACTATTGGGCCCGAATGCACGTATGCAAGGCGAGAATGAAGGTGCTCCAAGGACGGTTGGCCAAAGCACTCAAACGAAGAAAAAGGCCCGATCCCCTCCACATCTTGGCTGAGGCTTCCTTGAAGGAGCATGATGCTTAATGACTCAACTCCAGCACAAATTTCAGAAAATTTTGAGTATTTTTGGTCACTTGTGAATTTTTTGGGCTAAAAACAGGTTTTCTTCACCAATGCGTAGCGCGCCGCGCGCGACCCTTAAGATGGGCAACTCCATTTCAGGAAAACTCAGCATTTTTGGATTTGTCATGCAAAAATACACTTGCTCAGCAATTGCCAAGAAATTTCACCAAGTTTTGAGCCTCCAGAAGGTCAAAAAACAAGCAAAAAATGACTTTCTGCCACTTTTTTGACACATAGGAAGTAGTCTTGGGAGATTGCAATTTTGGAGGGGTAAATGACCACCAAATTCAGAAATTCCACTTGGGTTGGAAAGTAGACATCCAGACCTTTCCAACAAGCCCACTTTTGCCTTATTTGGACACCTGGAAGTGCTTCAAAAGTTGCTCCAAAGGCGCGCTACGCGTTCAGAATCAGGGCACTACGCGTTGGACAATTTTCACAGAAAAGCACCTACAGCTCAGCAAAACGCAGTTTTGACTAGGTTTGACTTTTTGGAGTGGATTTTGATCCTCTTTGATGTAAATGATGTAATTTTATGATACTTTGACACTCATTTATCTCTTCTAGAAGATTCATTCATGAGATAGGCAAAAATTTAATGAATGAATTGGTTTCCTAGCTTATAGAGGCAAGTTGTTTTGACTGCCTAGATTGTAGTGCTTTGTTTAGAATTGGTTGGAACAGCTCCTAGGATGATGAGCTCGACCCCTAGAGGCAAGGGAAGAGGTTGGCTTGCCTATATTATGTATTTTCTCAATCATTTTCAGAGGTTGGAGAGGTTGGACTCTTGAGGGAGAAAGCTTCTATTGTATTACTCATTGTATCTCTGCAATTTTGGCAAAGGAAGAAAGACCAGGGTTTTGCAGTCCTTTTTGGGATTCCTGTGGTTACATGTATTGATGGTGTGTTTCTCTTTGTACTTGTAAGTTTGTTATGTGAATCATCTTCTTACTTTTCCTTCTGCAAATTAGGCAAATGAAGTGTTAAAGTAGAATTCATGATTGCCATGCTCTGCTTTTAAGTTTGCTTAATATTTATGTTTTCATCTGTCTAAAGAGAACTCTTGAAGGTTTCTTGCTCTCTTTAGCTCCTCACCGGTCATTTCTATCCATTCACTTAATTCAAAGGCATCAGTACAGTCTCCTACCTTGCCCCAAAGAACCCCCTGCAAAAACTGTGTCCAATCCCCGCACCCAAAATTGCCTTTTCCCGATTTTCCACCAAAATCCTAAAAATCTCAAATCAAACCTTTTATCAGTTTACTAGCCTAAAATCAGTGTTCTTTATTGGTTATCTCCACCCTTTGAAGATCTTTGCCGAGATATATCGGAGAGAGCCCTCTCCTGCCCCGTAGGGCTAGCTACGAGGCTAAGTGGTTTGATGTTGCCTTGGAGTTTACCTTTCTCAGCCTGAGGTGAAATTTCAAGCGCTAACAGCGTCAACCATTTTTGTAACATAATTAGTGCAAACCAAAATTTACCTTTTCTTATATGTTGTTGGCGTAATTGGTCCCACGAAATCAAGGGCCCATTTTTCAAAGGGCTCTACCATTACCGGAGGATACAAAGGCCCAAGGAAGAGGGGTAGCAAGGAGATCCAAATCAACCAAGGAGGGATTGAGCAACTAGACTAGATCTGGTTGTTGTACATGTATTTCATTAGTTGGGCCATTATCATAAGATGAGAGCCAAGTAGGTTCTGAATATTTTAATGATGAATTGGTTTGATTGGGCATAATTTGTTGTGTCATTTCTTTGTGCGATTGGTTATATTTTGCTTCTGCTAATTTAATGTTAATAACCTAGCTTTGCTTTCATTTAGTAGATCAATAATTTGCGAGGTCAATGGATAGCTGAGTGTTAGGCTTGTAGGAAAATTAACATGGTATTAGAGTTATAAACTCTGAGAACCAATCTTAAGGAGCAGGGTTCATATAGGATCGCCAAGGTTAGGATTGGTTGTGATTGTATCAAGCAAATTTTTATTAAAGACTGCAAGATTCCGTATAATGGTATGGGTGAAAATCAGGGTTGTGTTCAAAGATTATTTTTAAGGGTTTTAAAGTAGTGTGGCGGCTTGAGTTGGCTATCTGACCCATATAACTATTAGGCAACAAAGTAGTGGCACAACACATCTCGAGATAACAATGAATGGGACATGCTTGAGACAATAACTTATAATGGACCAATCGATCGTCGAAAGACCTAGTTGCCACAACAGTTGACACAACACAGATTGTGGGTGAAAGTTAGGTGAGTTTGTGGTTAACAACTAGAGAACAAGAAGGTTGTAGAGGATATGCGAGGACATACAATTCAAATTGAATTGCAAAAGAGTAGCACAGGGAGGTCCAGTTAATAGTGGGAAGCAAACAGGGAGTAGCGATAGAGGATCCATGACAAAAGATCCATGACAAGGTAGTGAATTGTTAAGCAAAGATGTAAACAAGTTTGTGGTAAAGGTCAGGCTTGAAGATGCTTCTAGCATGCAAATGTGGTTGACAATGACTCAAACAAAGTTTGGGTGTAGACAGTTGGCTGGTAGCAAAAATTTAGGGGATGAAGGAAATGTGGACTAGGTCAGCAACACGCAGTTTGTGGACTGGTGAGAGGTCAAGTTGCCTAGAATATCATGATGCTGGGTAAAAGTGAGATAGGCCATAGGTCGATCTGACACAAACAAACAACATGCATGTGGTGGCAAGCAAGGGGTTAGTGACAAATTTCTCAAGCATTGCTTGTCAAGTCAAGTAGACTAGCAGTGGTTGCATATTCGACAATAGACTAGAGGCACAGAGTGTGATTAGGACCCAGAGTGATTGGTGGAGGTCAGCCCTTAGAGGGAGAGAGAGAGACTAAACCAATTAGGGTGTGATAGTCAGAATTTTGTAGTTGATTTTCTGGTTTCTAGATGGCAACAACCAACCTGAGGTTCGAGGATAGGTTGAATGGCACTTACAACTTAGTCCATGGAAGTAGAGGATAATGTTCGAGGATAAGTTGGATGACAGTTACAACTATAAGTCCATGGAAGGAGAGGACAGTGTTGGTTCTCATGGAAAACAACCTATGGTATTTTGTTAATACCCAGCTTACAACTCTTTCAAAAGCTATAAATGCCAGACATATCATCATAGATGGGGTGAAGGATCATATGATCCCTCACATATCAAGGAAGAATAGTGCCCATGAGATGTGGATTGCTTTGATGAACCTATATTAGAGTGATAATCAGAATTGGAAAAGGATGTTGAAGGAGAAGCTCAAGAACACCTAGATGATTGAATCAGACACAACAACATCATTCCTTACTAGGATTGAACAAATTCGAGATGAGCTTGGAGCTGTTTGGGTAGTCGTGTTAGATGAGGAACTTGTAAGGATATCCTTGAGTGGGTTCTCAAAACCTTGGGCTACCTTGTGATAGATGCTCAAGCATGAGAAAAGCTACCCTATGGGAATAGATTGGGAATAGATTGTGAGATGACTTCACCAAAAAGGAGATTTGGGAGAAATTATTGTTGGAGGATAGCAGAAGAGTGGGGATGATGAGATTCTTGCTCTTACTGGTTGGGCAACGAGGAGAAAAGGTTTGAGCAACAAGAGCGCGGAGTCAACCTCTCAACCAAAGGAGAAAAAGGACCTAACGAAGGTCAAGTGTTTTGCATGTTATAAGACACGACACTATGCTGCACAGTGTGCAAAGACGAAGAAAGGGGGGAGGGCACATAGTCAACTATAGATGCATTGGCAAAAGCTATAGAGGAGTTTGCTAGAAAATTTGAAATTGGATTCACACTTGTTTCCTACCTTACCTTAGGCACATTATCAATGTGTGCATGGTTGCTAGACAGTGGAGCCAAAAGACATATGATAGGAGCATTGGAACAATTTGATAACTTGACTGAGTGGGACCTAGAATTGAATGTGAATTTTGTTAATGATGCAAAACATGTAGTTAAAGGGGTTGCAACAATGATATTTCAACTTGAATTAGGAGGTAGGATGGAGGTGAAAGATGTGCTATGGTTGCCAAAACTTAGTGGAGTCTACATTCAGTCTCTATGATGGAGAAGGGGGTTTGTGTAGCATTCCAAAGTGGGAAGGTATTGATTAGACCCATGTGGTCTAGCCTTGATAAGGGACATGTCATTGGAGTCAGAGAGAGCAACCTATATAGGTTAAGGGGATAGCCTATTCGAGCGATGGCACGAAGCAGAACAGTGACAGGATGAGGAGTATGAAGCTTTGAAGGTTCAACAGTTCAGATGGAGTCAACCTTCAGGTTTAGGAGGAAAGGAGCAATTAAGAGATTCCTTTAAATATATCAAGAATGCCTCATGGTATGAGATGACCTTACAAGATTTTCAGTTGTAGGAGGCTTCCAGAATGTTTCCAGACTAGGTTGTAGGAAAGGCTTTTGGTTTAGAGGGAGCAACCATGACAACAGATGCCATTCCATGACTGAAGTTAGTGCCAGAGGGTAGAAGTACCTCCCTCGCTAGGAAGGAATGTTGATGTTTGTAGATGGGGTAGGTACTTTTGCACAAGCCTAATTGCCTAGGCGTACACAAGTTTCCCAAAGTCTCCTTAGACACTTGCTCTAGTGAGGTGAGATCTAATCTTGACAGTCAATCACTTTGGAGATTAGGGTTAGGGATTTAGCTCAACGAAAAGTTATGAAAGTAAGGCTAAGAAGAGGGAGAAGACACACCATACATCAAGAGAAGATTGAGAAAGTCATCTCAATGAGTGTAATACTCTGGTGTGTTGGGTTCGAGGAAGGTGAGCAACAAGGAGATCTAGATCAACCAAAGAGGGCTTGATCAACTGGATCAATTCCAATTGTTGTACATGTATTTCCTTAGTTTGACCGTTATTCCAAGACGAGAGACTAAGTAGGTTCTGGACATTTAATGATGGACTAATTTGATTGGGTAGAATTTGTTGTATCATTTTTTGTGAGATTGGTTATATTTTGCTTCCACTAATTTAATGTCAATAATCTGACTGTGTTTTCATTTAGTAGATCATTAATCTGCTAGGTCAATGGATTGTTGGGTGCTAGGTTTGTATGAAAATTAACACTTTTTGGAGATTTAAGAATGGCAATGAATGACATTATTAGGTTTTCTCCACAACCATCGAAGTGTCTTTATTATTGAAAGTTTCATGCCTATTTGAAATCGGATAAAATTTATGATCATCCTTTTGGACAACCTTAAATTGGGGAATCAAGGTTATTCTTTTTGTGGTACAAAATTTGGCCACCCAATGATACATGTCTCAAGCCATTGGATTATGCTGGAATAAGTTGTTGAGGATTCCTTCTATGCATAGAGTAGGCATGTAGGGTGGTGATTCGGATTTAAACAGGAATGCAACAAATTACAGAGATAACCATAAACACAGATATGCAGCGGAAATAATACTTCATTTCATTAATGTAAAAAACTGAAACATGCTTACAGACAGTAATGGAAATAAACCAGTTAGGGCGATGGTAGCTTATCTCTGAGAAGAGACGTGGCGGCTACATGCCTCTGAACTGTGTTACAATGAGGCTTGAAGGCCTATTTATTGTTGAGAAACAATGGAAAACGCTTCACATTCCAAAACCTAACCCTAGAAGATGAAACGCCAAATTGTGGGCCCCATTTGGGTAAATTGGTACCTCAATTTCCCGGGGTTGTAACTTTGGCATACGATATCTGTTTGACGCGTACAATAGCTCGTTAGAAAGATCCATCTGAGCACTACAATTTTGGGAAGGGTAACATCGGTCTGTGGACCCAATTTGCCCCCAGATTTCCCAAAAAACGTCGTTTAGGGCCTCAAAACGGCTCCGGAAGTTCAAGACCCGAAAAACTGCTAAAAATAGTAAATTGTGCTACAATTTAGGAAACTGAAAAAGTTGAAAGAGACAGTTGTGGGGGTCCAAATGGGATAGGTGGGTGGCCACCAACATCCACCTGAATCATTCCTCCCCCCTTAGGAGGCAATGGTCCCCATTGCGTTGAGTTCCTCCTTGAGATGAGGAAGCTTTTGCTGATCTGGGTCTCTGATGAGCTGTTCTGCAATCTTTGATGTGTCCAGAAATGTTGGGAAGCATGGTCGACGGCGGTCCACATTGAACACTCAGTGCAAGCGAAGGAATGGAGGAATGCTGTGATTCAAAGCATTGTTTCCCGTAGCCTTGGTACTAGTGTTAGGACCATGTCGGAGTGGTCTGAGTTTCTAAAGGGTTCTGGTAAGGCGTTCTCTCTGCAGATGTAACCAAACTTTGTCGCCCACCTGAAACTTGTGTGGTACCCCTGTGGGTGAGGAGAAGTTGTTCCTATGTTTTGTCATGACCGTATCCCTTTGCTGCTTCTGCTACGTGGAGGAACCCTTTGCGGGGGTCATGGATGTAGCAACGATCTTCCCCTTACTTTGGGAGCGAACCAGATAGAAAATAAATTTCCTAGTATGTGATGTGAGCTTGCTGCCTTTCTTGGCAGTGATCAAAGAGGTGGCGGTAGGTGGGGCTACCTCCGGTATCCTGTATAATAAATTATCCAAAGAAATAATGACAGCGCGAGGCCTTGACTTATACACAACATGTCGCCTCCACAAGTATGGCTGGCCTAGTAATACATCACAAACATCCAGAGGTGTAACATCACAAAATACCTCATCTGTGAAGGGCTTGATGCTGTAGGGAAGGCGACATTGTTGGCAAACTTTGAGATGTTGTCCTTCATGAAGCCACCCGATACTATATGGCTGCGGGTGTGGTGTAGTTGGTAGGCCCAACGCTTCACAACCTCTGCTGAAATGATGTTCTTTTGGCTGCCGTTGTCGACAATGAATTGCAGCGGCGAACCCTTCATCCACGTCTGTGAGTGGAAAAGTGCTCCCCCTCCTTTGGATTTTCGGGTTCATTTTTCTGGATCTTGGCGGTGGCAACAGTGGCGCTGGGATCCGCATCAATGATCTGCTTCCCTTTGCCATTTCCCTTGTCGGGTTCTGGCTCAGGGTTGGAACATGCATCTGATTCGAAAGCCTTCAACTCGGCCACCAGCGAGTGCTTGGTCCGACACTCACTTGTGTTATGAGTGGGACTCTTCTGGAACTGACACCACTTTCCTGTGTCCTTCTTCGGCTTCGTGGTGTTGTTCTTTTCTTGCGGCTTCGACGGGTTGTCTTGTGTCATCCCTCCTTGGCTTTGTCCTTTGGGCTTCGGATTTGCAGATCCAAAGTCTCGCTTCTTCTGTTTGAACTTTTGTTCGATTTTGAGAACGTATCGGTATGCCGTGCCGAGCGAGGAGATGTTCAGGAACTCCATCTCTTCCTGGATGTATCTGTGTAGGCAGCCACAGTATTTGAGTACCAGATGCAGATAAGAATCTTTGATACCCAACTATGTGTGAAGGGTATGAAAAATGTTTGTGAACTTTGGCACATCTTGGTCCCTTCCCTGTCACAGCGTGGTCCACTTTATGTATTTGTCCTCGTAGCTTTTGACAAGGTAGTATTGCTCCTCGACGGCATCCCGGAATGAATCCCAAGTGGGTGCAGCTGAAAATAGTGAGCCTGTGCTTTCATTCTTTTGGTTGCAGTAGGTTTCCCAGTAGTCCTTGACGTAGGGGGCTGCTTTGAGAAGAGCGAAAACAATCTTTTCCTGACTCAAAAGTTCATGAACAGAAAAATACCCTTCTAGCAGATTTAACCATTTATCTACAGCATCTGCGTCTAGTTGACAATGGGGATTTCGAAATTAACTTGTACCTTAAACGGTGTGGCATTTCCAGAGTAGCTGTTGGAAGCCGATGTGTCGCCTCTGGGTAGCCACTAAAGGATCTGTGCAAAGCTATCCATCATCGCGTTCCTTTGTCGCTCGAGGGCTTCTTCGAGCAAGATTTTGATAGGATCTCCTCCCCCCTCGTCTTTCTTCTCATCTGCCATGGGAGACTGTCGGGATTTGCGAGGCTGGTCTTGCAAAGGTTCTACTAGTTCAAGCCCTAACTCCTTATATCTCGACCTCGTTGGGGACATGCAAAGAAAAACCGAGAAAAAGCAGATCGCTCTGATACCACTGATTCGAATTTAAACAGGAACGCAACAAATTACAGAGATAACGATAAACACAGATATGCAGCGGAAATAATACTTCATTTCATTAATGTAAAATACTGAAATATGCTAACAAACAGTAATGGAAATAAACCAGCTAGGGCGATGGTAGCTTATCTTTGAGAAGAGATGTGGCAGTTGCATGCCTCTGAACTGTGTTACAGTGAGGCTCGAAGGCCTATTTATTATTGAGAAACAATGGAAAACCCTTCACATCCCAAAACCTAACCCTAGAAGATGAAACACCAAATTGTGGGCCCTGTTTGGGTAAATTGGTACCTCAATTTCCCGGGGTTGTAACTTTGGAATACAATCTCCGTTTGATGCGTACAATAGCTCGTTAAAAAGATCTATCCGAGCACTACAACTTTGGGAAGGGCAACATCGGTCCATGGATCCATGTTGCCCCCAGATTTCCCAAAAAACGTCGTTTAGGGCCTCAAAACGGCTCTGGAAGTTTAGGACCCGAAAAACTGCTAAAAATAGTAAATTGTGCTACAATTTAGGAAACTGAAAACGCTGAAAGAGACAGTTGTGGGGATCCAAATGGGATAGGTGGGTGGCCACCAACATCCACCTGGATCAGGAGGGTGTGCTAGTGTAGCAAGTTTGGACCTAAAATTATAGCCTTGGAAGATTAGGAATAAAGCAAAGATTACCTTATTGAGATAAGATGGAGAATTTTAAAATGTCCAAAAAATGACCACAAAAATAGGTATGGGACTAAAGGGTACATCTAGTGTTAATGCACTTTAGGAGTGCGAAAGCAACTCCTATATCGATGTTGAAAGTAGCACAAGGTGAAAAAGGCAAGAAGTCAACCAAATGTCTAGTGAAACTATTATCTAACGATGTAATTAAAAGATACAAATGTGTAAGTGTAGTGATGCAATAGAGTGTAAGGATTGGTGATTTCAGTGTTGACCAAGAGAGACATAGGGTGTGATCAATGTATAGGCTCTTTGTTAGAGTCGTCCATCCTTGTGAAAGGGTTTGTGCAGTGGTCATTAATGTCCTCGATGGGTTGATAAATGTTGTATGATCTTGAGGAGAGCGAGTGAGGTAGCCTCACTCTCCTAGTAGTGAAGGTCAAGGAAACAAACTTTGAATATAACCTTGACTACTACATTGACTTTGGGACGTAGTTTGACAAGTGTGAGGCACTGTACTCTAGATTAGTTTGTTTGTCTAGTGGTACATGGTCTATGGCTTGGTAGGGAAACGTTTCATAGGGATTGAAGATATCAGTTGGCCACCTCAGGGGGGAGGTAATGAGGGGGCTCAAGGCATCATTGATTTGTGGTTTGATGTGTCCTAATGTCTGTTGATTGCTTGTTGCATCAATCATATGGTTATATTAGATGGTTGTATTATTGGTCTCAAGACGAAGTAGGCCAAGTAGGAACCAATATCTATGATTGAGTATTTCTTGCGAAGAGAGTAATTGTTCATAGTATCAAAAGAAGGTGAAGAGGGAGCTCTCCTAATTAGATTTCGTAGTAAAATGAACACTTAAAACATGAGTTGCATCTAGCAATTCTTGTTTTGTTGCGGGATATAATAGTTAATTTCCATTTGGTTGTTGTGGGTGCCCACTTCAAGTTGCCTTAGCAGGTTCTTGAAGTGAATGCATCCAGTGTCTTCATGTCACTGGTATTGGGCAATGATGCTATCCCATAACATTAAGAAGTGCTCAAAATAGAAGGCCATATTTGTACCTAGGATATCTGAGGGTCCAAGTAACCTAGATTTATGATTTGTATAGATCAGTGTTGCACACATCGCGATAAAATCGCGATTAAATCGTAAAATCGCGATTTTTTAAAATCGCCGATTCAAAGCGCGATTTTTATCCAAAAAATCGCCTCTTTTTTTTATAGCGATTTTTATCGAAAAAATCGAGATTTTTCGAAAAAATCGCGTTTTTTCGATAAAATCGCGATTTTTTCGCTTAAAATCGCGAGGGCGCGCGGCAGCGGGGTTTTATATGGAAAAAACGAATTTTTTTTTATTCATTCAGCAGTCCGCCGCGGAGGAGAAGGAGAAGAAGTGAGGGAGAGGGTTGCCGTCGGTTGTGGGAGCGAATCGAAGCGATTTTAGGAGGAATCCAAGCCAAGATCGCCAATTTGTCCATAAACCAGGTATGTAGATTAATTTTTTTTTGTTTTGGTTCTATAAAAACTTTGTTTTTCATTGTTTTTAAAGAATTTTTGGAAATTTTTCATTGATTTGGGATGGGTTATTTGTTATGACTATGAGAACCAATTTTTGATTTTTATTTTCTCATTTTCTTTAAACATTGTTTATTTTTTTTGATTTTTCATTGTTTTTTGGCATTTGGTTGGGTAACTTGGGTTTAGAAATTGGGATTTTGGAAATAATTAGCTTGTAATTTTGCAAATGCTAAATTGTAATTTGTATTTACTATTATCATTTATGTAATCCTAAATTCCTATTTCCTAATCCTTATTTTTCCATAGGTTTGCAAATTCAAAATTCAAAAACAAACATGCCAAGGAAATTGGATCCTTTCTGGGAATATGGTGACCCTAAAACTCCGAATGATAGACAAAACTTGTATTGCAAGTTGTGTGGAAAGGAAATATTCGGGGGGTGTACAGGTTGAAGTTCCACCTTGCACAAATCCCTGGACGTGATGTGGGGCCCTGTCTAAAGACAAATGCTGAAATTATCCAAAAAGCCATGAGAGCATTGGGAGAATTAGAGCACACTAGAGACGCCAAAGAAGAACTCAAAAGGCAACTAAAAAGGTCAGTTGAAGGAAGTGGGCCAAGTGGCACAGGTTCTACTGCAGCGTCAGTCAATCCGGTAGCTGCATCATCATATTTTGTTCCTCGAACCACACCTGGTTCACAACCAACTATTGGTTCAATGCTAAAAAGAACTGAAAAAGAAAAAGCTGACAAGTTGATGACAAAATTTCTCCTCTGGAGTGATATTCCTTTCAGCATTATAAGGAATAATCCATTTTTCCAACCTACTCTTGATGCTGTTGCCAGTGTTGGCCCGGGGTACAAACTCCCTTCTCTTCATGATTTCAGAGGCCGGCTTCTTCAAGATGAAAAGCGTGACTGCACCCAAAGATTGGAGGATTTTAGGGCATCATGGGCACAAACAGGATGCACTGTTATGTCAGATGGTTGGACTGACCAAAAGGGGAGAACCCTTATAAACTTCTTGGTTAGTTGTCCCTTGGGGACTATGTTTATCAAATCTGTTGATGCAACTCATCAAATGAAAGATGCAAAAACTTTATGTGATTTGCTGGATGTGTTTATTTTGGAGGTGGGTGCAGAAAATGTTGTCCAAGTCATAACGGACAATGCTGCAAATTATGTTGCTGCTGGTAGAATGCTTATGGACAGGCATCCTACTTTATTTTGGACACCTTGTGCTGCCCATTGTATTGATTTGATGTTAGAGGACATTGGGAAAATTCCCTTTGTCAAAGAGGTTGTTGACTCATCAAAAAGCATCACAAAATTTATTTACAATCACACATCTGTGCTTAGCTTGATGAGAAAATGCACCAACAACAAAGAGTTGGTGCGCCCCGCCATTACACGGTTTGCGACGAGTTTCATATCTCTTCAATCCCTCTTGAATTCTATGTGGGATTTGAAGAGAATGTTTCTTTCAGAGGAGTGGCGTGCTTCGTCAATGAGCCGCAAACCAGAAGGAGAGGCCGTCTGCAGACTAGTTTCATACCAGGAGGACTTCTGGGCGGGAGTGCAGGAGGTGTGCGCTGTTACAGAACCTTTGGTAAAGGTTCTTCGGTTGGTTGATGGTGAGAAGCCCGCAATGGGCTATTTGTATGAAGCCATGGATAGGGCCAAAGAAGCCATTCGGTCCTACTATGATGACAAGGGAGATGATGGGTTCCAGAGACAACTCCTTCTATGGAAGGTCATTGATGAGCGATGGAACAACACACTCCATCGTCCCATTCATGCTGCTGGCCTTTTCCTGAACCCTGCATTTTCTTATGCATGTGGGTTTAATTTTGATGTTGAGGTCGTGGAAGGATTATTAACCTGTGTCCAGAAGATGGTGAGAACTTCAGAAGAACGTATGGAGGTCTCTAGACAAATTGAGCAATATAAGTTGTCAGCTGGCACATTTGGCTTTGAGATGGCTGTCATTGATAGGACGGTTAAAATGCCAGGTATTTTTTAGTTTGTAGTATGTACTTTGTAACTTTGTTTCAAATTTCATTGTTTCTTCAAATTCCATTTTTTTCTTATGTTTATTTAAAATTTTCTTTGTAATTTTGTTGTAGACGCATGGTGGAAGATGTATGGTGGCAGAGTCCCCCTTTTGCAAAATCTTGCCGTGCGGATCCTCAGCCAAACATGCAGCTCCTCGGGATGTGAGCGCAATTGGAGTGTATTTGAAAAAATACACAACAAGAAGCGCAATAGGTTAACACTTAAACATTTAAAATATTGCAAATTTCCAAATAAATTTTTGAATTCATTAAAGTTTTAAACAATATTTTTTTTATAATATTAATTATTAATTTATTATTTCATGAACTTTGTACAGGTTGGAGTCCCATAGACTTAATGACATGGTCTATGTCTACTACAATCTTCGATTGTGGGTGAAACAACTAGAGAAGACACCTGATACGGAAGCCATCTCATTGGATGGGATTGACACCACTGCTGAATGGAGGGTTGAGACCGAGAGGCCTCTCATGGATCCCACTGAGGATTGGTTAGTGCAGGATGAGGGGGAGGAGGAGGGGGAGGAGGAGGAGGAGGAGGAGCAGGAGCAGGAGCAGGAGGAGGAGGAGTTGGAGGAGCAGGAGGAGGAGGTGACACCGCCTACCCGGGCTACCCGGGCTACCACTACCACCAGTAGAGGACGTGGTCTCCGTCCACCTCAGCCTCCTGTAGCTGCTACTACTAGTTCTTCAGCTTCTAGAGCACGTCAGACTCCACTGCCATTTCCACCACCACAGGCACCAGCTTCTACATCTAGAGGGAAAGAGAAAGTTGTGCCATTTTCTCGCAAGAGGGGCAGAGGAAATCAATAGGATTAGACTTTCATTTTATTGTATATGACATTATGACATGATGAGATACATTATCATATTTTTTGTTGATATTTTGAGGCTGAGTTGGACTTGGGACTCAGGACTTACTATTCAGGACATGATTCAATGTTATGTGTGATTTTAGCGCTAGAAATGATATTGAACATCTTATATATTAGTTTTTTTATCATATTTATGTGTCAATGTATTTATTTTATGTTGTAGATGGTTTAGATATTAAAAAAATTGAAAAAAATTGAAAAAAAATGAATATTTTTGTGCCAAACGATTTTTTCCCGCTTTTTTCCGATTTTTTCCCGATTTTAACGATTTTTTCCGCTTTTTTCCCGGCGCCGATTAAATCCCGATCGCGATGTGTGCAACATTGGTATAGATCCTCTTTGATGACCCAATTTACCACTTATTTAGTTGAGAAGAGGTGGATTGGTGCATCTCAGTGAAAGGGGTTAGAACGTAGGGGAGATGGCCACAAACTAGAGGAGTTGGGACATTTTTGAGTACCAATCCCATTAATGCCTTATGGAACACAATGAGTTTGTGTTCTCAAAGGAGCAAAGTTCTAGTTAGTGGTATCTCTCCCTCTTAAGTGTTGAGTCCTCAATGATTTGAATTTTATGTAGGAAGAAGACATACTAAGATGACCTCAAGGTGGAAAGGATGGGCTTCAAAATCTGCCTGAATAATGGGATGGGGGTTAGTGCATTTGCATTAGATGATGCCCTTAAAAAGCAGGGTCTACAGTAAACTTTGTCTCATGTTCTGTAAGCCATAGAAGATTGTGGGTTTGGTAATTGTATTCTGAAAGTATAGCTTGGAATCAATGTCTAGTAACTAGTTCTATTGACACTATCTCTTGAGGAGGGTGAGGGAGCCTTGCCCTTTTTTGAGCTGGAGCTGGATTGCTTAACACGTTGAAACAAGGCCCCAAAAATGGAACCCTAAGTAGTGTAGGTCATCATGATCTCAATCTTCTTCCCTCCTAAGTAGAAATCTATGTTGCAGGAAACGAACCCAAGCTAGCATACTTGTACCCAAAATGCGACCAAAACGCCCAGGTGGCATTTCCAAATCAGGAAACATCACTGAAATGTTGCTGAAACCTTTCGACAACGTTTTGACCCAAATCTTCCCTTTTCCCGCCCAATTCTACCCTATTTCCATAACTTTTTTTCTTTTGTGAGCTCACTCAAGCCCCCAAGGAAGGTGTGGGGCCCTTCTATGACCAAAAAAGATTTAATCTACCACTAAATTTTATCTCTAATCACTCCACAAACTAATTTGTATCTAATCAATCTACGCTCTAGTTTTGCTAAAACAAGAACCTTGTTTTTTCCTTGTTAATGAAGATGAGGATGAGGATTATAAGATATGTAATTGAACTTGTCATTAGCTCATGTTTTATTTCATTTTCAGTACGTATAGCCATGTATAAAGGCTGATTTTGGATGTATAGCCTCATGTATAAACGCTGATTTTCGAATCTTGGATGTACAACCTGATCTATAAAAAATAATTTTGGATTTTTAGTAATGTAAACATCTATGAGAGTTAATCTTGACTGGGTTTTTCTTCTAAAATGTCATTTATTTGTCTCATTTTTTTTTTCTTGCAAGATAATGCACTATTAACTTATTTGTAAAAAAAGTTACATACATACATATATTTTGTTTTCCCCGACGTTTTGACGGGTGTTTCCATTTTCAAGGGGTTGCGTTTCTAGCCATACTTGTTTTAGAAACTTCCAGATGGTTCGATGTTTCGTGCCACTTAGGTAGAAATGTAAATTGGAAAAAGCACTATTTGATGCATTGAGATCACAACCTTGGTTTTACCTGGGTTGATTGCCAATTGCGAGAAGTCACAAAATCTAGCAAGGCCATCAAATTGTCTCTATAGGTCCCCTCTAGTGAGGAAGCCAACAGGATTTTGTCATTAGTGAAGAGGATCAAAGAGATCGGCACATGGTCAAGGGGGCAATTGTCACCATCCTGAATATGCTCATGAAGAAGGATTTCAACTCATCAATGTATGTCCTAAAAGAGTCAGTCAAATGGTGCACCTCTATTTGGTTCCTATGGTGCTCTGAATGAAGTCATTTGGCAGTGGCCATGAATTGATTCAAATTCATAGAATTGCATGATGACAGTTAGAAAGGTGTTTGAAATAAGAATGTCAGGAAGTCTTTGAAACAAAGCTTCTCTAGGTACCATCTCAAAAATTTTATCAGGGAATTTCAATTTTATAGTATCTCATGTGGAGAGATAGCATCTTGGTCCAAACTCAATGTCCACTAATTGAAGGATCATTAAATGACAATTTGTATGTGATTCATTGTCACTTTGCCTCAATTGTTTCTGTTTCCTACCATGTCAACTATATGCTTTGTAAAACAGAGCATTGCTTTATCTTTACTTATCCTCGAGCCGTAATCGAATAAGTGTCAAATGCTGCCCTAGTTTTAAATTTTAATATGATTTTATTTTATTTTTGGTGGGAAAATACAAGAGATACTCCACTGCATTGATCTTAAGAAATAAAATTTGAAACTTTGAGATCCTTTCAGTTAACTCTCATTTGACACACATCTGTGTCATTAAAATCCACTTAGGACTTGTAGTTGCCTAGTCCACTTGCCCTGGGCCAACATGGACTCATATTAAAACTAGGGAGCATGCTTGATGGAGTTTCAGTCTGGGTCATAACTAAGTCAAGTGCTTTACCTTATCCCTAGATCTTTTTCCCCTAGGAAAACTCGTACTTTTATTAGAAATAACAAACTTACATTTTGTAGATGCAGAAGCGCATATCCATAAGCAGGTCAAGACTGCTGTTCAAAGAAAAAACCAGAAAGAAAAAACCGAAAAATAATGTACAATTGGGGAGAAAATTATGATTTTCTCCCTTTCTTCTTCTCAACCTTTCGCCACTCCCCTTGAGTCGGCAAGGATGAAAACAGAACTAGTGAGGTGTCCTCCTCTGGGCGAGGGTTATCCTTGTCTGAATCGGAGTGGTCTGAAGAATGGAGTCTTTTGGCTCCACTAGTATCCATTGTATCTGTTATCTTCTCCGGCAAAGAGTCCATCTGATCATGTGGCTCAGATTCCACAGATTCTGGCTGCTTGTGCATCTGATTGTTCTCTTGGGGAGTGTTGTGTTCCTTTTCCGTTTCTTCTTCCTCAACATGATCATATTCAGGTTCTAGTGGAGTGAATTGCCATCCTTTGGGCTGTTTTCCAACTCTCTTCTTCCTACGCGTATCTTTTTTGGTTTCTGGGCATGTGTTTTGAAGATGCCCTGTTTGGCGGCAAATTCTGCATCTGAGTGCAGTGTTTTCATAATCCAATATTTGTGTCCAGCATCCCTGTTTATACTTGAGTTTGGTCTGGCAGCCCTTTGCTGAGGTCTACTTCCACACATATACTTCCTTATCCCTAGGTCATATCCAAGGGTGGGACATTTTTGTAATAGTAGGTCTAATGAGGATTTTCAAATACTCATTACATTCGATGATTAATGATCCCTTTAATGTAGAGAACCATGCCTTGGGTTCTGATATATATGATTGTTAAAGCTCCCAGTTCCCAAGGTATTGAATAGATCCCATTAACTTTGTAAAATCATTTTATGCATTGCGTATTGAACCATGGAAAGTTTCAAACTGTGTGAGCCATTTTTGTTTGTGCTCAGTTATGCTATTTAAATCTGGCTTCATGACTAGGTCAACCATTCCATGCAAAGCTTCACTCAATGTTTTAGAGTAATTCATGAGTCCAAACAAAGTCACAGTATTGCTTGAATTCAGCACACTTGGGATTATAGCATTCTCAAGCTTTTCCTTGCATTTTCTTGATCCATGATTATAAAACATGATCTATAATGTCACACTCGCATTTGACTAACCCAACATTTTGCTGAAATTGTACCCTGAAACCTTTTTAATTATTAAGTTGAAAATTAAATTTCAACCACTCCATTTTCCCTATGATAAAATATTTTTGTTGAAGCGGTTATGGAAGAGAAACTCTATGTCATTTGTTTATTATCTTTCTTAAAGTACTTGAGTCATATTTTGATCATTGGTTCTTATCAAAAAAATAGAACTTGAGACTATTTCGATCCATTTGGAATCAAAAGTTTTCATGATGCCTTCTATTGATTTTCTTGTAGATGTTATCTTTGTACATTACTTTGCATCAGGTTTTGCTGGTTTTACACACCTTGATACCTTTTCTCTGTCTCATCTATCCTTTTGCCTAATTAGTCTTCACTGTTGTGGCAGGTTCTATACTCTTATGGTGTTATCAACTGCTCTCTTTGGTAAACCGGCATTCAGGAATCTGATTTGCAATGGCCTTGTTTTAGCTGAGGATGGTAAGAAAATGAGCAAAAGACTAAAGAACTATCCTCCCCCAATGGAAGTTGTGGACAACTATGGAGCAGTAAGTTAGGAAGCCTTTGATCCTAACTGTGCTGGATTTCCGTTTAATATGGTTTCTGTTGCTGAATTGATAGATAATGTATCATTAGCAGATGTAAGCCATATATTTTATTTTAACATGCATAGTGATACTCTCAATTGTGCTTTGGCACTATTATCCTGTTGTAAGCATGACATGATAAATATTTGGTAAATGTTATGGCTCAATTCTGACACCGGTGTTTCTACAAGTTGCCCTTGAATGCAAGGCCAAGTTTAGAACCCACGTTATTGAGGACCATGTCCTTAATTTTTTCCAAGACAACTTTGCCTAGATTTCCAAACCAATATTTGGCTTTTAATTTGATTTAGTCAATCTGTTCTCTTTTTGCTGAGGCGAAAAGGTCTTGGATGGTTTTGATTCCTTTAAAAGTTAAGGACATTAGACCATGTGACATCTCCTTGCAAAATTCTATTCTGGTCTTGAATAAGCATGTGCCATATTGAATGATGATTGAAAGAGAGGCTGGATCGTGTATTCATCTTCCTTCCATCTCAGAATTGGCATTGTCACTCACTTCATATGCTCTTGAAAACAAGGAGCTTTTGTCTTTACATGGGCTGACACTATTAGTAGATTAGTCAGTCAAAGCCATTTCCATCTAGGCTTCTCATAGGCAAGCTTTTTAAAATATTGCCTTAGACTAAAATATTCTAATTGTCACTCCCTTCTATGGCACATATCATGTCTTTTGTTGAGTCTAGATGTGCATAATCTAGTCGCATGTGGTTTTTTGTGAGTGTTGTAAAGTATCTGATTGACTCCATGTATTTCCTTTTTGTCGTTTGATTTGATCTTGAGGAAACTTGTAAGTAACTGGATGAGGTTGTTATAAGCTCAATTTAATGGAAGGCAGCATGAAGAGTAGTCAACACGGTCAGCATCAACTAGGTTTGTGTATTTGGTGAAGTCTTACAGAGTTCATGTAAGAGGTTGGAGTGGTTCATTTGAATGACAACAACCTACTTCTCAGAGAAACGAGATATATAGTTAGAATATGATTTTTCATTATGTGATACTTGATTCGACATATACTGTCAATATGCTGTTTCCATGTGTTGTCAGAGAAGCCCACCTGCAGGCATGATGCTCCCGTAATTGCTGAAAAATTATTAATATTAATCTACCATCCGTATTGTCACATTGATGAATGACTTAAACTTACCTGTGAATGAATTTGCTATCTGATGATGGTGCACATTTTCTAAGGATGGTTTGCAAGATAAGGTGTGAGTGTGACATACATGCATTTATTAATACGAAATTTTATCCATGAACTTGTACTTATCTAGGGAGATCCATGATATTTGTTTAGCAAAACCTGCATAGATTAATGGGCATAAATCTATTCAGACTAACACCGTTACACCTGCAAAATTACATGGAGACAGAGCTGGTGTAAATTGGCACTGTTGGATGCCAGAATCAGGAATGAGCAAGAGATTGCATGCAGACTGACAATTTTCATACTGCTAGATCAACAGAAAATTGGTTGGGTCCAACAAAGTCTAATGGTTGTAGCCATCGTGGAAAGAAATAACTAAGAAACTAAATAAATTTTCATAAGCCTTCACTAGTGAATGTTTTGTTAAAGTGATGCACAAATCTGACTGTGCTGTCTTCGAAGGCATGTTTTTGGGTACTGCGCAATGAGATATTTATGCAACAAGCAGTTAGAGGTAGAAAGGAAACAGATAAACTTCAGAAAAGGTGAAAACCAAGATCATAGTGAAAGTCAAACCAAAATCAGAATACATAATTATGTCTGTCTATAATCTGAGAGACATGAAATTAAATATAATTTGTATAGTTTGATTCTTTTAGTGTGCAGACAATTTTTGTCATTTAATTGCTTCATTACTTTGTTATGGTTTTGTTCAAGTATTCAAAGTTGGTATTCAATGCTTCATGTTAAGTTATTCATTTCATTACCAATTCTTTTATCTTTTGTTAATGATTACTTGTATGTTGTCTTGTCTTTTGTTCAAATTGCAGGATGCTCTCCGGCTATATCTTATCAATTCACCAGTTGTACGGGCAGAACCCATGAGATTCAAGAAAGATGGAGTCTATGGTGTGGTAATGATTTTGTGAGATTATATATTTCTGATATAATATTTAATGTCTTGTTAATAAATAATGTGCTGTCATGCCCTTTAACATTGGTCTTAGGGCCAGTCTGTATTTTGTTGAGACAATGCTTTACAATTTTGATCTGTATCCACAAGACCAAGGTTTCATATTTCTGGCTATGCTATCTGCTTTGCTGCCTGTTTTAGGAGTTGCATTGAGATAATTATATTGTTGATATTCCATTTCCAGGTCAAAGATGTTTTTCTTCCATGGTACAATGCATATAGATTCTTGGTTCAGAACACACAAAGGCTTGAGGCAGAAGGTCTGAGTCCTTTTAGACCTATTGACCGTAGTATATTGCGGACATCAACAAATGTCCTTGATCAATGGATCAATTCTGCTTGTGAGAGTCTTGTACAATTTGTGCAGCAAGAAATGGATGCGTATCGTCTGTATACAGTAAGACTTTGCTCTTGAATTTGTGGTAGTAATTCCGAATGTTCATATCATCTTACTGCTGCTAACTATATAAAAATTTCAAATGAGTTTCAGTTTAGCTGTTGACAGATTTTCGCAACTTTATAGTTTTTTGATGTATTATTTGTTTTTTCCTTTCTTCACAGGTGGTACCTTTTCTTTTGAAGTTCATTGACAATCTTACTAATATATATGTGCGATTTAATCGCAAAAGATTAAAAGGGCGCACAGGGGAAGAGGATTGCAGAATGGCACTTTCTACTCTTTACCATGTGAGTAATTACTTCAATCTTATTTTCTTTTCCAACTTATATTACGTAAGTGATATTCACAAAGATTTACTATGTGAGCTGTAACTGTTACTCCTTGAAATTCATTGTTAGTTTGTCAGTTTGTTGGACAATTTAAGAGTTCCATCACTCCCAACATCCAAGGGTAAGGGCGGGAGGCAATCTCTAAATGGAAAAGTGGCTGCTCGAACAGAATTGGAGTGTAGTACTCTTTTTGAAGTGTGTTTGTGTAACGAGCAAAAGTTGTATACGCAGTGGAAATCTTTAAAATACTTAAACAGCGTAAATATCCATTGTAAGACATGTAACTGTATATTGAATATTGTATATTGCAATGTTGCACTAATCGTTATCGGGATTAAATCGGTGCAGGGAAAAATCGGAAAAAATCGTAACATACGAAAATATTCATTTTTTTTTTCAATTTTTTTAATATCTAAAGCATCTACAACATAAAATAAATACATTGACGCATAAATATGATAAAAGAACTAATATATAAGATGTTTAATATCATTTCTAGTGCCACATGACACATAACAATGAATCATGTCCTCCTGAATAGTAAGTCCTGACTCATGACTCCCAGCTCAGCCTCAAAATATCAACAAAAAATACAATAATGTATCTCATATCATGAGTCATAATGTCATATACAATGAAATTAACCAAATAACTAAAGTCTAATACCCCTGATTTCCTTTGCCCCTCTAGATGTAGATGTCGGTGGAGTTGGCAGTAGACTCTGCTGTGCTCTAGAAGCTGAAGAACTAGGAGCTACAGGAGGTAGAGCACGTCCTTTACTGGTGACAGGGGTAGCCTGGGTAGGTTGTGTCACCTCCTCCTCCTCATAATATATATATATATATATGTTTTTGTTTTTGTTTTGTTTTGTTTTTGTTTTTTTTTTCCGCGATTTTTCGATTTTTTCATAAAAATCGGGCAAAAACAAATTTCGTTTTTATCAGCCGATTATATCGCGAAATTTAAAAAATCGCGATTTTACGATTTTTTCGTGATAAGTGCAACATTGGTATATTGAATTGATGTAAGATATGATCATATGAGATGAATACAAATGAGAATGAGGGCCTGTTTATATACCCTAGGCAGGTGCCCTTTCATGAATGGTCATGCCTCTAAGATACGGCTCTTCATTAGTAACTAACTAACCATTAGTAAATTAATTATTATATTTATATTTATTATTTTTATATAAATTATATTCACAACATTGCCTCTCGCTTCAAGAAGCTTTGTCCTCAAATCTTACTGAGAATATCTTCTCGTTTCTGAACTTTCATCTTCGTTGATACAAAACGATATGATGCTTTGAGTGACAGACAAAAATTGTCGTACTGAGAACGGATCAGACCATCCTAGATTAATCTTCTGTGGAATCTTTTGATCTCTGGAAATTTTTGATGAACAATTATCGTAGGACTGGATTCTGCAAACTTCCGTATTCTTGAGAACATAAATGTGTCGTTTATGTTATGAGTGATACTGATACATACATTGATTGGAAAGTTTGCTCTTGTGATTCGGATGTCGATAAATAGTTCTTCTGGCTGGACTTTCCCTTATCATGTTAATGGTTGTTTCTCGATTTCCTTCTGGCATTGTTGTTGTTGAGTTGGCTACTGAATCATCATTTGGATTGTCCATTGTTTAAACTGTAACTTCTGCATGTGTCTTCAGTTCAGTAGGTTTATCCTCTGCTTGAGTTAGGATTTCAAATCGATCAGTATTTGTTTCTTTATCTTCAACTTGTACTGAAACGATTGGAGACTTTGATACTACTTCTTGAAGTTGTTCTAACTTGTCATTTAGTGACTTCATGTCACATTTAAGCTCCTTTATTTGTGTAAGGAG
This sequence comes from Pinus tabuliformis, assembly GCA_031772625.1. Lineage (NCBI taxonomy): Eukaryota > Viridiplantae > Streptophyta > Pinopsida > Pinales > Pinaceae > Pinus > Pinus tabuliformis. Next base: position 1,977,936,802 of record CM062819.1, on the reverse strand, counting down.
GTTTTGGTTATAATTCCTTAGACGTAAAACCTCTTCAATTTCTGTATTGTTGATTTTATTCTTAGTATCCTCATGATCATTTAAACTTTTGATTTGTTTTAATAATGTTTGATTAAGGTTCTTTAAACGTAAATTTTCTTCTTCTTGTTCCAACAAGTGCTTCTTGAGTTCCTTCTTTATGGTCTTAGCTTCCTTGACTTGTTAGAGTAGTTTTTCATTGTGTTCTCTGAGGCGCGGAATTTCTTTGTCTTTAATGGAGATGACTTCTTCAAGCTCTTTCTGCTTCTTTGGTATGGTTTTTTTATTATCTTGAAACAATAATTCCGAAATATTATTAAAGTCTTCTGATGAAGACTTTATTGGTTTTGACTTCGTTGTCACATTCTGGAAGGTGTTCATCTTCTTCTTGTAAAGAAACATCAAAATATTTTTTTCTAAGTTTAACATGAATGTACCCAATTCTTTTAACCAAGGTTGACCCAAAATGATGTTAATTTTTGGGTTAAACATAGTTACGACATGGAATGGCGAGGTGCATTCATAGTGGTCAATTATTTCTTCTAAGTCATTAATTTCACATTCTTTTTTGCCAAAAATATTTGTTCTTTCTCCTATGTTTGACTTTGGAATTAATAGTTGATTTGCCAAATTAACATTGATGTAATTTTCTTCGTGACTTGTGCTGATAGTGATATTAATTTCTTTCCCTTGGGATTCCCATATAATGTAATTAATATAAAATGTGCAATTGGAATACTTTTATAGGAAAATTTTCCTTCCTATTTTTTTGTAAGCTCGGTAGGACTACATCTTCATCATGTCCAACTTCTCACCTCGATCCGGGGGGGGGGGGGATAGCACAAGATTTGAACCCAAGACTTCCGGTTCGGTGAGACTTCATTTCCACGGCCATTTCCCAAGAGAACTCCTTCCTTTTCTTTTGAATTAGACTCCATTTGCCTTTTTCGAGATGAAATTAAGGTTTTTGAAGATAACCCCTTCTTAATCTCTATAATAAAATATTATTCTTTCCTCCTTTTATAACCTTGTACCATAGTACTCTTTTTCTTGGAGGAACCAATTTTTATTTTATTGTAATAAACCTTCAAAACTTATTCTCCCTTAAAACCTTAGGATTGAATCCTTAACAATTTCCCCTTTATCTTTCTTTAGTCAAATATATAAACTTTATAACCACCTATATATTATTTTCCTTGTATGACCTTTTATATATTTAAACATTTTTATACCTTCTTTTATAGAATTTTACATTTTATATATATAACTTTGAAAGTGTATATAAATTCCCTTTTATAACTTGGATTAATACTTGCTAAACTTTTAATGACTTGAACCTTTTAACGAAAGGTCCTGACAGTAGTGGCGGCAAGGTTAAGGATTTATTGTGGGACTGTTGGTTGACAGATCAACAGCTTGAGCAGGGCGAATGACAAGTTGTTGCAGAGGTAAGGCGGCGGTAGTGACAGCGTATGGTGACAGCGTTTCTGTGAAGGCGTATTGCGACAACGGTTTTGTGCAAGCGTATTCACCATTGGAGATGGTGCCAACAGGGAAATGAAGTTCTACCATTGACGACTTGTTTGGGTGGACTACCGAGATTTTGCTGTAGACGATAACGGTGGACAGGGACGTCGGTGACTGCTTGAGTGACAACGTGTTAGCAGTGGCAGTTTGACTGAATCGTAATCCTTTGTTGCGGGTTGTCTACTTGTTTTGGGGAGAGACCAGTCAAGGGCTGCGACGACAAAGGAATTCGTATTGGCCCCTCCTCCTTTCTTCTCTCTCTTTTTTTTTTTTTTTTATATGGTTCTCCTTTTTATTTTCTCTCTTTGTATTTTATAATTTTTTTCTATAATATGTTTTTTTTGATATATAATTTATTTATTTTTTATTTTTTTAATAATATTTTTTTTTCTTTTTCCCCTTTTTAATATATAATTTTTTTTTTCCACATTGATTTTCTTTTGTAATGGCCAGGGGCCAATTGGCGAAAATGGGGAAACTCCAACTTGAGTAGCGAAATGCTTCAGTTGTGACAACAACAAGGTTGAAGAAGACTTGTTGGCCAAAGGCCGGTGATTAGAGAACATGGCTCTCATACTAATGTAACAACCAAAAGTCGTATACGCAGCGAAAATATTTAAAATACGTCAAAAACATAAATGTCCATTGTAAGACATGTAACTGTATATTGAATTGGTGTAAGATATGAGATGATTATGAATGAGGATGAGGGCCTGCTTATATACCCTAGTCAAGTGCCCTTGCATGAATGGTCATGTCTCTAAGACATGCCTCTTCAGTACTAACTAACTAACCATTAGTTAGTTAATTATTATTTATTATTATATTTATATTTATTATTTTTATATGAATTATAGTCATAACAGTTTGGCTCTGGATTCTCCTAGAGTTGCTGGTTTGTCCATCAGTTTGGTGGTGTCTGTGTTGGGGTATGGATTGTGAGCTCCTTAAAGTCTCATGGGGGATGGTTGACGGATTAAAATATATGCCTTGTGATCATATGGAGTCAATTTCGGTCATTCTTACTGAGAAATACACTGGTTTTAAAGTTCTTAATATTCATTGGGTTTATGTTTCACACTCTCAATGAATGATTTATGTTACTTTACTGCAGTTAGTTATTCAGTTCTAAAACTAACGTTATCAGTGTGCAGTGATGATCCATACAAAGAATGATACTTTCTTTTCTTTCTCACCTGTTCCTATATCTGCTTCATTGTAGTCTTGTTCCAATGTGAAGGTATTTATAATATTAGAAAATATTTGAATGAGAAAGAATTAATGAATGTCATGCAGGTTCTTTTGACTAGTTGCAAGGCAATGTCTCCATTCACTCCATTCTTTGTTGAAGTTTTATATCAAAATCTCCGTAATGTTCTTGATGCTGGAGCAGAGGAAAGTATCCATTACTGTAGTTTTCCAGAAGTTGGAGGACAGGTGAATCTCTTTTGTTAAGTTTCTGGTGGGAATAATTCTGTCAACTCAGTACATATGAACATTTGTCTGTGATGCTATCAGATAGTTTTTACGTGTAGATTATTATGGTGGCAGTTGCCTGATTCCTTTATTGTTTATACAGAGGGAGCAGCGCATTGAGCAAAGTGTTACAAGGATGATGACTGTTATAGATTTGGCCCGAAATATTCGTGAGCGGAATAATAAACCTCTAAAGACACCTCTCAGGTAATTTATAGTTCGGGCATGAGGATTAATATACTAGATGTTTATGAAATTACTGCTTCACCATCGATGTTCATTTCCTTGAATTTGTGTTTGTAGGGAGATGGTTGTAGTTCATCCAGATGCTGACTTCCTTGAGGATATAACTGGAAAATTACTGGAGGTTAGTGATATGACCAAAATAGATTCTACAGATTTACCGTAAAGTATGCTTAGTGATATTGACATTTGCTTGCTTGAACCATGGTCCGTTATTTCATTAAAGTGCCAATCATGGGAGCTATATATTCTGAAGTTATTTCATTAAAGTGCCAATTGTAGGATCTATATATTCTGGAGTAACCGTAATCATAGAACATGGCCAACAGGCTTGATTTGATACTAAAATATTGAGAAATAATTGGCAGTTGAAATAATTATCAAGGGTATGCGTCATCATAATTTGTAAGCAATTAGTTTTTTGAATCTTCTTACTTGTGAGGTTTAGTTTTCTAACTGTAATGTGTAGAAAAGAGCACTTACATTAAAGCTGTAGTACTTTTCAACCCCCTTATTATGTGCTCAAAGTGATTTTGACACAGTGATTCCCATGAAATAAAAGCCCCATTAACAACGTGAACATTCAAACTTTTTTCATTTTATTGAAAATAAAAGTCTGTTGTTCCATTTCATGTTGACCGTGGGAAATATATTTTCCAAAAGAATCATAAGTATAGCACACAGGTAAAGCATGGGTGAAAACATGGGCGGGAACAACATTGGTGCCAGGTTTGAGTCCGCTTAAGGTGAGGCATGTTAGTCTATGCCGACAGGTTTACTAGGGAAGCTATCCATGAATTTATGGGCACATCTATTGGGCTTCTTCACAATGTTTTCTTTGCACCATGTGTGTGTGTGTGTTACTTTTCCTTGAACCTAGCACCCAACACTTTATTAACTTAGCAGATTACATATCTATTGAATAAATGCACAAGCAAGTTCTTAACATAATTATTCAGCAGAAACAAAAATACAACCAATCTCAATTACATGTGACACATAGAAATTTTGCCCAAACAAAATAGTTCATCATTAAATCAAAACCTACTTGGGCTCCTGTCCTGGGATAATGGCCCAGCTGAGAAATCTATAGTTACAACAAACCTTGGATCTAATCCAGCTGATCAAGCCTTAGATTTGCCCTTGATCTCCTTGGCTGACTTGGATCTCCTATGTTGCAGTTCTGCACCTTTCTCGCACGTGGAAAACTAGAATGGAAGTCCTTCTCCTGTCACCATTGAGATACCTCTCTCGATATATTTTTCTGTTGTATGGTTTGCCCTTCTCCTCTCCGTACCCTTGCTTTTATAACTTTACATTGAGATAAATCCCTAACCCTAGTCTCCAAAGTGATTTCAACTGAGATTAGATTTCGCCTCACTTGAGATCAATAGTTGAGATAAAAACGTAATCATTAAAGAAATACTTTACTTTTCCTAATTTTCTTTAGCTCAAAAATTGACAACTAATTTTGTGCTTCTCCTAAGTTATAATAGCAACCTACTCATACTTGAGCAAGTGTCCCAAGGAGAGCATTGTGCTTGCGAGGACACTCTCAAAGCCAAGGATCGTGCTCCCAAGGCGCTCCTTAGATGTTAACTATGTGCTCTATGGACCCTACCTGAACCCTCTCTAGATGCTACCTAGGCACTCCTTAGATGCTCCCTGGACGCTCCCCAATAGTAATATTAAATTCTTAAAGTAAATCTCCAATACCTTTATTAAAATTTTTAACATTACCATTAATTATGCTGTCAAGTCTGCTGCACACGTTCTCTGCATTCTAGATGCTACCTAGGCACTCCTTAGATGCTCCCTGGACGCTCCCCAATAGTAATATTAAATTCTTAAAGTAAATCTCCAATACCTTTATTAAAATTTTTAACATTACCATTAATTATGCTGTCAAGTCTGCTGCACATGTTCTCTGCATCTCTTCTACAATTTTGTTCCTCTTTTGCTACTGCTCATGAACCCTCTCCTACAAACTGCTTAACTCCAAAAAGTCATTTTTCCATTCAACAATGTATATTTTATAAGCATGGCTTATTGGTTGTTCATATTCTCTGTAGGAATATGAAGTGAAGCATTTTCTCTTGGTCTTCTAGAATTGTTCTCTACATGTCTCTCCATTTTCAAATATGAAATATTGAATTTTGTAATATAAAATAGAGCCGAAAGAATATAGCTCAACAATAATGATTACAAGAGACAAATCAAATTTGTATTGGCTACATTTTCCAAACTTGTACCATACAATTTTCTTGTTTAATGAAAGCATATGTTTTCCATCTTGTGTCTCAATATATCATGTCTCAATTTTTGTTAATGACAACCAATCAACAATGTTCAACCTTCACATTAATTATCATAGCCTTTGCACAACCAATCAACAATGTTCAGTCTTCACATTAATTATCACAACCTTTGCACTTCACATCATTTTCAACCTTTGCATTCAACATAAATCTTAACGCAATCAACACCAATCAATTAGGTCAAAGACCTTAACATGATCATTTGACATCAGTGCCAACATTACTAGCAAAGAGAGTATATCCATTCATCAACTTTGCATTAGAAAGAAGCTCCGATGACAATAGCGAAAATCCAAACATCATAGGTGCATCAAGAAACTCCAAAAATCTCATCCCAAAAACAAGTGCGAAAGTCTCTCAAGAGATTCTAATCTAATCCAAGTGGTGATGAGGGGAATGAATGAGCCTCTCATCAATTTATATCCTCTCTAAAGAGTTTGATTTTCCTAATTAGGCCTAACTACACCCCAAATAATAAAATAATGTGCGATAATAACATCCCTTGGTGACAAGCCCACCAAGATAGCTCCAAAATAGAAAGGTAAGCCTCTCAAGTGGGTAAAATAGTAAATAGGATGAGTCGTTGGGCCATTGAGAAGACTTGGTGGAGTCCAAAGCGTGCCAATATGATAGGGTGGGCTCCAAATACAATGGTCAAGGGGTTGGCCCCTTGATATCCAAGCAAGTCATTGTGGTGTCCCCAAGTGGGTGTGGGGGCACAATGACATCCTCATGGGTCTCCAAGTGGATCGATAATGCCTGTAAACCATCTGTGAGAGCTAGGATGATGACATGAGCCCTCCCTTTATCTCCGACAGTGAGACACATCCTCATCTAGACACTGGAACCTCTGCCAAGTGTGTGGTGCAAGTGTGAAGCTGGTTGGGCATGGTGATCTAGGTGCATCATCCTCATCCAAAAGGTGTATCACGAGCAATCAATGAATGGTGTTGGGATCCATGAAGTACTCTCTGCTATGGTGGAGGCCCATGGCTCTCTACACTGACCCTACAAGTGCCAATGTAGCACTTTAAGGGACTTGGACCCTGTATAGGGAGACCAAACCCCAAATGTAGACCCACCTGTAATCTTGCATAAGATCCAATGCATCCCCTTACCCTCCAATACAACAAATCATTAGAGTAATCAAGCAAAAGAGCTTGCAAATCATGGAATCAAATGGACACTTCATGGTGGCATGCCCTTTTGTAGTGGGCTTGGGCATGTACAGGTGTCCCAAAGCTCAATAAGGGGTTTAACATGAGCAATCATTGAATGATGTCGGGGATCCATGAAGTACTCTCTGCTACGGTGGAGGCCCAAGGCTCTCTACGCTCACCCTACAAGTGCCAATGTAGCCCTTTGGGGGGCTTGGACCCTGTATAGGGAGACCAAACCCCAAATGGAGACCCACATGCAATCTTGCATAAGATCCAATGCATTCCCTTACCCTTCAGTACAACAAATCATTAGAATAATTAAGTAAAAGAGCTTACAAATCATAGAATCAAATGGACACTTCATGGTGGCATGCCCTTCCATAGTGGGCTTGGGCATGTACAGGTGTCTCCAAGCTCAATAAGGGGGTTAACCAAGGACTCTATTAGGTGGTTTCAGCCTTTAAAGGGGGTGATATGTCCATGGTTCATCCATCAAGTGGTTGGTGGCACGTGATATAATGATGGAATGGAGTGGGAATCAGGGGAAGGCTCTAAGCCACATGCCATAGAACAAGGGTAGCTATAATAGGGGAAACCCACACTTGGGTGCATGAGTGTAGGAGGGAGCAATCATGGTACATGAGTTGCCTTGACCTTTGTTTTTCCACCATTCTTCATATGGATTTTGCCTTTGATCAATTTTTCTTCATAATTGCTCAGGGCTCCAGGGGATGAGAGCATGATGTGTAGGATATAACAGTAGATACCCCCTTTAAGGTGCGGCAGTTCTGTTAGTGTCGGTCTTGAGCCCTCCATCAGTGATCAATAGCTCTTTGCATATGCATAGGTAGGTGTCTCATTAGTGTCAGTTTTGCATCCCGCTAGGCATGCCATAAAACTGAATGGAGGGCTGGTCTTTGTTCCCTTCTTGGCTTTGCTGGATCAGGTCATACCACAATGAAATTGAGTCATGTTTGTTTTTATTTTTGTCTTGAGGTCCCAGGTCTTAGGTCTAGGGTTTTGAGTCAAAATCACTGCAAGGTCATGAGTTCAAGTTCAGTGAGTGCCCAGCAAGCCAGAAGGAGGTATGTACATATGTTTCATTGTTATTTTCATCAGCTACAGGTCATTTAATGCCTTGGATTTAAAAACCCTGTTTTTAAGTCCAAGGTCATGAGAAATTTGCAAAAATAAAGAAATTTTCAAAAGTTTTCAAAAGTGCCGGCAACAACCCTGGTTCATTCGCCACAGTCCATCAGATGGTCAACCTGCAAAAAGAACGGAGTCAAACGCCTCAAAAAGCTAATTTCAGGACAAAATCAACTCAAAAACAGTGTTAAAGAGAATGCAAAAGTGAAAACATTATAAAGTGGGTTTTTCAAGTTAATTTTTTCAAATGTGAGCATATAAAGGCCAATTCCCTCTCAAAAGAGACTCATTGTGCATTTGAAGGCAAGAAAACGCAAGAGAGAGAGGTGAGAAGGCAAATTGGCAATTTGCAGCAAATTCTGGGCTTTCTGAGGGTGCGCGACCACTCCACCAGGGTGCGCGACCACCTGGGAGGTGCGCGACCACTCCATCGAATTTTCGCAGTGTATTTTTGGTCGCGCGTGACCACTCCAAGGGTGCGCGACCACTCCAAGGAGGGGCGCGACCACTCGTCCTGTGTTAACCAAAACTCACCCAAACTTCGCCAATTCTTCGAATTTGCTCGTGGATCTTTCAAGGTATGCCTCCCTCACATATTTATGATTGTGTCATGGATGAATAAGGAGGGTTATGGTCATAAATATCATGCAAGAAATTAATGAAAAATAGGTTAAGTGATTGATGTTTTTGCAAGCTTATGCTTTGATGGTTTGTTTGTTTTTCAAGGTAATTTTTCCTTATTTCCCTCCATTTATTTTCCCAATATAAAATCACATGTGTTAGAGTGTCATTTTCATTAATCTCATTTGCAAAGAAAATACTCAAACCCTACCCCAAATTCCATGAAACCCTAACCCCTCCTAAACCCTATTTCAAACCCTAGTTTTCTACCATGCATCATGCTCAAACCCTACACTATTACACACAGCAAATTATATATGTAAATTGCACAGCAAAAGAATGAAAACAAATATAGTAAAAAGAAAAGAAAATGATGACAAGGCATGCTTATAATCACACAAAAACAGAGTAAAAAATATAACTTGCATAACCTTATAAAAAACAAAAGAAAAATGTCATCTTGCTGTAAATATCAAAGGTTAGAAGCTGTGTGAAAATCATGACAAAGTTTATCAAATGTACCAGCTGCTAGCTATCAAAAAGGAGCAGTTTTGCTGTGCTAGGGTTTGTGCATTAACATGGTATCATCTCCCTTTCCCTAGACTTTGTTTTCCTACCTATTCCCCTCATGAAAAACCTAATTCAATTGCCTATCCCTTCTTCAAACTCCCTATGCAATTGAATCTCCTTCCCTATTGTCAAAACATGCAATGAAACCCTAATTCACTCATGACAAATGCAATTATGAAGCTGCCAGCACTATTGAAAGACTGCTGTTGTGAAAATTGGTTGGCAGACTTTGTTAATAGGTTTCATTACTCCCTAACCCTAATTCCCTATATCCCCTCATTCCCCTAATTCCCTTGATACAATCCCTCTCCCTTCCATTGCAAAATAATCACAGCAACCCTTCTCTTCCCCTTGTAATCAAATACCCAAAACCCCTGTTTTCCATTAGCATCAAATGTTGAAAAACAGAGTATGCTCATGAAAGACATTCAAAGACAAAATAAGCGAAGGAGCAGCCTGTTACTTGTACATCATTGATGCTACCCTATTCTCCTATGCCCATGCCATTATTTCCTCCATGATGAAGATTTTTATTGTCCTTTCCCTTGGTGCTCAAAATACAAATTTTCCCTAATAAAGTATTTATTTGCAAATGATGAGAGATGGAATGACATATTTGACATTATGTGATTATTTCCTTCAAAATTCCCTGTGGTTTATATATATTTTCCCTTTCCTTATGTAAATTCCCTCCCCTAACATTTCCCTCATGATTTTTCCCCTTGAAAACAGCATACTTCTCAGCATTTTTGCAGGCAGGGCAGCAGTCATCTTGACTTATTTATTCCACCTTGCTCAACCACACCATGTCAACCACTGAGACTAATGAGCAAGGTGATGACCGATCTTCATCCACTGAGATTGAGACACAGCGGAGGCCTCGCAAAGGAGGTAAGGGTGGTCATCACAAGAGGGAAGAACCCACATCATTGGCAGAGTTGCAGGCTTGCCCATTGGTAGTGACTTGCTTTCAGTACATGTCATGCTATCAGTTTTGCGAGAGGCTTGCACAGATTCAGCATCATAGAGAGCTGGCCCGGCTATTTGTCCTACACCTTCATGACGGGCAGGTCACCCTTGCAGGGGTGAATTTTGTGCTTTCTCCAGAGGCCATCTCACAGGCTACCGGGATACCCAATGTGGGTGAGGTGTGGCCAAAGCGCAAGTGGCTGGATTTGGTATACTTTGAGCCATATGTCAGGCCTACACATGTGCATAATTTATCAGGGAACTTTCCTATTAGATTCCTCCGAGCAGAGTATGCAGCTATCATGAGACTCATTATGCACTATTTCACATGCGAGGGGAGATTCTCACGGGTATTTGCTTGTCACATCCGCATGCTGATGCACTTCACCAGGGTGAGAATGATGAACATCCCGGCTTATCTCTTTCATGACATTCAGAGGATGGTCTCTATCTTCCAGAAGCAGACCCCAGCTCAGCAGCTCAGGAGCTTGTGTCATCATGGTCTCATCCAGCTGGTTGTTTCCCATCAGCTGAGCCAGCAGGGCATTCCTTGGGCAGATTTTATCTCCCGTGAGTTCTTCACACAGCCAGAGCCAGAGGCAGTTCACGAGGAGGGAGGGCCATCACATCAGCCCGAGGCTAGTATTCCGAGACATATGGCTTCTTCTCCTCGGGTCACTTATCAGAGAGGTCATAGGACCTTATTTGCAGCAGCTCGACGAGTACTTTCTCCACAGCAGGTGGAAGGGGTCTCGTCATCCTCTTCAGATCAGCGAGTGTTATCTCCACACCAGGTGGAAGGGGCCTCGCATCCTTCAGCAGCAGAGGCAGTACGAGAGGGCAAGCAGCCCATGGTTGAGGATGAGGCAGTTGGCGAGGCACATCCTGATTCCGTTGATCTTGATGCGCATTCTCCTTCCTCTTCAGATTTCTATGAGCTCATTAGGCAGAGAGAGGAGGAGAACCTTGTGTTGCAGCGGAAGCTTGAGATGGCTCAGTGGACTATCACTTATTTAGAGCAGCGGAACAAACAGCTAGAGACGGAGAAAGAGCTGGATGAATTATGGAGAATCCGCGGTAACAGAGGCTTGAACCGCAGGAGGCCTGGGGACCCATTGCCCGCTGATAGGGAGTCATTGCTCATCCAAGCAAATTTTCGCTTGGAGAGATTGTTGGAGAAGGCAAATCATGACAAAGAGCTGCTACGCAACATGAAAACACACTATTGGGCAAGATTGCATGTTTGCAAGGCTAAAATGAAAATTCTCCGAAGGAAGCTGTCAGAGGCCCAGAAGAAGAAGAAAAGGACAAACCCACTCCGTATCTTGGCTGAGGCATCCCTCACTCACCATGGTACTCATTAGCCTTCATCCAGCAGCAAAATCAAAAAATTTTGAGAGTTTTGGAGCATTTTGGAAATTTTTTGGAAATTTACAGGTTTTTGCCTGTGGAGTGGTCTCACCCCCCGCGCGACCACTCGTGAGGATTGCTCGGAATTGCAAAAAGTTGACATTTTTGGAAAGGGTATGCAAAGACTAAAATTACCTATACTTGGGAGAAGCCTGATTTTGAGATTTGAGCCTCCAAAAGCTCAAAATACATCAAAAAAATGACTTTCTGCCCACTTTTTGAGTTGCAGAAAGTGACCTTGGGAGAATTGACTTTTGAGGGGTCAAATCAACTCCAAATCCAGAAATTCCACTTGGGATGGAAAGTAGACAGACCAAGCTTTCCAATGAGCCATCTTACAGCTGATTTGGACCAGTGGAACCCACTCAAAAGTTGCTGCAAAGGGGCGCGACCACTCGAGCAGGGGGCGCGACCACTCGAGCTGAATTTGGCAGTTTTGACTTTTCAGGCCAGAAAACACTGTTTTCACCTTGGTTGATGATTTTTACTTGTAGATGATGGATGAATGTATAATTTTCATGGCACATTGATAGATTTTATCTCTCTTTACCCTTCTAGAAGCTTCCTTGATGTAAAAAGTGAATAATTAATGCATGGATGAGTTAGCTAAGTAATAGAGGCAAGTTGTTTGACTGCCTATTATCTAGTGCTTAGTTTAGAATCAGTTCAAATTGCTCCTAGGAAGCTGAGCTCGACCCCTAAAGGTGGGGAAAGGAGTTAGATGGTCTATATTATGCCTTCTCTTGCTCATTTTCATGGTTGGACTCTTGTGGGAGAAGCATTATTGTATATTGTACATCTATTACTGCAATTTAAGGAAAATGAAGGCCAGGGTTTTGCAGACATCATTGTGGATTCTTGTGGATTGTTGTGTTGATGGTGTGTTCTCTACATGTTATTGTAAGCGTGTTTATGTGTTCCATCTCTTTCTTTGCTGCTAATTGAACAGATGAAGTGATAAAGTTTGAATTCATGCATGCCATGCTCAGCTTTTAATTTTGTTCAATATCTATGTTTTCCACTGTCTAAAGAGGATTCAAAGTTGTTGTTTGCCCTCTTTAGCTCCTCCTCTATCATTCCTGATCATCCATCTCAGATTAAGGCATCAGCACTCACTCCTACCTTGCCCCAAAGATCCCCCTGCAAAAACTGAGCCCAATCCCCGCACACTGAATTGCACTCCCTCCAATTGCCACCAAAAACTCCAAAAATCTTTAAATCAACCCCCCTTATCAATTTACTAGCCTAAAATCTTTATTCCTAATTGGTCAGCTTATCATATTGAAAGATCTACCGAATCTGACCCGAGAGAGCCTTCTCATACCTCGTAGGGCTAGCTACGAGGTGAAATGGTTTGATGTAGCCTTGAGAGTTTGTCTATCTCAGCCTAGGTGAATTCCAAGCGCTAACAAGTTCATTGCCCACTAGGGTTTGGGACAATCATGGGTTCCTTAATGTGGAGAGGGCTCATTTAGGGCCCATAGGAACCAGGGTGATGACCATAGATAAGGGCTAAAGCTCGTGTTTGGCTTTTGCCCACATGCTAAATTTGTATGTCCGGACCATCTTTTGCATTTTATGGCACATTTCCTTTTGAGAGTGCTCAAATTATGCTTTTTATTTTCTTTTAGTTGCATCAATCTCCGGGGCATTGTTTCAGGGCTGACCAAAAGTGTGGACAAAGGGATGGGAAGCTAACCCTTTGTGGACCTAGTGGACAAATGTCGACCCAGATGGGAAAAGTGATAAATGGGGTTAAAATGAGTGGAGGGGAGTAATGTATATGGTGATCGGAATTGGGATCATGCAACCAAGATCAAGATTTCCCATGTAGTGCCAACCCTAAAGCTAATAGCCAGTGAAGGAGATCTCACAGGATTAGGATACAAGGCTAACCACCAAATCGAGCAGAGGAGACAAGAGTAGAAACCTAGCCCACTCTTTCCGCCGAATCCCCCCACCAATCCATGCCTAAAAGTGTCCATGATAAGTAAAAAAAATTACTCGGCTACAGCAGTGAAAAGCCATACCTTAAGGGTTGGGAGGTCCACCTTGAAACATACGGTCATAACAGATGGGTTGGGGACCACATTACTAGCTCAGATGGCAGAGATAGTGGCAGATCGAGCTATCTTGTGGTTGCAAGTGGCTATTGGCTGCCGACTGAGGACCATCTAGGAGAAAATTTTCTCCTATGGGTACTACCCACGAGTGGTGGGTAATAGTCCCCTTTTCATTATTTATCTCAAAAAGTTACCTTATGATTTTATGTTTCACTTAGTCACTTTAACTTTATTTGTCATTAAAGTTAAATCAATGGGGTCATGTTAGTACACTTTTTCCTAGAATAGACACCAAGCGTTAGGAACACTTGTCCATGGTACACTTTTTCTAACACTCCCTCTTATGGAGGAAAGTGTTTCTAACCACTCCCATCTTGTCTCTGAAGTAGATATGCTTGCCACTTGGAAAGGAATTCATGAGAATATTGACCTCCTGCTCATGAGTGGATTTCTACTCAAACTGCACTGCCCCTTTCTAAACACAGTCACAGATGAAGTGGTACCCCATCGCTATTTGTTTTTACTTGTGATGAAAAACTGAATTCTCTTGAGTTTTATGCAACTCTGATTATCACTTTAGGCCTCGACTCTTGGTCAAATAAGCCCACCGATGCCTTGCGAAGGCAAATGGCTACAAAATTGGCTTGATTAGATGCCATATACTCTACTTGACTCAATGCTTGTTATGAAACCAACTCACAAAAAGATAGAGAAGATAGATCAATGCGTTATAATTCAACCTCTTCGAGGGGGGCAACCTCGTTACATTACACAAATGAACAATTCTTGGATGATACAAATGAAAATACCTCCTTTCTAAATATAGGAGTCTAAGGGGTCATAATATAATCAGTGTCGACATAACAATAATAATGTAAGGGTAAAATAATAACAATAGTGGGCTTCTATGGGGCACAATAGTAACAATATGGGCACTACATGGGTACATCAATATAATAAGGGGGTTGTACTAACATGCCCCTCTCCTTCAAAAAGTGTTGTCCTCAACGCTTGAGTAGTTCTTGATGCTTTTATATAAAATTCTTGTCCTCCCATGTGGAATCTTCAGCGGGTAAGTTCTTCCACTTGATGAGATACTCTGAAATTGATCGACTTCGTAGCTGTCGGGTTCTTGTTTCTGTGACTTCTCCAGGTTCCAATATGATTTTTCATTCCTCTTCAATAAGTGACCATACTTCTTCGTCCTTCCATTCATCCCTTGTTTCGTTTATCCAATCTGGTTGGATAATAGAAATAACACAGAACAATGCTTTCACATCCTCATCCTTTCTTGAGAGTGCATCTGCAACAAAATTTTGCTTCCATTTTCTATAGATGATGTGAAAGTCATAACCCATCATATTTGTGACACATTTTTCTGTTCTTCTAAAGATAATAGTTGTTCTAAAAAGTATTTAAGACTATCATGATCCATTTTTACCTTGAAGTGTCTTCCCATTTGGTAAGGTCGCCATTTCTTAAGTGCATGTAGTATTGCCAACATTTTCTTCTCATAAATAGCTTGCTTGAGATGTACCAGTAAAAATACCCAATCACCTACATCAAAACATTTTTCACTACAATGTTGATCTATCTGTTGTTTCATTCGATTTTGCACCAAAGTGGCATTATCGTTTAAAAGTTGGAGAACTTGTTGATGCTCAATGTGATCTTTCATTGCTTGAACCTTTTTCTTCTTGATATGTCCTTCTATCTTTAGAGTTTGAGGAGTGGTAATTTCTTCCAATCCTTTACAAGATATGGTCGGATTCATTTCTTGATGCTTGATGTGATCTTTCACTTTTGAACATTTTTCTTCTTGATATGTCCTTCTATCTTGATAGTTTGAGGAGTGGTAATTCTGACCAATGAATTACAAGATATTGTTGGATCTGTTTCTTCTTTCTCGATGTGATCTTTCACTTCTTGCACCTTTTTCTTCTTGATATGTCCTTCTATCTTGAGAGTTTGAGGAGTGGTAATTCTTGCCAATGCTTTACAAGATATGGTCTGATTCATTTTTTCTTTCTCTGGGGTTGGGTCCTGGCGTATATCCTCTTCTTTTGATGTTTCTTGATCCTTTTCTTCCTCCTCTTCATACTCTATGTAAAATAATTTCTTCTCAGCACACTTATGACCTTTAGTTCATTTGCTATCACAATTGTAACCTGTGGCTCTGAAAGATATACACGAGAAACTACAGTCTGTCCTCTTTCTGTACCTTCTTACGAAATTTTAATCCGATGCTCAGAGAAAGTTATGCCGATTTTCTCCAGGTCACCTATTTGGAATGTAATTTAGGAGTTTGCAAAAATACCAACTTCCTCAGATCATATCTCCACAAATATAGCGCTAAAAGCTCTAAAATTCAGACTTGAGGTTCAGTGCGATTTCGTCTCAAATGGGTTTTTTGTTCGCTTTGGAAACGCCGCAAAAAAAAAGTTATAGCGAAAATGCCACGATGACATATTTGGAGCAGCGAAACCCTAGAATCCAAAGCTCTGATACCAAATGTTATGAAACCAGCTCACAAAAAGATAGAAAAGATAGATCAACACGTTATAATTCAGCCTCTTCGAGGGGGCAACCTCCTTTACATTACACAAATGAACAATTCTCGGATGATACAAATGAAAATACCTCCTTTTATATATAGGAGTTTAAGGGGTCATAATATAATCAGAGCCGACATAACAATAATAATGTAAGGGTAAAATAATAACAATAGTGGGCTTCTATGGGGCACATTAGTAACAATATGGGCACTACATGGGTACATCAATATAATAAGGGGGTTGTACTAATAACAATAAGGGGTTACCCTAGTAGTATAGGGGCCTAACAATGCTACTAACCGTTCTTTCCCGCTGAACCATGACACTGCTACCGAACCCAACTTGAAGCAACACTCGAAATTGTTTTTTAGTCATGAACACATCCTGCCCAATCCGAGTGTGTATAGCCAATCAACCTGATTCCATTCCCTTGAACATATTCTAGACCATAATCCACTGTTCCCTGCAGATACTAAAGCACATGTTTTGCAACCACCCAATGCACTCTCCTAGTCTCCACCATAAAATGACTGAGAGTGTTGACTGCAAAACAGATGTCTGGTTTGATGTTGAATAGATACATCAATGACCCTATCAATTGATGATAAGTCGTGGGATCAACCAACTCGAAGTCAGAAGCATGACGCTTCTTCCAGTTGGTAATCATAGGCATGGACATGGGCCTATAGTTCTCCATATGAAATCTCATCAAAATTTTTGTTCTATACTTGCCTTGTCCCAGAAAGATATGCCCCTCCTCTTGCCACACATATAACCCCAACAATGTTTTAAAACACCTACTCCGACTCCGCCGAGGGTAGACTCTGACTCCAACTCCGACTCGGTATTGACTTGGCCGACTCGATTTCAATGACTCAGTCGTTGTAAAAAATACATTAATTTTTTTTTTAAAATAAGAAAACATAATTTTAAAGATTTTCATTCATGTTTCCAAACACACAACATTAGAATATAGATAGAAGACAACATATGATCAAAGTAGGCTCATGAATATATCCATTATATCAAAATGGCACCCAGTGCACTGTCCAATACATACATGATGATGATATAGAGATCAAAACAAAAACACATAACCAAAGAGGCTAGAAATGGCCTCTACAAAAAAAGTAAACTGTGACCAGTACTACTGGCTAGTGGCTACTGCTAGAGGAGCCAAGATCATATGGATCAAACACTGGTAGCATATCTACATGCTTCATAGTTTGTAACTCATTTTTAATCTTGTACCCTCATCAATCATCTTAGACCATCTCACCAAGGTGGATGTTAATAGATGTATTCATGAGAAGAACTACAAATGCAATTTGTATGTGACACAGATCAAGATATAGGATCCCTAACGCCAAAACTTCTGCATCCACATCTACATGCAGTCATGACAGACCCATCTACACCCCATAAAATATTTTGTGGCTATTTTCTAGTTTTAGGATCCCTTGGGGCAACTTCAAGTTTGTTCCCATCAACTTTCTAATATGTATAAAGATAAATTGCCATCTTCCAAGAGAGAATTGCACCTATAAACATTCTAACTAGGATCACATGCCTGATTAGCATTTTAATTTCATGTGCCCTCTTTATTACATGGTTCTCAGATAGTATCATTGTTTACTCA
Organism: Pinus tabuliformis; assembly: GCA_031772625.1. Lineage (NCBI taxonomy): Eukaryota > Viridiplantae > Streptophyta > Pinopsida > Pinales > Pinaceae > Pinus > Pinus tabuliformis. The sequence continues at coordinate 1,977,919,084 of CM062819.1, read as the reverse complement.
GAAATTCACATTGTTCCTTGAGGAATTTTATACAATGAAGGCAACAAATGTCTTGCTCCATTCATGTTCTTGGCAAAAAGTTCACAACATTAGATCCTATCAAATTGCCAGTGCCAAACTCATCACTTTCTATTTTCAAGCACTAAATGATTCATGCCACAGGAAGCCATGTGAACAAGTAAACAACCTATGAAAACAGTCAGCTAATGTGGAATTCACGTGTCCACTAGCGTTTAACACATCTCTTCACCAAAAAGCAAGTAAAATCAAATTGCTATTCTTTGAGTTTCAGGCCACTGTTGCCGCGCCGGCTAGCGGAATGGGTTTGATGGCCGAGTCGACCCGGTGAGGGCTTGACTCGGACCAACTCGATCGATTCTTAAGACAGAGAGCGCCAAGAAAAAATGCATCAGTCCAATGTCTATCATATCAAACTTTGAAGCAAGGTGTCGCTTGCAGTACTCTACGAATCTCTCTGTACTTGTAATACATAATGAATAAGAGGATCCTCACCAATCACAATGTAATAGAGGTTCAGATCTGCATCACTCTTCTTGAAATCCATCTACTGCAAGTAAGTGCCTATCAGAGAATACCAAGCTCTCGGAGCTTACTTTAGGCCATATAATCCCTTCTTCAACTTGTAAACATTGGACTCTCCCATGCACCTCAAAGTCTTGTGGTTGCTCAATGTAAAATCCCTCTTGAATAATGCCATTCAAAAATGTGATCTTCGCACCTTGATCCATTTTGGTGGATCTTCCAACCCATCTTTGTTACTATAGAGAGCATTGATCTAATAGAAATATACAGAGCAATTGGAGTGAAGGTCTTCTCATAATCGACTCCATCTACTTGTGAGAAACCTCGAGCCACAAACTAAGCTTTGTACTTCTCAACGCTGCCATCTGCAGCATACTTGATCTTGTAGAGCCATCTAGAAGTCACCACTGACTTTCTCCTCAAGTCTCAACACTATCTCCCAAACATTATTCTTCATGATGGAAGCATATTTTTCCACCATGGCATCCCTCAAAGCTTGTTACCTGCTGCTTGCTTATAGCTAGAAGGTTCAGTCTCAACAATGGTGTTCTGCTCTCCTTAACTTACCATTTGGGTTTTCCCATTGACTCTTGGGCTTCCTTTAAGGTATCATGAAGCCATCTTGGCTTCGTCTTCCCAAAGTAGCGTCCTGTATTGGGGTGCAAATATCCTCCTCTGAAGTCTATATCACTAATGATGATGCGCTTATGGTTGATGGTGAACTTATACCCTGGGAACCTATGTCGTGCGACCCTGTCACCTATGGACCTATCACCCTTGAAGCCTGTGATCATCCAGACCCTTGTGATTTTGTCCTTGTGGTCCGGTACATTATGGTGAACTCCCTTGATGAGGAGTCTGCTGCTCTACCTTATCTAACTCTCCTGACCTCCTTAAGGCTCTCTCCTCCCAGAATCTCACATACCACCTCACAACAACTTTCTTCTTGGCAAGAATATATATGTGGTAAGCCTTTGAGGTCTCGTTATACCCCACAAGAATATCCTTCTCAGCCGTGGGCTCTAGCTTTGTCCTCTAACCTTGAGGACATGGGAATAAATTAGGCACTCAAAAATTCCAAAGTGCCCAATCTCAAACTTCTTCCCAGAAAAACCCTCCTAACAAGTCTTGCTTCCCAAAACTCTATGTGGACTCCTATTCTGCAAACGCATTGCAATGTTACACGCCTTACCCCAAAGAAAGGAAGGAAACCTATGATCATGAATCTTGGCTCTTGCAGCCCCTACTATGGCCTTGTTCTTCCTCTTTGCAATCCGATTTTGCTGTGGGTTGTAAGGAATGATTAACTCTTTCTTGATGCGTGCTCTCGCACAAAAGTTCTTCATCTCATTGGAGGTATACTCGCCCCCATTATCAGACCTCAACACCTTGATCTTCTTACTTGTTTGGTTCTCCACAAGAGCTTTAAACTCTTGGAACCTCCTGAAGAACTCATCCTTGGTCTTCATGAAGAAAATTCAGGTCTTCTTGGAGAAGGCATCAATGAAAGTGACATAGTACTCAAATACACTCAATGATACCAAAGGCACAGGACCACAAACATCAGAATGGACCAAATCAAGGATCCCTGCTACCCTACTATCACTTTTTGGAAAATAAATCTTAGTATACGTTCCCAAATCACACCCCCTGCACACATCCTAGTGCTCAGTATTGAGATCTGGTAACCCTGTAACAATCTCTCTCAATACTCTCAGAGCCCCATGGTGGAAGTGGGCCATCCTCTTGTGCGATAACTCAAATAGATCATTACTACTAGTAGTAGGAATTAGTGCTCTAGTAGGCTGAAGCATGAATTTGTATAAATTCCCATGATGGACTCTGATCACTTTGGTCGAAGTGATATTGGATCCGTTGGGATACTTGAGAACCTGGCCACCATGGAATGCCACCTCATATCCCTTTTCCTTAATAGTGAGACTGATATCAAGTTCTGTTTTAGCCCCGAAACATATAAGACCCTTTGTCACTTTCATGGGAGGCTATGACTCCCTCTGAGAAGTTATGGTCCCAATACCAATTGCCCTAATTATGGAGTCATCACAAAGCACCACCTCCAGATATACATCTCTCTTAGTAAGACTTGTAAAGTGCTACTCCACTGTCAATGTACCATATGCTAGAGGATGTGACACTAGTGGCAAGACTAACCACTAAGGAGAACTCCTTGTCAAACTTAGTGGAAAACTAATCCACTTCAACTAAAGCCACAACAACCACCTTCTTCTTATTAGGACACATAACAACATAGTGTCCCATCTTTTGACAAGCAAAACATTTCACTTTGCTCATGTCCTACTCCTCCTTTTGTTTACCCTTCTGCTTTGTGAACCCTTCTTGGACTTCTTATTGCCCTTAGCCACAAGAGCAACATTCTCCTCATCTTCCCCACCATATTGCTCTCCACTCTTGGCATTTCACCTTATCTCCTCTTGATGGAAATCGTCCCACATTCTTTCCCAATTTGGAAGCTTCTCACGAGATACTATCCCATTAATAAAAACATCCCATTTTTTGGAAAAGCCACTCAAGGTTGATTGGAAGCTTGTCACAGAATACTATCCCATTAATAAAAACATCCCATTTCTTGGAAAAGCCACTCAAGGTTGATTTAACTAGTTGCTCATCGGAGATGACTTCTCCCACGACTGCCAACTCATCTCTCACTTGAGTGATCTTGGTTAGGTATGAGAAAACTGTGTCCGTTTTGGTCTTCTTGGTTTGCCTTAGTTTTTCCCACAACACCAATTTCCTGTTCTTATTAGTGGTTAGGTAAAGCTTGGTTAAGGAATCCCACATCTCAAAGGCATAAGACTTCCATGAAACATTGAGAATAAGGTGGTATTTGATAACATCTAGAATAAGTCACTTGGCCTTAACATTCCTCCTATTAAAATCCGCCAACATTATTGGATTAGTGGGAGGTACTACTTCCTTCTCATTAATCTCCTACAACTCAAACTCCTAAAGCACCAATACAAACCTCTCCTTCCATAGGCTAAAATTAGTAGTCCCATTCAACTTGTTCTTAGCCCTCAAACCTATAAGCATTGACCTCAACAACCCAACACAGAATCTCAGATCTGTCCAAAGGTAAACACTGTGTCCTCTCAAACCACAAAACCTTGCTTATACTTATTGTTATGCTCACTGTTTGGTCAATTTTCTCTGTAGATTTGTCCACTTAGCTTGGATACCATGTAGAAAATTGGTGTAGGCCAAACCCGGTTTCAAGTTTTGTGAAATCACATCAAGTTTAATGCCCAACCCACAGGTTTAATGTTGTTGCCATAAATAATTGTTAGAGAAACCCTGAAAGTTTAACACAATGGGCTCTCGAGCTCCTTGTCTTGGGAGTTGGCTGGTCCAACCGAAGACTTCCCCTCACACTCAGGATCTGAATATTAATGAGGTCTCTATACACTTAAGATTAAGTTATTAGATCAATAGAGGCTAGATCACACAATAAACCCTCAAAATCTAGAGATACCTACTAGATTCATCAAATTTAATGTGCTACTCTAAACATAGTAACTAATGCAAGATACCTGTGCAAATAGTTAATCCAACAAGTGGGTAATGAAATAGTAACTTAAAGAATTTTACTTCAGTAGAGCATTAGGAATATGATTCAGAAAAATATTACCAAGAAGTAGAAGAGGAACACCATCATGAGTAAACCCCAAAAGACTTCTGATTTATTATGTTGGAAATGTAGCAAGAAAAGGCTTCATTTGACTAGTGCCTTAGTCAAATGGAGAAAATTTGATTTTCCACATCAATAGGATGACTTGGATTACAGTTAGCTAGAGTGACATGGCATTATCTACTAGTTAAGTCAATAAATTCGAGTTTGTAGGCTAGAAGTAGAGTTGTGCATGAGTTGATTGCTAAGATCTAGCAATCTAGTTGAGTTATTGTTAGTTGAACTCAGTTAACTGAGCTCTAGTCATTAGTTGAGTCAGTTGAAGGTCAATTGAGTAGTTATGACTGTTGTTAACTCATTGATCTCTCAGTTAACTAGTTAATCAACTAAAAATAGACCCAGTGATGTTGAGTGTACAGTGCTTTTGCATTGAGCATGTGATCAATTCCCCTTGGATTTGTGCTAGGAAATAAGGAATTTCCCTATTATTTAGGAGCTTAATTCCTCCAGGATTTTGCAAGAAAATAGGAGGTTAGCTGAGGCTGGAATTGGCCAAAGCAGGTCAGGAAGAAGGAGAACAATTTTGCAGTGCGGGGTGTGCTTCAAAGTTGAAGCAAGAGATTGTAATTGTTTCTTTTCTCATCTGAATTAATGCAAAGCAATGGAGGGGTTCTTCCGAGTTGGGTTCCCCTGTAAAATCATTGTGTTCCTTGTGATTTATTGCATGTGTTTCTATCTGCATAATAGTAGAAGACATATTTTTCTCTTGATTTCAGTTTGATTTCATTAGCAATAGCAAATTTCTTGCAATTTCTACATTCTAGAAAAAGATTACATCCAACAGAGCTTGCTCAAGATTTTTTGATGAGTACATCATACAATGAAGAGAAAAATAACTTCCTTATATAGAAAATGAGAGCATCAAACCCCACTCAGGTTTGGGGGTTGTGTGGGAGAAAAACTCTGCCAATTATTTGGGTTTGGAGACGCGAATAATTGGCGAAGGGTAAAAACTCCCTAGAGTGAAACTCTTTGCTAAGAATCAAAGGCTTACCTAGATGTTCTACATGGCTTCATAGTCATACTAGAATCATTTATACAATGAAGGCCCATAGGGCTGTAGAATTTGGAATTACAATGATAAATTGGAAGCTGCATGATGATGATGACATGTATTCTGCTTCTTGGGGTAGTTGACACACATGTGGTCAACATCCCCTAAGCCCCCTTTTCATTAAATAACTTAAAAAATCATCTTATGACTTTGTATTATAAGGTCACTAACTTTATTTCTCATAAATTTAAATCACGGGGGTCATGTTAGGACACTTTTTCCTAGGCTAGACACCAAGCCTTAGGAACAGTTGTCCTTGGTACACTTTTTCTAACACGAGCCATCCATTTTTTAGAAGGCAACAGACCAACAATGCTATGGTGGAGGAGTACAGTTGCATTATGAAGAATGATGTATGGGGGATTGTGCCTCTTGATGGATATATAAGATTGAACATGTTGCTGATGGTAGTGTCAGTAAGTTTAAGGTGAGTTTTGTGTCAAGAGAGTTCTCCCAGAAGGAGGGGGTAGACTATCAGGAGACATTTGTTGTTGTCACCAGAGATGCATCTATCAAGGCTGTTATTTCCATTGTTTCAGTGATGGAGTGGATGATACATTAGATGGATGTGAAGACAACCTTTCTCAATGGGTCATTAAGGAGGAGGTGTATATTTAGTAGCCTCAGGGATTTGAGTTGCATGGGAGGGAGTCCCATGTATGTAGGTTGAAAATGGCATAGTACGGACTTAAGCAGGTACCTAGAGCATGGTAGTCAAGGATTAATGGGTATATGCTAGGGTTGGGCTTCGTTAAGACTGAGGTAGATTACAATTTGTACTATGCACTTGTTGGCGATGATGCTCTATGTGGATGATTTTTTCTGATGGGATTTGAGATGCTCATAGAGATGTGCAAGGAGGACCTTGCTTCGAAGTTCTAAATGCAGGGCATTGAGATGATGGGGTACTTTTTTGGATTGGAGCTGTGGCAGTGGTTAGGAAATATATTTCTTGGGCAGGGCAAGTGTGCAGTTAATATTTTGAAGAGATTCAAGATGGAGGATTGCAAGCCTATCTCAACATCCATAGTCACTAGCTTGAGGAAGCTGGATGCTTCTATGCTTGAGTTGCTGGATCCCACATTCTGCAAGCAATTGAAAGGATCCTTGATGTATCGAGTCAACACCATGCTGAATATTTCTTTTGCGGTGAACACCCTAAGCTAGTTTATTGTGGGGCCTAGGAGGATACATTGGGTGGTAGTGAGACATGTGCTTAGGTACTTGAGAGGTACAATATGGTATGGACTTAGGTATGTCATAATTGGTGGAGTGCAATTGCAGGGCTACATAAATTTAGATTGGGCTAGGAGTGCAATGGATAGGAAGAGTACTTTGGGTTGCTATTTTAGCTTGGGTTCAGGTATGATCTCATGGTTCAATTGGAAGCAAAATTCAATGCACTTAGCTCAATAGCGGCTGAGTACATGGTTGCAATTGTAGCGAGTTGTGAGGCCATATGGCTTCGCGAAATGCTCATAGGCTTATTTGGTCTCGAAATGTAGCTCAGAATGTGATGTAGGAGCATTCAACGCAAGAGAAAATCATTGTAATTAAGTAGACATAGGGGGTCATGTATTTTTAGGAAGTTAGTTTCCTAAGTCTCAAGTTAATGTAATATTTAGGCTTTTAAGTGATTTAATTAGATAATGTGAGATGTTTAGAAATGCTCTCAAATAAATGAGAACATGAGTGGGAAATAATGACAAAAGAGTCTAAAGTCAATTCGGACTCTTTAAGCAGTCCCATGATTCGAGGAACTAAAGAGAGCTCTTAGGAATTAAATGGAAATTAGAAGTGGACGTAGAGGATAGAGGATTGAGGAGTCAGTTTAATAGATTTAGGAGTCGAACCAGGGTTAGTCAACGAACCTTCCTGGTATAAATGTAAGCCTACGGGCAGAGTGCAAGGGAGAGGCCACTGATATTGAATAACAGGCCTGTGAGAGACAGAGAGTCTTTCATATGTAATCAATTGTTTATGTTTATTTATACAGAGCTTTATTGCACTGTATAGATGTGTGGAATGAATATCGAGTGATTGTATTACATGTAAGTTAATAATCCACAGGTTCTGTAACAGGGTTGCAGACAGAGTTCTATAGAATGCGCAGAGAGGAGAGAATGATTCAGAGGAGTCATTAAGGATCTTGGAATCCAGCTGAAGAATTAGAGGAAGCTCTAGAGAGGAAGCGAAGGGAGAATTCGCGGAGTTAAGCTATGAGGGAGCAGAAGAGTGAAAACCCGAAACCCTGAAGAAAACCCCAAAATCGTAGAAGTGATGCGTTGGCACAGAGTAACCGTTGGATCTCAGTGATCAACGGTCCAGATTAAACAACAGAGGAACCTAAAGGATCCATCGGAATCGACCGATGGAGTAAATCGACGGTCATCGCATGTGAAGGAGTGCAGGAGTTAACACAGCGAAAGTGTGGTTTCACAAGTGGTATTTCGGGCGGCGAAGAAACGGTAAGTGGTATTGAGGGTCGAGCATTCGATCCCATTCAGTGGAGGACACGTAGCACAAGGGAGGAAGGGAAAACCGCCTATCGGGTGGTTAAATCCCATGCGTGTTGTCAACCCAAAACCAATGTAAACCGCTGGATCGGGTAAGGAAATGGACGACGATGATTGATTTAATCGGAGATTGGCGAAAGGAAGGAGGAGCGCTTCGACAATGGTTGAAAGGCGCGGACCCGAAAGCTTATAGAGGCGGACTCAATTTTATTTGAGTTCTAGTCTTAAGCTTTGGGAGCAGTGTTTCATGTATTTCCTTTGTAAAGTGGAGTTTGGAGGAAATGCGATAAGGCGGACCCGATAAAGTATTGAGGTGCAGTTAATAATAATTGAGATCCGGTAGTGCATTATCGCATATCAGATGCAATAGAGCCATTGTTAACGAAAACCGCGGAGGAGCCAATACCCGATTGCAATCAACGATAAAGGGGAATCCTCGGAAAATGTGCATAGGCTGTACAAAAGCAAAAAGGTATGTTTTGCGACTAATTCCTTTGTAAATGGTTATAAAGGGTTAAGCGTGGATATATGGGGTTTTTATGTATAAATCCAACTTTATCGAAGGATGGAAGGGTTTATGCGTTGAAATACATATATGTGTAGCTAAAGGGTTAGCGAAGGTTTTTAAAGGTTATGAAGGGTTTTAAAAGTTCCGATAAGAAGGATTTGAATGAATAGTCAGAAATAAAGGTTAATGAGGGTTTAAGTGGGGTGATTAATTTCTGATAGAAAGGAAAAGGTGGGTTAATGTTTAGATTTTGTTAAGTCTAGGAATCATTCTGCACGAGATTAAATGAGGGCCTTAACCATTAGAGGTTGTAGATTTGACTCCTTAGAGAGTTAAATACCTGGGATTGATGTGTTTATGCATTTTACATGCATATTGTGGGGGTAAGCATGGTAACCATGCGTCAGAATGATTCCATATGATACTTAAAGTTGCATTAAATTCTCGGAAAATCCATTGTTTCATGGCAAGTCCAAACACATAGATATCCGACCACTTCATTAGAGACAGGGCCCATAGTGGCGCTGTGAGGTTGTAGTACATGTCCACATATGAGCAATGGGTAGACATTTTCACCAACCCCCTGGTGAAGGGGAAATTTGTGTTCTATAGGGACAAGCTGGGGTTGGTGGAGAATCCCTTCCTTCCTTGGAGGGAGTGTCACTTAAACATCCGAAGTGAATCCAGATCTGGATACGCAGAAACAGTTTACAAATTATGACTTATTCCTAGAGAAGCCTCTTTACTATAACCCCATGACAAATGGTTCTTCTAGTAATCTCCGAAGGCTTCAACCTTGGATTTACTCCCCCTCTTTTCAGAAGCTGCTTTTATCAATGTTCCACCAAGACTCCGGGACGGGGAGATGCACAAGGGGGACGTGTGGGACTCGGGAGTACCCTCAAATTTTATTGAAATTTAGGGGGGACGTCGGGGTGAGTCTAAAAGTCACTCTAAAGTACACAGAGGGCTTGGTGCTCTTGATTAAAGACTAATTCCATACCCTTGTAGATGACAAAATACAATGGAAACATTGCAATCCATCAAATCCCGAATTCCTGAAAAATTGTTAAGTCTGTTGGATTTTGAATGAGATCTAAAATTCTACTCTCCATATGAAATCCAGTGAGGTTGGAAGTTGGAACCACTCTCAAACATCCTGAGTCATTTCATGTAATGTTAAAAATTTAAGTAAAAGGATGAAAATGAAAGATAAAGGAGAATTTAAGAATTACCATGAATTGCATAGCATTAGTAGGGAAATATGGTCAAATACTAGGTTTTCCCTGTCATAAATCATTGTTTTCAAGCAAATTTAAGGGGGGACACATAGACCATTTTGAGGGGGGATGTCCAAGCGTCCCCCTTTTGGGGAGTCATGTCCCCCACACAGAGGAAACGTCCCCACCCCCCGCATCTCCCAACGTCTCCCCAAAAGGGGGACGTGGGGAAACATTTCCCCAGATGTCCCCTTGTCCCGGGTGTGTGGGATGCGAGGGGTGCGCGCACCCGACATTGGGGGAGGCGTCCCTGTGGAACACTGGCTTTTATAGATGGACATTAGAGTCAATGTTGAGCTTAAACACTTCTTCATCAAGAGTTTTCTCATAATGCTTTTCTTGAGATCCATTCTCATAAGTTCATGCCGAGTCAATACAAAGTGGGAGTGCCAGGGAAACTCCTATATAAGCAAAATGAAGGCAGATCAAATATAAGTTCTAAGGTTTAAAGCATAAACATATAACACTGTAATGCCAATGCAGGAATATATGTACGGTATTCTAAACATGAAGAAAATGCACTGTAATGCCAATGCAGGAATATATGTACGGTATTCTAAACATGAAGAAAATGCAATTGGCAAGATAAGAGGTTACTTAAAATATGATTGTTAGTCTTTTTTAAGAGAAATCTACCCATTCCAATTGTTTCTATACTTAATGATTAGAAATACATATTGCATTATCTTGAAAAGGCACTGTTTAATGTTTATGAACTGTTCAGTCTATAGGCTCTGTTATATTCAACAACGCATGTTTATGTTTAGAATCTAGATGGAATACTGGGAGATTGTAGTGACAGCAGGATCTATTATTTTTATAGTGGAACTTATGAGCAAGTTCTATTTTATTTTATTCTAATTGAATATCAGTATGATGGGATCTTATTATCTATATTTTGAACTTCTCAGTATGTGAGGGAGGAATTAAATGTCAGATCATTGGTTCCCTGTAATGACCCTTTGAAATACGCATCCTTGCGAGCTGAACCAGATTTTAGGTATGTTGTTTTCCATTTGTGATTTGAACTTTATATTATCTGTACTTTTGAAGGTTTTTGCAAAATGTTCTCTGTTTTATATTGTTGGATATTGCAGTGTGTTAGGTAAGAGATTAGGCAAGGCAATGGGCATTGTTGCCAAGGAAGTGAAGTCTATGGGACAGGCTAGCATTCTAGCCTTTGAGAAGTCTGGAGAAGTAACACTTGCAGGACATACTTTGAAACTCAGTGACATAAAGGTAAATCAGTTATAACTAGTAAATAGTGACATACTTGCCAATTACCATCAAGTTTTGTATTCTTTACAAATGTCTATGGAACAATTTTGAGCTTGAAGAGTCTTTGTTTCTGTTGTTGCTTTGCAATCTGCTTCCTCCACTATTCGTTGAAAGCTCATATTTTCTTAACATAACAATAGAGGAGGGAACTATGCATGTATTTGTTTTAAACCCCTTGTCCAGGTCACAAGTTTTTGATGTTAGGATTCCCCTGAAAATGCATGATTATGTTAATCGTGATTTCTTTTCAACTCTTGGACAGGATTTCTGGTTGTTATTTTAAGATTTTCCTTGGAATAAAAGGATTCTTGTTCTTTTGTTTGCTGATCATGTAGAAAGTAAATATGGTTAATTTACAGACAATTTTATAGACAATTAGATCCGACTATAAAGGCATCATTATATAAATGGCCTAAATGATTATTTTCTATAAAATGCTTCTTCTTTTTTATTCAAGAAACATTTTTGCGGGTAAACCCTTCAAGCACTTTCACATTCTATGAGTGTTACCCAGGGTAAATGACACTGGTGGACGACATACATGGCTAACCCCAAGGGACCTACAAAGATTCAACTTTGTATCGTTCTTGGCCAACATAGCTTCAACACGGCAGGTCAAACCACTTGAGCTAACCCTTGGGGCTAACGAAATGCCTCTTATATTACGTCTAATGTAATGATATTTACACATAAGATTTTACAAAAGGGCAGAAAAAATAAATGGTCACCACCAAGTTATAAAGAGGCATACGAAATTGTCCTCTTGATGATCATAATTGCAAAAATTTAAACAGGGCATTAATTGAATAAAATCTGCAAATTGATTGAGCAAAATCTATCAAATTATTGGCACATGTTCATGTACTAGATATTATAAGTATTATAAATGTCAACCCATTGGGCACATTGTCAAAAATCATACTCATAACTCAACTACATGCAACTAGTGTAGTGGGGTTTAGGTCATCATCACTGGGCTTGGGATGACTAGTTGTGATACCTCATATGTGCCTCTCTCGTACACACTCAAACTATTCTAAGAAATCACCATTACATTCCATTTCCCTCCTTTTAATGCCTTGTGTACCTTAATCGTCAGAGACCAACATCATCCTTGGGCTTAGGGAAGGTAGTTGTCAAATTTCGCATGTCACATACATACTAATCTGAAAAAACACCATTGCACGACTGTAGATACAATTTCTCAAAACAGGAAACATAAAATTTATGTTTGTCAAAAAGGGTCAAAGGAAAAAGCAGTAATGGAAATCACTGCAAGGGAAATAACAACTTAGTAGGCAATAATTCAAACAAATAGGTTGTCAGGAGTATGACAAAGGTCATTGGTTCAATGTTATTTGTGTATCATGGAAGTCCATTCTACGGAGACATTACTATGTTAGTGTTGTAGATTGTTTGATCATGATGATGATGGTTATCCCAAGCTTAAACTAGTAAATTTTGTGGAGCTCAATACATATATTGTGAAAAGAAGGATGTAGGCAAAGAAGGGATAAAATTAATGTTGCACTTATCATGATAATATCGAAATTATCGTGATAATATTGCCAAAACTAAGCTTGGCAATAATTATCGCGATAATTTGTCGTTTTGAAATTATCACAATAATTTCAGTTGAACTGCCTTTCTTTTAACCCTAATTTTTTGAGAGTAAGTTAGGGGATTGAGCTATGAGTATACTTTGAGTATTTCCATCAAGCGAACAAGGGGAAATCTATTGTTTTGATTTCCCATGATTCATCTCATGAGATACATACCCTAGAGGCTAGTAGTTAATGGTAATATTAAATTTTGCTTAAATTTCATCCATTCACTTAAATTTTAACATAACCATTCATTGTTTTAGGATGTTTGAGAGTGGTTTCAACCTCATTCGATTTCACATGGAGAAAGTAGAATTTTAGATTCCATTTAAAATTCAGTGTACTTAATAGTTTTTAGGATTTCAAGATTTGGCAAGAGTGCAACATTTCTACTGGATTCCATGATTTATGAAGGTATGGAACTAACACTTAATCAAGATCACCAAGCCCTCTATGTATGTCGATGTTGGTGGCATTGACTATTGAACTCCTCTGTCATGACTAGTAAAAAATTACACTTTACTAAAGCAAAATCACAGATTAAGATGTTAAGGTTTTCCTATATTACTGTAATGCTTAGAGGGTGATCTTGATGAGGAGGATTCCAATATTGGCAATGATTTTGATGTTATGTACCTTTTTGTTATAGCATGATTTTATTAGGATTTCGGAGGCCATTTAGAGCCTCTCTATTGATTTTGATTAAAAGATGGATTGCATATTGGAAATACTGAGAGGGGGGTGAAATAATGTTTCTTTTCAATTAGTAAATTTTTAACTTCATAGAGCATTAATTAACATTAGCATCATATTAAAACATAAATCAACATAAATCAACATCATTCAACAATGCACAATATCAGAGACAGTAGACAAAAGATATTTAGGTGGAAAAACTTTCGGGAGAAAAACCACTTAAGGCTTCTTAATATAGGTCTTTAATGATTTTGCATCAATTAGGAAGCTCCAACTTCCAAATTTATTAGCTTCAATTGAAGGGATGCTCCAACACCCTGTTTACTAGTTTCAACTGGGAGGACATTCCAACGCCTTGGTTTATGGGCTCCAACGTGAAGGATGTTCCAACATCCTATTTACCAGCTCCAACTATAAGGATGCTCCAATGCCTTGGTTTATAGTCTTCGACTTGAAGGATGCTCCAACACCTTGTTTACCAAGTCCAACTAGAAGGATGCTCCAACGCCCTGGCTTTATCAGCTCCCATTGAAAGGACGCTCTAATGGCCTGCGCAGGCTCCAACCTGCCCTAGCACCATGTTGCCACCCTGAAGTGTTCTTAGGCTCTGACCTGAAGGAGACTCCACTCTCCTGCCTTGCACCACCTTGCCACCCTAGTTAGCACACTGCCACTTTCCCTGAAGGATCCAACCTTACAGCTCACCACGGTGGACCACGTTTCACAATTTTCAGACTGGATCCGCCTGTGCCCAATATCAAAATAAGCTACTGTCAATAATACTTCTGTACTGCCTTGCTCTTATCATATCATTTTCACAATCATGGCACTATCAATGCTGCAATGCCACTACATCTGCTTCTTCCCAATTGTTCATAGCAAATCTAATCTATGCGATACAATTATTCTTTTGTGAAACCCTAGCACTGCTTAAACAGATCACCCACTATACTTAGCAGCTCTTAGTCATATCCTGTCATCTGAATCATCAGCAAGCTCTGCTCTAAACACCAGCACTCTGTCCTTTTATACATCAGATCCTGATGGGTGCTTACTCTGACTCAAACCTTAGAACATATGTTCTGTCAAGTAGTAGCTACAGGATGTCAGTCATATAATGAGCTAACAACCAAGTTAGGAGTATTGTAACTCTGGTAGCCTAGAATCCAACTCTTACACCACATAGTAGCCAGTACTATACTTTCAACTATCAACAATTCTCTGCAACACCTTCATAACTAGGCCTACAACGCTTAAGTAGACTGCCCTCAAAAACTGTCCCTGAATACACTTATACAGATGTCATTGATCGTCGCTACTTCTCCTTTGGAAAGATACTTCATACTGATGTGAAGACTACACCCTAGGGCACTTCAACTACTGAAGTGAATCATACCTTGAGCAATCACAAGAATTCTTTAGTGATACACTGCCCTTATCTCTTGTCAATATTGTGCCTCAGATTCTCACATACATACCTTCTATTACTGTAAGTGATGCTTCTTGAAGAGTGATCAATAAGGTCGTTAACTGACAAATGTAAAGCTACTGGAGCCCAAAACTTAACCCTAGCAGAACTTGTATCATTTCTCAAATCTGAGCATAGTGTTTACAAATCATACTCTGTTTGCAAACCAAGCTTCATTTGTGATGCTCCATGACTTGACTTTGCTTTGAAGACGTTTTAACTTTTCACAATGATTTGCAAAGGAGCAGATCCCCACCGAAGCACTGATCAGAATATATGTAGCCTTCAGCGAGGTATGCTCACCATAAATGCTGCTTCAGTAATCTCTATGTCAAACCTTTGGAAACCTTGAAATGATGCAGTGATGCTCTATCTTAGGTCTGTCAAATCACTTCAGATTGTTACAATGATTTGTCAAGAAAGGAGCTTTGACAGTCTTCTACATGAGTTCTGAAGGAGCCTTGAGACCTTAATAACTTAGCCAAACTTTTACCCCTGTTTAGGTCCTCAGGAAAATAATAACTTGAGCCACTGTCATCCTCATAGTAACAATGTAACTGTCTCTGCTTATGGGTCACATCAACCATAAACTAAAGGACATGTGACTTTTTGCAACACATTTTCTCCTCAATGACAATACACCAATCTTGTTTCAAACATTCAGCCAAAGCCAATATTCTTCAGAAAGGAGACCAAGAATTAGACTTAGGCTTTATGAATAGGCCTCAGATAGAGGGGCCAAAGTTTGAGGCTTAGGAGGCCTGATATGCCTCAGAAATTAACCATAGAAATATCCTCAGTAAGTCCACAAGAAACCACCTCAAAATAAAACCTTCTGTTGATCACAGGGACTCAGATGAAGCCCTAAGATGGTTCGATTCCGGCCACTGAAATAATGACACGAGTTTGCCTCAGGATACTACATAGGAGGCCATTCAGGCTCAAATAAAGTTTCTCAGATTTGTTGCAGATTAAGTGAACGTTTTCCTGTCATGAATCACTGCAAGAGATGATCAAGAATGTGCCTCAAAAGAAGCCCAGAACCTGAAAATTATGCCTGAAACAACTCAGACCAGAACTATGAATTGACTTCAAAGGGTCCGATATATGTATCATAGAGAAGATCTGTAGCACCAGTGAATAAGATTACAGAGGCCGCAGAGGACTGTACCAGAAGAGGCCTAAAAATCCTCTGCCATTGATCTAGATCTGGCCTGAGTCTTCTACAAAAAAGGGCTATGAAGTTCTCTTAATAAGGGGCAGAGTCATCCTCTAAATGTTGCCATAAGAAAGGTCCGAGCCTAGGCCTCTGTTAGGGCCTCAGTGACTCTCGTATTTTTCACAGAATATATCTCTAAAAAGATCTGCTACAAATGAAATCCTTGTGATATAACCCAGCGTGAAACCCGCAACAAAAAGAAACAAAACAAACCCAATTTTATTACAGATCTTCGACCTATTTCAGATAGGCATGACTGCTCCACACTGCAGATGCCACTTGCCAAAGACGTGCATACACTTGATATGTTTGGAGGTTAGATGGGTGCCTTTTTATACTAGTCGTGGAGGCTTTTTGAGGGTGCAAGCCGACTTGATCGATTTTGGAGGGAAGCCGATCTACAATAGGAATTTTTAAAATCTGAATTTCAAAAATAGTTTTTGGAGCCAAAATTCCTTTGACGATTTAGGCCAACTTAAAGGCCAATTTTGGATATTTTCCCATTTTATTAAATTCATCTTAATCTTTGACCCAAATTATTTTTAATAAATATAATTTGCTTGTGGCATGCTTTGGGGCTTCTTGACCAAGAATGGGGCTCCAATCTTCTAAGAGGTGTATCTCCCAAACTGTGAGGATCCTCGTGCCGTCATTAGAATCGACATGATGAGGAACATCAATTGATGAAAGCCTTCGAAGTAACTTCACTAATCTTCATTCTCAAAAACTTCAACAAGTGCGAGGCTTCTACGACTTCCCAGGGCTTCTTGTCATTTGGAGCTTCAATCAATGGAATCCAAACAAATATTAAGATCGTTCATGAACCGACATTGGCATCAATTACAACACCATTCAACATACCCCCCCTGCGATTTATGTTCCCCCTGACCCTACGCTTTGATTTTCTTTTCTTGATTTATCTCCCCCTTTGACATCAATGACAAAGGGTTACTCCCCCTGATGAAATATCTTATTCTAGCTTCCTGCAAAAGGCCTATATTCCTATAATTGCTTCTCTCCCCCTGGCCAATTATCTTCCTTTGATACTTCCTGCAATATACTATCTTTCTCCCCTTGACATGTTATGCTTCACACGAATTGCCACAGTTGATTTCACTTTAGTCATTTTGAAATTCTATCCGTGGCTTTTCTTTTGAAACCTCCTTTTCCACAAAGCTGATTGATTTGCCTGATCTGACAACTTCCCATTTGTTGCTACAGAGACTCCTCTTCAGTATCCACAGGGAGTCAACATTGCAGAAAAGAGATGTTTTGATGACATGAGGGGATCTGGGGGAGTAGCTTGCCTTGTACGGGACTCCTTTCATAGTCGAGTTACGATGTTGTCTTCGGATGAGCATGCTAGATTCTTGTGGGTCCAAGTACATCAGGACTACTACGGGCTTAGCGACAGTTACATTGTAGTCTGTTACTTCCCCCCTGCCTTATGAGTCATCACCTTTCGTGACTCAGGGGTTTGAGGGGGACCCGTTGCCCAATCTCTACGAGGACATATCTCATTATTCTCCTTAGGCGAATGGAATTCTTTTCGGCGATTTCATTGACCGAATCATGAGTATACAGGTTTCCAAACTTCCAGATGATTGACCACATCTTTACGCTCTGAACCATTGTTGAGGGGGCCTGTCATTGTTCTTCGAGCGTCTACAACTGCTTTGTTAACTTTTGGAAAGCGTTCGACATAGTGTCGAGGGAGGCATTATTTCAAAGACTTCGTGACATTGGGATTTTCGAGACTCTCTTGGCAGCCATTATGAGATTGTACGAGTCTATTATTGGATGCCTAAAGATGGCACACAACCTTTCAAATTTCATTGGTGTTAAGCAGGGGTGCCCTCTCTCACCTACCCTCTTCGTGATTTATATTGATGAGTTGGAGTCTTTCCTCTAGGAACACATTCAAGAGGGGGATGATTGCCTTCATCATTAGGTGTTGATCTGTCTACTCCTTTTTGCTGATGACTTGGTTCTATTGGCCTCTACCCTAGAGGGCTCACAAAGACAATTGGATGTCCTTGCCGATTTTTGTGATCTTTGATAGTTGAAGGTGAACCTAGGTAAAGCCAAGGTTATGATTTTCAATGCATCGAAGAGCTCTCTTATAGACTTGCATTCTTTTTTTTGGAGAGAAGAGATTAAGATCATCACGTGGCCTCGTTTTGGCATGACATAGGTCCTCTAACCATTACTCAAAAAAGGATATGGCTCTCTTGCCCTCATTGAGAGACATTGCTTCTAGGGTTAGTTTGAAGACATTTCATACAAACAACACCACATGGACATTTGTTGACGGTGTTGGACGTTGCCAACATTTATGGGGTCTCCCTGATGTGAAGTTCCAACTAGAATTCAAACCGTTTGGAGTAGGAGCCCCGTCCGGTTATATGGCCTGACCATCATTGTGAGTGATTTAGAGGTATGCCTTGGCTGCAACACATACACAACTCTGGGGCAGCAAGTATGTAAGCTTTGTGTGACATCGAATGTAGAGTGTAAAGGGAGCTTCCATGAACAAGAGAGAAACGAGCTTCTAATAGGGAAGTAATAATAGTATTATCCTAAGAGAAACACATGAGCGAATGGTTAAAACTTGCCGATCAATCTGCAAATTAGTTCACAAGATGAACAACAATCATGAAAGCGTAAACAACACTCATTCAACAAGATCCTTATCCAAGGCAACGAAACAATTCATTATCTTTAGTATGTATTACATCAACATATACCACAAACATATAAATAATAGTTTTACTACATTCCCGATACATGCATGAAAGAGTGTTGGCGCAAGGAGCTTCTGATAATTAATGAAAGATTCCAAGTACACAATTACATATGTGAAACACTAGTTCCATTAGTGGAACATGAGGCTACAACTTGTGTCTCCAAAGAATGACTCTATCTCCTATGTACCACTAGAGAAGCCAAGGCCGAATATCTAAGAGTCCAAGCCCCTTGTTTGAGTTATGAGGACTTGTTGTAACATATTTTGACACTAAAAATTTTAAATTTTACAGTGGGAAATTGCCATTTTTTCTGAGTTAAATATTGAGGGCATATATAAATTTTATGCTTTCGGATGATTTTTTATATAATTTTAATTTTATACGATTTATTTAAAACATTAATTTTATGTATAAAGTGGGCCAAGCCTTAGTTACCTGCCCCACCAAATCCTGTTCCATTTAATTACCGGGACCCACAACTGTCACCTCCACCTTCGAAATCGTGACCCCACCACCATTTCCGCTCATTTGTTAAACACACACCACCTCACCTCTCATCCTGCACACCCTTCCGTCATCTGATGGCCCACAACCCTTTTCGACCCTCATTTGCTATCCGAAAGTTATCGGGTGGGGGGGGGGGTGTCTGAAATAGGCAGTTTTCTATACCGCCCACTTAAACAACCTTATTCGCATTTTAGTGTTTTGGGACTTAAAATCCTGAAACAACTTACCGCCTTGACTTACTCCCGAACGCGGTTTTCATCCAACCATTTACCATTGCTCCTACGTCATCGTCCACCAATGCTCTCCTATCCGTTGTGTTCATTCCACTTCATCCGCCACATCATCCATCTGTTGCCCTTAATCCAATATTCCTTCACCATGTCAGTTGCCCATTTTGCCACAACGCTCTCGTTCCATTGCTTGTCTCATGATCATTGAAACTATGTTTTTCCTATACACCGCATTGATTTAAAACACAGTTTCTAAACCCATGAGAGCGTATTTTCATAAACTGAAAGAGGTTTCTTTTGCCAATATCATTATTAACAAAAACCTCTCCCATTTTTGTAACAATGGTTATGGTTTGGGAGATACTAATGCAACTTTGAAGACATATGTTCCCGAATTTTTCGTGTTTATCCATATTTTTGCAGAACAGATTGTGGCCAATAAGAGATGATTCTTGAGAAATTGAAGGAGGTTTGTGTTCCTAAGAGGCTAAAGTAAATTAACCTACTTCAGATTTTACACAACTATTACATAATGATAGATACAAGTACATCTTCACAGCTTATTTTCGGAGTGTGTAAATTCCCTTTTAGACATCATTTTGCAGAAAGTATTGTGAATAGATGGAGCTGAATTTGGGGAAACTGAGCGAGGCTTATCTCAAGAACATATTCATCTACAATAACCTCTCTCAATTTTTACAAAACTATCTCGGATTGAGATATACAAAGGCATGATTGGACCCTATTCTGCAGGATTTCGGGAGGAAAATGCTCAAAGATAGTTAGTGACTTGGAGGCCACCTCATCAAATATGAGTTGTAAACAAATTCGAATTGCTCTTCTTAGCAACAAAAATCCTCAAGGATAGTACCAGAACTCTTCAAATAGTTTTAGTTACCTTTATTTGTGTTCTATTTTTGTAATACAGTTTTCAGATATTTGTAGTAGCCCTTGATATTTTTATCAAGATATTTTGTAATAAACTGTATAAATACTTCATCAATTGAAGTAATAAGGGTGGGCTTTTGATGCCAAGACTCTTCACTTTGTAATATAGCTTCTCTTATTTGATTTCTATTGAAAGCCTTATGGCTCTAGTTTGACAAAATTTTGTGTTTCTAGTATGTATTTCCAATGTTTCCATATCTGTTTTCTGCACATGTTCCGAGCATTATAGAATATCTGGGTAAGGATAAATTGAGTTTCAATCTTCCTGAAATCCCCTTCAAATTAATAATCATTTAAAGAGATAAGTATATTGGACTGTTTGTCTGAGTTAGCTCCTCTTTGAACTGATTTTTCCCTGAATATGTTTTGTTGGGCTGTAGAAATCTTCTACATGCATCCAAATCTCCCTAGTTGTTAAGTAATCAGTCTAGTTACTCAACTATTAGGAATCTCCTTACATTATTCGGTCAAATTCTTATACAAATCAAGTCGTTCTGTCACGCTGGAGGCTGACACTTTCAAAAGGAACCCTGTGAGAGAGCCTTTAGCCTTTAAATCATGAATAGGGATTGTCATTGATCGCCAACCGCCCCTAATTAAAACCATAAATCTGGCCATTTTGCTTCAAAGGCTGTTGTTTAGTGACAGGTGAACAACGTTAAACAAAGCCTCGTAACACTGAGGGAGCCCCCTCCGGTTTAAGGGCCAGCTTGAGCCTAAAGGCTGGTTGAGTTGGTTTCCTGGCATAGTTTTTGCAGCCAAGGATTGCCTACGAGAAACAGGTACAACATTTGCCACCGCTGCTAGGGAAGCAAAGTAAAAATCTTTCTCCGGGGAATGATAAAGTTTAGATCTATTTCTTGTTGGTGAACAAAGAATAGGCATTGGAATTGGTTGCATTATTTTCACTTGGCGACTCCACTTTGTAGGATGGCGATTCCACTAGATTACCATGTTTCAAAATTTCAGCTGCCTTTACTGCTATGCGAGGTTTGCTGATACAAGCAGTAAGCAGTATATGTATCTTCCTCTCAGCCTTGATCAGAAATCTAAAATGTCTATAGAGGATGCAACTTTTAAAGTACACCTGTGAGTATAGGTTTTCCGTTGGAGTTTATGTTCATATTGTATATATTCTTCAGATTTTCAGGTGTTGGCAACGTGGTTTGTCAATAAATCCACTTTGCACTTGGTTACATTGGAAAGTAGATTACACCTAACAGAGTAAAGTTTTTTAGTTCAGTTAGATAGAGGTGTGGGATTGATTAGCTACTTTTAGATTCAGATTGCAGTAGATCTACAACGGTTTCAGTTATATTTCAAGATTGCAGTATTAGGTTTGGTTTGGTTGAGTGCAATGACTTCCAAGGGATTAACTAATTAACTCCATAGCCAATGAATTAGGCACTCTTGTGCTTATTTCCACTTACAGTGTTAGTTGTTTCACTTTAGCAGTTTTCAATCTAGAATTTTCAGTTTTCAGTATGAAAGAGTATCTGGTTTAGTGTTGGCATATGATTTCATTTCTCCCTTAAAGATTGCAGTCTGCACTAGCAGGCTATTCAAATGACAGTGTTGATCCATGTTGAAATTTGGTACCAGAGGACAGGTGGTTCCCTTAGGCTTTGATCTTTGGCCTAGGGAAAAGTGTCCAAAAGAATTTAATTTTTCTCCTAAAGTAACTTTATAATTTTTATAAAGTTAAATCTAATTTAAAAGTGACTTTAAGTGATAAAGTTACTAAGTCTAATTTTAAAGTGACTTTTATAAAGTCAATGAAAAATTAGAAAGGAAAAGTGACTTTGGAAATAAATGACTAAGTGGGTTTTTGTTAAAGTGGGGTGAATTAAAAAATAAAAAGTGAGATTTAAATGAGCATTTAATCTCAGCCTTAGATCTCAATCTATTTCAGCCATTGGATTTAGGGATCACCCAAAAGTCACTTGGATCACCCAAAAGTCACTTGGGGTTAGATTAAAGGAGGAAAAGGAGGAAAATGTCATTCATTCTTTCATGAGCAGATTGGGAGAAGGAGAGCAAGAGAGCAAGAGAGATTTCTGAGCAGGGAGGAGAAGGAGACAACAGCTTGGCACACATTCCAAGGCAGCAGTTGAGCAGATTTGTACCGTTGATTCAGCACACAGTGAAAGGCAGATTTTGGCACGATTTTTGAGGAGTGGTTTGCACAAAAATTGAGGAGCAGTTTGCTGATTTTTCTGCACGCAAAACAAGGGCCGTACAACGCATTTATTGCAGTCCGTACGGCGCATTTAATGCTGGCCGTACAACAGCATTTAATGCTGAAAGTGGGCATGAAAATCGAAGACGCCGTACAACATTTATTGCTGTCCTGTTTGCTGTAATTTCTAATTTGCTGTGAGGCGTGGGAAAAGAGATAAGTTGTAAATTTGCTTGCTGAATTTTTGCTGAATATTTCTCACTCTAAAAAGGCAATTTTCAGAAATAAAGAATAGTTCTCAAACTGGTTTTCCCCAAGAGTTATAGGGGGTTTTTCCAGGGTCACATTGACCAAAAATCTCAGTGTTTAAATGTGTTTTAATGGCTGTTTATTACTGTTGATTTTTTATTTCTGCAATTTCAGCATTCTGTAAAATTTCCAGAATTTGTGTTTTCAGCAAATTTATTTTTTCCAGCTTGTTAAATGTATGGTTATGGGAAAGGGTATTTAACTATATGGGAGAAATAAGGAGAAACTGAAAACCGGGGTGGGAAAACAGAAATTTCTACAATCCAGGAGAATTGATTATGCCAGATGATGATTGATGATAAGGTTTACAGTATGACTCCATGCCCAACGCTAAAGGCAACTGATCTGCTTGTTCTCTGCATCCCACAGGGGGAAGCAGTCCCCATTGGAGCCGATGTTGTAACATATTTTGACACAGAAAAATTAAAAATTTATAGTGTGAAATTGCCATTTCTTCTGAGTTAAATATTGAGGGCATATATAAATTTTATGCTTTCAGATTATTTTTTATATAATTTTAATTTTTAAATAAATTATTTTTAATAGAAATATATAAGTTTATATTTTTATTAAAACGATTTATTTAAAACATTAATTTTATGTATAAAGTGGGCCAAGCCTTAGTTACCTGCCCCACCAAATCCCGTTCCATTTAATTGCCGGGACCCACAATTGTCACCTCTGCCTTCGAAATCGTGACCCCACCACCATTTCCACTCATGTGTTAGACATCCACCACCTCACTTCTCATCCCGCACACCCTTCTGTCATTTGATGGCCCACAACCCTTTTCGGTCCTCATTCGTTGTTCGAACTTTATTGCCCGGGGGGGGGGAGGGGGTTCGAAATAGGCAGTTTTCTTTACTGCCCACTTAAACAGCGTTATCCGCATTTTAGTGTTTTGGGACTTAAAATCCTGAAGCAACTTATTGCCTTGACTTACTCTCTAACGCGATTTTCATCCAATCATTTACCTTCACTCCTACGTCATCATCCACCTACGCTCTCCTATCCATTGCGTTCATTCCACTTCATCCGCCACATCATCCATCTGTGGCTCGTCATCCAATAAAACTTCACCATGATAGTTGCCCGTTGCACCACACCGCTCTCGTTCCATTGCCTGTGTCATGGTCATTGAAACTATGTTTTTCCTATACACCGCATTGATTTAAAACACAGTTTCTGAACCCATGAGAACGTATTTTCAGAAATTGAAAGAGGTTTTTTCTGCCAATATCATTATTAACAAATCCTCTCCCATTTTTGTAACAATGGTTATGGTTTGGGAGATACAAATGCAACTTTGAAGACATATGTTCCTGAATTTTTCCTGTTTAGTCATATTTTTGCAGAACAGATTGTGGCCAATAAAAAATGATTCTTGAGAAACTGAAGGTGATTTGTGTTCCTAAGAGGCTAAAGTAAATTAACCTACTTCAGATTTTACACAGCTATTACATAATCATAGATACAAGTACATCTTCACAGCCTATTTTCGGACTGTGTAAATTCCTTTTTAGACATCATTTTGCAAAAAGTATTGTGAATAGATGGAGCCGAATTTGGGGAAACTGAGCGAGGTTTATCTCAAGAACATATTCATCTACAATAACCTCTCTCAATTTTACAAAACTAATTCGGATTGAGATATACAAAGGCACGACTGGACCCTATTCTGTAGGATTTTGGGAGGAAAATGCTCAAAGATAGTTTGACTTGGAGGCTACCTCATCAAATATGAGTTGTAAACAAATTCGAATTGCTCTTCTTAGCAACAGAAATCCTCAAGGATAGTACCAGAACTCTTCAAATAGTTTTAGTTACCTTTATTTGTGTTTTATTTTTGTAATACAGTTTTCAGATATTTGTAGTAGCCCTTGATATTTTTATCAAGATATTTTGTAATAAATTGTATAAATACTTCATCAATTGAAGTAATAAGGGTGGGCTTTTGATGCCAAGATTCTTCACTCTGTAATATAACTTCTCTTATTTGTTTCTAGTATGTTTTTCCAGTATTTCCATATCTGTTTTTTGCACATGTTCCAAGCATTATAGAAGATCTGGGTAATGATAGATTGATTTTCAATCTTCCTGAAATCCCCTTCAAATTAATAATCATTGAAAGAGATAAGTATATTGGACTGTTTGTCTGAGTTAGCTCCTCTTTGAACTGATTTTATTGTTTGTGCTTCTATCTTCCTCGAATATGTTTTGTTGGGCTATAGAAATCTTCTACACGCATCCAAATCTCCCTAGTTGTTAAGTAATCATTCTGGTTACTCAATTATTAGGAATCTCCTTATATTCTTCAGTCAAATTCTTATACAACTCAAGTCGTTCTGTCAGGCTAGAAGGTGACACTTTCAAAAGTAACCCTGTGAGGGAGCCTTTAAATCATGAATAGGGATTGTCATTGATTGCACACCACCCCCAATTAAAACCATAAATCTGGCCATTGTGCTTCAAACGCTGTTGTTCAGTGACAGGTGAACAGCGTTAAACAAAACCTCGTAACACTGAGGGAGCCCCTCTAGTTTAAGGGCCACCTTGAGCCTAAAAGCTGATTGAGTTGGTTTCTTGGCATAGTTTTTGCAGCCAAGGACTGCCTGTGGGAAACAGGTACAACAGGACCTATTTATAACAAAAGGCAATGACCCTTGAGTTCTGTTAGAGTCGTATTTGCATACTGCCATCAGTGATCAAAACTCCTTTTTTCATATTCATATTAGGATCGCATTCAGAAATTTTTGACATTACACCTAGGTCTTCATTCAAAAATTTACTCACTAATGGTAGCCACAGTAGAAAAAACCTCACTCTTCCTCAAAAATCAATACTGCCTGGCCCACCTTCATGTCTTGCTGAGCATACGTCAATCATAAAAGCTCATTTCATCATGTATTTATGTCAGTCAAGTCAACATGGAGTCTGGCCATTCAAGGTCCCATTAGGTCACTAGGTTTCATTTTCCAAGGTCCAATAAAACACCATTTCATTGCATAAGGCTAGTTTTGCTTCAAAGTATGTTTCTGACCAAACAGAAATGAATTTTACAAAAGTGAGAGAGGTTTTTGTCCATCATAGGCCAAAGAACAAAAGCCTCCTTCAGTTTTTACATAGGTGTTATGGTTTGGGAGAAATATCAAAAATACAGTTGCTACAAGGGAGTTGTTACACTTCTGGAGTGACCTTGGGGAAGTCAATTTTCTCCTAGCTGGATTGTCCACATGACTTGCTTGATAAGTCAAATGATAACTAGACTGAAAGAGCTTTCCAATGAGCTATCATGAGCTCAATTTGAAGTTGAGGAAGACCTCCAAAAGTTTCCTGCAAGATCACACTTCATTTTTGCACCCTGATTCTGCACATTTTGGTCAGTCTTGGGAGAAACACTTTTTGAGGGGTCAAATCAAGTCCATTTTGGAACCTAAAGGTAGATTTGGAAACTAGATAGGTTAAGCTTTCCAACGAGCTATCCTGGGCTCAATTTGGACATCGGGAAGGCACTCAAAATCAGGTTGCACGATGGATGGCGCACTTGACACTGTGAGGGCGCACTTGGTAGCAAAATGCTCAAACGTGCAACGCCACTTTTTGAGCAAATGGAGACCACCACTGGATGCAAAATGATAAATACATCTAAGAAAACCATGTTGAAAATTGGTACCGGAGGACAGGTGGTTCCCTAAGGCTTTGATCTTTGGCCTAGGGAAAAGTGTCTTTTTAAATTTTTCTCCTAAAGTGACTTTATAATTTTTATAAAGTCAAATCTAATTTAAAAGTGACTTTAAGTGATAAAGTTACTAAAGTCTAATTTTAAAGTGACTTTATTAAAGTCAATGTAAAATTAGAAAGGAAAAGTGACTTTGGAAATAAATGACTAAGTGGGTCTTTATTAAAGTGGGGTGAATTAAAAAAACAGAAAGTGAGATTTAAATGAGCATTTAATCTCAGCCCTAGATCTCAATCTATTTCAGCCATTGGATTTAGGGATTCCCCAAAAGTCACTTAGGGCTAGATTAAGGGAGGAAAAGGTCATTGAAAAGGCCATTCATTTTTTCATGAGCAGATTGAGAGAAGGAGAGCAAGAGAGCAAGGGAGATTTTTGGACAGGGAGGAGAAGGAGGCAGCAGCTTGGCACACATTCTAAGGCAGCATTCCAGCAAGTCCATACAGCTGAGTTAGCACACAGTGAAAGGCAAGTTTTTGGCACGATTTTCTAGGAAGGCCGTACAACGTTTTGGAGGAGGTCGTACAATGTTTTACAGCAGGCCGCACAACATTTTACAGCAGGCCTTACATCAGTTTTTGGGCAGGCCGTATAGCAGAATTTCACGCTGAAATTTGGCACAAAAATTGAGGAGGCTGTACAACATTTATTTCTTTTTCAGTTGGCTGTGAGGCACGGAAAACGAGATAAGTTGTAAAAGTTTGCTTGTTGATTTTTTGCTGAATATTTCTCACTGTAAAAAGCATTTTCAGAAATAAGAAAGAGCTCTCGAATTGGTTTTCCCCAAGAGTTGTAGGGGGTTTTTTCAGGGTCACCTTGACCAAAAATCACTGTGTTTAAATGAGTTAAATCGCTGTTTGTATGTGCTGATATTTTATTTCTGCGTTTTCCAACATTCTGTAATTTTTCCAGAATGTGTTTTTAGCAAAATTTATTTTCCAGTTGTTGAATGTATGGATATGGGAAAGGGCATTTAACTATTTTGGAGAAATAAGGTGAAACTGAAAACCGGGGTGGGAAATGAGAAATTTTTACATGGTATCAGAGCTTGAGTGCTGAAGTGCAGTTTGGGACAGCAAGGAGGAAAATTACAACCTATTGATTTTTCACTCAGAAAATTCCAGCATGCTGATTTTTCACAAACGACAATTTTATCTTTACTACAACAATGCTATTTTTCAGTTTTAGGACAACAGGATGTCATTCGGATTGAAGGTGGAGGATAGGTTGGATGGGCATAGCAATTACAACATTTGGAAGGAGAGAATGCAGAGCCTCTTTGAGGAGGCAGAAGTCTAGGACATCATGGTGCATACCACACAGAACTCTGTTGTTGTGCCTACTGGTGCTACTCAGTTGGCTGAGTATAATAAAAAGAACAACAAGGGTAAGAGACATTCTAGACGGAGTCAAAGACCATTGCATTCCTCATGTGAGAGGAAAGAGAAATGTCCATGAGATGTGGACAATATTGTCCAATCTCTACCAGAGTACCAATGAGAATTGGAAAATGGCCCTGAAGGAGAAGCTGAAGACCATTAAGATGGGTAATAATAGTGCAGCTGGATATCTCACAAAGATTATTAATGTGAGAGATGAGTTGGCAGCAGTTGGAGAGGTCATTCCCCCGACTGAGTTGGTGCGGATTGCAGTGAATGACCTCCCCCATTCATGGATGAACTTCGCTGATGGGGTTTGTGCGCGTGAGACCCTTTCCACATGGGAGAGGTTTTGGACTGATTGCATTCAGACAGAGATCAGGAAAGGTCAGCTTGGGGCAGCCAAACCAGTTGAGCAGGATGAGGATGTAGCACTGTTGGTAGGAGGCAAGAAAGGCAAAGGGAAGAAGCATGCTTCCACAAGCAATGGTGGGGGCAAAGGCAAAGGTAAAGGTAAGAAAGATAACACAGAAGGACTATTCCAAGGTGAAGTGTTGGAATTGTCAAAAGATGGGACACTATGCAGTTGTGTGGGACACTATGCAGTTGTGTGTCCGGAGAAGAAGAAGAAAAAGGGGAAGAACCAGAGCATGACAGCTTCAGCAGAGGTTGAGGACTTTGCAGATCGTTTTGACCGGGAGTTTGCGTTCACTGCGTGTAAGTCCTCTAGTGCAGGATCACCTGCCACACAGGTTCAGAGGGAGCATGCTTTTCCCTTGATTAGCGGAGCATCTTCGGGTATCTGGTATGTGGACAGTGGGGCTTCACGTCACATGACAAGAGTCTGTGAGTACTTCTCAGAGCTTTCAGAGAGTGGCACTGATATAGAGGTAGTACTCGGTGATGACAGAGTTGTTAGAGCAGTCGGTGTGCGAACACTGACATTTTAGAGGGAGTCCAAACCTCCCTTGGAGGTGTCAGATGTTCTTTATGTGCCAGGGATGAGGAAGAACCTCATATCCGTATCAGCTTTGGAGGACAGAGGATATGAGGTACTGTTCAGGGGAGGACAGGTGTTGATGTATCCCAGGGGCACTCCAGCTGATTCAGCTAGAGTGATAGGTGTACGCCATGCAAAGGTGTACAAGTTTGCATTCCAGCCCCTTTTGGCATTGAGCAGTAGTACCGACAGTAGAGCTAGCAGTTCTGAGCTGTGTGAGATTTGGCACTGCAGGATGGGACATATGTATCATGGAGCCTTGAGGACCTTGCGGGAGATCACTACAGGTGTGCTAGATTTCAATACTGATCACTTTGATACTTGCAGAGGATGTGCGATGGGCAAGTTTGCCAAATCCCCTTTTCCCAGCAGTGACAACAGAGCGAATGGGATACTTGATTTGATTCATTCCGATGTGAGCGGTCGGATGTCTCATGTTTCCTTGAGTGGATATGAGTACTATGTTTTATTCATTGATGATCACTCTAGGAGGACCTGGATTTATTTCTTGAAGACCAAGAGTGAGGTCTTCAAGCGGTTTCAGGAGTTTAGAGCTCTTGTGGAGACACAGACAGGTCGGAAGATCAAGTCCCTGAGGTTGGAAAATGGGGGAGAGTACACCCTTGGAGAGTTTGTTGACTATTGTGCGGAGGCAGGCATTAGGAGGGAGTTCACTGTTCCTTACAACCCCCAACAGAACGGGGTTGCGGAGAGGAAGAATAGATCCATCGTAGGGGCTGCCAAAGCCATGTTACATGATCAGGGGTTGCCATTGTTCTTGTGGGCATAGGCCTGCAACACAGCTGTTTATTTGCAGAATAGGAGTCCGCATCGTGCCTTGGGGAACATGACTCCAGAGGAGGCTTTTTCTGGGAAGAAGCCTGGTATTGGTCATCTTCGTATCTTTGGGTACATTACATACTCCTACATACCCAAGGAGAAAAGGACCAAACTAGAGCCCACCGCAGAGAAGGGTATCTTTGTGGGCTACAGTGAGACCTCAAAGGCCTTTCGGATTTACATTCCTGCACAGAGGAAAGTTGTTGTCAGGCGGGATGTGAAGTTTGAGGAGGACAAGGCCTTTAGGAGGTCACGGGAGTTAGAGTATCTGGATCAGCCAGACCCTCAGCAGTAGTTGAGTCAGTCGCAGGGATCCAGTGGGCAGGGATCAGGAGGATCCGGAGGTACATCTATGACGATTCCAGGTCCGTCATTGAGCAGTGGCTCGCTGAGCCAGAGGGGTGGTTCTCCGGGCAGCATGCAGAGCAGTGGCTCGCTGAGCCAGAGGGGTGGTTCTCCGGGCAACATGCAGAGTCCACTGATGGACAATTCACATGGTACCTCAGCTTCTACAGGTTCAGGTGCAGGCAGGAGGACAACAGATAGACAGTCAGGAGTTGAGGCTCCTGATGATGATTAGGAGGAGGAGTTTCATTCTCCAATGGGAGAAGTGCGCTCAAGGAAGAGGAAGCCCAAGTGGCTTCAGGACACCTTGAGAGATGCCACATCTGTTGCTGAGCCTAAGAGGCCGATCAGAGAGAGTAGACCACCTGAGAGGTTTTGTAGCTATATGGCAATGACTACCAGCATCCTTGACTCTGAGCCTTCTAGCTATGAGGAGGCAGCTAGCCAGCAGGTCTGGAGAGAGGCCATGCAGGAGGAGTATTCTTCTATCATGAAGAATGATGTTTGGGAGGTGGGGCCGAGGCTTGAGGGCAAATCCGTGGTTACTTCCAGATGGATTTACAAGGTAAAGCATGTTGTAGATGGCAACATTGAGAAATTCAAAGCGAGGTTTGTGGCTAGAGGGTTCTCCCAGGTAGAGGGAGTTGATTATGAGGAGACCTTCGCTCCCGTGGCTCGATATACTTCGATCCGCTCCATTATATTGATAGCAGCAGAAATGGGTTGGAAGATCCACCAGATGGATGTGAAGACTGCATTTCTCAATGGCTTCATACAGGAGGAGGTGTACATTGAGCAGCTACAGGGCTTTGAGGTGCATGGGAAGGAGTCCCATGTGTGCACACTGAAGAAGGCCCTTTATGGCCTGAAGCAAGCTCCCAAAGCTTGGTACTCCAGGATAGATACATACTTGCAGGGGTTGGGTTTCACAAAGAGTGAGGTAGATCCGAACCTTTACTTTATTGTGATAGGTGAGGAGCCTCTGATTCTGGTGCTGTATGTGGATGACTTGGTCATTACAGGTGCAGAGAGACTCATAGAGCACTGCAAGAGAGATCTTGCGATGGAGTTTGAGATGAAGGACATCGGCTTGATGCATTACTTTTTAGGTTTGGAGGTGTGGCAGGAGGAGGGGCATTTCTTCCTGGGGCAGGGGAAGTATATTGTGGACATCCTTGACAGATTCCACATGGAGGATTGTAAACCCATGTCGACACCGATGATCACCAACTGGAAGAAGCTTCATGCTTCGGATTCCGAGTTGGTGGATCCCACATTGTACAGGCAGCTGATTGGTTCCTTGATGTATTTGGTCAACACTAGACCAGATATTTGTTTTGCAGTCAACACGATGAGTCAGTTTATGTGTGAGCCTAGGAAGGTTTAGTGGGTGGCTGCAAAACACATTTTGCGGTACTTGCAGGGGACAGTGGATTATGGTCTGGACTACAGGCAGGGGGATGGAGTGAGATTGACAGGTTATACTGATTCTGATCGGGCAGGTTGTGCTTCTGATAGGAAGAGCACTTCAGGGTGCTGTTTTGGGTTGGGTTCAGCAGTAGTGTCATGGTTCAGCTGGAGGCAGTAGTCAGTAGCATTGAGTTCAGCGGAAGCAGAGTATATGGCAGCTAGTCTAGCTAGTTGTGAGGCCATATGGGTTCGCAAGATGTTGTTTGGCTTATTTGGTCAGTCGTTGAGACCTTTAATGATTTATTGTGATAATCAGAGTTGCATTAAAGTCACGGAGAATCCAGTATTTCATGACAGGTCAAAGCATATCGAGATCAAATATCATTTCATTAGAGACTGTGTTCAGAACAATGTTTTAAAACTCCGACTCCGACTTCGACTCGGCTGAGGGTCGACTCCGACTCCGACTCCGACTCGGTATCAACTCGGCCGACTCGATTTCAATGACTCGGTCATTGTAAAAAATACATTAAATATTTATTTTTTATAAAAACACATAATTTTAAAGATTTTCATTCATGTTTCCAAACACACAGCATTAGAATATAGATAGAAGACAACATATGATCAAAGTAGGCTCATGAATATATCCATTATATCAAAATGGCACCCAATGCATTGTCCAATACATACACGATGATGATATAGAGATCAAAACAAAAACACATAACCAAGGAGGTTATAAATGGCCTCTACAACAAAAGTCTGTGACCAGTACTACTGGCTACTGCTAGAGTTGCCAACATCATCTGGCTCAGTGTTACTTGGAAGTTGGGAGCAGGAGCGAAAGTGGGGAGCGAGAGCGAAAATGGGAGCGGGAGCGACATTTTCAGAAGCTCCTGGTTTGGGAGCGAATCCCAAAGGAGTTCGACAACCAATGTCACTAACATCAAGGTACATAGAGGGATTGGTGCTCTTGATTAAATACGAGTTCCATACCCTAATACATGACAAAATTCAATGGAAACATTGCAATCCTCCAATCCTGAAATCCTGAAAAACTGATAAGTCTGCTGGATTTTGAATGAAATCTAAAATTCTACTTTCTCCATATGAAATCCAATGAGGCCGAAACCACTCTCAAACATCCTGAGTCATTTCATGGTAATGTTAAAAATTTAAGTAAAAGGATGAAAATGAAGATTAAGGAGAATGTCACTTTATTAAGGAGAATGTCACTTTTACTTTAAGAATTTAACATTACCATGAAATTTGAATAGCATATCAATAGTAGAGAGCATTTGAGTGTGTTAAATAGGGTTTGGGAGGGGGAAATGGACCCCAAATAACATTTAACTAATTCATAAAACACATTGGAGTTCAAACCAATCAGCAAACACTTCAAAATTTCATTAAAAAAATGTCAAATCGCTGTTTTGATGGGGTTACAGGCCACTGGTTATGACTCGGCCGAGTCAATACAGAAACGGCCGAGTTGGTCGAGTCAGCCATGACTCGGCCGAGTCATGGCTGACTCGGCCAGTCGAACCGTTCCAAGGGCTGGGTCACAACAGAGGGTAATGGCTCGGATTAACTCAGCCGTTTCGGTATCGAAACGGCCGTTTCTTAAAACAATGGTTCAGAAGGGTGCTGTGAAGCTTGAGTATATTCCCACTGATGAACATGTTGCAGATATTCTTACCAAAGCCTTACCACGGGGCAAGCATGTTTACTTCAGAGACACAATGGGTGTGGTGAAGAACACCTTCCTTGGTAAGAGGGAGTGTTGAAAATTGGTACCGGAGGACAGGTGGTTCCCTAAGGCTTTGATCTTTGGCCTAGGGAAAAGTGTCTTTTTTAATTTTTCTTCTAAAGTGACTTTATAATTTTTATAAAGTCAAATCTAATTTAAAAGTGACTTTAAGTGATAAAGTTACTAAAGTCTAATTTTAAATTGACTTTATTAAAGTCAATGTAAAATTAGAAAGGAAAAGTGACTTTGGAAATAAATGACTAAGTGGGTGTTTATTAAAGTGGGGTGAATTAAAAAAACAGAAAGTGAGATTTAAGTGAGCATTTAATCTCAGCCCTAGATCTCAACCTATTTCAGCCATTGGATTTAGGGATTCCCCAAAAGTCACTTAGGGTTAGATTAAGGGAGGAAAAGGAGGAAAAGGTCATTGAAAAGGTCATTCATTCTTTCGTGAGCAGATTGAGAGAAAGAGAGCAAGAGAGCAAGGGAGATTTCTGGACAGGGAGGAGGAGGCAGCAGCTTGGAACACATTCCAAGGCAGCATTCCAGCAAGTCCATACAGCTGAGTTAGCACATAGTGAAAGGCAGGTTTTTGGCACGATTTTCTAGAAAGGCCGTACAACGTTTTGGAGGAGGCCGTACAATGTTTTATAGCAGGCCGTACAACATTTTACAGCAGGCCGTACAACAGTCCGTACAACAGTTTCTGGGCAGGCCGTATAGTAGAATTTCATGCTGAAATTTGGCACAAAAATCGAGCAGGCCGTACAACATTTATTGCTGTTCTGTTTTGCTGTTTGCAAGTTTTTCAATTGGCTGTGAAGCATAGAAAATGAGATAAGTTGTAAAAGTTTGCTTGCTGATTTTTTGCTGAATATTTCTCACTGTAAAAAGCATTTTCAGAAATAAGAAAGAGCTCTCGAACTGGTTTTCCCCAAGAGTTGTAGGGGGTTTTTCCAGGGTCACCTTGACCAAAAATCACTGTGTTTAAATGAGTTAAATGGCTATTTGTATGTGCTGATTTTTTATTTATGCATTTTCCAACATTCTGTAATTTTTCCAGAATTTGTGTTTTCAGCAAAATTTATTTTCCAGTTGTTGAATGTATGGATATGGGAAAGGGCATTTAACTATTTTGGAGAAATAAGGTGAAATTGAACACCGGGGTGGGAAATGAGAAATTTTTACAAACCCTGTTTCTACCCTTAGTTTGCAAAACTAGCACGTGAAAAGGGCAAAAACAAACAAAAAATCATGTTTTTGCCTCAATTTTGGCCTAGGTGCTGCGCATAGACCAATCTTGGGAGAATCAACTTTTGGAGGGTCAATCAACTTTTGGAGGGTCAAATCAAGTCCATTTTAGAAATTGAAGGCAGATTTGGAAACTAGACAGGACAAGCTTTCCAATGAGTTATCGTAGTCTCAATTTGGATACTGGGAAGGCAGTGAAAAGTAGCCTACAAGATGGAGGGCGCACTTGACACTGTGAGGGCACACTTGACAGAAAGATGGCACACTTGACTATTTGCCTGATTTTTCACTGTTTTTCTCCAGATTTGATTTTCATCCTTGGAAATCAACTTTTTACTGATGTAATTGATGTTGTAAATGTAATAATGATGTGGATAAGTTACCTAGGGGTAGATTCATCAGGTAAAAGTTATCATCAAGTCAAATGAATCAGTTTCAATGTAATTAGGGAGGAGTCACTCAAAGCTCCCTACACTCTAGGTATTAGTTCAAATTTTTGTGGATCTTTTCCTCAACTCAGGGATTCGACCCCTAAGGATGAGAGAAGGTTGTTTTGATGTCTATATCTTCCCTTTCTTCACTCTTTTCAGAGGTTGGACTTAGTTGGATGTTGTAGTATTGATCAGAGACACTATTGTATCAGAATTTGGCCAGTATTGATAGATGAGTTGCAGCTATTTGTCTGGGATACATGTGGTATGGATGTTTAGCATTATTTCTTCTCTGTTATCATTTGTATGAATGTTTTGTAAGTTCATAAAACCTTTCATCTCTGTTATATGGTAATTTTCAAGTTGATAGGCAGAATACATGTTTGCTGATGCTCTGTTTTGGGAAAGTTATGATAATTTGTCCATTTTTCCTTCAGATTAGGAAGAATACATCTCCTATGCTCTTCCTAACTCCTCATCAGTCTTAAACCATCTCACCAAATCACCTTTTAAGTGCTAAGCCTCCTGCCTAACTTGCCCCTTTGAATCTCTGCAATCATATTTGATTTGCCCTTACCTAGCCTCTTTGACCTAATATCCTTATCCAATGATAACTCAATCAAATCAAATCAAAACAACCTCTGCACTTTATACCTAGCCTAAAACCCTAGTCCATCTAGCCTTCTTGGTTGTGATTCTTTGGAGAGAGCCCTCTTCGGCTTGGTAGGGTTAGCTGCCATGTCAAAAGGTCGGTCTGTGGTTACCTCCGCCAGACTCTTCCTCTTCCTTGGAGATCTGGAGGAGTGATAACAAGTTCCCTCCTGACTCTTTAACTTTTATGACTTATGGACTTCCAACATGACCCTTCACATTCTATATATCTCTTGACATTCCACGTGTGTCTCTTGGACTTCTTTATATTGAACTTATTATTTACAAAAGACAAATTACATATAAAATGGTGGCTATATAAGACAAAACTCTAGTAAGACAAAATTTCCTCATAGAGGAGAAAGGGACAAATCAATAGCTTTTATATGGAGTTCATTTGTGATATATGAGTGCCATGGTTTGAACTCTGCTGTGATGATCTTGACTCGAATTGGTAGCTCCACAACATATCACATCTTCACCTCCAATGCCTTTGATAGTATGGATTTGGAGTTGGATTATACACTATTCCATAGCTAGGATAATTTCATGTGAACTTTGGCTAGTGCAATTGCATATTGTAGAATAGTGTTCTTGGTGATTTCTAAGTCTTCCTGTCCTGTTGCTTTCTTGATTTGCTCTATAAATTGCTTTATCTTCCGCATGATGACATCCTTGCCTCGTATCTCTCCAAGTGAACCAACATAAGACATTCTATGCTTTTGTGTAAGGGACTCCAAACCACTATGTAGTCGACCATATGTAGCTATGGTGTTGGTCACTTGTTCACTAAGACGAGTGTAGTTCTAAATATGAAGTCTTAACTTTACTCTATCCATCTCAGTAATAATTCTGTCCTTCTTGACCAATGGCTCTATAACATTTGAATACTTGGCACCACAATCCTGTATCATATCTACAACTTTGTTTGCAACCTTTAGGAGCTTCAGGATCTCTTGAGCTTTCTTTTATATATCGACCAAGGGTGCCACTATCTCATGCAAGAGAATCATTTCTTTATATAACTATTCCATGATCTCCTCCATCGACCTCAATTCTTCAAGTATAGCTGACTATAATTCCACTGTACCAAGACCAGTAGAAGATAAAGTTTGATTCTTTGCAGTGAGATGATCTACTTGTTGCTTTATCGTAACTAAATCCTTTCTCAATCGTGCAATTTCACTCATAAGATATTTTGAATTGTCTTGTGTTGCTGTCGCAAAGTCGACATTTGCCGCCATGACTGCGTGAGGGTTTCTCGTAGTGTTAACTGTTATTACCTTCTCAGTGGATATGGACACTGGATGATCAAGATCATTTGGGAAGTACCGATGCCTCTCTTGCACAATCCTTTTCTTCAATTGGTCCAAGGTAACATTACATACATCCATGGTGCCCTATCTTCTGGCGGAGGGGTGATCTCCATTTCGTTGAATGGGAGATGGCTGTCGATAAGAGGAGGTTCTGATGGAGTACCTGGTTCATTTGTAATGGGTTCAATAACATCCTATTCTTCCAATTATTCTTTTATCTCCTAGGCCATCTATTCTTCCTCTATAATCTGTACAATTTCTTCCACCTGTGATCGCTTCTGTTGTTTTGCATCTTCTCTTCTTTTCCCATCCTCTTTTGCTTTCCTTATTTATTCTTTTGCTTCTTGCTTCTGTTTGAGCATGTCACCCTTTTTCCACTTTTCTTCTTCTTCTTCTTTATGTGAGCGCTCCTTCTCTCTTTGGCGCTCTTCCTCCTATTGCTTCTTTGCCTCTATGGCACCTTTGCACATGGGATCACGTTTAAACTTCGTGCTACGTTTTGCTATTGGATCATGCTTTATCTTCTTCCTAGGTATTGCTGTGTTCACTTAAGTAGTTGCTACTTGTTGTATTTCCTCCATCTGTATATCTGGAGCCTGTGGGCTTTGAGAGGGACCAACCACGTCTCCTGGTTGCTTCTTTCTCAATGCATTGTACCAATTCTTAACCTTTTCATCCTCAGAAGTAGTCATTGGTACATATGGCCAGGTGTACTATATCTTATCACAATGCTGCCTGCACACCTTTCTAGGATCATATCTGTGAAAATTCAATGTCCCAAAATGAAGATGCTTGAGTTCTTCAATTTCAGGTTCAGCTGCCTTAAGGCTCTTTAGCTCATAAAGTCCAATCTATAAAGGAAGAGTGGGCCAAGGAGCCTTTTTCCTCCTATGGAGTTGTGCAGACAGTCCATTATTCAATTGATAGGCTACTTCTTGCAAGACCACCTTGTTGGTCACATATCTTGGCATAAGGTGAGGGGCTGTCTGGGACCCAAAACATCTAATGTTTGTGCTCTGTGGTGAGGCAAAGCAATCTGCAATGTCATACAGTGCCTCCACTTGATTGGTCATGCAAGGAGGATCAATCTCATAGATCATCTAGTAAAGTACTACAAAGAAATGATCTGCCAACTTTTCATAAACTCCTCAGAAATTGATCTCTGATAATAATCTACAATGGAAATTGATAGGTAGCTTTTCCTATAGGGTCTAGTTCCATTTCTTGCCTGTGAAAGCATATCGAGCGTAGATCCCATCTAGCAGATAAGCTGACATATAAAATTCTGGTGCTTGCTCTGCTTGTAAGGCTGCTTTGGCTTGCTGTACATGATAGTGCAACCCATGTAATCGTCCACACATTGCTATGACATACCAATAGACCATTCTCAAGGTTCTCGTCGGGTATACTGCACTTGGTCTCTGACGGAATCTAACAGGCTCTTGGCACCAGGATTTTATGATCTCTTTGATGTTGAGATTTGACCATGTTGGATAAAACTAAGTGTTTGCATATTCTCTAGGCTTTACCATCTTATACTAAGAATGCATCTTGTGCGGATGGTAAGTGGCAATCTCCTTATTGCTTTCATTGCGTAAGATCAAATTGGTGTTATTCATGCACAACAACATCTATTCAATGGCTTCGACACAAGGCATCACTAGGAACTTGCATGCAACTCTGTGTATTCTAGACCTTTTGATGTTGACGAAAACTTCCCTGCCCTGCAAATCTTTAGGGAATTGTGTAACGAATAAAGTTCATTCTTTAAGTTAAATACTCTAGAACGTTTGGAATATAAAGATCTCCATTGAGATACAAGAAGATATATTAAAATGTATGAATAAGAATGATGATACAATTGAGAGTGAGGGGCTTGCTTATATACAATCCAGGTGTGCCTTTATGAATGGTTATTTCTCCTTAGACATGCCTCTTTGTTAACTAATTATTACTTATTTACATATCATTATGTTTATTATTTATTATTTATATTTAATACTTTTACATAATTATATTCATAACATTGCCTTCCTCTTCAAAAAGATTTGTCCTCAAAGCTTGTTGATGGAAGGGCTTGATCTCTTTTTTCTGCTATGAATGTCTTCTCATTTCGGGACAGCCATCTTTGTCGATACAAGTTGATATGATCCTTAGAGTGATATAAAAAATTGTCGCACGGAGGAAGGATCTGACCATCCTAAATTAATCTTTTTTCAAATCTTTTGATTACTAGAAACTTGTGATGAATTGTTATCACAGGACTGAGTTGTGCGCACTTCAATATTCTTCAGAACATAAGTTTGTTGTTTATGTTCTGAGTGACACAGATTCATAGATTGATTGAAATGTCTATTCTTGTGATTCAGATGTAGATAAAGAGTTTTTTGGTTTCCCTTGTCATGTGTGTGGCAAGATTCTAATTTACTTCAGGTTTCGATGTTTACAAAATCTTCACATGGAATTTCCTTCATCTCAACATCTGAGTGTGTTTTTTCTTTAATTGACGTGTCTTCTTCTTGAGTTGTGATATTCACTGGATCGATATTCATTCCATTTTCTTCAACTTGGATTGAAACGACTGGAGACTTCGATACTATTTGAAGATGTTCTAACTTGTCAATTAGTGACTTCTTGTCACATTTAAGCTTCTTTATTTGTGTAAGGAGGTTTTGGTTATGATTCCTTAGGCGTAAAACCTCTTTGCTTTCTGGATTGTTGATTTTATTCTTAGTAGCCTCATCATCTTTTAAACTTTTGATTTGTTCTAATAATGTTTGATTAAGGTTCTTTCAATGTAAATTTTCTGCTTCTTGTTCCAACAAGTGCTCTTGAATTCCTTCTTTATGGCCTTAGCTTTCTTGACTTGTTCGAGTAGTTTTTCATTGTGTTTTAAGAGACGCGAAATTTCTTTGTCTTTACCAGTGTTGCGAAAATCGCGATAAAATTGGAAAATCGTGATTTTTTGAGTTTAGCGATATTATCGCTCGATTTTTATGATATTTTTTTGAAATTTTTTTTGGGGAAAAATCTTTGGAATTTTTTGTTTGTTTGTTTACCTCCTCCAGTTTTTTGATGATGAGGAGGAGGTGACACAACCTACCTAGGCTAACCCTGTCACCAGTAGAGGACGTGGTCTACCTCCTGTAGCTCTTAGTTCTTCAGCTTCTAGAGCACAACAGAGTCAACTGCCAACTCCACTGGCATCTACATCTATAGGGGTAGAGGAAATCAATAGTATTAGACTTTAGTTATTTGGTTCATTTCATTGTATATGACATTATGACTCATCATATGAGATACATTATTATATTTTTTGTTGATATTTTGAGGTTGAGTTGGGACTCAGGAGTCAGGACTTGCTACTGAAGACATCATACACTGTTATGTGTGATGTAGCACTAGAAATGATATTACACATTTTATATATTAGTTCTTCTATCATATTTATGTGTTAATGTATTTATTTTATGTTGTAGATGCTTTAGATATTAAAAAAATTGAAAAAAATTAGTATTTTTGTATGTTACGATTTTTTTTCCCGATTTTTTCCCCTCGCCAATAATACCCTGATAGCGATTACTGCAACATTGGTCTTTACTGAATATGACTTCTTCAAGCTCTTTTTGCTTCTTTGGTATAGTTTCTTTATTATCTTGAAACATTAATTCCGAAATATCCTTGAAGTCTTCTGACGAAGGCTTTATCGATTTTGACTTCATTGTCACATCCTAGAAGGTGGTCATCTTCCTCTTGTAAGGAAACATCAAAATATTTTTCTCTAAGTTTAACATGAACGTACCCAATTCTTTTACCGAAGTTTGACCCAAAATGATGTCAATTTTTGGGTTAAACATAGTTACGACATAGAATTGAGAGGTGCATCCAAAGTGATCAATTATTACTTGTAAGGTACCAATTCTTTTATCCAAGTTTGACCCAAAATGATGTCAATTTTTGGGTTAAACATAGTTACGACACAGAATTGAGATGTGCATCCAAAGTGATCAATTATTACTTGTAAGGTATTAATTTCATATTCTTTTTTGCCAAAAATATCTGTTCTTTCTCCTATGTTTGACTCTGGAATTTATAGTTGATTTGCCACATTAACATTGATGTAATTTTCCTCGTGACTTTTGTTGATAGTGATATTAATCTCGGTGTTCTCTTTTAATGTAATTAATCTACAATCTGCAATTGGAATACTTTTATAGGAAAATTTTGCTTCCTTTCCTTTTGAATTAGACTCCATTTGCCTTTTTCGAGTTGAAATTGGGGTTTTTGAAGATAACACCTTTTTAATTTCTATAATAAAATATTATTATAACCTTGTGCAAAAGTACTCTTTTTCTTGGAGGAGCCAAATTTTTTTTTTTTGGGTCCTAATTCGTTTAATGGACAAAGCCCTGAATAATAAAATTGGCGAAACAGAGAAACTCCAACTTTGTGTAGCGAAACGCTTCAATTGTGACGTCAACAAGGTTGACGAAGGATTAATGGCCAAAGGCAGGATCATACTGGTTCTCTTCAGCGGTTGAGCATCTAGAGGATCGAACAACTCTGATACCAATGTAACTATCAGTCTCTTTGCTTCAATTTCCCTGGTAAAAGATCTCCTCCTCAAATCCGGATTTTTCTTAGCTTTTAGGTTGAACAAGATAAGCCTATACTTTGCCTTCAACTTCAGGCTGCCATCAGAACACTCTAACTTATTATACATTACTGTCTCAACAACAATTGCAACTCGTATGCGATCGAATCTCCTTACCCTCTCGAGCTCCTCGCCTCGGGCTTCGTGAACTACTTTGGAGAAAGCCTCAAGAAGATTCTCTCATACTTTGTTTCGCCATTGATCGTTACATTTAGCAGTACTTGGGAGTTCTGGAGGAACATTCAAATTAGATTGAGATGATAATTCTAGCTGCCGAGGTTTCTTTAATTCATTATCACCTCTGGCCTTAACTGTAACAGATTTGTCTTTCTTTTCTTCTAACATTGTGGCTTTCTTTTGATCATTCCATTTAGCCGTAGTTGGGATCTTTGGAGGGCAGTTTGTATTAAATTCTGGTGATAATTCGAGCTTGCTTTTTTTTCCTTCCTTATCAACGTTGACCTTATTAATTGTAAAAGATTTGGCTTGCTTTAAATATAAATTTGTAGATAATGGTTCATTACGTTTAATCGTACTTAGGAGTTTTGGAGGGCCCTTTGGATTATATTCTGTTGATAATTTTCTCCTGGCTATCTTTTCTCCCTTCTCAGCATTGATCTTAACTGTGGCAAATTTGGCTTGGCTGTCTTTTGACTCTGCAGATTAGTTCCCAATGTGACTTGGGAGCTTTGGGGGGCAATCAAATTAGATTGAGATGATGATTCTATCTTGGGTGTTTTTACTACATTATCACCACTTAAAGCCAGTCAAGTCAGTGAGGTTTGGTCCAATCCTGAACAGAACTATGTACACCCAAATTGTTTTTCAAGTGACAAATATGTTACACTTAAAACCAATGGTGATAATGTAGTAAAATAACCCAAGCTAGAATTATCATCTCAATCTAATTTGATTGCCCCCCCAAAGCTCCCAAGTCAGATTGGGAACGAATTTGCAAAGTCAAAAGACAACCAAGCCAAATCTGCCACAGTTAAGATCAGTGCTGAGAAGGAAAAAAAGATACCCAAGAGAAAATTATCAACATAATATAATCCAAAGAGCCCTCCAAAACACCCAAGTACGATTAAACGTAAGGAACCATTACGTACAAATTTAGATTTAAAGCAAGCCAAATCTGTTTCAATTAATAAGGTCAATGTTGATAAGGAAGGAAAAAAAACAAGCTTGAATTATCACCAGAATTTAATACAAACCGCCCTCCAAAGATCCCAACTATGGCTAAATGTAATGATCAGAACAAAGCCACAACATTAGAAGAAAATAAAGACAGATCTGTTACAGTTAAGGCCAAAGGTGATCATGAATTAAAGAAGCCCCAAAATCTAGAATTATCATCTCAATCTAATTTGAATGTTCCCCCAGAACTTGCATGTGCTGCTAAATGTAATGATCAATGGCGAAATAAAGTAGGAGAGAATCTTCTTGAGGCTTTCTCCAAAGTAGTTCACAAAGTTGAAGGCGAGGAGCTTGCGAGGGTAAGGGGATTCGATGTGCGAGTTGCAGTTGAGACAATAATATTTAATAAGTTAGGGTGTTTTGATGGCACCCTGAAGTTGAAGGCGAAGTATAGGTCTATCTTGTTCAACTTGAAAGCTGAGAAAAATCCAGATTTGAGGAGAGTTTTTATCGAGAAATTGAAGCAGAGAAACTGATCGTTATGACATCAAAAGAAATGGCGAGTGATGAGAGAAAGTTTGAGAATGATAAGATAAAGAACAAGGCACTCTTTCATTGTGAGCGTGGTGTGAAGAAGGTTGCAACAACTACTGAGTTTAGGTGCGGGAGATGTGGGAAGAAGGACACTGAGTACTATCAGTTGCAGACGAGGAGTGCAGAAGCGAAGCCCATTTTGTCCAAGCAGCCACAGAGTTGAAGCCCTTATGGACGAAACTGATATAGGGAAAGAAGTCAAAGCCCTTCTGGACTAAACAGGTACAAAGATAGGGGTTATGATAGCCGAGATGATGGACGTGACAAATATGACCGTTTTGGATATCATAAAGAGCAGATAGTGATTTACCGTTGACGGAAAATCGATCATTCAAACATTGTAACCCTGGTCAAAAGGCGCGACGTTGGTTCGATTACATAATTACATAGCTCCATTACAGAGTTACGGTCGATATAGATAGTTCCATTACCAAGTTATGGTTGATATAAATAAGTGCGATGGATACACTGTGGTCATTATAGTGTGGGTCGAGTTTTGCGTTGTCATGATAGCGTGGCTTGATACACGTTACATCATAGTTACAACTTACATTATAGGGTTGGTCGAGTTTTTGGTCATCGTATATCTGATGGCTTCGATTCATTCATGTCTAGCAACATTGAAACTGCTGCCTCTGGTCCCAAACAAACAAGGTTTGAGATAGTTTCAAATCTAGATGATGATGAGGATCTTGTCATTAGAAACACCAGTGTAATTTTGCCTCTGAAGAGAAATTTAGAATTACAATGTGAGAAATTTGGGGTTAGTCAGCGATACCCGTTGGAAGTAGAAGAATTGGTACTGTTTTTTTTGATCAAGTAAGAGTAGGACCTTCTATTAAGCTAGCCAATTATACATAATTTACATGAAGCCGCACCCGCTCTGTGAGAGTTCAACAGTCAGCAGGGCAGGTAGAAACCAAACCACTCACCCAAAACCATGAGAAGCCAAAACAGGAGAAACCGGGGAGAAAACACCAAACAAGATAGGGCAAAAGAACATCTAGTAGTGCTGACATGCACCAAATGAACCCTGAACCCAAATTGGTACTGTTAGTTATAGTTACATTATTTAATTTAAAAAGAATATATATATCAATGTGGAAAAAGTCGAAGTTGGGATTAAATCGGCAAGGGTCCAGAAGTTGAAAACGTCATTAAAGTCTGGAGTTTTTTGAAAAAGTTGGCAAAATTAAAAAAATAAAAAATATTCATTTTTAAAAAAATCTCGACTTTTTCAATAAAATCCCGACTTTAAAAAAAAAAAAAAAACTAAAAAATCATTAAAGAAACTAC
The DNA here is from genome assembly GCA_031772625.1 of Pinus tabuliformis. Taxonomy (NCBI): domain Eukaryota; kingdom Viridiplantae; phylum Streptophyta; class Pinopsida; order Pinales; family Pinaceae; genus Pinus; species Pinus tabuliformis. The sequence continues at coordinate 1,977,874,478 of CM062819.1, read as the reverse complement.
CTCATTCGCGATTTTTTGGAAAAAGTCCCGATTTAATCCCGACTTTTCAGCTGGGAAAAAATCGCCAAAAAATCAGCCGATTTAATTGCCTAGCCAAAAAAATCGCATTTTGGGGATTTAATCCTGATTTTTTCCACACTGGTTATATATATATATATATATATATATATATATATATATATTATTTAATTAAAAGAAAAAAGGGGTTTGCAAAGAAGGGAATCAACATGCCAAAATGACGTATGCAACATGAAAGAAATTATTATCGATAAAGCTTTGAGGACAAAGCTTCTGAAGAGGGGGCAATGTTATGAATATAATTCATAACAAATAAAATAAATATAAATAATGTAAATAAGAAAAAATCAAAATAACGATTGTGTTAAATAGTTGTTAGGTTAAGTGAAAAGGCAATGCTAAAAGACATGCTTAGCCATGAAAGGACACCTGCCTAGGTATATAAGCAGGGGTCTCATTGTAACATTCAATCATCTCTTGTACATTATATATATATATATAATAAATTATTATTACAAATACATTTGTGTATTTACATTTAAAAGTCAACAAGCTACAATTTTGTTGCTTCAAATTGCTTTTGCATGAAAGTATCCTTAATGTCCTTCCATGAGACTTTGAGATATTTGTCTATAACGCACTGTGTATTTGTAAGAATAGGAACTGTGGGCTTGACAATTTCCATTGCCTCCTCAGTACTTGCTTCTAAGGTTTCTTTTGAGATAGTTCGATGGGTAGTAGGAGGCATTGCTTCAGCAGATTATGAGAGAGAAATATAACTTTTATCTGGAACACCCATAGGTGGAAATGCACTCATGGCGAACAAGAATTTGTTTCAAGAAATTCCCTATCTAATACATGCAAACTTTTTAGAAGACAGTGACAAAGGGAAAATTTGATCTAGCTAGGAGCTTAAGCCTATCAATGATGAGACGAGGTAACTTAATCAGTCGCTGGAAGTAAAAACTGCATCATGACAAGAGGAGGGTGCATGTTGGAACAACAATGGAAAAGGGGGCCTACTTGAGGCTTGATGATGCATTGTGTGCTCAAGGAGAAAGAGGGTGAGGTTGGCAGGGCACAGTTTGAAGGCACAAGGAGGGCAGACTGAAACTTGTGAGTGCTCTATGCACTCAAGAGGAGCTAGTGAGGGCATAGGGTGCACAAACAGTGGGCAAGAGGGTTGAGCTTGATGCTTGTTGATGCGCTGTGTGCTCAAGAGAGAGAGAGCTTCTTGCTGGGCACAATTTTCAAGAGGAAGGGATCCTTGTTTCTCCAGAGTGCGCTCTGAAAGAAAACTTGGTCTTTTGGGTGCAATTTTCCATGACAATGGGGCTCTGACTTCCAAAAGTGTGCTCAAGCTAGAGATGGGGTCAAAATCTGCTAATTGAAGACCAATAACAAGTTTGGATTACAATAATAATGAGAGGAAGGGTCTGCAAGTATTAATAGGTTTTTTTGCAATCATGACCAGAGGATGAAAAGTCGTGGAATGTGAAGAGTTACAAGAAACACTTCTTGCGACAACAAAATGACACTTGTAGAAAGAAGAATGGTTGAAAACATCACTTAAGAAACTGAAACGTCAGCAAGGAAAACAAAAGCGACAACAAGAATGACAAAAGTAATCGAGAAAAGCAACGTACACAACTTACTTGTGATCACGATTGAAGAGAAAGCTCCTTGATGCAAAGAAGTGCGCTCGACCTAGAATGATGAATGATTGTGAGAATGAATGATTGATGGGCTGATTATAAAGAGATTTTACATGGAAGGCAAGTTCATGCATGCCCGCCACTTGTCGATTGATGAGTTAGTTAGTTGCATGAAGTGGAGTGGGCTCCTATTTTCTAGGAGTGTGTTGAACAAGCCGAAAGGAAGGGCGCATGCATGAAGCACAAGGGTGCGCAGTAACTGCTGCTAAGGAATGCACTCCAACTAGGAGAAAGAGGGCGCAATTGCTGAGAACAAGGAGTGCACTCTCTTTGCTGACCAGGAGTGCGCTCAACTATTTGAAGAAAGTGCGCCCACTAAGAGTTAAGAGTGCGCTCTTTCCTAAGGAGGGCGTAGTTCCAACCAACAATAGCTTTTTGTGATTGCCAAGTTAGGAAGGTGTGGTTTCTCTATGGGAGAAGTTGTGCTTTTCTTGCTTTTGTGTGTCAAGCATGTTTAGCACACAAAACTAGTCACTAAGTCAAAGAAAGCTAGCGCTTTTCTATCTTAGAAAGATAACTCAAGTGTTTCTAAAGATAGGATGCCGACCCTTAGGAAACATTGATGTAGGAAGAAAAATGACACTTAGGGACCTTGCAAAGATAGTCGACACTTAGAAAAGCATGAACAAATAACAAGACGACACAAGAGGGCTTGGAACGACATTTCATGTAGGCTACAAAAATGAACTAGGCAAAAATTTTGGAGGGTCGTTGTCACAGTGACACCATGATTATTTGACCTACAGTTCTCTATGGATCTGAGATCTGGGGTCCAAGTTTGGTATAAATAAATTGGGCTTAGACAGAGAGAATTCCACAACCTATTATCTAGGTAGAATTCAGGGCCCATCCATTTTGTCTTGACGTCATCTTCCACATAGTCTCTTTCCTCCAAAGAGTTAGATCTCTCTGGGACTCTGCAGTGGGGAGAAATAATTACACCTACTTAGCACTTCGTTCCTCAGAGGCCCTCGCTTCAAATCAATCAACAAGCCATGCTTGAGGGTGGTTTTCTAAGGCATCTTGACTCCTTCAGACTATGGCCATTTCCTCGAAGCATCTTCCTCCATTCAAATTCTCTTGTGATGCACCGAGCCATCTTCTGCTGACTAAACAAGCACTGAATCAGTCCATTAGAGAGGATACCTATCGGCTATACATTTAGGTCACATGGATCTCACCTCCTACAAAGCTTGGTTTGAAGATGTCCTTCTATTTGGAGCATTTTCTAGATCTGCAGGATGGCGTCATCATCCGACCCCCTTACTTGCGCCAACATTGGATGCACTCACTCAGGATACCCTTGGAGCAACTTCGTGTGTTTGCATCGTCTTAAAATTGAAACTGACCATCATATCACTTGGTTGAACAAAATTTGCTAGGTGTGCTACCTACAGGAGCTAGAGACTGAGTGCCACCACATCTTCAGGTGCCCTATTTACTATGTGATCAATGGATGTTTCCATTGTCTCTACAGGGATTCTAAGTGCTCCCTCTACTTCTTTCTAATACCAGGACCAAAGCTGCCTAGTCCTCTTTATGAGGGAGATCTTTACATATAGATCTCAAGTCTTGCACGCCTTGACTCACCCTGGGATTTCTAGAACTATTACTTCGTGCTTCCAGGTTGTTTTGTTTCGTCTGATCAAAACAATAAGCGGCATGAAAAGTCTTAGTATGCAGCAGATGGGAGAAGGTTGAGAGCTCGGGGTTCACCGCAACATCCCCCCTATGAGGCAAACATGTATCTTTGAGACCAACTCGTAGATGTTGTATCATGCCTCAATCAATCTATCCTCAAGGAGTTAGAGGTAATGGCTCGAGACAGAGACAATGTAGGGTGCCTCTTGCTCGCTAGACCTCCTCACATCTACAACACAATGGACAAAGAATAATCGACAACTTCTTCCTTTTGGCCTCAGATATTAGGAATAGTCCTCGCTCCTCTACTCCCCCCTAGGATCATACAGTTGGATTTTCTGACGGTTTTGTAGGACCCAGACAAGGAGACATTGCCTTGTTCACCTCCCTTGCCATCGGTCATTAGATTCGTGAGATGCTGAAATCATTGTCCTCATCTTCAACTCCCCTCTGCTTCTTTGGAGTTACACAGTCTAGCAACAAATATACTTCATATTTCTCAGTTTTGGTCAGTTCATTCGATTCTATTCATTCTCTAATTGTACTTTTATCTCATTCTAGTCTTATTCTTAGTCATATATTAATCTTTTTAGCTTTGGAGTTACAATGGAGTCACATTGGTCTAACATTTGCTTATTTTAGTGATTTAATGCTTGATTTTCTCCCTTTTCATTTTGGATTTGAGTGACCTTTACTTTGCTCGAAAAATGTGCCACGTTGCCTCATTTAACCCTAATGGTTTCCCAAAGAGAAGTCGAACCCCCTTTAGTGATGAAAACATGCTTGGAAAGGAACTTTGAGAAGGGCGTTTGGGTGCTTTAATTTGGATATGATTTGGCTTGCCTTAGAGATTGCAATGTAGCTTTTGCCTTGCTTTGAAGAATGTGAATGTTGTCTCGTGGAGCTCAAAACCATCATGAATTGTGAGACTGCCATGAAGAATGATGGCCATTTCCAAAGAGATCTGCATACATAAGAGAAATGGTCCATCTGGGGAATAATGATAAGTGTTCTAGTACAATAGTAAGATGGGTGTTCCACCTGTTAACCCCTAAATTCGCCCCTTGCAACTTTAGAGGGTTAAGGACCAACACATTTTTTATTTATTTTTTATTTGTCAGTTAGAGGTTTAGAGATAGTTATATATATGGGTTATGAGTTGGTTCCTAGCAAGACTCACATTTCAGAGAGATGATGGTATGTTAAAGTTGGCAACTAGGGCCAAACTCCATGTGGGTCTTCTTATTCATGGCAACTGATATTTTTCTTGGATTCCTCTCGTTGAGAGGTGTAGGATTGATCTAAATATCATTCGATTCTGACATGTATTCATGGAGATATGAATTTATTTGTCTTATGTGACAATACGTCAAGGTTGGCCAGCAACCAAATTGCCCCCACCTGTCCTCAATGTTTTACTATAAATAGAGGTGGCCTTCAAGTCATTTGAACACACACTCTTGTGATCTCTTTTTTTTTTTTTTTCTTTGCTGTTTTGGGTTTTGATGAAGGAGAGATCTAGAGGGAGTGCTCTTGGCTCTAGGTTGCCCTAATGAAGAAGCCCTAATGCTGCCCTAGCATTCATGAAAGAAAGATCTCAATGTAGTCATGGAGGAGTCTTACAAGCAGCCATGAAAGAAGTCTAATACGCTGGCCTAATGATGCCCTAATCCGCAATAAAGGGAAGTCTAATACACAATCTCTTAACGCTGCCATGGAGAGCCCTAATTACTGTCAATGAAGCCAACCCTATAGACCCAGTCATGAAGGATGAAAGAGAGACACCTATGCTGTTCTAAAGGAGGCTTCTACGCAGTCCTAGGAGAGGCCTTATCGTAGGTAAGGAGATGCCCTAGATACTGTCAAAAGCAGTGTTGCACACATCGCGATCGGGATTTAATCGGCGCCGGGAAAAAAGCGGAAAAAATCGTTAAAATCGGGAAAAAGCGGGAAAAAATCGTTTGGCACAAAAATATTCATTTTTTTTCAATTTTTTTCAATTTTTTTAATATCTAAACCATCTACAACATAAAATAAATACATTGACACATAAATATGATAAAAAAACTAATATATAAGATGTTTAATATCATTTCTAGCGCTAAAATCACACATAACATTGAATCATGTCCTGAATAGTAAGTCCTGAGTCCCAAGTCCAACTCAGCCTCAAAATATCAACAAAAAATATGATAATGTATCTCATCATGTCATAATGTCATATACAATAAAATGAAAGTCTAATCCTATTGATTTCCTCTGCCCCTCTTGCGAGAAAATGGCACAACTTTCTCTTTCCCTCTAGATGTAGAAGCTGGTGCCTGTGGTGGTGGAAATGGCAGTGGAGTCTGACGTGCTCTAGAAGCTGAAGAACTAGTAGTAGCAGCTACAGGAGGCTGAGGTGGACGGAGACCACGTCCTCTACTGGTGGTAGTGGTAGCCCGGGTAGCCCGGGTAGGCGGTGTCACCTCCTCCTCCTGCTCCTCCAACTCCTCCTCCTCCTGCTCCTGCTCCTGCTCCTCCTCCTCCTCCTCCTCCCCCTCCTCCTCCCCCTCATCCTGCACTAACCAATCCTCAGTGGGATCCATGAGAGGCCTCTCGGTCTCAACCCTCCATTCAGCAGTGGTGTCAATCCCATCCAATGAGATGGCTTCCGTATCAGGTGTCTTCTCTAGTTGTTTCACCCACAATCGAAGATTGTAGTAGACATAGACCATGTCATTAAGTCTATGGGACTCCAACCTGTACAAAGTTCATGAAATAATAAATTAATAATTAATATTATAAAAAAAATATTGTTTAAAACTTTAATGAATTCAAAAATTTATTTGGAAATTTGCAATATTTTAAATGTTTAAGTGTTAACCTATTGCGCTTCTTGTTGTGTATTTTTTCAAATACACTCCAATTGCGCTCACATCCCGAGGAGCTGCATGTTTGGCTGAGGATCCGCACGGCAAGATTTTGCAAAAGGGGTACTCTGCCACCATACATCTTCCACCATGCGTCTACAACAAAATTACAAAGAAAATTTTAAATAAACATAAGAAAAAAATGGAATTTGAAGAAACAATGAAATTTGAAACAAAGTTACAAAGTACATACTACAAACTAAAAAATACCTGGCATTTTAACCGTCCTATCAATGACAGCCATCTCAAAGCCAAATGTGCCAGCTGACAACTTATATTGCTCAATTTGTCTAGAGACCTCCATACGTTCTTCTGAAGTTCTCACCATCTTCTGGACACAGGTTAATAATCCTTCCACGACCTCAACATCAAAATTAAACCCACATGCATAAGAAAAAGCAGGGTTCAGGAAAAGGCCAGCAGCATGAATGGGACGATGGAGTGTGTTGTTCCATCGCTCATCAATGACGTTCCATAGAAGGAGTTGTCTCTGGAACCCATCATCTCCCTTGTCATCATAGTAGGACCGAATGGCTTCTTTGGCCCTATCCATGGCTTCATACAAATAGCCCATTGCGGGCTTCTCACCATCAATCAACCGAAGAACCTTTACCAAAGGTTCTGTAACAGCGCACACCTCCTGCACTCCCGCCCAGAAGTCCTCCTGGTATGAAACTAGTCTGCAGACGGCCTCTCCTTCTGGTTTGCGGCTCATTGACGAAGCACGCCACTCCTCTGAAAGAAACATTCTCTTCAAATCCCACATAGAATTCAAGAGGGATTGAAGAGATATGAAACTCGTCGCAAACCGTGTAATGGCGGGGCGCACCAACTCTTTGTTGTTGGTGCATTTTCTCATCAAGCTAAGCACAGATGTGTGATTGTAAATAAATTTTGTGATGCTTTTTGATGAGTCAACAACCTCTTTGACAAAGGGAATTTTCCCAATGTCCTCTAACATCAAATCAATACAATGGGCAGCACAAGGTGTCCAAAATAAAGTAGGATGCCTGTCCATAAGCATTCTACCAGCAGCAACATAATTTGCAGCATTGTCCGTTATGACTTGGACAACATTTTCTGCACCCACCTCCAAAATAAACACATCCAGCAAATCACATAAAGTTTTTGCATCTTTGATTTGATGAGTTGCATCAACAGATTTGATAAACATAGTCCCCAAGGGACAACTAACCAAGAAGTTTATAAGGGTTCTCCCCTTTTGGTCAGTCCAACCATCTGACATAACAGTGCATCCTGTTTGTGCCCATGATGCCCTAAAATCCTCCAATCTTTGGGTGCAGTCACGCTTTTCATCTTGAAGAAGCCGGCCTCTGAAATCATGAAGAGAAGGGAGTTTGTACCCCGGGCCAACACTGGCAATAGCATCAAGAGTAGGTTGGAAAAATGGATTATTCCTTATAATGCTGAAAGGAATATCACTCCAGAGGAGAAATTTTGTCATCAACTTGTCAGCTTTTTCTTTTTCAGTTCTTTTTAGCATTGAACCAATAGTTGGTTGTGAACCAGGTGTGGTTCGAGGAACAAAATATGATGATGCAGCTACCGGATTGACTGACGCTGCAGTAGAACCTGTGCCACTTGGCCCACTTCCTTCAACTGACCTTTTTAGTTGCCTTTTGAGTTCTTCTTTGGCGTCTCTAGTGTGCTCTAATTCTCCCAATGCTCTCATGGCTTTTTGGATAATTTCAGCATTTGTCTTTAGACAGGGCCCCACATCACGTCCAGGGATTTGTGCAAGGTGGAACTTCAACCTGTACACCCCCCCGAATATTTCCTTTCCACACAACTTGCAATACAAGTTTTGTCTATCATTCGGAGTTTTAGGGTCACCATATTCCCAGAAAGGATCCAATTTCCTTGGCATGTTTGTTTTTGAATTTTGAATTTGCAAACCTATGGAAAAATAAGGATTAGGAAATAGGAATTTAGGATTACATAAATGATAATAGTAAATACAAATTACAATTTAGCATTTGCAAAATTACAAGCTAATTATTTCCAAAATCCCAATTTCTAAACCCAAGTTACCCAACCAAATGCCAAAAAACAATGAAAAATAAAAAAAAATAAACAATGTTTAAAGAAAATGAGAAAATAAAAATCAAAAATTGGTTCTCATAGTCATAACAAATAACCCATCCCAAATCAATGAAAAATTTCCAAAAATTCTTTAAAAACAATGAAAAACAAAGTTTTTATAGAACCAAAACAAAAAAAAATTAATCTACATACCTGGTTTATGGACAAATTGGCGATCTTGGCTTGGATTCCTCCTAAAATCACTTCGATTCGCTCCCACAACCGACGGCAACCCTCTCCCTCTCTTCTTCTACTTCTCCTCCGCGGCGGACTGCTGAATGAATTAAAAAAAAATCGTTTTTTCCATATAAAACCCCGCTGCCGCGCGCCCTCGCGATTTTAAGTGAAAAAATCGCGATTTTTTCGATAAAAATCGCTATAAAAAAAAGGGGGCGATTTTTTCGATAAAAATCGCGCTTTGAATCGGCGAAATTAAAAAATCGCGATTTTACGATTTAATCGCGATTTTATCGCGATGTGTGCAACACTGGTCAAAAGGGAAGGCCTTACGCAACCCTAAGAAGAGACACCTATACACAGTCAAGGAGGATTTATCTACGCAAGGGGAGGTCTTCTATCTGCAATCTTTAAAGAGACTAGGCCGCAGTTTAAGGAGGGTTTTTATGTGCCCTAACTGCAGTCAGTACAAGCCCTAGCCGCAGTCATAGAGTTGGCTCTCAAACGCTGTCTAATTCCGCAGAGAAAGGAGGTTTCAAATGCAGCTTGTACACAGTCCTTGAGGGTCCTTAATACGCTGTTCAAAGGAAGCCATAATATGTTGTTAAGAGAAGCTCCAATACGCTGTTAAGTGCAGCACTTATCCGCACAAGAGCCAGGTCACCTAGTTGCTGTCAAGTAAGCTTAAATGTTGTCCAGAAGTGACCTCTCCACAGCTAGTAAGGTTCTGTCTCATAGCTAGAAGAAGGCCCTATCATTATAGTCCTCAGGGAGAGGCATCAAGACGTTGTTAAGGAGCACTAAATGCAGCCAGAATCACTGTAGGTGACAACGTAGTATCAAGGTCATGAATAGGCATGAATTCATGATTTGACTAGGCCTGTTGGAAGATTCTATAAGCTACAGCTAGCTGCTTTGCTAGGCTGCAAGCCATAGCAAGCAAGGCTGTTCCATGGGGTATTGCAGCATGATGAGATGTAGCACGATGAGATGCAACATGATGGATGCAGCATGGTGAGATGTAGCATGATGGATGCAGCATGATGAGACAATGTTGCATGAAGCGGGGACGAAACGGGGACGTTTTTTGGAAGCGGGGATGCGGAAGCGTCATTTTCCAAAAATCTAGGAAGCGAAGCCTTTGCTATATATATATATATATATATATATATTTTGCATTTATACTCAAAACAAACATCCCAAATACCAAATTAGTTGTAGAAGACATGAAAACATGCATAAATCAAGATAGATATAGCATCCATTGTACATTAATGATTAATTATTCGAGCATCAACCAGTTAGAATTTTAGATGCATCAACCATCTAAAATCTAGATTCTTCTCCTCTTGTCTAGCCTTTGCCTCTACCTCGATTGTCTAGGGATATTAGTCAACAATGCCCAATTTTGATCAAACTACCTAATCCAAGACTTAAAATATGGTAGAAAAAGCTTAACATGCTTGATTGATGATTTTGACTTGATTGAAAGGTAATTTTTTGCTAAGGGCGTGACAAAGGAGTTCAACAATTAACACCACCAACACTAGGGTACATACTACATATAGGGCTTGGTGCTCTTGATTAAATGCTAATCACATACCTTCATACTTGATATAATCTAATGAAATGCCACAATCCCATTGATCCTGAATTCCTGAAAACTGTTAAGTAATAGGATATGAAATTCTGTTTTCTCCATATGAAGTCCAATGAGGCTGGAACCACTCTCAAATATCTTGAGTCATTTTATGGTAATGTTAAAAATTTAAGTAAAAGTGACATTCTCCTTTATTTTTCATGTAAAAGTGACATTCTCCTTTATTTTTCATTCTCCATTTTTCATGTAAAAGTGACATTCTCCTTTATTTTTCATTTTCATCCTTTTACTTTAAGAATTTAACATTACCATGAGGGATGAATGGGGGCTTTATTGCCTTCATTCCTCAACCCTAACCCAAGGTGGACCCACCCCCAACAAGCAAACTCACCCAAAAAAAAAAAAAAAAACTGATTTTTATAGGCCGCACGACGCACTTTTCCGAGCATGGCAGCATTGTAAGTGGACATTGGACAAGTGGCACGAGTTTAGATGTGTCATGAATGAGGTAGCAGAGCACCTGAGTTCACATCACAGTTAAGGCAATTTTATTTTCCTCTTATTCTCTCCCCTCCTTTCTCTCCTATTCGTACTCCTCTTTTATATCCTATTTCTACTCCTATGCTTCTCCATTTTTCTCTCTGCTTTCCTTATTTTCCTTCTTATTTCACTCCTTTTTTTGCTTAATAAAAAATTAGGTGAACTTTACTTCCTAAAATTGGCTATGTCGGATTTTTAAAAAGGTGAGGGAGAAAAATAGCTAGGTTGAACTACTTGGAGGAAAATTATGCCAAGTTGAAGTTGCTAAAAATGCGTTGGGATATTTTTATCATGAGAAAATTTACCACTAATATTTCAAGAAAAAATTGTTCGAGTCAAATTTGCGAATTTTATGGTCAAAGATACTTTTATCACATGAGAACTTGGAGATACTTTAGTCTAACTCAAGCAAGGGCCACTTAACTCATTTTTTTTTTACAATCAGAGCTTAGTTTGATCCACCATGTGCATTGATGACCAATAATAGGGAATTCAACCTCTCCTCTTCATCTTGTTGTGAATTGAAGGGAAAAATTGTTATAAATACAAGGGAAGGCCAACCTTCCAATTGGAATTCTCTTGAACAAAGCAAGCAGCCCTCTCCTCTCCATTATTCTTCTCTCTCTCTCTCCGAGCTCTTATTATTTTTTGTCTAGATATCATTGTCTTCACGTTCTGTGGTAATCATCTTGGTGCAGCCAACGTTTTGGCTCTTGTGAATTAAAATTTAGTTTTCATTCACTCACTCTATTTGTTTGATTTAATAATATTTTGTGCAAATATTAAGAGTTATTTTAGTTATTTAGTTGGGAAAGTAGCCACTAAGATACACTTTCTTCCACTATTTTTTCCATATAAGAAGCAGACTTGTAAACAACCATGCTAGACATTATATTTATGAAATTTTATGCACTTGTTTGGCCACTACCTTGCTGGTCAAAAACAACCATTATCTTGCTATTTTTTATGATTTATTGCAAATTTACTGGTTAGAACAACAACAAGAAAGATTAGGAACACATCTCTAAGGTTGGAAACCACCAGTCCAAATGGAGAGGAAGTATTTTCCTATATGCTTGCTGATTTCTATTGGAGGGAAGTATTTTCGTATTTACAGGGTGTAGAAGCTAGTGCTAACACCACCCTTACATAGTGCAATCACCTTTACAGGCTAATATGTTCCTTTAATCCATATGTCTTAATAGATCCACCTCCATGATACCCGAATATGAACCAGGACATAAGAATGTCCATCAAGGTAGGGAGTTACCAACCATCAAGGGCAGTTAGCAAAGCCATAAAACCAAGCACCATGAAGATGAACTAATAAGATTGATCATGACCGTCCACTAATGGGGAACTAGGATACACCTTTACACTTCATTCCACATGGCCTACCAGGTCAAAAGATTGCACATATTTGGGCTTCCGAATGGCGTGGTCCTTTGTCAAGAATTTTGGGGTACCCCTGCTGAAAGAGGGGTAACAACCCCAAATCAAAAGCAGTCCATTATTTGTTTTAGCTTGTTTTTGTTTTTATTTTTTCTAAATGGGCTCCATTAGACTTTCAAAGGCTGGTGGGAACTTATAAATTGGATGGTGTCAATGATGGTTGCTAGCACCAATGATGCCAAAAAAATTATTGCAGTGGAAGGAAGTTAAAGACTGGCTACAATGTATTTAATCTTGGCTAGTGGCTTGCTCCTTGATCTTTATTTTGGAAATATTTTAATTTTAATTTCTGTTATAATGTATAAAAGAGTAGATATGTTATTTAATGAACTATCATATAATGTTGAATGATGGTGCAGGGGTGTATAATTGTATTTCCATATTGATCTAGTAATTAGAAATATAAATGATTCAACTATATCACTAAACATTTGACATCGTTCTATATTTAATTTTTTTTTTCTATATTTATGGAGGGTATATCCTCTATGCATTCTCTAATGCGCAGTTGATAGGACTCCCATTTGATATCTATGCATGGATCAATATATTTTAATTTTTGTCTCCAATTTTGTAGTTGACTAGAATTAGAATGACTCGTTTTTTTTGTGTCTAAGTTGTTGTCGATGGCAATTACATCAATGATGATGGCTGATTTCATCAACTTTCAGGTCATTCGTGAGTTTAAGTTGCCTAATGGTGTAGAGAAAGAGGATGTGGATGCAGCTGGTGATGGTAATAGAAACTGAAAATTGCATTTGGTTATCAATTATTGTCAGTGCATCAGGCGTTGATATGCTTCTCTATCCATACAGGTGATGTTCTGGTAGTATTGGACTTGCGTCCTGATGAGACTTTGTTTGAAGCGGGAGTAGCTCGTGAGGTAATTCTTGTTTACTGTTGTGAATTTTATGCAGTGAGTCTATTTGGAATTTATTCACGCATACATACTGCATGGTATCATTAGGGTTATAAATCACGATTCATGTCCTTTTAGACATTTGCATTTTCATGGTTGAGGTTGTGTCCTAGCTAGATTAGGAAACAACAGGTAAATACTAGTCTAGCTGGCAAACCTACTGTTTTATGAATGTGGTTTGGTCGCAGCCAAGTCTGTTTCATCCATAATTGCTATGAAAGAAAAATTCAAACTTCAGCCACAGCACTGAAGCTTTAGTCCTGTCACTTCCAATTTCGGAAATAGTGTATGTTGAATTGTGTTCAGTTATTCTCGTGTATATTCACCTAGCCCAAATGTATTAATATCAAGGTTTATTACACAGCAGTCAGAAAACACAAGTCAAATGAGATGCCTTAAATCATCTATAACCAGTTGCATTGGCAGTGTTTTTTGTTTATAATCATGTGTGAATCTGAAGAGTTTGATAAGCCTGTGCAAGATTATATATTCTAACATTGACACTATGGCACACATTCATAGTACACGAGATTTACCCTGGAAAGGAAACAATGGCACACATGCATAGTACATAAGAGATTTATGCTGGAAACCCTTAACTGGGAAAACCAGCAAACTTAGAGCTGCATCATACAATGTACTTAACTGTTTGCAATACAATGTATAGGTATTCCACAGCACATATCTACCCTAATCTGCTATCCAGGATTAATTACAACTAATCCCTTAACCGGAATTAGATTACAATGGGCCAAAACCATTGGTCAAAATAAAGCCAGAAAGGCACAAAAGCACCCAGGGGGTTGCCACCCCAAACCATGTTACTTCCTTGAGGGCAGGGGAGCTGCTGCTCCATGCCTCTGTACATGTGGTCAGTAACCCCTGCAGGTCCCCTCTAGCCCACTAATGCCGAAGGGTTGCATTTGCTTACACAGTTTACTTGATAAAAATACAGTCCAACGGAATTCTTATTCTCTATTTCTGGCATGGGATAATAAATAATCAATCCTAATTGTAGGCTTTTGCTCTATTATTATTTTGTTGATGGTAAGTTTGCTTTTGCTCTAATATTATTTTGTTGATGTTAAGTTTGCTTTTGCTCTAATATTGTTTTGCTGATGGTAAGTTTGCTTATTATACTACAATGAAATGATCTGTTAGTTGAGGCTAATCCAAAATGTACTATGGGTTGTACAAAACATTTAAATTAAGTTTTACAAGTTTATCCAATGTTTCAGTTCCATGCTTGGTATTCATACCTACATGATAAATATTCAATTTAAGGAGTCCACACAATCTTACCAATCAATGTTAGAGTGTTTGGTTGTTGGATTGTTATTTTCTTGTTGATGTGAGGTGAGAGGTGTCTGCTCTATGTAACATCCTTTACTTTCAAACATGGATGTGTTAGCTGGAGCCCAAAGACAGTGGAAAATTCCATTTGAATGATACATTTAACATCAATCTGCTTCTGCTCTACTTTAGGATTCAAGTTGCAATATCTATCAATGTCTAATATTATCTATACCTATCCAATATTACTGAAGATTACAAGAAGTTGTTTAGTACTATAATTTTATAACCAATTATTAGAATCTGGCAAAGTGAAATGCCTGTTTCATCACCTTAATTCTTTTGGACAGATTGTCAATCGAGTTCAGAAGCTCCGTAAGAAAGCTGGATTAGAACCAATGGACAGTGTTGAAGTCTACTTTGAGCCATGTGAAGGAGACAGACTCGTGTTGGAACAGGTTATTGAGTCACAGGTATGTATGATGTTAGTGAGAATTATTCGCATGCCTGAAGGTATTTGTTATATGTGTAGTTGGCTTATCAGGGTTGATTGTTTTTGCAACATTATTTTGCAGGGTTCCTATATACGGGATGCAGTTGGCTCACCATTGCTTCCTTCTATTCTCTGTCCACCTTATGCTGTGAGTTATTTATTGCTCATGTCCATCTATATTTTCCACTGCATCATTCCCTAGGCTGTCTTTGCTTTTCTTGACATGGAATTTGTCTGGGTTGGGAAATAAACAGAACTGAATCTGGTAGTACAAGAACATTTGATGCACATTTTCACAAATAAAACTTTATTTGACATCGAAAGAAATTATTATTAATATTTACTAATAACCATTAACATTTAAGAGGACTGTGGGAGTTATTCATCTATAGCCAAAGTGAAAGGAGTGTGCCAAACATATCGTCTATAAAATGGAATACAACAAGAAAATAAAATTTAATCACGGCACCATTTGGAAATAACATAAAAATGGGAACGCAATCAGAATGGATGGACTGACCCGATGGATTAAACAATAAACCTCCACATCTAACACCCTTGGTTGAGAAGAAGCTGGTAATGAAGGTTTGTCTAGGCTTTATGCTGCAGATTCACGTGTAGTCTTTTGAGGGACGCAGAGAATTTTATGCTGGCATTGGAGTCGCAGCTGGCTGGAACCTCCTTCAGATTGAAGAAGGATTTGATAAGACTGTTACGAGATATATGATCAGTTACCAGTAACTTCATTAAGGACATTCTACCTGTATTGTGTCAATTCTCAGAGAAAAAGGGCTACATATCTCTTGTCGTTATAGTGGATAAATCATAAAAGGTGGAACTCTAGCCTATGAGTCTCTAAGTAGATGATTTTTGTAGCTTGGGCAGGTACTTCTACATAGTCTTAACTGTTTAGGCGTGCAGAAGTTTCTTGAGATCTCCTTAGTGCACTTGCTCAAGTGTGAGCAAGTTGCTAATGTAACTTAGTGTTAAAATTGGCATCTAGGGCCAAACTCCACATGGGTCATCTTATTTATGGCGGCTAATATTTTTCTTGGATTCCTCTCTCTGAGAGGTGTAGGATTGATCTAGAGATCATCCGATTCTGACATGTACAAATGAAGTTATGAATTTATTTTGATTATGGACAAATTGTCAAGGTCGGCCAGCGAACTCATGTAGGCTCTGAAGCCCAACAGTCACGTCTATTCATCCTCAATGTTTGCCATAAATACATGATGCCTCATCCTCATTTGGACACACTCACACTTCACACATCTCTCTCTCCTCATTGATTGGGTACGCATTTCTGGGCAGCATCTCTCTCCACACATGCGAAGGGAAGAAGGGCAATTTTCTGTTTTTGGGCGTTGACTGAATTTCAGGGACAGTTTGATGAAGCGTTGAACAGTAGCTTTGACCTCTTTTACTGCATCTTTTGGTGGAGAAATTCTGTCCCAGCAGGCCGTGTTTATGGGCACAGAAATCGAGGCAATCTGTTGACTTTGACCAGCGTTGACTGCAGCTAGGGTTGACCGTAGGTTGACTATTTGACCAGATTTTGACTGGGCTGATTTCAGACTTTTGAGGGTTGATTCATCTTGCTATTTGGAGGCCAAAGTTGATTGAAGTTGACCGATTTGTTGAGGGTCAAATCTGCCATGTTGACCAGCATTGACTTTTTTAGTTAGGGCTCTTTTGCTGCGGTTATAAATTATCAGATTTGTAAATTGTACTACCTCTCTCTCTGCTGAACTATTGAAGACTATAAGAAGAATTGATCAAGGGTTTCCCCACATTGGGGTTTGTTCCTAGTTGGTGACACATCTTGTGTCCTCTTGTCTTGGCTTGTCTTCTACTGTTTATGTTTATGTTCTATCTGCATTTTACTATCATGTTGATGTGATTACTAAACTGGATATTGATATTGGGCTAATAAAGAAATTGAAATAAAATTGCTCTAAAGCATAGAACATACCATTGTTGCTTAAAATCAACAACCTAAGGTTAAACCTAGGAAAAAAACATGATAATTATGTTTGCTAATTGAGCTAAATAAACTTAGGAAAGGTAAAGTAATTTACTTAAGTGATTATGTTTTAATGTCAACTGTTTGTCTCAAGTAAGGGGAGATCTAATCTTGGCCATCAATCATTTTGGAGATTAGGGTTAGGGATTTAGCTCAATGTAAAGTTATAAAAGTGAGGCTAAAGAGAGGAGAAGACACCATGCAATGGAACTAGTCTTTGAGTGGGATTTTTCTCAAGTAGGGAGTGTCTCTAGTGTGCTGGGTCTAGCAAAGTGCAGAAGAGTAGCAGTGGAGATTCAGATCAACCAAGGAGATCGAGGACCAATCTAGGGCCTGATCTGATGGATCAGATCCAAGGCATATTGTATCTATAATTTTCTTAGTTGAGAATTTAGGACAAGTGGCCAAGGAAGTTCATATTTAATGAAGAAGTGTTAATCCGGCCGAATCTATTTGTGTCGTTGTGATTGAGATTGGTTATGTGTAAATTTGATTTCGCTAATTGCGTTAAGAATCTAGCTATGCATTTATCTTGTAGATTTGCAATCTGCTAGGTCAATGAATTGTTCTGTGGTAGGTTCAGGGAAAATTAACATTATATTAGAGCTTGAAACTTTGAGGACTGATCTTTGAATCATGTAGGAAGCTAGGTTCATATAAATATCATTGGAGCCAAGTTCGATCGTGATTGTATGAGGCAATTTTTTTTTTTTTTATAACCTTGGACTTGTAGAAGGAAATTGGTCGTATGGGCTGAGGAAAATTTGTTCGATGTACAAAGTGGCTAGTTAAAAAATTTTTAGGGGCTGAGTATTTAAACCAAAATGGAGTGGGCCGTTAGACCCACCCAACCGTCGCAACAACAAGTCAACAAGGGAGCATGAGCAATAGAGGCAGAACATTACTGGGGGCAAGTTGCGACAAAGCCAGGTTGCAGAGTGGCAATTGCCATAAAGAATATTCAATTGACACAATAGGAGAGGGAGGTAGATCCAATATTCGTGCAAAGTTCAAACAAGTCGGTGGGATGAGGAGCTCGAGCCAAGGATACAATGGAAGGTCAAGATAGGGCAACAACATAGGGAAGCCTGGTGGGGCAGCGACAATAGAGTAGACTAGGTCGTTGAGGGTTGCAGGTTGGGCACAAAGATAGTTGTTAATAGGGATTTCCCAGGATGAGAGGAGATGGGTGATGTTAGTTGAAGTTCAATAGGTCGCATGAAGTCAAGGTCAAGAGGGGGCTGTTTGAGCTCAACGTGCAAACCACGAGTGAGAGATAACGATGTGGGTAGCCACTAGGGTTGTTGGCACACAGGGGATCAACTACAACATAACATGCATGAGAGTAAATTGCCTAGTATAGGATGAGGTTGTTGTGCAGACTTGTGGGATGAAGAGGTTGGAAGCAACTAGCAAAGGTTGAGCTGTGTGCAAACAACATTGCAGCTATGTAGAGTTATGTTGGGGTTAATGCTAGTGGAAGCTAGCCAAGTTGGGTCAAGGACATCGGTAGTCGGACTAGGAAAGCTAGATGTCAACATAAGAAATAGGGTGCAAAGGGTCGAGCCAGTAGCTATAAGTTAGTAGTGGCAAGGCTTAGACAACCACCCATGTTTGTGGGTGACGTGCTAGGCATGATCAAGTAGCTTCAAGACATAGTGGCCAACAAGGGGTCACTGGTGGAGTTACTAAACATGGGGCACAATCATTGGCAGAGGATTTGTTGTGACAAGCATGAGCCGATAGTGGTTGATAGAACTAGTAGTAGCCAACAAAGTTTGACAACAACTATGGTGCTATACAACACATATGACAAATTGCCTAAGGCCAGATTTGCCAACAGGATTGGCAGAGCTCAACTGTAAGAGGGAGTGAGGGCGACAATACCATTTGGTATATTAGCAACAAATTTCATGGGTGTCTCAAAGAACTGAGGTAGGTCCATAAGGGAGATCTCTGTAGATCTATAAACCAACAATTTTCTTGTGGGTGTTAGAAGGATTTAGCATAGGGGCCACAAGGAAGGAAGCAAAATAGTGACAAATAACAAGGAGTAGGTACTTCCAAAGATTGAGCAGCTCAGAGGGAGTCAACCTTTAGGTTTAGGTGGGGAGGAGCAGTCACCAAATTCCTCCAAGTTTGTTAAGAAGGTTGCTTGGTATGAGGTGACCTTATAGAATTTCTGTTGGCATTATGATGCATGTGTTGTACTTGATGGCAACCAACTCGTAGAAGATCAACTCACTTATATATATCTAGATGAATCTACGGAAGAGATATCAGATGTGACAGAATGCATGGGATGCCGGACAACTCAAAGGAATCAGATGACAGTTCTCAGTATGACAAGTTAGCTTTGCCATCAAGTCCAAAGGGGGAGATTGTTGGCATTATGAGACAAGTGTTGTCCTTGATGGCAAATCACACAGATGATAAATTATAGTGCAGCAAAGTTATTTTCAAGTTCACGCACTTTCATGCAGAGAAAAGTTCCTTTCATGTAGAGAAAAGTTCACGCACTTTCATGAAGATAAAAGTTTCTTTCATGTAGAGAAAAGTTCACGCACTTTCATGAAGATAAAAGTTTCTTTCATGTAGAGAAAAGTTCACGCACTTTCATGAAGATAAAAGTTTCTTTCATGTAGAGAAAAGTTCACGCACTTTCATGCAGAGAAAAGTTTCTTTCATGTAGAGAAAAGTTCACGCACTTTCATGCAGAGAAAAGTTTCTTTCATGTAGAGAAAAGTTCACGCACTTTCATGCAGAGAAAAGTTCCCTTCATGCAAGAGAAAAGTTCATGCACTTTCATGATTGGTTCATGGTATTAGTTCGACAGTTTTTGATCCTATGGTTTTGGTCCGTGGTATTGCATCCAAAAGTGTTGATCTCACGCACTTTCATGGTTGGTTCATGGTATTAGTCCGACAGTTTTTGATCCTATGGTTTTGGTCCGTGGTATTGCATCCAAAAGTGTTGATCCCAAGTATTGGGTCCGTGGTATTGTGTTATTATGGTTTTGGACCATGGTATTGTGAAAGGCCTAAGACTATAAAAGAGGAAGGAGATCATTTGGCAAAGCATCATCTGAATTATTGAATATCTGATAAAGTGCTAGATCTGGAATACTGTGATTGGGTTATGGTGCAGATCTGGATCTGAGCTAAAGAGGGATCTCACCGGTTGATGGAGAACAAGATCTAAGGATAGATCAGGATCAAATGGTTTGAAATGAACTATCTCTATATAGTTGATTATGCTTATTCTAGATCTGTATACTGACGCTTGTAATGATCTGAACTGGGTATAACTTAAGTTTGAAATCGCTGCAAGTCATGATTGAATATTTATAGATCTCTACACGGGATGGCTTTGGTGAAAGCGCGTATGTACGCAGGTTTGGTTCATTGTAGTAGCATATACCATTTGAGCTATGATGTTTAAAGTTACAGGTGGTTCAGGTTGTTGATGTGTTCTGATGACTGTTTAATGGTGTCAGTATTCTACATATTCAGTTTGATTGATTGTGTTGATGGATGAGATCTAATAATGGATCAGGATCATAATGACTCATATTTATGTGATCTAATGGACTAGATCTGATTGTTGACACACATATTATCCTTGTATATGTATTGATCTGGTGATTGGGTGATTCAGAAGATTGATTGATTATGTGCTTCAATGATATTTATGGGTCCAGTATGAAAATTGGATGAAACATGGCCTTTCAGATTATGTGTTGTGCTTCAGGAGTATCCAGTATGAAAATGTATGAAACGTGGTACCTGGAGGAGAGAAGATTGTAGGCCGGCGCCTACGTACTAGTATCTTAGCTAGTACAAGAGCTAAGGGGGTGGTAGCTCCCTTCCAGTAGCAGTTGAAAACTTTGGAGCATTGTAGCAGGTAGCAGCCTGTGTACTAGTAAATGGATTGGCTAGTACAAGAACTATGGGGGTTGTAGCTCTCTGCAGGTAGAAGCCTGCGTACTGGTATAAGACTGCACCAGTACAAAAATATTGTAAAAGGATTTTCTTATTAAGAAGAAGATTGAGATGACTTGCAGCGGGTGGTTTTCTCCCACATTGGGTTTCCACCTTATATCATGGTGTTCATGTGTGTGGCTTATGTGTGATGATCTGTTCTATTTTACTGCACCTGTTTACTGTTAATATGGTTGATAATGTTATAATGCACTCATTAAGGATCAACTAACTGAATCATAAGAAGTTGTGGAAGTAGCATATATGAATCTGAATATGGAAATGAAAAAGTTTTATTGATGTGATAATACTGATTCACCCCCCCCTCTCAGTATTATTTCCAACAATGTTAAGGAGCAAGAGGCTTCTAGGAACGAATCCAAGGGGAACAAGACTTTGTAGATGTTTGTAGACCAGGTGGCAGGGAAGGCATCCACTTCAGAGGGAGAAACCATGGCAGTGGATCCAATTCTAGGATCAAAGCCAGTTCCACAGGGTAGAAGTACCTCCCTTGTTAAGAGGGAGTGTTGATCTTTGTAGCTTGGGTAGGTACTTTTGTAGAGGCTTAAGTGTCTAGGCATGCATAACTTATCGGTAATGGCAAAATATTGGCGAGGGTCCTGAAAAATTCTTATTGACAATATCAACGCAAATATCGACAAACATAAAAAATGCATAATATATTCATTTTTTTTTCCCAATTTCTAAACATATAAAGCAATAACAACATGAAAAGACACATTAGCACATAAATATGAAGAAAGCACTGATATATGTAGTCGATGTAAAATAAAAACGATACATCAAAGGCAATGCCAAATCTTGTTGATCCCTGATAATTGTCCAATCAAGGACTCAAATGTGGAGAACCGATACAAAATAACATCACATATATAAAAGTATCTCATCATCATGAGTTATATGTAGTAAAACTAATAAAAGTATCAGCTAGCTGTTTGAGATCAGTGCCCCCTCCCCCTTTTACAGGGAAACATGATGGGCTGTTTTCTAGGCCCGCCCCTAGTAGTATAAGGCCTTGACCCTACACCTTATGTCAAATAATGATTGCTGGGTATGGAGCTTGCTCTCCTATATCTATAGCAGATGGTGCTAACGTTGACACGCCCACGAACTTCTCCTCCTCCTCCTCGTGCTACTCCTCCCCTAAGTCCTCCTCCTCTTGCTGCCCTTGTTCTAATGGTTCCTCTAACCATGTAGATGACCCCTCCAAGATGGGCACTGCAGACTCCACTGTTCACTGAGACAATACATCAATATTTTCAAAGAAAATGGCATGTGGATCCATTGGTTTTTTTATTTGCTTCACTTGAAGTTGAAGATTGTAATGCACATACACTAAATCATTGAGGCGTGAGAACTCCAACTTGTAACGGTGTTAAAAAAACTAATGAGTCTTGACACTTGAGGGTCATAAATTAAAATTACAATAAATGTAATTGCTCAATTGAAGGCTGACGCTCATAGATATACCTGTTGTGCTTTTTTGGGTGTATTTGTTCAAATACACCTTAATTACGCTCATGCCTTGAAGAGCTACATGTTTGACTTTGGATTCTTATGGCCAATTTCTGCAAATTTGATGCCCTTGCACCATAGCATCGCCACCAAATATCTACAACAAAATAAAGAAATAAACAAGTTAAAAACTTAAAACATAATTGAACTTTCAAATAAAACATAATTGAATTTTAAAAATCTAGAATTATAAATAAGTAAATTCTAAATTGAAAATTCTAATGAATTATGACTTGTCTCTTATGTGGCATGAAGAGGGTCCTTTCCCTAATAACATCATCAAAGCCAAATAGGCCAACACAATTCCGATAAAACTGTATCTCATGATTGATTTTGCTACGATGCTCGTGATCAGGTAACATTTTATGAATATAGGAATGGAGCCCTTCGACACCTCGCCATCAAAATCAAAGCCACATTTGTATGAAAATGCGGGGTTGAAAAAGAGTGTTGTTGCATGAATGGGTCGATGAAGCATCCCTGTCGACCGACTATCAATCACATCCCATAACATCATTTGTCGATTAAGCCCAGTAGAACCCTTGTCTACATAATAAGCACGAATGGCCTCTTTGGCCCAATCCATGGCCTCATACAAATAAGCCGTTGCAATCTCTGTTGAATCTGCACTTGGTGGTGACTTCTAAATGGATCTACAAGATCTAGCGCACTGCAGATGGAAACATAAGACTAGAAGGTTCTCCCAAAAAGAGGGAGAGGATGATGAAAAGACATCTGCTTCGGATGACAGGTACACTTCTATTAGAATTATTGTTGCTTTTATTATGGAATTACATCAGATAGATGTAAAGGTCGTTTTCTCCATGAAGAAATTGAGGAAGAAGTGTACATAGGACCACCTCAAGGCTTTGAGGGTCATGAAGGAGTCTTCTGCCTGCAAATAGAAGATTGCACCTAAGACTTGGATTGATGGATCAAGGTTGATCCTATATGATTTGTTTCTTATGGAAGTAGAAGAACTCATGTGTTAGAGGGAGCAACTGTGGCAGAAATAATTGCTTCTGAGAGCAGTTATGGAGCCTTGTTTTAGCTTCAAATGGAGTTGACCTCTACGTTCGAGATGATAGATTGTCATTGAGATCATTAGGCTAGATAGATGATATGCTAGAAAGCAACGATGGTAGAGGGAGCAACCAATATTGCCACATTAGGAGCTGTTTTAGAAAAAGCACACAGTTAGGGTAACCAGAAAAAAGTTGATCAACTTATGGTTGAGTGAAGGCATGTGGCTCAACATGTATTGAATTACTAGCATGGTACATTTGGTTATGGCACAACCAATTATGGTTTGAGATATGTCTCAAACAGTGGAGTATAGTTGCAGATTTGGATTGGGCAGAGAGTGCAACAGATAGAAAGAGTTCATCAGGATATTGCTTCAGTTTGGGTTCCATTATGATTTCTTGGGTGAGCAGGTGGCAGACATCTATCACACTCAGTATTGCAAATTGTTTGGCAAGTTGAGAAGCAGTATGGATTCAGAAAATACTTGTAGGATTGTTTGATCAAGTGCAGATGACAACCACGATGACAAGTAAAATCATAATGAGATCTAGTACCAAGACATGGTACAAAAGGAAGCAATGTGGCTCCAATACTATTCTACAATCAAGTAGATTGATGACAAAGCCTCTGTCCTAGAATGAAGTCTGTATACTTCAAAGACAAGCTTGGAGTGACTGAGCATGTCTCTCTCAGCAAGAGGGAGTAATAAAATTGTAGCATCAAGGACAATCGTTATCTCTAGGCCAGGTTGACGAGGATTAGGGAGAATGGTCTAGTGTGTTGATATGATAGCATCAAGGACAAACATTCTCCCTGTGTCAAGTATGAATGAAATTGGGGAGAATGGTCCACTAGAGGAACGCCATTATTCTTGTGTCAAGATTGTTGATCAGAATTAGGAAGAATAGTCATAGAGGCTTAGGATTACTAAATTGAGTTGGCGCCTTTCAACATTAGGCTCAAACTCTCCAGATAGGTAGCGTGAGCACATTTAACGTTAGGCTCGGAATTACTCATAAGGAGTGAGGCCTTTGGAGATTTGAACCAAGACTACTCTGTATACCATTTGTTAAAGAGACTGAAATTGTGGTGACTAGTTGATGTTAATGTTGTGCCATTTGTCAGGAGTAACAACCAGGATTATGGTGCACCATAGGGCAGAGTTATTGACCATAATTATGGTAACTAGTTGATGCTGTTGATTTACCATGTGCTAGAGCTGTTGTCCAGGATTATGGTAATGGGATGATGCTAATGCTGATGAATTGTTATAACCTTTTCTTAGTGAAATTTGTCAACATGAGAACATCTTGATAGTCATTATGAATACCTCCCTAGCTAAGAGGGAGTGTTGAATTTTGTCGCTATGGTTTGTCTTCATAATTAACATTTTAGCCCTTGATATATATGTAATAATACATTTTTTTTGGGCATGTTCTTCATGTCAGCGTCAGAAGAAAGAATATGAATTTTTAACATTAAAGAAGTCAAGGTGGCCTCCACTTGGTCAAGTTGATCCAACTCTAATGTGGTGCCCATTCGACCTCCATATATATATGTATGTATATGTATATATCTATATATATATATATATGTATATGTATGTATGTATGTATGTGTGTATATATATGTATGTATATATATGTGTGTGTGTGTGTGTGATTGAACCTTCTCATCTTGGCACCATTCGACCTCAAACAACAACAATCTTCTTATCCAAGCAAAGGAGAAATAGAACAAGATGGATGAAGACAAGGACATTTCTCTCTCCATCTGACCTCGCACATGTGGCTGTAGCTAACTTCACACATGTGACAAAAAGGGTGAATTTCTGGGCATCTTTAAGTAGAAGGTTCGAGTTTCTCTAGTGTAGAAGTAGGCCGAATTTTGGCCCTAGCAGATTAGATTAGGCCAAGTGCATTGGGCAATTTGGTGACTTCACATGAGGGTTGGTTGACCAGATTTGACCAAGGCTGCATAGTTGGGTTTTTCCCCCATGTGGGCTTTCCCAGGGTAAATTCTTCTATTTCTTGTTTCGCTGTCTCTTTATGATCCTATTGTAAATTTTGTTCTTGTTGCCACATAATCTAGCAGGGGTCCTAGGAGGGGTACCTAAAGGACAACTACTGGACCAAGCGACAATAATGGAACAAAGACACACTGTAACCGTCCCTTGCTCTTTTCGAACTTTCACCAATGGGAGGAGTCTCGATATGAAGGAAATCACTATTAATGATAAATCAATGACAAGTTATGATGTGATTTCCAAGATCCATTCGAAGGAGAGGCTCAAAATAAAAGTTCAATGCTTCAAGAGAAGCTAAAGGTTCTGCAAGAAAGGCCTATGAGGATACCTAGACATAGGGTTAGTGATGACAAGGATGCCTAAGGTCAAGGTTCCAAAGATGATTAGGACTACTCAAGAAGCTTTGTAAGGTGATTGTATACCTTTAAATAAGGTTTCACTATGCTTGAGGAAGACCTCGAATGGGACCACACAAGACCCATGGTTGATGAATAATTGTGGGAGAGGGTTCTCCAAAGTGCCCTCTAGGTCAAGGTGTGATAAGAGAAAGGGTTTGAATGATTTATTCCACTGAATACTATGTGCAAAACTCTCAAGAAGACTACCACACCTAAATGTTTAAGATAGGTTTCAAAGTTGGAGCTAGGGCTCAAGATTTCTCAAGAATGAATTGTGCGAATTGCAAGAAACCTTGAGGATTCCTAGTGGAGAAACCAGTGCAGTACCTTGCGCAAACAGAATTGAAAAATTCCTCCTCTACAGGAATTTGCATGAAGCCCTAGTTCAACCGTATAGGAAGAAGGCCGAAATTTTTGGGAGCAGTAAAAGAGAAGGGAAAAGGGGTGATCACCAATTCTGTTTTGATTAGTGCCTTACCCTTGGGCTATGGAGTCTATGTGATATGAAATTTTGCTGAAATTGTCTTCAAGGAGGCTAAAAAGTGATTCCCTAGCAAGCACTCTTTAACATTTACCCACCCGAGATCTATGGATTTTCATGGAAGAAAAACAAGTTTTACTCCACTAGGAACATTCATCTACTAGTTATCAGTGAGTAAAATGCAGAAATTTGCAATCTAACAATCCCTTACAATAATATTCTATAAGTAGGGCACAAAAGAAAGAGTTAGTTACAAATTTTCCACACATTGGACATTTTTCATGCAAAAATCTTCAACAAGATTACTTACAAGATAACAACAGATATATCCAATCCAAGATGAAGAAGATGGCCGCAAGAGAGAACGGAATTTTAGCTCCAAAGATCGAAATGCATCAAGAAATCTCCAATAGACAATCAAGAAAGGTGTGAAATTCCTCAAGAGAATTAGGTCAAAGTGTGATGATTGTGTTTGATACAAATAAGGCTTAGCTTTATTTATGTGAGCCTCTTCTAATTCGAATTAGCCTAAGATGCCCATAAAAATATTTTAATGTGCAAAATAACATAACTTTGGTGACAAGCCCACCAAATAGCTCATAAAGTGTAGAATAAGCCGCAATGATGAAGCAATGGTGTAGGAGGGCCATTTGAAGGCCTAATGGAGTCATCAAGGTGCCATGATGAATAAGAGGGTTCCATGAATGATGGTCAAGGGGATGGCCCCTTGATTTCCAAGTAAAACATCATGTGGTGCTCCAAAGTGGCTCTGGGGCACAAGTAATGGTCTCATGGGTCTCCTACTGTAAAATAAGCCTATAGACTGCTCCAAATGAGGGTACGAAAGATGGTGCTTGCCCTCCCATGTCTCAAGGGTGAGACAAACCTCCTCTGGGCCTCAGATCATATTCCGAACCTTGTATACAAGGTTAAGTCGACTGGGGGCACTCTTTGTCCAAGTGCATCATCTCGCATACAATGTGGGGAAATGAACAAGCTGCTGAGGGTGTAGAGGATGCCCACAGCATGAGATAATGCTGTGTCACATGATGGAAACCCATGGCTCTTAACACATCCCCTACAAGTGTTGATATGATCATTTGGTGGGCTTGGGCCCCAGTTTAGTTTCCTAGCCCATGATGAAATCACCTGCCAATTCTGTATAAGATCCACCTGCCAATTCTGTATAAGATCCAATGCTTCTCCTCACCTTTAGATACAATAATTCATTAGTACAATTGAGTAAATAAGCTTGTTAACCAAGGACATAAATGAGACTTCATAGTGGGTTTCCCTTCCAAATTTGGGGCTTTGAACATGTAATGGTGTTACCTCCCTAGGTAGGAGTGGCTAATAGGAAACCCTATTAGGTGTTCCCAAACCCTAAAGGGATGGACATGTACAAGGTACATCCTTCAAGTGGTAGGTGTCATGTGGATAATGATGAAGTGGATGGGGATACAGTGGTCTCAAGGCCAAATGCTTAAGCTCAAGGATGGTAATGATGGGGGATGTCCACATATTTGGGTGTATGAATGTAGGAGGGAGCAATCGTGGTACATGAGTTACTCCAACCTTTGTTTTTCCATCCTTCTCCATTTGTCTTTTGCCTTTTATTGATTTTTCTTTTATTTTATTGCTTGGGGCTCCAAGGGATGAGAGCATGATGTGTATGTTATCGTAGTGATTACCCCCTTAAGGTGGGATAGTTCATTCCCCACTAGGGGTCGAGACATGCATGGGTTTCTTAATGATGTATGGGGCACTCATAGGGGTCGTAGGAGCCAAGGTGATGGCATTAATGATAAGCGGTAGAGCTAATGTTTGGCTTTTGCCCACGTGCTAAATTTTATTCTCTCGACCATCTTTTGCGTTTTGTAGTACAATTCCTTTTATTTGTGGCCATATTATGCTTTTATATTTTTTTTTGGTTGCATCAACCTCTAGGACATTGTTCCAGGCCCGACCCAAACAATGGATGAGGGGAGGGGGAGTACTAGAGCCTTGTGGACCTAGTGGTCATGTGGACCCAAAGAGGGAAGATGATGAAATAGGGCCTGTAATATGCAGAGGGGAGTGAAAAGTGTGGAACAGGAAAACAGGACCATGCTACGATTTCGACAGATGGATGAGGGGACATATGACTGGTTCAGGGAGTGGAGACATCTGGCACAATTCAGCTACACTGGTGGCTCTAAAGTGGCTGTGGGCTGCCGACTAAAGACACATCTAGGAGAAATATTCTCCTATGGGTTCACCCACTGGTGGTGGGTAACATCTGGCACCAACTGGGACATGAGCTCTTTGTGGAGTGCATGAACCATATACTCGAATGGGGAGGTCATGAGAACACCAAAAATCCTCTGAGATAACAGACCTGTTATTTTACACATCACAAACAAACATTGGAAGCATCTGTCTTGGGTGTACTTTTATTGCCCATGTTTTCATCAAATAATAAAACCATACAGAAAAATAAATCTAATCTATGATGCACATTTAATCTAAATGCACCTATTCTAGCATGAGAACATGATATGCTGATATTAGCTATGCAAAATCAATATGCAATGCATCCTACACTACCATACATGCCATATTAATCAAGTGCTAAGTATAGTCATACAACCAATGTAACCAACATATGATGAGATTAATATAAGAACACTTTTGCTTATGAACCATTTTGAGGTATGGCATTGAAATATCACATTTTCCATTGCAAGATTTGCTTGATGAATGGCAAGGGTGGGAGGCGGGAACATATGAGGACCATGTATCAAAGATCATGGATGAGGAGGGAAAAGAGGAATCCAACTCGTGCAACCTTTCTTGCAATGAGAAAATGGAGAATTCAATAACCAAGCTCATAAACTTTCGATGAAGAGCAAGCTTGGGCATATCCTCCTATGGCATGGAAAGATAGATGACTCATACATTTCCACTATCACCTCATCTCGATTATTGAGGAAGGAACAAGGTAGACTACAATCATCATATCATGGGAAGAACCACAACCCCCTTTCATGGCATTGGGAAGGCTCCTCAATTTCATGGCTCCCAAGAGATTCATTAAGAGGGGCATCAAACTCTTCTTGGTTGCTAATGACATCATGATATTGGATTGAGGATCATCATCTTGAAACATATATATAGGCCTCTCCAATTAGCCATTTATTGCCATGCAAATTTTCAAAAGATTTTAAATATGGAGTCGCCAGAGTAAACTTGAAACATCTTCAAAGATGCTTGCTTCACCCTACAAGCATTGACTTTGAAGTTCAATGAAGAACTAGGACTTCGTTCTTCCAATAGAGTCACTAGATAAGGATCTATATTGTTGTTATGGAAGAAGGTGAATATTTCATAAAGGGAGACTCACTTTTTCCTCGACAACGATGCCAAAAATGTTGCCACACTATCTAGTTGGGGTCCTAGGAGGAGTACCCAAGGGACAACTACTAGACCAAGCGAGAACAATAGGACAAAAACCCACTATTACCTCAGTGAGTGCTCCTTGCTCTTTATGGACTTTCACCGATGCGAGGAGTCTTAGTATGAGGGAAATCACTATTAATGATAGAATCAAAGACAATGTATGATGTGATTTCCAAGGCCCATTCAAAGGAGAGGCACAAAATAAAGGTTCAATGCTTCAAGAGAAGCTAAATGTTCTCCAAGAAAGAGCTATGAGGAAGCCTAGACCTAGGGTTAATGATGACAAGGATGCCTAAGGTCAAGGCTCCAAAGATGATTAGGACCACTCAATAAGCTTTGTAAGGTGATTGTATACCTTTAAATAGGCTTTCGTTATTCTTGAGGAAGACCTAGAATGGGACCACACAAGACCTAGGGTTTATGAATAATCGTGGGAGAGGGTTCCCCAAAGTGCTCTCTAGGTTAAGGGGGGATAAGAGAAAGGATTTGAATGATTTATTCCATTGAACACTGTATACAAAATGGTCAAGATAGGTTTCAAAGTTGGAGCTAGGGCTCGAGATTTCTCAAGAATGAACTGTAGGAATTGCACGAAACCTTGAGGATTCCTAGAGGAGACACTGTACCTTGTCCAAACGAAGTTGAAAAATTCCTCCTCTACAGGAATTTGCATTAAGCCCTAGCTCAACCATCTAGGAAGGAAGCCGAAAGTTTTGGGAGGAGAAAAATTGAAGGGAAAAAAAGGGTGATCACCAGTTTTACTTGGATCAGTGCCTTACCCTTGGGCTATGGAGTCTATGTGATTTGAAATTTGGCCGTAATTGTCTTCAAGGAGGCTAAAAAGTTATTCCCTAGCAAGCACTTTGTAATACTTACCCACCCAAAATCTATGGATTTTCATGGAAGAAAAACAATTTCTACTCCACTTGGAACAATCGTCTACTGGTTTTTTTTAATAGTAAAGAGTAGTGGATTTATATTAATCTGCGGTCGGTTGCGAAAAAAATGAGAGATTACATTTCATTTACATTGCCATCCAAGGGCATCACTATTTGCAAACTGGCTGTACAAGCCCATTTTCCTTTCATAATTTGAAAATGCGACTGAGTGTTTACATACATACTAGGATAAACCTTGCAGTACTACCCTAAAATCAATATACATTTAATATTTGACATAAAATAGAGACAAAAAAGGCAGATTGGTCATCCAATTCAGTTGGTCGGATGAGGTCGATTCCAGTTGATTCCTCAGCGTTTTGAGAGTTCTGCATTTCCATTTGGATTTGGAGATCCTTGATTTGGCTACACAGGGCATCCACCTCATCTTCCAGCTGATAAATCTTTTGGTTCTTCTCTGTGTTGCTCTCTTGCATTTCACAAGCTTCCTCACGTTGTTGTTGATAACACTTCTAAAGATCAACCAAACCTGCCCGCAATTCATAATGCTCTCTCTCACAAGACCCACAGGGTTGAGGGGAGTATGAAGCCAGAGGTGGGCACTTATCCCATTTCGTATCAGAATGGCCCACCATCCTACCCAAGCGCGGGCGTCGATGGCCCCAGGAGGCAGAGTACATGTTGTCGAGGAGAAAGAGAGGTTTCCAAGGAAAAGACTCAAAGGGATAATGACCCAATTGCCAAGGAGGAACACAAAATACAACAGCTCCCAGAATCACACAAAAGCTAGTCTCAGAATCACCCTCACCGACAATTGTCTCTCCCTGATCCACCAACTTTACTAACAAATGGCACTCATAAGTCTGAGGGAAGGGGCAACTCTCAACAAACAAAATTGTCCACAGTCAATCTTGACACTGCCAAAGAGACCTTCCATTAGAGACCTTCTGGACAGAGTCCTTCGTTTTGCAAAATTTAACGTTGTTATTCTTCAATTTACAGAAATTTCCAAGCTGAAGTCTCCTGTGGTTTTGAGAGATTGCATGCTTACCTCCGGGGTCCCAATTCTTTGCCATCATTACCTTGAATCCTAAAATGACTTTCGCCTTAAGGAAATTAACCATCACTCATGTGAGCCATCTGATCCAGCCCAGTGGAAATAAATGTGGCTCTTACTCTGAGGTATCTTGCATGGAGCTAGTTTGATTGTTCTTGCTACGGACTCGAATACGAGAATCAACACGCAGAGTTCTCACACTTATCCTTTGCTTCGCGCCAAGTGTCCTGGCCTGTTGAGGTATGCCACCATGAGTTAAGCGTGAGGTAGGGATTATGCCCGGATGATGCTAGGTGGGGGGCGTGGGGAGAGCGGGCGCCAATAGGGATGAAGGATGTGATGGGGGCAATGAGAGTGGGAGGAGGGGAGAGGGAGGGGGAGATGAGGGGGCGGGGGAGAAGGCCGACATAGGAGGGTCAGAGAGGGGGTGGTGTGTAGGATGATGAAGGGGAGGAGAAGGGAGGAGGGAACAAAGGGAGACAAGACTAATACACCCCAAGGGAGGGAAGGAGTAAAAGGGATTATTATAAATTTTTAATCCAAGATATGTGACTTTTGTGCCCGGTCTTTGGTGTAGGAAGAGAGATTTATCATCAAAATCAATTTTTTCATGCTTAGATTTAGGGGATGGGAAGAGAACCATCAATTTCATTTAGCTTGTTGCAACCTTCTTTAATTTGGAAAGCCATATTGGCTTGCACGTCCGCATCCTTGTTTATTTATACCTCTTAAAATATGAAAGAATTGCAGATTCCCAAAGAGAGGGAGCAAGCCAAGGGCTCTCTTTAGCATCTGATTTAGCTTGTTATTTTGGGCTGCAGTGTTTGAGCTCATGTGCTTTATAACTAAGAGATTATCACCCAAGATATTCACTTCCTTGATTCCTTTTCGCTGGGCTAGAATGAGACCAAATTATAATCCATAGGATTCTGATTGGTTATTTGTCCTCCTGCCCAAACCCCAGGCATACTGATCAACAATTATTCCATCGAGATTAATGAGAATCCCTCCCCCTCCTGCCAGCCTGACATTCATCTACTAGTTATCACTTATTAGTGAGTAACATGTACAAATTTGCAATCTAACAATCATTTACAATAATATTCAATAATTAGGGCAGAAAGCAAAGAGCTACTTACAAAATTTCCATACATAGACATTTTTCATGCAAAAAATTTCAACAAGATTACTTACAAGATAACAATAGATATATCCAATCCAAGATGAAGAAGATGGCTTCAAGAGAGAACAAAATTTCAGCTCTAGAGACATCGAAATGCATCAAGAGATCTCCAATAAACAACCAAGAAAAGTGCGATGCAACAAGGGCTATGACCGAACGGATGGTGGTATATCTGACAACTAGTGCAAATATCTCATCATAGTCCACTCCCTTTTGATAGAAGCCTCGAGCAATGAACCTGGCCTTGAACTTTTCAGCCCTCCCATTAGTGCTCCCATTAGCGTCATGTTTGATTTTGTAAAGCCATTTTGAAGTGAGCACAAATTTGTTCTTGGGTCAAGGAACCACATCCCAGACATCATTTTTCATGATCGACTCATATTCCTCGTTCATCGCATCCTTCCAAACTTGGTGTTTCATGGCTTCTTCGAATGTACATGGCTCAGATTGTACAATGGTACACATGGCAGCTAAGTACCCTTGGTACCTGTTCGGCTTCTTGCTTTCATGAAATGTCCCCCTTGGTGCAATATGTTTCTCAACATCTTCAAGAGTATCTTTGGGCCACAAAGGTCTTTTTCTTGAAGTAGAGGGCTCACTAGGAGGTGGATCAATGGGATCCAACAAACCTTCGACATTGGGCATCAGGTCATCAGTGAGAGGTTCATCCTGCTTTTCTGCATCATCATCATTGTCCTTCCTAGTGATAATAAGTTCTCGGACTTTCCTAAGGGCAGAATTTTCATTTAAAGTGACATCATGATTTATTTCCACTTCTCTTTGACTAGGCACATAGATTCTATATGCCTTCAAAGTTTCACTGTTACGAATATAGATCATATAAAATTAAATGAATATAGATAATAAATAATCAAATGATGATTATCTTAAATAGTCATTCGTTAAGTGAAAAGACATATTTAAAGGACATGCTCAACCATGAAAGGACACCTGCCTAGGTATATAAGTAAAAGGCCTCATTGTAACACTCAACATCCTTGTACATTTTCATATATATTAATAAAGTATTATTTATAGATAGCTTTGTGTATTTTATATTAAAGCACAACACTATTAAGTGTTGTCTCTTTAGTGGTATTAGAGCCATGCGAGTCTTTGAATGTTATCTGCCGCACAATATGCCATTAAGTTTTCGTCCTAAATTCACTGAGTAGTTAAGTGAAATTCAAGAAAAATTTCAGCAATTAAAAAAATCATGCGCTGAAATTACAACATGTCTAAAGGGAGAATACATTGACATGAAGGAGACTAACATTAAAGAGCGTTCCAACCAAGAAAATGACGCAGAACGAGATATTGAAGAAGTTGAAATTGTAGAAAATCAAAATGATGAGGATGATGAAGAATATGCAGAAATCCATAATAAGGAAAGATGATAGTGATGGTAAAGAAACGAAACAGGGTGAAGTAGGAGAAGAAGATTTTGATTAGAATGATGATAATGAAAATGAAGATATAAGAGATAATGATGAATATAAAAATGATATCAATCAACATGGTGAAGAAGATGAAGCAGTAGATGATTATAATGTTGAAGATGAAGATGTTGCAGAAAATGGTAATGAAATTGATATTGATGATGTAGAAGATGAATATATAGAAGATTATAATGATGGTGTGGATATTATCCAAGTAAACATTCAAAACATATATCTCATACTTAGTGGAGCAACAACTAGGAGTATCGCAGTGTGGGACTTTACAGACATAGTCAGTGATTTCATTTTTAAAATTTCTGCTCATAATCTTGGAGAGGATATTGTTTCCCAAAGACGACCATGCATTGGCAGAAGAAGTCAGGGTGGGCGCCATTGGATATTTCTAAGAAAGCAAGAGGGGTTTCCACAAGTGACTGTTCATCAAGTAGGCTATGCAAATATTGATATTTGCAATTCATCATCAGGCATAACACCCTTGCATACCGTTGGAGAAGAAACCATCTTGAATTCTGGTCTTAATGGCAGTGAAAATAATATTTCTGAGGAGCAAGAGGACAAATGTACCAGACAAATTGAATTTGAAATGGTCGAGGCCAAAAATAACTTTTTGGACAGTTTCTCAGGACCTTCAATAAATCTAGATACTAGAGGCAGTCATACTGAAATACGAAGGGTTCAACCTTTACATGTGTTCTATTCTACCCACTAGTCTAGAGTCAATTATCTTTACATTTCAAATTTAAATAGTGATGGAAGCCCGAAGGCTAAGAATTTGGGTTCACTTTATTGTGTGGTTAGTGGAGGGGATGATCAAACTCTACGTATTGCAAGCTTTGGTTTGCATATACATCAACTTGAGAATAACTCAATAAATAACAATCACAAGAATGAGAGAAAATATTCTTAGGAACAGAGTGAATCCAAAAATGGCCATCTTGATAAACCAAAGATTACAAATATTATATTAGGTGAAGTGGATGCCAAGTCTTCAGGGCGTGAGACTAAAAAGTCATGTATGAGATCACTTGCTTGAATCGAGAAGTCATTGCCTTTGCTCACAGTTCTTCGGTTAAAGGTGTGTGGAGAGATGATCATTGGGTTTTTAACATCGGTCTAGATCGTTTTTGATTATCTTTTTTGGGACACTTGATTGGGTCATATTCTGGAACAAATTTTCAAGAACAACAAAAATCAAAGCCATCGTTTCCTCGTTTGTTCGCTGCTGTTCACCACTTTGATCCACAACTTGTAGAATTCTGCACCCTGTCCACCACATTGTGTCTGCCCTGTCATGCATCGTGTTGTCTATAATCTACACACTGTCACCGTTTTGCTGTCCCCTCTATAGTTGTGCTCCGCCCGCCGTCGTGTTCTGCCACCCCGCTATTTTGTTCGTTGTCCTAACACTCCACGCTGTTAAAGAAACCCTGGCCAATCCCCCGTCAAACTTTGTAACCCCCGGTCAAAAGGTGTGATGTCAAACATCGTGGCTTAGTTGTTACGTTGGTTCGATTACATAGTTACATAGTTCCATTTCACAGTTATGTTCGATTACATAGTTACAATATAATAGTTACTAGTTACTATATAGTTACAATATAATAAAATGATTACATAATTAAATTAATTAATTTAATTATTTAAAAATAATATTATTATTATTATTATTATTATTATTATTTGATTAAAAAATTATAATAATTTAATTTTGTTTATTATTATTTAGAAAAAAAAAATTCCAAGGGAATATTATTGATGAGCTATATGTCCGGACGATTGACGAATTATACATATCGAGATGACAAACACAAGGTCAAGAAAATTGTCAGCATTAAAGCTTTGAGGACAAAGCTTTTGAAGGAAGGGGCAATGTTAGAAATATAAATCATATAAAATTAAATGAATATAAATAAATATACATAATAAATAATCAAATGATGATTATCTTAAATAGTCATTAGTTAAGTGAAAAGGCATATCTAAAAGACATGCCCAATCATGAAAGGACACTTGCCTAGGTATATAAGCAGGGCCTCATTGTAACATTTATCATCCTTGTACATTTTCATATATAAAAATAAAATATTATTTATAGATACCTTTGTATTTTATATTAAAAGCACAACACTCTTAAGTTTTGTTGCTTCATTCACTTTAGCCCACAAATGCTCCATTCTTCCCAAATGCATATAGTTTGTTTCTTTTCTCTTTCGACACATGAAAATATACATGACAACCAAAAATTCTAAAATGAGAAACATCAGGTTTCTTACCGGTGAAAACTTCTTC
Source organism: Pinus tabuliformis (assembly GCA_031772625.1). Lineage (NCBI taxonomy): Eukaryota > Viridiplantae > Streptophyta > Pinopsida > Pinales > Pinaceae > Pinus > Pinus tabuliformis. The sequence goes on along the minus strand of CM062819.1, from coordinate 1,977,837,816 downwards.
AGGTGTCTTGAAGTCCAATGCTTGATGTGGGCATCTATTTTGAACATACACAACGGTGTTGGCAGCTTCTCCCCATGAGAACTTTGGTAGACCTTGGTCATGAAGCATGGCACGAGTGGCTTCTATGATAGTTCAATTGAATTCAGTTGACTCATATTCGGTCCCATGATCGGTCTTCATTATTTTGATCTTCTTCCCTGTTTGATTCTCGACCAAGGATTTGAAAGAGCGAAACGTTTTGAGCACTTCGTCCTTCTTCTTTAAGAAATAGATCCATGTTTTGCGAGAGAAGCCATCCACAAAAATTACATATTACAAAAATATCCACCCAAAGAATTTACAGGCAACATAGCTAATAGATTAGAATTGACCAATTGAAGAATATCGGTAGTTTGACTTTGACTTGAGGAGAATGGTCCCCTTGTATGTTTTCCAGCTGCACAACCTTGACAGATACCTTCATGATCTAAGTCGAATTCAGGCATACCTGTGACCATCTTCCTTACATCAGGTAAGGCTTTGTAATGAAGGTGGGCAAATCTTCAGTGTCATAATTTAGATTGAATAGAAGTAACACAAGTCATAGCTCTCAACGGAATTCCTCCAACTTGATAGAGACCTTCAACCCTGAATCCAAGAGTAAATGCAGCTCTCAGGTTCCTTTTCAAAACACGAACCTTCCCATCAACGAATGTCACCTTAAAACCTTTATCTTCCATTGCAGAAATAGAGACCAGGTTCTTTTTCAGATCAAGTACATACAACACTTCTTGTAAATGAAGGGTTTGACCTTGATTTAAGTGAAGAGTAACAATCCCAATTCCTTTCAAGGGACAAGTGGCGTTATCCCCAAGTATAATCTCCACGTTAGTCTTCTTTTCAACCAAGTTTTAGAAGGCCTCCTTGTACCTAGTGAAGTGCCTTAAGGCACCACTTTCAATCAACCAATGATTCGATGTATTCGGAGGAGAGGCAGTGGTGAGGGAATAAATAAGATAAAGTTATTTTTGCTTTTCTACAACATTAACTTCTTCATACTTGGAGTTTCTCGACTTCTTGGGAGGATGACCATTTCCATTTCGAGCAGCGGGAGCATTCGTCTTTCCTTTGTTGTTGAACCTGATGTTCGTTTGATTTCCATGCCCTTGTAATTTTTGTTATGGTTGTTGTCATCTCTTGGAGTATCCTTCTTGTGAGGATACTCTCTAACAAAGTGGTCAAACCTGTTGCAATTGAAGCATCTCCCTTTTCTTCCTTCTTTGAATCCCGGCTTGAACCCTTGACCTTGTCTTCTTGGACTAGAATTGTTCTTCCTCTTAGGATGAGTGGAGAAGGCGGTAGGGTTGTTTCCATTTGAGGGCTTGTCTCTTTCCATCATCCTTATTTCCTTTTGAGTGCATCTAGCCAATAATTCATCAAATCCCGAAATCCTGTCATTGTTGAGGATGGTAGTGTTAAACACATCCCATTCTCTTGTAAGGCCTCCAAGAGCAATAAGAGTGAGCTTCCTGTCACTAATAACTTCTCCAATAGATAGGAGATCATTCTCGATTTCGGTAATCCTCATGGAGTAGGATTGAATGGATTTTCATTATTTACTTTGAACACCCCAACCAGCTTGTCATACATCTCTTTAGATGTTTCCAAATCGGAAATATAGGCAACCAAAGGCTTGTGAATAGAATCAACAATAATTTTCTTAGCTTTAACCTCACCTTTCTTGTACTTGGTTTGTGCAACAACAGATGCATTTGAAGGAGGCTCCACTACTCTTCCTTTGACATAGGCCATAGCATCATTTTCTTCCAAAGTCAAATATAGATACATCATCCATACATGATAATCGGATTTGTCCTTAAGCTTGTCCTCGGATTTGAAGTAAGAGGTAGTCGTCATTAGGATTAGATCCATGTCGTTGTCCAACAACTTGCCTTAGTGATTTCTTTTCCTTACTCTTGTTTGGGCGTTGTTTTCACTTGAGATCTGATACCATGTTAATTTTAGATAACAATGGTATGTTCTATGCTTAGCACAATTTACTTCAATGTTCCTTTAGCCAATGTTTCAAATCTCCGACTCCGACTCCGACTCCGACTCGGTATGGACTCGGTCGGCTCGATTTCAATGACTTGGTCGTTGTAAAAAATACATCAAATATTTATTTTTTAATAAAAAAATATAATTTTAAAGACTTTCATTCATGTTTCCGAACACGCAACATTAGAATATAGATAGAAGAAAACATATGATCAAAGTAGGCTCATGAATATATCCATTATATCAAAATGGCACCCAGTGCACCGTCCAATACATACATGATGATGATATAGAGATCAAAACAAAAACACATAACCAAGGAGGCTAGAAACGGTGTTATCCTCCAAAATAGATTGTAAGTCATCAAGGAACTAATACAAGGGTCCAAGAGTGTTCCTCACTCCAAGAATGTCCCAAAGTGCATGTGTACATCTTCAAAAGGTGCATCCTCCAGCATGATGTCATCTAGGAGAGACCCTATGTCACCCTTTTCAAGCATGTGAGTGACATGGCACCCCTAAGGGTAAGCATTGGCATCAAAGAGGGATGTGCTAGCCCTCCTAAGTCATCTCAATGATAACCATCCTCATCTGTGCTTTGGAAGAAGGCACCATCCACCAAAATAGGAGGGTCAAGGCCAGCGAGGGGGCATCTTTAGTCCATTTGGGCATATCATCAAATAGTCCAACGTCTAAGCTTTTAAGTTTAGTGTTTTAGCATTTGGACACTCATCAAGGGGTGTAGCATCACGTGGAATCAACTCAAGGCTTGATCCTCATCTTTGGAGGGCCAAGGTTGGGTCCACAAAGTTAGGTTTGCTTTAAGAAAGGGGCAAAGAACCTATTGAAAGGTTTTGAAGAAGAATGAAGCTATCCCTTAAGGAATCTCTACTACATATGTGATGCCACCTAAACAAACCTCTCAAGATCAAGCTAGATAAACTTATTTAGGGACAAAAAACCATTAAAGTATCATCGTCAAAACCTTGGAGTCCCCCAAAGCAAAAAAAAAAAAAAAAAAATTATTGTTTTTTAATTCACGGGCCGCTGTCATCCAACCCAGTTGGTCGAACCAGTTCACTGGTCGAGTTGACCCGGTGAGGCCTTGACTCGGACCAACTCGACCGAATTGGTTCCGAGCCGGGCGAATCCTAAAACAATGCCTTTGGCTACTCAATGAAAATTTCCAATTATTTCCAGTAGTAATCACATTAACGTAATCACATTGACAATAAATGCAGATAGAACATAAAAACGTATGCAGAAAAGAAGCCAGGACAAGAGGACGTAAGATTTGGCGGATGCCAGGGAAGAAACCCCAATGTGGGGAAAACCCTTTGATCAATAGTTCAACAGGGAGAGAGAGAGAGTACATAGATCAAATTCACGTGCCCAATACACAATCAAAACAACCCTGTCAAAACCAATAGTCAATAGTAGTCAATTGCAGCCATAACCAGAAAGTCAATGCTGGTCAAATCAGCTACAAAACTTCCTCCAAGCAACTCAGTCAACAACAGTGCAATTCAACATCCAAGAATGGTCAAATTCAACCCACAATAGTTCACAAGAAACTTAGTCAACCTTGGTCAAACTTCAGTTAGGCTTGCAGTCAAACAACCCTGTGGTCAACGCAAGTCAAATGGCCTCAATTTCAGCCCTAACCATAAAGTCAACGCTGGTCAAATCAGCTACAAAACTTCCTTCAATTGCCTCGGTTTTTGTGCCAAAGAAGGCAGCCTCAAGATATCATAATTCTACCCAGAAAAACACAGTCAAAGACAATCAAACAACCCTTGGTCAATGTTGGCTTGCATTTAGAAATTTCAGCCTATACTTGTCTCTGAAATTTTCGGCCTCCTGCTGCATGTGTGAGAGAGAGAGGCTGCCCAAGTTGTACAAACCAATCAAGAGAAGAGAGAGAAGAATGATGTGTGTGAGTGATGTCCAAATGAGGAGAGAGGTCACTCCTATTTATACAATTCGTTGAGAGTGAGGAGACACATCCAATGGGCTTCTTGAGCCTACATTTGACTTGGGCCGACCTTGACAATTTGTGAATGAGAGAGAATAAATTCAAAATTCCACTTTTGCTTGTCCGAATGAGATGATCTTTATATGAAAATTGGACTTCTCGAAAATAGGAACCTAATGCAATAATCATCTCCATCATATGAAGTGTTCCAAGGTGGAATTTGACCCTAGTCGCCAATTTTAACATGCTCACAAGAAGCCTTTGACAAATCTGCACTAAAGATAGGCCAAAACTTGCTCAGAGAAATATTATTTGGAGGACCAAACTACATTGCTCAAAACTGCACCTTTACTTCTACAATTACACACAAAGTGACCCTTTTTGCTTAATGATCCATCACAAATTTGATTCGAGTTGCATAGAGATTTTAGGCTCTTCGTTGGTTGTAAGTTGTGCACAGAACCGACCCTAATAGAGAGCTGCAATGATTAGGATAGATGATAAGAGCCTACACAGAACATAACCAACCCCAACCTTAATAGTTACAGACCCTCGCTGTCCAAAAATAGCTCAAGGTCGATGATGTTCAGAGCAACTGCTGCTTGGTCAAGTTGATGTTTAAGGCCACTCAGATATCTTTGCTGGTTTCATCATGGCAACCTTCCTTTGCTGGTACTGAAAGAGACACACAAGAACGAAACCCTTTCTCCCAATAACGAAAGGAACTGTGATCAGAACCCAACAATTCTCTCTTCAATATATTGTCAGGACTCCACAAGGCTAGAATTCAAAGCTGCTTGAACAAAAGAATAGTCGTTGAGATCCATCATGGATGAGTGATTAAGGTCTGCTTTTATAGGTTTGGATGGGACTCCTTTTAGGCATTTCAAATTCTTAACTGGAGGGAAATATTTTGACTTGAAATTTAATTTTTGGAGGTAATACCCCTTTTTGGGGTTTTTATAATTTCACCTTTAATTTCTTTATGAAATAAAACATTCAATGATCTTAAAATTATAACATCTAGGTTTGGAGTCATATTCGATGAGATCATGCCACATCATCCAACTTTGGAGTCATCTAGTCAACAAAATGATGCCACATTATTACACATGGACCATGCCACATCATCCAGCTTGGGAGTCATCTAGTCAACACAATGATGCCACATTATCGCACATGGGATTTTGGACCAAAAGTTGGGTCTTCAAACTTAAACTGTGCATATCTCTCAAACCGTGAGGGCCCACGAGACGCTCCACATACCACTAGAATCAACAAGATGAGTAGAATCGAATGACAAGGGTCTCCAAGGCAATATCGACAATTTGTTGCTCCGAAAACTCCAACAATTATGGGGTATCCTTATTGTGCAAGTAACCCAAACCCTAAATCCAGTGTTTAGGGTTTTAGTGACCTGCACCATCCATTGTCCATCTGCAACAATATCCATGACCTCAACGCTTTGTCTCATCAAGTTGTGTCATCAATATCTGCTTCAAGAAGGTCAAACCCTAGGGTTATGGTTTTATCTCGTCGATTAGGGTTTTTGCTCCAACTATGGTTTTGTGGTTAAGCTGCATCATCTTGTGAACCCATCACATCAATGACAACATCTGCATTTTACACTAGCTTGTACCTTCTGCATCTTCTATTGCTTTGACATCAATGACAACATACTCAACACGGAGGGGAGTGAAAAATGTGGAACAGGAAAACGAGATCACACGACCAAAGTCGGGGTTTCGCAAATTGTGCCTATCCTAAAGCTGCAGGCCAGTAGGGGAGATCCCACTGGACTAGGGTTGAGCATTAACCCCCCAATTAAGGTAAGGGAACAAGACTACAGTGAAAACCGTTCCTGCTTCCAAGTTACCCAATAACCCATACGCAAGTGTGCCCAAGAAAAAACAAGCATAAGCACCCAATTGCATGATGAAAATTTATACCTTAGGATTGTATGGCCCACCTTCAAACATACGACATCGACAGATGGGCTAGAGGTCATTTGACTGGCTCAGGGAGCAGAGAAATGTGGCAAAATTTAGCTACATTGGTGGCTTTAAAGGGGCTGCTAGTTGCCAGTTGATGAAAAATCTAGGAGAAAAATTCTCCTATGGGGTCACCCATTGGTGGTGGGTTATAGTTCTATTGTTGAGGATCTTCTATGTAATTGCTTAATGATTAATGTGAATACAAAGAGAAGTGAAAGTAAAATCATTGGAAGTTATCAGCTGGAAGACCTATGAAAAATCAACACTGCTTACATATGTTTGGTAGTCTATTTCATGGGTTCCAGGTTTAGTTTGATTTCTATTACCTAAATCCAAGTCGGCGAGGGTTATGGGTCGTTTTTCCTGCTTGAGCTCTGGTTCTACTATAGATGCTTTTTATTGAGTAAGATGCATCTTTTTGACATGATCAAGACAACAACTCACTATGAGAAAAATATCTAGAGCTGTAGTTTATTACTTGGTGATTGAACTTACATCAATTGATTCCAATTGCTATTGTTGTAACTTGTAATTGAGGATTAATTTCAAGAAATAGTCCCATAGGCCATTTTGCAAGACAAGTTTTGCACCCATCCCAAGCACCTTGAGAGTATTTTCACGTTGCTTTCTTTTTTCATAGTATACACACCATGTCCTAATTTATCATTAGGGCATAATAGATACCCTTACTTGGCCCTTTGTTCTTTGATGGAGATCTCATCTACCCGAAGGAAGATAATGATTTTGGTGCTTTGAAGTGTCTTCATTACTTTAGTCTATTGGCATATTTATTGAGCAATTTTCCCCTTCTAGTTATTCTTTGGATGCTTGTGGCTTCGTTATTTGTCTTCTTCACGATATGAACAATGCCACCAAGGATGATATTTATTAACAATAATTATAGGCTCCTTTGATCTCATACTTCTAGACTTTTAGGCCCTCGATGGTTCTATACATTGAGTATTTTATATAGTTGAGAGATCGTCCGTATGATATTAGTCTCATAACCTTGGTTTCTCACTTATGGAGTTTAGGATAGGCCCTTATCAACTACGGATTAAGTTTAAGCAATATATCCTGCATGGTATGTTTATGATGCATGCTGTTTTCCATGGATGGAATTCTTTTCTGTGATTCAAAGAGATGACTTTCCACGCTCATTTAATGTCCTAATCAGAGGTATTTGGCTCTTTGCATGTGAGAAAATGACACTTTAAAGGTAGGCCCTACTTTGTTAAACTGATTACATTATTTTTCCATCTTATTTTAGTGCTTGGTGGCACTTAATGAAAGGAAAATTGTCTTGTAATTAGCACAATAGGGATTAGATCATCTAAACCATGTATGGCCTCTCACCCTAGGACCTATCAAGTCTTCATAAGTGGTGGCACTTAATGAAAGGAAAATTGTCTTGTAATTAGCACAATAGGGATTAGATCATCTAAACCATGTATGGCCTCTTACCCTAGGGCCTATCAAGTCTTCATAAGTGGGGCCATAGTATATTTCCTCAACATAAAGAGCATTAACAACCTCATATGAGCCAAACCTAGAGTCATATAACAAGATTCATTTCCTAATCACTCTAACGTCAATTGTTAAGAAAAGATCTACTTACGACTTCTATGTGCCTCGTAGAATTAGTTAACTAGGTCTCTGTCTTCTTAATTCGAGCATTCTCCATACAAAATTGTCAGGTGATATGTTGATCCTACCTAGTGATTGATGGCATCTCAATATTTTGTTATTCTCACTATCTACCTCTTCATAATGTCTTATTGACATTTAGCAATATCCCTGTCAACTTGTTACATGTTTTTTCTCTCCATCTACAAATCAAGACAAGACTTACTAGCTATGCCATCTCGAAGGGACAAATTCAAGGAGCACTTTGTTTTCAAATATCCCATATGCTAAGAGATTAAGGGAAGTTTTGTTGCTTGTTGGTAGAATTAGCAGTTTCCTTGGCCAAGGATGCCTAGGCTTACACATCTAGAAGGAAATGATCCAAATATGCAAGACATCCTATAACATTTATGAACCCATTACTGTCAAGTTCATCACTTCTTTGATTCATCAAATCTCTATTCTGAATAATATGAGGGGTTAATTGCCAATCAAACTCTTTACTTCCAAAGCATGTTGGTGGAAAATTAGTGAGATAGTAGATTTGTAATTTCCCAAAACTTTTAATTTATTTTATCTAGTGTTGTTGACCCAAATTTGAACTCTAACAACAATACAAACAAAATTCATATGCAAATGAAAAATAAGAACGAAAACAACCATACATTTTTTGAATTCATTCATAACCTAAGTAACTTGACACGGGGATTCTGGATTCGTAGGATAGGGGGATTCCAGTGTCGGATTCAGACACGTTGACCCCTTGGAACAGTTCACATAGGATTTGTTATATATTATTTTATTAAAAATACACACACACACACACACACACACACACACAAACATTAAAAATTAGATATTTCTTACACAAATTCTCATTAATGATACAAATTCATTGATTTCAAACATAGAGCTTCATCTAGATGTTAGTTTTACTATTTACAAAGTAAGTTAGTAACATTATAGCATGCATAGTACATACAAAATTCAAATACATGTCACATAAATCATAAATGATAAATCAATGAATCACAAATTCTAAATTCATAAATGATAAATGATAATACATATTCAATTCATCAATGATCCAATAGGAGAAAGACAAGATAGTAAGATAACAACACTGACAACTGTAGTTTTCTCATTAAGTCATCAAATCAAAATGTGTTACATAGGTAGTGCAATGCGAATGGAAAATAGAAATAGAAAATATAAGACAACTACAGGTATACAAGCCTCAAGGCAGTAGGTAGCCCATGAATCATGAGTCATCAATCCTCATAGAAATCATCGGAATCAACATCAATGTCCTCATCATCATGGTCACCACTGCTCTCCTCTGCATCCTCCTCCTCCCCTGTATCCATAGTCGCCTTCGCATTTGCTGGTGTGGACGATGACCCCTCTACAATATCACTGTCATCAAATCTAAAAGGATCTAGCACTGGATCATTGAGATCCATGTTGGCCAATGCCAGCTCAACACTGCTGTCTAGACCCATATCAGTAGGAAAGACATCCCACATCTTTGTCTTTCCCTTCAACCAATCTTCCCTCTGCCTGTAAATAAGACGAAGGTTGGTGTGCACATACACCATTGTCTCTATCCTGGACTGCTCAAGCCTGCTCTTCTTCACACTATACAGATTCCCATTTGTGCTCCAATTCCTCTCGCAACAAGAGGATGAAGACACCTAAGAGAGGAGCCTCATGGCTAACTACTGAAGAGGAGGGCTTGTTGCCCATGATTTGCCCACCAAGAATAGGGCTTCTTAGCCCCCTTGTCTCTAATAACATCATATCTTGCAAATTGACCAATGCTAGTGGAAAAATCTCTTCACCTCATCAAGCAATGTTCTATCCTGAAAAACCCGCCTGAATGCATCTTTCCTCCCCTGTGAGATTTCACCATCCATGTGAGGAGGGAATTTGTGGGAAGGTCCACCATTCAGCCACTCATGGTTGTAGTATTTTGGGTTCATTGAGTGAGCCAAACGATGTAAAGGTGTGTAATTCTTGTCCGATCTGCTGACAAGAATACCCTATATCCACAGAAGGCCTTTGGTGATGTTTCATACTCGGGCCACTCACTCTGTAGAATAATGCTCCTCACAGACTCAATCATGGAATCCCATCCCTAGGATGGGTTTGTCTGTATCTGCAAATCGAAGCAAAGAAATGATAGGGTCCATGATCTGAATAATTAGATCTACCCTATCCCACCAAGCATCATGTAGCACTGTGTCCTTCACAGTCTTTTAGAGGCTACTTGATCTGTCTTTCTCCAAAAACACCAAAACTCAAAAATAACCATGGCCCCAAGAGCAGTCTTGACCTCCCTCAACCTCTTCAAAATGATGAATGAAGAGACAAACCGTGTATCAGTGATCTTCAACAATGATAGATTGTTGTACTCCTTGTAGATAGTAAGGGCATTTGTATGATTTTGCACAAAGTTACGGATATGTTGTGCATCATGAATAATGTTACCAATCCAAAGCACATCAGAAGCAATGGATTTTAGTGCTAAGTTCAATGAATGAACAATGCAAGATGTCCAAAACACTTGTGGATATTTAGCTTCCACAATCATGTCAGCAGCCTTGCAAATAGGTGCATTATTTGTAATGATTTGCACACAAGAATCAACGCCTACATCTTCAATAACTTTAATAAACAACTCACCCATAAATTGTGCATCCTTGTATTCTCCAAGTGTATCCAATGCTTTCAAGAAAACTGGACCATTCAAGGAAGACACCATGAAGTTGATGAGTGGGTGTCATGCTGGATCTATCCATCTATCATAAACAATGCTAACCCCAGATGTTGGCCATGATGCTTTAATAGGCTCAAACATTTTTTGTACCTCTTTTTTTGCCTTCGTCAACAATGTGGTTCTAAGCTTCTCTGAACCACGAGGCACATACTATGATGGAGACCCGTGAGGTAGAGCTCGACACATCTCAATAAATATAGGTGAGCGTGCAACATTAAAGGATATGAAGTTTTGATAGAAAAAGAAGGCAATAGTGAGATCAAGCTCTTTCCGTTTTTCTTTTTGAAAAATCTTGTCCATTGGACCAAGTGAAATTGCCTTTCTTTTTGCTGCTTGTCCCCCAATAGAACTCTCAAATGGAAATTTGGTGGTGCCTTTCCTCAAAAATGGAAGGGGGTCATCATTCTTGGTTTTTCTTGATTTTGCAGCCACATTTGCCATACCAACAATGAATTCTTTTTCCATTTCTTTCCTCTTTTGCAAAGGAACAACTATTCAAGCTCCAATTCCACAACCTGGTAAGGCCTTTCACACGAAAATACGTGCTTGTGAAAGTATTGTGGCAAAAGTTGCATCTCCAATGCACATTGCCTCCTCCCTTCCCCTTGCTGCTTTGTCCATCCTCTCTTGTGACATATTTCCACAAAGGATATTTCTCAATGTTACCTTTAGGAGGAAGTTTTCCCTCAACATTACTTGCAACAAACTCTGATGATATTGAGGGAGGAGCGACATCTCCAATGGGGACATTCTTCCCCTTCCTTTGCCCCCTACCTGCTGCCCTTGACTGAGCCATGAATTTTGTAAAAAAAAAAAAAGAAAACATGCACAAATTTGTAAAAGAAATGCATCTACAAATTGCTGTAATACAAAAGCAAAAAAATAGAGATGAAATTCACTTACTTGGTGCTTGAATCTCCTTGAAAGCGCTCCAAACACTTGGCTACTTGCTCCAAAATTCTAACAACAAACCCACATCTCATTATTTGCAAAAGGAATGAGAGAAAATGGTAAAGAAAAATAGGGATGTGCTGATTTTAAAGGTCTGCGGGTTCCTTTTTGCCGGATTCGAATCCGGTTTTTGGGACACGACCCGAGATCGAGTGTGTCCCATTAGGACACGTCGTGTCCCGAAAATAGGATTCGAATTAGGTTGAATCTTGTCCAATTCGTAGGATTCGGACACTTGAGGAAAAACAACGAATTTGGTTTCATAGTTCATAACATATTGCAAATACAAAGCATTCCATAGATAGACTAGCATGAACACTTAATTTGTAAATGTAGGCAAGTCTGCCAATCTATTTGTTGAGGAGTGATTCATTGTACAACCCAAGCAACCAGCTATGGATTTCCACCCACGAACCAAAACATGATACTGCTAGGGATAAAGAAGCTTCTACAAGGCTCTAATATCATGTAATGCAACCCATTACTAATGACATATCTATTGTCTCATTGTTAAGCTCTCCAAGCCTTCATCTAATCATCAATTTCCATGGTACTATGTTCTTGATCACAACAAAAAGAAGATATTCCCTTTCTCTACTCCACAGTGTCTCGGGGTTTTTCTTTCCTTCTAGTGCAAGCAAAAGGACTTGGGAGTCCAAGACTATTCGTTTCCTACATTGAATGGCCTGGAAGAAAACACTTGGCCCAAACTATCCTTGAGCAACACTAACAAGGTTGCAATTATTAATGGTGTATGCTTTAGCTATTCTAGATATTCTAGCCATGGTTTTTCCCTCAAGGCCATCTCATTTTCCTTCATTTCTCAATAGCAAGTCCCCAACCCCCATGGGCTCCTGCAATGATAATTCCATGGGGTTCTCTCATTTGCAAGTATAACAATCATGGTTTCACACATGTTTCTCCATGAACAAAGAGAAGAAGAACAATTGAATGTGAGAATGGAGGATTCCCATGTGGGAGGAATGCTCTACTGGAGAATGGAAGAATGATCCATGGATCATGGTGAATAATGCTCTCTCCCAAGTGTTTGTTCAATAATACTTTCCTCGTATGGGTAGGTCATTGTTCTCAAGAAGCATGGTAAAATGTCAAATGACAACAAGTCAAAGATAGATGACAAAGATTGGTAAGGAAGCATGGGCAGGAAAGGATGTGCCTCTAAAGGACAAGTGTCAACTCAGTTCACCCATGCATCCTCTTTCCTCGTCCCCTTTTGTGAGTATCAGAGTGCCCTTGTTGCTTCCTGAAGAAACCATTTTGGCAGATATTAGATTGTTATGTATTTCCTTATATTCATTCCTTTACATAAATAAGCACATAATAATAAACATAACATTCACACCATGAGGCTAGCCCATTACTAAGATTCATATGGATTAACTAGTCGGGCCTTTGCCTTGAGCTCCACACTAGGAATATTTACAATGCATTTACATTATTTACATGTCATTATAATATAGTCCTCTCATCACATAACATCATCATTTGAATTGTACATGATTTAATGTATTATATTCCAGGGGTCAAAAGCAGGGTATTACAAGACTTATCCCAACTAATCGATAGGCGTCCCACCTCTAGGAGACTTCAATATGATGCTTCCTCCATATAGTATACTACCCATGGGCCTGATCAAGCAGCCGTAAGTGTATTCAATATGATGCTTCCTCCATATAGTATACTACCCATTGGGCCTGATCAAGCAGCCGTAAGTGTATCAAGAAGTTTTATGCTCGTCCTCTGATATTATGAGACAGTTCACTGCACTCTTAATTCCCAAGATTGTACAACCAGGTTCCCTAAGGTTAGGTGTCCTCTAGGTGGTGTCATCAGGTTTTGCATTGGTTCCTTCACAGTGGTAGACAAAGACATGGACTCCTCTTCTTTCTCTTCCACCTCTACTTTTATTTCCAATAATGATTTAGATGTTGAGCTAGGGGTTCCCTTGCCTGGTTGATCTAGATTCTTCTACTCCCTCTTTCATTGTTGCTTGAATCTATTCCTTTTTGTTGACATTTTAGCATCAAGGAGTCACATGGACACTCCCATAGCCTATTACTATTGATAGCAATCTGTAGTTCCATTGACCTTTTCTTGGTCATTTATGGATATTAATTGATGTATCTTGCACTCTTTTCTCTTCACCTTTTTTCCTTTGACGAATTATGTATTACAGGTTTTTCTGTATTGCTTCGTTTTGTGCTTTCAAAGTAGGCCAATGCAATCCGTCAGCTGTATCACTGATTATTCTCCCAAGTCCCATTGTCCTATCTTTTGGTCATTTATTGGACATGAATATATTATCTTATCTTGTTAATTTCCTGCCCTTTGCCCACTCATAGTCCATGGAATGTGCTCATTCCTTTGATTGCTAGTTTTTTTACACAATTGGTGAAGCAACCACACTTTTGTGGGCTTCAATTTGGTTCTGCAAGTGTGCAAACATGCTTTTATCCATTGAGTCACATGGTTAGGGCTGAACCATTCCAGCAGTCCAGTGATTTTAAATTTGCTAAAATTGCTTGACAACTTTATCTTCATAGTGATATAATCTATGATATGTTCATCTCAAAGGTAATTACATTTAGGTCATTTTCTTGAAAATGCTCTAAAATTATTTAGTTAATTAGTCATAAACCTGTTAATCAAAGTGAATTGACGAATTATTCTTTTGATCAGTTAACGAGTCCTATGCTGGTTTATATTGTTACTTTCCTGCTTTGCATTGTGTCTTTTGCTCTAGTCTTCTATTTAATAGGAAGTGGGAAGGTAATGTACACATGATTATGTTCATCAGGTAGTGATCTTTATAATATTTCCCCATTGATTAATTTTGTCACAGAATATTTGTCATGGTCAGTTTATTTTCCAGTTTAATTATTTAAAATTGTTGCGATTCTGTCTGTAGGTAATCCTTGCATCTGAAAATTTTAGTGGTGTTGCTGGGATGTCATTCACAATAAGGCTATCAAGACCATCTTTGGTATTCATCAATAATGCACTTAGTAAGTTGTGTTCAGGCAAGTTCCTTAAACCTATAATATCATTTGAAAATATCACTCTGGTCTCCTTACTGACAATTTACGAATGGAAAAAATCAAATCACTTTTTGATGTCTTGCTGTTTTGAAATAAATTCAGACAATGAGACAAATGCAAATGGTGTAAAAGTGTATCTGCTTTCTAGGGATCATTCGAACCTAAAGGCAGTGCTTCTGTCTGCCAATGGCAAGGTATGTATATCAACTTTTTGACAATTTGGATGCATGGTTGTAAGAACAGATTTGGACAATTTCACAAAATACCAAAATCCCCTCTGCAAAAGCTTTAGAAAATTGATTCCTCAAACTGAGCAAAACAGCCTGGCAAATTAGGGCAAAGTCTAGATTGTATTTCCAAGCTATAATTATTAGTGTGTATACAGAGTGACTCACAGCATAATTTATGTTCAGTCGACCTTGATGTTAAGTTATGAATTTTGTTGTAAACTCAACTTTTGCTAAATTCAAGGAATGAGACCTAAGCTTATCAAACTAAGTTTTGAATTTCAATAAAATGTGCTGTTGCTCTTGCAAGAAAGGGTATCTGCAAATAATTGTTTGAAGGCTATAGTCTGTAATAGAGAAATTATAATATTGTCAATGGAAAGTAGAATGTTTAAAGCTGTTTGTCATCTTATTATTTTTTGCCCTCTTGAAAACCTATGTGCAGATGTTCTTCTAATTCCTTATCTATTTTTGTATTTAGATTAACTGAAGTTTCCTTGAAATTATGTGGTCTTCCTCTAGTCATAGCCTATAGGTATTTAAGGATGGTGACAATTTGATTACAACTGATATATGTAGTGTACACCTGTATGAGAACACAACATTTTAAAACTATCATTAGTTTTACAAGATTATACTATCAATACATGTTAAAAGCTTAAAGTTCTGATGTTCTATGCTGTAACAATTACTTATTGCAGAACTTCTTTCTGCTGCAATATCAGTTAAGTAATTGTAGATAGAACATAAACCAGATGCACAATAGAAGACAGCCAAGAACAAATTGAGACAAAGAATTTGAGTCCAATGACCAGGGAAAAACCCCACAAGGGAAAAACCCAACCAGATTCTTCTTCTATTAGATATCAATTGTTCAACAGAGATACATAGTACAATGAGAGATCAAGATAATGAGTAAGTTTACCCAAATCTGAACAAGCTGAAGCATAAAGATCATTGGTAGCAGCAACATATGCAAACACTGAATCAACCTTCCCTTCAACTGAATCAACACTGAATCAACCTTGGCTCACCAAGTCCTGCTCCGACTCTCTGAGTCTCTCTCACAATCTTCTTTAAGTCTCTCCAACGCTCTCTCTCTCTCAAGTTCAAATTCTTCTTTCACAACACACAAGTAGTAAGGAGATATGACACACACACACATATGTATAGGAGGTGGTATAGGAGGTGCAACGAATTCATTCCAAAAAAGGTGGTACAACTCGCATGCCATGAGTAGGTGCAACACATGCTTTTTTGGGAAGGGTAACTTATGCCATTATGGAGAGGCAGCACATCTCTTAGAGAAGTGTAGCTTATGCCATTAAGGAGCATCATCATTTTAGGAGAAAAATGTATGACTTAAATGAGGAGAGTGTGAAATATGCACTAATGAGAGTATAAGAGGAATCTTTCATGACATGCCTTTAATGAGTGTGTAAGAGAGAGTGTAACATAGTGCTATGTGAGTCATCAAGTAGAGAGGTGCAAAGTGATTGAGTGACATGAAGGAAAGGGGACTTGAAATTTCTTTTGATAATACTATAGTATCATAAATGATAATACTAATAATCAGTGTTCCACGGGGACTCGCCCCCCTCCCTAGGGGTCTAGTTTCCTCGCTCCCCCGCGCTCCGGGGACTTGGGGACGAGAAGGGGACGTTTCCCCACGCCCCCAAAAATGAGGAAACTCAGGGGGACGTGCCAGGGAGTCGTTTCCCATACCTGAGGGGGCGTTTCCGAAAAAGGGGACGTGAGGGGACGTGGGGGGGCGTGGGGGGACGAGAGGGGACGTGGGGGGATGTGGCACACGTTTATGCAAAAAAAGCGATTTTAATTAACTTAACCCTAAAACTAATCTTTAATTAACAGTTAAACTAAGCGTAGGGTTTTGGAATTTAGCTGTTTCATGTTATAAAAACAGCAGGGTGAACACATAACAACACACACAACGTTTGCGCGCCGTGTGTGTTTGTTATTACTAGATCTGATCTCTCCCATGCATGGAACCTCGATGGCATCTGTTGGAACATTGCAGATTGCAGAATGGACCCTTGATATGGCTATCACATTGGTAATGTGATTTGGTTATTTGCAGGAATTCTGGAGTGCACATATTAGACAGAATTGAAGACAGATCTTGAGGATTTCTATCACTATGAACCGTCGGTCCTCTGATTAGACAAATTCTGAATTTGATCCAAACAAATTCATTTATCTGTGGTTGCTGCTCAATATTACCCTACACATTCTGTGAGGAGATCATCCCTGAAGTGGTTACTCATCAATGCTTCTCTGCTTCTCTCAAAGCTTGGCTCTTCAAGATTCACTATGGATGATCAACATCAGAGGCTCCCTCTTGTGAAGAATTCAGTTTGTGACAATAAGAAATATTAGAAGGCAAAGAAGTTCAACATCAAATTAACTTAACTTTTGTGTGGCAGTGCTTGCTTTCTAAAAGACACACCTATCACGTTGAAGCATTTTTTATTTCTCTAAGTAACCCTAACTGGTGTCTTACAAGTATCTGTATAATCAAGTTACAGTAATCCTTGAGGTCATTGTAATTTGAATTTAAACAAGAGTTTCAAAGTAAAGGAGCAGAAGCTGTAATACATATAGCCAAATTGTCAGATATGGAAGCTACAGGTTTAGATTGCAGATTTTTGGAGTTATGATAGAAGTATGAGTAATGTTCTAGACACAAATGTGCATCAGTGGATAGAGGCATTAGCATCTTGTTATGCCATCAGGAGTTTGCACAACAGTTACTCTTCAACAAGGATACAATTGACAATAGAATTCACACGAGCATAACACAACACTGTTGTTTTTTATATCATTGTAATTGATACTATGTACAGATGGGCAAAACTCACCAATGATTATAACAGTTTGGCCTAGAACTGAACAGAGTTGCCTTGATAACATATTGTTGAAGTTGCAAAGGACGGAAGTGTTAATATTCTGGGATTAAGATCTTTTATTGATAACAGAGATGCAGGAAGAATAGATCTACAATGATCTTCTACAACGACATTGTTGAGGTTTTCTGTGTATTATTAGAATGCTGAAGATGGTGGTATTGTTGTCTTTGTATTTTGTTATAATGTATGATCATTGATGTATGATTATAAATTTATTATTTTATATGATATTAGAAATTTAGATAATGATATTCATATCAATGATCATGCTTTGCAGCTTTTCAATTCAAACCAAATTGTCATAGTGGACTCAATTACTAAATTTTATTTTATATTTATAAGTTTTTAAGATCCTGACGCTCCCCCACGTTTCCTAAAAAATGGTGGGGAGCTTTTGCATAGGCCGCTCCCGCGCCCCCTCGCTCCCTCGCCCCCTCGTCCCGGAACCTTGGTGGAACATTGCTAATAATAATAATAATTTTCATTATTAAGTTGAAATTGATTTATTAGGATTGATTAATGATAATTTAAGTGATTCTCCATCAAGTATACTTGATTACCAATTAATGGAAGGTGATTTACTATCTTTGGAAAGTCATACTTGAGATGCTAGACACGCCTTTCTAGTTTCAGAAAGTCACTCCAAAATTGTCAAAAATGAGTTTTTATTTAAGGAAATTCATCCCTGAGTTGCCAATTTTCAACACCCCTCTCAGCTAGGGAGGAATTTCTTTCTACAACAAAGATCTTTGCTCTCTTTGCTCATCTCTGTTTATCTCTGCTTTGGAACAATGATGTCTTAATGTATTGAATGTTTAGAAATATAGGCCAACTAGATTAGGTGATTTCTCTTTACATTGATAACTGTTTGTGATGTTCTTCACTTCAACTTATAATTAGCTTCTTCTTCACTTATTATTATGGTGTTCTTTATCATCAAACAACTACCAAAACATGAAGATCAATAGAATAAATGAACACAAGATGTAGGCTGCTAGCCAGGGCCAAAACCTCTCTTGGAGAAGAAAACCCACAAAGAATCTCTTCTCTTCTTATAGAATCTTGAAATGATGAATTCCAAGAGCCCTTAGGTCCAAGATCAAGACCCTTCCAAGACCAAGTCAACCTTTTGTAGATGAACTTCTCTTTCACAAAGTCAAACCTTCTTGAAAATGCACAATTTTGACCCAACAGTAGATTTCGGCCTTTTTTGTAGGTTTGCAACTTTTGACCCTCCTGTAGTAGTTGTAATTCACACATGTGGGTGATTAGGGCTTCTTTTAGGCTCCTCTTCTCTTATGCTTGAGTTGCTTCTTCCTTCTAGGCTACTAGACCATCAAATAAGCTTCCTCACTTCAAATTTCGGTTCTTCTTGAGAGATCAAAAATTAGTGTTTTTAGGCATAGAAAAAACCCTAGCCTCCTTCGCGTGTGAGAGAGAGAGAGAGTAAAAATCAGAATTTTCGGCTTTCTTTCTTTCTTCTAGATCTTCACTTGCCTTCCTTTCTTCTTGTCTTGCTTCCTTGATCGAATGATGAGATAGTTTTTCAAATGAGGTCGATGGCTTCTTATATATAGGCTTCCAAGGAGGACGAATGACCCTAATGAGGCTGACTTCTTCATTGCTAGGTCGACTTGATCTTGGGAGGGTAGATCTACATTTTTGACTCAATATATAAATACTTTGACTTGTTACAAAATACCCAGAGGGATCTTTTACATAAGAAAATGACTTTGTTGACTCCATGACTCTTTGATAGTCCCTACAAGCACACAATGGGTGCTTTGACCTAAAATAAAATGACCTTGAGCATGAAATCCATGCTATAAAATAATAATAAAATTTTCTTTCTTTTTACAAAATATACAAGAATTAAGAGTACATGACATATTACAAAGACTGAAGCTAGTTACATATTTCAATGCTCCCTCTTAACTAGGGAGGTATTCATAATATCAATGGTACAAGAACATTCTCATACTGAAGAGTTCTCATAAGAAGAGTCAGATTGGTAAGCCATCTCAGAAGCTACTTTTTCAACTTTATCAGTACATCTCATCAAATCAACCAACATTGTCATATAGCAAGGCCTCGTCTAACAACTCTATCTATGCACTAGATTAGAACACAATGCCTGGGAGACAATGATTTATAGACACCTTCATCATTGTCTCTCAACGCACATACCCCATCTGGATATTCACAAGGTATGTCCTTTTAGGACGATTCCCCTCTTGTATTTACACATCCTCAAGGAATCTCCTCTTCGACTACTCTTGTCTTAGATTCCCTACCTCATCTTCAAAGAGTATCGATTCTTGTGATTGCTTGTATCGCAAGAAGTATCGGTCTCAAATGCTTAACCAATCCTCCATTCTTTCTTCATGATGTGAAGACAAGAATGATGTGTCTATCTCTCCCTCTCAACTAGGGAGGATCTACTCATTTCTTTACATGAAAGGAATATACCCAAGCTCCCTCTTAACTAGGGACTTGTTTCCAACAACAAATATCTATTCTTCTGTGGAGATCATGGTACAATCAACTACTTGTAGGGCTCCTTTTTTTGTATCATCATGTCATGAATAAACTTCAACTTCTTCATCATGGAGCCATCTTCTTCCATAACTTCTTTGTAGGGCTTTAGCCATCTTTCTCATTACTTTCCTCCAACAAAAAAAACAATGTAGAACTAGTCATGTCATCCTTCTTATCATCAAAAAGTGACCTTCTTTGTCATCATCTAGCTATCTTTCATATTGCTACCTCTTCCAAGTCACGTTTCTTTTAGAATCATCCATCCAAATTTATGTGCACTAGTTGTAGGTTGTTAAATTGGAAACTAGGGCCAAACTCCATGTGAGTCAACTTATTTATGGTAGCGGATATTTTTATTGGAACCCTCTCATCGAGAGGTATAGGATTGATCCAAAGATCATCTGATTCTATTATGTATTTATGGAGATATGAATATATTTAGATTATGGTTTTATTATCTAGCTCACCAGCGCTTACATAGGCTCAAGAAGCCCAAATGTCATGTCTATTCAACCTTATGCTTTTAGTATAAATAAGAGAGGATTTGGAGTCATTAGAGACACACTCTTCATGTGATCTTCTCCTCACCACGTCTTGGGTTTTTGGTGAAGGAGAGACACACAAGAAGATACATTGGATGATGCCATAGCTTATACATGGATGATGCCCTAGCTATATATGCAGCAAACATGTTACACGCACAACAAGCCCTACTACACGCAGGCATACAACGCAGCAAACATGTTACACGCACAACATGCCCTATACTCTACACGTAGGCATACAACGCAGCTAATATGGATCTATACACAGTTATGAAGCCAGCGTAATGAAGCAGTCAAGGCAGCACATAAATAAAAGGAATGCATTCATAAATTGGCAGGTATGAAGCCGCAGCTGCAGTTAAAGTATATAGCAGATCATACGCTGTTCTTAAAGAGAAGTAATACGTTGTCTAGAAGACATATCACGCATGAAGATAAAAGGAACACTGTCATACCCTAGATCTGGCAGCGTGGTTGAACAGATCCGTGGACATATATATATATATATATATATACACGCTTTACACTGTAGCACGCCTATGGGAATGAAGTCATATGTATGGAACGCTGTCATACCTTGGATTTGGCAACGTGGTAGAGATACGTGGAATATGTATGCATCAACATACACGCAGACCTTGGATCTAGTAGCGTGGTAGAGATATGTGGAATCTATGTTGCGGGGGACCGCTCCCCCCCCGATCCCGCTCCCATTCCGCGCTCCGTGCGGGAGTGACTCGGGAGCACGCTCCCTAAAAAAAATTTCGCTCCCTGCCTTTCCGAGAGCGTTTTGCCTTTTTTGCAATTTTTTTTTTTTTTTTTGGTTGTAGTAATGTTCGAAATGCATTTTTTGAAAGAAACAAATAATTTTTGAGTGGGGCAGCTTAATGATAAAGTCTAGGCCCTAGTATTGATATGCTATTCATGGTAATGTTAAATTCTTAAAGTAAAAGTGACATTTTCCTTAATCTTCATTTTCATCCATTTACTTAAACTTTTAACATTACCATGAAATGAATCAGGATGTTTGAGAGTGGTTTCGGCCTCACTGGATTTCATATGGAGAAAGTAGAATTTTAGATTTCATTCAAAATCCAGCAGACTTATCAGTTTTTCAGGATTGGGGGATTGTAATGTTTCCATTGAATTTTGTCATGTATTAGGGTATGGAACTCGTATTTAATGAAGAGCACCAATCCCTCTATGTACCTTGATGTTAGTGACATTGGTTGTCGAACTCCTGTATCATGACCCTCCTAAAAATGTACGCATCACTCAAACAAAATCTTGACTTGATATGCTTTGCTTTTTCTATCTTATGTTAATGCTTAGAGGGTGATATTAATGACAAAGATCCCTATACGGATACAGAGGTAATGAAAAAGATGCCTCTGGATATTAATGCTTAGAGGGTGATATTAATGACAAAGATCCTGATTTTCCAACAAGACTAAAAAATTAGACATTTCTCGTGGTGGCAAGAGGCCCAAGCATAAGAAATAGATCACATATTTACTTCTCTTTTCTAGTTTATAGTAGCTTTTATAACTATTGACTCTTTCATATTTATTATGATATATTTTTAAACAATATATGACAATTTAAGTTTGAAGTTGGCAATTATAACTCATTAGTAATGAATTATGAATATGATGCTTCATGAAAGTTGAAAGTTGTTTCATTTCATTTCATTTTATAACATTTCATTTTATGTTAGATATTATTTGTTGTAATGGTTACACTTAGCTTACAAGTACAACTTTGGTGATCAATGATGATAAATGTTATATATTGAATTTTGAAATTGGGGAGATTAAGAAGGAATTGTTAGCCAGCTCTGAGAAGTTTAAAGAGATAAGGCTAGGCAAAAAGAGTTAGAGGCTGAAATTGGGAGGAAGAGGGAGATACAAAAAATGATGGCCGAGGCTATCAACCCCCATTATGATTTTGAGGGTTTTTCCTCTATCCCTCATACTGATGCATTCAACCCTTTCCAATATGTTCCTTCCTCTTTTGGTTCTATTCAAGATAAGGGAAAGGGTAGAATGAATATGAAAAAGGGTGATATCAAAATTTATTTGAAGCGAACAAAGTTCATTCTATAAATTAATTACTCCAAAATACTTGGAATGTCAAGATATCCATTTAGGATATAAATATTATATTAAATAAAATGAATAAGAAGAATGATTTTCAAATGAGAACAAGAGGCTTGCTTATATACCAAGCAAGTGTCTCTTTATGAAGAGTTATGTCCTATTAGACATGCCTCTTCAACCTTAATTACTAGCTTAACTAACTATTATTTATGATTATTATCTTTTACATTATATTTATATTATTTATATATTTTATTCGTTACATTGCCTTCTTCCTCAAAAATCTTTGTCCTATAAGCTTGTCGATGAAAAAGGCTTGATCTCTTTTTCTGCTTCAAACGTCTTTCTTTCTCGGGATAGTCATCTTTGTCGATACAAGTTGGTATGATTTTCTAAGTGACAAACAAAATTGTCGCATTGAGAAGGGATCAGACCATCCCAGATTAATCTTCTGTATAACATTCTGATCACTAAAATTTTGTAATGACTTGTCAGCATAAGACGAAATTGATGTTACGTCATTATTCTTTGAAACATTAATTTGTTGTCTACAATTTGAATGGTCCCGATACACAGCTTGGTTGAATTGTCTATTCTCATGATTTGGATGCCGATATAAAGTTTTTAGATTTTCTTCTGGTGATGATGTTGTTGAGATGGTTATGGAACATTCTCTTGGGATGTCCATAGTCTGAGCTGCAACATCTACGTGTGTCGTTTCTTCCACTGACTTGACTTCTTGAGCTGTCATATTCATGGGATCGGTAGTCATTCCCTTATTTTCAACTTGATCAGTTCCGACTGGAGATTCTGATACTTCTACTTGAGTGACTTGTTCCAACTTATCTTTTAATGCTTCCTTATCCTCCTTAGGTTTCTTAGTTTGATTGAGCAGACTTTGATTATGGTTTCTCAGAGGTAAAAGTTCTTTGGTGTTTGATTCATCAACCTTATTTTCAATGTTTTGAATTTTAAGTTTTTCATCTTTTAGATCTCTGATTTGTTCTAATAAATTTTTATTAAGGTTCTTTAAACATAAATTTTCCTCTTCTTGTTCTGATAAATGCTGCTTGAGTTCTTTCTTTGAGACTTTAGTCTTCTTCACTTGTGCCAGTGATTTTTCGACGTGGTCCTTGAGACAAGAAATTTCTTCGTCCTTTTCCATTATTTCTTTGTAATGTATATCCACAAGATTTTTATATTCACATTCTAACACTTACTTGCTATGTTGAATTTTGGCTATTTTGTCATTCTCTTGATCTTTTAGTTGCACTTCCTCGGTACACTAGATAACATCATTCTGTGGGAGTGATGATGGATGTAGAGAATCGAAGAAGGAATCCATTCTCTTTCTCTTCTCAATCCGTTCAAATATTGTAATTAATTGTTCTATTTCCTTACTCATGGATTCCATATTTTTTCTTTTTCTTCACTTCTTTTATATTCCCTTTTTTTTTCAACAATTTATTTATTTATTTATTATTTTTCTATAATTTTTTTATTTTTTTTATTTTTATATGATATATTCTCTCTCCCTTTTTTTTACTTTCTTTTTATATAATTTTTTTTTTAATCTATAAAATATATTTCCACTTCTCTTATAAAAATCTAATATATATATATATATATATTTCAAATATTCTCTTCTTCTTCTTCCTTTTTTGTTCACTCTTTTAATAGAATATATAATAATAATTTTTTTTAATATATATAATTACAAATTATATATATTATATAATTTTAATTTTTATATATTATAAAATTATAATTATATAAAATTTATATATACTTTTTTGACACCCGCTTTTCCTTTTATACGTTTTTATAATTATAATAATATTTTTTTCTCAGAAAATTTGGATGAGATGTGACTCTTGGTACAATCACAATTTTTAGATTTGAACCATAAAATTATTTAGATCACACTTTTTTTTCTCCAATGCTATCAAAATATCTTCTACTTTTAGAATACCATGGGAAATTACCATGGGTTGTTTCTAAAACCTCGGTTAATGTTCTCCATGTAAAATGTAAAACTTACCATTGGTTTCTAAAACCACGGGCAATTACTATTGGTTTCTAAAATACCATGGGCAATTACCATGAGGTGTAATGTTCTCCATGTAAAGTGGTTTTTAAAACCACGGGCAATTACTATTGGTTTCTAAGACCACGGGCTTCTCCACGTAAAAAGTCTTAAATATATTTGGAAAGATTCCCGTTTATCTTTATTATGCACTTTTTATCAATAATGTAAAACCTTTTTTTATATACATATATATATATTTTTTCACTTTTTTTTTGGTTCAGAATATATTATTTCCTTTCCTCTTTTTTTTTATATACCCTTCTTCTTTGTTCTTTATTATTTTTATTTTGTTTTTAAGTAGTTTTTTTTTTCTCCTAATCAAGCAAATGGCCAAAGACCTAAAGAATGGAGAATCTCCCAATGTGTGGCGAAACACTTCAATTATGACAGCAACAAGGTTGATGATAGGTTGATAGCCAAAGGCCTGGTGATCAGTCAAACATGGCTCTGATACCAAATGAAGCAAACAAAGTTCCTTCTATAAATTAATTACTCCAAAATACTTGGAATGTCAAGATATCCATTTAGGATATAAATATTATATTAAATAAAATGAATAAGAATGAATGATTTTCAAATGAGAACGAGAGGCTTGCTTATATACCAAGAAAGTGTCTCTTCATGAAGAGTCATGTCCTATTAGACATGCCTATTCAACCTTAATTACTAGCTTAACTAACTATTATTTATGATTATTATCTTTTACATTATATTTATATTATTTATATATTTTATTCGTTACATTATTTCACTCCCTCCTCTCCATCAGATGCACATGGTCCTCAACCTAGTAAAAGTCAAATGTAGCCCACTTTAGATGACCATTGGAAGAAAGAATTGAGGGAGACTGCTTGTGATTACATAGCTAGATGGTGGTATGATGTTGATATCCTCTTCAATGCTTCCCATTCACCATATTATGAGCCTATGTTTGATGCCATACATGCAGCTGGAAAAGGCTTCAAAGGCCCTACTATGCATGAGATAAGGGGGTATCGTTTGCAGAAAGAAATTTCATCCATTAATGAATATTTGAAAGATTTCAAGGACTCATGGGCAAGAACAGGGTGTACCATCATGTCAAATGGATGGACTGATCAAAGAAACTGTACCATCATAAACTTTCTTATCTTCTGACCACGGGGAACCATGTTTTTAAAATCAGTTGATGCTTCTAATAAGGTAAGAGACGGACAATTGTTGTTTCAGCTATTGGATGAGGTTGTTGAGGAGGTGGGGGTGGCTAATGTTGTTCAAGTCATCACAGATAATGCCTCTAACTATGTTCTTGCTGGTAAACTATTAGAGGAAAAACACAAGACCATCTTTTGGACTCCATGTGCTGCACATTGCATAGACCTCATGCTTGAGGATATTGGAAAATTAGATTGGGTCAAAAACACTGTAGATCATGCCAAAAGCATAACAAAATTTATCTACAACCATTTATGGATTTTGAGCCTCATGAGGAAACGCACTGGGGGCAGGGATATTATTAGGCCTGTCATCACTAGATTTGCTACTCATTTTTTGACATTGCAATCTATGCTTTCCCAACATAGAAACTTGCAAAAGTTGTTTTCCAGTGATGAATGGAATCAAAGCCAGTGGTCTCACAAATTGGAAGGCAAAGAATTGAAAAAGAAAGTTAATGAAGAAATATTTTGGAGAAAGGCAGCAGAGATTATGAAGCTTGTTGAGCCACTAGTTAAGATGTTGTGGTTGGTGGATGGGGAAAGATTAGCTATGGGCTTCATTTATGAGGCTATGGATCAAGCAAAGGAGCAAATAAAGAGGGCATACAAGGATAAAGTGGCTAAGTATGGGTCCATTTGCGCAATCATTGATGAAAGATGGAACAATCAACGCCATCGCCCTATACATGCAGCTGGGTATTTTTTGAACCAATGGTATCATTATAAAGCTAAGGAGTCAAGAGCTTTGAGGGGGGAGGTTAGAGATGGACTGATTGACTGCATTGATCGCATGATCCCATTAGAGTCTGATCAACTGGAGATACACCGACAGGTCATGACCTTCAGTAATGCCTCAGGTACCTTTGGGAAGAACCTAGCAAAGATTGCAAGAGAAGCAGATGAGTCAGGTAAACAAAAATTTCAATTTTCAAATTCTTAATAATTTTTTTAAATTTTGTTAAATCGTTTATAATTTGAAAGTTGGATATAATTTGTAATTTTGTTGAGCTAACTCATTACACTCCTATGCTAAGTCACCTGACACGGGGATTCGGGATTCGTGGTGTCGGATTCGGACACGTTGACCCCCCGGAACAGGTCACGTAGGATTCGTTATATATTATTTTATTAGAATATATATATATATATATATATATATATATATATATATATATATATTAAAAAATAGATATTTCTTACACAAATTTTAATTAATGATACAAATTTATTGATTTCAAATATAGATCTTCATCTATAGCTATTAGCATTCATAGTACATACAAAATTCAAATACATGTCAATCTATTATCTATTTCTTATGCTTGGCCCTCTTGCCACTACGAGAAATGTCTAATTTTTTAGTCTTGTTGGAAAATCAGGATATTTGTCATTAATATCACCCTCTAAGCATTAATATCCAGAGGTATCTTTGTCATTACCTCTGTATCTATATAGGGATATTCGTCATTAATATCACCCTTTAAGCATTAACATAAGATAGAACACGCATAACATGTCAAGTCAAGCTTTTGTTTGAGTGATGCGTACATTTTTAGGAGGGTCATGATACAGGAGTTCGACAACCAATGTCACTAACATCAAGGTACATAGAGGGATCGGTGTTCTTGATTAAATATGAGTTCCATACCCTAATACATGACAAAATTCAATGGAAACATTGCAATCCCCCAATCCTAAAATCCTGAAAAACTGATAAGTCTGCTGGATTTTGAATGAAATCTAAAATTCTACTTTCTCCATATGAAATCCAATGAGGCTGGAACCACTCTCAAACATCCTGAGTCATTTCTTGGTAATGTTAAAAATTTAAGTAAAAGGATGAAAATGAAGATTAAGGAGAATGTCACTTTTACTTTAAGAATTTAATATTACCATGAATAGCATATCAATACTAGGGCATAGACTTGATCATTAAGCTGCCAAAACGCTTGCCAAATGAAAATATGCGTGGCTGTAATGACCAAATGCGGCCTTTTCATACCCGTGCAGGTCACTTTTGCCACCTAACGAGTCTTGGAAAACAGGACATGCTGCCAAAATTGTGACACGCAGTCGGATTCGACGTGTCAAAATAGGACACGGCGTGTCATGGTTTTTGGACGCGAATCTCAAGAGAATCGTGTCGGACAAGATGGATTCGGGATTCATGGGGCCTATAGGACGAATCCAGTTATCTAGCTCCTATGTTTTTTGCAACACAATGGTGGGAGGCTTTTGGTGGCCATTGTCCTGAATTGCAGAAGTTTGCAATTCGTATTTTGAGTCAAAGTTGCAGTGCTATTGGGTGTGAGCACAATTGGTCTGTCTTTGAGAGGATTCACACAAAGAAGATAAATTGTTTGGATAAAAAACGGTTAAATGATCTAGTGTATGTCCAATACAAACTCCGGCTCAGACGCAACCAATTGCTGAACAAAAGATCTGATTCAGATTCCATTGTGTTGGAAGACATTGATCCAACATCAGATTGGGTAGTGGAGAGTCATCCAGCAGAGTTTGATCCTGATGAGGATCTTGATTTTGATTTAGATATGGAGGCATAACTCGAACATAATGTTCAGTTGAATGCAGATCCCGATCCACTTGTACTACCAGCCTCGGCCTCACAGCCAGCAAGGCCTCCAATTGCAGGGGCTTCCTCTGCTCAGCCACGACAGAAGCGCAATTGCATATCTACTATATCTCAGCTTGCATCTGCTGCATAGCCTGTTAGTGCTACCACTTCTACAGTTACAGTTGGAGATGATGATGATGATGATGATCCACATTATCTTGGCTCCTCTGGCAGTAGCTACTAGTACTAGCCGGTGGCTAGTAGTACTGGTCACGGTTTACTTTTGTTATAGAGTCCATTTCTAGCCTCCTTGGTTATGTGTTTTTGTTTTGAATCTTTGATCATGTATGTATTTACTATTGGATAGTGCACTGGGTGCCATTTTGATATAATGGATATATTCATGATTCCATCTATATTCCAATGTTGTGTGTTTGGAAACATGAATGAAAATCTTTAAAATTATGTTTTTTTATAAAAAAATAAATATTTAATGTATTTTTTTACAACGACCGAGTCATTGAAATCGAACCAGCCGAGTCAATACCGAGTCGGAGTCGGAGTCGACCCTCGGCCGAGTCGGAGTTTTAAAACATTGGTTTCTAGAGTAGTAGGGTCTGAAGAAGTTGTGAATTGTTTTTCTAGAAAATCTTTGTTACCGTTCAATCTAGTAGGGGCCCTAGGAGGAGTACCTATTGAACAACTACTTGACCAAATGGAAACAATGGGACATGGACCCATTGTCACCTCAGTTGATGTTCTCTGCTCTTTACGAACTTTCACCAATGGGAGGAGTTCTAATATGGAGGAAATCACTAGAATGATATGATCAATGGCATGATATAATGTAATTTCCAAGGCCCATTCAAAGGAGAGGCTCAACGAATGGTTCAAATGCTTAAAGAAAAGCTGAAAGGCTCCCCAAGAAAGACCTATGAAGGATGACTTCAAGCTTAGGAATATTCAATAATGATGAATGCCTAAGATCAAAACTTCCAAAATCCCTCACTTGTGATTGATGTGCTTATACTAGGATTCAAAGTGAGGCAAGGATGGCTCATTCAATGGAAAGATTCAATTAAAGTGTGAGCTTTGGGAGAAGCTAGGGTGATTTTCCACGAAAAACCCCTTGAGAGAAATACTATAAGAGACCAATGGTTGAGAGATATACTGTGGTAAAGGCTCATCCAATGATCACCTATAGATAAGAGAAAAGGTTTTGAATGATGAACTACAAAGTGCAAACCTTCAAGAAATCCCTAAGTCAAAGCAACTTCAAGGTTTCCCTCTTGGTGTGATAGCTAGGGCATCAATTTATTTGAAATTCCACCATTAGAATTCATTCAAAACTAGAGGATGCCTAGAGGAGACATAAATGAAGGAACTTGTCCGGACAGAATCCTAAAATTGCTCCAAAATTTCACACCAAGCCCTAGAAAATATCCTTATCCTTAGAGGTTGAAGAAAAGAAGAAGAAAAGAGGTGAAAGATGATATTTCATTAAGTTAATATGATCACCAAGGATCTATGACCAATGCGTAACAATTGGGAAGATTGGAATCGAAATGATCAAGGTTTAGGAACTTCGCTCTTCAAGGAGGCCTAAAGAAGCAACTACGCTCTCTGTGGATGCAACTTCACAACAACTTTAGACTTTTATACTTCGATATGCAAGATTTGATGGAGTTTCAAGGTAAAAGGTGCACAACCTACCCCTAGGAAAATTTGTTCTTCTTGCCAAGATGAATAACATATGCAACGAGCCAAGATTACAAGTGTTTCATAAATTCACATTAATTTTTAGGGCACAAGTAAAATCATGACATAGCATTCCATACATTAGACATGAAACATTATGAAATTCGCATGAAAAGAGCACTTACATGACAAAAAGAGTATATCCATCCATAAACTTGCCAAATAGAAGCTCCAAGAGAGATAGCGAAAATATTCCACACATCAAAATACATTTAATCATTCAAATGATTCCACAAATTGCAGGTCCGAAATCTTTAGAAAGATATATACCAAATCCAAGTGATGATGAGGAATGAAATGAACCTCTCATCATTTTATATGATCCTCTAAGGGATTCAAATTGCCTAATTAGGCCTAAAATGATGCCCCTAATAATAAAATAATACACAAATAACAACCTTTTGGTGACAAACCCACCAAAAAGCTCCATAATATGAAAAATAATCCTCTCAAGAGGATTGCAATAATAATACAATAGCTAGGAGGGACGTTAGAAGGCCTAGTGAAGTCCAACATGTGCCAAAATGAATGGAATAGCTTCAAAAATAGTGATGAAGGGGATGACCCCCTTGATCTCCAAGCAAATGACCTGTGGTGCTCCCAAGTGGTTGTGGGGGCACATAACATTCTGAATGCCTCATGGGTCTCCAATTGAATCGAACAAGCATGTATCCCATCTACAAGGGCTAGAAAAATGATGCAAGCCTTCCCCTTGTCTCCCATGGTGAGACAAAACCTCAACTGGGCCTTGGATGTTTGCCAAGTGTTTGGTGCAAGAGAGTAGCCGGTTGGGCAAGGTGGTCCAGGTGCATCATCATCATCATCAAATAAGAGGGACATGAACGAGCAATTAATGGTGCTGAAGGATCCCGCGGTGTGGCTCTCTGCTCTTTGGTATAGTGAAGACGCATGTCTCTCAACGCACTCCCTACAAATGTCAATATGACCCTTTGGCGGGCTTGGACAAAACAAATCTGAAGATAAAGACCCACCTGCAATCCTGTATAAGATCTAATGCGTCTCCATCTCTTCCAGTACAACAAACCATTAGTGTAGTTGAGCAAATTAGCTTACAAGTCATGGAACTAAGTGGGCACTTTATAGTGGCATGCCCTTCCATAATGGGCTTTAGAGTGTATAGGTGTCTCAGAGTTCAAGGAGGAGGTTAATCAAGGACCCTATTAAGTGGTTTCAACCTCTAAGGGAGTGACAAGTTCATGGAACATTCGTCATATGGCAGGTGTCATATGATATAATAATGGAACAAAGTGGGGCATCCGGGAAGGGTCCAAGCCACATGCCATGGTACAAGGGTAGCTATGATGAGGGAGGCCCACACTTGGGTGTATAGATGTTTGAGGAAACAATCGTGGTACATGAGTTACCTCGACCTTTGTTTTTCCAGCCTTCTTCATATGCCTCTTGCCTTTTATTGATTTTTCCTTTATAACTGCTCGGGGCTGCAGGGAATGAGAGCTTGATGTGTAAGATATAGTACTGAATGCCCCCTTTATGGTTAGGTAGTTCATCGCCCACCAAGGGTTGGGACAATCATGGGTTCCTTAGTGATGCAGGGAGCCAATATAGGGGCCCTAAGAACCAAGGTGATGGCCATGATGATAGGGGGTGGAGTTGATGTTGGATTTTGTCCACATGCTAAATTTGTATGTCTCGGCCATCTTTTGCATTTTATCGTACATTTCTTGTTGAGAGTGGCTAAATTATGCTTTTCACTTTCTTTTTCGCTGCATCGACCTTTGGGGCATCGTTCCAGGTCCGACCCAAAGTGTGGACAAGGGGAGGGGGAGGCTAGCTCCTTCTGGACCCAATGGACAAATGTGGAACCAAATGGGAAATATGTGAAAAGTGGTTACCATGAGCGCAAGGGAGTGATGTATGTGATGTCGAAAACCGGGAACACGCAACCAAAATCAGGGTTTCCCATGTAGTGCCAATCCTAAAGCTAGTAGCCAATAGAGGAGATCCCACAGGACTAGGATACAAGGTTAATCACCAAGTTGGACAAGGGGATAAGAGTATAGACCAAGCCCATTCTTTCCGCCGAATCCCTCCACTAATCCATGCCTAGAAGTGTCCATGATATGTAAGCAAAAATACCCAACTACATAATGAAAGCCATACCTTCAGGGTTGGAAGACCCACCTTCAAACATACGATCATAGCAGATGGGCGAGGGCGCATAATGACTAGCTCAGGTGGTAGAGATGGTGGCACATCGGGCTATCTGGTGGCTGCAAGGGGCTGTTGTCTGCCGGCTAAAGATGATTAAGGAGAAAAAAATTCTCCTATGGGTGTCACCCACAGGTGGTGGGTAACACTCCCATAGGTTGTTCTCCTTGAGAACCAACACTATTCTCTCCTTCCGTGGACTGAAGTTGTAGGCCCCATCTAACCTGTCCTTGAACCTTAGATCGGTTGATGGCATCTCGAAAGCGGAAAATTAGTATCACGCCTTCATTGGTACAATTGCCTTCTCTCCTTCTGAGGGATGACCTACGTTAATCGCATTGGTTGTACTAAGCAAATTGTTGTCATGTTAATCTGCAAAACCTTCTCACAACTAATCTTTGTACACTATCAATGGTTCAACCATTATGCTCAATGCAAAACTATCTCTTCATGGTAGACTGCTCCTTGTCTTGTTGGCTTTGTCACTTGCTTTGGCTTGATCTGTGACGACCCCTGTAAACTGTAGGTCGATGATCCCCAGTGTGTTGTGGCTCCGTGATGCCTGACCCTACGACCCTATCTTTCTATTGTAAACAACATTGACACCACTTCGCAGCCTATTCTTTGTTGTGTTGCTAATTAGGCCCTTTTGGCTGCTCTTTTTTTCGGTGTATGCTTGCGGGCTACAAGCTCCGAGCGTCTCTTCTACACAACAACTTGTCGAATCCCAACGTTTTACCACTGCCTACTCTACTATGGTTGCTATGTACAACTACGATGTTGTGCTTGTTCATCACAGTGATTTATGGCTATATTGATTGGCTTCTACACAACAACTTGGTTACGACGACAATGATTGCGCAGTCAGTTGGAGTGGCTGTGTCTCTACCTGCTAGTTTGTGAACACATGCTACAATACCCAATTGTTTCTCTGCTCGCAAGCCTGCACTTCAATTGCCTGACAACTTGTATTTTTCTCAACAACCAATTTTCATTTATTACAATCTGCAATTGTCTCACATGCTTTTTGGTGGCTTGTTGGGGCTTGTCCCAATGTCAATATCCAACTCCTTGTGTGTCTCTACTTGTGTCGGGCCTATGATAGTTTTGAACACTGTTGGCTGGATCCCCCATGGGTTTTGCCAGCCACCCACTTTTTTTTTTTTTTTTTAAATTATTGTTTGTGTTTTTAATTTAATAAATATCCTCCTGGGATGTGGTACTGCTATATGGCTTGATTTCTACTCGGCGCTACTTTGTACAACCTTTTTGGCCCTACAAAATTGTTTGTTTTCGTACGATCGCGGACAAAAATCTTGTACAAACCTAGCATTTGCGACTCAGAGACCGGTTCAGAGTTTATGCTCTAA
Source organism: Pinus tabuliformis (assembly GCA_031772625.1). Classification (NCBI taxonomy): domain Eukaryota; kingdom Viridiplantae; phylum Streptophyta; class Pinopsida; order Pinales; family Pinaceae; genus Pinus; species Pinus tabuliformis. Next base: position 1,977,803,882 of record CM062819.1, on the reverse strand, counting down.
TACCATGTTAAATTTCCTACAAACCTAGCACTAGTTGCTTAATTCCTAGCAGAGATAATAAAACTACTGATTAAATACACAACTAGGTTTGTTAACATAATAAAATTCAGTGGAAGCAAATATGTTGATTTCAATCACAAGGACACAACAATTTTTTTCATTAATGATCCAAACGTACATGGGCTCTTGCCCTGAGATAATGGCCCAAATGAAAAAATACATAATACAAATAATCCTAGATCTGATCCAGCGAATATGCCCTACATTGGTGCTTGATCTTCCTTGCAATCTAGATATTCAACCCCTTTACACTCCCTCGAACCCAACACACTTGGTCACTAAGATGCCTTTTTCAATTTTGTGTTGTTGTAGTGTGTCTTTCTCCTCTCTTTAGCATTGCTTTTATAACTTTACATTGAGCTAAATCCTTAACCCCAACCCTAATCTCAAAGTGATTAATTGCCAATATTAGATCTCATCTCACTTGAGATCAGTTGCTAAGATTAAAACAAAATCAATAAAGTAAATTACATTAGTTTTCCTATGTTTCTTTTAGCTCAATAAGCAACATGCTAATATGTGCTTTTTGTAAGTTAGACTTAGGTTAAGTTGCATTAGCAATCTTGCTCACACTTGAAAAATTGTTCTAAGCACAATGTGGGTCACTTTTGCATGACTAGACACAAGCCCTGTGCAGAGGTACCTACCGGAGCTACAAACAACATCAACATTTGCATTCATAGACACTTAGGTTGTACAAAAGTACCTGCTTGAGCTACAAACATCAACAAGAACCATCCACATTCTTATAAGGCATTGTAATTTGCAATTCCAACTAATTCATGACCTTTAAAGGCATCAAATTAATAGAAGCGCTAGAATGAAGCAAACAATTATGAGAAAGAAATTTGACCGCAACTAATGTGAGGAAGAAATGTGCATGCCCTCCATTCTTTCAGTAATAATGCTTATTTTGTGATATCACAAGAGGGTCCTTAGGTTCTTTATCAAAGTTAAAAGAATTTCATCACTTGGTCTTGTTGGGGAGCAAATTTAGTGAATTACATGAAGAGGCACTGTAATGAATAAAATATATAAATAATATAAATATAATGTAAAAGATAATAATCATAAATAATAGTTAGTTAAGCTAGTAATTAGGTTGAAGAGGCATGTCTAATAGGACATGAGTCTTCATGAAGAGACACTTGCCTGATATATAAGCAAGCCTCTCGTTATCATTCATCATTCATTCTCATTCTTATTCTTATTCACACATTTAATATATAATATTTGTATCCTCATGGATATCTTGATGTTCCAAGTCTTTTGGAGTAATTAATCTGTAGAAAGAACTTTGTTCGCTTCATTTGGTATCAGAGCAGTTTGGTCCCCTAGGTTGCTTAACCGGTGCATAGAGCTCGTTCTCCGATCCAGGTCCTTGGCTATTGAAATTGGTCAACCTTGCTGCCATACAATTGAAGCATTTTGCTCAGAATTTGGGAGTTTCTCCTTTTCTCCGTTTTTCTAGGCCTTTGGCCATAAAAGAAAAATTTAACAAAAAAAAACATAAGTAAATAAATTAAAAGAAGAAGAAGAAGAAAAAAAATGGATACAAAATCTCATACCAAGTATATTTAAAACTTTTTACGTGGAGAAGCCCGTGCTTTTAAAAACAACCCATGGTAATTGCCCATGGTATTTTAAAAATTAAAAACAAAAGAAAAAAAACAAAAACAAAAAACAAAAGGAATAAGTTTTACTTTTTACGTGGAGAACATTTTAACGAAGGTTGTAAAAACAACCCATGGTAATAGCCCATGGTATTTTAACATGTGTCATATGAAAAGATGTGACCTTTATATTTATTAAGTGGGGTGACATTAAAAATTTATCAAGGAAGTAATTAAGTATATAAAAAAAAAGGGACCAATTTATTATTAAAAAAAAAGAAGTGAAACTATTATTATTATAAGATAATAAAGTTATTTTGAAAAAGGGTCTTAATATAAAGAAATACATACATATATAAAGGAGTATTTAACAATCCACATATTCAAGTTTTTATCAAGGAGTATTTAACATATTCAAGTTTTTAACAATCCACACTAAGGGAGAATATTGAAAAAAATAAAAAATAAATAAATAAATAAAATCCATACAAAGTTAAAAGAAGTGAAGAAAAAGAAAAAATATGGAATCCCCGAGTAGGGAACAAAAACAACCAATCACAAGAGATATAGAACAATTAATTACAATAATTGAGCGACAGATTGAGGAGAGAAAGAGAATGGATTCCTTCTTCCATTCTCTACATCCATCATCACTAACACAAAATGATGTTATCCAGTGTACCGAGAAAGTGCAGCTGAAAGATCAAGAGAATGACAAAATAGCCAAAAATCAACAAAGCAAGGAAGTGTTAGAACGTGAACATAAAAATCTTGAGGATATACATTACAAAGAAATAATGGAAAAGGATGAAGAAATTTCTCGTCTCAAGGACCACGTCGAAAAATTACTGGCACAAGTGAAGAAGACTAAAGTCTCAAAGAAAGAACTCAAGCAGCATTTATTAGGACAAGAAGAGGAAAATTTATGTTTAAAGAACCTTAATAAAAATTTATTAGAACAATTCAGAGATCTAAAAGATGAAAAACTTAAAATTCAAAACATTGAAAATAAGGTTGATGAATCAAAAACCAAATAACTTTTACGTCTGAGAAACCATAATCAAAGTCTGCTCAATCAAACTAAGAAACTTAAGGAGGATAAGAAAGCATTAAAAGATAAGTTGGAACAAGTCACTCAAGAAGAAGTATCGAAATCCCTAGTCACAACAGTTCAAGTTGAAAATAAGGGAACAAATACCGATCTAGTGAATATGACAACTCAAGAAGACAAGTTAGTTGAAGAAAAGACACACGTAGATGTTGCAGTTCAAACAATGGAGATCCCAAATGAATGTTCCATAACCAATTCGACAACATTTTCGCCAGAAGAAAATCTAAAAAATTTATATCGGCATCTGAATCATGAGAATAGACAAATCAGCTAAAAACTTTATATCGGCATCTGAATCATGAGAATAGACAAATCAACCAAACTGTGTATCAGGACCATTCAAACCATAGACAACAAATTAATTTTTCAGAGAATAATGACGTAACATCATTTCCGTCTTATGTTGACAAGTCGTTACAAAATTTTAGTGATCAGAATGCCATACAGAAGATTAATCTAGGATGGTCTAATCCCTTCCCAGTGCAACAATTTTGTTTGTCACTAAGAAGATCACATCAACTTGTATCGACGAGGATGACTATTCCGAGGCAGAAAGACTTTCGAAGTCGAAAAAGAGATCAAGCCTCTTTTATCGACAATCTTTGAGGACAAAGTTTTTGGAGGAAGGAGGCAATGTAATGAATAAAATATATAAATAATATAAATATAATGTAAAAAATAATAATCCTAAATAATAGTTAGTTAAGCTAGTAATTAGGTTGAAGAGGCATGTCTAATAGGACATGACTCTTCATGGAGAGACACTTGCCTGAAGGCTGATATATAAGCAAGTCTCTCGTTATCATTCATCATTCATTCTCATTCTTATTCTTATTCACACATTTAATATATGATATTTGTATCCTCATGGATATCTTGATGTTCCAAGTCTTTTGGAGTAATTAATTTGTAGAAGGAACTTTATTCGCTTCAGGCACAGAGACATTTACTTTGGCAACAACATTACCCAAATCAATATTCAAAGAAATACCATCATCCTTTTGGACTGGAGGAGGATTAGGATCAACATTCAAAGGTAAAGATTCTCTAATCCATCTTTTTAATCGGCCATCACTATTGCTAGGCTGAGGGTTTTTAGGTTGTTTATTTCATCTTGCCTGTTACAATCCCTTATCAAATTTACCTCTTGTTTCCACAGAATTTATGTCCATATTAGAGGTTTTAACAGATTGCTTAACAAATTCCTCTTGTTGTTGCTTAGTAACATGGTAAGTTCTGTTAGGAAAAATTCATTAATGAAGTTCCAATGCTCAAAATGTTGATCATATCCTTGATTGTAAGGACGTCCATCCTCTCTATGTGCTTCATTATAGTAATTGCACCAAGGACCATCTTCTTGATTAATCATTTCTGAAGGTGCAAGGTTATTAAGAGCATTTTGTTGAGGAGGAGGTCTATTATTGTTTGGCCCCTGGGTTCCTTCTTGGTGGCTTATTGTTATTCAGCTAAGGTGAGGAGGATTGGACATGGTCCTTTATTCTTTTCCAAAATGGTTAACCTGTTCACAGTTCATCAGAACAAACTGGCTGTTATGAACAAATGTAATAGTGAGCCCCTACTTTTCCTGTTCAAACTAAGCAAAAAAAATCAAAAAATTCCTTAACCCTCCAAACTCAAAGATATTTTCCATTTTCTCACAATATTTTTTTTGATATATCAAAATATTTCCAAAATACCACTATATATTCAAAATTTGAAAAACCAAAGTTTTTTCCAAAACTTATATCTTCCAGATGAAAAAATCAGCAGCTGGAGCATGGATTGGAAAAAATGAAGTGTGACACTTCCACAGGCCACCTACATTGTTGAGATTTCTAGTTAAGGTTTTTAAATTTTTTATTTCTAATAAAAGTTAAGACTAGGTTGGTTTAGAAACAGGTTTGTATTTATTTTCTGTAGATTAGGTATTTTTAGACTTCTGTAGTCATGGACAAGCTTGGTTGGCCCAAGCTTATGAATGCTGTAAGCCACTACAGCCATATACCCGTACTATTTGTCAATCAATTGGAATTGCCATTGTGTTGATCTCTGGCTTGGTGAATTGATTTTTGGCTTTGGACATTGGTTCAAACCACATGCTACAGTGAGTCACCTCCATGCCATGCTTTGCTGGGATGGTTTGCTTGATTGAATGCTGTGTGGTTTGTGAGACATCTACCTACAGTTATTCCTCTTCCTCAAATTTTAGTGCAACCACCTATTCCAAGCTGTTTGCATTTGCTTGCTCTTACTGGAGCAGCCAAAACAAATATATACTTGCAATTATAATTGCTGATGTGGTACTTTCGAGCATTGCACACTAAGGATCACCAAAGCCATTTATCACCCAGCTATGTGCAGTACTATTAATTTGTGACCAGAAAGGGTGTGCTATCGTTTGTTCTTAATTTTGTTACTAGGCAGATGATTGCATGCATATCAATTTGATTGGATGATTGTGGATACCCCTGCTGGGCTGGATATTGTTGTTTATTTATAATATTTGTGCAGAACATGCAGTGGAATAAATTCTGAATTTTGCACCTTGGATAAAACCTATGTAACCTGGTTTGGGTTCCAGTTCAAATTCAAAAACGTTAAAGTTCAATTCGAATTTGAATTTAGCAATGAGGTTCATATAAAGATCACCATTAGGTTCATCCATAATATATACATATTTAAATATTTAAAATGTGTGTGTGTGTAATTAATATTATATATTATATTAATATATTTGTAGTTTTTTATAAAATATAAGTTATATTAATTCATAATATATGTGAGATTATTGAAATTTATAATAATATTAATCCTAAAGGCTAAATCTTTTAACTATATAATTTTCAAAATGTGTTTGTGTGTAATTAATATTATATATTATATTAATATATTTGTAATATTCTTTTTTATAAAATATAAGTTATATTAATTTATAATATATGTGAGATTAATGAAATTTATAATAATATTTACCCTAAAGGCTAATTCTTTTAACTATATAATTTTCAAATAATATTAATTTATTATTTATATATGATAATTTTATTATTTACAATAGGTTAACTTTATAACATGCTAACCTTATTATTATATAAGGTAACCCATAACCTTTCTATAATTTTAGACCTGCAATGCATGATTTGAACCTTTCAAGGCTTGGAAGTTGGTAATCTACCCAATCTGGAGTTTAAGACTTGTGTATTTCTTCCATCTCGGCTGTCTTCAAGAATTTTCAAAGCGACACGTCCCAAGAGCTCTTATGCCAAAGGCTTAGCTGTGGGTATTTGTGGGCATGTGTCCAGAGTCCAGACACCCATATCTCCCTTTCGAGCTGGTGTATGGACATTTTTTAATAGAATGTGCATGGCTGGCAGTGTGGGCAATGTCATCCTCTTAGGAGATGGAGGTCATTTCCCCACCCCTGCATTCGCCTCTTTGACATTCACTATTACTGGACTTGAATGCAGGGATAGATCATAGACGAAAAATAAGCTGAACCTGCACTAATTTAAACAGACCTTAATGAATTTTTTGAGGTTCGCTGAATTCTGTACCTCAAGGTTCAGATCTGGCAAACCCTGTGACTTAGGATAAGATTATACAAATCCAAGTTTCAGGCAGATTTAGGAGTGCTGTATGCAGAACAGGGATTCCCATCCACACTTAGTGAACAGAGTAGTGAAACAGATACAAAGGCAGGGATCTCAGCCGAATAATAATTTCATTGTCAAGTGACTGTTTAATTACAGAAAACAAATATAATATCAGCAGAGGTTCCATATTGGTGAAACAGACAGGCCATAGGCATACCATTTGCAGATCATTTCAGGTACCCTGACCAGAGACACTTGGCCTTACACAGCAGGAAGCCCTCAAGCTTTATTTCCATACTCTCTGGTCACCTTCTATGCTAATCTCCACCTTCATGATCAGTTCATTTTTTACAGTGCTGACATCTGTGAGGGCACTAAGAGACAGAGAGATATCAACATTCACTCCAGTTCCAAATCAGTGCAGGCTTATGGGATTCTCCCCATTTCCTGGAGATATTAGCAGCATTGTTAATGTAGATCCCATCCCAGCAGTCAAACTAGATCATCCAGGCCCCAACAATGGGTCAACAAGCCCCAACAATGGTCAAAATCGTCTTTGTTGCAGTGCGGTAAGCAATCCAGATCTTCCCCTAGGTCCTTGTCTAGAGACTAGACCCTCGTGTTCAGTTCTCATGCTTTAGCCTAGATCAGCACTCCACTTTATGCATCTTGTTTTTTATAGGAACTGTCATTGAGTTCCTGCTTTGCATTGACATCATGGTATTTGGCAGTCCCATTGACCTACTTCATTGGTCATATGTTGGAAACTTGGACATTAATGAAACCGTCTTATCTTATCAATAGTAGAACCTTGCCATATCTCCTTACATCCTGTAAGGTTCTTGGCATCAGCCCATACCAATTTCAATAATTCACATTCCAAAAAATGACTCAAATACTTACCTGGCCTCTTCACGACATAATCTGAAGATTATCCCATGTTGGGACCTTGTTGAAGAGTACAAGCCACATAAGAACGTTGATTGTTAGATGCTCTTTAAACTTGCATAACTCCTACTTTTTTCACCTGGTCCAGGAGCAAAAGCTATTGAATATCCCAGCTTTTCTGTATAGGATCCTCCTGAAGGTTAGCAGTCCAAAGTATGTCTCATCTTCCTCCTCCGTCAGTCTTGAGGATGCTTTAGCCAAAGCAGATCTAAAGCTGGTCCATTCTCCTGTCCATCTGTCTTCTTAAGTCCAAGGCTCATTCAATCTTCCATCCTGATGTCCATGAAGATCCTGTCACACTATCATATACATTAGCTAAGGAGTGGAGGACCTCCTGTGCTAAATTTATTCTAACATCCCCATCAAGCTTGCATATCTCTTCCACCTATCAAAGGATCTAGACCTAGTCTGATTTTCTTCACATTCCCAATTCTCCATCCTAGATAACTCCCAACCAGAAGGGAGTCCATCACCATTGCTTTCCAATGATAGATCCATTGGTGAAAATAATTCTTGGACTCCTTATCATGCTTCCCTAGACATTGTTCCTATTCATTTTCTTTGCATACCCTTTTGCCAATAAATTGCTGTAGTTATTAGCCTCCAAAGACTCTTGGATGCAAGAGCTTCCCAAACAGATGAAGATGATTGAGCTCCTAGCCTCCTACTGCCTTTCACGGTGGTTCCTTTGCCTCTTCTGCTTGTCTATAGGAATCTGAAGCAAGTCTTCGTTATTTTATTGACGATTGACTCGGGATTAAAAGCAATGGAGATCCAAATAGAGATGACCTCAAGACAGCCTTGACTAAGGTGCATCTACCTCCCAGGGATAGCCACTGATTGCACCAAGTTTGCATCCTTTTAACTCTAATATGTTAACAAGCCACAGCCAATATTTGTTCACATATGAATTTGGTTCCAATTCAAAATCAAGATGATTCCACCCTGAGTCAAGCCCCCGAACCTTGAAGGGCGCAGATGCTTTTGATTGCTTGTTCATGCCAAGGAGTGGCATTGTCAAAGTAAATTGCAGGTTTCTGGATATTGACATCCATCCCATCCTGAAACAAAATAACATCTACAAATAGAAAATAAGCCATCCAAGGGCCTCTATATATTTGGATCCTATTTAAGGCCCTGCTCTTGTGATGTGCAATATCTCGACTCAGGCCTTCAGCTACTAACAAAACACTAGAGGGGATAGTGGGTACACCTGCCTGAGCACTCTAGAAGACTTATAAAAGGAAAAGAAGGAACTATTTATCATGACAGCAAATGTAAGATCTCAAATAGGAATTTATCCAGTTCATAGAGGGATATGAAAAACCCGCATAAATCAGAATTATTCTCAAATATAGGTTGCTTACTGGGCCATAAACTTTGGATAGATTAAGCTTAATCACGAAGAGTTCCCTTTTCTCCGCCCTTGAGGTATGGGAGCCTCTTGAGTGATCCCCACAGCTCCCTGTATGGCCTTCCACTAAGGAATCTGAATTGTTCTCTTCAGAATGCTTCATACAACACTGGCTTGATATTCAAGTTTATCACCTTGGCTATGATATTGTACATTGCAGTGCACAATGGCATGGGTCTTATTACCACCCAATTTGTAGGTGTGTGATAAAAGCCCTAATCCACAATGCATAATCCAATATGAACCTTTCAGGAAGTTCATCCACTGTCACCTCAACAACCTGTCCTCTCACTTTAGGCTTGCTCTCCTTCGACTCAATGGGATTTTCCCTATTAGGATTATTGATGCTTAATCAAATGAGCACAAGGTGATGTGGATAGTAGCCTCAGTAAAACAGTTTTTTGGATATTTTTTAGTGTTTTTTTTGAAAAGGGGGAAAATGGGTGATGGAGGGATATATGAAGATCAATGCCAATATCCTTCTATGGCTGTAGATTCAAGTGGTATCAAATGGAAAGATGAGATCAAGAAGAAAACCCTTTTAAGTCTGTTATTTGATGTTTGTGGATTAGCGAAAGAGGTTAGAATCCAATAGCTAAATTATCCCCTTGGCTAATCAAGAAAAAATCATGAAATTATGGCCCCACTAGAAGGGATTCCTCCACAGGGAAGGCCTTTAACCACAAGATTGACTATGGCATGAAATAGGATCAAAATCCTTGCCAAGGAACTTTAGAGTGTGGCCTAGCAAGGAGGATTAAAACTTACCCCAGACCAACAACGGAGAGTGTGTGAGAAGAGCCTCTAGATATCCTCCTTCCAAGTGATAGAGTTTCTCTTCAAATGGATCGACATTGATAGCCTCGTGGTAGTGTTGAGCAATCACAGTAATGCCTTTACTTATGTAGATGAAATAATTAAGAAAGAACAGCTTCTAAGTAAAAAATATTCACCAAATAAATAAACCCTTAGAAACAAAATTGCTCCCATATAGATATTTCCTTTAAGCTCCAAGGAGAGGAGTGTTCTCACGACCCAACCATAAGTACAAATGAGGAAGCTCTCCTAAAATCAAGTAATTTATCGAAACATGAAAATAAAGCGCTCAAGCCACATGTACAAAGATTTGATGAATAAATGCCCTCAAAAGGGAGGGTCGATCCTCCCAAGCAAGAGAAGAAAAGGTCCAAGCTGCCATGTTTAGCCTCCAAAGGTGCCAATGATGATATAGATGATTAATGTCCTGACTCCTTGTGGTCCAAGCCTCAACATTTGCTGAAGTAAACCTCCAAAGGTCCTCTAAAGGTGCATACCCTCCTTAAAGTTATGGTACAATCCAACATCCACTCTCTTCCAGTGCAACAACCCTATGATAGGCTGAAATGCATCCTTAAAAGGGTGTTACATCATGATAACAGCTCCAAAAATCATGTCAAATAATGGTCCAAAGTCTCCAAATATTGCCCATGGTCATACATTGGGTGAAGGCACTTCGTGAAGCATGGAAGATGTTCTTTCAAGTCAAAATTTAGGTCATAAAACCCCCATCTAGCCAAGTGACGTCAAATTTAACGAAGTTAATCCCCACTCCAACTCACTTATTTCTCAAGATAATTCATCCAAGCTATATACACATCATCTAAAGTGCATTAAGAGGGTGACACATCACCCAAATCATCCAAGTCATGCTGTCCATGTCAACAAATCACCTTGTGGATTTCATAAATGCAAATCAATCCTCAAATAACATGAAAATCAACTCCAAATGGACCAATGGGGAGAGTGTTCTATGGTGTGACACATGGCATACATAGGACAGGTCCAAGTGTCCATAAATAGCCCCAAAACTGCCTTGGGAGGTGTGACCAATGCCTCGACATATATGAAGTACCTCGAACAGTGTGAACTTCCTTGGGAAGCATGAAGGTACCCAAAAATCAGAATGAAACCATATCATGAAGGAAGGCTATGCTGTACCATAAACTGCCTTCATATTTTTTTTTACTATGGGTACCCCTGCTAAAAAGAGGGGTAACAGGTCTAAAGTCCTCAAATGTCTGTGGGTAATCATCCTTAGTATTATATTATTTGATCCTTCTTGTATAAAATAGCATTAATACTATACTATGAAATTCTATTACATGTTACATTATCAAACACTAATGATGCAGTCAACAACAAAAGTACACTCTCTGTTACAGAAAGCAAATTTCCAAGACAGAAAAACCAGACAGATGATAAAAGGCAGAAGCTTTCAATTGCCAATACTGATTTTTTTTCCAAAGAAAAAATTGAACTTTTTATTAACCAAAATAAAAAGTTACATAGTATATGCATTAAGCATTCATTTTTGCTGTATGATTTGCAGATCATAGAGCCCACAGGATGTAAGATATACTATCCTGTCAAAGAAACGTGAAATGTGCTGTTCCTGAAATCAGGAAAACAACAAGAAAAGAAAAAATGATCCAGCTGGCCTATGCTTTCCTGCCCTTCTTCTTCTCCACTCTTCGCCAACCTCCAGTGTTGGGAGTGGTATCAATAATGGCAAGCTGGTTTTCCATTGTATTCGTTGGTTGTTCTTTGTCAGATTCCGATCCTTCGGAGCCATGAGTTTGTTTGATGCCACTTACTTCCAGCTGAGGTTCTTGTTGCTGTTCCATATTGTTATGCCCCAAGTTTGTCTCCTGGGTCTTTTCTTCCTGTATGTTTTCCTGTCCCATTTGCTCGCCTGTAGGTTCTGTCTTCAATTCCTCTTCTTCTAGCGGTTCAGTATGCTGCCAACCTTTGGGTTTTTTTTGTTGTTTCTTATTTCCTTTAGGCTCCTTCCTAGCCAGTGGACAGGCGTAGTGGAGGTGCCTTGTTTGGAAGCATCCGCGGCATTTGAATTCTGTGTTCTCATAATCAAGCGGTTGTGTCCATAGTGAATTATTACTCAGGTCCACTTCTACGCATATTTTGGCAAATGTGAAGATTCCCTGAGAAGTCCTATCTTCATCTGATTTTAGGAACTTCCCCAAGGAGTTCCCAATGGCTATTAAAACTTTGTGATGCCAAAAATGTAGTGGGAGGTTATGTAGCCTTACCCAAACTGGCATTGTTGAGACTACCATGGTATTGGCATCGAAATCTGGGAACCAGGGGGTGATGAAGAGGCCAGCATTGCCCCAAAACCAAGGCCCCTGATTGATAATGTTATCTCGTTCTCGTTTTGTGTTGAATCTGACTATGAAAAACCCTTTTGGGCATAGATAGATTTCACAGTTGGGTGACCATGTGGAGAAGATCCATTGATGCAGTGCATTAAACTTTCGCTAGAAACCATTAAATCTGTAGATAACAGAATTTTGGGCTAAAAACGTCTATAGATCAGTGACCTTTGGCATAGATACTGTAAGCATTGGAGATTCCGGCTTTTGATCCACAATGTAGGGGCCTGGTAGTTCAGATGTTGGTGCTGGTTTGTTTTGCATGTGTTCCTTTCCTTTGACTGCATCACGGAAAGAGCCTGAAGTTTTAGAGCTGGCTCCCTTGCATCTGCCTCGCAGTCTCAGATTTAGAATGATAGTTGAATCTTTGATGATGCCATAGTCCTGAAGTGTATGATTGTTTTGCAGACTATGTCTAGTATATATCAGATTTTGGTATTTTGTTGGGGTTCCAAGTTGTTTCTGGATTTCCTTCTTTAAATCTTGGATAACCATCCCCTTGCTGAGCTGCATGCAGTAATGTCTACCCCCTATCGATTTGATGAAGATTTGTATCAGATCTTCCTCCTTACATAGTGAAACAACCTTGTTAAGGCCTCGATCTATTGGATCAGGCATTTTCTCTGTAAGCCCAAGTGCACCCCAGGGTTTTGGGATCTGTCTGCGTCGTGATATCTCTAGATCTGGCTTGTAGAGCTCCTTTTTCAGAGGCCCAGCCACGCTACCGAGAGTACCAGCTATCAGCAAGAAAGCCTGGACCTCCAAGGCCATGGCGGTTTTGGCCGGATCCGCCCCAGCAATGATTCTCGCCTTCCGCTCCATGACGTGAGCCCACTCCAGTCCAAAAGAAGATGAGAATGCAACAGGCCGCGCGTCCCATGACCAATCGCACGCATCCCCTTCCGGCCAGACAGCCTCTCTCTTGTCTTTACGCTTGTGGATGGCGGGTTGATAAGAACCAGGGTCTAGCCGTACGGTAGATCCATGTTCTACATAGTAAAAATCACCCCGTTTCAGGAGGAGAGAGCATACCCTTGCCCTGAGTGGGGATCGATCTTCCACAGCGTAATCATTCTCTGGTTCGAGTCGGAGCCAAACTATTGACAGAAAGTCATATTCAACTAACCCTGCTATCAATTTCCTATGGGGGCTTCGTGCTGTTCCATTATAACCCCATTCTCTGGTTTGCAGTGCTGCGTTGGCACAGATCTCTGTTTCAGAAACCCTAGCCATTACGAGATCTCCCGGACTTCTCTTTGATAGTCTTAGCTTCATATGACATGTTGACTTCATAATGAGTATTCTAAGTCTTTATAAAGGAGTCTCTTTCAATTGCCAATACCGATATTGAAAAGAAAACTCTGATTCAGAATTGATAGTGTGAATACCTTTTCATATCCAAAACTTTTCACTTAACACCCTTTTCTTCCCTATTGTCTCTTTTCTTCCCTATTGCCTATCTTTTTTCTTCATACCTCTCTAATTTCCCAAACACAGAAAAAAAGAATTGATTCTGTTTGCTAAAAATTTGGCTCATTTTCCACATGAAGATGGAAGGTCAACGCCCCAAGGGGTTGGATTTTGTTCTTGAAAATTGATTTTACTGAAAAGTATTATTGTGACTATTATTTACTTATGTTGGAGTCATGGCATCATTAAGAAATGGCCCAGATCATCCATTGATGGTAGGGGTTTAAAAAATGATGGTCAACCACTGTCAGTTTTCCAGACATGACAGTTTTTTTGGTTGTATGTTCTGCATAGGTTACAATGTTTTTCTTATGCCTTCCCATTTTATACAGAATTTACAATGTTGCTATACTATTGTGATTCACATACATTATAAGCATAGAAGCCTGATACTACTCTGTTCCCATGTACTCTTGGCACACAATTTAATTATAATTTACCTCTTCCAAATTTTACTGGAGGTGCATTCTTCCTACATTAGATTGCACAAAATATAACTACAAGCAACTAAGTTTGCTCTCATTAACTGTTGCTGATAAACTATGTTGATGTCTTTGCATAGACTGTATCCTTAAGAACAACATAATAACTGGTGTTACATTATATGTTTTAAATGGGTGATGGATCATTGCTAGATCTTTAATGGATTCAGAATAGTTTTGTCAGTGGAAATGGATTACATATATCAGAAACTCCCTACCTAAAGAAAGCAGGCACTATAAAGTTTATAAAAAATTTCCAGAGGCCTTGAATGTGGCATTTTTTAGATGTTATATGACAGAAAGCAGTCAAAACATTTTAACCAGCCAGGAAATATTTTATACCTAGTTATATCCAAGCAAGCCTGAATTCATTCGTAGAAACCTTTGCAAATGTAGTATCCACAATTTTTCAGAAAATGTGATGTCATGTCTATTATTTAGAGGATATTTAAATGCCCCTGCAGATTATGATTAAAGGATGCAAATTTCAAGGAGACCGAACTATCCTATTCTTATTATCCTGATCTAGAATGGAGTAGCTAGTACTATCTGTGATATTCTGCAGTATTGGGAACCAAACCATTGGGGTTTTATTCTTGAAAATCTCATGATGTGAATGCCCAGTTGGAACATTCAGTGTCCCAAGGAATCAAGTGTTTTTATAGATGGTTATCATAGTTCAAGTCTCATATTTTATATTCCATGATATTGAAAGAGTGAAATATTGTGATGCAATTTTGCAGGTCCGTGTAGCATGCATAGAAGGGCAGCCACCTCTTGATATTTGCCTCGGACAGCATTTGTATCTGTCAGTTGGTGATTATTACCTTAGTTTGAGAACATGATGATATAGTTTTGCTTCACCTTTTTCCAACTCGAGGAGTGTCATCCGAGGTGTATATTATAATGAATATTTAAAATTATAAGAGGAAAGGAAAAAAATCATTTTCTGATTCACCAACTGAACTCACGCCGTCTTCATTTCAGCTCTTTTGTTTTTAGCTTTATAAATATATTTTGATGGCTGATTTGTGAGGAATCCAAAATCAGCTTCTTTTCTTAAAAAAATGGATCAGTGGAAATGTTCACTAGTGTGAGCCATTGAAAGTGTATGAAAATTCCAGTTCGTTTATGAAACATAGGTATATGGTTGGTTTACTTAACACTTGCTTTCAAACTTAATCTGTGGGTCCTTTTCAATGGTTATCCTTTTGATCTCCCTAGTTAATCCTTTCTTCACTCTCACTAACTTTCAAGCTTTTGTCCCTGATGATGGGTGATGATGGGTGGAGTGTCCACTTGAAATGTTGGACATTTCGAAACTGTTGACACAGTGATTATCCAAAAGACTCTTAATGGTTGTCAACTAAGAGCCCATATTGAGTATTCCATTAAGGCAAACACTGTTGGTATAACTATAAACTATCACAGAAGATTGCACATAGCTTGTTTTAACCAAATTCCCAATGTGAACGGGCAAGTATACTATCAATAAGTTAAAAAATGCTATTGACTACATGATAATGATGTCTTCATTTATTTTTGAATGGCATCTTGGAAAATATGTACATAGGCTTTTCAATGGATAGGCTTCTTCTAGAAGATTCATTATTTTGTATAGACATTTTATAATTTGTCTGGTTGCTTGTTTGATGGAATTTGATGATTTGATGGTGAAGCTCTGCTTTTGTATTCAATTAGTGCAGAACATATGCACAAAAGGTAACCTGGTGAAAATGTAGATAGGCTTTTTCTAGAAGATTCATTGTTTTATTTTTTATTTTGTTTATTTGTTTGTGAGGAAAACACTTCACAAGAACTTCCCTGTGATCCATGAATGTTAAATGGAGTAAACTGTCAACCTTGATTATGGAGACTAACCTCAAGGGGATCAAGAAAGTTGAACCCATGACCTCTCCAACTTTGTAGGAGATCTCTCACATCTAGGTTATGACAACTTGACCTAACTCTTGAGGCTAGGAGATTGATTACTTTATATAGACATGTTATAATTTGTTTTGATTTTTGGTTGAATAGTATTTGATGACTTCATAGCTAAAGCTTTGTCTTTATATTCAATTGGTGCAGAAAATATGCACAAAAGATAACCATAACCAGGTCACATTCCATAAGTATACATTAATAATTTGGTAAACTAGTATAAAGCAAAATAAATAGAAACAAAACATACTAGATTTGATGATGGGTACCGCAAGTTTTACCATTAACCTTCAAACTCTTGTTTATGTATTGTGATCTCCCATCTTTCAAGTGCACCCACCTATATATGCAAATGAGGGATATCACTTTTGATACAAAAGGATTTTCCTTTGAGTGATCTGTATCAAAGTGAAATAAGATGATCTGTTTTAAGGATACCTTGAACTGATAAGTTTGAATGGAATTTCTCCATAAAGACTATCATGCAACCTCGTGATGAATGTGGAGCGAAACAACCGTTGTTCATTATTTGTATGCTAAATTGGTAAAGTCTTCAATTTATTTCATTCATGGAATTACCAGTAAAATCATGTAAAATTAGTTTAAGCCTGGATTATGATAGCATTTCAAACCAACTTTACTGTAATTTATACTAGTTTATCCTACATCAATTATACAAATTTGTTGTAATAAAAAAAACACTAATAATAAAAAGAAATTACCACCAGGGACTTTGAATTATTATTACTTCACTGAGTTTCAATTGGTAATAACACTAATTGATTATTAGTGGAAAATATAATATTCTAAATGAATTTGTAAATTAACAAAACATTTCCTTCCAACATATTTAACCTCAGACAACCCTTATTACATGTTAAAAATTTCATGGTAAGTTTGACATTTCATGATAAGTTTGTGTTAACGAGTTTTAAAGTGTTTTTAACTCTTATGATGGCTTTGTATTATGAAAGGATTTATTGTTCTACGGTCAAGCTAGATTAGATTATTTATGGAGCCTTGGAGTCCATATTTCAATCCAATATCTAGACATTTCTCTTACTATTCATCTTTGTGTTTGCCTCTTATAGATCCTCCATATTTGGGTTGAAGTCTTTAAGCAAAAGGGTAGTATTAGTGTAGTAGGTTCATCACCAAGACCAATAAATTGAGGAAATTATTGTATTTATCTTGAGTGGAGTTTGGACAGCTTAAAAAGGTAGTATTAGTGTAGTAGGTTGATCACTAAGACTAATAAATTGAGGAAATTGTTGTCTTTACATTGAGTGGAATTTGGAGTGAACAAAATTTAGGTAAATCGTTTGAAAAGATTTTGGGTTACAAAATTGCACTGATTAAATGTATGACTTGTCAAGAGAGATGCCATCTCTCATTGCAAATAATCCAAAATAGGTACTTAGAAAATGGGATAGGAAATCATCTCAACACTCGCAAATAAGAGGGGTTCTAGGAAATTAATCAATTGGACATAATGTTATAGACAAAATGAAATGAGGATAACTACTATAATAATATATTAATAAATAATAAAGTGAAACAAACATAATAAATAAATAAATATAAAAGAATATCAAATCAAAGTCACTACTTTTCACTAAGAAAAGAACAAGGTGCACGTGAGCATTTATTTACATTGGAGACACTCAACGTAAAATCATCATTCAGTTTTCTTATGTACATTTACATATATTTTGGTTATATCCAATTATTAAATCACATCATAAAGGGTATTTGCTTCAATTTGTATTAGAGCTTTGTTTGTTTGAGAAATCTATAGTTGTCATACTTGTCATAAAACGAGCAATAAATAAAACATAGTGCCAAGCAAAGGATAAGTCAATGCATAAGTGCTCCCTCTACAAAACCTAGCGTGTTATCTTAGGATATCTTAGGTATGGATATCTTAGGTAACCTTGCATGTTAATGACACCATCCCATGAAGTAAACCCCAATCTATATATGTCATTCACACTTACTACTTGATGGGTTTCTCAATAAATAGTCTTCTTGTGTACTAGTACACTTAATAGGGGCTAATAATGATCCTTCCATACGGAAACTTGGCAAATTGCATAAATTCACGAGCTAGTGTGAAATTTGAAAATGATATCTAATGATTTTTATATTGGACATCAGTCTCTATGTTGCATTGACTTATGCACATGCTTCATATGGTCACAATCTATATCATATGTCATTCACACTTACTACTTGATGGGTTTCTCAATAAATAGTCTTCTTGTGTACTAGTACACTTAATAGGGGCTAATAATGATCCTTCCATACGGAAACTTGGCAAATTGCATAAATTCACGAGCTAGTGTGAAATTTGAAGATGATATCTAATGATTTTTATATTGGACATCAGTCTCTATGTTGCATTGACTTATGCACATGCTTCATATGGTCACACTTGGAGCTCCTTATTGGGTGATATATCTTGCAGAAACATGAAGAAGACATGAGCCTTTGGTTTTTTGGACAATACTAATGTCTTCTCACATGCTTGATTTAGGATGTTCCACACCTTTTAGAGGATGTTTGAATTTATGATGAATTGGTGCCCTTGTTAAAATGTCCTAACACACATTAGAGATCATGTGTCATGTTGATGATGAGATGTTGTGCCTTGATGATGGGATGTTCCACCTTTCAATGATGATTTGACACTTTTGATGGGACATCACACCTTTGGGAGCATGATATGGCATTAGAGGATGAAATGTTACACCTCTTTGAAGAAACATGTCACTTTTGGAGTTTCTAGACACTACTTGAGGTGAGTCACCCATCTTTTGTAGAGAATTTATGACACAATGGTGGTTTGCTGATGTATTTATAAGGGAGAGTTTGATGTTAGAGCACGTTTACTTTATTGTTGAGGTATCATTAGGTTCTAGAGACCTATTCACTCTTCTATCATGAATATTTTATGTGCTTTTGCCTTATCTATAGGGTTTATAATAGAGGTATTATTTTATGTGTTTAGTGCTTTTATTAGATGAGACGTATTTGAACTCATATAATTAAGAGGATCAATTCTCATTTGTAAATCCTTGTTACTTATCTAAGAACATTACTAGTCTATTATTATCATATCTAAAAATGCCTATGATGGCTGGTTAGAGCGACTTATTGAGGGGATAGTTTTGTAAATGAATTTACTAATACATGGATGCTCATTGCTAGGGTTTTGAAGGATAAAAAATTTCTCATGTGGTGTCACTCTATCTTGTGGTTTTGTTTATGAATGAATGTAAATGTAATTTTACTTTTTAATAGTGGTGGTGTGTCATATGGAATGAGTTGATCTTGCGGACAAGATTGAACTTCCTAGAATCTAACGATATCTAGTGACAAGCAAGCCAATCAAAAACTATCTTTATCTAAATATGCAATTTATAAACAAAGACAAACAAGTGGTTTAGGCCTACCTTGGGTCCAATGCAAGTTTGTGGAAGCCTCGCTCCTTTGATCCAAATGACCTCCCTTGTAGCGAATCTGCAAACACAAACAAGCAAACAAATTAAATAACACCTGAAAAGCCAATATCATAAAGCATACTTATCATAATGATCAAGGAATTCATGAAACAAATGACATAAGACGATTTGTTGAGAAAAATGATTCTGATTGTATTAATTCAAATCAAAGAAGAACTTTACAACCTGTGCCTTGATGCTGTACAATCTCTTCCTAGGGTCCAACAAGAAGTGTTTTCTACTTTGACAAGTTTCACTCTCTTCCCAATGAAGCCAAAAATATATGTGATCTCTCATCTCAAGCTTAACTAGGAAGTCTCAATTCCACCAACATTTAACCTCAAAAATGTTCAGCTTCTAACCTCTCTAACAACCAGTGCAATGCCTTAATTTATAGTGCAATGGAGGGAAGTTACTAGGTCTTCCTTCAAAGGGATAAAGCCCTCCTTCAAAGGGATAGCTCCTCCCATCAAGGGATTAGCTCTCTCTTTTGGGATGCATGAACCACCTAAGAGCGAACAATCCACGTCAAAATTCCTTCTAGAATCATCTAGAATTAACCCAAAGTGAGTTTTTTAGAATGAACTTGCGCCTTTCTGACTTTCACAGGGGTCCGCACCCATTCCTTTAGAAACAGAGTGGGCAGGTCCGCAGGTAATGTGAACAGGGGGTGCGGGACTGCAGGCAACAGTGAGAGAAAGTGCGGAACCAGAGCTTTGTTGATTTTTAATGTCTTTCTCTCATTTTCAAAGCTTGACATGAAAAGCTGAGGTCTGAGACTTGCTTAGGAGGACAATATAAGTGATGATAGACCCATACTGATTGCAAATAGTCATGGTGATGATATTTTTGTGTAACAGATTGCCCCTTAAAGTGCGAAGTCTGTAGTAGATGAGGATTTCATTTATTATCTAGGAAGAGTGAAGTACTTTATCATTTCGAGGATCATCTTGTGGAGAGCCCGGTTGGAACTTGTAAAAACATTCAATGCAAAATATAAATATGAGATCATATCATTGCTGAGGTAGGCATTCCCATACTCAGATCAAAACTGACTAGAAAACTAACTACTGCTCTAATATAGGAATGATCTTGTAATACATCACAAGTATAAACACAGTATGGACGCAACCATCTGTTTATGAATAGTCCACAGTATAATGAATACAAAATTCCTTGCAGCCTGGATTGTGGAAATTAGATCCGGGGTCTTCATTTCTACTTCTCGAAACAGTACGATTCTATCCATGTGAATGAATGTGTGGAAGTCGAACATGGTAGAAACCACTTGATTACCAGCCAATGATGTAAACTGTTAACAAGCGTGAGAGAAACCACCATTAATGTCAATGGCTCTCAAAGTATTCAGTACAATCCATGAGATGTGAATAGATGTGCTGATGTTGAACATGTCACGGAGTCCTTTGATCGAAGGTCAATGATGCAACCTATCGTCAAGGCGAGAAACCTGCCGTTGAGGCATGCAGATCCCAAGGTACTGACGATTTCTAGATCATCTTTCTAGATAATGAGCTGAAGTCAATAGAAAGCGATCCGTCGCAGGCAAGCCCACAACACGAAATCATAGATCAAGTTTGAAGAAATTTAGTTGCAAGGACTGACTCAGGGATGGTCAAAATAGATGACAGATATTTTGCAGATGAATGGCTTATTTGCATTGACCTCTTGAACACATAATGACACGGCAGATGGTTTGGTGACAATTGACCCAAAGTTAATACCCAGAAACCGGCTGAAGAATTTCAATGTGGTTTGATCAACTGTTAGGCAAAGGATTTCCCAACCCAGGTGAATAAAAGTGTCGTGTTCAAGAGTGGTTACAAAGTATGAAGAACAGGCTCATTTTTCTCTCTTTCCCCCCCCCCAATTCCGGCAAGTATCTCTTTATTTTTGTCAAACTTGAGGAGGATAACATTTGCTTGATTATAAGCTCATACTTCGGATGAGTCTAACTTAGTTTAAATTCGAACCCTAAGAAGGAGTGGTCCGTTCCTGTTTGTAATTGAATAGGTCCTTTACTGTTAAATTTTAACGAGTCCAGTATAGGAGAAACTCGACATTTTTCAATTTTAGAGAGTCTGAAAAAACTTAAGAAGACTCCATGGTTGACCTTTTTCGTAAATTTGTGTCTCCCAAGCCCGAAAAAGTATAAAATAATACTTGAGAGAACCGCTTGATCATTACGACCAATGAGTACTTTTCATAATTAGTGCCTCTGATCCGAAAAAGTAAAAAAAAGCGATCAACGACACGTCGTTTTATAACCAATATCGAATTTGAAACGACAAAAATCCGGCAATCTTTTCATGTTTTTACGGTCAGAAAAAGAGCTGTAAGTGGACCGTCTTTTTAGTTCCGTTTTAACGAGTTTAAAAAGAAAAACTCGGCGATCTTTTCATGTTTTAAGAGTCAGAAAAGAGCTTAAAGGTGACTCTAAAATACTTTTTCCGTTGAAAATGACCGATTTCGCCTGAAAAATCCGTTATCCTGAACAAAAACTCAAACATTATTCATACCTGTTTAAAATGGATAAAAATGCTGCAAAAGTTACATTTCTAAAGTGAAACATAAACAAATTAACAATTCATTTACTCAAAAAACTTATAAAAAGGGCTTTCGTCAATTCATTTTTACCGTTTGAGATTTGGGTGAGAAAATAGAGCTTTTGGTCAGAAACTTCCCGTGAAGATTGCGGAAAATCCGACCGTCGGAATCGAGCGCCATCTCCTCCAGGTAATCCACATCATCCTACTCTTCAATTTCAATCGTTTCAAATTGTTTTTTAGGGTTTCATTTCATTTTTTAGAGGATTTTTAGGCTAGAAACCCGCGCGCGGGGGCCCGCAGGCATAACATAGGCAGCCTGCGAACCCTGACTGTCCCCGCAGCAAGGGTTTTTAACCCTAAATTTCTCAAAATTCACCCAAAAATTTCCATTTTTAATATTCTAATTCGCCTTTTTGTTGGATGTAGAGTATACATCATGCTTGATTGGCGAGTGCGGGAGCATGAGGACATAGATCTTGTCGCGATAAATCACAAACCTTCGATCGATGCATTGAAGGCATGCGGCTTGTACAAATTCTAGGCCATACCTGACATGAGGGCCCAGATGGACTTCTTGCAGTCGCTGGTAGACAGGTGGAGCATACAGGACCAATGCTTCTTCATTGGTGGTCACCAGCTGGAAATGGAGCCGGCAGACATATACTTTTTGACTGGTTTGCCTAAGAGAGGTGAAGACTTAACTCTATTCGGGACTAGGCCAAGTGGCCAGTCCGTCGATAGCCTCCGGCTAGAGTTCTGTAACAACCAGACTAGAGACAAAGGGATAGACATCAAAACCATATCCTGTCCTGAACTCACGGTGATCGAGTTTACTGTTACCAGGATCTGTGGGAGCGCCGCACTACATATAGCCACTGGATCCCAGATGCGGATGACAGTTGACTGCTTTCGAAGCACCATCTTCAACTAGTGCGATGCTGCGTTGGCTAATGTAAAAGGCCAACTGACCAGAGCCAAGAATGGACAACTGAAGACCTTTGGATATGGTGCTTTAGTTGTGAGCTTTCGTCTGGAGAGGGTCCCAATGTTGGTCCCGCAGCACCTCACTGTTGGAGTTGGACTTCCTCGAGAGCCCAAACTGATGCGATGGGTTGCAATTATGGCCCGTCATCCTGATGAGGGAACATAGGTCGTTCGATTCAAACCTGAGTATTTCCATTGGTTGGAAAACCAGGTTTTTGCTATTCAGGACTTTTCTTACGCTGGGGTAGATTTTCGCGGTGACCCAGACATGGCTCTTCCACCAGGAGAGCAATAGGATGACTCAAGTAAAATCATTTTCAACATTATTCTAGTTTAATTGTTTTTGTTTTTATCTCGTCCCAAATTTGATAGTAAAAGTTTCAAATGCAGATGTGGGTCCACAACGACCAGCCGCTCTCCAGCCTTACGAGAGGAAACAACCAGCTGCAGTGGCACCAGCCCCATAGGACGAATCAGCAGAGACCTTGGCCGAATTGGAGAGCCATCTAGAGCGTTTGACAGGAGACATTCTGGAGACTGGCATAGATGACATTCCTCGTCGACTACAACGCTATGTGATTGGGGTCCCAGGACCTTTTAGGAGGTTCTTTTGTAAGGTGGCCCGTACAGTGGTTTTTTATCGAGATCATCACCAGTGATAGGATGATCGCCTATTGTAGACACATATGACATTTTTTGCTTTCTGTACCTATCATTTTTGCCGATCATAAGGTGTTTTTCAACCTATGATCGAGGACGATGTATATTTTGACACACTCTTATATTATACTATATCACTATTACCATCTTATCTTGTAAAACATGTTATGCAATGTTTTTAAATTTATTTGTATGATTATTGTAAATGTCTACCTAACATTCGAGAAGCAATCGCATCTGCTAATGTGTTTAAAGATCTTGGAATATGCTGATATTCAATATAATCAAATTCACGTTCCAAGAGACGCACTCTCAAAAATAATCTCAATAACACTGGATTTCTAATGGCATATACTCTATTAAGCTGTAATACAACGAGTTCAGAATCTAACCTCATTATCAAACTCTGAATCCCAAATGAAATAGATTCAAATAATAATTCAATCACTGCACTATACTCTGCAATGTTGTTCGTTGTTTGACCGAGGCTTACCCCATGCATAGATACCAACTCGTCAGAGGGCGAATAGATAACCCAAGCTGCGGAAGAAATATTCCGTGTATTACGACAAGCACCATCAGCAAAACCAATGTATGTTTGGAGAGGCATCGGCATCTGCAATATCAAGAGTAAAACCAAGATAAGCAGGAATAATGACGAAAAACACTCTCTAAGCTAAGCACACTTTTTAAACTAAAACACACCAGCTAGAAAGAAAGCTAACCTAACTAAAAATCTCCACACCCATATTTTAAGCATAATACCTCTTCAGGTAAAGACCATTTCTGAGTTTACCTAAAGAGTCCCCGTCAAAGTCTACCAATTCATAGGCCCCTTTTGCTAGCTTTCGCTTGACAACATAGGGACCATGCCACATAGGAACGAATTTTCAAGCGCCTAATTTATCATTAGCTTGATCGTACAATAAGACTAGATCTCCTTCCGAAAAATTTCGAGGGGTCACATTTTGATCATACTGAGCTTTAATACGTTTTGCATGAGTTTCGATCGCCAATGCAGCATCACGTCGATTCTCATCTAGCTGAGCCAAGTATAACAAACGTCTTTCCTCCTCGGAAGTGGCTAGAAGTAACTCGATGGCCATTTGCAATGACAGGATTTCGCATTCAATGGGTAACACAGCGTCCAGACCATAAACTAGTTGGAAAAGAGTGAACCCTGTTGACGGTTTTACTGAGGTTCGATACGCCCAAAGCGCTGAAAATCACATGTTATGCCAATTCGACCGATGAATCCCAATGATTCGTCGGATCATGATGACTAGAATTTTGTTGATGGCTTCAACCAGACCATTAGCTTGTGGATAATATGGAGTTGAACTATCGTGACGCAAGCCAAGCTGACCTGTAAGTTCAGTCATCATAACGTTTCGAAAATGACGCCCATGATCAGTGATAATCGCTCGTGGAACACCAAACCTAGCAATTATATGATTGAACACGAAAATCGCAGTTGTTTTGCCGTCTGCCTCAAATGTAGGCATCGCCTCGGCCCACTTGGTAAAATAATCTACCGCAAGGATGATATATGCATGCCCATCGGCCGAGTGAGGGTTACATGTAATAAAATCGATACCCAATTATAGGGTGGAGAGGAGCAGGTGGAGCGCGCATCTTTCGATAAAAAATTTGGCAGTTGTGGCATTTGTGGCATTTAATACAATCTTTAAACAAAAACGACCAGAAGTAGCCAGCGCACAATATCTTTTGGGTTGTGGCATACCCAGACATATGACCGCCACACACTCCAGAGTGACAGTCATTTAGAACCCTTTCAGCTTCCTCATGAGTTAAACAACGTCGAAAAACAGAGTCCGCCCCACGACGATAAAGAGTATCTCCAATAATTCTGAATTGTTGGGACTGGAATCATATTTTTCGATGTTCCGACCTTAAAATTTCTGGCCGAAAGGATTGGGTTTGGAGATAAACGACGATATCCCCATACCATGGATCTAAAGTTCTGATTAGAAACAAGGATTCGTCCGCAATGGGCTCTTCCGCCACAGTTTCTGTGTCAGCACGCGGGAAGTCACACATTAACTCTGCAAAAACTAAAGATTTCTTCGACTTAGACTTTTCAAATTCCAAGTCGAACTCCTACAGGATGACAATCCATTTGGAGTACTTGCCCCCTAGCAATTGCTTGGTCAAAATATAGATCATAGGGTTGCAATCAGAAATTACTGTAGTTTTACGTAGTAAAATGTAATGACGAAAACGTTGGACAGCTTGAACAGCTGCCAATGCCAATTTCTCCACATGTGAGTATTTTAGCTCAGTTGGATTTAAAGTTCGACTAAGGTAATATATCACATGTTCAGTACCGAATTCATCTTCCTAAACTAACACCATTCCAATGGTGGAATGCGAGGCGGCGAGATACAAGTAGTGCTAGTTGTAGTTGGGAGGATGTAATAACGGTGCATGGGTCAATGCGTGTTTTAGTGCATCAAAAGATTTCTCAGCTATCTCATCCCAAAAGAATGTAGTATTATGTTTCAACAACCGGATAAAACCGCTTGTAATCTCGGCGTAGTTAGGAATGAATCGACGTAAAAAGTTCGCTTTCCCTTGCAAACTTTGGAGTTGGCGAAGACTCGAAGGAGGAGGCAATTTGACAATAGCTTCAACCTTCGAGGGATCGACGCGAATGCCAGCTTTCGAAACAACAAACCCCAGTGACCGACCCGTTTCTATGCAGAAAACACACTTGTGTGGATTCAACCTAATCCGATAATGCCTACACCTCATAAAGATTGCTCGTAAATGGATGAGATGATCAGCTCGATGTAATGAATGAGCAGGAAAATCATCGAGATAGGGTTGCAGAATGTGCTTGATATCATGAAACGTGTAAGACACGGCCCTTTGAAAAGTTGCCCCGGCGTTCTTGAGCCCAAAAGGTAATTTGCAGTAAGTAAATTTCCCCCATGGACAAATGAAAGCCGTTTTTGGTTGATCGGCAGGTAGAATATTGATTTGATTGTACCCGGAAAAACCATCCACGAAGGAAAATATTTCACTGCCGGCACAATCATCAATGATTTGATCGATATAGGGAGTTGGGTAATTGTCTTTTGGACATGCTCGATTAATATCCCTATAATCGATACATATTCTTATTGTTCCTTGCTTTTTGTTAACAGGAACAATATTCGTTACCCAATCCATTAACGGAATCGGGTAAATGAAACCTGCTTTGAGTAATTTTTCAACTTCTGCTTTAATAGCAGCAACTTTTCTCGGGTGGATCTGACGCAAATGTTGCTGGACGGGTTTAGCGTCTGGGAAAGTTTTGATTTCATGAACAAAAATTGCGGGGTTAATTCCTGGCATTTCCTCATATGACCAAGCAAACATGTCGCGGAATTCTTGAAATAGGGCCTTATATATTTGAATTTCATCTTCCGTACATGTATATGAATGTTTTCAACAATTCCAGGCTTAACCGAAATATCAATAGGAATAGTTCGAGAAATGTTTCCCAAATTTAACTCTGAATCAGGATTTTTCATTGGATTTTGAGCTTCCTTGACATATTCAGTCATAAAAATTGATGAAAAATCATTTTTAAAACGATCACTCTCGGGTAAAAACGAAGATCTATGATGAAGATCTTCCCATGGTAAATCATCGACACATAGGATTTCACGAATTTGCTCATCAGTGTGAACAAGTTCAGAAAACGTTGTTGAATCCGAGTTTGATGTGAAAAGTGATTCCTCATGGACCACATTCATTAAGTCAATTTTGGTTGAAGATGGGTCGGAAAATGACTGCATGGCCTGATATGCAATTTCATATGGACTCAAAGGCATAACATCACCAAATGAGTCTATCTCAGATTTGGAAGGTACGATCCAAGGATCATCATAAACAATGGTGTCTAACGAAATCATATGAATGGCTGCAGTAGAAGACGATGCGTTGATAGGAGGAAAAGGAAAAGTTCCCAGTAAACCAACATCTTTAACTAGTCCTACTCCAACATCCTTATACGGGATAGTGGTTTTGCCGACATGTTGAATACTTTCAGAAGAGGCTGGGTTGGATGAAAAGTAAGTCAGTTGGTCTATAGTTACGATCTTTCCATTATGAGGGAACTTTATAAGCCGAAAGTCCGATGAAACGACAACTGTCATAGCGTAAGACCAACTACGACCCAAGAAAAGGTTGTAATCTAGAGGGGCATCAACTACCTCCACATCTAGATTAACAGTTTTTCCTTCTACCCCTATAGGTAAATCCTGTAGAATGCCAAAAGGATGAAACCCACGGCCATCAATCAAGGGATTGATTTAGTGAAGGAGAACCAAGCAATCTCCAACACTGTATCGACATAATACACATTGAGGCTCCCTCATCAATCACAGTCCTATAAATAGGTCTGTTTTTTACTAACACTAGGATCTGAAAAGCCATTTGATGAGGTAAGCGCAGTGTACTATTTTCTAGATCTAAAATTATAAGGTTCGAGTCCTGAATGTCAACAGCTCCTATAGCTGACAATAGTAATTTACGCTGTGCTGGACATGATTGCAGCACTTCCAAAGCCGACATTGCTGAAGGTGAAACAACTAAATCTTCAACAATGTTATAGTTCTGAGCCGCTCTCGCATGTGGATTGAAAGCTGACTTTCGAAGTATACCCTTGGCGAGCGGTTTGATTACTAACTCTGGATTAGGTTTCTCGATCTGTAGCGGATCGGAACCGGGAGCTGAGGTTGATGGGTTAGAATGAGAAGATTCTGCTTCTTTACCATCAATAGGACTTTTACTACCATAATCATGCGATCGAGTCGCAATCCTAACATGGGACATCATCAGTATGGGTTCTTCATTGGCATTTGAAGAAGAACCTATCTTCTTACTGTCTTGACTTGGAAAATAATCCTTCAAAATAGCAGGCGTTTGGGAACCTTTGACAATTTTCGCAACCTCTGCACGATGAGGGCAGTCTCTTGTAAAATGCTCTTCGTCACAAATGAGACAAGGATAACGAGGTTTGCGTTTCTCATCATTTGATTCCGCTTTTTCTGGTTTCTCTTTCGAATTTTTATCTGTTTTATTTTTCTTCTTCCCTTTCTTCTTACCACCGGATTTTGATTTGGCTGTAGATGACTCTACAACATGAATATCGGCGGAAATTTCCACGGAAGAATCTCCTGTCGGGGAATCTGGCAAGGTTATGATAGGAGAAGAATTCTTGGAAGACTTCTTCTTACTTTTGGTATTAACCGTACCAATCATACCATCAGCGGCATGAGACCTTGAAGGAGCTGCAGCGATTTGATTTTGCTTAGGAAGATTGGGGATTTTCTCGTGTAACGTACCTGACTGCGTATAAACTAAGTCAAGGTACTGTGCTTGAGCAATTACTTGCTCCTCAGTAACGACTCCGGCCTTAGCTACATCCTCAGTGATCTTTGGCAATAAAGATTTTACAAACCATTCAGCTAAGATCTGATCCGGAATAAAAACTTTCACTAAACACCGTCGACGTCTCCATTCATGAATGTGATCTGAAATGTAAGTGGACATTGACTGCTTTAATAAAGTTAGTAATTCTGTGCCATTGTCATATCTGACTGGCAACTGAAAATGAGTTAAAAACGAAGTAGCTAACTGACTAAAATTATAAAAAGTGGCTCACGGCAACTGAATGTACCACTTGGCCACAAGACCAATTAGAGTGCGCTGGAAAAGCCTTAAACGGATTGAATCATCTGAAATGGAGTTAGACACATACTAGAGGTGATAAGTCATCACATGGTTCGACGGATCCTCTCCTGATTTGCCTTCAAACTTAGGAATATCACTAGGCAACTTATTCGGCATTGGCTGCCAAAACAGAAGATAGTTAATTGGATCGTTCATAAGGCGCGACAAGTCAGGGAAGTCCAAAGTTGCGATAAATGGTAACTGACGATTAGGGTCCCTAAAACTCTGGGTCATGAGACCAGCCCCAGGAGGAGGATATCCAGGATAACTAGGAATTGGAATTGCATTTGGGATATTATATCCACCCGGAAAATCAGGATTAACCGGACCGTACTGGGGTTGTTGAGGTTGTTGATATGTATACCCAGGGTACGGTTGATACTGATAGACTGGCTGCTGCACAGCGGGACCGAATTGGTACTGTCCCTAGTACGGTTGATAAGTAAATTGAGGTTGACTTGTGACAACCGTACTTGAACTAAGTTTTCCTACAAGCATTTGAACCGAAGTTTGAATTGTAGATCCAGACTGAGGTAAAGATGTTTGAGGAGTTGATATAGGAACAGTAGAAACCAGAGCTGTCGATACTCCAAAAGTAGGTGGGGTAGATTGAACAGATGTTTCAGCAGTTGCAGTAGTCGTTTGAGGCGGAGTACGAGGCGTACTTGGCCCAGGCTGAGAAACTACAGAAGGTACAAAAGTTTGAATAGTAGACTGGACAGGTTGCTGGGGTGAACCAGAAACTAAGGGTTGTCCAGTTTGAGATGACAACTGTACATTCGGTTGCAAGACCTGTTGAGTTTGAGATGGATCCCACACTAAGTTCATTCCGGGGTACAGACCCATAACAGGTTGAGAATATTGAGGACCATAACCAGGTTGAGGGTAGGGTTGATAATTCAGAGGTACATTTCCAATTCCTTGAACATAAGATTGACCAGAAGGTGGTTGGAAACCTTGGTTCGAGTACTGACCTTGGGGTTGATAACCCTGAGGCACGTACTGATACTGGGTTTGACCTTGAGGTACATATTGATACTGGGGTTGACCCTGAGGTACATATTGAGTTTGGGGTTGACCTTGAGGAACGTACTGTCCCGTAGGTATGTACTGTCCTTGAGGTTGCCCCTCAGGTGCAAATTGTGTACCTTGAGTTTGCCCCCCAGGCGATAATTGATAATTTTGAGGCTGCCCCACAGGCGGTAACTGGCCACCTTGAGGTTGAGGATTAGGAATAGTACTTGACATCATGAGAATATCTTCTACACTCAACGACTTAGTACCATTATTTCTAGTTAATAACCCTTGTTCAATGGGTTGAGGAGATGCTCCCGAAAATGTACCAGTAAGTGGCTGATACCCAGAGGGAACAGAAGGACCGCCGTACAAAAAGGATTCTGGAGATTGAGAAAACATGGACGACTGTCTTGACATATTTAACGGAGGATAGTAACCTCTAGGTGTTGGGTGATAAGGAATACGAGGTGGTGAAAAACTTAGTCCCGGGTTTTCCAAAAAGTTAGTCAATGAAAGATACCAAGCACTGCTCCTAGGTGGACTGTAAAAGATTGATTCACGTTCCCTAAGTTCTATAACAGGTTGATTTTCAGGGATAGGGATGCCTACTTCTTCTTCCGGAGTAGCAAGTTCTTCAATAGCTATAAGTCCAGAAGGAAGATTTTGGGTAATTATTATTTTTAGCCTGGGTGAACCAGGATCACTAGAAGTTGGAGAGGTAATCCCCGATGTTGGAATAACAGCAAATTCAGTTTCAGGTTCGGATATTTCAGGTTCCTCATCTAAATCACTAGTAGATGAAAAGCTACCAGTAATTTTGGAAACAGAGACAGACTGTGGATTATAATCTGCTATTAAAGCTTGAAAATCAGGATGTACCACCAAAGAAGACTCTCCTTCTTCAGGTGACTCAATTCTACTGTCTCTAGGAGTTACGAGGGCTCTCAACCCTTCAGGCTGGCTCGGTGAAAACTCAGGAAGTTGGCCCCGAAGTCGATGGGACTTCCTTAGTAATTCAACCACGATTAAATATGTTAACTACTTCACACGAAAACAAAGTAAAATCTCAATGAAAACCACCTAAAGCCTCTAAAGAACCAAACAAATTTGAATCACATGCCTAAAGAATCTAGGAGATCAAACCACACACAAACAGTAACTTTCCGTACTGAAAACACTAGTTGGTGATGAAATCCAACGTGTAGAGTTCAATACAGAAATGGCGGTTGGAACAGTTACCCCGACAACTTGCTTAATGAATAGACTGGCACAGGTTCCTCCAGTAAACCGTCTCGAGTGAAGAGAACCCCCCAGAAAATCCAAATGAGTCTAGCCGATGTCTGCTCTAGGTACAGTGGGATCTTCCTACCACCGTCACCTTAGGAAGAATCCTATAGAATATGGTCACTATGGTTACCAACGGAAACAAATATACCTGGGGGAACAGTCTACAATCCGATACGCACGCAAGGGCAGAGTAACAAGCTCAATCCCCTTGAAGGCTCTTTGACATAATCTAAGGTTTACCAACAAGTGACCCCAGGCTGCTCGACAATGGTTAATCCGAGGTTTATCGTTTTTAATACGTGAATATCTAGCGTCCTTCCCAATGAGGGAGGATTGATTCCCACACTGGTTCGGACACGATCTCGTGTTTCTCCTTTAAGAGGAGCTTTCCCAAAGCATAAATGCAACAATTGGATTTTTCTCCTACTGCAAGATACAACTACTTGTTTGTTTTACTGTCTTGGAGAGTTAATTACTCCCTACTCCAAGATACTAGCCTAAGCTATGTTGGTGTAATAGAGCCCTAGAAATAAAAAGATTACTAGATAGATTTTACTTTAAGCGTTATTTTTATTGGTTTTTGTTTAAGTCAAAAGGTGCGGAGATGAAACTTGTGGTGTGAAGACTCGACTCGAAATCACTAAAAAAATGCACTTAAGATGATTAAGCAATCTTTTCTCTTCAATGAATTTCTAGCTAGGAAAGAGTTTGAGAATGCAAATACTTGTAAACACAAATCTTTCTTAACAAACAAATCAAAAGAAGAGCTTTTTGTCTTTTCCAATGCACTCAAAACGAGACAACTAGTTATTTTCACAAAAAATTCATTTTTCTTTCAAACATTCAAACACTACAAAAATAAACTTTTTCCAAAAGAGATTTTTCTATTTTTTATAAAACACTCAAAACTATGGAAATAACTAATCTTGAGATCTATAAACTATAAAAAACTATTTGAAGTCAAAGCTTACAAGATGTCTTTTTCAAGGATGTTTTACTTAGCGATAAACAAATTAAGGACTAAGCTGACCAGAATCACAAATCAGTCAAAAAACAACCAATTTTTGTTTTCTTTTCTAAAATTGAAATCCAAACTTTTAACACAAGCCTTTTCGAAGTTTCGCAAAGAGAAAACACAAGGTGGATTCCTCAACAAAGGTAGATTTTGCAAATGGTCAGACTCATAAGAAGGCCAGTAAAAACCAAGGTGATCTGAGGCTTCTACAGCTTCTAAGCTCTGAGCTACTACAAGACCAAAATGAAAACCAAGCCTGGCAACCAAAACTTCTAGGAATTTCACCTAAAACCCTAACACCAATGGAATTAACCTAAGAAAAGCTTCTAACAAGTTACATGCAGGTCTGGGCAGGGGATAATAACATCTAAACAAAAACTAAGCTGACTAACAGAGAAAATCTTAGGTTTTCCAAAATTTTGACAGGGTCCGCAGGCCCACAGTTCACACAGGTGCAGTACCGCTCTGTGCGAAAAGAAAAAGTGCGGATAGGTCTGCACTGTGTTGCAAGCCGAGGGTGCGGTCCTCTCCCAAAGTTATGAAAAACAAAAAATAATCCTAGATCTACTAAATCTACCCAATTCCACACACAACAAGCCAAAAACAGAAACAAAAACACAGTTTCTCAGGTCAAAGTAAAAACAAGGAAAAATCAAGTCCCCAGTGGAGTCGCCATTTTGTCACATGGAATGAGTCGATTTTGCGGACAAGATTGACCTTCCTAGAATCTAACGATATCTAGTGACAAGCAAGCTAATAAAAAACTATCTTTCTCTAAATATGCAATTTATAAACAAAGGCAAACAAGTGTTTTAGGCCTACCTTGGGTCCAATGCAAGTTTGTGGAAGCCTCGCTCCTTTGATCCAAATGAGCTCCCTTGTAGCGAATTTGCAAACACAAACAAGCAAACAAATTAAATAGCACCTGAAAAGCCAATATCATAAAGCATACTTATCATGAAGATCAAGGAATTCATGAAACAAATGACATAAGACGATTTGTTGAGAAAAATGATTCTGATTGTATTAATTCAAATCAAAGAAGAACTTTACAACCTGTGCCTTGATGCTATACAAGCTCTTCCCAGGGTCCAACAAGAAGCCTCCTCTACTTTGACAAGTTTCACTCTCTTCCCAATGAAGCCAAAAAGGTATGTGATTTCTCCTCTCAAGCTTAACTAGGAAGTCTCAATTCCACCAGCATTTACCCTAAAAAATGTTCAGCTTCTAACCTCTCTAGCAACCAGTTCAATGCCTTCATTTATAGTGCAATGGAGGGAAGTTACTAGGTCCTCCTTCAAAGGGATAGCTCCTCTCATCAAGGGATTAGCTCCTTCTCTTTTGGGATGCATGAACCACCTAAGAGTGAACAATCCATGTCAAAACTCCTTCTAGAATCATCTAGAATTAACCCAAAGTGAGTTTTTTAGAATAAACTTGCGCTTTTTTGACTTTCACAGGGGTTCGCACCCACTCCTTTGTTGGAAATAATACTGAGAGGGGGGGTGAATCAGTATTATCAGATCAATCAAACTTTTTCAATTTCATACTCAGAAACATATACGCTACTTCAATTAAGTGAACCCGCGTGTACACGCTACTGTGTCTAATGAAACTCGCGTATATCCAGAGATCTTATAATTCAGTTAGCTTAATCTTCAGTAAATGCATCAGATCATTATTAAGCATATTAACAGTAAACAGGTGCAGAATAACAGAACAAAACATCACACAAGAGCCACACACACATGAACACAAAGATATAAGGTGGAAACCCAATGTGGGTGAAAACCACCTGCTGCAAGTCATCTCAATCTTCTTCTTAATAAGAAAATCCTTTTACAATATTTGTACTAGTGCAGTCTTATACCAGTACGGGAGCTACAACCCCCTTTGCTCTTGTACTAGCCGATCCATTTACTAGTACGCAGGCTGCTACCTGCTACAATGCTCCAAAGATCTTCTTTAGCTTTTGTACTAGCTTAGATACTAGTACATAGGTGCTTGCCTACAATCTTCTCACCTCCAGGTACCACGTTTCATCAATTTTCAGACTGGATACGCTGAAGCACAACACATAATCTGAAAGGCCACATTTCATCCAATTTTCATACTGGACCCATAACTATCATTGAAGCTCAAAACAATCATCAAACTCTGAATCACTGAAACCCTGTTAACAACAGTCACCAGAACACAGAGCAGACACAGAACTCTGTAATAACTATCAGATCCATCTGCAACTTCAAATATCAAGCTTTACAATGTATACGCTACTTCAATGAATCAAACACGCGTGTATACGCGCTTTTGCCAAAAACAACCCGCGTACAGATCTAAAAATAATTTCTCTTAACTTGCAGCTGTACCAGACATCAGACATACTCATAACACTTATAGAACAATACATGCGTCAGTATGTAGATCTAGAATAAGCATCATAAAGATAGTTCATTTCAAACCATTTGATCCCGATCTCTCCTTAGATCTTGTTCTCCATCAACCGGTGAGATCTCTCCTTAGCTCAGATCAAGCAATGCATCATCAACCCATAACCCTGCATACTGGATCTAATGCTTCATCAGATATTCAAGACATTTTAGATACTCTTGCCTAATGATTTCCTTCCCTTTATATAGCCTTAGGCCTTGTTCAATACCAAGAGCCAAAACCATAGAAATCCAATACCATCAACTTCAAAACTAGGGATCAACACGTCCGCCGAGACGCCAAGGTCCAAAACCATAGGCACAACTTCCAAGGAATAACCGCCATGGACCAAAGGTACTTTTCCACATACACGCGCTTTCGCTGAAGCCAACCTGCGTGTACACGCGACTTGGGCTTAACGAACCTGCGTGTATGAACTTTCTCTTCTTCTTATAGTCTGATCATCAATTCCTTGCTGCTGACCTTCTGTACTATGATTTGTCATCAGTGAGGTTTGCCATCAAGGACAACACTTATCTCATAATGCCAACAATCTCCCCCTTTGGACTTGATGGCAAAGCTAACTTGTCACACTTAGAACTATCATCTGATTCCTTTGAGCTGTCCTCCATCAGTCACATCTGATATCTCTTCTGAAGATTCATCATCTGATTCCTTTGAGCTGTCCTCCATCAGTCACATCTGATATCTCTTCTGAAGATTCACCCAGTTATACATAAGTGAGATATTCTTCTATGAGAGGGTTGCCATCAAGTACAACACATGCATCATAATGCCAACAATCTCCCCCTTTGGACTTGATGGCAACAACACCAAATCACTCTCCCCCTTTGACATCAAGGGCAAAGGGTGGACCAAGATATTCTCTTCCTTTGCTGAATCATTCCACTGTCCATACTCCCCCTGAGTACTTGCTGAAATCTCTGAATAGTCTCCCCCTTTGTATATGCCAAGGTGTACCAATCTGTCCATGCTCCCTCTGAGTACATGCTGAATCTCTGTACCGCTGAAGTGTTATGTTCATGCTCTTCCTGACTGTAGGCAAGATCTGCAAAAGATGTTCTTCAAGAAGAACATGACTCTATACATCATAAAAGACCTTCCTATCACCAAAGACTCATACATTCATCCATCTCTCAACTAAGTGAGGATATACAAAAATTGACTCATCCACCCAACCAAGTGGGAATACATCAAAATTTTACATATGACAACCAATCACATTGCATCAATCATCCCAGGCATAGTGGGGAAACCAAAATAGGCCGTTACATGACCTTGACACCATGAAAAAGATACCACAAAAGAGATATATGACATAGAGACGAAAGAACTAGACCAAGACTTATGAAAGTCACCAGCAGCATCTGATAATCACCATTCAGATCAGCAACCAAGAGATCCTTCTGTTCTCCTTTCGCCTTTGTTCCACCTGAAACCAACAACAAATGTGAACCAGAACCAAATGCCAACAATGCATCATTGGAAGATTATCTGCTCCCCCTGAACCTGTGCCAGATGATCTCTGTCAGACCCATATCAGAGTTTCTGCAACCAACATCTGTCCCTGCTGATTTTCTTCAAAACTCCATATACGCGCCTGTATACACATAAACACGCGTATATACGCGGATATCCCTTACGAAACACGCGTATACCATATACGCGACTTTGCAGTGTCTAACTCGCGTATATACGCAACTTCCATTTATGAAACTTGCGTATGAGTTTCAGGACACTAAAGTTTTACACCTTCAGCTTCCTCTGAGTTTATTATGTCTGTGTTGTGCTGAACCTGAGTATTTTGTGCTGTGCCACATCTTTCTGTCTGTACTTCCTTCTTCTTCCATATCTTCAAGTGTGATGTTGTTTTCTCCTTTTGGTGTGATGTCCGTCCTTTGTTCCTGCATTGCTTTGCTATATGTCCAAGTTTGTTACATGCATAACATCTTACATGTTTCATATTCCTCCTGTAGCAATCAGCAGCTTTGTGACCAAACATATTGCAAGTAAAACAATATCCATTAAAGTACCTTGAGTGTGATGATCTTTCTGCATGATGGTCTTGAACCCTTCTTCTTCTACATCTAGCTGCAACATGTCCAAGATTATGACATACATAACATTCAACATTATTCATAGGAGGAGTAAAAGATTTTCTTTGAGGAGTCTCTTTCCTTGATTGTTGATGGGGTTGACCTTTCATCTCCTTGTTGATCATTTTAGATTTCTCTTTAGAGTTCCTTGCCTCACCTTGTGAACTAGATTCACCTTCAACAGATTCATGAAAACCAAGACCAGTCTTGATAGCAGGAGACCTTTGACTACTAAGAATATCATCCAAGACTTTAGAACTATCTTGAAATCGTAACAGTTTATCCTTTTCTTCTAATTTACCTTTCAAGATATTTACCTCAACTTGAAGTTGTTCCTCCTTTTCTAGACATTGCTTCTTCATGTCTTCTTCAACTTTCTTTCCTTCTTCCAACTGATGCCTTAATTTGAGAATCTCCTTTTCTTGTTCTTCATTCACTTCCTGCTGCATTTGACGAACTCTGAAAGCACATTCCAATTGTGATTTTAAGCTGATGACTTCGTTGTCTTGTTTTTCAATTGCTTGGTGTAGATCTTCATTCTTCTTCCTTGATTCTTCAAGATCTCCCTTTAGAGAGAGGATTGTGGCTTCAAGATTTTCATAGTAGCTGGATCTATCTCTGAGTTTCTTGATGGTTGTGCTTCTTTCATTGACTTCATCTCTTAATGATGTCACTTCACCCTGCAACTTTTGACATTGATTTTCCTTGTCCTTGAGCAACTTTCTTACCTTGTTTCCTTCCTCTGATTGAGCTTTTAGTTTGGTAACTTCTTCTTTGAAAGCACATTCCCTTTTGTTCAATAGATCTTGTTGGTCTTTAACTTTGTCTGCAAGCCTTCTAAATACTGCCTCTATTTGATACTTTTCTTGCTCACCCATAAAAGCATGTTCAGTAGTTTCACTATCACTTCCATCACTTTCACAAGGAAATATATCAGGAATATCAGAGGATAACACATTCATACCTGATAATGATTCTGAATCTGATTCTGAATCTGAAGAATTTCTTATACCTAATCCCCAATCGACTCTCCCACTGTCATAGATCTTCTGAGATGTCTTCTTCTTCTTATGAGCTTTCTTCTTAAGCTTCTTTCCCATTGTTCCACGGATCTCCTTCAAGCGATCAAGCTTCTACCAAAGGACCTGCTCTGATACCAATTGTTGGAAATAATACTGAGAGGGGGGGTGAATCAGTATTATCAGATCAATCAAACTTTTTCAATTTCATACTCAGAAACATATACGCTACTTCAATTAAGTGAACCCGCGTGTACACGCTACTGTGTCTAATGAAACTCGAGTATATCCAGAGATCTTATAATTCAGTTAGCTTAATCTTCAGTAAATGCATCAGATCATTATTAAGCATATTAACAGTAAACAGGTGCAGAATAACAGAACAGAACATCACACAAGAGCCACACACACATGAACACAAAGATATAAGGTGGAAACCCAATGTGGGTGAAAACCACCTGCTGCAAGTCATCTCAATCTTCTTCTTAATAAGAAAATCCTTTTACAATATTTGTACTAGTGCAGTCTTATACCAGTACGGGAGCTACAACCCCCTTTGCTCTTGTACTAGCCGATCCATTTACTAGTACGCAGGCTGCTACCTGCTACAATGCTCCAAAGATCTTCTTTAGCTTTTGTACTAGCTTAGATACTAGTACGTAGGTGCTTGCCTACAATCTTCTCACCTCCAGGTACCACGTTTCATCAATTTTCAGACTGGATACGCTGAAGCACAACACATAATCTGAAAGGCCACATTTCATCCAATTTTCATACTGGACCCATAACTATCATTGAAGCTCAAAACAATCATCAAACTCTGAATCACTGAAACCCTGTTAACAACAGTCACCAGAACACAGAGCAGACACAGAACTCTGTAATAACCATCAGATCCATCTGCAACTTCAAATATCAAGCTTTACAATGTATACGCTACTTCGATGAATCAAACACGCGTGTATACGCGCTTTTGCCAAAAACAACCCGCGTACAGATCTAAAAATAATTTCTCTTAACTTGCAGCTGTACCAGACATCAGACATACTCATAACACTTATAGAACAATACATGCGTCAGTATGTAGATCTAGAATAAGCATCATAAAGATAGTTCATTTCAAACCATTTGATCCCGATCTCTCCTTAGATCTTGTTCTCCATCAACCGGTGAGATCTCTCCTTAGCTCAGATCAAGCAATGCATCATCAACCCATAACCCTGCATACTGGATCTAATGCTTCATCAGATATTCAAGACATTTCAGATACTCTTGCCTAATGATTTCCTTCCCTTTATATAGCCTTAGGCCTTGTTCAATACCAAGAGCCAAAACCATAGAAATCCAATACCATCAACTTCAAAACTAGGGATCAACACGTCCGCCGAGACGCCAAGGTCCAAAACCATAGGCACAACTTCCAAGGAATAACCGCCATGGACCAAAGGTACTTTTCCACATACACGCGCTTTCGCTGAAGCCAACCTGCGTGTACACGCGACTTGGGCTTAACGAA
The DNA here is from genome assembly GCA_031772625.1 of Pinus tabuliformis. NCBI lineage: Eukaryota > Viridiplantae > Streptophyta > Pinopsida > Pinales > Pinaceae > Pinus > Pinus tabuliformis. Next base: position 1,977,764,181 of record CM062819.1, on the reverse strand, counting down.
CCTGCGTGTATGAACTTTCTCTTCTTCTTATAGTCTGATCATCAATTCCTTGCTGCTGACCTTCTGTACTATGATTTGTCATCAGTGAGGTTTGCCATCAAGGACAACACTTATCTCATAATGCCAACAATCTCCCCTTTGGACTTGATGGCAAAGCTAACTTGTCACACTTAGAACTATCATCTGATTCCTTTGAGCTGTCCTCCATCAGTCACATCTGATATCTCTTCTGAAGATTCATCATCTGATTCCTTTGAGCTGTCCTCCATCAGTCACATCTGATATCTCTTCTGAAGATTCACCCAGTTATACATAAGTGAGATATTCTTCTATGAGAGGGTTGCCATCAAGTACAACACATGCATCATAATGCCAACAATCTCCCCCTTTGGACTTGATGGCAACAACACCAAATCACTCTCCCCCTTTGACATCAAGGGCAAAGGGTGGACCAAGATATTCTCTTCCTTTGCTGAATCATTCCACTGTCCATACTCCCCCTGAGTACTTGCTGAAATCTCTGAATAGTCTCCCCCTTTGTATATGCCAAGGTGTACCAATCTGTCCATGCTCCCTCTGAGTACATGCTGAATCTCTGTACCGCTGAAGTGTGATGTTCATGCTTTTCCTGACTGTAGGCAAGATCTGCAAAAGATGTTCTTCAAGAAGAACATGACTCTATACATCATAAAAGACCTTCCTGTCACCAAAGACTCATACATTCATCCATCTCTCAACTAAGTGAGGATATACAAAAATTGACTCATCCACCCAACCAAGTGGGAATACATCAAAATTTTACATATGACAACCAATCACATTGCATCAATCATCCCAGGCATAGTGGGGAAACCAAAATAGGCCGTTACATGACCTTGACACCATGAAAAAGATACCACAAAAGAGATATATGACATAGAGACGAAAGAACTAGACCAAGACTTATGAAAGTCACCAGCAGCATCTGATAATCACCATTCAGATCAACAACCAAGAGATCCTTCTGTTCTCCTTTCGCCTTTGTTCCACCTGAAACCAACAACAAATGTGAACCAGAACCAAATGCCAACAATGCATCATTGGAAGATTATTTGCTCCCCCTGAACCTGTGCCAGATGATCTCTGTCAGACCCATATCAGACTTTCTGCAACCAACATCTATCCCTGCTGATTTTCTTCAAAACTCCATATACGCGCCTGTATACACATAAACACGCGTATATACGCGGATATCCCTTACGAAACACGCGTATACCATATACGCAACTTTGCAGTGTCTAACTCGCGTATATACGCGACTTCCATTTATGAAACTTGCGTATGAGTTTCAGGACACTGAAGTTTTACACCTTCAGCTTCCTCTGAGTTTATTATGTCTGTGTTGTGCTGAACCTGAGTATTTTGTGCTGTGCCACATCTTTCTGTCTGTACTTCCTTCTTCTTCCATATCTTCAAGTGTGATGTTGTTTTCTCCTTTTGGTGTGATGTCCGTCCTTTGTTCCTGCATTGCTTTGCTATATGTCCAAGTTTGTTACATGCATAACATCTTACATGTTTCATATTCCTCCTGTAGCAATCAGCAGCTTTGTGACCAAACATATTGCAAGTAAAGCAATATCCATTAAAGTACCTTGAGTGTGATGATCTTTCTGCATGATGGTCTTGAACCCTTCTTCTTCTACATCTAGCTGCAACATGTCCAAGATTATGACATACATAACATTCAACATTATTCATAGGAGGAGTAAAAGATTTTCTTTGAGGAGTCTCTTTCCTTGATTGTTGATGGGGTTGACCTTTCATCTCCTTGTTGATCATTTTAGATTTCTCTTTAGAGTTCCTTGCCTCACCTTGTGAACTAGATTCACCTTTAACAGATTCATGAAAACCAAGACCGGTCTTGATAGCAGGAGACCTTTGACTACTAAGAATATCATCCAAGACTTTAGAACTATCTTGAAATCGTAACAGTTTATCCTTTTCTTCTAATTTACCTTTCAAGATATTTACCTCAACTTGAAGTTGTTCCTCCTTTTCTAGACATTGCTTCTTCATGTCTTCTTCAACTTTCTTTCCTTCTTCCAACTGATGCCTTAATTTGAGAATCTCCTTTTCTTGTTCTTCATTCACTTCCTGCTGCATTTGACGAACTCTGAAAGCACATTCCAATTGTGATTTTAAGCTGATGACTTCGTTGTCTTGGTTTCCAATTGCTTGGTGTAGATCTTCATTCTTCTTCCTTGATTCTTCAAGATCTCCCTTTAGAGAGAGGATTGTGGCTTCAAGATTTTCATAGTAGCTGGATCTATCTCTGAGTTTCTTGATGGTTGTGCTTCTTTCATTGACTTCATCTCTTAATGATGTCACTTCACCCTGCAACTTTTGACATTGATTTTCCTTGTCCTTGAGCAACTTTCTTACCTTGTTTCCTTCCTCTGATTGAGCTTTTAGTTTGGTAACTTCTTCTTTGAAAGCACATTCCCTTTTGTTCAATAGATCTTGTTGGTCTTTAACTTTGTCTGCAAGCCTTCTAAATACTGCCTCTATTTGATACTTTTCTTGCTCACCCATAAAAGCATGTTCAGTAGTTTCACTATCACTTCCATCACTTTCACAAGGAAATATATCAGGAATATCAGAGGATAACACATTCATACCTGATAATGATTCTGAATCTGATTCTGAATCTGAAGAATTTCTTATACCTAATCCCCAATCGACTCTCCCACTGTCATAGATCTTCTGAGATGTCTTCTTCTTCTTATGAGCTTTCTTCTTAAGCTTCTTTCCCATTGTTCCACGGATCTCCTTCAAGCGATCAAGCTTCTACCAAAGGACCTGCTCTGATACCAATTGTTGGAAATAATACTGAGAGGGGGGTGAATCAGTATTATCAGTTCAATCAAACTTTTTCAATTTCATACTCAGAAACATATACGCTACTTCAATTAAGTGAACCCGCGTGTACACGCTACTGTGTCTAATGAAACTCGCGTATATCCAGAGATCTTATAATTCAGTTAGCTTAATCTTCAGTAAATGCATCAGATCATTATTAAGCATATTAACAGTAAACAGGTGCAGAATAACAGAACAAAACATCACACAAGAGCCACACACACATGAACACAAAGATATAAGGTGGAAACCCAATGTGGGTGAAAACCACCTGCTGCAAGTCATCTCAATCTTCTTCTTAATAAGAAAATCCTTTTACAATATTTGTACTAGTGCAGTCTTATACCAGTACGGGAGCTACAACCCCCTTTGCTCTTGTACTAGCCGATCCATTTACTAGTACGCAGGCTGCTACCTGCTACAATGCTCCAAAGATCTTCTTTAGCTTTTGTACTAGCTTAGATACTAGTACATAGGTGCTTGCCTACAATCTTCTCACCTCCAGGTACCACGTTTCATCAATTTTCAGACTGGATACGCTGAAGCACAACACATAATCTGAAAGGCCACATTTCATCCAATTTTCATACTGGACCCATAACTATCATTGAAGCTCAAAACAATCATCAAACTCTGAATCACTGAAACCCTGTTAACAACAGTCACCAGAACACAGAGCAGACACAGAACTCTGTAATAACCATCAGATCCATCTGCAACTTCAAATATCAAGCTTTACAATGTATACGCTACTTCGATGAATCAAACACGCGTGTATACGCGCTTTTGCCAAAAACAACCCGCGTACAGATCTAAAAATAATTTCTCTTAACTTGCAGCTGTACCAGACATCAGACATACTCATAACACTTATAGAACAATACATGCGTCAGTATGTAGATCTAGAATAAGCATCATAAAGATAGTTCATTTCAAACCATTTGATCCCGATCTCTCCTTAGATCTTGTTCTCCATCAACCGGTGAGATCTCTCCTTAGCTCAGATCAAGCAATGCATCATCAACCCATAACCCTGCATACTGGATCTAATGCTTCATCAGATATTCAAGACATTTCAGATACTCTTGCCTAATGATTTCCTTCCCTTTATATAGCCTTAGGCCTTGTTCAATACCAAGAGCCAAAACCATAGAAATCCAATACCATCAACTTCAAAACTAGGGATCAACACGTCCGCCGAGACGCCAAGGTCCAAAACCATAGGCACAACTTCCAAGGAATAACCGCCATGGACCAAAGGTACTTTTCCACATACACGCGCTTTTGCTGAAGCCAACCTGCGTGTACACGCGACTTGGGCTTAACGAACCTGCGTGTATGAACTTTCTCTTCTTCTTATAGTCTGATCATCAATTCCTTGCTGCTGACCTTCTGTACTATGATTTGTCATCAGTGAGGTTTGCCATCAAGGACAACACTTATCTCATAATGCCAACATCCTTTAGAGACAGAGCAGGCAGGTCCGCAGGTAATGTGAACAGGGGGTGCGGGACCCCAGGCAACAGTGAGAGAAAGTGCGGAACCAGAGCTTTGTTGATTTTTAATGTTTTTCTCTCATTTTCAAAGCTTGACATGAAGAGCTGAGGTCTGAGACTTGCTTAGGAGGACAGTATAAGTGATGATAGACCCATACTGACTGCAAATAGTCATGGTGACGATATTTTTGTGTAACATGGTGCATTCTCTTGGTTTTTTTAAATGAATCCTTTTCAAAACTGTTGGAAGCGTAGTATTGGAGTAGCTTTCCTTCAACTATTTTGAAGTTTATAACTAGTTACTTGGTGAATTTTCTAGTGTTTGAGTTGGAAAGTCTTAGAGTTATTTACATATTTTCAAGGAAATTCTAACTGACCCTATATGTTCAAAAAACAATATAGGCATTAGTCTTCCCTTTTAGTCAATTATCTTTTATAAAACCAAATTTTATTTTATGTTTTAGAATAAAATTAGGGTTTTCTTAGTGTATATTTAATTATTAGCCATAAAAAAAACCTACATCTAAGCTTTCTATGTATATTTTTTTTTATCAAAAAATCTACATTCTTTTTTACATCCTTGATTGTATATTATGAAAGGACACTTCACTTAAGTAATATACAAGGCTTTGGTGTACTATCATCATATCAATTCTCTCGTACATTTATATATTATTATCTTATCCTTAATAGATATCTTTATTTTTTGAATATTCTATGTTATTATTTTTTGAGCCATATTTTTGTTATCACATTTGGTATTAATGTAAATGTAAATGTACTTTTTAATAGTGGTGGTGCATTCTCTTGGTTTTTCTAAACGAATCCTTTTCAAAATTGTTCGAAGGATAGTGGTTCTGTGAACTATTTTGAAGTTTATTAACAAGTTATTTGGTGAATTTTCTAGTGTTTGACGTGGAAAGTCTTAGATCTATTTACATCTTTTCAAGGAAATTCTAATTGACGCTATATGTTCAAAAAACAATATAGGCATTAGTCTACCCTTTTAGTCAATTATCTATTATAAAATCAAATTTTATTTTATGTTTTAGAATAAAATTAGGTTTTTCTTAGTGAATATTTAATTATCAGCCATAAAAAAATCCTAGACATGTAGGCTTTCTATGTAGATTTTTTTTAACAAAAAATCTATACCCTTTTTGTATCCTTGATTGAAATAGGCTTTCTATATATATTTTTTTAACAAAAAAATCTACACCCTTTTTGTATCCTTGATTGAAAATACTGGGGTTTTTATTTTATGTTTAACCTCAAATGATTTTGTTGAATAAAATGTTTTTGTTGAATAAAATGTTTTGAACGTAAAATGTATAATAGTATAAATAATAACTTTAGTTAAATATTATTTAGTGTAATGAAACGACATGTCTCAAAGGGTATGACTAGTATGAAAGGGTACTTCACTTAGGTAATATATGGGGCTTTTGTGTACTATCATCATATCAATTCTCATACATTTATATATTATTATTTTATCCTTAATAAATATCTTTATTTTCCGAATATTCTATGTTTTTATTTTGTGAGCCATATTTTTGTTATCACATTTGGTATCAATGTAAATGTAATTGTACTTTTTAATAGTGGTGGTACATTCTCTTGGTTTTTTTAAACGAGTCATTTTCAAAATTTTTGGAAAGATAGTAATGAAGTATGAAGCAACAAAACTGTAGCTTGTTGACTTTAAATGTGAAATACACAAATGTATTATGTTTTATCAATATATAAAAATGTACAAGTATATTGAACGTTACAATGAGACCCTACTTATATACCTAGGCAAGTGCCCTTTCATGACTGAGCATGTCTTTTAGATATGCCTTTTTACTTAACTTAATGACTATTTAACATAATCATTATTTTGTTTTTTAGTATTTTTATTATTTATATTTATTTTACTTGTTATGAATTTTATTCATAACATTGCCCCTCTTTACAAGCTTTGTCCTCACAACTTTATTGATGATAATTTCCTCCATGTTGTATATGTCGTTTTTGGTTTGTCGATTTCCTTCTTTGCAAACTCATTTTTTTAATTAAATAATATATATATATATATATATATATATATATATATATAATCTAATTATGTAATCATTTTATTATATTATATTGTAACTCTATAGTAACTATGTAACTTATATCGAACATAATTGTGTAATGGAACTTGGTCATTATGTAATCGAACCAATGTAACAACTAAGCCACGTTTGATGTCACGCCTTTTCACTGGGGGTTACAATATTTGAGGGGGGATTGACTGGAGTTTTTTTAATGGTGGGGAGTGTTAGGACAACAGAAAAAATAGTGGGGCGGTAGAACTTGACGGCAAGCGGAGCACGATTGTAGAGGGGATAATGGAACGATGACGGTGTGTGTTGGCTCCCTGATGATAGACATCGTCGAGGGTGTCGGTTAACGTCGTTCCTCAATGGTGGTACCCGTGTTGTAGAGGACTTGGAGATTGGTGATGGTGTGTAAGATGACGAGAGGATGACGACAGAGTGTGTTCATGCCACTGCAGCGAAGTGTCAGGGCCAAGCATTCAAAAAGGCTTTGAATGTATTGCAAAGTGCCAACTGCTTGGCTAATTACCATTGCAGGTAGCTGTTGTTCACTCGAGTTATTAGCTCTACAAATCTCACGTAGACCTTGTCCAAACTCACATGAAGCTTTAGGGATGGTTGGAGGTGGCATTTCCTCCAACATTTTCTTAGATGTGTTGTATTCTTTGAGCTTACAATTTGAGCCACGAGACCCTCCAAAATATCCCTCTACACTTTAATTTAACATGATCTTTTGTCCTTGGCACTGGGATATCAACAATTTCATCTAGAGCTTTACACTCTGGAGTTGCAGTTCCTTCTTCACAAGGTGCATCATATGCAACGAAAAAATATGTCACAAGTTTCCTTGTTGAGAATAACCAAACACTATTGTTTGGTAGCCGCCATTTTTTGACAGAATGAAATAACATCAGCTGTTGAAGAAGACCGTGGTTTTCCTACTCCTAGTTCTGTTACAGCCATTACCACCACATAATCTTGAAGAGGCTGCTGCCCATGGTCACCCAAAACAACAGTAACTAATTCCATTGATATGCACATACAATTTTTATTAAGAAAATCACTAAAGTCTTTTTTTTGCTTCCCAAGCACCCCATGTCTCTTACAATATCTTGTGAAAATTCCCAAACCCAGGATCCCTACTACAACAAACTGATGCTACTTCTCCTACTTGTTAATCCATACAAGTTATTTACTATATTCTACGGTAAATAGCGAAGTAAATTTTCTGTAGCCTTCACTCTTTAACTATTATATGCAGAAAAAAGAAACTGAACAAAAAGGAATACACAACACATCTACATAGTTATTTTTGGATAAATGTCCCTGGAAAAACCCAATGTGGGAAAATCGATGCAACAACTCTGAGGGTTTTATTATTATGCTGTAGTAATTTCTGAATACAATTTCTCGATGCCTTCTCGACAATCCAGTTACAGAGAATATCACTGACAAAGATATAAGTGAGGTTACCTCACACTGTCACTAGAAATCCTCGCCGATCCAACCACTGAAAGAACTGCCCCTAGCTGCCTCTGTGTTGCCTCTGCGCAATCACTTCATCAACCCAACGTGACACCCTCTGGGGACAACGTCACCCCTTCAACTAATCAATTTGCTACTCAAGAACTTCAATTTGCACCTCCCGGTCTCACAACCCGACTTCCGGCTTCTGCAATCGATTCCTTCACCAAATTTTTGGATTCCCTCTTGGCTTTTGCGCTGCCTCTGCGTGGCCCTGTGTGGCTCTATGTCAACCTCCTTGGCTCTGCGTTGCCTCTACTAGATCTCTCTCTACCTTCTCTGTTGAGTATTCTCTGATCGGGAAAGATTTCCCTTCAGATACTATCCCTACCCCTCACTGGAAAAGATCACTATCAAAAATCTCTTTGGTAGTTGCTCTGCTTCAGAAAATCGAACTTCTTATCTCCCCTTTGTGTTCTCCAAGTGCCCCTCAAGCCTCTTCTTATATCTTTCTGTTGGAAAACCAATGACCCAGATTGACTTCTAATCAATGGCTTAGATCATTTTGGCTTGATCCTCGTCTTCTTCTAGAAGTTACACCCACAATTTAGATTAATACCGATTAATTATTTTAAATTCTTAAGTTTAGACTTAGAGTCCCATTAAAAATAATCAATTATTTTAATAAAATTGTCTCTGGATGGAATTTCCCAAAACGATTTTTGGGTATTGGAGAATGCATGTGTCTAAGCCTCCCTGCAAATTTTGAGACTTAAAGCACATCTGATGCTACTCGAAATCAACAATCCCTCTTAGTAAGGAATGTGCTCTAGTAATGCACCTTGCTAAACCATCACTCTGTTCTGTAACATATCCTTATGCGTTGTTGATGTCTGACATCTTGTCTAACAACTACCACGCAAATGTTGCATTTGTACTACTACTGATCTTGCCACTGTCAACACTGCATCCGTACTGCAACTCCCTCTTAATTATGCATCCGTGTTGTTGCTAGCACTACCATTGCCAATACTGCATCTACACTGCAAACTTCTCCCACTGTTGTTGCTACTACATCGGCAATGGAAAAGCATCCCAAATTACTAAACAAGTGTTCAATATGATGCATATTATTGCTAGAGTTTCATTGCTACTGGTCTCTACACTAACCCTCTAAAGCCTCTGCGTTGTTGTTGACCTCTGCTTTGTGCCATCTGCACTGCTGCCAACTCTACTTTGCGCTACTCTACTAGCCACTGCAACTATCACTCTGGCACTTCTCTGCTCCAATTGGCACTAGTCCATCTTGCTACTCCTGATCTAGGCTCCTGTAGCAAGGTATTGATTCGAGAGGTGGACTCATCAAGGATCCTGCCCATTTGCAGTCTTTTCGAACTACAACTCTAGATTACCCCACCTCCCTCCTGGAGATGCTTGTGCTGTCATGACGAACTACTCCTCCTTGAACTTTGTGGTTGCAACCTTCAGATCCTACTTCTAATCTTTGTCCTTCTTCCTAAGAGGACACTATGTTGCATAGTGACTGAATTCACCACACCTGAAGCATTCGATCTTCGAAGCATCTTTTTTCTTCCATTGCTCCTGTTGCCCCTTGGATGCAAGAGTTGCATTCTCTTCCTCCTCCTTAGGCTTCGACCCACTGCTCCCGTAGCAAGGTATTGATATGATAGGTGGACTCCTCAAAGATCCTTCCCATCTAGAGTCCTTTCGAACTACAACTCTAGATTACCCCACCTCCCTCTTGGAGATGCTTGTGCTGTCATGACAAACTCCTCCTCCTTGATCTTTACAGTTGCAACCTTCAGATCCTGCTTCTAATCTTTGTCCTTCTTCTTGAGAGGACACTATGTTGTGTAGTGACTGAATTCACCACACCTGAAGCATTCGATCTTCGAAGCATCTCTCTTCTTTCATTGCTCTTATTGTCCCTTGGATGCGAGCGTTACATTCTCTTCCTCCTCCTTAGGCTTTGACCCATTGCTATTGCTTCTGACAATTTTACACTTGACTAAGTCTCTCCTCAACTCCTCTTGCTTAAGAGATGCCCACATTTCATCCCAGTTCGGCAAAGTCACCTTGTCCAGGATGCTCTGGACAAAGACTTGCCACTCCTCAGATACTGAATTTAGGGCTAGTCTTAGCATATCAGAACCTTGAGGTGTTGACCCCACAACTGATAACTCGTCACGGTTCTCCTAAAACTTTGCAAGGAATGGATCAATGCATTCCCCCTTATGCATCTGCATAGATCTCATATTCTGCTCCAAGTACATTTTCCGCTGCTCGGAATATCCTTGATACATCGTCGACAAAACATCCCACATCTCCTTGGCAGTGTCTCTTCCAGCGATGTGATAGACTATATGATCCTTCACTCCATCGATGATCATTCTCTTGGTCTTCACCATTTCTCCCTTGTGCTTTATGAGCGGATCTAGATCTGCGGGCTTAGCGACCATGTTGTTGACGTAGATCTTGAGAAAATGCTCATCCAAAAGGCATGCAATCCTTGCCTTCCATATCACATAGTTGGATGCCCCATCCAACCTAACCTGATCTCTCAATCCACTAGCTTCCATCTCTGCCAATCAAAAAAATCGATTTACCTCCTCTCTCTTGTTGTTTCTCAGCAAATGAGAATTCGAATTCTCTGGCTAGGAATTCTTTGGGGAAGAAATTCCCTCAGGTGTCTCCTCTTCCTTCTGACGTCATTATTTCCAGCAACTACCTACAGAAAACTATGTACACCAGAAACCCCTCTTTGCTGAAGCCTCTGTTGCGCTGCTTCCTCTGTCGCTGACAAATTTCAATCTGGAAATCCTACCTCTCTGTCGACTCACTCAAAGAGAGATTTACTATGAAAAGCCTTCCCGGCTTGAACTGTGCAATCCCTCTGGGGATTCAAATTTCTGCCTCTCTATTGCCTCTGCGTAGTCACTGCGTTAGCCCAGTGTGACACCCTCTCGGGACAACATCACCCCTTCAGCTGATCGATTTGCTACCCAGGAATTTCAATTTGCACCTCCTGGTCTCACACCCCGGCTTCCGGCGTCTGCAATCGATTCCTTCAACAAATTTTTGGATTCCCTCTTGGCTTATGCGCTTCCTCTACATGGCCCTGTGTGGATCTACATCAACTTCCTTGGCTCTGTTTTGCCTCTTCTAGATCTCTCTCTGCCTTCTCTATTAAGTATTCTCAAACTTGGAAAGATTTTCCTTCGGATACTCTCCCTACCCCTCACTACAAGAGATCACTATCGAAAATCTCTCCAGCAGCTGCTCTGCTTCAAAAAATCAAACTTCTGATCTCCCCTCTATGTTCTCCAATTGCCCCTCAAGCCTCTTCTTATATATTTTTGTTGGAAAACCAACGACCCAAATTAACTTCTAATCAATGGCTTAGATCATTTTCACTTGATCCTCGTCTTCTTCTAGAAGTTACACCCACAATTTAGATTAATACCCATTAATTATTTTTAGACTTAAGATCCCATTAAAAATAATCAATTATTTTAATAAAATTGCCTCCGGGTGGAATTTCCCAAAACGATTTTTGGGTATTTGACAATGCATGTATCTAAGCCTCTCTGCAAATTTTGAAACTTAGAGAACATCCGATGCTACTAGAAATCAACATTCCCTCTTAGTAAGGGATGTGCTCTAGCAATGCATCTTGATGAAGCATCATTTTATTCTATAACATCTCCTTCTACGTTGTTGATGTCTGACATCTTGTCCAACAACTACTGCACAAATGATGCATTCGTACTGCTTTTGACCCTGCCACTCTCAAAACTTCTTACGTATTGCAACTCTCTCTTAATTCTGCATTCATGCTACTACTGGCACTGCCACTGCCAATACTGCATCTACACTGCAACCTTCTCCAAGTGTTGTTGCTACTTCATCAACAACAGAAAAGCATCTGAAATTACTGAACAAGTGTTCAGTATGATGCATCTCGTTGTTGGAGTCTGACTGCTCCTAGTCTCTATGTTGATCCTCTGAAGCCTCTATGCTGCTGCTCACCTTTGCTTTGTGCCATCTGCACTGCTACCAACTCTGCTCCGCGCTGCTCAGTCTCTGGGGCTACTAGCCACTACAACTGTCACTCTAGCACTCCTATGCACCAACTGACACTGGTCCATCCTGCTACTTCTGATTTGGGCTCCCGTAGCAAGGTATTGATCTGAGAGGTGGATTCCTCAAGGATCTTGCCCATTTGCAGTCCTTTCGACCTACAACTCTAGGTTACCCCACCTCCCTCCTGGAGATGCTTGTGCTATTATGACGAACTCCTCCTCGATCTTCGCAGTTGTAACCTTCAGATCATGCTTCTAATATTTGTCCTTCTTTCTAAGAGGACACTAGGTTGCGTAGTGGCCGAATTCACCACACTTGAAGCATTTGATCTTCGAAACATCGTTCTTCTTCTTTCATTTCTCCTGCTGCCCTTCGATGTGAGCGCTGCATTCTCTTCCTCCTCCTTAGGCTTCAACCCACTGTTGTTGCTTCTGTCAATTTTACACTTGACCAAGTCTCGCCTCAACTCCTCTTGCTTAAGAGTTGCCCACATTTCATCCAAGTTTTCAAAATCGCCCTGTCCAGGATGCTCTGGACAAAGACTCGATACTAAATTTAGGGTCAGTCTTACCATCTCGGAACCTTGAGGTGTTGACCCCACAGTTTCTAACTCGTCAAGCCATAGGAAAGCCAAGTAAGTGTAAGAGCAGGAGATTGAGGAGGAGCCATATCAAGAGTATCGCATGTAATATATGCCAAAGAAGAACTATCAGAATCCAAAGGAGTTAATAGAGGAGCCATATCAGACCAGAAAAGAGTAGAGGAGTATATAATATCAGCAGAAATCAAGAAATGGGTTAAAGTCAAAGTGAGGAGACAGATGAAGAGTGAATGCACGTGGTTATATTAAAAAAATGGGTTTGTAATAGTGGCAGCGGTTATTGGGTGGACGCTAGGCAGTAAGTGGTATTTAGAGGAGCTCCCCTGATTCCATTAACCCAGTGACACGTAGCACTCGGGTTGAGAGATAAAACCACCTTTTTTGGGTGATTATTTCCCTTACAAGTGGCTCACCTGAAATGCATGTAGGCAGTTGGATCTAGCGTGAGTTGATCGATGACGAAGGATCAATGGACGATTTTGGGTTGATCAGGTTAAGTCGGAACTGTTAGATCTGGAGAGAAGAGATCTACGACGCAACAAGCTTCCGATGGATTGTGTTGATCGATCCAAGTGTTGATTGTCGGATCTAATACAAAAGAAATTGATGGTGCAGAATGAGGACCAATATTATAACACACCCTAATGTTATATCGCGTTCGCTGTGTTGGAAGTTATGTATCGCAAGTTATAAAGGGATGGTAGACTATAAACTATGATTGGTATATATATATATATATATATATATATATATATATATATATACGGACCCCACAGGTATATTAACTTCTGTTTATTGTTATATCGCATGCATCGCATATCGCAAGTCGTGAAGAACTGTAACTATGTCAAAACGCCGATTGCGATATACTACACAGACCCAATAGCTCCATAAAATATACTTTTATGTAATATCGCATCTGGGTATTAGGGAAGTCACGCAAACCATATGGGTTGTCGCTGCTGGACCACCGATTGCGATTGAGATAGTGACGTGGTATGTGGGACCTCCTAATTGGTACAACCCCTCCTATGAAATCCTCCATAAATAATGAAGTCTATTGTATGAATATTAAAAAGGGCCTCTTTGATATTTTTAATATGTAACTCTATTGTAATTCAGCCTCTCTTCTGAATTAACGTGTCCTGTGAGTGTTGGTGAACATGAAGAGACACAGGAAGCCAGAGATTGGGAAGCTGAAGATCAAGCGATCAAAGGAGGAAGCCAAAAGGTCGAGCGAGCACAGAGGAAGCAGAAGTTAAAGTGAGCGAAAGGGAAGCCAAAGGTCAAGCGTATTAGTATAAGAAAACAAAGAATTGCCTTTATGAGTTATTGTTGGCGAACTAGAAGAAAGAAGGAAGTCGATGGTCTAGCAGGATAGAAAGAGGCGAACGTCCAGCTGGACAGAAGGAAGACAAAAGTCCAGCCGGACAGGAGGCAGTCGAAGGACAAGCAACTCTATTGATCATGTTACCCTCTGAAAGACTCAGACCTGTGATGAATTAATCAGGTACATAATGCATTCTGAAGAACAATTCTGTGATATAATAAACAAAGTTTTATCTAACATCGTTTGAAGGGAGCAGTAGCCAGCACTGGCATTGAAGCATATGTGATTTTGTTTCTGGGAAGTATGAGAACAGTGAGAAGCAGTCACACCTGAAGCATTTACTGTGATTGGTAGAACAGAGGCTTGAAATAGAGAGTTGGTTCTCATGCAGAGCTTAGTACAACTAATAGTAGACTCACTAAAGCTATGTGGAGACATTATCAAAGATTATGATGGTTATTTGATATCATCATGAGATAACTTTTGCAGACTCTATGTGGACAATATGAAGAGTTGTAAAGACTTCTTCATATGAAGATTGGTTGCCATTGATGTTGTAGCATGGAGACTACAGTGAAGCTGTAAATAGATAAAACTCAGTAAAGAAGAGTTTTGGGAGCAGAGAATCACTATCAAACATGCCTTGACAAGATTGGGTCGGAGCCCTTGGGGTTGGAGCCTCAGAATTGGAAGGATTGGTGTCCTTAGGGTTGGTGCCTCAGAAGTGGAATGATTGGTGTCCTTGGAGTTAGTACTCCTATGTCCAAGGTTGGTGCCTTGACAATAGAGGATTGGAGCGCTTGGGGTTGGTGCCTCAGAATTTAGAAGTATTGGCGTCCTTGGAGTTGGTGCTCCTATATCCAAAGTTGGTGCCTTGACAATAGAGGGTTGGAGCCCTTGAGTTTGGTGCCTCAGAACTCAAAGGATTGGTGTCCTGGGAGTTGGTGCTCCTAAGTCCAAGGTTGGTGCCTTGACAAAACAGAGTTGGTGCTCTGGAGGTTGGAGCCTCACAAAATTCCAAGTTTGTGCTTGTCAACAGATTGGAACCATATATATATTGTATCTATTTTATTGCAAAATTATATTAATAAAAGCATTTATTCTTGTTGTTCATCTTGTGTTCTGAATATAAATGTTTTAACTGGTAAAATAATAGTTGAAAAGAAACACTGATTCAACCCCCCTCCCCCTCTCAGTATTTCCAACAATCAGGTGATCTACAGTGAGAATTTCTACATGGTATTAGAGCAAAGGTGATCAAAGAGAAGAACAATATACAAAGGTATACAAATAAGGGAGAAGTTCGAAGTTTGAAGTTCTTGATTATAGAAATCGAATTCTTATCACATCTCAAATTTCACCAATGGCGTTCAACGGTTTGAGACTCGATTATGCCCTTGATGGCAGCTCGAATTATATAGCCTGGAAGGATCACATGGAAGCGGTAATAGAGGACAACAATTTGAAGGACTTCATTGATCAAGAAGTCCCCAAGTCTGCAACAGCTAATGCCCAAGAATTGGCGGAATGGAAGAAATGTGTGGCTAGAGCAAGGAGGATCCTTCTAGAGGGAGTTCGAGACCACATTGTCTTGAGTATCCATGGGAAGGAGACATTGTTTTCAATGTGGAAAACATTGAAGGATCTATATCTAAAAAACAGTGATCAAAGGAAGCTGGCACTGAAAGACAAGCTTCAAAAAATCAAGTGTGAAAAGAGAGACACGATCTCTACATATCTGAACAAGCTCACCACCTGCAGGGATGAGCTCGGAAGTGTAGGGATCACTACAGCCAATGATGACATGGTGAGTCTTTCTCTCCTCGGTATTCCTAAGAGCTGGCATAGCTACCAAGACTCGATAAATGGAAGAGATAAACTGCCAGATTGGGAACAACTTTGGTCGGATCTGATGCAGGAGGAGATAAGGAGAAACACCAGAGATGGATCTTCATCAAAACAAGATGATGAAGAAAATATAGCCTTATCGAGTAAGCCGAGGAAAGGGAAAGGGAAGGCGTCCCTTTCCAAATCTAGTTCTTCCCATGGTGGGAAGAAGTTTGACAAATCAAAGGTGCGATGCTTTCATTGTCATGAGGTGGGCCATTATGCTACAAATTGTCCACAGAAGAAATACAAGAAGGGATCCTCGAAAGGATCAGATGGTGAGGCTCTGGCCTCACAGTTCAAATTGGATTTCATCCTCATCGCATGCATGGTTTCATCGATGGTGGGATGTCTTTGGTAACTGGATAGTGGAGCCTCATTCCACATGACCGACAACAAGAGTCTTTTTAGTACCTTGGAGGAGAAGGATATCCAGATGTGTATCGAGATGGATGATGATGGAAAGTATCGTGTTTCAGGTGAAGGTACAGTTGTGTTTCAGAGTGAGCATGGAGCTCCTCTCACCCTGACTGATGTAAAGTATGTACTTGGTCTGAAGAAGAATCTTGTTTCCATCGCTATGTTGGAAGACAAAGGTTATGATGTAGTCTTTAGTAAAGGAAAGGCATTCCTAAGGCATATCGACACTGGACAGACCAAGAAGATTGGGATTCGAGTAAAGAATCTCTACAAGCTGGAGGTAGACGATTATGCTGCATTGAGTTCCAAAGCAGAGTTGGTGTAGAGGCAAGATGTTGGTGAGCTATGGCATAGAAGACTGGGCCACTTGCACCATGGGGCCTTGAAGATCATGCAACATATTTCTACCAAAATACCCAAGGGAAAATTGGAGCAAGTGGATACATGAAAAGGTTGTACTTTGGGTAAGTATGAAAAATCTTCCTTTCAGGATCGAGACAGTGGAGCTGGAGAAATCCTGGAGCTAGTTCATACAGATGTGTGTCGACCATTCTCGAAAGCCTCCACTGCTAAACAAAGGTACTATGTTATTTTTATTGATGATTTTTTTCATAGATGTTGGATCTACTTTATGTAGAAGAAGGATCAAACCTTCTCAAGGTTTTGTGAGTTCAAAGCCTTGGTTGAGAAAGAATCTGTAAAGAAAATAAGGGCCTTGTGAAGTTATAATGGTGGAGAGTATTTCTCCCGATAGTTTAAGGACTTTTGTGCAGTAGAAGGAATTAAATGGGAGTTGACGACACCCCATAACCCACAATAGAATGGGGTGGCTGAAAGGAAGAACAGATCGATTGTGGGAGAAGCTTGGGCGATGCTGCATGACCAAAGCCTACCACTTCATTTGTGGGCTGAGGCATGCAATACAACAGTATACTTGCAGAACAAAAGCCTGCATCGTATACTGGGGATGAAGTCACCAATGGAGGCCTTTTCCGGTAAGCGACCAGATGTGTCACTTCTGGATCTTTGGATCTTCAGTTTATTGCCATGTTACCAAAGATGCTTGGAAGAAGCTAGAGCTAACAGCTGAGTTGGGGATACTTGTGGGGTACACTGATACACCCCACAACTATTGGGTGTTCTTACCTACCAGTCAGAGGACAGTGGTACGCAGAGATCTGAAGTTCGATGAGCAGAAAGCCATGCGAGTATCACTTGAGAGGGAGCTCAAGTTGCATGCAGAGGAAGAACTTTTGGTTCCAAATGAGGAGGAGCCTCAGACTGATGCGGAGCAGCCGCATGTAGAGGATTGGGGAGTGGAGACATCCACTCATACAGAGTCTTCTAGAGATGGGCGAAAACGCTCAAGGGAAGCTGACAGATTGATGTTGGATGTGAGTGAGAATGTGGGACAACCATCTTCTCAACGCAGATAGAGGAGATCACCCGAGCAGTACATTGGTTACATGGCCCTGGTTGGGGAGTGTGTAGATACCGAAACTTCTTCCTTTGAGGAAGCAGTGCAGTAGCCAGTCTGGGTTTATGCTATGGTGGAGGAGTACGACTCCATCATTCAGAACTATATTTGGGATGTTGCCCCAAGACCCGAGGACAAGTCAGTGGTGAGTTCCCGATGGCTTTACAAGGTAAAGAAAGCAACTAATGGGAGTGTTGGGAAACATAGGTTTGTTGCCGGTGGTTTCTCACAGGTCGAGGGGATCGACTATGATGAGAATTTTGCTCCTGTAGCTGTTAGACCAAACAATGCGCAGCGGAAATAAAAATAAACAAACATACACAACACATTAAAAAAACACAAAACCATAACACACAGATTAACGTGGTTCACCCAACCAATCTGGGCTACGTCCACCATAACAGAGGCATCGACAATCTTATTATTCAACATGAGATTACAACAACTTTAATTCTTCACACATACTCTCAGCTCACCCTATTTTCTGTACACTCTCTACACACACTCACAATCCTCTACAGGATTACATTTCTTATAGCTGGAGTATAAAACTGAATCATAAATTCCCTCACAACAAATATAGGATGCATTAACTCCTCAAAAAATACTGGAGCTAATATAGAAACTAACCCTATTGTTGTCACATACATGAGATTTTTTCCAAAATTAATTAAAACAGAAAATCTCAACAATCTCCACCTTGACAACAATTAGCCTGATACCTTGTTCATTTATTATTTTTATCTTTTCTGCAAGCCAAGAGAAGCCAGACACCAACATAGCTTCTCTAACAAAACTGGTTTCGTGAACATGTCTGCACAGTTTTCATTCGTATGCACCTTTTCAAGAGAAACACCCCTTTCAGTGATAACCTGTCTTACAAAATGGTACTTGATAGTTATATGCTTTGATTTGCTATGATAGGCCGGATTCTTAGCCAAATGAATTGCACTTTGACTATCAAAAAATAACTCGATGTTGTCCTGTAACCTACCAAACTCACCAATCAAACCTTTCAACCAAACCGCTTCTTTGCAAGCATGCAAAGCAGCTATGTATTCTGCTTCAGTAGCGGATAAAGCAACAATATTCTGTAGCTTTGACATCCAGCTAATAGCTCCACCTGCAAGAGTAAAGACATACCCTGAAGTTGACCTTCTCTTATCCAAATCACCTGCAAAATCAGAATCAACATAACCGCAAACAAATTCACTACTTCTGTTATAAGTGATACAATAATCACTTGTGCCTCTCAAATACCGAAGCACCCATTTCACTGCTGACCAGTGTTCTTTTCCTGGATTTGCCATATACCTGCTGACAACCCCAACTGCATGTGAAATATCTGGTCGAGTACAAACCATCGCATACATTAAACAACCTACTACATTGGCATATGGAATTCGAGACATATATTCCTTTTCTTCATTTGTATTAGGACATAAACTTGAAGAAAGCTTAAAATGGGAAGCTAAAGGGACTGAAACAGGCTTCACATTGTTCATACCAAACCTCAAGAGTATTTTCTCAATATACTTCTGTTGTGATAGCCACAGCTTACCATTGCTCCTGTCTCTGAAAATCTCCATGCCCAAAATTTGTCTTGCTGCTCCTAGATCTTTCATATCAAATGTCCTAGCCATCTGAGTCTTTAACCTGTTGATCTCTATTATGCTTTTGCTTGCTAAAAGCATATCGTCAACATAAAACACTAAGATAATGAACATGCCATTACTTAATTTCTTAAAGTAAACACAATGATCATATTCACTTCTTATATAATTTTGACTCAACATGAAAGAATCAAACTTCTTGTACCATTGTCGAGGCGACTGCTTCAGACCATACAATGATTTCTTGAGCCTGCAGACAAATTTCTTGTTGCGATCTTGAACAAACCATTTCGGTTGTTCCATGTAAATTTCCTCATCTAAATCTCCATGTAAAAATGTAGTTTTAACATCTAGTTGCTGTAATTCTAAATCAAGTAAGGCAACAAATGCTAATACAATTCGAATTGAAACAATTTTTACAACTGGTGAAAATATCTCATGAAAATCAATGCCTGCTTTTTGAGAAAAAACTTTCGCGATCAGCGTTGCTTTGTACCTGTCCTTTGAACCATCAACACCCCTTTTCAATTTGTACCCCCAATTACATCCCACAGTTTTTCTGTCTTTAGGAAGTTCTACCAGATCCCATGTGTCATTCTTGTCTAATGCCATCATCTCGTCCTTCATAGCTTCTTTCCACTTTTCACTTTTAGAACCTTCTACAGCTTCCTGATAGCACAAAGGTTCATCATCGTTAGCGGTTAAAGCAACTGAAGTAACATAATCATCATACCTTCTAGGAGGACGTTTAATTCTTGTGGACCTCCTTAAAGATGTTTCTGGTACTTCCACAATTTGCTGATTATTGTCTGTAGGAACTTCTTCATGATCAGCATCTGAATCATGTTCATGATCTACATCTGAAACTTGTTCATGACCTGCATTTGAAACTTGTTCATGACTTACATCTGAACCATGTTCATCTTGAACATCATCAATATTTGGACTAGTTTCAAACTGAATGTGTTGAAGCTTAGATACATTATCCTGTTTCAATTTATCATCTACATTTGAACTTTCAAGTGAGGATTCATTAAATTTAACATCTCTGTTAATGATGATCTTGTGAGTAGTAGGATCCCACAATCCGTATCCCTTAGTCCCATCACCATATCCAACAAAGATATATCTTTTTGACTTAGGATCTAATTTAGAACGCTGATGTTTTGGAACTAGAGCATATGCATCACAACCAAAAAATTTCAGTTTAGAATAATCATAAGGATGACTTTTCCATACCTCTTGAGGAATTTTGCATCCTATTGTAGTTGATGGTGATCGATTTATCAAATAGCAAGTTGTAGCAACCGCTTCTATCCACAATTCCTTCTGCAAATTGGCGTTACTTAGCATACTTCTTGCTCTCTAAAAGAGTCCTGTTCATGCATTCAGCAACTCCATTTTGCTGAGGAGTATATACAGTGGTTTTATGTCTTTCGATCCCAGCTTCCTTGCAATAATTATCAAATTCCTTTGAAGTAAAATCACCACCATTGTCAGTTCTTAAACATTTAATAGTTCTTCCAGTGATGTTTTCAACTAATGCTCTAAACTGTTTGAAAACTGTAAACACATCAGACTTCTTCTTTAACATGTAGACCCACACTTTTCTAGAGAAATCATCAATAAAAGATACAAAATATGACGAACCTCCATATGAGGTTGTAGGAGATGGACCCCAAACATCAGAATGGATATAATCAAGGATTCCCTTACTAGTATGTTTTCCAGTTTTAAAATTTTGCTTGCTTTGTTCCCAAATATACAATGTTTGCAGAAATCTAACTTATCAGACTTTAAATTAGGAAGTAACTTACAATCAGATAAAATCTTTAAACCTCTTTCGCTCATATGGCCCAAACTTTGATGCCATAAACGAATAGAATTACTGTCATTTTCAGACACTATAGAAACATGATCTGACTCTATTCTTCCTTCTAACTGAAAAATATTTCCAATCTTCTTTGCTTTCATTACTAGTAAAATTCCTTTATAAATTTTAATTACTCCACCTTGAACAAAGGTTTTATATCCATTTGTGTCCAGTACTCCTAATGAAATGAGGTTTTTCCTTAGTTCAGGTACATGTCTTACATCAGTTAAAATTTTATTTGTCCCATCAAACATTTTAAGCTGAATGCTTCCAATTCCCACAATGTTACAAGTGACATCATTTCCCATGTAAACTACTCCATCATTGATTGGTTTATAAGTTTTAAACCATTCCCTATGAATACACATGTGATTTGATGCACCAGAATCTAACAGCCAATGTTGATCATGACTAGACAAATCAACTGATAACACTTCATCACTCATACATGTCTTGAATGCCGAACCTGTATTTGTCGTGTTTGCTTCTTTCTTCTCTGTTGAAGAGTCTTCTTTGGATGCTTGCTATCTCTTCCAATAGTCCTTCAAATGTCCCGATTTGCCACAAAAACCAGCACTTTACCTTACGCTTCTTCTTTTCGATTTTGAACGCGAGTTGCTGTGCTTACTGGAGCGTCTTTCTCTAGAACGACCTCTAGCCATCATTGCTTCTGATGTAGAGGTTTCAGAATTTGACCTCTTCCTTGTCTCTTCGGACAACAAAGCTCCAACAACATCATCAAATTCAAGGGTTTCTGATATACTAAGACTTATAGAAGTAACAAAATGATCCCATGACTCGGGCAATGAGCACAATAAAGTTATAGCTTTATCTTCTGATTCAAATTTTACTTCTATACTTTCTAATTGCGCCAGAAGAGTATTAAAGACATTCAAATGATCAGTAATAGCTGTACCTTCCTTCATGCGCAGACTGTACAACTGTTGCTTCAGAAGAATCCTATTGGTTAAGGATTTTGTCATGTACAGCTTCTCAAGCTTTGTCCACAAACCAGCAGCAGTTTTCTCTGACACGATGTTAAACAAAACATCATTCGCCAAACACAGTCAAATACCACTCAGAGCTCTTCCATCCAATTCATTCCATTCATCATCTATCATGGTGTAAGGCTGTTTGGATTTTCCCAACAGTGCCTTCGCCGTGCCTTGTTGCACAAGCAGATCATGCATCTTCACTTTCCAGATTTCAAAGTTATTTTTTCCATTGAACTTCTCGATCTCAAAACGAGCACTTTGAGTTTTTGCCATGTTGTAACAAACTGAATCTCCAATTCCAACTTAATAAATAAAGTTAATATCTAACAAAAAATGCCTTTGCCTTCTACTGTGCTGCCTTTACCTTATCATATTTTCCTTCTACTGTGCTGCCTTTTGTTAGGATATTCCGACACATAGGATATAGTTAAGTTCAACTTGGTCTAGTTTAGAGTTAGGTATAGAGTTAGGTAAAGTGTGTTTCTTTACCGTTGTACATATTGTAACTTACAATCCGACGGTCACGATATGTAGTGATCCGACGGTTCATTCTCTCCTCGGTATTACCGACACTTGATCCGTGGCTTGACACCCGATTGGTCCATGAGTTCTATTTAAAGCGCATGGAGGGTCATTGTTCGGGTAATCCGTGCATGAGAGAAGCTTATGTAAATTTTCATTCTTTGATTAATAAATTGCCTGTAGTACCCACGTTGGGACAGGCCGTGGACTGTTTCCCTCCTTGCACTCTGAGGGTTTTAACCACGTCAAAAATACTGGTGTATTGATTTGAGATCTGGTTGTGAGCGGTGTCCTTTTGGTGTTCTTTCTGAGGAACTTACCCTGTAAATTCCTACATGGTATCAGAGCTATTTGAGGGCCGCGTCCGTTGGTGATCCAAATCTGAAGCCGGTAGAACTGCATGCGGCTGTCGTTTCCTAGATCTGCTGTTTCTGACTGCTTTCGGGCCGAGAGGACTGCTCTGTTGCGTTCGGAGCATCTGTTCCAGTGAGGAACCCCTTTCGTTTCACGCGAAAAGGTTTCCGATAGCCCTAGCTGCGTCATTTTTCAGATCGGGAGGTATACAGTGTTTTTGCAGTTTACTGTTATTTTCTCTCTGCTTATTTCGGTTTCGGTTTATTTAGCTTTTTTTTTAACCGGATCTATACCTTTCATTTCTGCGTATGCTCTTTGCCCTGCGACTCTGTGCGATCTGGGCAAATCAGAAACAGAAAGGAAGGATTTTTCTCATGCGTATGCTCTTTTCCCCGCACCTTAGTGTGATCTCGGAAAATCAGAAACATTGAGAAAAATATTTAGTTTTTCGGCTAAAGCTAACTTTGAGATTTTTTTTAAAAATTTCTAGTTTTTTGGCTAAAACTAACTTCGAGCCGCAAGGTTCGTTTTTCTTTGCATATTCGTGTTGGGTTTTGTGTTTTGTGTTTTGTAGGGAAAAAGAGCTTTCTCAAGGCAAGCACGCAAACCAAGGCCCCCCCCCCTCTCTCTCTCTCTCTCTCTCTCTCAAATTTTTTGTATAGATCAATTGGTTCAAAGCTATTTTAAGAGAGTAGAGGTCTTGGGTTCAAGTCTCCATTTTGTGGGGGCGGATTTTTTCATTCCCGCACATTCGCGCACTTTGCCGGCAACGTCAACAATTTTTTTTCAAAAAGCCATAACTTCATCCGGAAGCCTTTTTCAGAGCCGTTTTTTTTAAAACCGCCTATTTTTTCGAGATCTATCCATTGGAACACTTACTTTCAGCATCTTCAGCTTCAGTTTTTAAAAAAAAAATGGAAAGTCCATGCCAAGTCATTCTTGACAGCACTAACTACTTCCAATGGGTAGCCTACATGGAAGATTTACTTAGAAGTAAAGGTCTCTTCAGAATAGCCACAGACCAAGAGAAGAAACCAAAAGATGAAGACAAGGTTGCAAAATGGGAAAATAGACAAGATCAAGCACGTGGTTTGATAGGGATGTCTGTTTCTCCTGATCTTAGATTCCACATTGCAGAACTTGAGACTCCTCATGAAGCATTAGAAAAACTCGCTAAAGTTTTTGGGATTAAAAATGAAATTAGAGCCCATCAACTTGAAAATGAGTTGCTTACTTTGGATCCTAATAATTTTTCTTGCATTGAAGATTTCTTGTCCAAATTCAAGACCCTTAGATATCTCTTGGAAGGTGTTAAAGTTAAGAAAGAAGATGGTAACCTTATTTATTCCATCCTTACTAAGTTGGGACCAGCCTACTCTGTATTTGTTTCCACTTTCCATTCTACAAGGGAAGCTTTCATTTGTCAAGGCAAAGACTACAAGCCCCCTTCCTTTGACTCCTTTTGTGATTCCTTAATAAGAGAACAAGAAAAACTCTTACACCTTGGTCTTCTTAATCTTGGAAACTCTTCCACGAAAGCGTTAGCCGCCCAGCAGCAACCAAATTCAAAGAATCCTAAGAAGTCATATCCTCAAAAGAATGGTCCTAAACCAACTCAGCCTCAAAATGAAAGATCATTTCAGCAAAATGATAAGACCAATAAAAACAAATGGAAGAAGACTGATAGACATTGTAACTTTTGTAATCGAGATGGCCACTTAGAATCTAAATGCTTTAAGAAGATGGAAGCCTTGGAAGCCGCAATGAAGAAACATAACATCCATGTGGAGCCTACTTCAACTTCAACTTCCGGAATGGCACTTTCTGCATGTCGTTGTCAATCATCTCAGTCTGGTTATGCATTAAATGTATCTTCTTCTTCTTCTCATTCTCATGAGTGGCTCATTGATTCTGGAGCCTCTTATCACATGGCCAAAAACCAAGCCATGTTTTCTTCTTTAAATGATTGTAACACCAAAAATATATATGTTGGTGATGATAGATCTCTTAATGTTGTAGGGACTGGAACTGTTCATCTAGACAATGGTCAGTTTAATGATGTATTATGTGTTCCAACCTTATCCTGCAACCTTCTATCTGTCTATCAGATAACTCATTCAGGTGAAGGTAAAATTGTTGAATTTTCACCTCATGATGTTGTAATCAAGGATCTAAAAGATCCTAAACAGATTCTAGCTACTGGTCTTGCTGATGATTCCACAAGGTTGTATAAGTTTCACAACTTTGGGTCATCAAATCTTCCCTCAGTATTTGTTGCTCATAATGATGAAGTGAGCAAACTTTGGCATGAGCGATTTGGTCACTTAAACTATCGCTCCCTTCAGCATCTATGTAAAGAAAATATGGTGACAGGTCTTCCTATGGTATCTTGCAGAGATGGTGTTTGTTCCGGATGTGTACTCGGAAAACATCATCGGGACAGTTTTGACAAACGTGCCTCTTGGCACGCCTCAGCCCCTTTACAGCTTGTGCACAGTGATTTATGTGGTCCTCTTCCTGTTGCTTCATTCTCTGGCTGCAAGTACTTCTTAACTTTCATTGATGATTTCTCCAGACGCACTTGGGTATACTTCTTAAAACTCAAGAGCGAAGTATTTAACACATTTTTGGCCTTCAAAGCCTTTGTTGAAAAACAATCTGGACATCAAATTCTTAAGCTAAGAACTGATAATGGTGGAGAATATGTTAAAAACACATTCATCAACTTTTGCACCGAAAATGGAATTCAAATGCAACATACTGTTCCATACACTCCACAACAAAATGGTGTAGCTGAAAGGAAAAATCGCACCTTAAAGGAAATGGCTAATTGTATGCTGCAATCTAAAGGACTCAGTCTTAGTTTTTGGGCCGAAGCAATTAATTGTGCAAATTATATAATCAATCGCACTCCTACTAAGGTTCTAGAGAATATCACTCCAGAAGAAGCTTGGAGTTCCATTAAACCAGATGTAAGTCACTTTCGTGTGTTTGGAAGTGAAGCATGGGCCCATATTCCAGATGAAAAGCATAAAGCTTTAGAACCTAAGAGTGAGAAATGTACTTTTGTTGGATATTCTGAAGATGTAAAAGGTTATAGACTTATTCCATTTAAGTCCAAAAATGTTATCATTAGAAGAGATGTAAAATTTGATGAAAATAAATCGGCCTGCGAGCCTAGTCCGGCGGATGTGCCACCTCTTCCTATCTCTTCTACTTTTGAAAACATTTCTTCTTCAGATGATGAAAGCGAGGATGATAATCCTCCCCCACCTTCTCAGGATCCTCAACTTCCAAGATGGGTCCGTGCTACTCGGGATGCAGCAGGTGATCTTGCCGGTGATCCTACAGATCAGCGACGTACACGTTCTCAGTTTGAAAGAGCCTCTTCTTTACTGGCTCAAGCTCCAGTAAATCATGATCCTGACACTTTTGCAGAAGCTTCAGGCCATCCACATTGGGAAGCAGCTATGAATGAAGAATATCATTCATTGATGACAAATGATACATGGGATCTTGTTCCTCTACCAAAGGGACGCAAACTTGTTAGATGCAAATGGGTTTACAGAACCAAGTATGGACCAGATGGGAAAGTTGATAAACATAAAGCTCGTCTCGTTGCTAAGGGCTTTTCACAGGTTGAAGGCATTGACTACACTGAAACCTTCTCCCCTGTTGCCAAAATGAACTCTATCCGCCTTGTTCTTTCCCTTGCTGCCTCTTTAAAATGGGAAGTCCATCAGATGGATGTTAAATCTGCCTTCTTGCATGGGGACTTGCAGGAAGAAATCTATATGGAACAACCCATTGGCTTCATACAAACAGACTCCAGCCTTGTTTGTCGACTTAAGAAATCCCTTTATGGCCTCAAGCAAGCTCCTCGGGCTTGGTATGCCAAAATGGATAGCTTTCTTTTAGAATCTGGCTTTTCTAGGTGTCATTTTGACAATACTGTCTACACCAAGAAAGTGGGCAACTCTCTTATCATCCTTGTTCTTTATGTTGATGATCTTATTCTTACTGGTAGTGATCCCAACCTTATAAACCATGTGAAGTCCAGCCTTAAAAAGAAATTTGAAATGACAGACTTAGGACACTTACACTATTTTCTCGGTCTTCAAGTCTTGCAATCCAAGGAGGGTATTTTCCTTTCCCAGTCCAAGTATGCTTGTGATATTCTTCGTCATTTTCACATGGAAGACTGTAAGCCAGCCCCTTCTCCCTTTCAGTCTGGAGTCAAACTTTCAGTCTCTTGTACTTCTCCTGAAGTTGATGCTACCTTATACCGTCAACTTGTAGGAAAACTCTTGTATTTAACCCATACTCGTCCTGATCTTTCCTTTGCTGTTGGCCTTGTTGCTCGTTTTATGCAAAACCCCCGTGAAAGTCATTGGAAAGCAGCTAAAAGAATACTTCGTTATGTTCGAGGTACAATACAGTTTGGGATTCATTACAGTGCCAAAGCAGCTCCTCTGTTAGTTGGTTTTACTGTTTCCGATTGGGCTGGTGACCCTGATGATCGGAAGTCTACTGCCGGTTATGTCTTCACTCTTGGTTCAGGACCTATTACATGGGCTTGTAAGAAACAGACTGCCATTTCTCTTTCGTCAGCAGAAGCAGAGTATCGTGGTGCCGTGGAAGCTAGTAAGGAAGCCTTGTGGCTTCGTCAGATCCTATCAGAGTTTGGCTTTGAGCAGCAGCATCCAACCACACTTTGGTGTGATAATCAAAGTGCCATTCAGCTATGCAAAGATCCAGTCCAGCATCAGCAAACACATCGAACTACACATGCACTTCATCAGAAAGCTCATTCATGACCATGTTCTTGAAGTGCAATATTGTCCAACAGATGATCAGGTTGCAGACATCTTCACAAAGGCTCTCACAGAGGCGAAGTTCACTAAACTTCGATATATGCTTGGAGTTCAGGAAGTTGTCACTAAGGGGGGATAGGCTCTAGTGCCTCCTTCCTTCTCCTATTGTGTCATATTTGTAAATCCTTCAATCCTATCCCAAGTTGTTCTTAAGGGGGGATGTTAGGATATTCCGACACATAGGATATAGTTAAGTTCAACTTGGTCTAGTTTAGAGTTAGGTATAGAGTTAGGTAAAGTGTGTTTCTTTACCGTTGTACATATTGTAACTTACAATCCGACGGTCACGATATGTAGTGATCCGACGGTTCATTCTCTCCTCGGTATTACCGACACTTGATCCGTGGCTTGACACCCGATTGGTCCATGAGTTCTATTTAAAGCGCATGGAGGGTCATTGTTCGGGTAATCCGTGCATGAGAGAAGCTTATGTAAATTTTCATTCTTTGATTAATAAATTGCCTGTAGTACCCACGTTGGGACAGGCCGTGGACTGTTTCCCTCCTTGCACTCTGAGGGTTTTAACCACGTCAAAAATACTGGTGTATTGATTTGAGATCTGGTTGTGAGCGGTGTCCTTTTGGTGTTCTTTCTGAGGAACTTACCCTATAAATTCCTACACCTTTACCTTATCATACAATCTCTCTGTTGTACAAACTGCAGATTACAAATAAAAAACAAATAATAAAATTGCAGTTTTACCAAAGCGATCCTCACTTGGCGCGTTGGCGCTTCTTTGACAGCAGACGATCCGCACCGGAACAAAATCGGTGTAAGTGACAAAAAATTGGCGCGCTTAAACCCATCGATTCTGCGCCAATCGGGATACTGGCGCTCTGGCGCGAGTATTAAACTCGGATCCGCGCCATTGGCGCGTCTGTTCCAAAATAAAACGCGCCAACCCGATCACTGTCAGAAATTGGCGCGACTGTCTCTGCCGAAACCGCGCCAATCACCAAAACTCCACCTTCAGTAGCTCTGTCACACGCACCAGCTCCACAACCAGAGACCTGTAGGTTATGGGCCCTCCACGCTTCCGCTGCGCCGCTCTGATACCACTTGTTAGACCAAACAATGCACAACGGAAATAAAAATAAACAAACATACACAACACATTAAAAAACACAAAACCATAACACACAGATTTAACGTGGTTCACCCAACCAATCTGGGCTATGTCCACCAGAACAGAGGCATCGACAATCTTATTATTCAACAGGAGATTACAACAACTATGATTCTTCACACATACTCTCAGCTCACCCTATTTTCTCTACACTCTCTACACACACTCACAATCCTCTACGGGATTACATTTCTTATAGCTGGAGTATAAAACTGAATCATAAATTCCCTCACAACAAATATAGGATGCATTAAATCCTCCTCAAAAAATACTGGAGCTAATATAGCAACTAATCCTATTGTTGTCACATACATGAGATTTTTTCAAAAATTAATTAAAACAGAAAATCTCAATAGTAGCAAGGTAATCATCTATCAGATCGATGTTGGCACTATCAGCATAGATGGGTTGGAAGATCCATCAGATGGATGTGAAGACTTCCTTCCTCAATGGAAAGATTGAGGAAGAGGTGTACATAGAGTAGCCAGAAGGTTTTGAGACCTTCGATCGTGAGTCACATGTGTGCCGACTCAAGAGAGCTTTATATGGGCTGAAGTAAGAACCTCGTGCTTGGTACACTAGGATCGAAAGCTATTTCACCGGGTTGGGCTTCACAAAGAGTGAAGCTGATGTGAACCGTTACCACATCATGGTAGAAGGTAAGCCATTGATCATTGTTCTTTATGTTGATGATATGATATTGATAGGTGATGATCAGTTGATCAAGTCTTGCAGGGAGGACCTTGCAAGAGAGTTTGAGATGAAATACATGGGTCTTATGGACTACTTTCTAGGCATGGAAGTGTGGCAGAAGGATGGGGAAGTGTTTGTGTCTCAAGGCAAGTATGTGAATGAGATACTCAGGCGATTCCACATGGAGAAGTGCAAGCCCATGCAAACTCCTCTAGTTGGTAACTGAAGAAGGAGGATGCTACTTCAGGTGAGGTACTAGCTGCTACTGTTTATCGACAACTTGTGGGTTCACTGATGTATTAAGTGAACACACGACCAGATTTGTGCTTTGTGGTGAACCAGTTGAGTCAAGCTATGGTTCAACCTACCAAGCTGTTTTGGAAGGCAATGAAGCATGTGCTGAGATACCTCAAAGGCACATCTCAGTATGGATTGTGGTACAAACGGACAGAGGGAGTGAAGCTTCAGGGCTTCACAGATGCAGATTGGGCAGGGAGTCCATCAGACCGGAAGAGCACTTCAGGAGGAATTTTCAACCTTGGTTCAGCTGTAGTTTCTTGGTACAACAGGAAACAAAGGTTAGTTGCACTTAGCTCAGCAGAGGCTGAATACATGGCTGCCAGTCAGGTAGCATGTGAGGCCATTTGGATGCAGAAGATTCTAGTTGGATTGTTTGGTCAGAGGATGGATCCAACTGTGATCTATTGCGATAATCAGAGTTGTATCAAACTCTTTGAGAATCCAGTATTTCATGACAGGTCCAAGCACATCGATATTCGATATCATCATCTGTGAAGAGAGGATCATGTTGTTGATGTATGTTTCGACCAAGGAGCAGGATGTAGATATTTTGACTAAGGCATTGTCAAAATGCAAATTCGAGTTCCACAGAGACAGGATTGGGGTGACTGATAATCCCTTTCTTGTTGAGAGGGAGTGTTGAAAATAGCAACAAGAAATGCTAAATATAGAGTGCTAAAAATAGCATTGCTATAAATATAATTTTGGGATACATTCCAATTTTAGTTAGTCACTGAACTAAAATTGAGAATTAAAATTCGAATTTGATCTTAGCAGCGATTTGAAAAACAATTAATTAATACATCTTGAGTTAATTAATTGGAGAAAATCAAACATGAATTCAATGTGAAGACATGAAACAGTTATCCCTTTGATTGAGGAATTTATCCCTTAATTAAAGAGATGAGGATGAGTTGTACTTTGAGTTGTAATTAGTTAGCTCAGTTAACTGAGTTGAGTCCAGTTAGATTAGTTCCAATAGTTTACGGAATTGATTGTGAGTTCAATTAGTTAATGCATGCATGCATGTAACTATTGCACTTTAGATAACTGAATATTCTATAAATAATCAATGCATGTCAGTTCAGTCAGAGACCCAGTTGAGATCAGATGATAGGATAATGTACTATCAGTTGTAGGAATATTCCATTGAGGATATCTCTTGCATGCAGAAGGAATTCATCTCCTTCAGGATTGCACAGTTGTTTCTGAGCTTTGTGAGTTGTGTGAGAGGTGAATTCACACAGGTGGCAGCCAGAGGACCCAAGATAAACTGCACAAGGAAATAGGAGGTTTGGAGGATTGAAGGAAGGCATATGTTGTGTCTTTTCAGTCTATGAGCAACATTGAGGTATTGTACTGAGAGCTGCATAGCTTGTGAGCTCAAGCTTTGTGTAATCCGGAGTTATTTCCGCTTGTATGATAATACAGATACTGGGGTTTTTTAGCTGAGGCTTTCCCTAGTGTATTCTTCTATGTTCATGTGTGATTGATTTCTAATTCTCTATTATACGTGTTCTATTTGATCTTGCTCAAAATTGACTAAGCTTCTGCAAGTTTTTTTGTAGAAGTAGATCAAGTATTTTGCTTTAATATATTGCATTGTCAAGTGATCTACAGTGAGAATTTCTACAATAAATTCCCTCAAGTGTCTCCTTTTCCTTGTGACGTCTTTCTTTCTAGCAACTGCCTATAGAAAACTGCGTCATACCAGAAACCCCCCTTTGCTGAAGCTTATATTGTGCTACTTCCTCTGCCATTGACAAATTTTGATCTGGAAATCCTACCTCTCCATCGACTCCCTCAGAGAGAGATTTACCATGAAAATCTTTCCCTCCTGGCCTAAACTGTGTAATCCCTCTGGGGATTCGAATTTCTGCCTCTGCAATAATTTTGAACTCTCTTCTTCCTTGAATGATGGGCTCTTCCGACACCCTTATTTTGTTTCACCTGCACCTCTGATACCATGTGAAAATTCCCAAACCCGGAATCCCTACTGCAACAAACTGATGTTACTTCTCCTACTTGGTAATTCATACAAGTTATTTAATATTTTCTACAATTAATATAGAAGTAAATTCTCTGTAGCCTTCACTAATTATTATATGTGGAAACAAGAAACTAAACAAGAAAGAAATACACAACACATCTACACAATTGTTTTTGGACAAACGTACCCTAAAAAACCCAATGCGGGAAAAACACGTGCAACAACTCTGAGGGTTTATTATTATGCAATATTAATTTCTGAATACAATCTCTCGATGCCTTCCTCAAAATCCATTTACAGAGAATATCACTGACAGAGAGATAAGTGAGGTTACCTCACACTATCTCTAAAAATATTGGCTGATCCAACCACTAAATGAACTGCCCTTGGCTACCTTTGCGCCTCCTCTATGTCAGTCCAATGTCACACGCTTTGGGGACAATGTCACCCCTTCAGCTAATCGATTTTCTGCCCAGAAACTTTGATTTGAACCTCCTGGTCTTGTACCTCGGATTTTGGCTTTTGAAATTGATTCCTTCAACAAAATTTTAGATTCCCTCTTGGATTTTGCATTGTCTTTGCGTAGCTCTGCATTAGCCTCCCTGGCTTTGCGCCACCTTTGTTGGATCTCTCTCTGCCTTCTCTGCTGAGTGTTCTTTGACCGAGACAGATTTCCCTTCGGATACTATCCCTGCCACTCACTGCAAAAGATCACTATTGAAAATCTCTCTGGCAGCTACTCTGCTTCAGAAAATCGAATTTTTGATCTCCCCTCTGTGTGTTCTTCAAGTTCCCCTCAAGCCTCTTCTTATATCTTTTTGTTGGGCAACCAACGACCCAGATTAACTTCTAATCAATGGATTAGATTATTTTTGCTTGATCCTCATCTTCTTCTAGAAGTTACACCCACATTTTAGATTAATACCCATTAATTATTTTAATTTCCTAAGTTTAGACTTAGGGTCCCATTAAAAATAATTAATTATTTTAATAAAACTGTCTCTGGGTGGAATTTACCAAAACGATTTCTGGGTATTGGAGAATGCATGTGTCTAAACATCCCTACAAATTTTTAGACTTAGAACACATCCAATGCTACCTGAAATCAACATATCCGACCAAGAACAAAGACACCAACAACTGTATAGATATTTTTGTAACTATTTATGGCATATGCTCCACCTTCATGACCAACATACATAAAAAGAGATCCCAAATGCTTAAACGAAACCTCTAAGGTACCCTTTCCATTTGACACCATTTCAATCATATTTGTCCTGATCTCTTGGTCGGATTTATCATTTTCAAACTTGGGATAGAAATTAGCACAAATTTGAGAACAAGCAAAAGCCCACTTGTCTACCTTGAAACCTTCCACAACAGGGCCCTTTAGTGACTTCCCTTCTTCAACCGGATTTTTTTTCAATATAGTGTCCACGCTTTGTCAAAAAGCTGTTGATAATGGTTTTGCCCCAACTTGTGTAGCACCACTGCTACTAGAACTTGAGCTTTCACCAATCGCTATCATTGAAGGCTTTCCTTGATCCCCATTAATAGCTTCAAATTGCTTGGATGTTTGATTACTTCCCACTGCTTCTAAATCCACTGATACAAGGGAGTCTTCAAAATCTGATATGAAATCGTGCTCTTCATCACTACTCTCGTAATTATAATATCCACGTTGTCTTTGCACAACCAGTGGACCAATTTTGGATGCATTTGACAATACTCCTTCAGAATCCTCTTCATTTTCAACTATCCTAGATGAGCTTCTTGACCTTGTTATTGAATTATATTCATTGTTAGGACTAGCACTAATGGTAATCTCATTTCCTTGAGAAGATCCCAATTCAACATTTTAAACATCAATTTCTTGATTAGAACATTCTTCAATGTTAGTTTCCTTCATGTCAATGTATTCTCCCTTTAGACATGCCATAAATTATGCACATGATTTTTCTAATTTCTGAAACATTTCTTGAATTTTACTTAACTTCTCAATGAATTCAGGGCGAAAAATTAATGACATATTGTGCAGTGGATAACGTTCAAAGACTCGCATGGCTCTGATACCACTGAAGCAACAAAATTGTAGCTTATTGATTTTAAATGTGAAATACACAAATGTACTTTGTAAATAATATTTTATTAATATATAAAAATGTACAAGTATATTGAATTTTACATTGAGGCCTTGTTTACATACCTAGGAAGGTGTCCTTTCATGATTGTGCATGTATTTTAGACATGCCTTTTCACTTAATGACTATTTTTATTGCTTATATTATTTATATTTATTTTATTTGTTATGAATTATATTCATAACACAGTACCTTTCCTTGAACTATTTTGAAGTTTATAACAAGTTACTTGGTGAATTTTCTAGTGTTTGAGGTGGAAAGTCTTAGATCTATTTACATATTTTCAAGGAAATCCTAACTAACCCTATATTTTCAAAAAACAATATAGGCATTAGTCTTCCCTTTTAGTCAATTATCTTTTATAAAATCAAATTTATTTTCTGTTTTAGAATAAAATTAGGGTTTTCTTAGCATATATTTAATTATTAGGATAAAAATATTCTAGATATCTAGGCTTTCTATGTATACCTTTTTTTTCAAAAAATCTACACCCTTTTTCGTATCCTTGATTGAAAATCCCAGGGTTTTTCTTGTATGTCTAACCTGAAATGATTTTGTTGAATAAAAATGGTTTGAACATAAAATGTATAATAGTATAAATAATATTTCTTAATTAAATAATATTTATTATAATGAAATGACATGTCTCGAAGGGTATGACTATTATGAAAGGGAACTTCACTTAAGTAATATATGGGGCTTTGGTGTACTATCATCATATCAATTCTCTCATACATTTATATATTATTATTTTATCCTTAATAGATATCTTTATTTTCTGAATATTCTATATTATTATTTTGTGAGCCATATTTTCGTTATCACATTTGTTATCAAAGATTCACTTCTAATTTGGCCTTTGGCCACATTTTTATTGGAGTTAGTTTTCTAATCCCTAATTACTAGGCATACACACTTTTAACCACACACAAAAAAGGTCAAAGTTTCTCTACCTTAGATCTTTGACTAGATATCGGCTTTTGGCCATTTAAACTCAAAATTTGTGAAGAAAAGTATTTGTCTATTGATAAAGAAAATTTTTTTTAGATCATAATATAAAAAAACAAAAAACAAAATGAATCACAAGAGTGAACATTGTACAGTGACATGGCTGCAAAATTAAAATATGACATATAATTGTATGAAAAAATTGATTGGAGTGTTACCAACCAACTAATCAGTTTGTACATCAACGCACTAATTGTTTTTGCATGTATAACTCTCTGTATCAAATTTTTGTTCCATACAACCATCAGATTTGTGTTGTACAACCACGAGTACAATGAAGTCAAAGCTATAATACCTTCATCAAAAGACTTCAAAAATTTCTCAAAGGTAATGTTTCAAGGAAGTCAAAATTCAATATCAAGGATGCAAAAAGAATATAATGAAGTTATCTTAGATAAAAACAAAGAATTTTCTCACTTAAAATATGACAGTAAAAAAATGCTTGCACAAGGAAAGAAGTAAAAAGCTATGAAGCAAAATATAGAACAAGAAAATGAAGGTCTCAAGAAGAAACCCAATGAAGACCTATTAGAACAATATGAAAAAAATTCTCATCTAAAAATCCTTAATCAAAAGTTGTAACAAATCAAAAAGTTAAAATATAATAAATTGGAAAGTCCAAATTTTAAAGATATCGACTGTATGCAAATAATGAAGGAAGTTCATGTCTTAAAAATCATAATCAAAATTTTCTCATTCAAATTAGGAAGCTTAAGAATGATAAGCAATCATTGGAAAATAGAATA
Organism: Pinus tabuliformis; assembly: GCA_031772625.1. Taxonomy (NCBI): domain Eukaryota; kingdom Viridiplantae; phylum Streptophyta; class Pinopsida; order Pinales; family Pinaceae; genus Pinus; species Pinus tabuliformis. The sequence goes on along the minus strand of CM062819.1, from coordinate 1,977,728,182 downwards.
GAACAAACTTATCTAGGCAAAATTATAAAAATCTTTAGATAAAAAAATCTAAGTTGAAGAAAAAGGAATAAATATTCATACATATAGTATTGTTGATTTTCTAGGGAACCAACTAGGATCAAGTTTTTCTTCACCTGATAACTGCTTTAATGATCAATTAAACATTAGTTTTCATATATCATTAAATTCAATATCATTTAAGAAGCTATAAAAAAGAAAAGTGTCAACTAAGAAATATGAAAGAGTAATAAAGTAACCATGAAACAAAGGGACAAGAGATACAAAAATTAGGCACACAACCAAGTCAAAACCCACAAGGGCAAAACCCATAAAAATTCTTCCTTCTGAGAGAAAGAGTTTCCAGATTCATCAACTAACCTAGTAGAAGAATAAACAAACTAGTAACAAAAGGCATGATCAAATGTCATGTCAAGAACCAAATCCCTTAAATTTCAGAAATTTCAGTCCTCCTTAGAATTTCGACATCCTCCTTAAATTTCAGCCCTCCTGTAATTCCACTGGATCAGAGATGAAAGAGACCAATCTGACGTGTTCAAATGAGGAGAAATGATCACCTTTATATAGCCTTCATGTGGGGTTGAGTGGGTGCCTCTTAGGGGCCTATCCAAACTAATAAATTTTGGAGGCAAACTTAAAAATATAAATTTTCATTTATTTTCAAAATGAAAATTCCGACCATGGCTAACATATTTTTCAACAAAGATCACGATCTAGAAAAAATCAAACCACTTGAAGTAAAGACATACTTTGACATTGTAGTACAAACAATGAATATTCCAAGCAAAGATTCAGAAATCAAACCAACAACATCAATATGTGAAAAATATTATATACCAAAAATAAGCGAAGAAAACACTACAAGCATGACAAAGGAGAAACATATTACAAAAATACCTTATAGACACCTCATCATAAAAGTAGATTCTTTAACCAGTTAGTGTATCAACATCATTTATAATGGAAACAACTTATGCTTAGGAAAATATTGATGTCGGAAAAGTTAAGACTCGCAATAACAAATAATCTTGAAAAACCTATAATTACAACATTTCACAGAAGAGCGAATAGGGATGTCTAGATCATTTTTCAGTTCCACAATTTTTCTCAACAATTTAGAAGTTCATATCATCTTGCATCATTGAAAATGATAATTCCAAAATCTGGGAAAGATGCAAAGAGATCACAAGACAAAGGTAAAATATATCAAGCATTTTCATCAATATGCTTTGAAGACAACATTTCTCAAGGAAAGTGATATATATCTATATATATATATATATATATATATATATATATATATATATATATATATATATATATATATATATATATATAGATATAACGTATAATTAAATAATGATGAGTATAATAAAAATGACATGTCTCAAATGACTTGACTATTATGAAAGGGTACTTTGTTTAAGTATATTTACAGGGTCTCATTGTACTATCATCATATTAATTCCCTCATACATTTATCTATTATTATTATTTTTGTCATTAAGAGATATCTTTATTTTCAAAATGTTATGGATTATTAATATGTGAGTCATATTTTGGTTATCACATAAATATGTTTTGTTGAATTTTATCAATGCATAATTGCAACTAGACATCTTGTTTTGGTTGGTTGTTATATGACTTGTAATTGTATATTTTAGAAGTTAATCTAACCTAGATTTATTAATTATTTTAGCTCTATTTTTTTACTAGTTTATAATTCATTTCAATGGCTGAATTGTATTGTTTTTGTAACTTGTCTACTACTGTAATTTATTACGTTTTATGCAAGTTTTACTAAAGCGATTGATAGTCCTCTAATTTGAGTGGTTTTGAGATTGTTTTGCATGATATTGTTTCTTAGTGAACACCCTAGATCAACCCAAGAATACTTTAAACCAAATTGATATTCATATTCATTGTCCACCTAAACCGTAACTTCTTGATACATATCTTTGGTGGTGAATTGTGCAAAAACTTAGGATATATTACACTTTATTGTGGCTTGCCTTAGGGCTCTTAATACCTAATAGGGATTACTATCTTGTGTTGGATTTATTCTTCACTAAACAAGGGAAGTTGTTGCTAAGGTGACAGTGGTAACACTGACGTTTCACTAAGCTTAACACTTTATCAAAGTGTCACATTAAGGTTCTAAATTTCGTGATAACATTTGGGCATCATTGTTTCAGATACTCGAGTTTTTCTCCTTACATATCGAAGGCCTATGCTTCAAAATTTTTGAAGAGTTCAAACCAAAGCCTAACACAAGTTTACACATTTGGTGATTGCATTGGAGGAATGAAATCCTTGTTCCTCATAGATTTCTGAAGACCTTATGCTTGTAGAGTGAAGGCATTAAAGATTCACTTTGGTGACTTCACATATCATTGGTATGTGATAACACTTTTCTTTTGAATTTTTCTGTCTTTAAGCATGGTACCATGAGATTTTCATGAATGGTAGCCTCCTTTTGAGCTTAAGAAGATTTTGGGATACCCAAATAAGCTTCTTTTGAAATGGGAAAATAATTTTCAAAAGATCAATGGTTCTCTTTTGGCTACACAACACATCTCATTATTCTTGAAATCTATCTCAAAGCTCAATGTAAAACATGAGGACATATATATATATATATATATATATATATATATATATATATATATATATATATATATATATATATATATATATATATATTAGAAATGAGATCCAAACAGTTAGACAAAGTATTGTAGCAGCCCAGGGAAAGTGTCTTCTTTTGCAAGTTTAATCCTTCTCTTCCTCAAATGTTGGGATCCCTATTATGATAAAGAAAAGGATGAAGAGGTTATTGAAAACTTTATAAAATTATTTTGTAAAAATGAAAAACAAGAAGAACAAGGTCCTTGTGACCCAATCAAAGGTCAAGCACACGAGGAGCATGTTGATGGAGATCACATCAAAGATCACACCCCAAGTATTGATTGACAACTTAGAGCAAGAAGATGAAGAAAGTTATCAAACATTTGAAGATGAGTAGAAGCCATTTCATGAGTCCATTAAAGAGGATGACTTTGATGAAGATTTAGATGATGAGAACATCTAAGTTTCATCTCCCCTTCAAATAGATATAAGGGTTTGGTGAGTTTACTCCTTTCCAGATTTTTGAGTGATGCATCCTTTAATGATTTGGAAAGTGAATGAATTCTAGAGAAACACTTGGATTGGATAAATTTTTCATTTGGTGAAGAACATCACGACTATGAGATTAAACATATTGATAATTTTCTACATATTGGGAGGCATGAATGTGATATGATTTGTTTTCATTTTGATGGGGATCATATGTGTGATACCAGTGATTTCTCTAAAATCAATATTGTAAAATTGTTTCCTTTCGAACAATTATCATTTTCAGAAAATTCTCGTAATCACTTCCCACCATATATATATGCTAATGATGAACATATTTGACAACATTAAGAGGATATTTTCACATATTTTCTTCAACCATCCAAGATTAATCTATTGTATGTTTTTCATAGAAATATATAGCCATATTCTATGAGAAGTGATACATATTATTTTGAGCACTTTAAGTGTTATATGAAGCTAAAAATTTGGAAAATTTTCAACCACCCTCCAATTCTCAAATTTTAGTGAACGTTCATTTGCCAAACTATCACAAGAGAAATATTATGGGGTCATGATTCACATAAGCCAATGAGTATCTCATAGTAGAAATTTCTGGCCATCTTTTTCTTCTTCATCTTTCCCTAAATATGTCATTGGGGATATAATTGGGAATGATGCTCATGGTGCTAAAATGTATATGAGGTGAAAGTGTTTTCTGTAGAAATTTTGAATAATATAACACTTATTCATAGAGATTATACTAATTATACACTAATTGTGGAATGCATGCATAATACATAACCTCCTCTACATTGATCATCAATTTTGCGGAATTAAAAATAATGAAAAATCAATCGCATGCGCACATTAACACAGTATGTAATGGGGAAAGCATACAGCTGAAAACCCCAAACTATTTGTATATTATAATGATAGAGAACATGTAACAATACATAGTACAATACTCCTCACAAGTACTCAGTACTATCTCTACCTGCTACACACAAACTAGCTCAGATCTGAATCAAGTCACAGGTTCAAATCTCCTCCACTGTTTCCCTACCTCTACTGCGCAATCCAAAGTGAGAATAGGAATGATCCAAGCTCGTTTTCCCTTTGGTTGTACTGCGCAATCCTCATTGGCAATCTCAATCAATGATTGTTCAAATCTCATGCACAGCTATAGTCACAACAGATAGTAGACTCACCTCTAACACTTGTCTCCACTGAACTGTCCATGCACTGAGTTAACTGATGTATTCTTTAGTTGATTTATGAGTTATTAATTAGTGAATTAATTAATAATTAATTCACATCACTCATCACTAGTGTATTTGACAGTTAGACTAAATACAACTAGTTCAACTAAGTCAAACTGAACACAACTCCATCAACTCCTCAATCAACTCCACCAAACTCAATCACTTGAGTTCTAACTGAAGTCCATCATGCAATAGCTTAATTGACCCATAAGAAAAGCGTATTTCCTTCTGACAGTTGCATGTGCCACATCCGTAGCTCGAACTGAAGTGTTGCAAGAGGATAAGATAATGTTTATAGTCCAAATATTATTAAGAGCTAATAATATTCGACTGTTCTATTTTAGACTGGCAGTCTAAAAATAGACTCCGCCCATATGTCTAAAAATAGAGGTCCATCTATTTTTACCAACATGACCAATCATCCACAAATAGCATCCTGCAACTCATAGACCGTGATCCATATGTTTAAAAATAGACATAGTCTAAAAATAGACTTTGCGCCAAAAATAGCCTGCAGGCCCACTTAGTGAAGGCGACTTCTTTTCACTAAGCTCCATCATCTTGTTGCATTTTCAACACTCCCTCTCAACAAGATATGGATTATCTGCAATCCCTATCCTACCTCGGTGGTATTAGAATTTGCTCTTGGTGAGTGCCTTCGTCAAGATATCAACATCTTGATCCTCCGTGGGAATGTATGAAAGTAACATGATTCTCCACCGCACACAATCTCTGATATGATGGTACCTGATGTCAATGTGCTTGGATCTATCATGAAATACTGGATTAGCCGAGAGTTTAATGCAACTCTGGTTATCACAATAAATCACAGTAGGCTCCAAGTGTGAACCGAACAACCCAACCAGGATCTTCCTCATCCATATAGCCTCGCATGCAGCCAAACTTGCTGCCATATACTCGGCCTCTACTGAATTGAGTGCCATGGATCTCTGCTTCCTGCTGTACCAAGAAACTGCTGTCGACCTGATACTGAAGATCCCTCCAAATGTGCTCTTTCTGTCCATTAGGCTCCTTGCCCAATCTGCATCCGTGAAGCCACATAGCTTCACCTCATCCTCCTGTCTGTACCACAATCCATATCCTAATGTGCCTCTGAGATAACGTAATACATGCTTGCCTGCCTTCTAGAAGAGCTTGGTTGGCTTAACCATAGCTTTTGAAAGTTGGTTAACAGCATAACATATATCGGGTCGTGTATTGACCAGATACATAAGTGACCCCACCAACTGTCGATAAACAGTGGCATCCACTACCTCCGCTGAAGTAGCATCCTCCTTCCTACAACCTCCAGGAAGAGGAGTATCAATAGGCTTGCAGCCATGCATGTTGAACTTCTCCAATATCTCCCGAGCATACTTACCCTGAGAAATAAATAGCCCATCACTGCGCTGCCAAATTTCCAATCCTAGGAAATAATGAAGGAGGCCCAAGTCCTTCATCTCAAACTCTCTAGCAAGATCCTCCTTGCATGGAAGTATCAACAGCTCATCACCTGTCAAAATCAAATCATCTACATAAAGTACAATGATAAGAAACTTACCCTCCACCACAATGTGGTATAGGTTAGGATCCGCCTCACTCTTGGAGAATCCAAGTCTGGTGAAATAACTGTCTATACGTGTGTACCAAGCACGAGGTGCTTGTTTCAACCCATACAGCGCTCTCTTGAGCCTGCACACATGCGACTCACTGCTGAAGATCTCAAAACCTTCAGGCTGCTCTATGTACACCTCCTCCTCAATGACTCCGTTGAGGAACGCAGTCTTCACATCCATCTGATGAATGTGCCACCCCATCTGCGCTGAGAGAGCAAGAATCGTCCGTATGGAAGAATACCTTGCGACAGGTGCAAAGGTCTCCTCATAATCGATCCCCTCTATCTGTGAGAAGCCTCGTGCAACAAATATTGCCTTGTAATTCTCCACACTCCCGTCAGCTGCCTGCTTCACTTTGTAGATCCATCTCGAACCCATCACTGATTTCCCCTCCGGTCTTGGGACAATCTCCCATGCACTGTTTTTGACAATCGAATCATACTCTTCCACCATGGCATCTACCCATGCGGGATCCTCCACAGCTTCCTCGAAAGAGGATGGCTCAGTCACGACACATTTTCTCACAAGAGCCATGTATCCAGTGTACCGATCAAGTGACTATCTTTGTCTGCGCTGTCCTGTAGGTGGTCCTACAACCTTCTCTGCATCTTGAGCCAGTCGCTCAACTTCTGTAGTGCGCTTTCACCCTCTAATGGTTGGCGCTGCATGAGTGGTCTCTACTACTCCATGAAATTCATCTTGTGGCTGATCCACGTCCTAAAGCTCATCCTTAGGAACTAATAGCTCCTCATCTGCATGCAAGTGTGGCTCCCTCTCAAGCGAACACTTCATGGCTTTCTCCTCCTGAAATTTGATATCCTGTTGCACAACAGTCTTGCAACTGTCTGGCAAATACACACAATAGTTGTGGGTCGTATCAGTGTACCCCACAAATATCCCAACCTCTGCGGTCGGCTTCAGCTTCTTCCTAGCATCATTAGTCACATGCATGTAAACAGGAGAACCAAAAATCCTCAAATGGGAAATATTAGGTCTCTTGCCAGAATAAGCCTCCTCGGGTGTACTCATGCCAAGTATCTTGTGAGGACAACGCTTCTGCACATATACTGCAGTATTGCATGCCTTCGCCCACAAGTGAAGGAGTAGGCCTTGATCATGCAACATCGCCCGTGCAGCACCCACGATCGTTCTGTTCTTCCGCTCAGCAACCCCGTTCTACTGAGGGTTATGGGGAACTATGAGCTCTCTTTGAATCCCTTCTGCGCTACAAAAGTCCTTGAACTTGCCAAAGATGAATTCACCACCATTGTCGCTCCTAAGAGCCTTCACCTTCTTCCCCGATTCCTTCTCGACCAGTGTTTTGAACTCACAGAACTTTGAGTATGTCTCGCTCTTCTTCTGCATGAAGAAGATCCAACACTTTCGAGAGAAATCATCAACAAAGATCACATAGTACCTGTGCTTTGCTGTCAAATCTACTGAGAAAGGTCCACACACGTCTGTGTGAATTCTCTCAAGGATCGTCATGGTGCGACTATCCTTCTCGTGAAAGGTGGATTTCACAAATTTTCCCAAAGTACACCCCTTGCACTGATCTGATTGCGCAAGAGTGCCTTTAGGAAGCCTAGTAGAAATTTGCTGCAGTATCTTCAAGGCTCCACGGTGAAGGTGGCCCAATCTCCGGTGCCACAGCTCGCCATCATCGCGGCTCACCAATCCTTCTGCCTTGCATGCTGTTGCTGCGCAATCATCTACATGCAATTGATAAAGGTTCTTGACTCGAACCCCTATCTTCCGGGTTTCTCCAGTTGTCTTACTGCGTAGGAAAGCCTTTCCCTTGCTGAAAACAACATCATATCCCTTGTATTCTAACATCGCCACAGAGATAAGATTCTTCTTCAATCCTGGAACATGCATCACTTCCTTCAATATGAAGGGTTTACCAGGCTCCCTCTCAAAGGAAATGGTACCGATACCGGTCGCACTGTATCTACCATCATTGCCCATCTCGATGTGCACTCCAAGATGTTTCTCATCTAGATCAGAAAACAAATCTCGATCTCTTGTCATGTGAAAAGACGCACCACTGTCCAAGAACCATACTGATCCCATCACACTTGATACCAAGCATGCAATCAACGAAAAATCCAGCTCAAACTGCGAAGCTAAGGCCTCTCCTGCTGCAAATCCAGCAGCTTGCTTATTTTTCTTCTTCTGCGGACAATTTGTGGCATAATGTCCGTGCTGGTGACAGTGAAAGCACTTCACCTTGGACATGTCCTGCTTCTTGCCTTTCACACTGGAATGAGAAGCTTTCTTGTTCTTCCCCTTCTTTTATTTGGCAACCAAAGAGGAATTTTCTTCATTAGATTCCTTTGATGAAGATCCGTCCCTGGTATTCCGCCTGATCTCCTCCTGCACAAGATCTGAGCAAAGTCTCTCCCATCCTGGCAATTTCTCCTGACCATTGACAGAGTCCTGATAGGAATGCCAACTCTTTGGAAGACCAAGGAGAGCCAAGCTCACCAATTCCTCATCATCGACAGTCACCCCACACTTCCCAGCTCATCCCGCATTGAGTGAACTTCGTGAGATACTTGGGCATACTGTCTCCTTTCTCACACTTAATGTTTCTGAGTTTATCCTTGAGCGCCAACTTCCTCTGGTCACTCTTGCTTTGGAATAAATCTGTCAACGCTTTCCACATCAAGTATGGAGAAGCCTTTCCATGCAGGCTGGATACAATGTGATCTTTCACGCCCTCCAATAGAATCCTTCGACACTTTGCTGTCTTCTTTTGCCAAGCATCAACGTGAGCAGCATCAGTAGGCTTTGGGACCTCAACATCTATGAAATCCTTCAACCCATTTTCATCTAGCACCGCCTCCATCCTGTCTTTTCATGCAATATAATTCGAGCTGCCTTCAAGAGCATACTCCAATCGCAATCCGTTGAAAGACATTTCAACTTTGACACCAAGAAAACATTGTTGCAAATTCGAATTCCACCAGCTCAAAACTCAACCGCTTCTGATTTAAAATTCATAAGAACAAAGTATTTCTCGTACAGAGATTGACTGTATGGGATTTTACTAGATATCTCACCTTCCAAAAGAAGGATGAATCCAGAGGCTACCTAGCCCGATAACAGACTCTGCCTGAAGAAATAAAATGTAATCACTTTCTAAATAATAGATCTGATGATCAACTCTGCTCTGATACCATGTAGAAATTTTAAATAATATAACACTTATTCACAGAGATTATCCTGATTATACACTAATTGCGGAATGCATGCATAATACATAACCTCCTCTACGTTGATCATCAATTTTGCGGAATTAAAAACAATGAAAAATCAATTGCATGCGCACATTAACACAATATGTAATGGGGAAAGCATATAGCTGAAAACCTCGAACTATCTGTATATTATAATGATAGAGAACATGTAACAATACATAGTACAATACTCCTCACAAGTACTCAGTACTATCTCCACCTACTACACACAAACTAGCTCAGATTTGAATCAAGTCACAGATTCAAATCTCCTCCACTGTTTGCCTGCCTCTACTGCGCAATCCAAAGTGAGAATAGGAATGATCCAAGCTCGTTTTCCCTTTGGTTGTACTGCGCAATCCTCATTGGCAATCTCAATCAATTATTGTGAAAATCTCATGCACAACTATAGTCACAACTGATAGTAGACTCACCTCTAACACTTGTCTCCACTGAACTATCCATGCACTGAGTTAACTGATGTATTCTTTAGTTGATTTATGAGTTATTAATTAGTGAATTAATTAATAATTAATTCACATCACTCATCACTAGTGTATTTGACAGTTAGACTAAAAACAACTAGTTCAACTAAGTCAAACTGAACACAACTCCATCAACTCCTCAATCAACTCCACCAAACTCAATCACTTGAGTTCTAACTGAAGTCCATCATGCAATAGCTCAACTGACCCATAAGAAAAGCGTATTTCCTTCTGACAGTTGCATGTGCCACATCCGTAGCTCGAACTGAAGTGCCGCAAGAGGATAAGATAATGCTTATAGTCCAAATACTGTTAAGAGCTAATAATATTCGACTGTTCTATTTTTAGACTGGCGGTCTAAAATTAGACTCCGCCCATGTCTAAAAATAGAGGTCCATCTATTTTTACCAACATGACCAATCATCCACAAATAGCATCCTGCAACTCATAGACCATGATCCATATGTGTAAAAATAGACATAGTCTAAAAATAGACTTTGCGCCAAAAATAGCCTGCGGGCCCACTTAGTGAAGGCAACTTCTTTGCACTAAGCTCCATCATCTTGTTGCATTTTCAACATTTTCGACTTATGGTTTGTTTAAGGATTTCTTGCAACACATAAAAATTAAAGAAGACCTAAATGGGGATAATGTTTTTTCCAATATCTAAATGTACACCATTTTTTTCATCCATGTCCTTCTCAAGAAATCATAAGGAATTTTTCAAATTTCTTACGATTCCATCTCAAGCCTTGGGAAATGATGTTGTACATGGAAACCAAGGAGGCCATTTCTTAAAGTGTGTCATGGTGAACATTTTGAGATACAAAGGTTGCATCATGAAAACCTTGCTTAGAAGGGATGAGTCAACATTATTATATTGAAACCCCATTCAAAGATGGATTGAGAGAAAAGTTGCAGATGCGCACACTAATCTTGGCATGATTTTGTCAGTCTCGTCCATCCTCGAGAGTTGGATTATATGTTTAGCCATAATATAATGTCTATACCAACTCATGATTAGAATGATTGACCTTGACAAGATGCAAGAATAACTTCTTATCAAGAACATTAGATTATTATAGTTGTAGGTTATGTTGTATGTTTCATTTATGCACTTGATTGTGCTTCTTTGTTGATTACTTTTAATTACTGCTTGATTTTGTGCTTCTATAGTGAGTTGCAATTTTGATATAGTCTTGTAAATACAATTTAAAAAGGCATGATACATGATAAATCCTTTCTACATTTACTTCATACCTTCATATACTAGGGGGGTCATTTCTCCCTGCCCCTCTTTACTAATAGTTTTATGCTATAATCTAGCAATAATTTATGAGTGATGTAGAGTGCAAATCTTGGAGTTCCAAAGATGTTAAGGTTCTTATGCACTCTACAATGAGCATATGTCCACATGTTGGAGACAATTTTTAACCCCTCTCCTTGGGGTAAGTAGTGGATATCTTTTTCAATGATCCAAATAAGAAATAGTGATTCTAATGATGACATTTAAGATTCTCTAAACATTTACCCATGAATGGCTTTATTGATTTTTCAAGGATCTTCTAATATGATAATTACTTCTTATGATTTATTAAGTTATTCTTTTGTGTATTCACATTCATCTTCAAGCAATTGCACAAAATATCTCAATAGTATAAATAAAAATGACAGTATGATCATAAAGAGACAACCAAGCAAGAGACATAAGTATTTTACCATGGGAAAACCCAAATACCTTTTTCTGGGAGAAATTATTTAGTTCATCAAGAAATACATATAATCCTTCTTGTCAAAACAAGATTAAATTGGCTAGCAATATTCCCAAGTCAAACATGGTAAATCCATCCACAAGATGAGATAAGACGCTGCCTAAAGATTTGGTCAAGACCAATAAAAAAAGAAAAAATTCAGAGCTGCTCCTTCCACATAAAAACTTAGATTGTTCCTAGTGAAGATGCCCATAAAATCTCAAATTGTTGTGTGAAACGTGTGAGGTCAAATGGAGAGAGAGAGAGAGCTCAATCTTCATCTAATCTACTTCAACCTTCTTTTTCCCTTCTTGTTTACAAAATATGGTTTGTTATGTTTGTGATCAGAATTGGCCAAGAAGAGGAAGTCAAATGGAATATATGTAGTGATCCTGTGAGGCCTAATTGGTATGACCCTTCACTAGGGTCAACATGAAGTCGACTTTACATTTGGAGGAAAAAAATTAACATTTGAAAATTCAAAATTCCCTCTTTTTGAAATCAACATGAAGAACATGTATTACATATATTTGGAGGGCTAAAATATCAATTATGAAGATCGGCCATAGCTAAAAAAATTCAACGCTCCCTCTTAGCTAGGGCGGTATTCATAATGACTATGTAGATGTTCTCTTGATGAATAATTTCTCTAAGAAAAGGTTGAGACAATGCCATTTATTATCAACATCAACATCATCCGATTATCATAATCTTGGTCAACAATTATGATCCATGGTAAATTAACAACATCAACTAGTCACCATAATTTTGATTAACATCTCTAATCCATGGTGGATCATCAACAACAACTAGTCACCATAATTTTGGTCGGTGTGTCTAACCCATGGTATACAGACTAGTCCTGGTTCACCATCATCATGGTCAACATCTTTGACCCATGGTGAAATCCTAGGGACACACTCAATCCATTTGAGTAATCCTTGTCCTAATCCCAAAGGCCTCACTCCACATGAGTAATTCTAGGCCTAATGCTAAATGTGCTCATTCAACCTATTTGGAGAGTAATTTTAAGGTTAATGCTGAAAGACACTCACTCAACTATATGGTTGAGTAATTATGGGCCTCCAAGGCTATTATTCCTAATCTTGGTCAACATACTTTACCCAGGAAGAATGACTATCCTCTGCCACACCATTCTCCCTAATTTTGGTCAACATACTTGACCCAAGTAGAATGACTATCCTTTTCTAGACCATTATTCATTCTCATATGATGTCTCGGTACTAAATCTCACTGTGCTTTGGCATGTCATCATGGTAGCCACTTGCACTTCATCAAACAGTTTTGTAAGTAGTTTATGAAGCCATATGACTTCACAACTCACCAATCAAGTTCTAATATAGTTGACCTTTGTAGTACTGAGCCCAAAAAACGCCTGCTTATTGGTCACCCAATAAATCATAGCTGATCCTAAACTAAAGTAGTGTCTTCATGTACTCTTTCTGTCTCCCACACTCACTTCCCAATCTAAATCTGTGTATTCTTGTAGGTATACTTCATCACTTCAATTTATTTCCAACTGTACTATGCAGGTTTCAACATGTGTTGAACTGCATGTCTTGGCTTAACTATAAATTGACCGAATTCCTTTACTGGAGACATCATCTGGTAACCCTAACTGGGTTCTCATTCTGAAATAGATCTTGTTGTGGAAATCCTAGCTTCTCCTTTCGCCACTACAACTTTCTAGTTACTGTAGTATATCAACTATTTAGCCATGACAATCCATTATCCCAAAATATCTAAGTGATCTCAATAACTGCATGCTTATTTTTATCAAGGGGGAAATACATCAAATCTAGGCCCTTCATATCAAACCCAGAGGTCAACTCCCTCTGAAGTTAAAACAAGGCTTCTTGAGAAAGCCTTAAATACTCCCTATGTTACAGAACCAAACCTTTCTGCCACTATTGCTCCATATGACACATGAGTCCTACTTCTGTCAGAAACAAATCATATAGAATCATTTTTTATCCATCAATCCAAGTCTAAGGTACAATATTCTATTTGCAAGCAAGAGATTGTTGGCATTGTTGTCATTGATGGCAAAGGATCAACACGAGCAACAAGAGAGGTATGCATGTTGATTCTTGTTATAACTTGATGTATTATGGTTCTGTGAGATGCATTATGTAGTAGAGGTACAAGGCAAGGCATTGGTGTATGCACAATTGATGTTGTGATGCTTGTGAGCAACAAGGCATAACAAAAGAATGTAGAACAAAGAATATTGCAGAGAGGTGCAAGGCAAGGCAATATTATGCATTGAGTTATGCTTATGTTGAAGCTATGTTGTGAATGAGCTTGTTATTGCTTCATATGCTTGTTGTTGTTATGTTCTATATTGTTGATAATTTGTTATGCTTAATGGAAAATGTATGTTGCTTGATGCTTGTTATGTTTATGATGGCTGGAAGAAGTATGTGAGGAGGTATGAGTAGCAAGGTATGCTTTATTCATTTGCTATGTGGGTTTAAAGACACAATTTTTGGCATGAGATTGGAATGGGCTTCAAGTGGATCCTAATTTTGTCAGCTTGCATGATTGTTAAACTTGAATCTATTGCAGGAATTCTACCAATGGGAAAGGCAGATGGAAAACAATGAAAGGATAATATGGGAAGTTAGGGAATGGTTCTTACAACAAGAATTATTTTCATAAGCAAACGAAGAGACCATAATTATCCAAAACAAGAAGCATTTCAACGAACTAAAAATATGTAGGAAGCAAGAGTGAATCAACAAAGGTAATGGTTATCTTGATCTGTAATTCCTTGCATGGAGGTTAGTCAACCTTTGATGATCAAAGCTTTGCTTTGGCACACTGCATGTGAATTAGTCAAACTAGCCTCATATGGGTCCCACTCATATTCACATAAACCACTCTTGAGTTATATTTTGTAAAGATATAGCACATTAAAATTCATCTCTTTTGCAAAAAAGGAACATTATATATCTCCAGAAGAGGCTTTGACAACATGACAAAGTAACCAAGGAAAATAAAATATAAAATATAAATGAAATGCAACATCCAAACATGATACGCAAAGAACTAGCAAAGGACACCATAACATGTACATAAGAGAATTTACAGAAAAGGGTTTGCAAAGGAGAATGAAGCAAGAAAAATTTAGATAGTTCGAAGAGACTCAAGGGAACGTGAAAATGAATATTTGTAACAATATGAGGAGAGTCGATAATGCAGAATATGATAAGTAATGTATGGATAATAAAAATGACAAAGACAGATGTGACAGGGACACACTGGCAAAAAATCGGTGAGCTTAAGTCGACTGCAGATTCCCAAAATATTCAGGAAGATGACGGACATGGGCATGGTAAAAAATTGACCGCGCCCATGTCCGTTGGATTCCCGAATATTCCGAGAATCTGCAATCGACTTAAAGATGGCCACAAAAAATGACCAGAATGTAGTGCTGCTCAAACCACAGAGGTCACACAAAGACAACAAGGATGTTACTTAGACCATACAAGTGCGTTCCAACAGGTTATATGGTGCTTGAAACGTTATATTATATGTTGGGTTGTTGGCGTGTTAATGTTATGGTTTGCATGGGATATTTAATACAACCATCCAACTTTGTCGTTTGAATGGTATTTGACCTCCACTATAAGAATGGTATTAACGTTGGATATGACGTATGCCATTAATGTTGGATATAACAGACGAAGCACTCAATGCGTAGACTTGTAAAACAACACAATGACATAACGAACAAGTAGCCAAAACATATAATAACACAAAGAAAGCAGGCTGTGACACAAAGAGAGTAGGATGTGCCAACACATAGAAAGATAGTAACGATAGTAATGCTCAAAACACTAAAAAATTGAATGGGTATGTTTTAATTTGAATGGCCATAAGTGACAGAGATGACGAGCAATGCAGACGATGTTGAAAAGGTAATTTCAATTGCCATGCAGCGTATTGTTTTGAAAACCGCCAGTTTATACCTCGCACCGCTTTTGCCGAAAGCTGGTATTTTTCGAGGGGGCAGCGATCATATTCAACGGAGGACACATGTCTGGGTAGTCCTTTCCAAAACCACCATTCCCCGGCGCTTAAAGTTCAACAGGAAGGGACCTCCGGGAAATTGCAAACAACCGTCTGATTAACTTTGGGGCAGATCTACGGTTAAGGGAGTAGTGGCACATGTTTTTATGTTGTTATCGGGAGGACCTCCAAGCCCAAAAGATCTTCCGTGCGATATTGGCTGACCACCATATTGAATGCAATTAATATAAACTTACGGCGGTTGGTAAAGTCTTTAATATTTTTTTACACAGGAGTATGGAAAAGTAAAAACGTATTAGTTTTGTTTTTTTTGTCCGTTGACTATGCTATGTAATGTTTTTTTTGTTTGTTCTGGAATATGTAATATGTGAAGCGCAGTAGCGTGTGAATGTAAATTTTTTTTGAGAAGGAAAACCCAATACGCAGCAACGCGAAGGGGGTAAAGAAAAATTTCACACAGAGTAGTGTTATTTTTTTTTACACACAGCAGTGTGGAATTTACAGCTGAGACAGAGTAAATTTTTCAGAAGAGACAGTGAAGTTTTCTTGGAACTGCATCTGAAGCATTCCTGTTGTAATCCCTCTGTTAGAGGAAGTTTTCTTTTGTAACAGGCAGTCTTGTAAATGAATGCAAAGTTTTTTTATGTGTGTGTGAAGACTCTGTCTTCAGCAAATAATTTTTTAGTTTCTTGGGTTAAAAAAAGAGCATTTTTCTCTGTTCATTTTTGTTTGGAATTATCAGAAATTCCCAACATGGTATCAGAGCTTGTCCAAGCTCTTTGAAGGTGTCAAAGAAGCTGAAGGAAGGATTTCTTGTTGCAGCAACTTCTCCAGCAGAGTGAAGACTCAGTCAAGAAAGAATCCAAGGTATTTCTCAAGTTAGTTTTCTGTGTTACTGTTGAGGACAGTCAGTGATTTTAAATACACAGTCAAGTATTTTGAAGCATAGTTAAGAGTGCAAGAATGACTGGAGCCAGCGCTAGCATGGGTATCTGTAATACCCAGCTCCCACAATTTAATGGGAAAAACTATGACTATTGGGCAATAATTATGAAAGCTTTGCTTGCTTCCCAAGACTTATGGGAATTTGTTGAGGATGGTTTTGAAGAATCAACAGATGAAAATAAGTTTAATAACTTCACTCAGGCAGAGAAAGATCTGTTGAAGAGCAATAAGAAGAAGGATTCTAAAGCCCTCTACTTTTTGTATCAAGCAGTGCATGAGAGTGTGTTTTCAAGGATATCAGAAGCTAAGAGATCCAAAGAAGCATGGGAAACTCTCAAGATAGCCTATCAAGGCATGGAGAAAGTGAAGAAAACAAAACTACAGTTGCTGAGGAGAGATTTTGAGAACCTTTGCACGAAGGAGTCAGATAATATTGACTCATTCTTCACACATGTGATTGGTCTGGTCACACAGATAAGGTCTCATGGAGAGATTCTTGAAGAAATGAGGATTATGGAGAAACTATTGAGGATCCTACCCTCAAGGTTCGATGTGATTGTCACCACCATAGAAGAGACAAAGGATCTCACAAACTTCTCAATTGATGAACTACATGCATCACTGATAACACATGAGCAGAGATTGAGTAGAAATGAAAACTCATCTCTAGAGCATGCCTTTAAGACCTAGATGTTCTTTGGAAGAGGAAGAGGTCAAGGCAGAGGAAACAAGAAAGGAAGAGGCAGCAATCCAAATCAGAACCAAGGCCAAGGCAACAGCCAACAAAGTGGACAACATCATGCTCAAGGACAAAGGTATGATAAATCCAATGTCCAATGTCACTATTGTAAAAAATATGGGCATTATGCAAATGAATGTAGGAAGAAACAACATGATATGAGTAATAGAACTAGTGCAAATTTCACTAGAGAAAATATCAGCCTAGATAACTTGGTTTTAGCCTGTAATGTGGCTGAAAAAAAGAGTGAAGATGTATGGTTTCTAGACTCCGATTGCAGTAACCATATGACAGGAAACATAGCCCTGTTTTCTATGTTAGATCAGAATGTGAAGTCATAAGTCACACTAGGGATTGATAATAAAGTTTCTGTTATGGGAAAAGGAGAAGTAAATGTATTAACAAAGAAAGGTGAAAATAAAACCATATCAGATGTTTATTATGTTCTTGGAATGAAATGTAACCTCTTAAGTATTGGACAACTTACTCAAAAGGGGTACAATGTTTTCTTTGTGAATGATGTATGCACCATCATGGATAAAAAACCCAGCAAACAATGTATTTCTGAAGTGAAGATGACAAGGAACAGGATGTTCCCTTTCAGAATGAAAGCAGATTTGAAAAATAAAGAAGAAATTGCAGCAGTGACACAAGAGGCTTTCCAAAGCGAACCAAAAGATGAAAACTGGTTGTGGCACTTGAGATTTGGACATCTCAACTTTGGAGGTCTTAACTTGTTGAATAGAAAAGGAATGGTAAGAGGATTACCATTGATAGAGAAACCAGACAGCCTTTGTGAAGGTTGTATCTTGGGGAAACAACACAGAGAAAGTTTTCCATCTAGGAAAAGCATAAGGGCAAAAGCACCCTTAGAGATTGTCCACTCAGATTTATGTGGACCGATGCAAACTCCATCACTTGCAGGTAGCCACTATATTCTAACATTTATTGATGATTTTACTAGAAAAACTTGGGTTTATTTCCTGAAGAAAAAAAGTGAAGTGTTTGAAAGATTTTGCAATTTCAAAACACTTGTAGAAAACCAAAGCGGGCTGCATATCAAAGTTCTAAGAACTGATAGAGGAGGTGAGTATATCTCCAAAGAATTTCTACGTTTTTGTAGAGAAAATGGAATTCATAAGCAGTTTACCACTAGGTACACTCCGTAGCAAAATGGAGTTGCCGAAAGGAAGAATAGGACAATCATGGATATGGCGAGGAGTATGTTAAAGGCAAAGCATTTGCCAAATGATTATTGGGCTGAAGCTGTACACTGTGTAGTGTACATTTTGAATAGATGCCCTACAAAAGCAGTCATGAACAGAGTGCCGGAAGAAGCATGGAGTGGGACAAAGCAAGGAGTCACCCACATGAAAGTTTTTGGATGTGTGGCCAAAGGGGAGAAATGTATTTTCATTGGATACAGTGAGGAATCCAAAGCTTATAGGTTGTATAACCCATCCACCAAGAAGCTTATTGTGAGTAGAGATGTTCAGTTCATTGAGGAGGAAGCTTGGGATGGAAGCATAGAGAAAACAGTGAATGTTAAAAACTCTTTGTCTCATGATGAAGATGATGAGGAGATGGCTGAAATACATCCCCAAACAACAGTACCAACACAAGGGCAGCAAGAGACACCCTTGAGGAGAAATGAAAGTGCTTCTCCAAGCACACCACAAGGAGGAAATTCAAGTGCTTCTTCAAGCACTTGTACACCAAATGAAATAGGTAAGAAGTTCAGAAATTTAAGTGACATTTATGAACAAGAGGCAGCAAATGAAGGTATGAACTTTTTGTTTGCTTTATATTGTCATGTTGATGACCCTGTTCATTTCGAAAAGGCAGAAGCCAAAACATAGGTGGAAGAAACAGTCCAGCAAATGCTCAAAGAAGAGTCAGAATATGTGGTAGCTACAGCAGCAGCGTGTCAAGCAATTTGGATGAGAAGGATCTTAAGGAGTTTATGCCAAGAGCAATCAAAAGAAACTGTGATTTTTTGTGACAATAGCTCATCTATTGCATTATCCAAGAATTTTGTGTTTCATAAGAGAACGAAACACATTGACACAAAGTTTCATTAAATCAGATAATTGGTAAACAATGGAGAAATTGTTTTACAACACTGTAGAACTCAGGAGCAGGTAGCAGATATTTTGACCAAACTATTGGGGGAGAAAAGTTTTGAATTTTTCAGGAAATGTCTAGGTATGACTGATAACCCAGCAATTGAAATTAAAGGGGAGTGTTGAAAAGGTAATTTCAACTGCCGTGCAACATATTGTTTTGAAAACTGTCAGTTTATCCCCTGCACCGCTTTTGCCGAAAGCTGGTATTTTTTGAGGGGGCAGCGATCATATTCAATGGAGGACACATGTCTCGGTAGTCCTTTCCAAAACCACCATTCCCAAACGCTTAAAGTTCAGCAGGAAGGGACCTCCGGGAAATTGCAAACAACCGTCCGATTAACTTTGGGGCAGATCTACGGTTAAGGCAGCAGTGGCACATGTTTTTATGTTGTTATCAGGAGGACCTCCAAGCCCAAAAGATCTTCCGTGCGATATTGGTTGACCACCATATTGAATGCAATTATATAAACTTACGGCAGTTGGTAAAGTCTTTAATATTTTTTTACATAGGAATATGGAAAAGTAAAAACGTATTAGTTTTGTTTTTTCTATCTGTTGACTATGCTATGTAATGTTTTGTTTGTTTGTTCTAGAATATGTAATATGCGAAGTGCAGCAGCGCGAAGGGGGTAAAGAAAATTTCACACAGAGTAGTGTAATTTTTTTTACACACACCAGTGTGGAATTTACAACTGTAACAGAGTAAATTTTTCAAAGAGACAGTGAAGTTTTCTTGGAACTGCATCTGAAGCGTTCATGTTGTAATCCCTCTGTTAGAGGAAGTTTTCTTTTGTAACAGGTTGTCTTGTAAATGAATGCAAAGTTTTTTTTATGTGTGTGAAAACTCTATCTTCAGCAAACAAATTTTTAGTTTCATGGGTTAAAAACATAGCATTTTTCTCTGTTCATTTTTGTTTAGAATTATCGGAAATTCCCAACGGACCACAGGGACACATTATCAAGCATGACACATTATCAAACAATGTCTAACGCATTAATATTGAACGGATTATTTGTGTACTGAATGCATTATTGGTATTATTGTTGAACCTAGTATCAAGGTTGAAGGCATTATATTATTGGATTGGTTAATAGTTGCAGTGTTAACATTACATTACAGAGTTCATTATTACCAACGTTCGCATTACATTACATTACAACGTTCTTTAATACCAACATTAGTGGCATTATGCAATGTTAATACATTTGCATTATGCATTAATACATTGGCATTATGCAGTGTTCATTCAATAAAAACCGTGTTTATTCAATCAAAACTAGTGTGGCATTATGTAGCATTCATTCAATCAAAACCAACGTTAATACATTGGCATTATGTAGCATTAGTGGCAACGTTAATACATTGCAAGCATTGATATTATGCCAATGCTAATACATTGCCAGACATATTGTGTCATTTTGTATATTATAGTGGAAACGTTCATATTGGGACTGACAACGTTCTTACATTGCCAACATTACAATTGATAGTAATGCTATTATAATTGCAGAAGCATTATTGGCAGCGTTATTATTCTTGCATTTCAGAGGCAGAATCATTATTGATGGAGCAGTGGAGTTATTATATTAAATCAGTGAGAAGTATATATTACATGGATAATACAGGCGTTGATTGGAATTGATTAAATTCATGCATTATTATAGGTTATTTCGACGTTGATTCTATACATTATTATTGGTTAATAGCTGTATTGGTTCATATACGTTGGTTAATAACTGCGCTAGTGCATACAATTTGTTGATTGATAGTTACGTTGGTGAATACAATCTACAATGTATACGTTGGTTAATGGCCATGTTGGATCATATACAATATCTGTGTTAGTTAATAGCTGCTGCGTTGGTGAATAAAATTTGTTGGTTGGTTAATAGATAGATGAAATGAACACACAATCTTCTGAAATGTGCAGGTTGTGGAATTGGAGGTCACACTTACTATACGATAGTCAGCATCAAAATCCCTCGTCAACACATGGAATGGTCAATATTTTCTAGTCGATATTTGTCGTGCCTATAGCAGTGCGGATATTGTCATCCATTTAATGACCAATATATTCTAGTGCGTGGTATAGCCTATTAGTGTGTATATTACTCTACGCGTATTACACTGCGTTCAAGGTCTCCATCCAACGCACCAACTACACTAATTTTATCTCCTCTGGTGATGTACAAGCCCAAGACAAGTTTCATAGAATAGACACCCTCATGAGATTCATCCATAATGAGATTGGTGTCCTAATCATATCCTTTCAAAATAACCACTACGTTATGGCCATCATTGGTAATGACGGATATTGTTTCATCGACCAAATTCTCCCAGCCAGAGTGTTGAGATTTTTTGTTTTGCATAAGATAGGCAAAATCTCAGTAGATGACAACAATAGGAATCAGTTCCTAGATTAGCTCCAGGTTGTTGGGAGATGATTAATGCCTCCTATATTTAATGAAAGTGAGTTAATGAAGTTGTTAGATTCCCTTTGCTATAAAACAGGCAACCATTCGGATTGTTTGGAACGAGGGGGTGAGAGTTTGTGAGGATTGAATTATGTAATCTCCTATTTGATTAATAAGATTGCCGATGCCTATGTTGTGTGGACGTAGCCCAGATTGGTTGGGTGAACCACGTTAATTCCTGTGTCATTATGTGCTTGATTTATCTGCTGTGTATTTTGTTTAATTAGCTGTGCATCCGATCTCCAACAAGTGGTATCAGAGCAGTTGGAGGTGAAGCATGTGCTGGAGGTGGAGTGCAAAGGCGTGGAGGTGCTGGTGCTGAGAGGATTCTCTGTGTGTGTGCGTGGTGGATCATTTGCTGGCAGCGTATGTGACTGGAGAGTGCGTGTCAGTGATCATTTGCTAGCTGCGTCTGCTACTCTGGATTGTCTTGCGGACGATGTTCGTAGAAATTGAGATCTGCTGGCAGCGTAAGTAGGATTGCTGGTGCGTTGCTAGTCAATTACTGTGTGGAGGACGATTTAATCAAACCTGCGTGTTAAGCCATGGACCTGCGTGCTATGCCCGTGCGGAGTGATTGAATGGCGCGGATCCAAAGGCGGGTAGCTGGTGCATATGTGTTATATACCTAGTGCGTGCGTGGAGTATTCCGCTGGTGAGTATTGTTGCTGGTGCGTATGTGACTGGTGCGTTGCGTGGAGGTCTTACGCTGAGCACAACAAAACCAGTAACCATTGCAGCGTGGAGGTAAACGTTATATATAATCAACGCTGGTAAATTATTTAAATAAAAATGTGTTTAATCAACGTTAGGTGCGTATTGCTGTAAACACATTTTTATTTTACCAACGTTAGGTGCGTACTGCTGTAAACACATTTTTTAGTTTACAGCGTGGAGGTAAACGTTATATATAATCAACGTTAGGTGTGTATTGCTATGTTGATATTATAACAATGCCATGGTTGGTTATGTAAAATCGTGTTTGTTTTTTGGAGATACGACTTGGTATTGAAAATAAAACAAAACTTGTATAACAGAAATACAGTTTGTAATATCGATAATATTACCATCGGCGCTCCAAATTTTATTTACTAAGGTGATAATCATGGAATCTGTATTTATGTTGCGCAGTTGCAGTAAAAGGAAAAATTTTGTTTTTATTTAAAGCATAGGCATATGGCAGAAATATGTATGTGAAGTACAAAGGGCAGATATTTGCTTGTTTTTAAAGGCAAAGGCATTTTTTAAACACAAACTTCATTTATTGAAAGTTGTTATTTTGGAGATTATTGTGTTTTTTTGTTGATACAAAATGGCGAAAACTCAGAGTGCCCGGTTTGAAATTGAGAAGTTTAATGGCAAAAATAATTTCGAGATCTGGAAGGTGAAAATGTACGATTTGCTTGTCCAACATGGTGTGGCAAAGGCGTTGTTGGGCAAATCCAAACAGCCTTACAACATCACAGATAATGAGTGGGCCGAGATGGATGAAAGAGCGATAAGTGCTATTCCACTGTGTCTAGCTGATGATGTCCTGTTTAATATCGTGTCGGAGACAACAGCTGCTGGTTTGTGGATGAAACTCGAGAAACTGTACATGACTAAATCCTTAACCAATAGGATTCTCCTGAAGCGATAGTTGTACAGTTTGCGAATGAAGGAAGGTACATCGATTGC